>JASAUF010000303.1:1326852-2653705 GCA_030180095.1 Magnolia changhungtana
TCGTTACTAAAAACACTTTTAGCTACGAAAATTTTCGTCGCTAAAAATATTTGTAAAACTTTTTGCTACGAAAATTTTTGTCGCCAAAAATATTTTGCAAAATATTTCAAACTTTTAACTACGACAATTTTCGTCGCTAAAAATATTTTCCAAAACTTTTAGCTACGACAAATTTCGTCGTTACAAAATATTTGTATAACTTTTAGCTACGAAAATTTTTGTCGCTAAAATTATTTTACAAAACTTTTAGCTACGAAAAGTTTCGTCCCTAAAAATATTTTACAAAACTTTTAGCTACGAAAAGTTTCGTCGCTAAAAAATATTTTCATAACTTTTATCTACGAAAATGTTCGTCGCTAAAGCTATTTTGTAAAATTTTAGTTACGAAAATGTTCGTTGCTAAAAGTCTTTGTTTAAAAAAATGTTTCAGCACGAAATTCCGCACAAAATTCCTGATATACACCATATTCATCCTGATATACAACTGTTATATAATATATTTCATCATATTCACATTCACATCCATCTAAATCCAAACTTGTAAATCCATCCAAACATAAACTACATTCATCCAAACACAAACAATCTTATCCACATCACATTCATTCACGCATAAATACATATAAGCTTAACATCATAAACAAAAAATACCCTAAACCTAAACTTATAAGTTTAGCTTTAGGAAATCGAGTTTGGGTTCGGGATCGGGTTTAGGTGTGGTTAGGGAGTTGAGATTATGATTAGGTGTAGGTTTAGGGATTTGAGAATACATTAAGGTTTATGTTTAGGAAATCGGGTTCAGGTTATAGGTTTAGGTTTAGGTTAGGTTATAGGTTAAGGTTTAGGAAATTGAGTTTAGGTTATAGGTTTAGGTTATAAGTTAAAGTTATAGGTTAAGGTTTAGGTTATAGGTTAAGTTTTAAGTTTAGGTTAAGGTTATAGGTTTTGAGATTTGAGAATAGGTTTAGCTTAAGGTTATAAGTTTAGGTTTAAGAAATCGAGTTCGATTCGGGATCGGGTTTAGGTTTGGGTTTTCAAGTTTAAGTTTAGGTTTAGGTTAGGGAGTTGAGATTAGGATTAGGTGTAGGTTTAGGTTTAGGTTTAGGTTATAGGTTTTGGGATTTGAGAATAGGTTTAGGTTAAGGTTATAATTTTAGGTTTAGGAAATCGGGTTCGGGTTTGGGATCGGGTTTAGGTTTGAGTTTTCAAGTTTAGGTTGAGGTTTAGGTTAGGGAGTTGAGATTAGGATTAGGTGTAGGTTTAAGTTTAGGGTTTTGAGAATACGTTAAGGTTTAGGTTTAGAAAATTGGGTTCGGGTTATAGGTTTAGGTTTAGGTTAGGTTTTAGGTTACGGTTTAGGGAATTGAGTTTAGGTTATAAGTTAAGGTTTAGGTTTAGGTTATAGGTTTTGGGATTTGAGAATAGGTTTAGGTTAAGGTTATAAGATTAGGTTTAGGAAATCGGGTTTAGGTTTGGGTTTTCAAGTTTAGGTTTAGGTTTAGGTTTAGGTTAGGGAATTGAGATTAGGATTAGGTGTAGGTTTAGGTTTAGGTTTAGCGATTTGAGAAAACATTAAGGTTTAGGTTTAGGAAATCGGGGTTGTGTTCGAGATCGGTTTACGTTTGGGGTTTAGGCTATAGGTTTAGGTTATAAGTTATAAGTGCGAGTTTAGGTTTAGGTTTAGGTTTTAGGTTATAAGTGTTAGGTTATAGGTTTAGGTTATAGGTTAAGGTTTAGGTTTAGGTTATAGGTTTTGGGATTTGAGAATAGGTTTAGATTATAAGTATAGGTTTAGGTTATAAGTATAGGTTTAGGGTTAGGTTAAGGTTATATGTTTAGGTTATAGGTTTAGGTTTAGGTTATAAGTGTAGGTTATAGGTTTAGGTTTAGGTTAGGTATAAGTTTTAGGTTTAGGTTTAGGTTTAGGTTGGGTTATAGGTTAAGGTTTAGGGAATTGAGTTTAGTTTATAGGTTTAGGTTTAGGTTAGGTTATAGGTTAAGGTTTAGGAATTGAGTTTAGGTTATAGGTTAAGGTTTAGGAATTGAGTTTAGGTTATAGGTTTAGGTTATAGGATAAGGTTTAGGTTTAGGTTTAGGTTTAAGTTTAGGTTTAAGTTATAGGTTTTGGGATTTGAGAATAGGTTTAGGTTATAACTATAGGTTTAGGTTAGGTTATAGGTTAAGGTTTAGGGAATTGAGTTTAGGTTATAGGTTTAGGTTAAAAGTTAAGGTTATAAGTTAAGGTTTAGGTTTAGGTTAAGGTTTAGGTTCAGGTTATAGGTTTTGGGATTTAAGAATAGGTTTAGGTTAAGGTTATAAGTTTAGGTTTAGGAAATCGAGTTCGGGTTCAAGATCGGGTTTAAGTTTGGGTTTTCAAGTTTAGGAGTTGAGATTAGGATTAGGTGTTGGTTTAGGTTTAGGGATTTGAGAATACATTAAGGTTTATGTTTAGGAAATCGGGTTCGGGTTTTTGGTTTAGGTTTAGGTTAAGCTATATGTTACAGTTTAGGGAATTGAGTTTAGGTTATAGGTTTAGGCTTAGGTTAAGGTTTAGGTTTAGATTTAGGGATTTGAGAATAGGTTTAGGTTAAGGTTATAAGTTTAGGTTTAGGAAATCGGGTTTAGGTTTGGGTTTTCAAGTTTAGGTTTAGGTTAGGGAGTTGAGACTAGGATTAGGTGTAGGTTTAGGTTTAGGTTTAGGTTTAGCGATTTGAGAAAACATTAAGGTTTAGGTTTAGGAAATCGGGTTTGGGTTCGAGCTCGGGTTTATGTTTAGGTATTAGGTTTAGGTTTAGGCTATAGGTTTAGGTTATAGGTTATAAGTGTAGGTTTAGGTTTAGGCTATAAGTTATAAGTGTTAGGTTATAGGTTTAAGTTATAGGTTTAGGTTTAGGTTAAGGGTTAGGTTTAGGTTATAGGTTTTGGGATTTAAGAATAGGTTTAGGTTATAAGTATAGGTTTAGGTTTAGGTTAAGGTTATAGGTTTAGGTTATAGGTTTAGGTTTAGGTTATAAGTGTAGGTTTAGGTTTAGGTTAAGGTTATAGGTTATAGGTTTAGGTTTAGGTTTAGGTTATAAGTGTAGGTTTAGGTTAGGGAGTTGAGATTAGGATTAGGTATAAGTTTAGGTTTAGGTTTAGGGATTTCAGAACACGTTAAGGTTTAGGTTTAGGAAATCGGGTTCAAGTTATAGGTTTAGGTTTATGTTAGGTTATAGGTTATGGTTTAGGGAATTGAGTTTAGGTTATAAGTTAAGGTTTAGGTTTAGGTTATAGGTTTTGGGATTTGAGAATAGGTTTAGGTTAAGGTTATAAGTTTAGGTTTAGGAAATCAGGTTTAGGTTTAGGTTTAGGTTAGGGAATTGAGATTAGGATTAGGTGTAGGTTTAGGTTTAGGTTTAGCGATTCAAGAAAACGTTAAGGTTTAGGTTTAGGAAATCGGGTTCGGGTTCGAGGTCGGTTTACGTTTGGGGTTTAGGCTATAGGTTTAGGTTATAGGTTATAAGTGTAGGTTTAGGTTATAAATGTTAGGTTATAGGTTTAAGTTATAGGTTAAGGTTTAGATTTAGGTTATAAGTTTTAGGTTTTGAGAATAGGTTTAGGTTATAAGTATAGGTTTAGGTTTAGGTTATGGTTATATGTTTAGGTTATAGGTTTAGGTTTAGGTTATAAGTGTAGGTTATAGGTTTAGGTTTAGGTTAGGTTATAGGTTAAGGTTTAGAAATTGAGTTTAGGTTATATGTTTAGGTTTAAGTTAGGTTATAGGTTAAGGTTTAGGAAATTGAGTTTAGGTTATAGGTTTAGGTTATAAGATATGGTTTAGGTTTAGGTTAAGGTTTAGGTTTAGGTTTAGGTTTAGGGAAATTGGGTTCTGGTTCGTGATGGGGTTTACGTTTGGGTTTTAGGTTTAGGTTATAGGTTTAGGTTATAGGTTTAGGTTATAGGTTTAGGTTTAGGTTAAGGTTAAGGTTTAGGTTTATAGGTTTTGGGATTTGAGAATAGGTTTAGGTTATAAGTATAGGTTTAGGTTAGGGTGCGAGGTTAAGGTTTAGGGAATAATTAAGTTTATGTTATAGGTTTAGGTTATAAGTTATAGGTTTTGGTTTAGGTTATAGGTTTTGGAATTTGAGAATAAGTTTAGGTTATAAGTATAAGTTTAGGTTAGGTTATAGGTTAAGGTTTAGGGAATTGAGTTTAGGTTATAGGTTTAGGTTAAAATTTAAGGTTATAGGTTAGGTTTAGGTTATATATTTTGGGATTTGAGAATAGGTTTAGATTAAGGTTATAAGTTTAGGTTTAGGAAATCGGGTTCAGGTTCAGGATCGGGTTTAGGTTTGGGTTTTCAAGTTTAGGAGTTGAGATTAGGATTAGGTGTAGGTTTAAGTTTAGGGATTTGAGAATACATTAAGGTTTAGGTTTAGGAAATCATGTTCGGGTTATAGGTTTAGGTTTAGGTTAGGCTATTGGTTACGGTTTTGGGAATTGAGTTTAGGTTATAGGTTTAGGCTTAGGTTAAGATTTAGGTTTAGGTTAAGGTTTAGATTTAGGGATTTGAGAATAGGTTTAGGTTAAGGTTATAAGTTTAGGTTTAGAAAATCAGGTTTAGGTTTGGGTTTTCAAGTTTAGGTTTAGGTTAGGGAGTTTAGATTAGGATTAGGTGTAGGTTTAGGTTTAGGTTTAGCGATTTGAGAAATCATTAAGGTTTAGGTTTAGGAAATCGGGTTCGGGTTCGAGCTCGGGTTTATGTTTGGGTTTTAGGTTTATGTTTAGGCTATAGGTTTAGGTTATAGGTTATAAGTGTAGGTTTAGGTTTAGGCTATAAGTTATAAGTGTTAGGTTATAGGTTTAGGTTATAGGTTTAGGTTTAGGTTAAGGGTTAGGTTTAGGTTTAGGTTAAGGTTATAGGTTATAAGTGTAGGTTTAGGTTAGGGAGTTGAGATTAGGATTAGGTGTAGTTTTAGGTTTAGGGATTTGAGAATATGTTAAGGTTTAGGTTTAGGAAATCGAGTTCGGGTTCAAGATCGGGTTTACGTTTGGGTTTTAGGTTTAGGTTTAGGTTATAGGTTATAAGTGTCGGTTTAGGTTTAGGTTATAGATTATAGGTTTAGGTTAAGGTTTAGGTTTAGGTTATAGGCTTTGGGATTTGACAATAGGTTTAGGTTATAAGTATAGGTTTAGGTTTAGGTTTTATGTTTAGGTTAAGGTTATAGGTTTAGGTTTAGGTTAGGTTATAGGTTAAGGTTTAGGGAATTGATTTTAAGTTATAGGTTTAGTTCCAGGGATTTGAGAATACTTTAAGGTTTAGGTTTAGGAAATTGGGTTCTGGTTCGAGATCGGGTTTACGTTTGGGTTTTAAGTTTAGGTTATAAGTTATAGGTTATAAGTGTAGGTTTTGGTTTAGGTTTTAGGTTTAGGTTATAGGTTTAGGTTTAGGTTAAGGTTAAGGTTTAGGTTTATAGGTTTTAGGATTTGAGAATAGGTTTAGGTTATAAGTATAGGTTTAGGTTAGGTGTAGGTTAAGGTTTAGGGAATAATTGAGTTTAGGTTATAGGTTTAGGTTATAGGTTATAGGTTTTTGGTTAAGGTTTAGGTTATAGTTATAGGTTTTGGGATTTGAGAATAGGTTTAGGTTATAAGTATAGGTTTAGGTTAGGTTATAGGTTAAGGTTTAGGGAATCGAGTTTAGGTTATAGGTTATAGGTTTAGGTTTAAGTTATAGGCTTTGGGATTTGAGAATAGGTTTAGGTTATAAGTTTAGGTTAGGGCGTAGGTTAAGGTTTAGGGAATTGAGTTTAGGTTATAGGTTATAGGTTTTTGGTTAAGGTTTAGGTTAGAGGTTATAGGTTTTTGGTTAAGGTTTAGGTTATAGTTATAGTTTTTGAGATTTGAGAATAGGTTTAAGTTATAAGTATAGGTTTAGGTTAGGTTATAGGTTAAGGTTTAGGGAATTGAGTTTAGGTTATAGGTTTTGGGATTTGAGAATAAGTATAGGCTTAGGTTAGGTTGTAGTTTGGAGTTTAGGAAATTGAGTTTAGGTTATAGGTTTAAGTTAAGGTTTAGGTTGTAGTTATAGGTTTTGGGATTTGAGAATAGTTTTAGGTTATAGGTTAAGGGTGTAGTACCTGCAAGTACATATATAAACATGGCCTATCCAAATGGCCAGGCCATTCCAATGCTGTCCATAGGAAATTGACATTTTCATCATGGTCATAACAGCAGTTTCCACCTTTTAGGGACCCCCGCTCAACATTCGGATAGCTTCGACGCACATCCGGGTTTGCTCCATCAATTTCGAGCAAATACAAATATAAACACGGCCTGTCTAAATGGTTAGGCTACTTCAATGTTGTCCATAGGAAATGGACAGCTTCATCATAGTCATAACAGCGGTTCCCACCTTCCGGGGACCCCCGCTCATCTGGATAGCTCCGACGCACATCCGGGTCTGCTCATTTAAATAAAATGGATTATTAAGATCATTTAAATAAAATCAGGTCCAATCAACAATCTGACCTAGAGGATTCTGTTAACATTGTTGATGACACCTCAAATCTTGTTTTAGGGCCTAAAAATTCAAAATTAGATACAAAAATTAGAAAAACTAAAGAAATTTAAGAAAGATAGTCAAAGTCCATGTGAATGAGCTCAAGTATGCACCTACATATGAATTCTGAAAAGTTATTGCATATCACCATAATAATAATAATAATAATAATAATAATAATAATAATAATAAATAAATCCTTGCATTTGGATATTCAACAAAATGGGTTAGAATAAATTCATTTGCCTAATTCATGGAAACCTTGCGTTCGGATATTCAACAAATTTGAATTTTAATAATTTAATTCAATTCAATAAACTCAGATTTATGAGAAGAATTTAATGGTTTTAAATCCATGGTTTTCTGGAAAAGGTCCATTTCCTGGACGTCAAATTCAACGGGGAAAGTAAGATGGTTAATATTACTTTCCACAGTGCAAAGTTTTAGTTATGTCTCTTCTTTACCTTCCATTTTCTTCTTAACAAGAAAATCCATATTTACTAATATTCCCATTTTTCTATTTTTCAAAAGAATGAGTTCGGACTCTGAAACCGTCGGCTCTATCATTCATACTTTCAGCCTAAACCCTAACCAAGGACTCAAAAATTACCAAGTACTCATAAACATTTATTGCAACCATTTTCTATCTATGTGCATGACGACCATACTGTTAAGATCAATCATCTTATTTTTATTTACAGAAATTGGTGGATGACAAATTATGTGTAAGATACAGAGATGGTTCAGCCACTTATGCAATTAGGGAAGGTTCAAAAGGATATACATATTTAAAAGTTGGTCAAATCATAAATAGACGTATTATGGATGGAGACATTGTTTTCATTAATAAGCTACCTAGTACTCATAAAAATTCATTGCAAGCATTTTCTCTCTATGTTCATGACGACCATACTGTTAAGATTAATCCTCTTATCTTCATTTACAGAAGCTATTTAAACATAAATACCAAAGATGTGTGTCTTATGTAGACATGTATCATGTTGACGTATGTGCCTACATATTTGAAGTACTATTCTTTTGACCAGTCCATGAGATTCCCTGAAATCTGTGGCTCCTAAAAAAGGAAAAAAAAAAAGAAAAAAATAATGAAATCCAAAAGGAGGTTGAGAAAGGGTTACCACATAGGCAGCCCTGTGTCCAAAACTCTCCTACTTGAAGTTAGTGGTTCTTGTAAGTCTCATTTTAACCATCCATGAATGAGCCTCATATTCCAAATATTAAGAATTTCCTGTCCACAATCGGACACAACATGCTAATGATATCAAATACAAAAACAACATACAAAACTTAACATAAGAACTTTCAAAAGAATGAAAACAAATCTTCTGGCTGAAAAAAAAAAAAAAAAAAACACAACAACATAAGAACTGCTGATGTGTTTATATAAAACATTGATACACAATTCACAACTCTGCAAAAGAGACATGGTGAATCAGCTGATGTGTTCTTGATTGTTTGGAGATTCTCTCACGTTATATGGTCAATGAAGTTCAAAAGAAAGTCTTAAAAAAGAATATACTTGCAGTCACACATGCCATCAGACTTGGCATGCAAATTCAAATAGGCCAAAGATGGAAGGTTTGGAATCTTCCCATTTGGGGAATTTCTCCTCCATGATAGAATCATCATATGAATAATCTGAATTGACAAACTATGGGCCCCACATGTTTGGAATCCTTCTTAAGGCTTAGTGTCAAATATCTTTCACCCTCAAAGTTGAGGTCCATAATATCAACAATCAGAATTGCACAGGGAAAAGGGCAGGGCATGTAATCAAAACAGAGTTCTAAGGGACAATTTAAATTGATCAACAGATGCCACCTAGTGCATCAAACAAAAACTTAGAAAACCACAATATCAGAACTTCACCTAATCTTTTGTATGTCACTTTTATTACTCCATCCTAGCACTGATGTTAGCAAACCGCAATATCAGAATTTCACCCGTATCACGCTAAGAAAAGAGACAAAATCAACAACAACAAAAATAAATATGGACAAAAATCCCTAGTGATTGATATTTAGATACATGCCTAGGTAGTTATGTCTCCCATACATATTCAGCACAATGGCACACATGGACACATGGCTGGCTTCCAGACATATACTTGAACATGTGACATGTCTGGATTATTCGGAGCATGGTGATGGCATTGTGGACATTAGTGGATGAATGTGAAACATCGTTCTAGAATATATGTTACTATTTTCTTGGATGAAAACATTAATTCATAAGAGAGAGAGAGAGATTGAAAATCTGAGAAGAACATACAAAATTTTAAATTTCTTACACCCAATAAAATGGAACTAATTGTTCCTAACTCACACATTCAACATTTCTAATTTGTAACTAACAGTAGAAACTAATTCAGCAGATCAATTTAAACTTTGGGTGCCACTTCTCATTCAAATCCATGCTTGTTTGAAACACACACAAGAGGCTGAGAAGCTTGGCACTGACACTATTCAGCACCACAAAATCAAAGCCTGAGTACCCAAATCATGGATGCATGGAATATATTTGTTGTCTAGTCACAATGAAGTAATCAAAGCTTAATATATGCAACAATCCCACTCTATTCTAAAAAGTTGTGTTCATTCATGGTATATAAAATTATCTAATATTCTAGTCAAGGAGATCAATCACTTGACCAAGGATTGTTATAATTAGAGAATCTCCAATAGCAAACCACTCGTCACTCACACTGCACTGCCAATTTAATCCAGTAACAACGAAAACCTGATCAATAACATGAACTATTGTCAATGGTTAGACAATGATGTGCATAGCTATTGGCCATCATTTCATGCAAGAGGGATCTCAAGAGCTTCTAGAATTTGCTATTGGAAAACAAATACTGAACTTACATTGGTTCCTCTCATTGTTGGAACAAGCATTAATGGAAAAAAAAAAAAGCATTGATGGAATGATTACGCTAGTTCCCAGCATCAGGTAGTTTTGAAATGCCACTGAGATAACCTTCTATTTACTTCATAAGCAAAAAATGCAATCCACATTCATAAACAATACAAGGCAATGGCTTTTTTTTTTTTATATATATATAAAGAAAATGAAACTAGTCAACAATAGCAAATTTGTTAAAGAATAATATAGGATTCGAGTTTACCAGTATCTGCTTGGACCCATTATGAATGCTTTCAAGATAGATTTGAAAGAAATGTAACTGCAACTAGAGGGTTACTTCCCCTTTATAATGCTAAGGGTCCATTTGGACACACCCTCAAAAGGGGCTTTTGAGGCCTTAATCATTTTACACCCAATGGCAGTTCATGTTGGTACTTTTAGACACTTGGATGGCCAAATCAACTATCTGAGTCATCCATTATGTTCACCCCACTTTTCACCAGCTAGCACTAGAAATTCACACCAATCAAAGGAATTTTAACATCAAACCAATGTAAGACCTGTTCCCTAGTCCATACCGTTCCGTAGGCTTCCGCGATCCTTTCGGTCGAATTCCAGTAATCCTCGACCCGTATCCGACATTTGCGCACTATCTTAAGCCAGGTCCCACATACCAAAGTTGGCTTGAACCAGAACTTGTATCATAGTGACCGCGCCATCGCCACGATTCCAACGCCATGACTCATGCACCGAACTGATACCCAGGTCAGAAGATGTGGGCCCACGTTCATTTCGAGGAAAACGCCGCATGTTGAGAACTCAAAGGGAATCTCTACGACATGTCCCATCAATCAAATCAATCAATCATTTCATGTCAAGTACAAGCAACCCATGCTTTCTTTCTCCACAAGTCAAGCAGCATCACATGTCAACTCTTTCTCACACTCTCTCTTACACACCCATACATGTCAAGTACACTTCACATCTATCACCCATCACTTCTCTCAACCATCACACCTCTCTTTTTCTCAAATTCAAAAAAAAAATCCTAAGCAACTAACAAGCTTCACACGTCCACAATTTTCCATGGAGAGAAAAAGAGAAAGTGAGTTGTGTGGCCCACTTTTCATCCCAAAAACCTATCATCCAAGCCTTCATCTCTCATCTCCTCCATCAAAGTGAAGCACAAGGAAGTCCGCTTTCCAACGGACCAAGAAGATCAGATGGTGGGTGATTCTATATGTGTAGATTTCTTATTTTGATGATGGGCCAAGTGAGGCCTACCGATCGATGGTATGGATCTCATTTTAGATCCTTGATGTGGTCGATGGCCCACCTTGATTTCAAGATCATTCCATGATGGGGCCATTCTCCATGGACCCCATCATGATGTTTACTTTTCTTACATAAATATGGTCATTTAGACCATTCATTTCAGTGGAGAAAGGATCTCCACCGTTAATTTTGATTGTTTGGCCATGGGAGGGCTCATAGTGGCGAAGCCCTCCATGCACGTATGTCCCTCAATCTCTCTCTCCCTCTCTCTTTCCTTTTTTTTTTTATGTATGAGATGATATGGCCTTGTGGCCCACCTAGATGGACCCCCACCATGAATCATGTATTTTATCTAAGCCATCTGTAGGTGGGGCCCACTTTATATATGCGTTGTTGGCCCACCTGAGCAAGGCCCACCTTGCATATGCTGTCCAGACCGTCCAGCATCCAGGGATGCTGGACGTCACTGCAAACACAAATATTAGCTTGGTTTATAAGCTTGGGGAGGGTTGCTTATGCAGGCCCCACCTTGATGTATGTTTTTAATCTGACCCTTCATTCCATTTTCAAGCTCATTTTAGTCGTTGAGCCAAAAAATGGAACTGATCAGACTTTCTGGTGGGCCATAGCCTTGAAAATAGTATTTATACAGTTGAAATATGCCCCGATGTTTCTGTACACCAAAACTCATCGAATATTGGGCTTGATGGGTTTGTATTGAGTCATGGGGAACAATGGTGGGGTCAGATTTCGTTGATACGGGCCCTACCCCAGAAAACCTCAAAAAAATGATATTTCAAAAAAAAAAATTATAATAAAACAGCAGCATTCGTTGCTACTGCCATCGTCAGAGGCGCAGGCAGCACCTGCATGCGTTAGCAGGCGTGAACGGGCAGGGACCCACGGGTCCTAGCTGTGGGCCCCACCATGAAGTATTTGGATCATCCGTACCGTCCATCTCGTAGTCCCTTAGGGCGTGGGGCCCCCCTCTAAATATCAGCTCCATCTGGAACTCAGGTGGCCCACACCATAGGAAATATTGAGATTAAACGTTTACCCTTGAAACTCTTTTGGGGTCCATAGAAGGTTTGAATCAATATGAAATTTGTTTTTCTTTCATCCAGAGTTCCATGTGACCATTATCAACGGGCTGGATGGAAAATAAATGTTATGGTGGGCCCCACATGGGACCCACTGTCCACGGCTCACCTGGCAGCCGTGTGGAGATACCTCATTTCAACACTTGAGGTCTTAACATCGATCCCTGGTGGAGATGGTTGACTGGTGTGTGTGTCCTGACAGGGTGGGACCCATTACGGTGTGTGTGTTTTATTCACACCGTCACCCATTTGGTGGGGCCCCACACCATATGTGTTTTATCTATGTCGTCCAGCCATGAGCCGGGCTGCTGGATGGCTAGTGGACCCATACTATGATGCATGTGTTGGATCTAAACTATTCAACCATTCTATAAGCCCATTTTATGGCTTGAGGCCAAGAATGAGTCAGATCTAGAGTTCAAGTGGACCCACACCATGATGCACGTGTTGCATCTAATCCGTCCAACCATTTTGGAAGATCACTTCACGGTATGAGAAAAATAAAAGTTTTGGTGGCCCTTGAAAAATTTTAATGTTGGAAATCATTGCCACCACTATATTGGGAGTGCGGTCCAGTTGATCTTTTGATTTGATTCATATACTCATGAGGCCCACCTTGGTATATAAGGCCCATTTGAAGAGGCCTAACTTGATGTATTTATGGCCCGTTGTTGAGGCCCACTTTGATATATATGAGGCCCACATGATATGGCCCATTAGATGTATTCGAGGTTTATGGGTCGAGGCCCATTGGCACGTACACAAGTCCATTAAATGTAATCCCATCACGGTTTATGAAATGATATTTATGGTGGGCTATGCCTTGGGAGCAATGATGGTTTGACGCCCACATTGTAAGTACAATGTTGGTTAAATGTCTGCATTGTAACTCTCCTTAGGTGTTCACTCCCCAAGTGCAGGGTTGTGATGTAGTAATAAACTCGGTAAGACCGAGGTCGAATCCACAGGGACTGAAACCTGTATGTTATCTGAAAGTAACTATAACTAGAACTAGAATGAGATGAAATCTAAATTAGATAAAAATGAAAGGAATAATGATGAATTTATAATCTAAAACTTAGGAAAAATTCAGAAAAAGGGAAACTAGGGTGCCAAGGATCCACTTGTAGAGATCAGGGAGAACTACACTTGATTCATGAAAATTAAACTGAACTTTATTTGATCTAGTTTTTAAGAGATGAAAGGTGTATGAATTAGAATGGATTTCATCACCAAACCATGCCCAGGAGACAAAGTAAATAACAGAATTAAACTAATTACCAACCAATCAATCATGTCATGAAGGTTAGTAAGGGTACCGACATCCAACCATGCCCAGGAGACGATGGTGAACAACAGGGCTTCCTGACGTCAGACACATAAAAAGGAAAGGAAATACTCAAAGCTATCACAAACTTATTGTAATTTCAGTCACAACAAATCATTAAAAACTAGAAATATTCCTTTAGAATCAAACTAGCATCAATATCAAGTTCAACACAAATCAAAGCCGCAGGGATCACCCATCATGTCACAAGCTTCACCTCTTAGGCCTAGCTAAGAGGTTTAGCCCGACATGAGTGGGATAGATCTTTCTAAAATCATAAAAAAACAAAACAGTAAATAGGAAAGAAAAAAAAACACTTGAACTTCTCTTCTCTTTTGCCTTTGCTCCTCGCCTCCACGGCTGCCCCAAGATACCTCTTCACGTCCTTGACTCTCTCTTTTATAGACAGCATGAGGCTAAGTCGGCTGGCGAACCGACTTCCTTTCGCAACAAGGAATTTCGTAGCAAAACAGAGAGGAGTTGCGAATGGCCTTCGTGAGAGGACTCCTGATCAGATTTCTCTGATCTGACTTCATGGTGGGGTTCAGAACTAGCCTAGGCATCTTCTGAACGGTTTGGATCTCAGATCTGACCATTCCCATGATCACACAACTGCTCACTTTGGCCATCAGCGTCTGGACGCTGTTCGGATGCAAGGCCTGCATAAAACCTGCACTAGAATGATGGTGGGGCCCATAATCATTGTTGGATGACAAATCCACACCATTCATCACGTTCAGAACAAAATTTTAGTAAAGAATGGATGGTTTTGAACGTCCATTAACATAGTCCAGAGAAGAAATCACACTAAGATTCGTTTTGAACGTTGTAAAGCAGTCCACTTGTGGCCTTTATATCACACGCGTGTGTATGTATGGGTACAAACTTTCAGCAAGGTTTTTATGTGCTCGAGGTCCTCTACACAGTGATTGGATCAGATTGGCCAAACAGGACATGGGTGGGGCCCACAAGCTTCCGCAAAACGGACTCTCGTCGTCTGTTCGCGATACGCAGCAACGCTGGACTTTCCATTTTGGAGACTGACACGTTAGGTGGGTTTGGTGTGGCACTGACAAATACATGCAGGGTGTACACGCCATGTATATAGGGCCCACTATAATGGTTTTCAGAAATCCAAACCATCCATACTGTTTCTTATCTTATTTAAACCGTCAAAACCAAAGTTAAGGCAATTTCAGATATCAGGTGGGCCCCAAATTGAAGATTAATGGGCTAATCTATCCGTTGGCCCACTTCTCGAGATCTTCAATGGATGAAATATAATATTTACAGTTAAGTTATGGCTCACATCACATATATGAAGTCTCGTGTCAATCGGATGGCAGGAAACCTGTGATCTTGCACTCTGGTTGGTCTTCGGGCCTATTTAATGCGAACGGCTTGATTTCCTCGGATCCCCAGCATATAAATTCTTTAATATGGGTTCTTTGGAGTCCGTCCCTTGCCTTGGTGTCTTCAGAGCATCAAATCCACGCTTTTTGTACCCTTCTTCAGTCTACGCTCGTAATTTTACCTTGCATCACATACACAGTTAAATCAAGCTGTTAAACAGAGTCATGCTCATAAATCCAGGTAATAAATGGGGTCTGATATGCAATATTTGACCTTCAACATTAGGGCCCATTGATAGGCCCATACTTGTCGATAGTTTATCATCTTATAACATACTTAGTATAGTTCCATGACTCATGCCATACACATCATATGTATGCTTGATATGAGTAGTGACTGATCATAGCATATGTCATTGGGCAGATTATTTAGGAGACTCACTGATAGGAGTTACCCACATGAGCGCGTGGTATACATAGGATTGTTGCATGATTGGACAGTGTGGTTTAGGCATATCGCATTTGTGTGTCGTGATCCTTGTATGCCCTAGTGACATCAGGGTCGTGGCTCCACAGACACTTCATGGATGATCGTATTGGATACCGAAAATACTGATTCTAGTATTGGGGTGCCATAGATGTCCCTGGGTGAAAATCCCTGAACCTGATGGTACCAGAGGATGACTCCGACGTCGACACCAAGTGGATATATGAACACATGAGGGCCGAATACCAGGAGGCCGCATCTCCCACTGTGTCGTGTTCGGTTGAAAAAGGGTGTGGCCTTACTCTCCCGAGGGTAGTGGGCAATACTAGGCTGAGTTTGACCAGTTTGTGAATGGATCCACTATCGACGTACCGGATAGGTATTGACAGACTATTGGCTAGGTGAATAGTGAGGTTTCTTACGCTCACTCGAACTGTGTGGCTAGGAGAGCGGTAGTGCCATTTGGAGTGTACTAAACCCCAATGATTATCCTAAATGAGAACTGTACTAATATATGATGATGATTGACATGCTTGAGTTGCATCTTGCATCGCATGGCCATGTTATATATGGCCGATAGCATTCATATCTTGCACCGCATAGCCTTGGTACAGCTAATTACATTCATGCACTTGTCAACACGATTCCGCATTACTCTGACCTTGCATTCTGAGCATGCTCATATTGCGCACACACTTATACCACCCTCTAAGCTTTTTATAAGCTTATGCACGATTGATGCGTGCAGGTGATGCCAGGACGCAGCCTTAGTCTCGCCACAGTTGCAGCGTGTAGCCGAGCTACTGGAGTTTTTGTTATTGTCACTACCTTGTATTTCCCTTTCCTACGCACTGTACTTAAAGTTTTTTATCATAGTGGATTTTGTGATGGTGTTCTTGTGGCTATTGTTCATGGGTTATGCTTCTGTTATGCTCATTACAAATCAAATCATGTTTGAAATTCTCCTTGTAGCATCCTAGGATCGGAACCTGGTATTTGGATACCGGGAGCCGAGAATGGGGTACTACGGAGGTTGTCGGCGCCAGATTCGACAATCGGGAATTTTGTGAGCCCGGTTTCTGAGTTCGGGGCGTGACAACCAATGTCATAAAAAATTATCAGTTTAGGTCGAAGGTCCAATAATCAATATGAAGTCCATTCAGAAGTCCACTCTAGTTAACAGATCTCCAACCATTTTGACCACCTGTCAATAACTGTCCCAACAGCAGCTTGGCAAATCAACAGTTACAAATAGATAGGCCAAGCCTGGAAGGTTAGGATCATGCGATGGCTTGGGATAGGTAAATGTAAATGGGGAGAATCAAACCCACAACCTCTACTACAGGATAAATGAACTTATTTGCTGACACGGCCCGGGAAAAGTGCGGTCAACCTATTAGAGATGCCAAATCATGCACAAAAAAACAAAAAAAAAAAGAAAAAAAAAGTTCAGTTGAAGCCAAAATGCTGGGAATTCATTGGACTATATTTACTTTGAATTTAGTGAAACAAATTGACTTGCAGTTCACCAAAGATCTATTTGCCATTTGGTTCAAAGTGTGCATATTGAACTGGAAAATTTTCCTACTCTAAATCCTATAAAAGAGCCCCAATTCTGAAAATTTCCCAAATTTTGTAGCCTAGGAGAGTTGGTAAAAGTAGCTAGTAAATTGAAATTTTCTGAAATTTCCAAAGTTTCCCTTGCATGGCTTAGATTCATAAGATGGGTACGAAATTGAGCTCGATAAAACATAAACATGACAGTAATAAGATTTAAACCAGCTTTGATAAGTGAAAGAATTAGATTCACAAATTGAATGACGTGAACTAGTGCGAAGTTAATGGTGAACCAAACTTCGGCAACTAGGAAACATATACAAATATCTAAATCCCTGAATTCAAAAATCATACTTGAGAGAGAGAGCGAGAGACTAACCGTTGTCGGATCGGAGCTAGAGATGCATTTCCACTATGATTTCCTCTCCTTCTTCTTCTTCTTCTTCTTCTTTCGAGTGCTCTCCAAGTCTCTGTCATAGATCTAAGGTGGGTTTGTGACGAAAGGGGGATTTCAAAACCCTAACAAGAGAGAGAGGTGTTGGGAAATAGAGGGTCAGGCGCGTGTGTGCGTGTGTGAGAGAGAGAGAGAGAGAGAGAGAGAGAGAGAGAGAGAGAGAGAGAGAGAGAGGGTTTGGGAGAGGGGCGGGCGCGCGAGAGAGGTTTGAGGGATTTGGGTTTTGGGAGGGGCGGGCGGGAGATGTGGGTTTTGAGACGGGAGGGGTGGGCGTTATTAGGAAACTGATTGGCTACTCCCCCTGCCACCAGCCATTTCATAGTGGTCAGTGCTCTGTGGGCCTCACTATGATGTATGTGTTTCATCCATTCGGTCCATCTATTTTTATAGATCGTTTTATAATATGGAAGTAAAAATGAGTTATATCTCAATCTCAAGTGGACCACATTATAGGAAACAGTGTTTAATGAACATTGACCATTAAAAACATTTTGGGGGCTATAAAAGTTTTGGATCAAGCTAATATTTATTTTTTCCCTTCATCTAGGTATTTATGACCTAATTAACAGATTGGATGTTAAATAAACAGTACATTAGGCCTCAGGAGGATTTTAATAGTGGATATCCAATCATTATTTTTTCCCGGTGGTGTGGTCCACCTAAGATTTATATCCCTATAATTTTATTTTTTTTGTAAATTACTAAAATGATTTGTAAAAATGGATGAAACACATACATCATTGTGGGCCCCACGGAGCATCTACCACGGAATGGACAGTGATACCCACCGTTAAGACTTTCCTAGGGCCACTATGATGTTTATTTGAGATCTAACCTGTTAATAAGTAAAACAAAGGCATGGATGATTTGAGAAAATCAAATATCAGCTTGATCTAAGACTTCTGTAGCCCTTTGAAATTTTTTATTAGTAAGCGTTCAATCCCCACAATTTTGCATTTATTTATTGTTATTTTTTTTTTTTTGGTGGTGGGTCAACTTGAGATTTTGGTTAGCTTCGTTAGGGATGTACATGAGCAGAGTTAGCTTGGTTAGCTTGCTCCACTCGACTCGAAAAAAGCTCGATTCGACTTAGTTCGAAACTAAGTTCGAGCCAAGTCAAGTTCACACTTCACTGTTAGCCACCCCCACTAGGGAATCGATACCAAGACCTCGGTGTTGAAACGAGGTATCTGTCACTCAGTCTACCACTTGAGCTATGGATCAGGGTGTTAACCAGACCAATTTCAAGCTTTCCTGAGCTTGACTCGATTCGGATCGAACCCAACTCAAATCGAACTAGTTCGGCGACTCGGTTACTTTGATATTGTTGTTGCTCACCAAGTGTTTGATGAAATGACTCAATAAAATGTGGCTACGATGATGTACGTGTTTTATCCACACCATCCATCCATTTTTCTATATCAAGTTAGGGCATGAGCTAAAAAATGGGTTAGATTAAAATCTCAAGTGGACCCAACATCTCGGTGGATTTATGAACCACATCTCAACAAATCATGGAGGGGCTGGATTTATGAACCACATCTCGGTGGTCCCAACAAATGCTTATGAATATTTTAATGGAGACTTACAAATATGTTAGACTCTTCAACTTGAAGAATTTAGATGGAATAGAACCATTCGATCTTTGCCATGCACAATTCAAAGAACTCCAACTGTCCAAGCTCGGCCGAAATGCTATTAACCAGTTCATTGTTGTTCAATTGCCCGTAGAAGTAAACTATTAGAAATAATTTATACACAAATACCCCCGAAATGGAAATTTTATTTTAAAGTAAGAACCCTCATCATGTCTTGCTCAGTCACCTTCATAAAAAATATTTAAAAGATACATTTATGAGGAAGATCGAGGACATTAATCAGGGATAGCACATCATGAACTTGCCCAGGCCAAGTCAGCTCATTAGTGGGCCACATTAAATTATGGTCACACAAACGTGGTTTTGGGACAACACAACCATCAGCTTGATCCAAAACCGTTGTGTACCCGCCCCAAGAAATAGTGTTGATGGAACATCCACCGCTATGTGCCCCAAGAAACAGTGTTGATGGAACATCCACCAAGATTAGGGATATCCTTTAACGTCCTAAAAGATCTCACTTAAGATCTTTAGAGGATAATATCGGATCCCAACAATCTTGAGAACCACTCATCTCGCGGACATCCCAGATTACAGCCAAGATATCAGGCAAGAGTCCCCCTGAAATTATATTATGGTTCTCCTATAAATATAGAGGCGCCTCACACTATCTAAGGTATGTTCACTAAGAAACCCTAAATACTTGACTGACATCTATTTTCTAGAGATCCTACCCTACTTTATAAGACCTCAATACCGACTTAGGAATCAGAGAGTCCCCTGTATTGGTCAGGGCCTCCCCTGTTCTTCTTTTTACTTATGCAGGTCCAGGAAAGGTTTATGCAAAGGGTCTGCTGGAAAACTACATCAACACATTTCTTGTACTCCTGCCCAAACACAACTAGTAAGTCATTTATTCCCAATTCATTTACCTCCATTTTCTTTTTCCATTTAACTTCATTTATAGGCTATCGTATGTGCCCTATATTTGATTTGCAACCAAGTATTTTTATCTTTTCAAATTTTTGATGCAAGTAGACTCCTCGAACTTCTTCAATGTGTGGAGCCATTAAGGAGCATAGAAGTAGGTATACTGTGTAACTGAGTCGTTACAGGGCCATTGCAATGGCATTGTAAAATCCATATCACACATGTTTGCTGGTTAATGTTATGATGTGAGATGAAAAATCTCGAGTAAGCTATAACACTAGGAAATGTACAATCACCTACCATTGCAACCAATTACATACATCTGCACGGGCCCCATGGTAAGGGTCATCACTACCCAATTCGAGTCCTAAATTAAGTTGATGTTTGTGTTTAATCCATGTTGTCCATCTATTTTTAAAGGTCATCTTATGACATGAGACAAAAAATGAGGCATGTACCAATTTGAAATGGACCACATTATAAGAAATAGTGTTGAATGAGCATCAACCATTTAAAACATTCTCGGGGCCATAAAAGTTTTGACTCACATAAGATTTTTATTTTTCCCCTTCATCTAGGCCTGTATGACCTAATAAACAAATTGGATGCCAAATAAACCATACAATGGGCCTTATGAGGATTTTAATGATGGATATCCAATCACTATTGTTTTCATGTGGTGTGGTCCACCTGATATTTATATACCTCTCATTTTTAGGCCCCATCGTGATGTATGTTTTATATCCACACCTTCCATCCATTTGGAGAGATCATTTTAGGGCAATATCCATAGTTAAATCAAGAGCTCCAGTGGACCCAGCACAGAAAACAGTGGGGACAGTGACACCCACCATTAAAAACTTCTAAAGGCCACGAAAGTTTTAGATCAAGTTGATATTTGCGTTTTACCTTATTTCATGTCTTTTTTAACTTTTGAACAGGTTGGATTTTAAACAAAAATTATGGTGGGCCTTAGGATAGTTTTATTGGTAGGAATCACTCTCTCCAGTGTTTTCTATGGTGAGGTCCAGGTCACGCCCTAAAATAATATCTCAAAATGGATAGACGGTGTGGATACAACACATACATCATAGTGGGCCCCACAGAATTTGGTGACGTCACTTCAATAGCCAACTCGCTACTCAACCTGTATCTAATCAGCGTCCAGCGTTCGGCGTCCAGCAGAGAACCTCTTCTCTCTCTCTCTCTCTCTCTCTCGTCAATAGCTAATCCGCGTTCCCCTCTCCTCTCTCTCTCTCGCCCTAATCCTCTCCCTCTCTCTCTCTCTCTCAACCTGTTAGTAGCTAATCCGCGTCCCCCCCTCCTCTCTCTCACTCTCTCTCTCTCTCTCTCTCTCTCTCTCTGTTTCCTTAACATTTCTTGTGTTTCTTTGATCCACGAACGCCCTACCCATGCACACTCTCTCTCTCTCTCTCTCTCTCTCTCTCTCTCTCTCTCTCTCTTTGAAGCTCAGTTGACAGGGATTTGTCGAACGTGAGGTATCTCTCTCTCTCTCTCAGTGCCGGTTTGGGAATTTGGGGATTTAGTAATTTATGGATTTTTGATTTGATGTGGACCCTCATTTTGGGATTTGGGGATTTTAGGGCTTACAAATTTGAATGTGGACCCTGAATTGGGGTTTTTTTAACTTTACAAATTAGGGATTTGAGGATTTTGGGGATCTGAGGATCCAACCAGAATTAGGGATTTCTGATTTTACAAATTAGGGATTTTACAAATTAGAAGTTTTGGGGCTTACAGATTTGAACGTGGACCCCGAATTAGGGTTTTTTTTATTTTACAAATTAGGGATTTGGGGATTTTAGGATTTTGGGGATCTGAGGATCTAACCAGAATTAGGGATTTCAGATTTACATGGATGGATGGTTGGATGGTTAGACATGTACATATGCATGGATGGATGATTGGATTGGATGCATTGATATTATACAAACTCATTATTAGATGGTACAATACTATCCAACTTGTGTGGTAAGATCGAAGTCTGCAAATCTAATCATTTACTTTGGAAGCTTTTGCATTTATCTACTCTCAAATAACAAAGATTGAGATTGTGGGCTGATCAAAACCATCAAACAGTCACTGTCCTGTGTTAGTTTGAGCAACCCAAGTGGAGTCATGTACACCCCATATATGGTGGATGCATTTCAGCACACTGGTGAATTGTAGCTTGGGAATATTTTTACTTTTTTCTTATAATTTTTGTAAATGATCTGATTGAGTGATACTTGTGAGCTAATGATGAAGTTGCATCTGAAAATGATCTTAAATTACTGATGCCAAGTAACTGATGAGCAATTAAAGAATGGAAAATGAACTTCAAAGGTCCAAGTAACATAGTGTGCACATCAGTGTTGAGAGAGAACTTGGCTCAGACAAGGATCTTAATAGGCCAGCCTGGGCTGGGTCAGGGTCAGCAAGCGTGCCCCAAGCTAAAATAGCCCATGTTTTTTAGACCCAAGCCTAACACGATAAAAAGTTTTTGAAATCGAATCTGGTGTTGAAAAAAATTATGTATCATTTAAATTTCTGTATAAATGATATGCAATACATACATGATACATACATATAAAGACACATGATATGACTAATATGCACATGGCTCAGCCATTCAACAATGGGCCTCATAGTAGTTTACCCATGCATTAAGAATTCCCTAGATCCTTGCTTTTTTTTACACTCAATCCATTGCTACATTTTCTTTCTTAACCGTCATGGCCATGGGCTGAAGGGTTGGGATTTGAGGCCCCACTTGTACAATTCAAAACTGACAACTTGAAGGGTACTCTCCAAACTTTCGTCCTGAGCAAAATGCACGATATCCCCCACTCTCTCTATTTCTCTCTCTCCGATAGCATAACATAGTTAGCATGTGCAATGTACTTGTTTGACCTACGCTCTTGTTATTTATGCTGAAATCTTCATCTTCCTCTTCTTCTTCCTTTCCTTTCCTTTTTTTTTTTTTTTTAAAAAAAGAGAAAGATATATTTGAGCTGTTTTATTTTTTCTTTTTTATTTTTTTTTTGTCTATGCATCTTACTGGTGTTACCCTTCCCTTTCTATAGCTTGGGGGCTTGGGAATATTTATTCGTTAAACGAATGTTGTATGGATGTTGGTTTTTCGTTGCATGCATTGGAGCTATTAATTACACATCAATCTTAGATAGAAAAGATGATGTGCAATCAAATGGTCATGTGACATCGATCGGGAAAAGTGATGGATTAGTTGAAGCAAGGATTGGGCTTCGGTATATAGACACTCTACAAATTAAAAAAATTGTTGTGCTTCGGTATTAAGCCCTTGTGTAGGTCTATATGCTGCATCCTTCTCATTTTTGGTCTTAAGTTCTAAAATGAGCTCACAAAATGGATGGACGGAGTAGATTTATCAAAAACATCATGGGTGATAGAACATAACCATTTTCATAGATATGATACCTTTATTACTTAATGATCTCATGAATTCCTATCAGTTGAGGTATTTTCAATCTTTTCTACATCAAATCTGAGTTCCATTTCATGGTAACATCTGTTTGTGGTTTTACTTGATTTTAGAGAACAATTTTGGTCAAATATCAAAGAGAAGTAAGGTAAAATACATCTGAATCGTATGTGGCTGATGTTCTTGTATCCTGTCTTGCAAGAGAAGTTGAGAGTTGTTGTTTTGGTTTCAAAAGCTGCCCTTAACTTATTCATGGTACGGTTCTTGTGCCTTCAACCATACTTAAGAGTGCCAATAATAAAAGTTTTATTAAGGAAAATTTTGTTTTCATAGTTCTACAACTTCTCAAATTGACCTGAAATTGACCAAGCCAACTTGACTCGGTTGAATTTTGAGTCAAATCACTTTGCTGACTCTAACACATTCATTTGGGAAAAAAGATTTATTCTACAATTTCTTTATAAAGATATGGACACTTTTTGTTTATTTAGCTTGGTACTAAACCACTAAAACATTTTTGTGATACATTATTTAAATTTACATTTCGTTCTAACTTTGTTACATTCATGTGTTACTGCATTAATAATTATAGTAATAAAATTCATTATGTATATTATTAGGGCCCGTTTAGCCAGGCGGATCCCATGGGATTAGGAGGGATGGGATGGATTTTAAGATAATGATGGCGGTGTCAGTGGATTGGTTTAAGATCCATGTGATTACTATAAATGGACAGGGGATCTTGATAAAAAATATTATTATATTTTAAGTCATACCGTCATTTTTTAGCCCATACATAAGCCCTGAAGCCCATGGGCCAAAATCTTTAACCTAGGGCCAAACCGTATAGGTTTCGCCTAAGAGCACAAGGCTTCTCTGGTTGAAAGCCATAGTAGTGGAGCTATGGTTACTTGAATGTGCTTAGAAATTATACATATATCATTGTCATCATCATCATTTAACTCTTAATTCAACTTTTTCCATGTACAAACAAATGTACCTCACATGAAAAGATTGACGATTATCTATAGGTGATGTCAAATAAACAGTACATTAGGCTTGCTAACATGGTTCAGTAAGTCTCCAACTGAAGTGAATACAACTACCAAGTGAATGAAGAAGAAGAAGAAAGAAATAGAGACAAAGATAAAGATAGTGGTCAGTACCATGCCAATGTCAATAAGCTTCCTAAACTTTCATTTGGTAATGCTTCGTGAAATTTAAACATGCACAACTTTGTTATAATCCATTTATAAAGCTCTTCCAACACCTAGTGACTAAAGCAAAATTCGAAAGAAAGAAGAACTTTCATCAACTGGATGAAATAAAGTAGTGAAACAAACTAGTTTCAATTTGATTTCTATTGATGAATAAAAAATCTGATTTCTAACTGGAAACATTCGCCAATACTTCAATAGAAAATAGCTGAAAGAATGCTACCCAGAGAATATATAATCTAACATCTTTCAATTTGATCTCTGTTTGGGTAATTGAGAATAAAAATCTGATCTCAATTAAAGATGATAACTAAAAAAAAATTGCATCAACGGACAGAATATCCTAATGGAATTATAGGTAATTGATTATTTGGTAGATGCCTCCTTTATAAACAACTGCATTCTCATCTGATTGTAGAATTCATTCTTTCCAACTGTTGTACTTGTTGGCTATTTAGTAGATGCCTTTCTTGTTTAGTAACTTCATCTCTATTCATGTTTCAAGTAAAGACTTTGCAAATCTACAAAATGAGAGACCTTAAAAGGTGATAGAAGCTACTTCATTGCAATAAATGCTCCCAAATTCATAGATTGTAGCTTGATTCCCAAACAGTGGACTTTGGAGTTTGTCAAATTCAAATCCAATGCGAACTCATGAATTTGACAAGTTCATGGATATAGAAAATTCATATTCTCATTTCTCTTACTCCAAACAGGGATTGTACATTCATCGGTAGACACATAATCATTTTTCAAAGAAAAATGCAGGCTGTCCTAATTATTTTCCCATTTAAGGCCCACTGGAATTAAATCAATGATATATGCTTCATGCTTTTAGTTGTGCAGATTAACTACCAGGAGCCGAATACCAAAAGTAATATTTCTAAACTTTATTCAAGGACTGAAATTTTGTGTGGATTATGCAAGCAGTTCATTTCACGACAATAGACTATCTCAATGAAAACAAGACCCAAACAGAGATCATTGACGCCTAAGAATCTCCTCGATAGGACAATCTTAACCTATCAATTTATGGCTTCTATATAACAGGTTACATTGTCTTGTCTTACTCATGTACCATTTCATGTTATATACATTGTATTATATACATCGTTGAATATACATTGTACGAGGGTTACAGTAATCTTGGAGTGCAGAAAATGTCCAAGTCTGTGCATTTTAGTCCGAGTTCCTTCTTAATCACGATAGCCTTGGGAGGGTTGATATGAGGGATGGGTTTACTGCGAAAGGGCCAATTAAAACTATATTAGGTTATCTTGCTGGTCCTAAAATTATTATGTCAGGCAAGATAACCCAATATAGTTTTAATAAGCCCTTTTGTAATCAACTCATCCCTTGTATCAACCCTCTCAAGGCTATCGTGATTATAGAAATAACTTGAACTGAAATGCACATACTTGGAAATTTTCTACACTCTAAGACTACTGTAAACCTCATACAATTTACATAAAAATTTTCATCAGTTGTAGGTCACCTGGTATAAAGAGCTTGTCCTTCCTAAGGACAACATTGGAGTGGCCTGACCATTGGGACAGGCCGTGTTTATGTATTTGCTCGAAATTAATGGAGCAGATCCGGATGTGCGTCGGAGCTATCTGGATGAGCGAGGGTCCCTGGAAGGTGGGAACCGCTGTTATGACCATGGTGAAGCTGTCAATTTCTTATGGACAACATTGGAGGGGCCTGGCCATTTGGACAGGCCGTGTTTATGTATTTGCTTGAAATTAATAGAGCAGACCCGTATGTGCATCGGAGCTATCCAGATGAGCGAGAGTCCTTGGAAGGTGGGAACCGTTGTTATAACCGTGATAAAGCTGTCCATTTCCTATGGACAACATTAGTGGGGCCTAACCATTTGGATAGGTCATGTTTATGTATTTGCTTGAAATTAATGGAGCAGACCCGGATGTGCATCGGAGCTATCCGGATGAGCGGGGGTCCCTGAAAGGTGGGAACTGCTGTTATGACCATGATGAAGCTGTTCATTTCCTATGGACAATATTGGAGGGGCCTGGCCATTTAGACAGACCGTGTTTATGTATGTATTTGTAGGTACCACACCCTTAACCTAAACCTATAACCCCAAAGCTATAACCTAAACCCATTCTCAATTCCCTAAAGCTATAACCTATAACCTAACCCTAACCCTAAACCTTAACCTTAACCTATAACCTTTACTTACAACCTCAACCTAAACTTATAACATAAATATAAACCGAGACCTATTCTTATAACGTAGACCTATACCTAAACCTTAACCTATAACCTAAACCTAGACTTATAACCTTAACCTAAACCTATTCTCAAATCCCAAAACCTATATGTATAACTTAAGCCTAGACCTTGACCTTAACCTTAACCTATAACCTATACTTGTAACCTATAACCTAAACCTATACCTCTAAGCTATACTTATATCCTTAACCTAAACCTATACGTATAACCTAAATCTATTCTCAAATCCCAAAACCTATACTTAAAACATAAACCTAAACCTAAACCTATAACCTAAAACCTAAAACCTAAACCCAAACCTAAACCCGATCCTAAACCCGAACCCGATTTCCTAAACCTAAACCTTAACCTATAACCCATACTTATAACCTTAACCTAAACATATTTTTAAATCTCAAAACCTTAACCCATAATCTAAACTTATAACTTATACTTATAACCTTAAACTAGACCTTAACCGTAAACTATAACCTATACTTATAACCTATAACCTAAACATGAACCTATAACCTAGACCTAAACCTAAACCTTAACCTATAACCTAAACCTATACTTATAACCTTAACCTAAACTTATTCTCAAATCCCAAAACTTATACTTCTAACCTAAACCTAGACCTTAACCTTAACCTGTAACCTCTACTTATAACCTTAACATAAACTTACAACCTTAACCTAAACCTAAACCTTAACCTAAATTGAAATCCCTAAACCCTAACCTATAACCCAACCTAAACCTATACTTATAACCTAAACCTATTCTCAAATCCTAAAACCTATAACCTAAACCTAACCTTTCCCTCACTCGGTTTACCTATAACCTAAACCTATAACCTTAACCTAAACCTAAAACATAAACCTAAACCTAAACCTAAACCTAAATGTATTCTCAAATCCCTAAACCTAAACCTTAACCTATTCTCAATTCCCTAAACTTAATCTATAACCCAACTTAAACCTAAACCTGTAACTACACTTATAACCTAAAACTTAAATGTATTCTCAAATCCCTAAACCTAAACCTATACCTAATCCTAATCTCAACTCCTTAACCGAAACCTAGACTTGAAACCCCAAACCTAAACCCGGTCCCGAACCCGATTTCCTAAACCTAAACCTTTACATATTTTCAATTCCCTAAACCTTAACCTATAACCTAACTTAAACCTAAACCTACAACCGACACTTATAACCTATAAACTAAAACCTGAATCCAAACCTAAAACCTAAATGTATACTCAAATCCCTAAACCTAAACCTACACATAATCCTAATCTCAACTTCTTAACCTAAACATAAACTTCAAAACCCAAACCTAAACTCAAACCCAAACTTGATTACCTAAACCTAAACCTTAACCTATTCTCGATTACCTAAACCTATAACCTATAACCTATAACCTAAACCTAAACCTTAACTAAAACCTATAACCTAAACCTAAACCTATAACCTAAACTTATAACATATAACCTAACCTAAACCTAAACGTAAACCTATAACCTAAAACCTAAACCTAAACCTATAAAATAAAACCTAAACCTAAACCTAAAACCTAAATGTATTCTCAAATCCCTAAACCTAAGCCTACACCTAATCCTAATCTCAACTCCTTAGCCTAAACATAAACTTCAAAACCCAAACCTAAACCCGAACTCGAACCCGATTTCCTAAACCTAAACCTTAACTTATTCTCAATTTCATAAACTTATAACCTATAACTTATAACCAAAACCTATAACCTAAACCTAAACTTATAACCTAAACTTATAACCTATAACCTAACCTTAACCTTAACCTTAACCTAAGACTATAACCTAAACCTATAAACTGAAACCTAAAACCTAAATGTATTCTCAAATCCTTAAACCTAAACCTACACCTAATCCTAATCTCAACTCCTTAGCCTAAACATAAACTTCAAAACCCAAACCTAAACCCGAACCCAAACCCGATTTCCTAAACCTAAACCTTAACCTATTCTTAATTCCCTAAACCTATAACCTAAACCTAAACCTAACCTAAACCTAAACCTAAACCTAAACCTAAACCTAAACCTTAACCTATAACCTAAACCTTAACCTATAACCTATAACCTATAACCTATAACCCAATAACCTAAACTTATAACCTTAACTTAAACCTAAAACCAAAACTAAACTTATAACCTAAACCAAAACCTAAACCTAAAACCTAAATGTATTCTCAAATCCCTAAACCTATACCTAATCCTAATTTCAACTCCCTAACCTAAACCTAAACCTAAACTTGAAAACCCAAACCTAAACTCGATCTCGAACCCGAACCCAATTTCCTAAACCTAAACCTTAACCTATTCTCAATTCCCTAAAGCTATAACGTATAACCTACAACCTAAACCTAACCTAAACCTAAAACCTAAACGTATTCTTAAATCCTCAAACCTAAACCTACACCTAATCCTAATCTCAACTCCCTAACCTAAACCTAAACCTAAACTTGAAAACCCAAACCTAAACCCAAACCCGAACCCGATTTCCTAAACCTAGACCTTAACCTATTCTCAATTCCCTAAAGCTATAACCTATAAACTAACTTAAACCTAAACCTATAACCGACACTTATAACCTAAACCTAAACCTAAAACCTAAACCTAAAACCTAAATGTATTCTCAAATCGCTAAACCTACACATACACCTACACCTAATCCTAATCTCAACTCCTTAACCTAAACCTAAACTTGAAACCCCAAACCTAAACCTGAACCCGAACCTGATTTCTTAAACCTAAACCTTAACCTATTCTTAATTCCCTAAACCTTGACCTATAACCTAACTTAAACCTAAACCTAAACCTATAACCTACATTTATAACCTAAACCTAAACCTATAACCTAAACCAAAACCTATAACCTTAACCTAAACCTTAACCTATAACCTATAACCTATAACCCAATAACCTAAACTTATAACCTTAACCTAAACCTAAAACCAAAACCTAAACCTATAACCTAAACGAAAACCTAAACCTAAAACCTAAATGTATTCTCAAATCCCTAAACCTAAACCTACACACCTAATCCTAATTTTAACTCCCTAACCTAAAACTAAACCTAAACTTGAAAACCCAAACCTAAACCCGATCCGAACCCGAACCCAATTTCCTAAACCTAAACCCAAACCTTAACCTATTCTCACTTCCTAAAGCTACAACCTATAACCTATAAGCAAAACCTAACCTAAACCTATAATCATAACCTATAACCTTAACTTAAACCTTAAACCTAAACCTAAACCTAAACCTAAAACCTAAATGTATTCTTAAATCCCCAAGCCTAAACCTACACCTAATCCTAATCTCAACTCCCTAGCCTAAACCTAAACCTAAACTTGAAAACCCAAACCTAAACCCGATCCTGAACCGGAACCCGATTTCCTAAACCTAGACCTTAACCTATTCTCAATTCCCTAAAGCTATAACTTATAAACTAACTTAAACCTAAACCTAAAACCGACACTTATAACCTAAACCTAAAACCTAAATGTATTCTCAAATCCCTAAACCTACACCTAATCCTAATCTTAACTCCTTAACCTAAACCTAAACCCAAACTTGAACCCAGTTTCCTAATCCTAAACCTTAACCTATTATCAATTCCCTAAACCTTAACCTATAACCTAACTTAAACTTAAACCTAAACCTATAACCTACACTTATAACCTAAACCTAAACCTAAACCAAAACCTATAAACTTAACCTAAACCTTAACCTATAACCAAAACCTTAACTTATAACATATAACCCAATAACCTAAACTTATAACCTTAACCTAAACCTAAAACCAAAACCTAAACCTATAACCTAAACGAAAACCTAAACCTAAAGCCTAAATGTATTCTCAAATCCCTAAACCTAAACCTACACCTAATCCTAATCTCAACTCCCTAACCTAAACCTAAACCTAAACTTGAAAACCCAAACCTAAACCCGATCCTGAACCCGAACCCAATTTCCTAAACCTAACCTAAACCTTAACCTATTCTAAATTCCCTAAAGCTATAAGCTATAACCTATAACTTATAACCTATAACCTTAACCTAAACCTAAAACCTAAACCTAACCCTAAACCTAAACCTAAAACCTAAATGTATTCTTAAATCCCCAAACCTAAACCTATACCTAATCCCAATCTCAACTCCCTAACTTAAACCTAAACCTAAACTTGAAAACCCAAACTTAAACCCGATCCTGAACCCGAACCCGATTTCCTAAACCTAAACCTTAACCTATTCTCAATTCCCTAAAGCTATAACCTATAAACTAACTTAAACCTAAACCTATAACTGACACTTATAACCTAAACCTAAACCTAAAACCTAAATGTATTCTCAAATCCCTAAACCTACACCTACACTTACACCTACACCTAAGCTCAACTCCATAACCTAAACCTAAACTTGAAACCACAAACCTAAACCTGAACCCGATTTCCTAAACTTAAACCTTAACCTATTCTCAATTCCCTAAACCTTAACCTATAACCTAACTTAAACCTAAACCTAATCCTATAACCTACACTTATAATCTAAACCTAAACCTATAACCTAAACCTAAAACCTAAATGTAATCTCAAATCCCTAAACCTAAACTTACACCTAATCCTAATCTCAACTCCCTAACCTTAACCTAAACCTAAACTTGAAAACCGAAACCTAAACCCGATACCGAACTCGAACCAGAACTTGATTTCTTAAACCTAAACCTTTACCTATTCTCAATTCCCTAAAGCTAAACCAAAACCTATAACCTAAACCTAAACCTATAACCTAAACCTAAACCTAAACCTAAACCTAAAACCTTAACCAAAATCAAAACCTATAACCTAAACCTTAACCTATAACCCATAGCCTATAACTTAAACTTATAACCTACAACTTAACCTTAATCTAAACCTAAAACCTAAAACCTAAACCTAAACCTATAACCTAAACCTATAAGTGTAGGTTATAGGTTTAGGTTGTTTTTCTTTTCATTTGTTTTTTTCCATAAGATTGTTTATGTTTGGATGGATGCAGTTTATGTTTGGATAAATGTAGTCTATGTCTGGATGAATTTACGTAGTTTGGGTTTAGATGGATGTAAATGTGAAAATGATGAAATATATTATATAATAGGTGTATATCAGGAAGAATATGATGAATTATATTCTAACAGGTGTATATCAGGAAATTTGAGATGGAATATTTTTTGTAAAAAAGAGACTTTTACCTACAAAATATTTCGTAGGTAAAAGTCTCATTAACGTTTTTTAGCGACGAATATTTTTGTCGCTAAAAGTCTTATCCACATTTTTTAGCTACGAAAATGTTCATGCCTAAAAGTAACCCTTTTGAATAATGACAGCCCTTAGCGACGAACTGTTCGTCGCTAAAAGTCACATCCAAGATTTTTAGCTATGAAAAGTTTCATAGCTAAAAGTAATTTTGAAAATGTTTAAAGACTTTTAGCGACGAAAATTTTCGTAACTAAAAGTAATCCATTCAATTTTTTCGAAAAAGTGGTTGCAGCCTTTAACGACGAAAATTTGTGTCGCTAAAAGTCTCAACCACACTTTTTAGGTAAAAGTAAGCTGTTCGAATTTTTTAAAAAATTGTTCGCAGCTTTTGGCGACGAACATTTTCGTTGCTAAACTTCTGTTCCATGATTTTTAGCTACGAAAGTTTTCGTAGCTAAAAGTAATCGATTCGAATTTTTTGAAGCCTTTGGCGACGAAAAGTTTCGTCGCTAAAAGTCTATTTTATGATTTTTAGCTACGAAAATATTTGTAGCTAAAAGAAAAATTATTTGTAGCCTTTAGCGACGAAAATGTTCACGCTAAAAGTCTCATCCATGCTTTTTAGCTACGAAAAGTTTCGTAGCTAAAAGTAATCCATTCAAATTTTTTGAAAATTTATTTGCAGCCTTTGACGACAAAAATATTCGTCACTAAAAGTCTCATACATGATTTTTAGCTACAAAAATTTTCGTAGCTAAAAGTAATCCATTCGATTTTTTTAGCGACGAAAATTGTCATCGCTAAAAGTCTCGTCCATGATTTTTAGCTGTGAAAGTTTTCGTCGCTAAAAGTACACTTTTAGTGACAAAAATTTATTTCGTTGCTAAAAACCCTGTTTCTTATAGTGAGACTAATTGACATTGTATACTCTATGTGGGGTCTTGGTGATAAAATCCCAGAAAGTAAAGTGTGTGCAAAGATACTACGCTCACTACCTGAACGGTTCAACTCAAAGGTGACTGCGATCCTGGAACTCCGTGATACAGATAATACGAGGGTAGAAGAATTAGTTGAGTCTTTATAAACCTATGAGTTAAACTTTAAAGCTCCTAAAGGTAAATCTATGGCCCTTAAGTCTTCCAAATGTATTTCTCAGGAAAACTCTGATTTTGAAAATTCTGAAGATGATATGGCTCTCTTAGCGAAAAAGTTTTATAAGATTTTCAAAAGTAAAAGGAGGGTTGACTTTCAAAAATCAAATGATAAGAAGATATGTAAATCTAGATCTAAATTTTAGAAATCTTTGAAAGATGGTCAATTTTACAACTGCCAAGAATATGGGCATCTAGCAAACAAGTGTCCTAAAAAGAACAAACCTAAAAAGAAAGGAATGTTGGTTACTTGGGATGAATCTTCTGGCACTGAAGCCTCTTCTGAATTAGAAGCTTTTGAAACCGAGTCAGGCAATGAAGTCAAAACCCTTATGACTCTAGCCAAGTTCACTTTTTCAGATCATGATGATTCAACCAGTGAAGAAAATCTGAATAGTGATCATGATAATGAAGAAGATCTTCAAGATGCTTACAATGCCCTATACAAGAAAAGTTGTACGATTGCGGTAAAACTAAAGCTTGAAAAAGAAAGGTTTTCAGGGCTTAGAGAAAGATTTGAGTCTCTTATTTTAGAAAAATCTCATCTTTCAGATTGTTTTGAAAAATGCAAATGTGATCTAAATTTCAAAACTACCCTTATTGAAAATCTAAAATCTGAAAATGATAAACTTAAACTTGAAGTCTCTTCCCTTTTGAGTTTAAAGGATACATGGAGGTATGCCTAAGGTGATCGAAAATTAGAAAAAGTTTTAACTGGATCAAGAAAATATGGCGACTAATCTGGTTTGGGCTACGATAAAAATCTTCCTCCTAAACAGAAGAATACCTCTCCTAAGTTTGTAAAAGGAGAATCCTGTAACTCAAAAGAGAAAAGTTCAAGTCAAAAGTTTTCTAAAATTGTTAAAACTTTTCAATCTTTCCAAACTAAAGGTAACCATATCAATTACAAAAATCAAAACCGAAACCCTTTAGCTGAGAAAATAGTCGATCTACTTAAGGAGCTCTTAAAATCCAACTCAGTTGGTCAGTCTTACAACAACTACAAACATCAGAAGACCAACTATACTCCTAAACCCAAAATAGTTATGAAATGGGTTCCTAAGGTTACCTGCTTGGTTGCCCACACTGCATTCAAAGCGACAAGTCATACAAAGTGGTACCTAGATAGTGGGTGTTCCAGGCAAATGGCAGGTGACAAGGCTTTATTCACTAACCTTAAAGATATGACTGATGGGTCAGTCACATTTGGTGATGGTAGCAACTGCAAAATTATTGGCCAAGGTGCGATTCAACTCTATAACCTTCTCTTATTTAAGAATGTTTAATATGTTAAGGGGGCTAAAACACAACCTGTTAAGCATATCTCAAATATATGATAACAATCACAGCGTGAACTTTTCTAATTGAGGTTATGAAATTTTAACCAAAAAGGGTTTTGTAATATTAACTGGTCGCAGGACTTCTAAAAACTACCATATTATAAGTGATGGTAGCTCATCTAATCAATCGTGCTACATGGTCCATACCGATGAGACAGAATTATGGCATAAACGCCTTAGACATGTACATTACCGTAATTTATATAGATTGAGCAAAGGAGAACTAATAAGAGGTCTACCTAAACTTCAAAAAGTAGACAAAATATGTGGCGAATGCCAGATTGGCAAACAAACTAGAAGTTCTCACAAAAATGTGAACTCTAATGCCACATCAAAACCACTCGAACTTCTCCACATGGACCTTGTAGGACCTACCAAGATGGAGAGTCGAGGTGACAAAAAATACATACTGGTAATTGTAGATGATTTTACCAGATTTACTTTGGTAGCCTTTTTAAGGGATAAATCAGAAACCCTTGATGAAGTAAAAAGGATTCTCAAACGGATCTAAACTGCAAAAAGTTCTCAAGTTTGTAAGATCCGTAGTGATCATGGATCTGAGTTCGAGAATAGTAGTTTTGAGAAATTTTGTAGCAATCAGGGAATATCGCATGAATTCTCTGCGCCCAAAACACCCCAACAAAATGGAATTGTGGAGAGGAAAAATAAAGTGTTTCAAGATATGGGAAATGTAATGTTGAATAGTATAAAGCTCCCTAGAAATCTTTGGGCTGAAGTAGTGAATACTGCATGCTATGTTATTAATTAGGTTTATATTTGTAAATCTAATAATAAAATGGCTTATGAAATGTGGTTCGATAAAAAGCCCACTGTTAAATACTTTCAAATTTTTTACAGCAAGTGTTATATTTTACGTGACCATGAAAATTTGGAAAAGTTTGATACTAAAAGTGATGAAGGTATCTTTTAGGATATTCTTTAAATAGTCGTGCATATCGTGTACTGAATAAAAGGTCCGGTGTGATTCAAGAGTCTATTAATGTGGTCATTGACGATCACTTAAATACACCTGCCACAAGTTCAGATAATGATGAAGTTCTTTTAATTGACAAATCAGATACTTCATCAAATCAAACTAATTCTGAACTGAGGACCGTTAAAGATTATCCAACCACTCAAATTCTTGGAAACTCTCTCACTAGTGTGTGCACTCGTAGACAATTAGAAGACATATATAACTATGTGTGTTTTACATCCCAGATTGAACCGGCTAACGTAAAAGAAGCACTTTCTGACGAAAACTGGATAGTTGCCATGCAGGAAGAACTTAATCAATTTGTTCAAAATGATGTCTGGAATCTTGTTCCTAGACCTAAAGATAAACTTATTATCGGAACTAAGTAGATTTTCAAAAATAAGTCTGATGAACTTGGTAATATTATTCGAAACAAGGCAAGACTAGTTGTACAAGGGTACACTCAAATAAAAGGCATTGATTACGATGAAACCTTTGCCTCAGTTGCTCACCTTGAATCAATCAGACTATTTATATCCATTGCCTGCTTTAAAAAATTCAAAATTTATTAAATGGATGTAAAGAGTGCCTTCTTAAATGGTGATCTACATGAAGAAGTGTATGTGGAACAACCAACAGGTTTTGAAGACCCTAAGAACACTGATCATGTCTATCACCTTAAAAAGGCTCTCTATGGTTTGAAACAAGCTCTCAGGACATGGTACGAAAAATTGACTAAGTTTTTACTAAGTCATAATTTTCTAATAGGAAGTGTTAATAAAATTAACTCTGTTTGTTAAGAAACATAACGATCATATCTTAATGGTACAAATCTATGTTGTTGATATTATTTATGGATCTACTTGTACTGACATAACTGTTGAGTTTACAGATTTAATGAAATCTAAGTTCAAAATGAGCATGGTTAGGAAATTAAATTATTTCCTAGGGTTACAAGTAAAACAACAACCTGATGGTATTTTTATTTCTCAAACCAAATATGCTTTAAACTTAATTAAAAAGTTTAGAATTGAGAATGGTAAGAATTTTGATACTCCTATGAGTATAACCTTGAGACTCTCAAAAGACTCTACAGGTAAAAATGTAGAACCTAAACTATATTGTAGCATGATTGGCAGTTTACTTTATTTAACTGCAAGTAGACCTGATATTGCTTTAAGTGTTAGTATTTGTGCTAGATATCGTCTAGCGGATTATGCGATATGTCGCAAGTTCTGATAATTTGGGTCTCTAGTATCCATATGATAATAGTGTTCAGTTGGCTAGGTATTCAGATACTAATTGGGCTGGTAATATCGATGATAGGAAATCAACCAGTGGTGGTTGTTTCTATATCGAAAATTGTTTAGTTTCTTGGTTTAGCAAGAAGTAAAGTTTTGTATTGCTCTCTATTGCTGAGGCTGAATACATAACAGCTGGAAATGCATGTACTCAGCTTGTTTAGATGAAACGTATGTTAAGCGATTATGGAATTGCACAAGAATCAATGATATTATATTGTGATAATTCCAGTGCTATAAATATTTCAAAATATCTAATCCAGCATTCTCGTACCAAGCACATTGACATTAGGTATCATTATATTCATGAATTAGTGGAAGAAAAAATAATATCTTTATATTACATTCCAACCGAGACTCAACTTGCTGACATTTTCACTAAATTGCTTGACAAAAAAAGGTTTAATAAATTGAAATTTGATCTTGGAATGTGCAATTTAAATTGACTATTTAAGCATTTGTGTATTATAGTGTATATAGATTTGATAATTTATTGGTTTAAATTTCAAATTTTTATGAAAAATACATATTTTTGTTGGTACACGACCAGTCGAGGAGGTGCTTAACCAGTCGTGGTACGATCGGTCAAGAACGGTCCTCGACCAGTAGTGTAGCGCGCTGGACCTTTTTAAATTGGGGGATAAACTCATCTTCCTCATTTCCTATTTCTTCACCAACGGGCATAAGCATGACCAGTCATACCCAACCATGACCAGTCGTACCCAACCATTTGATTCGTTAAGGTTAGTGCATTTTTTTGGTCAATCTTATAGATTCAAGTTCTATTCTCTTCATTTTTGTCATTTGAGTACTTGATTTCAAGCTTTGTTGAAATTTTGGAGTTTTTCTACTCCCTTTGTTGATCTTAGAAAACCCATCTCTACTTCCTTTGTGATTTCTTGGTGCTTTATTTTTCTTTAAGTAAATGGATGTTAGAGGGAAAAAGAAAACTGTCCGTGGTCCATCATCCTCCAGATCAGCTCCCATCACTCGGCGCCATCTTCAATCACTCGAAGATGATCTCACACATGTACGAGATTTACCTATGTGCAATGTCATTGTTGAAAAAGTTGTGTCTATTGATCGCATCGCTCCTTTTAGTATCCTTCCTCTTCTCCAATATATAGGTTGGGATAACATCTTACATTGGGGTGGGCCTGCATACCAATACCTTGCACAGGCTATGTGTGCATGTATCTCTGAATTTTTATCTGATAATTTAACTTTTAATATTGATACTAGAGAAGGTCTATTTACAGTAGACCGCCATCTAATTGCGGATCTAATGGAAATACCTGTTAATGATGAGGGCATCCCTATTTAAACTCTAATGGAAAAACCTTCAGAATCAGAAAAACGGATATTAACCAGAGATTTATGTAATATAGACGTTCAATAGACTCATAAAGGGAATGCGCTCCCCACAAAGTATTTGTTACCTAAATACAAAGTTTTCCATTCAATTTCTATTTCAAATCTGTATCCTCGTTCTGGTAACAAAACAGAACTAACTTCCTTTATGGTTCGAGTTTTGCATTCTATCGTCACTGGTACTAAAGTATGTCTGCCTTCTTTCATATGTCATTTCATCATTCAATTTGTCTCCATCCAGGACACAGTGATATTCCATTTGCTTATCTTATGACTGTGTTAGCTACTCACATGCTAGTTGATATGCCTATCGAAGAGTCTCCTATTCATCATCTTTTGTTTAACAATTCTAATTTAAACAAGATGAAGTTGGAATTGGCTCCTGGTCAAAGAGATGTGGGTGGTGGTAGTGCTGAAGCAGTGAATGTGACGATCTTCCTCTAGATGACATAAATATGGATGATATTTTTGATGAAATTGAATCAGATTCTACAAATGATCCTGACTATGAGCCATCGGATTTTGATGCTCGTCTTCGTGCTCTTGAGGAGAAGATAGAGAACATGAATGTTGCCCGTGATTTACAATTTAAATATACACGCAAGTATTTTAGGCATTTAAACAACGGGCTTCATCAAATTGATCCTACCATACCTACTCATTCCTCAGGATCTGATTAAGTGTTTTAATCTTTGGCTTGTAATAACTTTTATACTACTTTTGTTGGTGTGTGGACTTTGATTTTACTTCAGTCGGTATGACTGACTTGTGTTTCAACTGGTTAATGCTATGTGAACTTTGAATTTGCTTATTTTTACTTGCATATCTTAACTCATTATTCCTTTCATTACTCTCTTATTGGTCTTCCACTTCCTTTTCTTCCTTTCTTCCTTTGTCTTATTGTGACAAAAGGGGGGAGAAAATTTAAGTTTCATAAATATGGATATATGGGGGAGATTAATATGGATAGTGAGGGAGTAGAGTAGCAGCATTTTTATGCTGGATTTAATTGTGCTACTCAGGGGGAGTAAGTAATGAAGAATTGATGAATGACAACTGGTGCATGATTCGTTAATCTGTAACTGGCTTACTTTTATAATGATTTCTATTGTGTTCATATTGATCATATACTTTTATAATAATTTCTGTTGTGTTCATATTGATCATATCTTTTAAGTGTGTTTTGTCACAAATTTGACAAAGGGGGAGATTGTAAGTGCAATAGTTATTTGCCCATTTGGTTGTCAAATTTTGTGGTGCCAGAAACACAATCTATGTCTTGTGTAGCATGTTGATTTGTATGTTCAAGTCATTGCATCAATGCTACAAGCTAAGAACAGTGATCTACTTTAAGAAGTTCAAGTTTAAGTTATTGGTCTACTTCTCGAAGCCTCAATGATCAGAATATTTCAAAAGGTACATCTGAAGACAAGTTCTTGTTCAAGTCTCAAGTACAACTCAAGAGTAAAGTACAAGATGAAGTTCAAAGCTTCAGAAGATCTCAAGTTTAAGCTACATCAGAGATCTCAAGCTTCACAATCTTCAAAGGTTAACCAACATCTGAAGAAATGAAGACTCAATGTTTATACTTCACATTTAAGGTTTGCATGACCTTAGGGTCGGTCATTTTGAATACATAATTCATATAGAATGTTTTTATAAGTGTTTAGTCTGTTCTAAGACCAGTCCTGAACTCTGTTCGACTAGTCCTAGAATTCGCTCAACCAATCCAAGAAATTCCCAGACCAGTCCTAAGTTGTTGCAAATTTTTAAAATTTTTTGGTTGATCTTTGACCAGTCCTGGAGTCTGCTCAACCGGTCGTAGGAACAGTGACGACTCGTTCACGACCATTCCTGCAGCTACGACTCAAACTCTAGCAACCATTCTTGGTTCCTCACGACCAGTCGTGGGATGGTCACGAGTAGTCGTGGAGGCCTCACGACCACTCGCAGACATCCTAAGACCAGTCGTAGAACGGTTTATCTGATCGCGCTTAAAATTTCAAAATACAGTTCGACCTAGGACCAGTCGTGGTGGCCGCACGACCAGTCGTAGATGCGATTTCTGCATCTATAAATTGAATACGAATTTTAGAGTTTTTCAAGAATTCAATTCAAGTAAAATCAAGGCATCACTTTGAGATAATTAGTTTGTGTTATTTACGCTACATTGTGCATATTTAGTATTTTCTTTTATTAGCTTTATTTATTTAATTTTGTTTCTGCATTCCAATCTGAATTGAAAAGAGGAATTGTTGTATTCCTTCTTCTTGGAATCAAAATCAAGTAGAGCTAGCCCATTTGGTTTAATTTAAAATCAATTAGAACCTAGAACCATTTCTTAAGTGAGTATTGGACAATTGCGCTTCTATATTCGAACTTCTACTCCGATTGGTTCTTTCGGGCTACTACGAAAGGAGAAATCTAGGTATTTTACATTTGTATAAATCTTCTATTCTTTTGGTTTCTTTTGAGATTAAGCCGGAAAAATCACATTGTGTTGGTTATCTGAGGAGAGCCAGAAAACTCAAAAGTGGGGTTTTTGAATTGTGTAAGCTCATTTGAAAGGCACAATTGTGAAGGTTTTAGGTGAACCTGTGAAACCTATTTTCATAGGAACACTAATATCCCCTATGTGAGGATATTAGGAGTGTAGTAGCAATCTGTGTAGCTGTTGTTTAACAGTTGGTGTACACACAGGCGAACCACTATAATTCTTTCTGTTTTGTGGTTTGAATGTTTGTTTGATTTTCTATATCTTTTATCATTCAAAGCTGTGGAATGTATATGTAGATGTGAATGTTGTAATCTTTTACATTTCAAGGATGGTGGGAATGTTGTAATAGTTTAGAATTTAATTTCTTGTTATTTCCTTTCAGTTTGAGTTTTTAATATTCAAATTGTTCTAATAAGGTTGTCCTGCCATAAACCCTTAGTTTTTATGGTGCAAGGTTGTCCTTAGAACAACATTGGTATCAACCTCTCTATTTTTGAAGATTGCTTTACATTTCAGTACTGTGATTTGTTTAAAGTTCTATCTTTCATTCAGTTGTTTATAAGGCTATCTTATTCATTTAAATTTCGTTGTTAAAGTTTTAACTTGGCATAGCCCTATTCACACCCCCCCCCCCCAAGGACATATAGCTAGGCCTTTTCAGGTTTCTTCAAACTGAACATCGATGGTTCAACTTTAGCTAATCCTGGTCCTGCGGGTGGTGGTGGGATCTGCCGAGACCACCATGGAGACCCAATTTTCACTTTCACATGCGGATACAGCTCTGCCTCCAACAATATGGCAGAAATGCGTGTTGTGCATGTCGACATTAAATTCTGTGTTGCTCTTGCGATATCTAACATCCTCATTGAATCAGATTCTAGTTGGGCGGTGTCCACCCTAACCAAAGCCTCCCCGCCTTCCTGGAAATGGTCTTACTGGCTGACAAAGATAAGACGTCTCTCCTGTCAGGGGAACTTCCGGATTCTCCACGTTCTTAGGGAAGCTAACAGCCCGGCTGACAGTTTGGCTAAGATCGGCAGCTCGAAACAGATTAACTCCTTTTTCCATGGTCTCACTTCCCTCCCTCGCTTTATCAAGGGTCAGGTTTTATTAGATAAAATAGGTCTTGGTTATATTAGAAAGGTCTCCCACTCAAAATTGTATAGCACATGATAGGCCGTTCATCTACCCGAAATAGGCTTGTAATTTTCCCTCAGCAATGAATCCTTTTGTTATATATATATATTATATATATATATATATATATATATATATATATATATATATATATAACATAAAAATATCTATCGATTAGATTATTTTATGCATATCGTTATTAACAAGCTTCGCAGTAATATTATTTTATGGAAATTACCAATCATTTTGCAAGATGAATGAATTAAAAAAAAATGGATTGAAATCCTTACCTGGAGGAATATACCCAATCGATCCCTTAATCCCATATGTGGTAGTTTGATTTTGGGAGAAACCTTCTACAGCTTCAGTGAGGAACCTTGTTAAACCAAAGTCACCCACGTGGGCAACCATATCATCATCGAGAAGAACATTGCTTGGTTTTAGGTCTCGATGAACAATTGGTATTTTGGAATGATAATGAAGATAATCTAATGCCGAAGCCACATCAATGGCTATATTTAGCCTCTGGGTAAGATTCAAACTCCTCAGTTGAGGTTATTCATCTACATTTGGATGCAACTACTTCTCCAGACTACCATTAGGCATGTACTCAAACACTAGAGCTTTGAAATCATTGCCATTAAAATCAATGCTCGAGCAAACCGTTAAGATCTTGACAAGATTTCGATGTCGGATGTTTCTTAAAGCTTTTCATTCAGCTGTGAAACTCTTAAAAGCTGCTTGCTGTAGGAGGTTGAGTACCTTACTGCAACAAGTGTTTCAAAGCATTCTAGAAGTCCTTTATATACAGAACCGAAACTTCCCACACCAATTAAATTAGCTGATGAAGACCCATCTGTTGCTGGAAGGAGATCTGCACAAGAAACTTGTGACCACTGATTCTGTGTGGAAGATGGAGAAGAAGCTTTATTTTGAGAATTTCTTCTCCAATAAAGAGCTGCAATGATACGAAGATAAAACCACAGTAATAACTATGACTTTTACTCTGGGAGCAAGAGGTTTTCCTCGTTTCTCAGAAGCTTGCTCAAGGCACCCTGGCAATTGTAGTTCTGGTATACCTCCACAGAGTTTGCTGTTTCCAACAACTGAAATTGCGCTGACATTTTTAAAGATCCCTCCTTTGGGCTCTTCACCTTCGAAATTATTGAATGATAAATTCAAATACTATAAGTAAAGAAGTTCTTCAAAATACATTGGAATCTGTCCAGACAAGTTATTGCGTGAAAGATCTAGCTCTTTAATACCTTTTAAATTCCTTATATACTCTGGAATGGTTCCTTGAAACAAATTGCCATTCATATAGAGCAACTCCATGCTTTGACACTTTCCCAACGTATCTGGAATTTCACCTGATAATTTGTTCTCTGAGACGTCCATTTCTCGAATATTTTCTAAGTTATCAATGGCTATATATAGCAAGTGGAAGAGTACCCTTCATGGAATTCCCTCCCAGAACCAGAGAATACAAGCTGACAAGATTCTCGATTCCTTGGGGAATAGTTCTAAATAACTCGTTGTCTCATAAAAACAGAGTCTTTAGCTGTGTCGAGAGATTAGCAATGGAGCTGGGCAACTCACCATAAAGATTATTAGCAGAAGCAGACATGATTTTTAAATCGGTGCAGTTGGTCAGTGAAGTGAGGAAGCTCAGGTCATCACCTTCCCTGCTTCCAAGCTGATTTATCTCGATATTGAAATGGTAGAGACCCGAAAGACTTCCTAGATTCAAAGGCACATGTCCACTAAAATTGTTGTTGCTAAAATCAACAACTTCGAGACTAGAAGCATTGGACAATGAAATTGGCAGCATTCCAATGAATTGGTTTATAGTTACAGAAATCTGTCGCGGAAAAGCAAGGCCTAGGTTGGGTGGAAAGCTTCCATGTAGCCGGTTAGCTGCCACACTAAACACTTGGATGGATGAGAGATTATAAATCGATGGTGGAATCGTACCTGATAACTGATTTACACCTATTCCAAAAAAAATAAAAAAATAATGCCTGCCAATTGACCAAGATGGTTTGGAATTTGCCCTTCAAAATTGTTATATGTTAGATCGAGAGTGGTGAGAGAGGAAAGGTTCCCCAACGAAGGTGGGATGGCGGAAAGAAAAATGAGCTTCGACAAAGAGCTAAGCTCGGCGGGAAGTTCTCCGACGAGCTGATTCCGCTCGATGTGAATGGTTATGAGTTCTGAGCAGTTGCTCAGATTGGATGGAATTTCTCCTTGGAGTGACTTATCAGTCAGGTCGAGAATCTGAAGACGGAACAAACGGCTTATTTCTTGAGGGGTTTGGCCTTGGAATTTGTTGGTGGAGAGATCAATTCTTCTCAGGAAAGATAGATTTCCAATGTGAGGTGATAAGTGGCCCACCAAACTGTGATGCGTGAGGTTTAAGATGGTGACCCTTTGCTGATGGCGGCGACTGCAGGTGATTCCCTTCCATTTACAGAAATGGAGAGAATCGTTCCATGAACTCAAGATTCCGAGAGGATCTTCCGAAATACCATATTTGAATGCGAGCAATGATAGTCGATCTGTCTCATTTTTCAATGTAAATACCGAGGGTGAGCAGGGGTTAATGGACGAGGGAAGGATTGCATGGAAGAGGATAAATGACCATAATACCCTGAAATTGGGACGTGGGAATTCCATTATGTGGATAGGAAATGGGATGATGAAGAAAAAAAAACAGGAATGTAGTGATGAGTTGTACTTGCCTACAATATTTGTAGGTCTTGTAGCTCATATATATGATGGGAAATGGAAACGAATTGCATGCTAGTGTGTTGACGTTACTAGGTTCTGTGGGTCCCACCATAATGTATATGTTATAACCAAACCGTTCGTCCATTTTGAGAAATAGTTTTAGGGCTTGAACCTGAAACTTAAACAGATCTAAATTTCAATTGGACCACACCGTAGAGAGCAGTGGGGACTGAATGTTAACTATTGAAAACTTATTGGACTCACAAAAGTTTTGGATCAATGTGATATTTGTTTTTTTACCTTCATCCATGTCTATGTGATGTTAGGAACAGATTGGATGCTAAATAAACATCACGGTGGGCCATAAGAAGCTTTCAACTGTAGGAATTACTCTTCCCACTGCTTTCAACCGGTGGTCACTTAAGCTTCAGATCTGCCTCATTACTGGGTTCATGCCTTAAAAATGATCTTGCAAATGTTATAACTTATACAGAAACAGACTTAGTGTACTAAGTAAACTTTGTGAGGTCCACCATGATTTATATGTTTTTTCCACTCCGTCCATCCATTTAACCAGATAATTTTAGGGCCTGAGCCCAGCAACTAAGCATATCAAATGGTAAAATGTACCACACCACATGAAACAATTTTTATTTTTATTTTTATTTTTATTTTCAAAAGTGTATATCTTTGTTCATTTCAAAAAAAAAAAAAAAATCCACCTTTACAACTGGGAATTCCTTTACATAAAACAGGCAACCCAACATGGAATACGGCAAAATAATTACAAAATGGCACCACCTAGGATCACACAATTTTAATCGATCCCAAACCAACTTTGTCAAGAAAAATGATACCTCGAACTTGACGAGGAAGCTCTGATTGATTCTTGAAACAAGCACGAGACTGAGAAGCACTTCCTAAACGAGCCATAAAATCTGCCGACGAGTTCCCTTCCCTCAGGAAGTGCACAACACAGGTTGTACCCCTCCTCCTCAGCTGATTAATCCTATACAACCACGCCTTCCAATTCCAACCTGGCTACGCCACTCCATTGATCAGGTCTAGTACCAGCCGTGAATCCGACTCTATAATGATTTGGCAAAAACCCCCTGAAGACCGATTGATAGGCCATCATGCACTGCACGCAATTCGGCAGCAGTGTTTAATTCGATACCATAACCAGCTGAGAATGCAAAATTGAAATCACCCCTCTCCCCTCTACAAATTCCACCTCCACCAGAACTCCTCAGATTTCCTCTGGCTGATCCATCTACGTTAATTTTAACCCATCCGGTCAATGACCTCTCCCACTTGATCACAACTAGTCGGCCTCGTTTCCGGAGTTAAAAGGCGAGACACCACATGAAATAATTGAATTGAACATATACCTTGAAAAATTCTTGGGAGCACAAAAGTTTTGGATCAACCTTATTTTTGTGTTTTCCCTTCATTCATGTCTGCATGATCTTATGAACAGGTTGGATGACAAATAAACATCACTGTAGGGCTTAGAAAGGTTTCAATGGTGGAAATCATTATCCCACTATTTCCAGTGGTATGATCCACTTGATCTTTGGATATGCTTCAATTTTGAGATCAACCCCTTAAATTAGATGGAAAAACAGATGGACGGTGTGGATAGACCACATATATTCAAGGTGGGCCCAACTGAGTTTACTCAGTACGATAAGAGCATACTGAGTAACTCAGTACGCAATCCGATTTCAACACATACATTATGGTGGGACTCCCAGAACTTAGTGGCGTCAAAACACCACAGAGGAACACCGACTAACACTAGCTAATGACCTTCCCACTAGCCAATGGCTAATGGTTGGTACTATGTGTGTTGAGAAGTGGAGCCACATCTAGGGCCGCCCACGACCAGTCGAGGTTGCGCGGATTTCATGTCGCAAGTCCTTTCGCAACTAGGATGCGAAAGGAGTTTCGCAGATTTAGTGTCGCAAGTCCTTTCACAACTGGGATGCGAAAAGAGTTTCGCGGATTTCATGTCGCAAGTCCTTTCACAACTGGGATGCGAAAGGGAAGTTACCAAAACTATAAATTGGGGTCCCTAGGGCTATTCTAGAGTTAAGGTGAATATTAGGAAATTATTCTAAGGTGTAGGCAAGGGATTTTCTCTATACTTCCAAGGGAGAGGTTAGTATATCGCCTTGTAATCTTTGTTTCTCTTCATAGTGGAATTTTACATCCGTGGTTTTTTACCCTAGTTTGGGGTTTTTCCACGTATATCTTGTTTTGTGGTTTGTTTGAATGCTTTTATTCCTTTCTAGTTTATATTTCTTCCTGTTTACCGTTTGTGGGTGAGGCCTGAGATTGGATCTAGGCTCACTGCGTTGTTGACGTGCTGCACAACAACTGGTATCAGAGCTATTGGTTTAGTTCTATTGGGAGCGATGGCGGAAGATGGGAAAATTAAAATTGAGAAGTTTGATGGTTCAAACTTTGCCTTTTGGAAGATGCAGATGGATGATTATCTGTATTAGAAGGACCTCTATATTCCTCTAGGAGGAAAAGAGAAGAGGCCAGAAAAGATGACAGATGATGAATGGTTTTTATTGGATAGGAAGGCTTTAGGAACGATCCGACTCTCTTTGTCTAAGAGTGTCGCCTTCAATATATCCAAAGTAAAAATGACAAAAGAATTAATGGAAGCCCTAGCCACCATGTATGAAAAGCCCTCAGCATCCAACAAGGTTCATCTTATGAAACAACTATTCAACATGAAGATGTCGGATGGTGAGAGCGTGGCAGAACATCTAAACGAGTTCAATACAGTCACGAGCCAGTTGGAATCCGTTAGCATTACTTTTGAGGATGAGGTCAGGGCATTATTGATCTTATCTAGTTTGCCAGACAGTTGGGATGGTTTGGTGATTCCTGTGAGCAATTCTTCAGGGTCGACAAAGTTGAAATTTGATGATGTGGCCGGTCTAATTCTCAGCGAAGAATCTAGAAGGAAGGCATTAGGAGTTTCAGGGGACTCAGGGAATGCTCTAAACGTTGAAGGAAGAGGAAGATCGCTGAACAATAAAGACGGGAGTTCTAAGTTGAGGAAGAAGTCAAAGGGACTGAAAGACAAAGACGGGTGTTGGCATTGTGGCAAGAAGGGGCACATGAAACGTGATTGCAAGGCGCTTAAGAAACAAGAAGGAAGCTCTCAAGGCAGGAAGGATTCAGTGAATCTGTCTGAGGAGAGCAACACAGAAGCGTTGATCTTGTCTCTTGATGCGAGGAATGAGTCTTGTGTTATAGACTCGGGTGCTTCGTTTCATTCCACTTCGTGTAAGGAAGTTCTGCGTGATTATGTGTCAGGTGACTTTAGGAGAGTCTACCTGGGTGATGATGAACCGTGCAATATTGTTATAAATGGGGGTGTTCATGTAAATCAGAAAGACGGAACGGTCTTGAAATTGAAGGAAGTTAGACATGTACCGAGTTTGAAACGTAATCTGATCTCAGTGAGACAGTTGGCCGATACCGGTTATGTGACGACATTCACCAGTGACTCCTAGAAGATCACAAAAGGTGCCTTGGTAATATCTCGAGGCAAAAAGAAATGTACTTTATACGTGACTTCAGGATCATATAGTTCAATCGCAGTCACACCAACTGGAGTGAATGGGCAGTTATGGCATCAGAGGCTGGAACATATGAGTGAGAATGGGATGAAAGTGCTATTGTCAAAAGAGAAGCTACCAGGGCTGAAGTCTATTGACTTAGAATTCTGTGAGGACTGTGTGTATGGCAAATAGAAGAGGGTAAGCTTCAAGAAGATGGGATGCGCTCCAAAGACACATCTGTTGGAGCTTGTACACACTGATGTGTGGGGATCGACACAGGTATTATCTTTTGGTGGCTCACGTTATTTTGTTACCTTTATTGATGATGCTAGTAGAAAATTGTGGGTCTACTTCTTAAAACATAAATCTGATGTATTTGATGTATTGAAGAAGTGAAAAGTTATGGTAGAAAATGAGACAGGTAAAGCAGTAAAGTGTCTCAGATCTGACAATGGGGGAGAGTATTGTGATAAGTGGTTTGAGGAGTATTGTGCAGCAAATGGAATCAAACATCAGAAAATGATTCCAGGGACACCACAACAGAATGGTGTGGCTGAACGCATTAAGAGGACCATCCTTGAGCGCGCCAGGAGTATGAGGTTACATGTAAGGTTGCCCAAGACCTTTTGGGCAGATGCTGTGAATACTGTCGTATATCTCATCAATAGAAGTCCCTCTGCACCATTTGATGGTGGGCTACCAGAAGAAGCGTGGACTGGGAAGGAAGTGAACCTTGCACATCTCAGAGTGTTCGGTTGCACTTCATATGTTCACATTGATGCAGAGCACAGAAATAAGTTAGATGAGAAGTTCAGGAGGTGCACGTTTATAGGCTACGGGCAGCATGATTTTGGCTACAGGTTCTGGGGTGTAGAAAATAGGAAAATCATCAGAAGCAAGGACGTAGTCTTTAATGAAAAAGTGATGCATAAGGACAGTGTGCAGAAAAAGAAGGCCGAGAAAAAGGAATTTGTAGAGTTGAAAGAGTTACCGGACATAGGTGTTACAGCGCCACAGGATGAGGCAGAGCTGCATACACCGGTTGTGAGGAGGTCTACTCGGGAGAGGAGACCCACAGTCCGATACTCACCCTCCTTACATTATCTACTACTGACAGATAATGGTGAGCCAGAGTGTTTTGAAGAGGCATTACATTCAGATATACGGGTTAAGTGAGAGCAGGCCATGGATGAAGAGATGGACTCTCTTGAGTCTAATCATACATGAGAGCTAGTCACTCCACCCAACGGTAAGAAAGCTCTTCATAACAAGTGGGTTTACAGACTGAAGGAGGAGCACGATGGTTCGAAACTGTACAAGGCTAGATTGGTTGTAAAAGGGTTTCAACAAAAGGCAGGTATCAATTTCACTGAAATATTTTCACCGGTAGTGAAAATGTCTACAATTCGCATGGTCTTGAGTATAGTGGCTTCAGAGGACTTACATCTAAAACAGCTAGATGTTAAGATAACCTTTCTTCATAGGGACATTGAAGAAGAGATATATGTGCATCAGCCGCCAGGATACGTGGCACCAGGTAATGAGAACAAGGTGTGCAGACTGAAGAAGAGTCTATATGGCCTAAAGCAGGCCTCGAGGCAGTGGTACAAGAAGTTTGATAGTTTTATATCAGGAAACAGTTTTAGGAGATGTCATGCAGACCATTGTTATTACTTGAAGAAGTTTAATATGTCTTACATCATCCTTCTTCTGTACGTTGATGATATGCTTGTGGTCGGTTCAAACATGAAGGACATCTCAGATCTCAAAAGACAATTGTCTAGAGAATTTGCCATGAAGGATTTAGGAGCTGCAAAATAAATCTTAGGTATGAGGATAAAGCGTGACAGGAAAAACAAGAAATTAGTTTTGTCACAGGTAGAGTACATAGCCAAGGTACTTGATTGATTCAGTATGGGAGGTGCTAAGCCGGTTAGCACTCCATTAGCCAACCACTTCAAGCTATCTAAGGAGCAAGGTGTAAAGACGCAGGAGGAACAGGACTACATGGCTAAAGTTCCATACGTGTCAGCTATTGAGAGTCTCATGTATGCTATGGTGAGCACGAGGCCAGACATTGCTCAAGTAGTGAGAGTTGTTAGCAGGTTCATGAACAACCCCGGGAAGGAACATTGAAAAGCTGTGAAGTGGATCCTTAGGTACTTGATAGGTACTAAGGATGTAGGGCTGAGTTATGGTGGATCGGAAATCAAGTTACAAGGCTACGTGGATTCAGATTTGGCAGGAGATATCGACAGCAGAAGAAGCACTACATGTTATGTTTTTACTTTGGGTAGTGCTGCAGTCAGTTGGGTCTCTTAGTTATAAAAGATTGTATCTATCAGTACGACAAAAGCAGAATATGTTGCGGCTACAGAAGCATGCAAGGAGATGGTGTGGATGCAAGGTTTTATAGAAAAGTTGGGTAAGAAGCAAGCAGATTGCAAGTTGTACAATGACAATCAGAGTGCAATACACTTGGCTAAGAATTCAGCCTTTCATTCAAGGACCAAGCATATTGCCATCAGATATCACTTCATACGTTCGTTACTGGAAGATGGATCGATTGCTCTGGAGAAGATTCATATAAATGAGAATCCTGCGGATATGCTCACCAAGGCGGTCACAAGGGAGAAGCTGAAGCTCTGTTCAGCTTTGATTGGTCTTCAGGCTTGAAGATGGGGAGGTGGTATACTCTGGATGAAGAAGACAAAGGTTGATGAAGATGTGTCTCCAAGTGGGAGATTGTTGAGAAGTGAAGCCACATCTGGGGCCGCCCACGACTAGTCGAGGTTGCGCAGATTTCGTGTCGCAAGTCCTTTCGCAACTGGGATACAAAAGGGAAGTTGTCAAAACTATAAATTGGGGTCCCTAGGGCTATTCTAGGGTTAAGGTGAATATTAAGAAATTATTCTAAGGTGTGGGCAAGGGATTTTCTCTGTACTTCCAAGGGAGAGGTTAGTATATCGCCTTGTAATCTTTATTTCTCTTCATAGTGAAATTTTGCATCCGTGGTTTTTTACCCTAGTTTGGAGTTTTTCCACGTATATCTTGTCTTATGGTTTGTTTGAATGCTTTTATTCCTTTATAGTTTATATTTCTTCCTGTTTATCGTTTGTGGGTGAGGCCTGAGATTAGATCTAGGCTCACTGCGTTGTTGGTGTGCTGCGCAACAATGTGGCCCTACCATGATCTATTTGTTTCATCCATGCCATCCATTTATGTTTTCCAATGATCTTATGGTCTATGTCAAAAAACAAAGTAGATCTAAATAGCAAGTAAACCACATCACATGAAACAATGGATTAGCTAATATATATATATATATATATATATATATATATATAGGGAAATGGTTCTATACGGTCGAGCGCATGCAGGGCTATTGTGGGGTCGAGTCCTGTCTCCTTGTCAGCCGTCGGATAACATATTTGAAAATATACGGGGAAGATATTTGTGTTGTAACAAAGGCGGGAAGCGGAAAACCAGGGAAACCGGCTGTAAGCAATTGAAATTTGTTAATTAAGTACCCCACTCCTAGTGGGTGTTACCTTATCACGTGGGGCCTCACTTTAATGAATTTTTTATATTTCCATGTTGATCATCCATTTTTAAAGCTCAATTTAGAAAGTTATACCAAAACTTAAGCACATCCAAATCTATTACGTACCACACCATAGGAAAAGGTGGCGAATGACCATTAAACTTTTTTTAGGCCACGAAAGTATTGGATCAATCTGATATTTTTATTTTTTGCTTTATCCAGGTCTGGTTGACCTTTATCAATAGGTGGATGGTAAATAAACATTATGGATATGCTTTCGGTGTGTCATGGTAAGCTTTTAATGGTGGGTGTTCATTCACCACTTTTCCTTTGGTGTATTCTACCTAACATTTAGATCTATTTAAATTTTGGTACAACATTTTAAAATAGACTAAAAAAACAAAAAGATGGACAGTGTGGATATACAACATATAATCAAGGTGAGCCCCATGGTAAGGGTAAAATGTGTAATCTGGTAGATGTAATAGGGTGCCTACTACTCCTACGGATTGCGTGGTGTGCACGAGACATTAGTGGTGCTTGGATGTTATCAAGTTTTGTGGACCCACTACAATGTATGTTTTATATTCATACCATTCATCCATTTCACAAGATCATTTTATTGCATAGTGAGCAAAATTGAGGCAGATCGAAATTTAAGTGAACCAACACCAAAGAAAGGGTCGGAACAATGATGCCCACCTTTAAACCTTCAAAGAGACCAGAAAATAATGTTTATTTGTTATCTAACTTGTTCCTAAGGTCACAAAGACCTAGATGAAGGGACAAAACAAATATGAACTTGATCCAAAACTTCTGTGGCTCTCAATAAGTCCTTAATATTAAGCATTCAATCCTCTGCTTTCTATGTTGTGGTTCGCTTGAGCCCTATTATCCCCTCATTATTGGGCTTATGCCCTAAAATGATCTTGCAAAATGAATGTACCGTGTGGATATAACACTTATCATAGTGAGGCACAAGTAACTTACATTAGGAAATTCATTTTTTATGCCCACATGCATCTTGTCATCCATATTGCCTGTGGATGAATTTCTAACTGCAGTAAGTTAAGCGGGTCCACCGTGATATTTGTGAGAAATCCACTCCGTCTAACCTTTTTGTTAGGTCATGTTAAGCTATGGGGTCAAATATAATCAGATCTAAAACTCAAGTGGGATGTGTGACAAGAAAAGGTAGGTAGGGAAATGCTTACTGTTGAAACTATTCTAGTGTCCACTGTGATTCTTATATGCCATCCATACCATTCACAAGTTCATTCCTAACGGGATGAACTGAAAACACTAAAATATCAACCTCATCCAAAGCTTCTGTAGCCCTACGAAATATTGAGCTGTGGAGGTTCAATCCTCACTTGTTCTGTCATGCGGTCAATTTGATTTCCATTAATTAGACAACTAAGAATATTGGGTCAGTGTTATTTTTGTATATGATAAATTAAAAATGAGACCCACAATATGGTTGGTCTAGATAAATGTAAATCAGTGTAACATATGCAAAGAGGAAGACTGAACATTGAAAATCTACATGGTGGGGAACTAACATTGAAAGTTTACAGGAGTTTACAGTACATGTGCAAACGGCAACCTCACCGGAGTTCTTCAAGTTGGACCCACGTATTATTTATGTAAAATCCACCCCAACTATCAAGTGAATCACCTCAACTTAAGCCTCCCGCCTAAAAATCAACTTCATCCGTGATTCAGATGGACTACACGGTTGGAAAGTGTACATGACCATGCTTATACTCTAAACTGTTTCTATGCCTGTAGCCCCACCTGAATCGTAGATGGACATGAGTTTTGGAACCAGACATAAGATTTATGTGGAATCCAATGATTAGAGAAAATTTCATATAATTATTACGGTGGGCCCGTAAAAATCAAGCGTGGATGTTTATGCCAACATTTTTCTGTTTGTGTGACCCATTTGAATTAAAATACATCATGATCATTTGGAAAAGAGCCTAACATTTGATTATGCATATAATGGCTAGATTAGATCTCATACACAAAACTTCAAGAAAATATAATAAAAAATTATACATCCCGTAATTTCTGTAGCTTCTTCTTGGAAGCCAATTGCACAATGTGAGAGACACTTCACTGACGTCGGTTGTGTGTTTTGTTACCAAGTTCCGTTAATCCACAATTGTACTATATACACTGTTCATCCATTTGGCAAGATTATTTTCCAGCATGAGTCCAAAAATTAGACAGATCCAAAACTCATGTGGACCACACCATGTAGAATAGTGGGGACAATAACATGCCCCTGTTGAAACCTTCCTAAGGCATACCATGATTTTTGTTCACAATCCAACCTGTTCATAAGGTCACACAAACCTGGATGAATGGAGAAAACAAATATCATCTTGATCCAAAACTTCTATGCTACTAAGAGGTTTTCAATGCTTGGCAATCAATTTCCATTGCATGCTATTGTTGAGCTTTGGATCTGCTTCGTTTTTGGGCTCGTAGCCTAGGAACTTAGATGCTGGTAAACGTAAAGAGGATGATGAAGTCGTACACGACTCTTTTCAACTAGTTACAACCGGTTTTGCCAGTTTAGCAACTTGATTACAACGGGCATTTACACCGTATATTTTTAAATATATTATCCAACGGCTGACGAGGAGACACGACTCGACCTCACAATAGCCTTGCATACGCTCGACCGTATAGAACCATTTCCCTATATATATATATATATATATATATATATATATATATATTAGCTAATCCATTGTTTCATGTGATGTGGTTTACTTGCTATTTAGATCTACTTTGTTTTTTGACATAGAGCTCTAAAACGATCTTTAAAAATGGATGAAGGGAATGGATGAAACACATACATCATGGTGGGCCCCACGTAGCCCCTATCAGGACCGTCCAATACCCACTTCATGCCCAAAATGGGTGCGCACTCAAAACAGAGCCGCGCCCAAAAAACCCCAAAAAACCCTAATCCTCTCTCTCCCTCTCTCCGTTCCCTTATTCCCTCTCTCTCTCACCCGATCTCTGCTCCCTATTCCTCCCTCCCTCTCTCTCTCTCTCTCTCTCTCTCTCTCTCTCTCTCTCTCTCTCTCTCTCTCTTCGTCCCGATCTCCTTTCCCTTTCTCTCCTCTGATTTTAATGGAGGATGATGATGGAGAAGGGAAGGCCAGCTGCTGCCCTCGATTGCAGCTAGAGATGGACTTCGAAATTTGTTAGAGAGACTTATTAGAGTTATAGAGGAGAGCAATGAGAAGTTCCCGTTGAAGCTCAAAGACTGAATCGATCGGTAAGCTCCTCTATCTTCCTCTTTATTATTATTATTTTTTTTTTCCTTTTTTCTATCAAACCTTCTGTAGCCTTTTTGCTGATGGATCGTTAATGGGTCTTTCTCAAATGTTTGATCAGAGCTGAAATTGAGGTTCTCACAGTCGAAGGCCAATTCGAGCATTTAAATATCAAAGTAGAAGCCTATGTTGCTGGTAGAGCTTATTGTCGGTGGTCAACTTCACCATTAATATTATTGAGGTATAATTAGCATATCCGAATCATTGAATCATAAAATAAAATCATAGAAGTGGGCATTTGTAATATGTTCTACTATTTAATTATACTGATTTACTGACTTCTCATTTGTTTCAAAAGGGCTTCTTGAATACTCTATGTTTTTTAGGTGTTATTGCCATTGTTGTTGAGAACCATTGCTATGACAGAATTGCTATTACCATTGTTGCATAAAGTAACACTAGATGCTTGAGTTATCACAGTTTCTTTAGGTGGAATGTATATAGCCCTCTTGACTCAAAGTGCTTTTTATTAAGTAATTCTTAAATTTTGATGAAGAGGATTAATGCTTATCTAGCAGAATGGTTTTTTTTTTCTCTATGATACAAAACTATCCATATTCATATTCATGCCTGTATCCATGCAGAACTTCAGAGATTACCAAGCATTGCTGTCATGTACAATTCCAGTTCCCATGCACAAGAAACATAGTTGCTAAAGAATCCACGCCAAGCCTTAGATGACCCGTCTATATCTTTGATAGATGGCTTATGCTTCTTATTTCTCAGTAATATCACCACAATCATGTATGCATGTCAATGCATTCTGTTTATCCAGTTTGCATTTATAAATGAAAGTTGCTACAGTAAAGGCTTTGAGGCGGTTCCCTCACCCAACAGGCACCACTTACTCTTGTTTCGTGATTCCAATGCAATATCCTGGTGCTCTTCCTGTTATGTTATTCCCTCCGTTGTTACTTCCTTAAAATGCATGCATCTTTTAAAAGCTTCTTCCTTTCATGGTATAAGCATCGTAAGGACCAGAAGCCTATGCGTAGGTTCTATTCGTATAAACGTGGTTCTGATCAAGTCAGAGAGGATTAGTGCAACTCATTTTGCTTTGAGTAGGAAGTGAAACAATGTAAGTTGATAAAATGGTTTGCAGCATTTCTACCTCTACTGGGAATGTTTTGCACAAGCTAGACATCCATACATTTTTTCAAATGACATATTCTGAAAAGTCCTCTCCAATCCAAATTCCAAACAGGCCCTTTAGAAAAACAGCTCCCATCACCAGTAATCCTTGCAGGAGCATTGCCCACCCACAAAATGATGGAATCTGTTTGAATATCTCAACACAATATGCCGATCAGTAACCTTGGAAACAAACCTCATGAACAAATGGCATTCACCGCAAACACATATGTTCTTCACGATCCTTATGGGTGCCCCTCGAGGCTTCCCGATCAATCCAAATGCAAGAGCGAGCTTCTCACTATGATAATAGATGGATTCAACCTTCTCTTTCTCCCCCACATCATGAAGAATGAGGTTTGTGTTGGGAACGAAACCCTCCTCTCTCAGTCTCACCATCAGTCTACTCAGTACTCTGTAAATCTCCTTAGTTTGAGGATGAGTTCTGTCATCCGATATGAACTTGTGTACCTTGTTATTGAACTCGATCCAGCTGTAAGCTGCCAATTTTCTAATCTTTCTGTCCTTCATAAGAGACCTCACGGATGCAACATTATCCCATCTTCCGTAAAGACATACATGTTCGACAACATGATATAAGGTCCCGCATCAAGTGGGTCCAATTCAAAAAGATGCCTTGCCACAATCTCTGCATGTTTGATGTCACTGTTTATTCTACAAACAGATAAAAATGTGGACCAAATTAAGGATGTGGGTTCATCAGGCATGCCTTTAATCAAATTGATTGCTTCAACCACATTCCCTGAACGACCAAGGAGATTGACCATACACGCATAGTGATCCGAAGTAGGCTTCATTCCATGCAGTTTGCTAATCGAATTAAAATATATCTGCCCATCTTCGATCAAGGAGGCATGGCTGCAAGCAGACAGAACGCCCACGAAGGTAATATTGTCGGGCTTTAAGTTTTCCTTCAACATCCTGTCGTAAAGAACCAAAGCATCTTTATCCATTCCATTTTGTGCATAGCCCATGATCATGGCAATCCAAGATACCACATTCCGGGTAGCCATTCTATTGAAAACATCACAAGCATCTGTGATTTCTCCACATTTAGAGTACATATCAACAAGGGCACTTGATATACGCAAATCAACCTCAATTCCAATCACAATTACTTGGCTGTGAACTACCTTCCCATGATCCAAAGACGTCAATCCAGTACAAGCACTCACCACACTCGACATAGTAAAACTATCTGGCCTAACATTTTCTGACAGCATTTCATGATACAACACCAAGGCATCCTCTTCTCTTCCATTATGCACACAACCCACGATCATTGCCGTCCAACAAACCCCATCTTTCTCATTCATCTCACTAAAAATCCTACGTGCTTCTTCTACCAATCCACTTTGAAGATAGGCACCTAGAACACTAGACAACGTAACCAAATCCGTCTCAACAACCAAAACTTGCATTTGGCGAAACAAATCCAGGCACTTCCCAGGTTGCCCACTCTTCAAATAACCCGCAATCATTGAATTCCAAGGAACTACATTTCTATCGAGCATTTGATTGAACAAATTCCACGCTTGATCAATCTTGCCACATTTCGCATACATATCAATCAAAGCATTCCAGACAAACACATTCATTTTCAAATTACTAGCAGTAACACGTCCATGAATCTGCTTACCAAGCTTCAAATCCAGTAACTGCGAACATGCATTTAGAATACTCACATGGGTATACTCCGTCGGCTCGAATCCTTCTTCTCGCATCCATAGGAAAAAATCCAGAGCATCCTCAGAACAGCCACAACTTGCAAAGCTTGCAATTACAGTATTATACGAGATGAAATCGCGGGTGGGCATTCGATTAAAGAGCTCTCGCAAGTTCTCAACCAGACCCAATTTTGTGGGCAATTGATCTAATAGTTAGAATCATCTAATTGGTGTGAATTTTGTGTTCTTACAACACTTCTTGCATTAAGCCTGTAACAATTTTGGTAGATTTTGTGGAGTAATTGTTGAAATTCAGCACTTTGGAATTTCTTGTGGAACCAATATGAGGAAAAAGTGGAATATTTCCAATGCAGCACTTGGTTTTTCACCAAGAAAAGCTTATATTAAAACTAGTAGAGCAGAAGTATCTTTCAATTTAACTTCTTTAAGGGTACTTGCAACTCTGTTTTAGTGGATAGCCCTGCTGGTCTACTGTTGGATACAAATTTATTCATGCATACATGAATGATGCATGGCTAACTAGCTTACTTGGGTAATAAGTAATAACATACATGGAGAGTGGTACAATAGAGAGACAAATAAACTTTAATTTCAATTACATACATGTAGAGCTATCTTTTTCCATAGGTCTAGGCCTTATTATAACCAGTCCTTGCAATCTGTAATAAAAACTATACAATCTAAAAATTAAATCCCTACCTAGCAAAGATATGAAAAATAGGAGACTACCTAAATAAGAAACTACTTAAATAAGAAACTACTTAAATAAGAAGAATCTAAGAATACTTCTTTCCTAACATAAAGATATTAAAGGAAATTACCTAATATATAGATATTTAAAAGAAATGGAAAGTAAGGATATTTCCAAATGTAGAGATTTGCCTAAAAATGAAAAGTGGGCCCTTTTTTGTGCAAATGTTCGGAACATGCATGTGTGGGATGTGGGGCGATTGCATAACCAATGGCCCCGCCCCGCCCACCAATTCAAAATTTGGGTCGAATCCAACACACACTTGGCCCATTTACAGCCCTAAATGGGGAGTGTGCAAGTCCTTATCCATGAATGGGTGCATGTTGGGTTCTTTAAGATTGAGATTTGGATGGGTCACTAGTGTAGTAGATATCTAATATCGTAGTAACAGTGACCAATAATTGTCAAAATCTCTAAGATATTTGTGTTTGGATTGGTGAGAAAAATATTTGAAAGATCTTTCTAAAAAAGAAATAAGATCACGTATAAGACTTTCTACAAACTGGTACAAATCTAATGCCAAAGAAATCTGTGTAAATGTCATTTGGTTTTGATGTGCATTGGCTGTCTTCTTTGTCTTATACAAGATCTTAAAGGAGCATGGGGCTCATGACCCCAAAAGAAGATTTGGCCATTCTAAGGCATTTTCTAAAGTCAGGTTCTTAATCAAATTGGCCATCCATTGGATTTTGTATGGTGGGATACTTAGAGACAACATGTCTTTTGTCTCAAGAAGTTTATTCTAAAATTGACATTTCTTTCTTTCACCTAATGTTCAGTCTTAAAATCGCAATGTTTCTAGGAAAAAACTCTTTTGTTAGCTACATTGTACTTAGTGCTCTTTCCCTCCCGAAATAAAGCAATCGTTGTAATTTTTCCATTTCTGTGTGCTCTCTTCACTGTAACTTAGCTGCACTGGTCCTTCGCAATACTATTGTTTGGTTTTTGGCTTTTTGCTAATACTTTGCTTTTGAGATGACTCAACATTGGGGAGATAAATGGACCCTCCTTGAAACCATAATGATAATTTTGTTTAAAAATCTTAACCATTTATTTTTATAAGCTGGCTTATTGTCATTTGGTCATGTTTCTATTCTTAATAACTTCTCTGAACTCTGATCAGGTACACGAATCCATGACTTCAGGTCCTCCTCATGCTATTGAAATAATAAAGGAGGCACACATTTTCCTTGAAAGTATGATACATGAGCCTAGTTCATTTTTGTTGATGGATCAGACCCGAATGTGCGTTGGAGCTATCCGAATATTGAGCGGGGGTCCCTGGAAGGTGGGAACCGCTGTTATGACCATGATGAAGCCGTCCATTTCCTATGGACAGCATTGGAGGGGCCTGGTCTTTTGGACAGGCCGTGTTTATGTATTTGCTTGAAATTAATGGAGCAAATCCGGATATGCGTCGGAGTTATCCGGATGAGCGGGGCCCTTGGAAGGTGGGAACCGCTGTTATGACCATGATGAAGATATTCATTTTCTATGGACAGCATTGGAGGGGCCTGACCATTTAAACAGGCCGTGTTTATGTATTTGTTCGAAATTAATGGAGCAGACCCAGATGTACGTTGGAGCTATCCGGATGAGTGGGCGTCCCTGGAAGGTGGAACTGCTGTTATGACCATGATGAAGTTGTCCATTTCCTATGGACAGTATTGGAGGGGCCTGACCATTTGGACATGCCATGTTTATATCTGTATTTGCAGGGACCACACCCTTGAAAACCCAAAGCTAAACCCGATCCCGAACCCGAACTCGATTTCCAAAACCTAAACCTTAACCTATTCTCAATTCCCTAAACCTATAGCTTATAACTTAAACCAAAACCTAAAACCTAAAGATATTCCCAAATCCATAAACCTACACCTACACCTAATCCAAATCTCAACTCCCTAACCTAAACCTAAACCTAAACTTGAAAACACAAACCTAAACCCAATCCCGAACCCGAACCCGATTTCCTAAACCTAAACCTTAACCTATTCCCAATTCCCTAAACCTATAGCTTATAACTTAAACCTAAACCTAAAACCTAAATATATTCTCAAATCCCTAAACCTACACTTACACCTAATCTTAATCTCGACTCCTTAACCTAAACCTAAACCTAAACTTGAAAACCCAAACCTAAACCCGATCCCGTACCCAAATCCGATATCCTAAACCTAAACCATAACCTATTTTCAATTACCTAAACCTATAGCTTATAACCTTAACCTAAACCTAAACCTTAACCTAAACCTTAACCTAAACCAATAACCTTAACCTAAACCTAAACCTATGACCTAAAACCTAAATTTATTCTCAAATCCCTAAACCTAAACCTACACCTAATCCTAATCTTAACTCCCCAACTTAAACCTAAACCTAAACTTGAAAACCCAAACCTAAACCCGATCCGAACCCGAACCCGATTCCTAAACCTAAACCTTAACCTATTCTCAATTCCCTAAACCTATAGCTTAAAACCTAAACATAAACCTTAACCAAAACCTAAACCTAAACCTTAACCTAAACCTATAACCTTAACCTAAACCAAAACCTATGACCTAAAACCTAAATGTATTCTCAAATCTCTAAACCTAAACCTACACCTAATCCTAATCTCAACTCCCTAACCTAAACCTAAACCTAAACTTGGAAACCCAAACCTAAAACCCGATCTTGAACCCGAACCCGATTTCGTAAACCTAAACCTTAACCTATTCTCAAATCCTTTAACCTAAACCTGCACATAATCCTAATTTAAACTTCCTAACCTAAATCTAAACCTAAACTTGAAAACCTAAACCTAAACCCAATCCTGAACCCGAACCCGAATTCCTAAACCTAAAACTTAACCTATTTTCAAATCCCTAAACCTAAACCTACACCTAATCCTAATCTCAACTCCCTGACCTAAACATAAACCTAACTTGAAAACCCAAACCTAAATCCAATCCCGAACCCGAACCCGATTTCCTAAACCTAAACCTTAACCTATTCTCAATTCCCTAAACCTATATCTTATAACCTAAACCTAAACCTTAACCTTAACCTAAACCTAAACCGGAACCTATAACCTATAACATAAAACCTAAATATATTCTCAAATCCCTTAACCTACACCTACACATAATCCTAATCTCAACTCTCTAACCTAAACCTAAACATAAACATGAAAACCCAAACCTAAACCCGATCCTGAACCCAAACCCGATTTCCTAAACTTAAACCTTAACCTAAACCTAAACCTAAACCTTAACCTATTCGCAAATTCCTAAACCTATACCGACACCTAATTCTAATCTAAACTCCCTACCGTAAACCAAAATGTAAACTTGAAAACCCAAATCTAAACCCGATCCCGAACCCGAACCCGATTTCCAAAACCTAAACCTTAAACTATTCTCAAATCCCTAAACCGAAACCTCCACCTAATCCAAATCTAAACTCCCTAACCTAAACCTAAACCTAAACTTGGAAACCCAAACCTAAACCCGATCCCGAACCCGCACGTTGTTTCCTAAACCTAAACCTAAACCTAAACCTAAACTTGAAAACCCAAACTTAAACCCGAGCATCGAACCCGAACCCAATTCCCTAAACCTAAACCTTAACCTATTCTCAATTCCCTAAACCTATAACTTATAACCTAAACCTAAACCTTAACCCAAACCTATGGCCTTAATCTAAACCAAAAGCGATGAACTAAAACCTAAATATATTCTCAAATCCCTAAACCTACACCTACACCTAATCCAAATCTCAACTCCCTAACCTAAACCTAAACCTAAACTTGAAAATCTAAACCTAAACCCAATCCCGAACCCAAACCCCATTTCCTAAACCTAAACCTTCACCTATTCTCAAATCCCTAAACCTAAACCTACACCTAATCTGAATCTAAACTCCCTAACCTAAACCTAAACCTAAACTTGAAAACCTAAACCTAAACCCGATCTCGAACCCGAACCGGGTTTCCTAAACGTAAACCTTAACCTATTCTCAAATCCCTAAACCTAAACTCGCACCTAATCCTAATCTAAACTCCCTAACCTAAACCTAAACCTAAACTTCAAAACCCAAACCTAAGCCCAATCTCGAACCCGAACCCGATTCTTAAACCTAAACCTTAACCTATTTCCAAATCCCTAAACCTAAACCTACACCAAATCCTAATCACAACTCCCTAACCTAAACCTAAACCTAAACTTGAAAACCCAAACCTAAACCCAATCCCGAACACCGAACCCAAATTCTTAAACCTAAACCTTAACCTATTTTCAAATACCTAAACCTAAACCTACACCTAATCCTAATCTCAACTCCCTAACCTAAACCTAAACCTAAACTTGAAAACCCAAACCTAAATCCCATCCCGAACCGAACCCGATTTCCTAAACCTAAACCTTAACCAATTCTCAATTCCCTAAACCTATAGCTTATAACCTAAACCTAAACCTTAACCTAAACTCCGAACCTATAACCTAAACCTATAACCTAAATATATTCTCAAATCCCTTAACCTACACCTACACCTTATCCTAATCTCAACTCTCTAAACTAAACCTAAAACTTAACTTGAAAACCCAAACCTAAACCAGATCACGAACCCAAACCCGATTTCCTAAACCTAAACCTTTACCTATTCTTAATTCCCTAAACCTATAGCTTATAACCTAAACCTTAACCTAAACCTTAACCTAAACCTTAACCTATTCTCAAATTCCTAAACCTACACCTACACCTAATCCAAATCTAAACTCTCTAACCTAAACCTAAACCTAAACTTGAAAACCCAAAGCTAAACCCGATCCCGAACCCGAACTCGATTTCCTAAACCTAAACCTTAACCTATTCTCAAATCCTTAAACCTAAACCTACACCAAATCCTAATCTAAACTTCCTAACCTAAACCTAAACATAAACTTGAAAACCCAAACCTAAACCCGATCCCGAACCCCAACTCTGTTTCCTAAACCTAAACCTAAACCTAAACTTGAAAACCCAATCCTATACCCGATCCTGAACTCGAACCCAATTCCCTAAACCTAAACCTTAACCTATTCTCATTCCCTAAACCTATAGCTTATAACCTAAACCTAAACCTTAACCTAAACCTATAACCTTAACCTAAACCAAAACCTATGAACTAAGACCTAAATATATTCTCAAATTCCTAAACCTACATCTACACCTAATCCTAATCTAAACTCCCTAACCTAAACCTAAACCTAAACTTGAAAATCCAAAGCTAATACCGATCCCGAACCCTAACCCGATTTCCTAAACCTAAACCTTAACCTATTCTCAAGTCCCTAAACCTAAACCTACACCTAATGCTAATCTAAACTCCCTAACCTAAACCTAAACCTAAACTTGAAAACCCAAACTTAAACCCGATTTCCTAAACCTAAACCTTAACCTATTCTCAAATCCCTAAACCTAAACCTACACCTAATCCTAATTTAAACTCCCTAACCTAAACCTAAACCTAAACTTGAAAACCCAAACCTAAGCCCGATCCCGAACCCGAACCCGGTTTCTTAAACCTAAACCTTAACCTATTCTCAAATCTTTAAACCTAAACCTACACCTAATCCTAATATAAACTCCCTAACCTAAACCTAAACCTAAACCTAAACTTGAAAACCCAAACCAAAACCCGATCCCGAACCCGAACTTGGTTTCCTAAACCTAAACCTAAACCTAAACTTGAAAACCCAATCCTATACCCGATCGTGAACTCGAACCCATTTCCCTAAACCTAAACCTTAACCTATTCTCAATTCCCTAAACCTATAGCTTATAACCTAAACCTAAACATAAACCTAAACCTTAACCTAAACCTATAACCTTAACCTAAACCAAAACCTATGAACTAAGACCTAAATATATTCTCAAATTCCTAAACCAACACCTACACCTAATCCTAATCTAAACTCCCTAACCTAAACCTAAACCTAAACTTGAAAATCCAAAGCTAAACCCGATCCCGAACCCGAACCCGATTACCTAAACCTAAACCTTAACCTATTATCAAGTCCCTAAACCTAAACCTACACCTAATACTAATCTAAACTCCCTAACATAAACCTAAACCTAAACTCGAAAACCCAAACCTAAACCCGATCCCGAACCCGAACCCGAACCCGGTTTCCTAAACCTAAACCTAAACCTAAACTTGAAAACCCAAACCTAAACCCGATCCTGAACCCAAACCCAATTCCCTAAGCCTAAACCTTAACCTATTCCCATTTCCCTAAACCTATAGCTTATAACCTAAACCTAAACCTAAACATAAACCTTAACCTAAACCTATAACCTTAACCTAAACCAATACCAATGACCTAAAACCTAAATATATTCTCAAATCCCTAAACCTACACCTACACCTAATCCTAATCTAAACTCCCTAACCTAAATCTAAACCTAAACTTGAAAACCCAAACCTAAACCCGATTTCCTAAACCTAAACCTTAACCTATTCTCAAATCCCTAAACCTAAACCTACACCTAATCCTAATTTAAACTCCCTAACCTAAACCCAAACCTAAACTTGAAAACCCAAACCTAAACCCAATCCCAGACCCGAACCCGGTTTCCTAAACCTAAACCTTAACCTATTCTCAAATCCTTAAACCTAAACCTACACCTAATCCTAATATAAACTCCCCAACCTAAACCTAAACGTAAACTTGAAAACCCAAACCTAAACCCAATCCCTAACCCGAACCCGAATTCTTAAACCTAAACCTTAACCTATTTTATAATCCCTAAACCTAAACCTACACCTAATCCTAATCTAAACTCCCTAACCTAAACCTAAACCTAAACTTAAAAATCCAAACCTAAACCCGATTTCCTAAACCTAAACCTTAACCTATTCTGAAATCCCTAAACCTAAACCTACACCTAATCCTAATCTAAACTCCCTAACCTAAACCTAAACCTAAACTTGAAAACCCAAACCTAAACCCAATCCCGAACCCGAACCCGGTTTCTAAACCTAAACCTTAACGTATTCTCAAATCCTTAAACCTAAACCTACACCTAATCCTAATCTAAACTCCCCAACCTAAACCTAAACGAAAACTTGAAAACCCAAACCTAAACCCAATCCCTAACCCGAACCCGAATTCTTAAACCTAAACCTTAACCTATTTTCAAATCCCTAAACCTAAACTTACACCTAATCCTAATCTCAACTCCCTAACCTAAACCTAAACCTAAACTTGAAAACCTAAAGCTAAACCCGATCCCGAACACGAACCCGATTTCCTAAACCTAAACCTTAACATATTCTCAATTCCCTAAACCTATAGTTTATAACCTAAACCTAAACCTTAACCTTAACCTAAACCTAAACTCTGAACCTATAACCTATAACCTAAAACCTAAATATATTCTCAAATCCCTTAACCTACACCTACACCTAATCCTAATCTCAACTCTCTAACCTAAACCTAAACCTAAACTTGAAAACCCAAACCTAAACCCAATCCCAAACCCAAACCCATTTCTAAACCTAAACCTAAACCTAAACCTTAACCTATTCTCAAATTCCTAAACCTACACCTACACCTAATCCTAATCTAAACTCCTAACCTAAACCTAAACCTAAACTTGAAAACCCAAAGCTAAACCCGATCCTAAACCCGAACCCGATTTCCTAAACCTAATCCTTAACCTATTCTCAAATCCCTAAACCTAAACCTACACCTAATCCTAATCTAAACTCCCTAACCTAAACCTAAAGCTAAACTTGAAAACCCAAACCTAAACCCGATCCCGAACCTTAACTCGGTTTCCTAAACCTAAAAGTAAACATAAACTTGAAAACCCAATCCTAAACCCAATCTTGAACTCGAACCCAATTCCCTAAACCTAAACCTTAACCTATTCTCAATTCCCTAAACTTATAGCTTATAACCTAAACCTAAACCTAAACTTAAACCTTAACCTAAACCCATAACCTTAACCTAAACCAAAACCTATGAACTAAAACCTAAATATATTCTCAAATTCCTAAACCTACACCTACACCTAATCCTAATCTAAACTCCCTAACCTAAACCTAAACCTAAACTTGAAAACCCAATGCTAAACCCGATCCTGAACCCGAACCCGATTTCCTAAACCTTAACCTTAACCTATTCTCAATTCCCTAAACCTAAACATACACCTAATCCTAATCTAAACTCCGTAACCTAAACCTAAACTTGAAAACCCAAACCTAAACCCAATCCCTAACCCGAATTCTTAAACCTAAACCTTAACCTATTCTCAAATCCCTAAACCTGTACCTACACCTAATTCTCATCTAAACTCCCTAACCTAAACCTAAACCCTATCCCGATCCCGAACCCGATTTTCTAAACCTAAACCTTAACCTATTCTTAATTCCCTAAACCTAAACTTATTTATATGTATTATGCGTGGATGAATGTAATGTGGATAAGATTGTTTGTGTTTGGATGGATGTAGTTTATGTTTGGATGGATTTACGTAGTTTGGGTTTAGATGGATGTGACTGTAATGAAATGTGGATAAGATTGTTTTTTTACTTATGAAGTTAAACTTATATCTATTATGCGTGGATGAATGTAATGTGGGATTGTTTGTTTTTTGATAGATTTACGTAGTTTGGGTTTACATGGATGTGAATGTGAATGTGATGAAATATATTGTATATCAGGAAAAATACTGTAACAGGTCAAATTTGAAAATATCCTTTAAGGGTCATAAGAGACGGTCCATAGCAGTCCTTTTAAAGGACGGTGCATGACCGTCCTTTTAAAGGACGGTCCATGACCGTCCTTTTAAAGGACGGTCTATAACCGTCCTTTAAAGGCTCATACGAGACGGCCCATGACAGTCCTTTTTAAGGATGGTCCATGACCGTCCGTTTAAAGGACGGTCTATGGCCGTTCTTTGAAGGCTCATAAGAGACGGTCCATGACAGTCCATTTTAAGGACGGTCCATGACCATTCTTTTTTAGGATGGTCCATGACCGTCTTTTTTTCGTCAATAAGAATGACGGTTTTCAACCATCCTTTAAGTAATAGGACACGTCAAAATTTGATTGCCTATGCGACGGTCGATGACCGTCCTTTTTGGTCATTTGAGACGGTTTTGGACCATCCTTTTTTCACTGTTTTGGCGTAGTGGGGGTCCGCTCGACCGATCGTGGTTACGCAGATTCATTTCTGAATCTGATGCGGACTACAGATTTTTGAGTTGCCTTTCGCAAGGGTGCGAAAGGGAAGTTGCCTAAACTATAAATAGATGTCCCTAGGGCTATTCTGGGGTTAAGGTGAATATTGGGGAGTTATTTTAAGGTATGGGGAAAGGGTTTTCTCTATACTTCTAAGGGAGAGGTTAGTATATTGCCTTGTAATCTTTGTTATTCTTCATAGTGGGAGTTTGTATCCGTGGTTTTTTACCCTAGTTTGGGATTTTTTCACATATATTTTGTTTTGTTGTTTGTTTAGATTGCTTTGATCTGTTTCAAGTTTATATTTCTTTTTGTTTATCATTTGTGGGTGAGACTTGAGATTGGATCTTGGTTCACTATGTTGTTGGCGTGCTACGCAACAACTGGTATCAAAGCTATTGGTTTAGTTCTATTGGGAGCGATGACGGAAGAAGGGAAAACTAGAATTTAGAAGTTTGATGGTTTAAACTTTGCCTTCTGAAAGATGGAGATAGAGGATTATCTGTATCAGAAGGACCTCTATATTCTTCTAGGAGGAAAGAGAAGAAACCAGAAAAGATGACAGATGATGAATGGTTTTTACTGGATAGGAATGCTTTAGGAACGATCCAACTCTCTTTGTCTAAGAGCGTTGCCTTCAATATATCCAAGGTAAAAAGTATAAAAGAATTAATGAAAGCCCTACCACTATGTATGAAAAGCCCTCAGCATCTAACATGGTTCATCTTATGAAACAACTATTCAACATGAAGATGTTAGATGGTGGGTAGTGGCTAAACATCTACACGAGTTCAATAAAGTCACGAGCTAGTGGGAATCCGTTGACATTATTTTTTAGGATGAGGTTAGGGCATTATTGATCTTATCAGTTTACCAGATAGTTGATATGATTTGGTAATTGCTGTGAGCAATTCTTCAGGGTTGACAAAGCTGAAATTTAATAATGTGGCCGGTCTAATTCTCAATGAAGAATCTAGAAGAAAGGCATCAAGAGTTTCAGGGGATTCAAGGAAAACTCTAAACATTGAAGGAAGAGGAAGATCATTGAACAAAAGGAAGCAATAAACTTGGACGTTTTAAGTCGAGGAAGAAGTACAATAGACCGAAAGATAAAGACGGGTGTTGGCATTACGACAAGAAGGGGCACATGAAACACGATTGCTGGGCGCTTAAGAAACAAGAAGGAAGCTCTCAAGGCGGGAAGGATTCAGTGAATCTATCTGAGGAGAGTGATACAGAGGCGTTGATCTTGTCTCTTGATGCAAGGAACGAGTCTTGGGTTATAAACTTGGGTAGTTCATTTCACGCCAACTCATGTAAGGAAGTTCTGTGTGATTATGTGTCAGGTGATTTTGGAAGAGTCTACCTGGGTGATGATGAGCCATGCAGTATTGTTGGAAAGGGAGACGTTCATGTCAATTAGAAAGACGAAACAGTTTTAAAATTGAAGGATGTCAGGCATGTACTGAGTTAAAAATGTAACTTGATCTCAGTGGGGCAGTTGGCTGATACCGGTTATGTGACAACATTCACCGGTGATTCCTGGAAGATCACAAAAGATGCCTTGGTGATATCTCAAGGCAAGAAGGAAGGTACTTTGTACGTGACTTCAGGATTGTATAATTCACTCGCAGTCGCATCAACTAGAGTGAATAAGCGTTATGACATCAGAGGTTAGGACATATGAGTGAGAAAGGGATAAAAGTGTTATTGTCAAAAGGGAAGCTACCAGGGCTGAAGTCTATTAACTTGGAATTCTGCGAGGACTGTGTGTATGGTAAGCAGAAGAGGGTAAGTTTCAAGAAGACGGGACGCCCTCCAAAGACGCATTTGTTGAAGCTTGTACACATTGATGTGTGGGGACTAGCACATGTATTATCCCTTGGTGGCTCACGTTATTTTATTTCCTTTATTGATGATGCTAGTAGAAAACAATGGGTCTATTTCTTAAAATATAAATCTGATGTGTTTAAGAAGTGAAAAGTTATGGTAGAAAATAAGACAGGTAAAATAGTAAAATGTCTCAAATTTGATAATGGGGGAGAGTACCGTGATAAGAGATTTGAGGAGTATTGTACAGCAAATGAAATCAAACATCAGAAAATGATTCCAGGGACACCGCATCAGAATAGTGTGGCTGAGCGCATTAACAGGACCATCCTTGAGCGCACAAGGAGCATGAGGTTACATGCAGGGTTGTCCAAGATTTTTTTGGGCAGATGCTGTGAATACTGCCCCATATCTCATCAATAGAAGTCCCTCAGCACCATTGAATGGTGGGCTATCAGAAGAAACGTGGACTGGGAAAGAAGTGAACCTTGCACATCTTAGAGTGTTCGGTTGCACTTCATATGTTCACATTGATGCAGAGGACAGAAATAAGTTGGATGCGAAGTCCAGGAGGTGCACGTTTATAGGCTGTGGGCAGCATGATTTTGGCTATAGGTTTTGGGATGCAGAAAATATGAAAATCATTAGAAGTAAGGACGTAGTCTTCAATGAAAAAGTGATGCATAAGGATAGTGTGCAAGAAAATAAGGCTGATGAGAAAGAATTCGTAAAGCTAGAAGAGTTACCGGACACGGGTGTTCAGCGCCACAGGATGATCATGCACATAAGCATTATGAGACAGAGCCACAGATACCGGTTGTGAGGAGGTCTACTCGGGAGAGGAGACCCATGGTCTGATACTCACCCTCCTTATATTATCTACTACTGATAGATAATGGTGAACTAAAGTATTTTGAAGAGGCATTACAATCAGATACACGGGTTAAGTGGGAGCAGACCATAGATGATGAGATGGACTCTCTTGAGTTTAATCGTACATGAGAGCTAGTCACTCTACCCAAGGGTAAGAAAACTCTTCATAACAAGTGAGTTTACAGACTAAAGGAGAAGCACGATGGTTCGAAACGGTACAAGGCTAGATTGGTTGTGAAAGGGTTTCAACAAAAGGGAGGTATTGATTTCACTGAAATATTTTCACCTGTGGTGAAAATGTCTACGATTCTTATGGTCTTAAGTATGGTGGCTACAGAGGACTTATATCTATAGCAGGTAGATGTTAAGATAACCTTTCTTCATGGGAACCTTGAAGAAGAGATATGTATGCATTAGTGGATAGGATACATGGCACCAACAAAGGAGAACAAGGTGTGCAGACTGAAGAAAAGTCTATATGGCCTGAAGTAGGCCCTGAGACAGTGGTACAAGAAGTTCGACAGTTTCATGTCGGGAAACGGTTACAGGAGATGTCATGCTGACCACTGTTGCTATTTGAAGAAGTTTGATATGTCATACATCATCCTTCTTCAGTACGTTTATGACATGTTTATGGCCGGTTCAAGCATGAAAGACATCTCAGATCTCAAAAGATAGCTGTCTAAAGAATTTGCCATGAAGGATTTGGGAGCTGCTGTAAGTGCTATGATTTGTTTCCTCTTTGATTGTCAAATTTTGTGTGTCAAAACGTCTCCGTTTGATGTGTGTTTGTATCTTGATAAATTTGTTCGAGACACATCGTCAACACTTGATGTCTAGCCCAAAGAATTCTTCAAGCTTCATGATAATTCAAGCTACAATATGAAGAGAGAACTCCGGGTCAAGACTCAAGTTCAAGTGCAAGCTCAAGATTCAAATGCGGGACTCAAGTACAACTTAAAGTTATATTGAAGCTTCTGAAGTAGTCAAGCTACATCGAGAAGAAATCAAGCTTCGTAAAGATCAAGGTCTAAGCAATTGAAGTGTTCAATGTCCATACTTGATGTTCTAGGTTTGATAGACCATTAGATTGACCTTAGGATAGGTCACTTTGGATACATAACCCAAATGAATATTATTACAAGATTTTGGTCTACTCTAAGACCAGTCGTAGACCCTGTTCGACCAGTCCTAGTACTGTCTCGACCAGTCTAAGAAATTCCAAGACTAGTCCTAAAATGGTTGCAATTTATCAGATTTTTTATTGCGCCTACGACCAGTCCTGGAGTTTGCTCGACTGGTCTTGAGATGGTCTCGACTCGACCTTCGACTAGTCGTAAAGCTTCGACTTAAACTCCAGCGACTAAATCAAGGGTCGCATGACCAGTCATAGAGGGGTCTCGACCGGTCGTGGACTGCCTTCGACTAGTCGTGGACTTCCTACGACCGGTCGTGAAACGGTCTAATGCGATCGCGCTCAAAAATTCAAAAATAAGTTTATTTAAAGACTAGTCGTGGTGACCCTAGGACCAGTCAAAGACGAATTTTTTCTGCTATAAATAGCACATGAATTTCAGAGTTTTTCATTGAATATTTTAGTGAATTAAAGGCTCCACTCTGAGATAAGTTTGTGTTTATTTTCAAGCTATTTTATGCATAATTTCTTTCTCTTTTTAATTGCTTATTTAATTTGATTTTGTTTCTGTATTCCAATCTGATTTGAAAAGAGGAATTGACTTATTCCTTCTTATTGGAATCAAAATCAAATATAGCTATGCCCAATTGGTTTAAATCTAAAATCAATTAGAACTTAGAACCATATTAAAGTGAGTTGTGGACATTAAACTTCTATATTCAAACGTCTACTCCAATTGGTTCTTCCGGGCAGCTACAAGAGGAGAAATCCAGGTATTTTATAATTCTGTAAATTCCTTTCCTTTTTGGTTTTTGTTTGGGATTCGCTAGAAAAATCTCAAATTGTGTGGTTATCTGAGGAGAGCCAGAAAACTCAGAAGTGTGGGTTTTTGGATTGTGTAAGCCCAAGTTAAAAAGACACAATTGTAAAGGTTTTGGGTGAACCTGTGAAAACCTATTTGATAGTGAATGCTAATATGCCCTGTGTGAGGATATTAGGAGTGGAGTAGCATTCTGTGTGGTTGTTCAAGAACAGTTGGTGTACACACAGGCGAACCACTATAACTCTTTGTCTTGTGGATTGAGTGCTTGCTTAATTTTCATATCTTTTATCATTCAGTTGCGTGGAATGTACATGTGGATATGAATGTTGTAACAATTTACATTTCAAGCAAGTGTGGAGATTGTTGTAATAAATTAGATTTACATTTCTACATTTAATTTCAATTCTCTGCTATTCATTTATCTTTATTAAAATTGATTTCTTGATCCAAAAGAAGTTCTAAAAATAAGGTTGTCCTACCATAAGCCCTTATTTATTATGGTGTAAGATTGTCCTTAGAACTGAATTTGTATCAATCTCTCAATACTTATGTATTAAGGTGATTTGATTTCTGCATTGATAATTGATTTACAATTGTAAGGCTATTGTTTAAATTTATTCCACTGATTTTATTTTAATTTGGTGTAGTCCTATTCACCCCCCATCTAGGACATATAGCTTGGCCTTTTCAAGTGGTATCAGAGCCTAATAGCTCATTCTTATTGTTTTGGATTTATTTCCTGAGCTAACGATCTAAGCTATATTAATAAGATGTCAAATTTTGATAGCCTATCAGTCACTAGGCCTCCACCCTTTGATGGCTCCAACTATGCCTATTCGAAAGCCAGAATGAGGATCTTTCTCAAATCAATGGATGAAAGTGTGTCGCGAGCCACAATGACCGAATGGAACTCTCCTACCATTGAAGTAACTGAATCTGACGGTTCAAAAACTGTATCTGTACCTGCTTATTATTTATGGACCACCCTTCAGAAAAGTGAGTATAATGCCAATGCTAAAGCACTAAATGCAATCACTTGCGCACTATCACCGGATGAGTTCAAAAGAATTATATTCTATGATACTACAAAGCAAGCTTGGGATATACTAGAAATGACACACGAGGGTACATTAATTGTCAAAAAGTCTAAAGTCCAACTCCTCACAACCAAATTTGAAGAAATTCATATGGAGGAAAATGAAATGTTTATGGACTTTTACACTAGACTAAATGACATTGTAAACTCTACGTGGGGTCTTGGTGATAAAATTCCAGAAAGTAAAGTGTGTGCAAAGATACTACGCTCACTTCCTGAACAGTTCAATTCTAAAGTAACCGCGATCCAGGAACTTCGTGATACAGATAATATGAGGGTAGAAGAACTAGTTGGTTCTTTACAAACCTATGAATTAAATTTTAAAGCTCCGAAAGGTAAATCTATAGCTTTGAAATCTTCTAAAGGTATTTCCCAAGAAAACTTAGATTTGGAAAATTCTGAAGACGATATGGATCTTTTGGCGAAAAAGTTTTACAAAATTTTCAAAAGTAAGAAAAGAATCGACTTTCAAAAGGAAAATGAAAAGAAACGATCTAAACCTAAGTCCAAAACTTGGAAGTCATTAAAAGACGGTCAGTGTTACAACTGCCAAGAGTATGGGCATTTAGCAAACAAATGTCCTAAAAAAGACAGACCCAGAAGGAAGGGTATGTTGGCTACTTGGGATGAATCATCTGATTCTAAAGCATCTTCTGAATTGGAAAATTCTGAAACCGAGTCGGGCAGTGAAGTTAAAACCCTAATGACTCTAGCGAAGTTTACTTTTTCAGATCACGATGATTCAACAAGTGAAGAAAATTTGAATAATGATTATGAAAATGAAGAAGATCTTCAAGATGCTTATAATGCCTTATATAAGGAAAGTTGTAAAATTGCTGTCAAACTTAAGCTTCAAAAAGAAAAGTTTTCTAAACTCAAAGAATGTTTTGAAACTCTTGTTTTAGAAAAATTGCATATTTCAGATTGTTTGGAAAAATCAAAATGTGATCTGGAATTTAAAACCTCTTTGATTAATGATTTGAAATCTGAAAATGAGAAACTTAAAAATGAAGTATCTTCTCTTCTGAGTCTGAAGGATACATGGAGATATACCGAGGGTAATCCAAAGTTAGAAAAATTATTATCCGGATCAAGAAAATATGGCGATAGATCCGGGTTGGGCTATAAGAAAAATACATCTCCTAAACAGAAGTATACATCTCCCAACTTTGTGAAAGGAGAGACTTCTAACTCAAAAGGAAAAAGTATCAGTTAAGTTTTTTCTAAAAATACAAAAACTTTTCATAAACCTAAAAGCAGCTATACAAATTTTAAAAATTAAAATAGAAATCCTCTTGCTGAAAAAATAATTGATTTACTTAAAGAGCTCTTAAAATCTAACTCAGTAGGTCATTCTTACAACATTAGACAAAAGAAGACCAACTATGTTCCTAAACCCAAAACAGTTATGAAATGGGTTCCTAAAGTTGCCTGCTTGGTTGCCCACACTGCATTCAAAGCAACAAGTCATTCAAAATGGTACCTAGACAGTGGATGTTCTAGACACATGACAGGTGACAAGGCTTTATTCACCGATCTAAAAGATATAACTGATGGATCAGTCACATTTGGTGATGGGAGCAACTGCAAGATTATTGGCCAAGGTACGGTTCAACTTTATAATCTTCCCTTATTTAAGAATGTTTTATATGTTGAGGGATTAAAACACAACCTGTTAAGCATATCTCAAATATGTGACAATAAGCATAGTGTTAAATTTTCTAATCAAGGTTGTGAGATAATAGATAAAAACGGTTCTGTAATATTAACTGGTCGCAGAACTTCTGAAAACTGCTATATAGTTAGCAATAGAAGCTTATTTAATCAAACATGTTACATAGTCCATACTGATGAGACAGAATTATGGCATAAACGCCTTAGACATGTACACTATCAAAATTTGTACAGATTGAGCAAAGGAGAACTAATTAGAGGTCTACCTAAAGTACAAAAAGTAGACAAAATATGTGGTGAATGCCAGTATGGTAAACAAACAAGGAGCTCTCACAAAAAGGTGAACTCCAATACCACATCTAGACCACTCGAGCTTCTCCATATGGATCTTATAGGACCAACCAGAACGGAAAGTCGAGGTGGTAAAAAATACATCTTGGTTATTGTGGATGGTTATACAAGATACACCTGGGTTTCATTCTTGAGGGACAAATCAGAAACCCTTAATGAAGTAAAAAAGATTATAAAATGGATCCAAACTGAAAAATGTTCTCAAGTTAGTAAGATCCGTAGTAATCATGGATCCGAGTTTGAAAATAGCGGTTTTGAGAAACTCTGTAGTGATCAAGGAATATCACATGAATTCTCTACACCCAAAACTCCACAACAAAATGGTATTGTGGAAAGAAAAAATAAAATGCTTCAAGAAATGGGTAGTGTCGATAAGACTCTCTTTGTTAAGAAACATAACGATGATATCTTAATGGTTCAAATCTATGTTGATGATATAATTTATGGATCAACTTGTACTAACATGACTGTTGAGTTTGCAGATCTGATGAAATCTGAATTCGAAATGAGCATGGTTGGTGAATTAAATTATTTTCTAGGATTGCAAGTAAAACAACAATCTGATGGAATTTTTATTTCACAAACTAAGTTTGCATTAAACTTGATACGGATTTAAAAATGGTAAGAACTTTAATACTCCTATGAGTACAACTCTAAGACTTTCAAAAGACTCTACAGGTAAAGATGTAGATCCTAAATTGTATCGTAGTATGATAGGTAGCCTACTGTACCTAACTGCAAGTAGACCTGATATTGCTTTAAGTGTTGAAATTTGTGCTAGATATCAATCTAATCTTAAAGAATCTCACTTAACTGCTGTTAAACGAATTATTCGATATGTCGCAATTTCAGTTAATCTGGGTCTTTGGTATCCCTATGATTCTAGTGTTCAATTGGCTGGGTATTCGGATGCTGATTGGGCATGAAATATAAATGATAGAAAATCAACCAGCGGTGGTTGTTTCTACATTGGAAACTGTCTGGTTTCTTGGTTTAGTAAGAAACAAAGTTCCATATCACTCTCAACTACTGAGGCTGAATATATTGCAGCAGGAAATGCTTGTACTCAGTTGGTTTGGATAAAACGTATGCTGAGTGATTATGGAATCGCACAAGACTCTATGGTTTTATACTGTGATAATTCCAGTGCAATAAACATTTTAAAAAACCCAATCCAGCATTCACGTACTAAGCACATTGACATTCGATTTCATTACATTCGTGAATTAGTAGAAGAAAAAATAATATCTTTAGAATATATTCCTATCGAGACTCAGCTTGCTGACATTTTCACTAAACCACTCGACAAAATCAGGTTTAACAAATTGAAATTTGATCTTGGTACGTGCAATTTTAAATGATTGATCATGTATATTTGTATCATATTGTATATAATGTTAATATGTTTAAATTTCAAAATCGTGTGAAAATTGTATATTTTTTTTCTAGTCTAAGACAGGTCGAGAACGTGCTCGACCAGTCTTGCTACGATCGGTCGAGTATATTGACATGGATGATATTTTTAATGAAATTGATTCTGATTCTGGAAATGATCCAGACTTTGAACCATTTGATTTCAATGCCCATCTTACTGCATTAGAAGAAAAAGTAGAACAGATGAATGTTGGCCACAATCAACAATTTAAAAATATGCGCAAATATTTTAAGCGCTTATAGAAGATCCTCTACCAAAGTGATCCTAACATTCCTGCTCCATCATCTGGTTTCGACTGAGAATGTTTAATCTTTGGTCTGTAACTATTTTACTAAGTTTCGTTCCTTGGTAGTGTGGATTACTGACTTAAAACTTTACTTGCTACTTCTTTTAATATGTACTCTGACTCACCTAGCAAACTTTTCTTGTATTGTTATTCACTCTGCACTTTTTCTTATTCTAAGTTGATATATTTACTTCTGTCTTTCATGACCTATCTTTATTTCTTCCTTTGTCATATTTTGACAAAAAGCGGGAGAATATGTGCATATTCTTTTTATGAGGTATGATTGATATGATGTATACCTTCTCAGAGGGAGTTGAGGCGTATTAACTCAGGGGGAGTTGAGTTTGTGTTGACAAGGGGAGTATGAGTTGTCTCCGTTAACAACTGGTGTATGATTCGTTATTGTAAAAGTGATGTTTATCTTATTGAAGTATGAGAGGTGTTTTGTCACAAAATTGACAAAGGGGGAGATTGTAAGTGTTATGATTTGTTTCCTCTTTGATTGTCAAATTTTGTGTGTCAAAACGTCTCCGTATGATGTGTGTTTGTATCTTGATAAATTTGTTTGAGACACATCGTCAACACTTGATGTCTAGCTCAAAGAATTCTTCAAGCTTCACGATAATTCAAGCTACAACATGAAGAGAGAACTCCGGGTCAAGACTCAAGTTTAAGTGCAAGCTCAATAGTCAAATGCGGGACTCAAGTACAACTTAAAGTTACATTGAAGCTTCTGAAGTAGTCAAGCTGCATGGAGAATAAATCAAGCTTCGTAAAGATCAAGGTCTAAGCAATTGAAGTGTTCAATGTCCGTACTTGATGTTCCAGGTTTGATAGACCATTAGATTGACCTTAGGTTAGGTCATTTTGGATACATAATCCAAATGAATATTATTACAAGATTTTGGTCTACTTTAAGACCAGTCCTAGACCCTGTTCGACCAGTCCTAGTACTGTCTTGACCAGTCTAAGAAATTCCAAGACCAGTCCTAAAATGTTTGCAATTTATCGGATTTTTTGTTGCGCCTACGACCAGTTCTGGAGTCTACTCGACCGGTCGTGAGATGGTCTCGACTCGACTTTCGACCAGTCGTAAAGCTTCAATTCAAACTCCAGCGACTAAATCAAGGGTTGCACGACCAGTCGTAAAGGGGTCTCGACTGGTCGTGGACTGCCTTCGACCAGTCGTGGACTTCCTATGACCGGTCGTGAAACGGTCTGATGCGATCGCGCTCAAAAATTCAAAAATCAGTTTATTTAAAGACCAGTCGTGGTGACCCTAGGACCAGTCGAAGATGAATTTTTTCTGCTATAAATAGCACACGAATTTTAGAGTTTTCATTGAATATTTTAGTGAATTCAAGGCTCCACTCTGAGATAAGTTTGTGTTTATTTTCAAGCTATTTTGTGCATAATTTCTTTCTCTTTTTAATAGCTTATTTAATTTGATTTTGTTTCTGTATTTTTGTTTCTGTATTCCAATCTGATTTGAAAAGAGGAATTGACTTATTCCTTCTTCTTGGAATTAAAATCAAATATAGCTATGCCCAATTGGTTTAAATCTAAAATCAATTAGAACTTAGAACCATATTAAAGTGAGTTGTGGACATTAAACTTCTATATTCAAATGTTTACTCCAATTGGTTCTTCCGGGCAGCTACAAGAGGAGAAATCTAAGTATTTTACAATTCTGTAAATTCCTTTCCTTTTTGGTTTTTGTTTGGGATTCGCCAGAAAAATCTCAAATTGTTTGGTTATCTGAGGAGAGCTAGAAAACTCAGAAGTGTGGGTTTTTGGATTGTGTAAGCCCAAGTTAAAAAGACACAATTGTAAAGGTTTTGGGTGAACCTGTGAAAACCTATTTGATAGTGAATGCTAATATCCCCTGTGTGAGGATATTAGGAGTGGAGTAGCATTCTGTGTGGCTGCTCAAGAACAGTTGGTGTACACACAGGCGAACCACTATAACTCTTTGTCTTGTGGATTAAGTGCTTACTTAATTTTCATATCTTTTATCATTCAGTTATGTGGAATGTACATGTGGATGTGAATGTTGTAACAATTTACATTTCAAGCAAGTGTGAAGATTGTTGTAATAAATTAGATTTACATTTCTGCATTTAATTTCAATTCTCTGCTATTCATTTATCTTTATTAAAATTGAGTTCTTGATCCAAAAGAAGTTCTAGAAATAAGGTTTTCCTACCATAAGCCCTTGTTTATTATGGTGTAAGGTTGTCCTTAGAACTGAATTTGTATCAATCTCTCAATACTTATGTATTAAGATGATTTGATTTCAGCATTGATAATTGATTTACAATTGTAAGGCTATTGTTTAAATTTATTTCGCTGATTTTATTTTAATTTGGCATAATCCTATTCCCCCCCCCCCCCCCAGGACATATAGCTTGGCCTTTTCAGCTGCAAAATAATTTTTAGGTATGAGGATAAAGCGTGATAGGAAAAATAAGAAACTGATTTTGTCACAATCAAAGTACATAGCCAAGGTACTTGATCAATTCAATTCGGGAGGTGCTAAACCGGTTATCACTCCATTAGCCAACCACTTCAAGCTATCTAAGGAGCAAGGTGCAAAGACATAGGAGGAACCAGGCTACATGGCTAAAGTCTCATACGCGTCAGCTATTGGGAGTCTCATGTATGCTATGGTGAGCACGAGGTCAGACATTACTCAAGTAGTGAGAATTGTTAGTAGGTTTATAAACAACCCCGAGAAGGAACATTGGGAAGCTGTGAAGTAGATCCTTAGATACCTGGTAGGTACTAAGGATATAGGGTTGTGTTATGGTGGATCGGAAATCAAGCTACAAGGCTACGTGGATTTAGATTTGGCAAGAGATATAGACAGCAGAAGAAGCATTATAGGTTATGTCTTTACTCTAGATAGTGCTGCAGTTAGTTGGGTCTCTCAGTTACAGAAGATAGTATTTATCAGTACGACGAAAGTAGAATATGTTGTAGCTACAGAAGCGTGCAAGGAGATGGCGTGGATATAAGGTTTTATGGAGGAGTTAGGTAAAAAGTAAGCATATTGCAAGCTGTACAGTGACAGTTAGAGTGCAATACACTTGGCTAAGAATTCAGCATTTCATTCAAGGACCAAGCATATTGTCATTAGATATCACTTCATACATTCGTTACTGGAAGATGGATTGATTGCTCTAGAGAAGATTCATACAAGCGAGAATCATGCGGATATGTTGACCAAGGCAGTCACACGGGAGAAGCTGAAGCTCTGTTTAGCTTTGATTGGTCTTTAGGCTTGAAGACGGGGAGGTGGTGCACTCCGGATGAAGAAGACAAATGTCTATGGCGATGTGTCTTCAAGTGGGAGATTGTTGAGATGTGAAGCCACATCTAAGGCCCACGCGACCGGTCGTGGCTCCTGCTCGACCAGTCGTGGCCCCTGCTCGACAGGTTGTGGCCCCCTGCTCGATTCAAAGTCCAACAAGCATCAGTTTTTTGGTTCCGAGGTGTTCGACCAATCGTGGCCCATGCTCGACTGGTCGTGGGGTCCGCTCAACCGGTTGTGCAGTCTTCTCGACCGGTCGTGGTTACGCAGATTAGTTTCTGAATCTGATGTAGACTGCGGATTTTTAAGTTGCCTTTCCCAAGGGTGCGAAAGGGAAGTTACCTAACTATAAATAGGTGTCCCTAGGGTTATTCTAGGGTTAAGGTGAATATTGGGGAGTTATTCTAAGGTGTGGACAAAGGGTTTTCTTTGTATTTCCAAGGGAGATGTTAGTATATTACCTTGTAATCTTCATTATTCTTCATAGTACAAGTTTGCATTCGTGGTTTTTTACCCTAGTTTGGGGTTTTTCCACGTATATCTTGTTTTGTGGTTTGTTTGGATTGCTTTGATATGTTTCTAGTTTATATTTCTTCTTATTTATCATTTGTGGGTGAGACTTGAGATTGGATCTCGGTTCATTGCACTGTTGGTGTGCTGCGCAACATTACAGAAGTGTGCTTATGTGGAAGTACGATGGCTGCTTTAGTCATGTGTAGAGTAGCAGTAGAGAGGGATGGCGTAATCCATGCCCCATCGTTCGACCATCCCCTTTGATTTGTAAGTAATTGTTGCAAGACCCGTATCTTAGATCGTACCGTTCTATAGGATTCCGCGGTCCTCCCGGTCGAATTCCGGCGACCCGCGATCTGTTATCGGTGTTTGCGCGTATTTTTGAGTTGTGTCCCATATATCTGAGTCGGCTCGATTTGAGACTTGTACCAGTGCGACCGCGCCCTTGCCGTCGTTCCAATGCCGCATCTTGCGTGCCGAGGCGATACCCAGGCCAAGAGATGTGGGCCCGCGTTCAGTTCGAGAAAACGTCACGCATTTGCAATCACAAGATAATCTTTACAACATATCCCATCAATCAAGTACACATCAATCACCTCATGTCAAGTACAAGAGTAACCCCAAAGTCAACTCTCTCTCTTACACACCCATACATGTCAAGCATACATTACTCACCCACCCATCACTCCATCACTCACCATCCCTCTCTTCCTTCACTTCTCTTATATCACTCTCTCTCATCTCTCTCATTTCTCCCAAGCACCATGAGAGCAACCGTCCAAGCTTTCATGGAGGAGCTAAATGTGGCCCACTTCCTACCTCCCATCTCTATCATCTAAAGATCATCTTCACCGTTGAAATGTATCCCCCGGAACTCTAGGATGCGTTGATGGAAGAAGAAGTCCAAGAAGATCAAAGGTGAGTGTTTTCTAAGGTTTGATTTGTATGTTTATGATGGTTTAAGAGCCCACCTGTGGTGGGACCCATCTTGAAGTATGCATTGTATTTAGGGAGGGCCCATAGTGGCGGGGTCCCTCCCTCTATCACATCAATCTCTCTTTATCTCTCTTTCTCTATTTTATTTTATTTTATTTTTATGGCACACCTGAATGAATGTAACTGGTGGGCCACATGTATGTGGACCCCACCTTAATGGACGTATTATATCCACCATCCTATAATGGATCGTCCAGCAGGTGAGGCTATTGGACTGCGTGAAAGGATAACATAAATATCAGCTTGACACCGGCCGGCATATGGCCCACTGGACGTGGGTCCCACCTGCGTGTGGATTTCATCTACACCGCCCGTCCGTTTGAACTGGACGTGGGAACCCACTTCTGGCGAGTTTGATCTGCACTGTCCATCTCCGTGGACCCACCTTGATGACTGATCCTGTCGAAGCCGTCCTATCAGTGAAGCAGATTCAAACCTCAGGTGGAGCATATCTCGTGGGACCCACCTGATGTGGTGTACCCACACCATACAGCTCATGGACGTGGGTCCCATCTGATGTATATGTTTCATCATCGCCGTCCAGATCTCTTGACGGTGGCCCCCTTAAAATGTGTATCATCGTCCAGACCGTTCATCTGGACACTAGACGATATATAATATTATATATTATATATAATATCTACGTGATATAATAAAATATATATTAAATATTATAGTTGGTGGGCCCCATGTGGGACCCACCTTGATGTATAGAGTTTTCCACACCGTCCATCCACTCATCTAGGACGGGCAGGAGCTTTGAATACCCACCTTATGACGTTGTATTTTTTTTGAGCCGTCCATCTGTTGTGGCCCCATGCAGCAGCAGCTGCTGTTGCAATTTACGCCAGCAGTTTCGGTGGGTCCCTTTGATCCACACCGTCTGATGGAGCCCACGTTGATGTATGCTTTAGATCCACACCGTCCAGATTTTTTGGACGGTGGGTTGATCTTGAGTTGTGCATTATATCCTATCCGTCCAACCATCTGACGGTGGACCACACTATGATATATGTGTCTTATCTCCACCGTCCAGTGATCTGAACGGTGGACACCATCATGATGTATGTATTCCGGGCCGTCCATTCATGGTGCCTACCTCCTGCACGTGTGAAATCCTCACCGTCCAGCAAGGATGGTGGGATCCACCGTGATGTGAGTGATTTATTCACTGTCCAAATACGGTGCATAGACCCTCATGCTGCATGCGTTTCATCCAGCCGTCTAGCCGTGGGGCCCAGTGATGTATGTGTTATATCCAAACCATCCCTCCATTTCACATCCAGACTGTCCATCGATTTTGCTGGTGGGTCCTGCCCTGATGTATGTGTTTATCACTGCCGTTCATCCAGCAGCAGATGGCTGCAGGGTTAACGTTAGCAATCTTGTGGAGCCACACGTGTTATTGAAGCACCGTCCGTACTTGGACGGTGTATATTCTCACCGTCCATTCATTTTTTTCCTGGCAGTGGACGAGGCCCACCTTGGAAGTATGTATTTTAGATCCACACCGTCCTGAGTGCTAGACGGTGCTGGACAATGTTTGGGTGGTGTTGTGGCCACACCGTGATGTATTTGTCTCATCCACACCGTGATGTATTTAGGTGGTGTTGTCCAATGTTTGGACGGTGCAGATTTACATAGACAATGTTTGGACAGTGTTGATCATCATTAGTGGGCCATGTGCCCTATGGAATGGTAGTGCACAGTGATACACATGTTTCGCCTGGAACTGTTGAAATGATTTTAGATGTAATCCAAACTCCCACTTGAGACCCACTTTGATATACATATGGCCCACCTGTGAGGCCCACCTTGATGTATATTGTAGCTCATCTACGAGGCCCGTTGGTGCGGCTCATTGATACGGTCTACTTAATGTATATGAGGCCCGTTGGTGCGGCCCATTGATACGGCCCACTTGATGTATGTGAGGCTCGTTGGTGCAGCCCGTTGATACAGTCCACTTGATGTATATGAGGCCTGTTAGTGCGGCCCATTGATACGGCCCACTTGATGATATGAGGCCCATTGATATGGCCCACTTGATGTATATGAGGCTTGTTGGTGCGACCCATTGATACGGCCCACTTGATGTATATGAGGCCCGTTGGTGCGGCCCATTAATACGGCCCACTTGATGTAGATGAGGCCCACTGGTGCGGCCCACTTGATGTACATGAGGCTCGTTGGTGCAGCCCATTGGTACGATCTATGGTAATTGTATGAGGCCCTTGTATGAGGCCATGGACCCACGATACGTTTGGTTCTATATGGGCTACTCCTTGGAAGCAATGATGGTTAAATATCCACATTGATGGGTGATGATAGTTAAATGCCCACATTGTGACCTTTGTTTAGGCCCATTGTTAGGCCAATTTCGATTGTTGAGGCCGAGTATCGAGGCTGATTCTGATTCGTTGAGGCCGATTGTATAGGCCGATTTCAATTGTCGAGGCCGAGTATCGAGGCAGATTTCGATTGTCGAGGCCGAGTATCGAGGCTGATTTCGATTTATCAAGGCCGATTTTAATTGTCGAGGTCGATTGTATAGGCCGATTTCGATTGTCGAGGCCGAGTATCTAGGTCGAATCTGAGTTGTCGAGGCCGATTGTATAGGCCGATTTCAATTGTCGAGGCCGAGTATCGGGTCGATTCCGATTTGCCAATGTCGATTGTTTAGGTCAATTCGAATTGTCGAAGCCGATTATATAGACCGATTTCGATTCCGATTGTTAAGGACGATTTTGATTGTCGAGGCCGATTTCAATTGCCAAGGCCGATTGTCGAGATCTGTGTGATGTATATGTGGCCTATATTTGAGGCCCATTGTGATGTGTATTCAGCCCGTGTTTAAGGCCTAATGTGATGTATATGGGGCCTATGTGATGAGGCCCATTGTGATGCATGTTAGGCCCATGTAAAAGGACCATCATGATGTGTATTAAGCTCTTAAGTGAGGCCCATGGTGTTGTATATCAGGCCCTTTGTGAGGTCATGGGTTCACTATATGTTAGGCTCTATGTGGGCCATTCCTTGGGGGCAATGTTGGTTAAATGTCCACATTATCGAGGTTGATTGTCAATGTCAGTTATTGATACCGATTATGAGTATGTAACAACATGGCATCATGATACATACCCATATGCATCATCTGCATGTTTGTTATGAGATGTGGTTGACCATTGCATATGTCATTGGACAGGTTGTTATGAGACTCCTTGATAGGCGGATGTTATCTCACATGAGTGTACTGTATGTGCAGGATTGATGCATGACTGGATTGTATGACTCATGCATCTTACATTGTGTATTGTGACTACTATATGCCCTAGCGATATCAAGATCATAGCCTCCACAGGCATATCGTGGATGGCTAGATGAGACACTGGAAATATTTGGTTCTAGCATGCGGGCGTCATAGATGTCCCTGGATGAAAATCCTTAAACCTCCGAGGCCAGGAGACGCCCCAACATTGAGACCGAGTAGATACATGAGCGCTCGAGTGCCGAATACCAGGAGGCCGCGTCTCCTACTGTATCGTGGTTGGTTGGGAGGGGGTGTGGCCTTACCCGCCCGAGGGTAAGGGGCATAACTAGACTGAGTTTAACCAACTCGTAAATGAGTCCGCTATCGACGTGCCGGGTAGATATTGGCTAACTACTGGCTAGGCGGATAGTGAGGTCTCTTCCACTTGCATGGTCTCGCGTCAGTGGGCGGCGATTTGTATGTAGAGTGTACTAGACCCTGGTAATGATCCCAGAGATAAACAATACTAATATGTGGACTTATTGAGCAGGAATTGCATACTCATTCATTCATTCATTCACTATCAACTTAGGCTAGTGGTGTGCGCAACTATTCGTTACGTGTGCCTTTGTAATGACTAGGATTTCAGTTGGGGCGCGCGACTAACCTGAGATCAGGAGTTTACCACATTGAGTCTGACTATCCAAATTTAGGTATAAGACTGGTTTGGATAAAAGTCCCTTGTGATGGACCCCATAGCCTGTGATACTACGTACTTCATCCCGACCTCACACTCCAGCTTGGTCATTTCATTCACATTGCATATTGCATCCACAGGCATATGACATTTTGGGTTGTTATATTTTTTGTACTTATATGCCTAGATGGACTTAGTAGGATTTACATATTGCATTGTATCCTCGGCATCTAATATTTGGCTCTCTATGACTCCTCATTTGCATAGCTAATCTGTAATGCGTACTCTGATATTGTATGATTTATAGACTTGTAGTATTTCCGCTTACTCTGATATCGTATGATTCATGACCTTACCAGTATTCTGATATTGTATGATTATGGCATCGTATTAAATACTTAGCACTTACCTTGTGCACACACTTACACCACCATTTAAGCTTTCTATAAGCTTATGCACGATAGATGCGTGCAGGTTATGTTAGGTTGCAGCAGCGTGGAGCTTGGAGTATGTAGCTGACTTCTGGAGCTTTGTTTTTGACATATGTATTTCCCTTTCAGCATTGTATTCAAATGTTTATATTAGTGGATATATGATGATGATGTTACCTTTGTGATTTAGGTATACTTGTAGTTACGCTTCATATGAGACAAATGTACGTCGAAAAATCCTCCTTGTAGGATCCCAGTATCGGAACCTGGTATATGGGCACTAGGAGCCGAGAATGGGGTACTATGGAAGCTGTCGGCATTAGATTCGATAATCGAGAATTTTGTGAGCCCAATTTTTGAATTTGGGGCGTGACAGTTGTCTTATTATTTTTTGTGATCATCAAGATCAGATCCATGAACGATCAAAAACATTGAATGAATGCTGCTGGCGGTGGATGAGTTGTCTTAGATTATGAAGTCAAGCTGGCGATTTATGATTTTAGGTTAATTGTATTCTAAAACTTGACTGTCGAAACTATTTTTGGGTATCTACAATGAGTGGAATTACTTCTTAAAGTTCAATCAGATACGTTCTAGGTCTGGTTGCTACTGTTTTGTCTTGCTACATCTGTGAGCAGCAAGCAAGCTTGACTTTACCATTCGTGCATCAGTGAGCAACAATCAAGCTTGACTTTGCCATTCGTGCATCTGTGAGCAACATGTTGGGGTGCCTTGCACAAAACCTTAGGATCTAGCCCTCCAGAACAAACCAGAATTATGGATAATAAAGCAATGAAAATAATCAATGCATCAATTACACACCACACAAGAGATTTTTACGTGGAAAACCCTCAAAGAGGTAAAAACCACGGGACCTCGTCCAGATCAACAATCCACTATGAAGTAGAACGTTTACAACCTTCTTCACTCACGCAGGAGTGGATGAACAATAAGAGAAATAGAGAAAACGAAGAGATCTAACCGATTATGAGGACATAGAAGCACTGAGATATAAATTGCAAAGTAGAAAAACCTCCCCGAGCAGAACCTCCCTTCTATAAGCTTCCTCTCTCTCTTTCTCCCTCTCTCTCACCTTTGATAGCCCTCTTGTATTTTTTTCATCAACACAATATATGTAGAAAAATCCTAGGGACCCCTTTTTATAGTTTTAGGAAACTCCTTTCCGCATCCTAGTTACGAAAGGACTTGCGCATCCTAGTTGCGAAAGGACTTGCGCATCCTAGTTGCGAAAGGACTTTGCGCATCCCAGTTGCAAAAGGACAACGGGTCAAAAAAAACCTATCAAATCTCCCCCTTTTTGACCCAGGAGGGATTCACATTCTTTAAGCCAGTCAGGTTTCTACAAACCTCAAACTTGCCCTTAAGCAAGGCCTTGGTCATCATATCTGACCCATTATCGTCCGTGTGGACCTTCTCAAGCTGTAACACCTTCTGTTCCAAAGTATCCCTGATCCAGTGATACCGAATCTCTATGTGCTTCGACTTGGAATGCTGACTTGGATTCTTGCTCAAGTGTATAGCACTCTGACTATCACAATAGACCACGTGCTCCTCCTGCTTTAGGCTAAGTTCCTGTAGGAACCTCTTCATCCAAAGCATCTCTTTACATGCCTCTATGACTGCAATGTACTCGGCTTCTGTAGTTGACAATGCTACGACTTTTTGTAACTTGCTCTGCCAAGAAACCGCTCCCCCTGCAAATGTGAACATGAACCCCGATGTAGACTTCCTGGAGTCTATATCACCTGCCATATCTACATCTGTGTAGCCCTCTAACACAGGTTTACCATCACCATAGCATAGGCTCAACCTGGATGAGCCTCTTAGATACCGTAGTATCCATTTCACCACTGCCCAATGCTCTTTGCCAGGATTGGCAAGATACCAGCTGACAACACCAACCACATATGCTATGTCTGGGCATGTACACACCATAGCATACATCAAACTTCCTACCGCTAACGCATAGGGTATCTTCTGCATCTCTTCCACTTCTGCCTTCGTCTTGGGACACTGCCTGTCGCTCAATCTGAAGTGACCATCTAGTGGAGTACTGACCGGCTTTGCTACATTCATATTGAACCGCTCTAGGACTTTCTCAATATACCGCTCTTGTGACAGCCAGAGCTTCCTGCTGCTTCTGTCACGGGTTATCTCCATTCCTAGGATCTGTCTAGCCGGGCCCAAGTCTTTCATTGCAAAAGACTTGCCCAACTCCTGTTTTAGCCTGTCGATCTTCTTGATGTCTTTTCCCTTGATGAGCATGTCATCAACGTATAATAGCAGAACTAAGAAATTACCATCTGAGAACTTGCGCATGAACACACAGTGGTCCGACTCCATTCTGTCATACCCATATTTCAACATAAATGAGTCGAACTTCTTGTACCATTGCCGTGGAGCTTGTTTCAGCCCATACAAGCTCTTCCTCAGCCTACACACCATATGCTCCTTGCCTTTGACTTCAAACCCCTCTGATTGGTGCATGTAGATCTCTTCTTCTAGGTCACCATGGAGAAAAGCAGTTTTAACATCTAACTGTTCTATCTCCAGATCCATGCTAGCCGCCAACCCAAGCAACACCCGTATGGATGTCATCTTCACTACTGGTGAGAATATCTCCTTGAAGTCTATACCTTTTCTCTGACCAAAACCTTTCACCACAAGTCTGGCCTTGAACCTCATCTGTGAATTCTTCTGCTCAATCTTCTTTCTGAACACCCACTTGTTGCTCAGAGCTTTCTTACCCTTAGGCAATTTCACCATGTCATAGGTGTGGTTCTTATGCAAGGATTCCATCTCCTCTTGCATAGCTTTCAACCACTCCCCCTTATGCTCGTCGGCTAGGGCCTCAGAATAATCTTCTAGCTCTCCCCCATCGGTTAGCATAATGTACTCATGCGGCGAGTACCTCTTGGACTACTGTCATCGTCCTAGATGACCTCCTCACCTGTGGCTCAACAGGTGGATCAAGTGGGGGCTGCTCCCCTGGTCCATCTTCTGAAGGAACTCTCTCGTCCTCTGCATCTTGTTGTACTCTCCCGTCATCATGCACCACGGGAGGAGTAATCGGATCCATGTCCTCTAGCTCACCTGAACTAGGCTGATTCTTCTCTAGCTTACCAATTCTTCTTCGATAGCTTACCAATGTCTTCGATACACTGATCTTCAAAGACAACTCACATCTCTGCTCCTGACGAGCTTCTTCTCGGTCGGATCCCATAACCTGTAACCGAATTTTTCATCACCGTACCCTAAGAACACACACTGCCTGATCTTCATATCGAGCTTGGACCTCTCGTCCTTTGGTATGTGAACGGATGCCCTGCATCCAAACACCCTGAGATGACTGTACGATGGATCATGTCCAGTCCACACCTTCTCAGGTACTTCTCCATTCAACGGGGCTGATGGAGACCTGTTTATCAAATACACCGCCGTGCGCATTGCTTCTCCCCAGAACGTCTTGGGCAACTTCGCATGGGATAACATGCATCTGATTCTCTCAACAATGGTGCGATTCATTCGCTCAGCTACACCATTATGCTGGAGGGTCTTGGGAACCGTCTGTTCATGCCGTATACCCTGGGACTTGCAGTACTCGTGAAAGTCGCCAATGTATTCACCACCATTGTCAGTGCGGATGCACTTCAATGGTCTACCTGTCTCTCTCTCGACCATAGCATGAAACAACTTAAACACACCAAAGACCTCGTCCTTGGATTTCAAAGCATAAACTCAAACCCTCCTAGATGCATCATCTATAAAAGTAACAAAATACAATGCCCCACCCAAGGTTTTTGTCCTCATAGGACCACAAACATCAGAATAAACCAAATCTAATGCATGCACTTTATTAACATGAGAAGCAGTTTTAATAAATGAAACTCTATGCTGTTTCCCTGATAAACAATCAAGACAGGTTTTGAGAGGTGTACCTGTCACGTCTGGAAGGAGTTGCTTCCTCGCTAGTAGCTGAAGCCCTTTTTCACTCATGTGGCCTAGACGCCTGTGCCACATGTCAATAGCTGAATCTTCCGCTGCGTTCAACCCACCCTTGCACATACTGCATACTGACACTTACCTTGTACAGGGTGCAATACTTCTTTCCTCTCCCCACGATCAACGAACCCTTGATGAGCTTCCATTGCCACCAACAAACCGGCTTTCATAGCCATCATCATCCAGCCTTCCCGTCGACATCAAGTTGAGGCGAAGGTCTGGGATATGCCTCACTTCCTTGAGAACCAATGTGCAGCCCACATCGGTCTTCACACAAATATCACCGACTCCCACGATTTTTGATACGCCAGAATTTCCCATCTTCACAGTCCCATAGTCACCTGACTTATAGCTTGTGAAGAAGTCCATGCGTGGAGTCACATGAAAAGAAGCTCCCGAGTCTATCACCCAGTCGGTGCCCTGACTCATAGTCGTGAGACATATGTCATGATCTGTAGAAAGAATAACTACCATGTCGCCATCTGAAGCGACTGCAGTGGAATCAGATTCATCTTCCTTCCCTTTTCTTTTCTTGTCATTTTTCTTACCACGACATTCATACTTGTAGTGGCCCTTCTTGCCACAATTCCAGCATTCAATATCTTTTCTGTTACTCGACTTGCCTCTTGATTTATCTCGGGCATTCCCGCCCTTCCTGTTCTTTCCTCTCCCCCGTTCCTGTGTCACAAGAGCCTCTTGTTGAGTAGACCCCTAAGACTTCCTCCTTGTCTCCTCATTGAAGAGACAACTGGTTACCTGTTCCATGGATATCTTTCCGTCTGGCGCGGAGTTACTTAGAGACACCACCAATGTCTCCCAACTGTCAGGCAATGAACTAAGCAATAGTAAAGCCTGCAATTCATCATCCAGGACCATCTTCATAGAGGTGAGTTAGTTCACTATATTGCTGACCTCATTCATGTGCTCGGCCACAGAACCACCATCCTTGAACTTGAGATTTACAAGTTGCCTTATCAGAAATATCTTATTACCTATTTGTCTTCCTCTCATCATACGCCCCTTGTAATTTCAAATATAGCCTTTGCGGTGAGGTTTCGTAGACACATGGTGAAACACGGAATCATCCAACCATTGTCTAATAAACCCCACCGTCTTTCGGTCCATCTTCTTCTAATCATCATCAGTCATATCCTTGGATTTTGCTGATATGCCTGAGATTGGAGAATATAGGTCCTTGCAATAAAGCAAGTCCTCCATCTTAGCCTTCCATATGGTCCAGTTAGAACCATTGAGGCTGATCATCCTTGAGCCACCTTCCATAATTCAAAACCGATCCTACCCGTTCAATGAACTTAGCTCTGATACCACTTTGTTAGGGTGCCTTGCACAAAACCTTAGGATCTAGCCCTCCAGAACAAACTAAAATTATGGATAATAAAGCAATGAAAATAATCAATGCATCAATCACACACCACACAAGAGATTTTTACGTGGAAAACCCTCAAAGAGGTAAAAACCACGGGACCTCGTCCAGATCAACAATCCACTATGAAGTAAAACGTTTACAACCTTCTTCACTCACGCAGGAGTGGATGAACAATAAGAGAAATAGAGAAAACGAAGAGATCTAACCGATTATGAGGACATAGAAGCACTGAGATATAAATTGCAAAGTAGAAAAACCTCCCGAAAGCGAGAACCTCCCTTCTATAAGCTTCCTCTCTCTCTTTCTCCCTCTCTCTCACCTTTGATAGCCCTCTTGTATTTTTCTCATCAACACAATATATGTAGAAAAATCCTAGGGACCCCTTTTTATAGTTTTAGGAAACTTTCCACATCCTAGTTGCGAAAGGACTTGCGCATCCTAGTTGCGAAAGGACTTTGCGCATCCCAGTTGCGAAAGGACAACGGGTCAAAAAAAACCCATCACAACAATCAAGCAAGCACTGGTAGAACTGTTGTTGAATTTTTATGAAGGGATAGCTGCTATTTACTACCTAGAAACTCTTCCCATTTCCAGTTCTTTAGCTATGAGAATCCTTCGAAGCTCTGCATATGAAGGCATCCAGTTGCTGGCTCCAGATTAATCTAGTATAAAATGGTGGAAACATGGTATATGTTGGATATCAAATTATACAGAAATAATGTATCTAGACGTGGGAACTGCACCTTTAATTCATTTGATGACATATCCAAACATAATGTTTATCTTTCGAAGAGAAAAATAAAAATAAAAAAAATCAGAATCTATCTTCTTCTTTTTTATGTCATGCGTATTTGTGCGTTTTTAACATGTATACTGATATTTTTATGTATTGAATCTTTATGGGTTGTATTTCATTGTGTTGCAATTTGTGAGATCAATAATCCAGTTTTTTATGTGGTTATTACTGATGTGTACTATACATTTTAGAATAGATGCATTCAAGGGGATACTAACAATGTTTCATCTATAGTAATTATGTTCAACGACTGTCGAAGGACCCATCCCAGTTTGGTTGATCCCTTCTAGCATTCCCAAGGTCATGCTTGGATACACTTCTTCAGAGGGGAGTTTTTGGAAAGGGACATTTCAAGTCTCCTTCGTTTGCTTCTTTAGTCTGACTTGGTGACAACCAATTGGATTGGTTTTTGTCAGGTTAGCATTTTAGCTCATATTTTGGGGAGTGGAAGATGAGTTGGGCGGTTACAAAGTGCATATTTGTTTACTTGATGTTGATACAGAATAGCCTGTGAAGACTTTTCTAACCTCACTTTCATCTTTTTCTACCTTTTTTCTACCTTTTAAAGCTTGCTTCTTAAAGGTGTCACCGAAGCAGTAGAAGAAGAAGCAGAAGCAGCAAGTATGTATGTACATGCTTTTCCCTTGTCATTCTTGGCTCAAATACCTTCAGGCAATCTTAGTTGTTTGGAAAACATTACAAATGCCACATATTTTGTGTATAGACCCAGTACTGATTCGATAAATACCCCCATAAGTTGTGCTTTTAGCCATATAATAATTCTAAACTAACGGTCCTGAAAAGAAAAATGGTCAATGGCCCACATTTGGTTAGAGGAGGAGAATAAATTTAGGCTAGGATTACCTAAAAAAATAAAAATCTTTTTGTCAACATCAAATAATGCATTGCTCAAAGTAATGATTCACCTGTACTGGAATTGCTTAAAGTTATGCATGCACTTGTTCCTTTTGTGAGACTATTTTGTTGGTCTGCTCTTTCCAAATGAGCATTAGGGAAAAGAAAGACTATTTTGTTGGTTTGCTCTTTCCAAAATAGCATAAGGGAAAGGAAAGGTATCTTCTTCTTCTTCTTTAGGTGGATGCAAGGTCCCCAGATTTACAGATGAGGTTTAGAATCAATGTTCAGCATATTCAGTGAACCACTACTGCTTGAATTTGTATTAACAGCCCAGTTTCAGTTCTTGCACCACTATTACAACTCATTTTGACTCATTGGTATCTCAAATATTTAAACTGACTTTTTTTTTTTAAATAAATAGTTTCTACCCATGTTATGTAGGTCCTTCAAAAGTGGAGTATCTGAGTTGGATACTCAAACAGCAGGATAAGGTATGGATAAGAGACCTGCCTTCACAAGACTTAAAATCCATATCCATTCTGTTTTTAAACTGTTGAGCTATCAGTTATTTAGAATTTTAAATGAATATTACCAATTGGGTTGCAAGTCCAGCTTGCTTGATATTGTTGGGGCATCATTTGAACTTGGCTATCTTTTTTGAATAGTAACACAAGAAAATTTTATTAGAACCACTGAAAAGAGGGAAAAATGAGAATAAGCAATGTGGGATGAAGAGAGATCATTGCATGCACCCCTAAAGATGACATTAAGGAAGAAAAAGACCCAACAGCCCAATAATTCCTCCTTTTTACTTCTAAACTGTAGGCAAACCCATTGCCCAAGATGGATCCAACTGTTTAGCTTATGAAAGATCTCTTCCCTGATTCCAAGCAATTCTTTGAAGTACTGTTGTTTCTTCCTTTCTAGATTGACCACACCACTGCTACAAAGGAGAGACACCATATAAATGTTTTCCTTTTGCCTTTCTTTCATCCGTTCTAGGCAAGGTAGAAAGCATCAATCAAACATGGCGCAATCCATAACATGATTATCTTATGAGTTCTGACCAATCCCTTTCTGTATTTGTCATGAAAATTTCGATTTAGGGGATCTGTCGTACCTGATCCTTGCTGTATCCATACTCAGGTACTGTATTTTTATACAATTTTCTCCAAGAAGATAGTCATGCATGTGATTTAGTAGTGGTAAGAACTTTTCTTTGGTTTACTTCACCAATTTGCTACTGAGCCATTGAATTGCCTATGGATGCATGGGTAACTTTAAAATCTTTTGCCAGAGAAGAAGAAAAAGGAGACAAGTTTTATTCTTTTGCCAGAGAAGAAGAAGGTGACAAGTTTTATTCTTTTGTAAGAGAAGAAGGTGACAAGTTTTATTATTTATAGGTATGGTTAGGATGTGTTTGGATGATGCTTGTAAATGGGGTTAACTATAAATGATTTATAGGTAAATGGTTTATAGTCTGTGTTTGGATGCTGAAAATTGCCTGTAAATGCTTTTCTATGGCTTGTAGGTTTTGACCCTTCCACTTACATGCCTGATTAAAGTTCTCCTCTACCCTTTGATTTTGCAGATGCGGATTAGCTTGTTACCCGAGGTAGATGGTGGAAAAGCTATTTTATTTAATTGTATGAGTTGTACTAATGTTCTGCATTTTTGGAGTCATATCATTTCCAGCAGGCTTATATTTTTTAATGCTGTAAATTTCAGGTTGTATCGTGGTGATCTAGTGCTAAATCCTCTTACACCTTGGTATAGACCTCCATTGAAAAGCATTTTCTGTATATATGGGATAGATATGAAGACTGAGGTAATGTGCTATTTTATTTGAATAATAATTATTTCTAAATTCTTCTTTAAAAAAAAATTGTAATTTGTTATGGTTGAGCCAATTGTGGCACTGCATCTGTCTAACCCTGACATTCTTGAATTAATTTTTGGATTCTCATTGGGTATGAGCGAAGTTTGTGAGTGTTTAACTCCTGATACTGTAAATAATAAGTACCAGTGAAATCCCTTAACCTGGGATCCAATATCATGTGTTGGATAAACAATTAGTTTCATGAACCCTACTAGTGACTTGTTACTGTAAGTTATCTTATAGGAAGTGGTAAACAAACCACCCTGTTTGAATGATAGTACTGTATTTTACGAAAAGTAGATTGAAGGTTATTGTTCAAGTTAGGGTCTTGTTAATTTTTACTGATTTGAGTGAATCTGCAGCTGAAATTTCGGATAATGATTATGAATTTCTTTTAAGAAAGTGTGGGGTTTAGAGAGAAATGCTTATGAATTTTTGATTTTATTCTCAGTTTGTAAAGTTGTTGAGTTGCCAATAACAAAAAGGATTTATTTATTTATAGTTCAGTGGTTATAGTTACTGTTTTTTTTTTTTTTTTTTTAAATTTTAAAAAAAATAAATTTTGTGTATTAGTTTATTGTTTCGTTCATGCTTCTGTATTATATTTATAGTTACTTGTTAGTGGCAAGCTCACAACTGTTTATGATTTTTGTCTCTCCTGAAAAAGTTCCATTCCTTACTGTCATCTTTTTACTGGCTACTCAAGAAGAGTCATGAATATGTATCATATAGTCTGACCATGTCATTTGATTGTGCAGCCATTGTGCGCAAGGAAATTCAAGATGAGACTGATAGAATGACAGGGAGATCTAAACAAATATCTCCAATTCCTATTCATCTCAGCAGATATTCTCCAAATGGTGCTAGGAAAACTCTTTCATTGGTAAAGAGTTGGGTCTATCATGTTTCTATATTGGAAAGTCTGTACGGGTAAAGAGTTGATAACATTTGGGTGGTAAAAAGTTGCTAGGAACCAATATATTCTTCCGAAAAGCTAACCATTGGAACATAAAGACTTACAATCTAAAATCTTTTCATCAATCAGATCCCTAATCTAATGCTTGCCTGCTGCAAATTTGCTTTTAACAAATTCAACCGATTAGACCCAAGCATAAACTCAAGCAAATCACTATCTACCAGCTAACTGTAGATAGGGAGAGGACGTTTCTATTTGGGATCCACCAAATATGTATAGGAAGATAGCTCTCAAAAATAATGTCCAGGAGCCTTTACCTTGGTTGAGTAGATTATCTTGTCCTGCAGTGGTGCATATTGTCATGGACAAGCATCTCCATACCCCATCTCATGGACTTACCGATTCTGTCTCTCCTTTTATACTATGAGGTTATGTACATAGAGTGTAGAGAATTCTAGAGAAGATTAGTGTATGGATCTCTAGAACATTCTTGAGTTCTCTAATGGCTTCTTGTAGCCAGAATAGTGTAGAATAGTTTAGAAGATTTCTAGAGTATTCTTAGCCATTGGATGATTGTCACATGGCACCATCCTAACCATTCATATTCATATCTGTGTGCAGGTGAACATGAATGAGAAGGACTATCAAAGAAAGAAGAACAAGTTTCTGCCAAAGATACATGCTGGTATAATACCATTGATGTAGGTAATCAAGATGCATGTAGAGTTACCATCTCAGTTTAGCTAATGAAGAGGCAGATTATGAAATACAGCGATTGATGGGAGAATTCACATAGTTTTACTTCGCTACATGAGCAAATGTTTATTGATAGTCCACTTGATACTGTTGGCTGAATTATTTGCCACTAGACTAGCTATGTATCTTGCAAACAGGCATCATGGTAGAATTATTGTAGCAGTACATTCTTTATGCCTTCTTTTCTCCCCTAATTTCTTCTTTTTCTGGCATCATGTACAGATCAATAATGGGAAGGAGTTTCTCCTAACAGATGCCGTTGGATTCATCCAGAAGCTACCAAACTACACTTGTAAGGTCTTCTAGAACTTCAAAATCTGCCAATTATACTTGTATGTTTGGGTTCATATTAACTTGGTTGATTTGGTTTTGACTTATGAATGGAGAAGGAAAGTTATTAAATATAAAAATGCATACATAGTATGAAGGAGGGTTATGTTGTGCAGGTTCATAGAATCGAGCAGGCTACCCAGGATATTCACACTTACTTTCCATGGTCCCACACTGCCAATTTTGTTTGAATTGATTTAACTGTCCATCTGGTTTTCCTGCTGTTAAAGCATTTAAAATTATAATATGGGCCCAATAGATGTAATGAAATTCAAGTTATTCTGGATTGTTTTGGCCCACTTTTGTTTTGCGGGCAGAGTTCAAGATTCAACATGTCTTTTGATTTGGGTCCATCTTATTTGCAAACAATTTCAGTCTTAGGCCATGGGTCTTTTAGTGTTGGGTCATACCTGGCCAAGCTGGCCCCTTGCATTCCCTGTTTGAGAGCCATAGTCATGTTACATCCTAACACTTTTTTCTTAAAAGAGTTGTTAGATTATCTGGTAGAGTATAATAGAGATACACATGCAGTTGGATATTTTCACCAATGCATGGCATAGAAGTAAAATTTCACTCACCTCTGTGATGACCTTGTTGCTTCCATTTGGATCCTAGAGAAGATGACTGTTGGTTTGTTATCTAAATAGTACTAATGCATGACAAAAGCATGGCACTTGCCAAGTTGCTTGCATTTGACCTCTTAATCAAGTGTCCACCATCCTAATCTTCTTTCTCATGTATTCATGTCCACCTTGTATGAGTGATGATTGTTTTGGAGTTGAGAAATAAATGTTATCTCAGTGCTTTTTATTTATCAGACCAGTTATAGTTGAAATTACCAGCAGGCACAAAATTCCAACCTGTGATTGTATGGTAAGTTTCTAGTCTCATGAAATCCAACCTGTAGATTACCCACACGAGCAAGGATACATTGCAGTGGCTTGGGGGAAAGCAAGTCCAATGTGGGAGTGATAGGGGAATGGACGAAATCAGATCTCAAGCAAATGTGTGCAGGTAACTGCATATTCGAGGGTGTGTCTAGTAGTGCTTGTGTGTTGGTGTCACTTTGTGTCTCCTTAAGGCCCTTTAACAATGATTTACTATCAATGAAATGGCAACTGTTTTCCATTTTATTCTCCTCCAATAGCAATAGTTGTCAGTGATTAGGGCCTTTTGGCTAAAATTTATCTTTGCCCCTGTATATACTTAATGAGATAGTTATGAAGCTGTTTGTTTGGGAGTCTTGGTGGCAACAGTTGTCAGTGCTTCTACACGTAAGATGGTGTGCCTGCTTATAAAGGCAATAATAAATATAACAATAACTGTAAAGTGAATATAAAACAGATATACCTTCTCAGCAATTTGTCGGTTTTAGAATATCTCGAGAGATTTTAGAGCTTAATGTTGTTCTCATAGTGTTATTCAGAAAAATGTTTCCTGAAAGTAAAATATTAAAAAAAAGTTGCCATAAGGGAGATGACCCTTTTTTGATGAAAATATGGAAAGGAAGATAGCTTTCCTCAGTCCTCGTCTTTCGCGAATAAGGGAATTCGTCACATCTGAGGAAATGCATATCCTTTTTCACAGTTAAATCCTATTTTACACCAATCCAAACAGCCCCAAAGAGAGATTAAAAAGTTGAAACCACATCGCAATCATTTTATTGTCACTTAGGCCTTCGCCTAGAACGTGTTTAAACAAAAAATTATGATTTGAAACCTTCAATTCTTTTTCCTTTTTTCAATAAAATAAAATTTGATACCCTCATTGTGAATAGAAAAAATGGAATCTTTCCCAGAACCCTTATTTATACAACAACAAAGAAATAGGATCATTCAAATCTTTCAAAATTAACTAAAAGCCTAAACTATCATTATCGGGTGCAGTATTGGTTGGATTTAATTTCCAGCAACAGAATATGAAAGAACGAAAAAAAAAAATCAAGAAACAAAACGTGAAAAAGGAAAGATTTGTTAGTGTCACAGCCCCTTACATGAGGAAAGACAATTATTTTATTGTTTCGATTAGGAGGCATTTGGTTGCACCAAATATCCTGAAATGACATGATTAATCAGTCCAATTTGGTGGAAAATATCATCTTTGCTCATGATTTGAATAATGTCTCTGGAAGATCTACACTAAAATAGTAATCTCATTGGCTTGCTTTCAATAGAAACCATTCATTACAAGATATGCTAGTTGTGACCCGTTAGCATGCCACATGTCAATCCACATCTTATGATATCACCAGTTTTGTAATAGGACTGAAATGTTACTTTAAATGCTCTAATTTATCCATTTTTCTATGTATTTCTAGGGCTCTTTTTCCCTGGTCGGTGGCTAACCTTTTCCTCTTGAACTAGCTCTTATTTGTTCTTTGACATCATCTGCAATCTTCCCACATGAATTTAATGGTATAGTCGCTGGTGTTAAAGTTAAACCTGTTGACACTACTGGTGCTGGTGATGCATTTGTTAGTGGGATACTTTACATTCTGGCTTCGGACCTAAACTTGCTCCAGGTACCATTCGAGCTCCATGATTTTGAGTAAAACTGTAGAGCACCTAATTTCATTTCTTCAGCATTTTCAGTACTGTATGGGTTTAAACCATTGTCATACTTCTCTATTTGCCATTTCCTTTTCTATTTTGTGTTCTTTTTTTGTATAATTCATGTTGCTCTTTGTCATACATCAGTTGAGCTCGTGCCTTCCCACAAATTTGAACTAGTTAGGCTTCTTCTGTTGCTTGAGTTTGTAGGGCCACTGCTTGAAGCCACCATTTTGTAGGGCCACTGCTTGAAGCCACCGTTTTATGTTGTAGCAAGAATTGGTCGTTCTGAAACAGAACCAGCTTTAAACCTTTGAAAGATGGTTTTTGTAGTCTTAGAAGATTAGTAGAAAATCTGTAATTTTGAGAAACATGAAAGTATAATTCATCTTCTGTTTTTTCCCCTTTCCTCCTGTCCAACATGTGTGTTATTGTGATTGCTGTCTTGTTTCATTCTTTACCACTTTGGCTGATGAAGTTTTTTTTTTTCTTTCTTTTTAATTTTATGTTTCAAATATTTAAAAAATTCAAGTATCGATTGAATTACTAGCATGCCAGGGCCTCTCAAATCCATACAAAGACCTTTAATGGCGCTTGTTAGAAATCATGCAGTGCTTTTCCATAAGAAAAAAGTGTCCAGAAATTATTTTTGCCAGCGCTCGGAAGGTCTTTTGCGGCGCTTATTCGCGTAATAAAGGCAGAATTGCATAAAGCTTTGCTAGCTCTGCTATAGCCTTTGATATACCCATTTTTCGGCGCTACAAATGATTTGACAGCGCTTTTAGGTGCATTTAGAGTGATTAGAGATAAAAAATGTCACATGTAGTATAACGGCATGTGGGGCACAAGTGAAAGATGGATGGTGACACATGTAACACACATTAATAGAAGATGACTAATAAAAAGTTGGCACATCCACTCATGCAAGGTACTTTGTACATGTGGGGTTCAAGTGAAGATGGATATCGGCACATGTGGCATTGACACATGTTTGAAAAAATAGAAGATGGACAGGTGGAGTATTTGCATATGTGACACATATGAGGCAATTAGAGATGAATGATAGCACTTATGTATTTAACAATGGAAAAATTCATTTTTGTACAACTATTTTCTATAAGAAAATGAATTTCTTAGGAAGATAGGTGGGAAAATAAATTTACTGATTTTTCAACAAAAGAGGATATGAGAAATGGTGCTTCCCACCAATTCTCGCAAAAAAGTCTACACCAATGATAGAAATGTGTTTAGCTAGAAATGGTGCTTCCTTTCCTTTCATTTCCATGCATCAACATAGGTCCTTGGGCTCATAGGGTGGTAGTTCCATTATTCGGTTGGCTAGTTTTTCAAAGCTAAAATGACAATGAGAGAATTATAGAGTAGATCTTCTATATTTATAGACAAGGGTCCACTTCTTAAACCATCGATGAGTTGCAGAAGGCTAGTAATAATAGAAGATAACATGATTTTGTGGCTCAACGTTTTCCTTCACTGGGAGTCTAGTAATAATAGAAGGTAACATGATCTTGTGGCTCTATGTTTTCCATGATTGGGAGGCTAGTAATAAAAGAAGATAACATGATCTTTTGGCTCTAAATTTTCCTTCATTTTTCATTTCTTTTTCGTGGGATAATCCAACTTTCCTTATTATTGCATCAGAATTGTTATGTGACTCCCAAGGCATCTGAGAACCGTGACTTGTGGTAGGGTGGGGGGAATGACTATATGTTGATGAGATCCAACCCGTTGGTCAGGTGCGCCACCCATCGGTTTGGCCTAGATCCGAAAAATCAAGCCCATCTTAAAGTCATGTAGGACAGTCTAGCAAAAGGTTAGGAAGGGGACACTCATCTTTAACCTTTCCTATCACTACAACAAAAACTGGATTAGTCAACATTTTGCATGGCTAGTTTAACGGCGTTAATTAAAACGGGGCGTCGGTCAGTGGTCGGGTATAAATACCATGCGTACCAAAATCCCTAGCCCTTTTTCTCCCCTCACCCAACGCTCTCTCTATAACTCTCTCTCTCTCTCTCTCTCTCTCTCTCTCTCTCTCTCTCTCTCTCTCTCTCCCCCCCCCTTTCGATGCAAATGACCATCGCCATCTCCACCTCTACTATCCATTTTTCAATCAACCCTCTCTCTCTCTCTCTATTTCCCTTTTTCCCTCTCTCAATCGACCATATCTCTTCATTTCCCCTTTCTCAATCCACCTCTACTCCTCTAGGGTTTCTCTCTCTCTCTCTCTCTCTCTTAGGGGTTTTTAATCTCTATCTCTCTTTTAACATGTCTAAGGATGAGATACGAGGATCTCTGCAATATGATGTATGATATGGACATCAAGGAAGCCTTAGCCACTTGCATCTCAAGCATTCAATGGATCTCTCCATAAAGCATGAATATCTCCCCGAAGATCTACAGGTCATCTCTCTGTATATATCTGTCATCCATCTGTTAGATCGAATTTTTTTTTTCCAGATTTTGTCTATGACTGTAGGTTACAAAACGAGTTGCAAATGATTGAATCTGTGAAGTTTTCATCAATCTTTTTTGTAAAAAAAAAAATATTTTAAAATTTTGGTTATGTTATGCTTTGGCACCTTACATGCTCGATTAAATGCCAAACGGCCCAAACTTGTGGATTGTCCTTTTCCATTCATTTTAGTTCTATTGAAATTGAACAGTTTATCAATTTTGCATAATCTTGGAGGTTGGACACTTTACTAGTTCAATACTTTCAAGTTGTGCACATGCTTCATCTAATTGCAAGACCATTTGACTTTAATTACTGTCATGTTCTTGCAAAACTACTTCATTTACCTCATTTTGTGAGGTTCTAGCATAAGATGACAAGGAAAGAAACATAAGAAAACAGGCTGACAAGATGAGCAACTCGAGTAAAAAATAATATAAAGAAAGATACTCAATTTGTCATTTCATAGGATATTATAAAAGAAAGAGCACAATGGAACCATTTAGGAAACCACCATTTCATGGCTTTCACAGTTAAACATAAGAAAATAGTTTGAAAAGATGTGCAAATTAAAAAAATAACTATAGAGGAAACTAATCGATTTATCTTTTCATAGTATAAAAGAAATTAGCACAATTAAACCATATAGCAAGCCACCATTTAATATTTTCCACCCTTATTGAGAAAGAGAACTATTGTAAATCTACAACAACAAGTCCTTTAAAAGACTAACCTGCTTTGTGCAGCTTGGTGTAGAAAAGAGGAAACCTCCTTGATACTACACACGTCAACAACTGTAAGGTCAGAGACGTGTATTTCCATTTGAATCATGCTTAATTGCATATTGCTTTCCAAGCATGCCATTGTCCATTCATATTGGTGAAGGAACTTTCACAGAAGAACCCAAGAGAAGGAAGTAATGGAATGGTTGGTCCAAGTCAAGAAGCCATGTGGCTGAGGTCTATTTCCACGGAGAAAGCTCCTCGAGTCGAAAATGCAAACTGTGTTCTTCCAAGCATTGATTGGGATCGAGTGGGCAGACAAACTTCAGTCCCAGAGTCTCAATTGAATGTCGATAAGAAGCCTGTTCTAGATGAGCTGGAGAGCATTGTGAGGATTAAACAGGCGGAGGCTAACATGTTCCAAACACGTGCTGATGATGTAAGAAGAGAAGCTGAAGCCCTGAAACGTATTGCAATTGCCAAGAATAAAAAGATCGAGGAGGAGTATGCCAGTCGAATCACAAAGTTATGTTGGATTGTCATGGGGTGTCCAGGACCTGACATCAGTCTCAGGTAACTATACTTTTATTGAGAAGCCTCTTATGTTGGAACTTCATATGGAGATTGTAGATTTTAGTTTTTCACTTGTTTCATCCTCTTCACTGCAGTTTAGGGTAGACAGTGTACAACTTGCTCACTGGACTAGCCTTTTTATCTTTTTTCCCCTTCTGTTGTTCCTTTTTTGTCTGGCTAACTGGAGTCTTGTACAGAGAATACTCCATCTCTTGTGCTACAATTAGTTCCTCTTATGGAAAATTGAAAGAGAAATGAATTATAGGTGCATAAATTCCGTCATGGATAAGTGCTCCATGTGCCTCCTACTAATAGTATTGATCAATTCATCAGATTCTGATTATCACAATTTGAAGGTCGGCACATGTTCATTTTATTCCAAGCTATTGTAGTTGTTCATTGCTGCTCAGACTTCATCTTTGATTCTGACTAGGTGTTGGAGATGATATATATCACTGTTCCTATTGCAGATCTCTAGAAGTTTTCTGTTTTTTTAGGGTTTAGGGGTTAGGGTTTTAAGGGTTTAGGGGGTTATAATAAATTTGTCAATACCTTTCAAACTCAAGTTGTTCTCTCCAGCCACCTTGTCTTAATAGGGGTTGTTATTGGTAAATCTACTAGGATACATATATATCACTGTTTTTTGTTTTCCCTTTATTTCTTTCTTTCTTTTCTTTTCTTTTTTTTTTTTTTCATTGCTGCAGGGTGTATTAGGGTCTACTGTAGAGTGAGACCCTTCTTACTAGGGCAAGCGAATGGCCAGACTACTGTAGATTATATTGGAGAAAATGGGAGTATCATGATTGTAAATCCTCTTAAGCATGGTAAAGATGCAAGGAGAGTATTTTTCTTTTAACAAAGTTTTTTCCATAATTAAAGATAATTGTGTTACCATTGCACACTCACTTTTGAGTGTTTCAAAGTTATGTTGTTTTCATAATTAAAGATAATTGTGAAGCATCCACTTTGTTTTTTTTTTTTTTCTTTTTCTTTTTCTTTTTCTTTAGTTGTATTCAAGATATTGATATGTGATTTTTCCCTGAATTGGCTTCTTTAGGGATGGAGATATATTTAGTTTTGTGCTTGTAAATGTAATGGTTCATAGTCATTGTAATTAGAATGCTTTTGATATAAAGAAATAAATTGAAAAAAATCTGTAAAAGGTACTTTGGTATGTAATTGTAAAATTTCCTATGATTTTCTTAGAAAATTGAAAAAAATCTGTAATAGATATAAAGAAATAAATAAAAACTCATCAATCATCCAGTTCCCATGATCCAGGCACCTATCCGCTAGTTGGATTTTAATTAACTCAAAGAGATCATTGTATCCCTAGATAATATCCAAGATTATTGTCTTTCTTGGAAGGTTAGAAGCCATATAGCTGGATTTATAGAGAAATCGGGTATGTGAGGTTGGTGGGATTTGTTATGGGTTGTCTTAAGAATGTGAATTTATTTTTTTTCTATTTTATGTCAATATTCTTGTTTTGGTTTCTTTTCTTTTCTTCCTTCCTTCCTTCTTCCTTTCTTAAATTTTTTTTTGAAGTGTTTTTAGTGGTCTATAGTATGAAGAGAGATGGTACTGCAAAATTTCCATGTCTGTGTGCCCTTAGATTCAACTGATGTAGAAAGAATTGGTTGCATTATTTTAAAATGGTTTTGAGGTTTCTATTTTCTAAACTTGGGTAATTTTGGTATGATTTAGTTCATGGTGTCTAACATGGGAATAGGAGAACAAGATGGATTTAACAATTTTTTAATTTTTTTTTTTAAAAAAAATTTAAATGTTAGGCTGCCCGTAAGTCTGCCCCAACTACTGGTGAAGTGAAGAAGCCCCATCGATACCGCCCTGGAACTGTTGCTCGTCGGTATATACTAAATTTTCTTGAAATTCCATTTCTGCATCTTTTTAATTTATTGGACTATATCTTGATTAGGTTGTTTGAGTTATTATGGCTCTTAACAATCTTTGTAGGACAAGTGGCAATGGATATCACCATACGCAACCATTCACCGGACAAGGTTTAGTGTAATGTTTAATCCAAGCAAAAGGCTTGTTGAGACTTGCCAACAGCAGAAATGTTGGGGACTTTTGGGTCATGCTGGGCCTGTTTATTCAACTACATTTAGTCCTCTTGGGGACTTTATTCGGTCTTCTTCTTCGGACTCAACAAGTATGTTTCTTCTCCTGTCATCTTACTTTCTTCTCCATGTCTTCCTTTGATTATAGGCAAGTTTTTATCAACTCAGTCTGGTCAAACTTTAGAACTGAAAGGCTAAATCTTGCCATGAGTCTTAGTATCCAACATTAAAAACTGCTACATTAGTTGTATGTCTTTGAATCAAAGTTGGGTTTGGGCTGAATCATTTCATGCGTTCAAAATGCAGTGTCTTCCCTCCTTAGTTACTTATATCCTTTTTTTTTTTTTTTTTTTTTTTTTTTTTTTTGCTTTAAATGAAGGTTCACACATTAAAAAATGCAACATCTTTCCCTGCTTAGGTAACTCATCTCCTTTCATTTTTCCTTTAAATGAAGGTGGGGAGAACGGCTATGGATCTATTCCTTCATATTCTTCAAAGCCATATGGAGGGTTTGTATTTCATATCTTAGAGTTTTGCCTCTGCTTTGTTCACTCCCCAAGTATAGGGTTGTGATGTAGTAATAAACTCGGTAAGACCGAGGTCGAATCCATAGAAACTGAAACCCGTACGTAATCTGAAGTTAACCAGAACTAGAACTAGCCTAATATGAAATCTAAATCAAATAATTTTTTAGGAATAATGGTAAAATAATAATCTAAAACTTAAGGAATTCAAAGGTGAAAAAATAGGGATTCAGAGGATCCACTTGTAGAGATCAGAGAGATCTTATGCCTGGATTAAAAATCAAGAAAATTAACTGAACTGCCGTTGATAAAGTTTTCAAGAGATGAGAGGTATATGAATTAGAATGGATTCCATCACCAAACCATGCCCAAGAGACAAAGCAAACAACAGAATTAAACTAATTACCAACCAATCAACATGCTATGGGGGTTAGGAAAGGGTACCGACATCCAACCATGCCCAGGAGACGATGGTGAACAACAGGGCTTCCTGACATCATAAACATAGAAAGGAAAAGAACATGCTCAAAGCCATTGCAGACCCATTGTAATTTCAGTCACAACAGACCATTAAAAACTAAAAACATTTCATTAATTAAACTAAAATCAACCTCAATTCAGTATAAACAGAAGGCATAAAATAGCGTCTCCCATCATACTACAAGCTTCCCCTCTTAGCCCTAGCTAAGAGGTTTAGCCACACATGAGTGGGCTGGAACCCTTTAACAAAATAAAATAAACCAAAAAAAATAAAAATAAAAATAAAAGAAAAAGAAAAGAAAACAAATCTACTCCGTCTGTCTCTGGGCTCCACGTCCCAACTTCTTGGCTTCCTGCTCTGCAAAAATCCCCCCTTGTCGAGAATAAATCTCTCCCTTTTATAGCACCTATCGGTGCATCAGTGGAGTCGGTCAAACAACTCTATTTACGCAGCATTGTGCGTAACGCAGGGGCTCATATATACATTTACGTCGATGATCTGTGGGCCCCTAGATCGGGATTCTCTGAGAGATCCATTCCGTTCATTGGGTGTAGCTCGAAAAATAAGTTAGGAATGACAAGATTGAATTGATTTCGGCGTGGCCCACAAGTTCTTCCCCTCCGTCATCCATCTTGTATTTGAACGGCAAGAAACCTCTTCTTGTTGTCTTGTTGAAGTTCTGACACCTAGGCCATGATCATGTGGCCCTTTAAAGCCTGATGGACGGTCTAGATCCATCATATGGACCATGATGGTGGTCCACAGAGATCAGCCGCGACCTCTGTTGCGAAACAGAGCTTCCGCCGCTGCCTCTGTGATGGATAGTGGCCTACTAATCGATGTCAGGGAGAAAATCCATTACGTACATTGGAATGTACTCGAAAAACCATTCTGGAAGGGATGTTTTCGGAGTGAAATCGGTGCGGCCCACTTGATCTTTTATTACACCGTCCATCCTACGATTAACGGTTGGGGACGTGAAGTCGCCTGCATGAGGCCAAAAGGACGTCTAGTCGTGGGTTACACCGCACTTATGGATGCAATGGACGGCTCAGATCCTTCAAATAACTGATGTGTGGAGTCCACTGCACAGAAACGGTGGACGGCGTGAGGACGCTGTGTCCTTTCTTGAATGGGAGAAGAAGGAGTTGCTGGCCGACTTTGAGGACATTCAGTGCATGGCTAGTGCACTTGTGCACCGTGCACATGAGATATACATGAGGGCCTATGGAGTTGTTTGTGAGAAATCCGCTCCGTCCATCCGTATTATCAGCTCATTTAACGCGTTGAGACCAATTTTGAAGCATATCCAGGTAGCAGGTGGGCCCCAGATTGATAATTTATGGGCTGATCTAGCCGTTGGGCCACTTCCACAGAGATCCAAGAGCTGAAATTCGAAGTGTACGGTTCATTTATGCTCCTCAGTTCATGTATAAAGTTTCGAGTAGAACGGATGGTGGGAACCCTGTGATCTTGCATTCTGTCTGATTTTCAGGCCACTTGAGATTCGGTTTCTCGATGTTCTTTGATCTCTGACACGTAAATCTGTCGATCTTGGTCCCCTGGAGTCCGTCCCTTGCTCTAGTGAATTCTGAGCGTCAAATCCACACTTTTAGTGCTCTTTTATAATCAAAGCTCCTAAATTCAACCTGCAGCATAAACACGATTAAGTCGGCCTTTAAACAATATTATGTTCATAAATCCAAGCAGTAACTAGGGTCTAATATGGAATATTTGACCCTCAATACAACCCCCAACCAGCATTTTGCTAGTCCCGAGCAAATCATGCGGAAAAATAAGTTCAGAGTTATAGGACAATTTCTATGAACTCGAGTGATTTTTGAATAAAATAAACCAGATGCTAGAATTTTAAGATTCATGAATGTTGGGCATTCGTTTCTTCTGAGCTCAAGTGCACGGTAAACTTCATAGTTAAATTCAAAGTATTAATCCATCAATCAGAAAAATTCTAAACATTGAGTTCCATGGGTGTATAGTGTAATCTTGGCTTATCATCATTAAGAGATCTTCTTTATTTCTAGATATCATTGGTAACCAACAAGAGAATTCATGATAACCAAAACTTGCCTCACACATCATCTTTTCATTCTTTTAGTTTTTGATTTTTTTATTATTTATTTTTTCATTAAAGGTAACGCCAAGAAGGGGAGTCCAATCCTCACCTATAGGGAGCAAAACTATGGTGAAGACCGTACACCTAAACCTTTTTCATATATCATCCATGGGGAATTAAATCCACACCTATAGGGAGCAATCCTATGGTGAAGATTATTCGCCCACCCCTTCCCAAAGGCATTTGTATTTTCTTTTTCTTCAATTGATCATGACAGGCAATTTTTCAGGCTGGGTCCTTCCATGCTTAGTGATTACCAAGTTAACTCTTCAATATCAAACTAAAACCTCAATGTGTAAGCGAGATGTGGTATGTGAAATCATGACTCAATCAATGTTTACAACTTCTAATCATGGATTAACAATTCTCAATCAATGTTTACAACTTCTAATCATGGATTAACAATTCAACTTAGCTGTGAAATCTAACCGATAATAGAATCCAAGAGTCATAAATTGCCAACATAACTTATCTTATAATTCTAAATCCAAGATGGCCATCAAAATTACTTCGAATTCACAAGAATGTCCAGAAAAAATTTTAAAATTTTTTTTAAAATTCTCACAATTTTTGCTCAAGACTAAGAAAAACACTGATTAGGTTACCTAATCTCCCACACCCAACCTAAAAGCTACATTGTCCTCAATGTAAAAGATATGAGTATGGAATGCACATGGGACAACAAAAGGAAATGTGGAGTGATGGGAAGATAGTACCTGGATGATGAATCGTGAGAGACATTCCAAGTGCAGGCAGCATGGAATCTAATCAGCACGAGAGAGAGAGCAACACAAAACTAACAAAAAAAAATCCTATCTATATCACTTTCGCAGGTGCTCTCGATTGCATTTAGCGCATGCAACAAGCCTTTAAACCCCTAGTGGACGAGTTGTAGTCTCGTGAGGGTTTACAGTAATGTTACCCACAAACATTAACTAACTAATGATGAAAACGAAATGAAATAAAAAGCTGGGTTGCCTCCCAGGAGCGCTAAGTTTGACGTCTATCCTAAAACAACATAAAGAAAACTACCCTAGTTCTAAGAAAGCAAGGAAAAACTACTCAGTCATGCCGCAAGGTTCCTGTTCTGGCCAGTATCGTGATAAATTTCTCAGTAGGTTTCTTAACAAGATCATCCAAAAGCCCTTTTTGTAATAGGCTTGAATGCCCTGGAGCATGACATTCCAAAGAAACTTATGTACCTCATCAAAAATTTGTCGTTGATTCGCCTGAGGTATCCAGAGTATATACGATTCACCTGCGACAGAAGAAGTTTTGAAGTTAGTATCCCCTGGTGAATCAGAGACTACAAGTAGATCAAATTGAGAAAAATTTTCAAGAAGTGGTGTAGTCTCAACACATTTCGAAGTATCAGACTTCGGTTCAATTTCTAGCCCTTCCTCCCTTAATGGTAAACATTCAGGATCTGTGGAAGGAGGGGCTTCAGAGTAAGGGTTCTCTCGGTCAGTGATGACTACTGAGATATTGTTTTGCAAGGCATTCACTATGTCTCTTATCATGGGATCATTTGAATATACAAAGTGTGCCAAGCAATCATCCAAAGATTTGGAAAATTCAGTTGAGTGTGACTTATGTTCCACATTGAAGTATGTGATGATCTATTCAAGGATTCTATCGTCTTTAAAAGTAGACGAAAGTGTGCTCTCTTGCTCCAGCCCTGCACAGACAGATTGAGGATCAGTATACGAAGCATTGATGTGCTGACTCTGTTCATTGATACTACTCAGAAGAGGCATTGAATCGTCATTATTCAACAGTTCAGATGGTGGCCTCAACTGGGTGGTTTTAAATTCAAGAGTCATATCGAGTAGCTCGTCCATCTCCCGAATCATATCATCATTCGATTCAGAGAAGTGGTCCAAACATGTTTCACAGGAGTTAGAAGTGTCAGTTGTAAGGGGCTCGTCCTCCACCTTTAAATCAGACATGTCAGGTGAGGGGAGTGGCTCATTATGACCAATCACTTCGTGTCCGTCTTGATCATTGACCTGGACCAATCTTGAAATTGATTCAAGGGGAATTTGGGCTGCATGTTTATGATCATCATCCCAATACGCATCTTCATCTCGTTCTGTGCAGTGCACACTTGGGATGGGGTAGCTTTCCTCACATTCTAAATTTGGTTGAGGTTCGAATAAACTAACCTTAACCTCATCATTGAGATCCCGTGTATCATGTAAGGAAAGTGTGTCATCATCATTGTATTTGAAAGACACCCATGTATCTCCATCATTCTTTTGAACAGTCATTAAGATCGACTCATCGGAGAATTGAACCGTATGCTCATTAATGGAATCCAACTCCTCATTCCAAATTCCAGATTTCGTCAAAAGCAAGTGAGGATCACTTTCCTGACATTGTATTTCTGGATTGGATTGTAGTTGGGATGAGCGAGCTTCCTCTATCCTCTCGAGGCACGAATTGAGTGCTTCCATTGCTTTTCTAATTTCCACAAGACACTCCATGTTATGCTGTAATGAGTTCTCTTAGATCGTTTCTGGTTGGTTCTCAAAGGTAGGGTATCCAAGAGAATAATTATTACAATATGTTGTTGGTTCATCTTCCCAGTTTTGATGGTTCCACTGGTTATAGTCATACTGATCATACATGGGAGAATATGATGTTTGATAATAATCCTCATTCCCATAATTACGATCGTATATGACCCTATTAACCGATGGAACATAACGTTCTAGTCGGTTCTCAATGTCTATTCTCGATGGAGAGAAATCTTGAGGTATACGTTGAATTCCACAACCTTCAAGCATTCCCCAATATATCCTATCCATCTTAGCGTATGCACGTACCCACGCCTCCATGGTAGAACCTTAACTCTGAGTCTAATCCTAAAATAAAATAAAATTCATACAACAATATAGTGGGTAAACAGAAGAGAAGTGAGAAGGATGTTACCAATTTAGAAGTTCCTATGTTATTACCTTGCAAAACAAAACAAACCAAGTTAGTATCTAGGGGATAAGACCTAATCTAAAAAAAATAAAGAAAGTAAAAAAATTAGGACGAAGTTACCAAGTTAGAAGATCTATCAACGACCCTACAAGACAGAAAAGTTAGTTCCAAAAATTAAAAAAAAAAATTCTAAAACTAAAGTTAGTAAAATCCTAATCTTAACCCAATTCTAAAACCAATTAATTTCAGAGAATCATAGCCATCAGTCCCCGGCAACGGCGCCAAAAACTTGTTCACTCCCCAAGTATAGGGTTGTGATGTAGTAACAGTAAGACCGAGGTCGAATCCACAGGGACTGAAACCTGCACGTAATCTGAAGTTAACCAGAACTAGAACTAGCCTAATATGAAATCTAAATCAAATAATTTTTGAGGAATAATGGTGAAATAATAATCTAAAACTTAAGGAATTCAAAGGTGGAAAACCAGGGATTCAGAGGATCCACTTGTAGAGATCAGGGAGATCTTATGCCTAGATTAAAAATCAGGGAAATTAACTGAACTGCCGTTGATAAAGTTTTCAAGAGATGAGAGGTATATGAATTAGAATGTATTCCATCACCAAACCATGCCCAGGAGACAAAGCAAACAACAGAATTAAACTAATTACCAACCAATCAACATGATATGAGGGTTAAGAAAGGGTACCGACATCCAACCATGCCCAGGAGACGATAGTGAACAACAGGGCTTCCTGACATCATAAACATAGAAAGGAAAAGAACATGCTTAAAGCCATTGCAGACCCATTGTAATTTCAGTCACAACAAACCATTAAAAACTAAAAACATTTCATTAATTAAACTAAAATCAACATCAATTCAATATAAATAAAAGGCATAAAATAGCGTCTCCCATCATGCTACAAGCTTCCCCTCTTAGCCCTAGCAAAGAGGTTTAGCCACACATGAGTGGGTTGGAACCCTTAAACAAAATAAAATAAACCAAAAAAAATAAAAATAAAAATTAAAGAAAAAGAAAAGAAAACAAATCTACTCCCTCTGTCTCTCGGCTCCACGTCCCAACTTCTTGGCTTCCTGCTCTGCAAAAATCCCCCCTTATCGAGAATAAATCTCTCCCTTTTATAGCACCTATCGGTGCATCAGTGGAGTCGGTGAAACAACTCTATTTACGCAGCATTGTGCGTAACGCAGGGGCTCATATATACATTTACGGTGATGATCTGTGGGCCCCCAGATCGGGATTCTCTGAGAGATCGATTCCGTTCATTGGGTGTAGCTCGAAAAATAAGTCAGGAATGACGAGATTGAATTGATTTCGGCGTGGCCCACAAGTCTTCCCCTCCGTCGTCCATCTTGTATTTGAACGGCAAGAAACCCCGTCTTGTTGTCTTGTTGAAGTTCTGACACCTAGGCCATGATCATGTGGCCCTTTAAAGCCTGATGGACGGTCTAGATCCATCATATGGACCATGATGGTGGTCCACAGAGATCAACCGCGACCTCTGTTGCGAAACAGAGCTTCCGCCGCTGCCTCTGTGATGGATGGTGGCCCACTAATCGATGTCAGGGAGAAAATCCATTACGTACATTGGAATGTACTCGAAAAACCATTCTGGAAGGGATGTTTTCGGAGTGAAATCGGTGCGGCCCACTTGATCTTTTATTACACCGTCCATCCTACGATTAACGGTTGGGGACGTGAAGCCGCCTGCATGAGGCCAAAAGGACGTCTAGTCGTGGGTTACACCGCACTTATGGATGCAATGGACGGCTCAGATCCTTCAAATAACTGATGTGTGGAGCCCACTGCACAGAAACGGTGGACGGCGTGAGGACGCTGCGTCCTTTCTTGAATGGGAGAAGGAGTCGCTGGCCGACTTTGAGGACATTCAGTGCATGGCTAGTGCACTTGTGCACCGTGCACACGAGATATACATGAGGGACTATGGAGTTGTTCGTGAGAAATTCGCTCTGTCCATTCGTATTATCAGCACATTTAACGCGTTGAGACCAATTTTGAAGCATATCCAGGTAGCAGGTGGGCCCCAGATTGATAATTTATAGGCTGATCTAGCCGTTGGGCCACTTCCACAGAGATCCAAGAGCTGAAATTCGAAGTGTACGGTTCATTTATGCTCCTCAGTTCATGTATAAAGTTTCAAGTAGAAAGTATGGTGGGAACCCTGTGATCTTGCATTCTGTCTGATTTTCACGCCACTTGTGCTTTAGTTTCTCGATGTTCTTTGATCTTTGACACGTAAATCCGTCGATCTTGGTCCCCTGGGGTCCTTCCCTTGCTCTGGTGAATTCTGAGTGTCAAATCCACACTTTTAGTGCTCTTTTATAATCAAAGCTCCTAAATTCAACCTGCAGCATAAACACGATTAAGTCGGCCTTTAAATAATATTATGTTCATAAATCCAAGGAGTAACTAGGGTCTGATATGCAATATTTGACCCTCAACACAACCCCCAACCAGCATTTTGCTAGTCCCGAGCAAATCATGTGGAAAAATAAGTTCAGAGTTATAGGACAATTTCTATGAACTCGAGTGATTTTTGAATAAAATAAACCAGATGCTAGAATTTTAAGATTCATGAATGTTGGGCATTCATTTCTTCTGAGCTCAAGTGCACGGTAAACTTCATAGTCAAGTTCAAAGTATTAATCCATCAATCAGAAAAATTCTAAACATTGAGTTCCATGGGTGTATAGTGTAATCTTGGCTTATCATCATTAAGAGATCTTCTCTATTTCTGGATATCATTGGTAACCAACAAGAGAATTCATGATAACCAACACTTGCCTCACACATCATCTTTTCATTCTTTTAGTTTTTGATTTTTTTATTATTTATTTTTTCATTAAAGGTAACGCCAAGAAGGGGAGTCCAATCCTCACCTATAGGGAGCAAACTTATGGTGAAGACCGTACACCTAAACCTTTTTCATATATCATCCATGGGGAATTAAATCCACACCTATAAGGAGCAATCCTATGGTGAAGATTATTCGCCCACCCCTTCCCAAAGGCATTTGTATTTTCTTTTTCTTCAATTGATCATGACAGGCAATTTTTCAGGCTGGGTCCTTCCATGCTTAGTGATTACCAAGTTAACTCTTCAATATCAAACTAAAACCTCAATGTGTAAGCGAGATGTGGTATGTGAAATCATGACTCAATCAATGTTTACAACTTCTAATCATTGATTAACAACTCAACTTAACTGTGAAATCTAACCGATAATAGAATCCAAGAGTCATAAATTGCCAACATAACTTATCTTGTAATTCTAAATCTAAGATGGCCATCAAAATTACTTCGAATTCACAAGAATGTCCAGAAAAAATTTTAAAATTTTTTTAAAAATTTTCATAATTTTTTCTCAAGACTAAGAAAAACACTGATTAGGTTACTTAATCTCCCACCCCCAACCTAAAAGCTACATTGTCCTCAATGTAAAAGATATGAGTATGGAATGCACATGGGACAACAAAAGGAAATGTGGAGTGATGGGAAGATAGTACCTGGATGATGAATCGTGAGAGACATTCCAAGTGCAGGCAGCATGGAATCTAATCAGCACGAGAGAGAGAGCAACACAAAACTAACAAAAAAAAATCCTATCTATACCACTCTCGGAGGTGCTCTCGATTGCATTTAGCGCATGCAACAAGCCTTTAAACCCTTAGTGGACGAGTTGTAGTCTCGTGAGGGTTTGCAGTAATGTTATCCACAAACATTAACTAACTAATGATGAAAACGAAATAAAATGAAAAGCTGGGTTGCCTCCCAGGAGCGCTAAGTTTGACGTCTATCCTAAAGCAACATAAAGGAAACTACCCTAGTCCTAAGAAAGCAAGGAAAAACTACTCAGTCATGCCGCAAGGGTCCTCTTTTGGCCAATATCGTGATAAATTTCTCAGTAGGTTTCTTAACAGGATCATCCAAAAGCCCTTTTTCCAATAGGCTTGGATGCCCTGGAGCATGACATTCCAGAGAAACTTATGTACCTCATCAAAAATTTGTCATTGATTCGCCTGAGGTATCCAGAGTATATACGATTCACCTGCGACAGAAGAAGTTTCGAAGTTAGTATCCCCTGGTGAATCAGAGACTACAAGTAGATCAAATTGAGAAAAATTTTCAAGAAGTGGTGTAGTCTCAACACATTTCGAAGTATTAGACTTCGGTTCAATTTTTAGCTCCTCCTCCCTTAATGGTAAACATTCAGGATCTGTGGAAGGAGGGGCTTCAGAGTTAGGGTTCTCTCGGTTAGTGATGACTACTGAGATATTGTTTTGCAAGGCATTCACTATGTCTCTTATCATGAGATCATTTGAATCTGCAAAGTATGCTAAGCAAACATCCAAAGATTTGGAAAATTCAGTTGAGTGTGACTTATGTTCCACATTGAAGTATGTGATGATTTGTTCAAGGATTCTATCGTCTTTAAAAGTAGACGAAAGTGTGCTCTCTTGCTACAGCCCTGCACAGACAGATTGAGGATCAGTATACGAAGCATTGATGTGCTGACTCTGTTTATTGATACTACTCAGAAGAGGCATTGAATCGTCATTATTCAACAGTTCAGATGGTGGCCTCAACTGGGTGGTTTCAAATTCAAGAGTCATATCGAGTAGCTCGTCCATCTCCCGAATCATATCGTCATTCGATTCAGAGGAGTGGTCCAAACATGTTTCACAGGAGTTAGAAGTGTCAGTTGTAAGGGGCTCGTCCTCCACCTTTAAATCAGACATGTCAAGTGAGGGGACTGGCTCATTATGACCGATCACTTCGTGTCCGTCTTGATCATTAACCTGGACCAATCTTGAAATTGATTCAAGGGAAATTTGGGCTGCATGTTTATGATCATCATCCCAATACGCATCTTCATCTAATTCTGTGCAGTGCACACTTGGGATGGGGTCGCTTTCCTCACATTCTAAATTTGGTTGAGGTTCGAATAAACTAACCTCAACCTCATTATTAAGATCCTGTGTATCATATAAGGAAAGTGTATCATCATCATTGTATTTGAAAGACACCCATGTATCTCCATCATTCTTTTGAACAGTCATTGAGATCGACTCATCGGGAAATTGAACCGTATGCTCATTAATGGAATCCAACTCCTCATTCCAAATTCCAGATTTCGTCAAAAGCAAGTGAGGATCACTTTCCTGGCATTGTATTTCTGGATTAGATTGTAGTTGGGATGAGCGAGCTTCCTCTATCCTCTCGAGGCACGAATTGAGTGCTTCCATTGCTTTTCTAATTTCCACAAGACACTCCATTTTATGTTGTAATGAGTTCTCTTGGATCGTTTCTGGTTGGTTCTCAAAGGTAGGGTATCCAAGAGAATAATTATTACAACATGTTGTTGGTTCATCTTCCCAGTTTTGATGGTTCCACTGGTTATAGTCATACTGATCATACATGAGAGAATATGATGTTTGATAATAATCCCCATTCCCATAATTACGATCGTATACAACCCTATTAACTGATGGAACATAACGTTCTAGTCGGTTCTCAATGTCTATTCTCGATGGAGAGAAATCTTGAGGTATACGTTGAATTCCACAACCTTCAGGCATTCCCCAATATATCCTATCCATCTCAGCGTATGCATGTACCCACGCCTCCATGGTAGAACCTTAACTCTGAGTCTAATCCTAAAATAAAATAAAATTCATACAACAATATAGAGGGTAAACAGAAGAGAAGTGAGAAGGATGTTACCAATTTAGAAGTTCCTATGTTATTACCTTGCAAAACAAAACAAACTAAGTTAGTATCTAGGGGATAAGACCTAATCTAAATAAAAAATAAAGAAGGTAAAGAAATTAGGATGAAGTTACCAAGTTAGAAGATCTATCAACGATCCTACAAGACAGAAAAGTTAGTTCTAAAAATAAAAAAAAATTCTATAACTAAAGTTAGTAAAATCCTAATCTTAACCCAATTCTAAAACTAATTAATTTCAGAGAATCGTAGCCATCAGTCCCCGACAACGGCGCCAAAAACTTGTTCACTCCCCAAGTATAGGGTTGTGATGTAGTAATGGTACGACCGAGGTCGAATCCACAGGGACTGAAACCTGTACGTAATCTGAAGTTAACCAGAACTAGAACTAGCCTAATATGAAATCTAAATCAAATAATTTTTTAGGAATAATGGTGAAATAATAATCTAAAACTTAAGGAATTCAAAGGTGGAAAACTAGGGATTCAGAGGATCCACTTGTAGAGATCAGGGAGATCTTATGCCTGGATTAAAAATCAGGGAAATTAACTGAACTGCCGTTGATAAAGTTTTCAAGAGATGAGAGGTATATGAATTAGAATGGATTCCATCACCAAACCATGCCCAGGAGACAAAGCAAACAACAGAATTAAACTAATTACCAACCAATCAACATGCTATGAGGGTTAGGAAAGGGTACCGACATCCAACCATGCCCAGGAGACGATGGTGAACAACAGGGCTTCCTGACATCATAAACATAGAAAGGAAAAGAACATACTCAAAGCCATTGCAGACCCATTGTAATTTCAGTCACAACAGACCATTAAAAACTAAAAACATTTCATTAATTAAACTAAAATCAACATCAATTCAGTATAAACAAAAGGCATAAAATAGTGTCTCCCATCATGCTACAAGCTTCCCCTCTTAGCCTTAGCTAAGAGGTTTAGCCACACATGAGTGGGCTGGAACCCTTAAACAAAATAAAATAAACAAAAATAAATAAATAAATAAAAGAAAAAAAAAAGAATACAAATCTACTCCCTCTGTCTCTCGGCTCCACGTCCCAACTTCTTGGCTTCCTGCTCTGCAAAAATCCCCCCTTGTCGAGAATAAATCTCTCCCTTTTATAACACCTATCGGTGCATCAGTGGAGTCAGTGAAACAACTCTATTTACGCAGCATTGTGCGTAACGCAGGGGCTTGTATATACATTTACGTTGATGATCTGTGGGCCCCCAGATCGGGATTCTCTAAGAGATCCATTCCGTTCATTGGGTGTAGCTCGAAAAATAAGTCAGGAATGACAAGATTAAATTGATTTCGGCGTGGCCCACAAGTTCTTCCCCTTCGTCGTCCATCTTGTATTTGAACGGCAAGAAACCCCTTCTTGTTGTCTTGTTGAAGTTCTGACACCTAGGCCATGATCATGTGGCCCTTTAAAGCCTGATGGATGGTCTAGATCCATCATATGGACCATGATGGTGGTCCACAGAGATCAGCCGCGACCTCTGTTGCGAAACAGAGCTTCCGCCGCTGCCTCTATGATGGATGGTGGCCCACTAATCGATGTCAGGGAGAAAATCCATTACGTACATTGGAATGTACTCGAAAAACCATTATGGAAGTGATGTTTTCGGAGTGAAATCGGTGCGGCCCACTTGATCTTTTATTACACCGTCCATCCTACGATTAACGGTTGGGGACGTGAAGCCGCCTGCATGAGGCCAAAAGGACGTCTAGTCGTGGGTTACACCGCACTTATGGATGCAATGGACGGCTCAGATCCTTCAAATAATTGATGTGTGGAGCCCACTTCACAGAAACGGTGGACAGCGTGAGGACGCTACGTCCTTTCTTGAATGGGAGAAGAAGGAGTCGCTGGCCGGCTTTGAGGACATTCAGTGCATGGCTAGTGCACTTGTGCACCGTGCACACGAGATATACATGAGGGCCTATGGAGTTGTTCGTGAGAAATCTGCTCCGTCCATCCATATTATCAGCTCATTTAACGCGTTGAGACCAATTTTGAAGCATACCCAGGTAGCAGGTGGGTCCCAGATTGATAATTTATGGGCTGATCTAGCCATTGGGCCACTTCCACAGAGATCTAGGAGCTGAAATTCAAAGTGTACGGTTCATTTATGGTCATCAGTTCATGTATAAAGTTTCGAGTAGAATGGATGGTGGGAACCCTGTGATCTTGCATTCTGTCTAATTTTCAGGCCACTTGAGCTTCAGTTTCTCGATGTTCTTTGATCTTTGACACGTAAATCCGTCGATCTTGGTCCCCTGGGGTCCATCCCTTGCTCTGGTGAATTCTGAGTGTCAAATCCACACTTTTAGTGCTCTTTTATAATCAAACTGCCTTCAACCTTGGAGATTGTCGGCCTTTAAACAATATTATGTTCATAAATCCAAGCAGTAACTAGGGTCTGATATGTAATATTTGACTCTCAACATGCTTCAGGCTGGTTATTTGGGTATTTTAATTTTTATCTGAGCCTGCTCTTTATATATTTTCATTTATACAAACTGCCTTCAACCTTGGAGATTGTCATCCTGGCCCATGCAATGGATGGGCTTTTCTCAGTGAAATCAGATGTCTTTATCTTTGGGGTCTTACTGCTGGATATCATTAATGGCAAGAGGAACAACGACTGTTTCAGGGATGATCCTTCATAGAATTTGATAAGATATGTAAGTGCAAGTTTTCCTTCTTGATCCATGTATATCATCACTAACATTGTATCCAGCTGAGCCATATTTTTCTATAATAACAGCTTGCCCTTTTTGTGAACAAAGAGAGATAATTCAGAATTAGCAGAGACAAATGGGCTGGAAGGATATAAGCATTGCCACATCATTGACAAGTTTTTCAATAGAAAATTTGAAAGGTATGATATTCAAACAAGAAGTGTTGTAGTCCTGGCATATTGCTGTGTAGATTTTCTTTTGTACATTGTTCAAAAATATTGTGGCCTGAGCTTGGTTGAGTTGTCCTATTTAAAAAGCTGGCAAAACATTCCAAGTTGATGATTTACTTGGAGTATTAGTAGTTTCAACCCAACAAGTTTCTGAATTGTTGAAAATGAATTGAAACTTTCAGTTTCTTTTGAGAATTGCTGGCATTTTGTTTGGTATCATCTTTTTGTTGATTCGGTTAACTCCTTTACTGCTTCTAACACAAGCAAAACCCAATTGAAATTGGTGAAGTTTTAGCTTGTATTATTGGTTTCTGCAGGTTTGTAATTACAAGGTCCCCTTCATGGTTACACTTGTAATTTGTTTTCTCTTTCTGTACCAATTTCGTCTGATCGAGGTTTATGAATGTTGCAGAGGTACCCAAACCAATGGAAAGAGATTTCATGTCCCAAATCATAGTATCATTTTTTCTCTTGACCATTCAATTTCTTTGATATAATGTTCCTACTACTCCAATATATGTTTATTTATTTATTTTGTTCTTTTTGGTAGCAGAGATACTTGTTGGATTCTTTTGATTACACAGCTGGCTCAAAGTATTTGTTGAAGTCAACCTACATCTAGATTTGGAGGTGTGGAGAAAGCATGTGCTGCTCTCCACAAGTAACCACGCTGGCAGATGTTTGACATGTATATGAGCTGCCTTGTGCATATGCCACTGGTCAAGATCATACCATGGGGGCATTCTTCACATACATGAGATTGAGGGAGCAGGAAATTAGAAATCTGATTTAGTAATGTGTGGCACAGAACCTGAAATCTGATATACCATGGGGCGTTCTTCACATACATGATATTTGTTCCATCATTCCTTGACTTCCTTTGTTCTGAGATGATGAAACAAGAATTGCTTCTTCACTGGCTATGTAGATCCATAGATCTACTTGTATTGTAGCATGGTGCAAAACACATGTGCTAGATGAACACTTTTGTTTATTGCTTTTTCTCTCTGTCCTCCTTGTTCTTTTTATTATTATTTTTCTCACTTTCTAGCCTGTTTCCAATGATGTCATTAATGAAGCTCTCAGATGTGCGAACATAGTCAAGTTTGTGCACCGAAAGGCCCTCAAGGATGTCAGATTTAAAGGTACACCATCCACTTATGGTGGACCTTTTTTGTATATATGTTTATAGAATCATGCATATAAGAGCACATTTATTATAATGTTCCCACAATTTGTATTAAGAAACTAAATTTCTGTGGTCCAGATTATTCAATTCCATGTGGATGGAAGGTCCTCCCAGTTTTCAGTGTTGTACATCTAGACAGGAGCTTGAAAGTCCAGGAGAGGGCAAATGGATGGATTTGTTTTTATTTATTTATTTATAATCAAAACCATTTTCAATTTATTGTAATAAATATTATATATATTTTTTATTGTCTAGTAATATAAATATTGTTTAATATTCAGTTTTATTTGTGTAACATCATTTTTATGTTTTAAATATTTAAAAAATACAGGTTTCGATTGAATTATATATAATAATAATAAATTACTGGAATGCCAGGGCCTTTCAAATATATACAAAAGCTGTTACCGGCGCTTGTGTAGAAAGTTCATGGCACTTTTAGTGTTTAGAAACCCTCTCGGATTAACTTTTAGGGGCGCTTATTCGCGTCGGTACAAACGCCACTAAAACTCACCTAGCGTCACAATACTTTTGCCGACATACCCATTAATCGGTGCTTGGTTAGCGCCATTATAACAATTGCGGTGCTTGGTGGTATAGATGCCATTTGTTGTAGTGTATATTATGTGTAGGATGCATCGTGGTGTGCGTTTCCCACTCGATCCATCGGAGGCACTCCATCAAGATGAAGGTATGCTCCACAAATAGGAAGCAGATTCGGTGAGGCCCTGGACATCGCAATATTTGGGCAAGCCCCATGTGTGATATTGGCTGAGTAGGCACTTGACCTAACCACATTCAAACGAGCTTTGCATGGCCATATCTCTGATACCAGCATCTGGCCTAATTAAATATTGCTGCTTCATGACCTCGTCATGTTTGGTGCCTCACCTAATCCACTCCCCCAAAAATAATGCAATTTCAAAAATTATTTGGGTCACACAGCATGAATTTAAAGATTTCAAGCAAGAGTTTACACTAATCACTAGGATGCGGTCTGAGTTGAGTTCTGGACTTCCCAGAATTTTGAAATCCATGTTGAAAAATGAGGTGCTATATCTGATTAACCGAGTGGATCACATGCATGTTCACACCCCGGGTGGAACTCTACCAACGCAAGTCACACCCCCGTGTCCCACCTCAATGGATGGGTGGGGTAGATCGCATGTACATTCCAATGTAAATGTATGGTATCTATTGGAACATTTTTATGATACATTGAGATGAAAACACACAATTGTTATGTTTCTTTGTCCAATAAATGCCAACATCCGATTGAATTGTTGATATGATTCATTCTGCATATAAGTACAATGATATTGTTTACCAGTATGCGTCTAAGATCTCTAGATAATGGCTTATAAATTAGCAATCATGCACTCAATTGCGTGGCATGCATGTATGGATTTAAAATTTCCATCCATGGAACGCAGGTTGAAGAGGGAAATGCTACAATAGAGCTTAAAGTACCGGAATATGGTGAAGCCATATGGTAGAGTGATGTATTTGTAGGGTCTGCCCTCCTGGAAATGCCACCCGTTGGCTCACATTTTAAAAATAAAACCCATGAGACATACCTATCTTTACTCTTTTATTTATTTTTTATTTATTTATTTTTATTTAAATGTTCATCAACTGCGTATTTGACCATACACCGTATTTGTTTTTCACCATGTATTTAATGTTGGGGAACCTTAGAAGTACATAGAGTTTTTTTTTTTTTTTTTTTTTTTTTTTTTTAAAATTTTATTTAAAGAAAAGGCCTAAGCCTTGGAAATTCATTGATCAGCTGAATTTACAGACATTCAAGAGGGCCCCACAAAAAGGAAAGGTAGCCTCTCCTATCATATACCTCAATAAAGGAGGAAAAACAGGGCTGATGGGGAACACAGTAAAAAAAATAGAGGAGAGAGGAGCTGCACAAGAGAACAACAGAAAGGACAAACCAGCGACTCTATCAATGGCACCTGAGGGCTCCAAGACCTGCATTATCTAACATTAAAGCCCCTCTAACTGGCCTCGGGAGATGAGCGCGATGGAAGAAAATTCTGTCTGGACACCCTTCACTGGCGGTACGAGCAAGAGCATCAGCCAATGCATTCCCTTCTCTAAAAGTATGGTTGATCACTAGGTTAAGGTCCCGGGATTTATCTCTAACTTTCCCCAATGTATACTAGATATTCCATAGATTAGAGGAGTCAGTCTTTCTCGGATCATCAACAATGACTTTAGAGTTAGTTTCAAGAATGATATTTGAAAGTCCCAGGTTGGAGCAGATGTTGAGGCCATCCAGCATGGCCCTAACTTCGGCCTTTGTGTTTGTAGAGATCCCATAGTAATTGTGAAAGGCGAAGACGAGTCGGCCAAGGTGGTCTCGACAAACACCACCTCCACCACTTTCACCTGGGTTGCCTCTCGAGGACCCATCAGTGTTTAGTTTCAGCTAAAGAGCTGGCGGCTTTGTCCATCTAATTATGGAGGGCATAAATACAGGGGAGTTGGAGAGGGAGGGGAGCCTTAACAGTTGAATGGTAAGGTACTTAGCCAGGGAATTGTTGTCAGTGGCTGGAATGAGAGTCCCAATCTCACGCAGCCAGCAAGAAACTCTGTAGATGATTGTAGAGGCAGACATTTTCTGGCCCTCGAAGCGGGCTACATTCCAATCAATCCACAACTCCCAAATTATGAAATAAGAGAGGAAACCGGTTAGCATCCTGATCCTAGACTTCTCGCTAGCCAAAGCAGACCACTACTCAATCCGCAAAAGAATGGAGGCATTGAGGAGGACTAGGATGACAAAGAGGGCGTTGAAATGGGCCCACACCAGAGAAGCAATGCTGCCCAGGTTGAGTAGATGGTCCAGCATCTCCTCAGCATGGTGATGAGGCAGCGTTGATGGCCTGGGTTGCTGGCCCCTATTCAGGTGAGGACGGGTAGACCCCAATGAGTCCTGAAGGGTTGAGGCAGTGACGGTCGAAGGGAAGCAGCATTCGCAATGGGAAACGAAAGGAATCCCACATTTTTATTTCGCAGCGTTAACAGGGACGGCTGTGTGAGCATTTTTCCAGCTGAAGATAGCAATCTTAGTAGGGAGAAAATGGTTCCATATCCATCTGGACCATGTGGTCTTTGGGAATTGCTGCCTAATGATGTTCCAGGAGGATTTCAGGGTGAAGGATCCCTTCGAGGTTAAATCCCAAATGAATCTATCTTCTCAGTTGGAAAGGTCAACTTCAGTGGTTAAGATGGTCTGCATGGCTGAGGGTGAAATGATATTCAAAATTTCAGTAAGATTCCATCTACTGCCTGAGGGGTTAAAGTCATTAACCTTGGCCCCTTGCAAATGAGGAGGGATCGAGCTCACTATGGCACCTGCCAAAAATCCTCTACCTTTCCAATTCTGATTCTAGAAGTTGACATTTCCCTCACCAATTAACCATCTTGAGTGATGAAGGGCAAAAGGCAACGAATGGAGAAGCTCCTTCCAACTAGGGGAAGTGACAGAGCCAAACCTCCCCTGATTTGAAATAAGTTTCAAAAAATATTTGGCTGTCATGAAACGTGCCCATAGAGATTTTGCTTTGAGCAGATTCCATCCCATTTTGATTCTGAAAGCCTGCATGGCATCTTCAAAGCTTTTAATTTCAAAGCCTCCTTCCTGGAGAGGTGAGCAGATTTTGACCCATTTGACCCAATGCCTTTTATTTCCCTTCTTTGAGCTTCCCCAGAAGAAATTTGTAAACACATTTTCCAAGGATTTGCGGACGAGCTTGGGAATGTTGATGGCAGATAGCAAGTGGATGGAAATGCTAGATAGAACATGCTTAATGAGGACCTGTTTTGCAGCCGAATTGAGGAGATTTGCCTTCCAGCCATCAATCTTGCTTGTAATCTTGTGCACGATCGGCTGCAGGAGTGGGCTAGAGATTCTGCCTTTGGTGAGAGGAATCCCCAAATACACCATGGGAAGAAAGGTTTGGTGAATCCTGTGAGGGTGCTGAGTCTCTGAGCTTTGTTCCTGGACGCTTTTATGGGCAATAGGAATGAAGTTTTGGAAGCATTCACCTATTGACCTGAAGCATTCTCGTATTGGCGAATTAGATGGAGGAGGATTTGCACATTAGAGAGCTTGCCATTCAAGAAAAGAATTGCATCATCAGCATAAAAAAAGTGGGAAATAGAGAGGCGGTTGTTGGGGAGCTTGAATACCTGGCATTGGCCCGATAAGAAGAGGTTTGAGATGGCCCGGCTGAGTACATCAGTTGTAAGAATAAAAATGGTTGGGGATAACGGATCTCCCTGGTGAAAACCTCTACCAGCTTGGAAGAAGCCATAACTCCTTCCATTGATGAGAACAGAGAACCAAACATCTCTCTAACATCTTTGGAGTTTGGCTGTCCATTGGGGGCTGAACCCAAATCTGTCTAAAACCTGCACTATAAAATGCCATTCTAGGCGATCATAAGCCTTTTCCATGTCGAGTTTTATAATCATGTTACCTCCAAAAACTTTTTGATCAATATCATGAATCATTTCCCTGGCTATTGATATGTTGTCCATAATGGATCTGTCCTTAACGAAGGCACCCTGTTCGTTGGAGATCAAGACGGGGAGGATGGGAGCGAGCCTAACTGCCATGATCATGGAAAAAATCTTCATAATACAACTGTAAAGACTGAGGCCTGAAATTTGTAACGTATTCTGGGTTTCTTTTTTTTTTCTTTTTTTTTGGATTGAGGCAAATGTGAGTGCATTGAAACGCCTTAGGAATGTGGCCACCAAGAAGGAAATCTTTTGCTGCCTCAAAGAGATCCAGGCCAATCAGATCCCAACAAGAAGTGTAAAAAGCACCTCCAAACCCATTCAGCCCAGGGGCACTGTCCAACGGAATGGAGGTTGCCGCTTCCTTAACTTCTTCTAGAGTGAGGGGCCTCTTGAGGTTTAGATTCATTTGGGGGGTCACCAGCTTCGGGATGCAGTTGAGGATGTCGCCGTTAGAATCGCTTTCTTCCGAAGAGAACAAGAGTCAGAAGTAATGGACAGTTTCTTCACCAATATCGTTATTCATTTCAAGCATCTCCCTAAAAGATTTCTTCATATTTTGAGTAGTCAGATGTCTCCACTTATCTAAGACTGAATTGTGGAAAAAATGGGTATTCTTGTCTCCCTCAAACAACCAGGTATTCCGAGATTTTTGCTTCTAGTAGATCTCCGCCTGCAAATAAGCACGTTTTAGGTTAGCTTGGGCTTGCTGTAAAAAGTAGGAATCCTCATTCGTCATGGAGTTGAGAAAGCATAGCTCGGCTCTAGTAAATTCCTTCATAGCCTCTTAGACATTTCTAAATACATTGTCAAACACTTCATGGTTCCATTTTCTCAATGTATTCTTCAAAATCTTCATTTTGATGAAGAGCTCGAACATAAGAGAGGCTGTGATCTCGGATTCCCAGCTTCTAGCAACCACATTCCTGAAATCATCATGAGTCATCCACATTCGTTGAAATTGAAAAGGGTGTGGGAGTTCAGCAACTGCTCCCTGGAAAGTGAGAAGAAGTGGCGAGTGATCGGAATGGATCCTCGGTAAATGGTGGACCTGAAAACCTGGGACCAAAGACAGCCAATCAGAATTGATAAACATGCGATCTAGCCCAGCCCATCCGCGACTTCTGCCAACTCTATTGTTGCTCCAAGTAAATGACGGGCCTGAAAAACCTGCGTCAATTAGGCCTGAATCATTGATTGCATCCTAGAATTCTCGCATAGCTCCCGTCATTCGAGGTGTCCCACCAATACAATCGTTCGGACTGGTCGTGGTGTTAAAGTCACCACTGACTAGCCACGGGTCAGATGTCAATTTGGAAATGTCTCTCAACTCCTCCCAGAGCTGCTTCCTGCTTTCTCTGTCACAGTTAGCATAAACTGCAGTGACAGTGATTGGTTGGGGGAAGAAATCTGAGAGGGCAGAGAACGTTATGGATTGGGGGCTTATCCAGATGGTTTGGAGCTGGAGTTGATCCGATGTCAGGATCCAAATCTTGTTAGCCCCCATATTCTCAGCGATATGGGAGGAGAAAACTAGTCTGGAAGCCACTGGGGCACGCCGTGATTCTTTGATCATCGGTTCTTGTAATAAAAGGAATGCCACTTTGTGTTTCTTAACCAGCCTTTTTAGACAGTTGGTAGTCTGAGCATTACCTACCCCACACACATTCCATGAAAGGATGCTACACATCAGAAACACAACCTCCATTCTCAGCCCGACACGGTTTACCTTTCAGTCTTTGACTCTTCCTGTAAATGATGCTTAGCTTGGACAAGTTTTTCCTTTTCTTTTTTCTTTCCCTCCTAATTCTTGCCTCTTGATCAGAATCAATGTTGGAGTCAGAAGAGGGTGGCCTGTCAGTACCTGTTGTGCCTTGAGTATCCACCCATAATTTTAGCCCCTTAGGAGATTTTGGATCTAATTGATTCCCTGGCTCATATACTTCATTGCACACTGGTTCGTTTTTGACTTCTTCTTGGCCAAATGTTTTATCTGTCTGGGCCTGCAGTTCCTCATTGACTGTCTTGACTAGGGAGGCATTCAGACCCTACAAATCCTCATTGGCTGTCCTGGCTAGGGGAGCATATAGTGTGGAGTTATTTCGATCGGCAGTTTGAGGTAGATTGGGGCAAGGACGGCTGAGAAACAGTCTTTCCGGGCTGTCCTTTAATAAGTATTTTATACCAGATAGCCACCTGTCCCAAGCTTCTAGAGTTTGTTGGGGTGGTTGATTCCTTAGGGTAGAGTGTTGTCGCTGACTAGGATGGGACACAGTGGGATAGCTAACAATGGAGGAGCGCAGAGTGTCATCTGAGGGTCTGATATTTGAAACCTCAACCTCCCTGAACTGGGCTGGCGATTGGATGACATCTCTGTCAGTTGGCTGATTAATCTTGCTGGGTATGTGTAGTTGAGGAATGAGATCCAAAATCTGGTGCTGGAAGCTTGGGGATGGATGTGGTTGGGGATGCGACTGTCGTTGGTGACTTGAAGGGGTAGCATGAATTCGTCTTTCATCTGTAGCTTGTATAAACTCTAAGGCCATCAGTCGAACAGGCTGAGCAATATCCCTCAGTTGATGAGCACCAGGCCTGGTGCAAATCTGTCTCTCATCAGTAACTAGAGTTGAATCAAGTAAAGTACTACTAATCTCACAAGCAAGTCCAAACACAAACAATTTAAATTTTATGTGAAAAAACCACGACATAAAGCTATGAGTAATATATTATATGAAAACAAAAATTACAAGAGATAAAGATTACTAATTCGAACAAGCCTCAATCTACTCCACAAGCCCAAGCTATGCCCTTGAAATCCTTAGGAACAAATCAAAAAGCCTAATACACCTATTTCTCTACCCAAATTCTGATTACATCCACTATATATGACATAACATAGTATCACAATCGGAATAGGAAACAAATCCCATGCTTAAGCAATTCTGCGCACGTGCTCGATGTCACTTTCGATGGGACTTCGATGGCATTGACGATATGTTGATGGCATCGAACACCTTCGATAACATGGAGTAAAACACGAAAACATTCCAACAATAAAACATGGATTTTCAAGATTGTTCCTATGACATCGAACATCTATCAATCACATCAACAGCTATTAGATGGCATCGACAAACCCTGTTGCTTACATATTTAAGACATCAACAACATTTAATGGCCATTAATCAAACGAGTGTATAAATGGCCACTGATCAAATGAATAGGACTGTCTAACTGGTGTGACTTTTGAGACATGAACTATCCATGCTTGGGCTTGGATATGGAAGGGCACTAGTGGTAAATCACTCTTTCATGTGTACTGTAGAGAGATGGCCCTACATATTCCGGTTCTTACTACTCCACGTCATCATCATGCGTGCCCAATCTCTTCATAAATCACTGGAATGCTTCCTCGTTAACTAGATTGAATGGTTTTAAGACCAATCTGTACAAATTTGAGAATCCTGAGATCATATTATATAGCTCATGCTATAGTCGTCCCTCCCTGGAAAATGTGGAAATGATGGATGCATGAGACCGTTGAACTTGTTTATGAAAGTGCTTTGGTTTGTCAATTAGCGTGAGTGTTGAGTCAATTAGACTGCAGACCCTCATAGGAAGATCAACTCAAGCGTCTACCTCAACCGGGATGTATGCAAGCTCACCACAGGTAAATCTAAGCCTCACATCCCCTGTCCCAAAACACTAGGTATATAAAACCCTTAAAACAAACTAGAACATCATAGGGTTTTTAAGTTAAGAAAACTTTTTTAAAAATCATAAAATTATCTAAGTTTTCTTGCCTTGTCGATTTTATCGATACACATCTCGATATGATCGACCTGCGCTGTCAAGTCCTCGATGCTCCATTGATACCATCGAAATGAGGACCAAATATGTCCAGCAACCTCATACATATCTGGACGGAATTATCGATGTATCAATACACCTATCAATATCATCGATATTCAAATCTCGAGTCTATCGAAGTTGACTCGATAATATCGACAGGCAGATTTTCGGCGCCCCTATTTTTCCTTAAGAATATCATATAAGCATCGATACATCGAAGTCTCCACGATACCCTTGAAATTCAAATCTCAATGATATCGAAAGACTTTCAATGATATCGGTCATGGGCGTCAAGTTCTTCCAGCAAAATATTTTAGGGTTGTTTAACTATGATCGGGGGTCTCTCGATAGAATCGATATTCAAATATTGATGATATCGGTACCAGGTCAATTGCATCAAACAAGGACATAAACTGTCCAGCAAGCTTAACGAGAAATCTACTGGATTTATCGATGCCTCGACTCTGATATCGATATCATCAACATTCAAATTCCGATGATCTCGATGGTCCCTTGATCATTCTTGTTAACCTGAAATATTTCATGTCAAGTCTCTCTCACTTTCAAGTGTCGATGAATCAAACCTCTCATCGATGAAATTGGAGTTCAAAATCCAATAACATCGACAAGTGTTTCGATTCCATCAACCAGTTGGCTAAAGGTTTCAAAAGCGTATGACATTGAGTTTGTGTCATCGAGCAGACCATCGATGCTATAGAGAGTATACGCTCAATGATATCGAACTCTGTCATAAATGTGACCGTTTTATATCTGTTGGAAGCTTTTCCCTATTTAAAGAGAGCTTGTCTATTATTATTGGTAGAGAAAGAAGAGAGTGCTTTTGTGTGTTTTACCTTAGATCATATATCTAAAGCCCTTTCTCTCATGGAAGTTCATCTTCCAATCCACCCTCACCAGTGACATTCAATAAAGTGGATTGGGGAATGAACTTCCGCATTCAAGAATCCTCCATCTACTACCTTAATGGAAAATCATTAAGCTGGGATGTCTTGAATGCATAATCAGAATCACTCTATCTTCCTTATAGGAAAATATTTTATAGAGTAGGATTCCGTCTTAACCTTAACCCAACACGAAGCCTCGCATTGGTACATCATTTGTGTTGCGGATCAAGGAAGCCGAAGTCTCTTCGTCAACAAAGGAGGAGATCTTCATCAATGTGCTGAATGGGACTCATCTGCTTATCTGTAAGTTATTAGAGTCCAGAGGACACTTGTGATCATTCCTTTTTAGGATTGGGTCTTAGGTGTTTCTCACCCTTACAAGTCCTCGTAGGAGGCCTCCGACGGGAGTGTACGTAGTGGATGTGTTGTGTGGACCCTTGCTCTATAGAGTGCATAAACATCCGGTTTAATGTGAACCTGTCTAAAGCCTTAAGTTTAAGGTGAACCATGGGAAACCTCGGGTTTAGGGTTAACCACGTAAAACCTCTGTTAGGGTCTTATGGGAGATCCTTGGCCAGTGTGCCTAAAAGTGGGTGCGTTATGTTGACCCTTGCTCGTGAGAGCATAAACAGTCAGCCTCAGTGTAGGTTATAAGGGTTGAAGGTGAACCTGATTTAAAACCTTAGGTTTGAGGTGAACCGCTGTGAAACCTCCTTAGTGAAATTTGGTACACTCAAGGGTTGAGTGCGGTTACCGGGAGTGGAGTAAACAAGTCGAACCACTATAAAAATGATTATGTTTGAGATTGTTATTCTTTTGTTTATGCGATTTACTTTAATATTTTCATATCTGAATATTTGAGATCACACCTCACACACATACACAGTCATATCCATCATAAACTAGTTTTCATATTGTTCACTTCTTAAATAGTTTGTGATTGGATCCTCCACTAGGCTTGGAAGCCAGTAGAGTTACTTTTAAGTAATCCTAATATGTGCTTATTGTTAGGATTAGTGTAATAGAATTTTAAATAAACCATAAAAACTTTAAAAAGTCATATTCACCCCCCTCTAGGACATATTGGCATATTTCTACTTCAACTAAAGCGGTCTTGACTGCAATTTCAATTGGTATCATAGTGGGTCTCTCTTTGAGGGCTTCACCGCCTAGAGAGTGATCTTAACTGAAGTTGGGAATATGGCCAAAGGAAAGGGCTCATCAGCCTTTAGGCCTCCAGTATTTGATGGTTCAAATTATGCTTATTGAAGTCTAGGATGCACTATTTGGATCATGATGTTTGGACATAATTGAAACTGGATAAGTGTCATCGAGCGATCAAATTATTCTTAAAAATGGCACAACTATCTCCAAACCTAAATCCAATGACATGTGGACTGCATTCGAGAAAGAAAAACAAACGTCTGAAGCAAAAGCAATGAATGTTATCTACTGTGTTGTGTCCCAAGAAGGATTTGTGCGACACATCTAAAGAGGCATGTGATCTAGTGGAAACAACCCATGAGGGAGCAAGCATAATAAAAAGGTCCTAGGTACAACTCTTAACATCTCAATTTGAACACATCAGAATGGAGGATGATGAGACCTTCATGGAATTTTATATAAAAAAAAAAAAACTGAATATCATTTGTAATTCCATGGGTGGATTAGGAAAGAAAGTTTTGGTCTAAAAATTTGTAGGAAAATACTAAGATCCCTACCAGAATGTTTCAACTCAAAAGTTTCAACCATTAAAGAGTGTAGGAATATGGATGAAATGAAAGTAGAAGAATAAGTAGGTTCCCTATAAACTTTTGAACTATATTTCAAATAAACTCCTAAATCCAAAAATACTGTCCTTAAAACTTCAAAGAATACTTTAAATGAGGAAAGCTCTGAAAATTGTAAGCTGGAAAGAATCAATATGTCCATTAAATCTGAATCTTTGAAACTTACTAAATATATTGAACTATTGAAAGATAAAAATGAGCATCTAAAGAATGAAAACCACACACTCATGTTTGATATAGAGAAATATAGAAAATCTGCTGAAGTAAATTATAAATTTTCCCAGAGTAGTAAAAAATTAGAAGTACTCTTAGGGAAGGGATGACCTGGGAAAGATAAGAGTGGATTAGGATATGACAAATTCAAATAAAAAAAATAAAAATAAAAATGCAGCACCAATGTTGGAGCTACTTTTATTTGTCATTCATGTGGAGACTCTGGTCATTATAAATTTGAATACTTGTCACCTAGGAGGACTCAACTCCTTTCTGGTCTAAATCATACTAGTAAATACAGACCAACCAGAAGAACAATACAAAATGTCAAGAGTCCACCTAGCAATATGGCTAAAGATAATACACATCCATCACCATCAAGAATGACAAGGAGAATGGATGAGCTATTGAATCAAGTGGCCCAACTAAATCAGAAAAATTGATCAATCAAGGGAATGTGATTCAATTACCAAATGTGTCCAGACAAACCCATAGTGAAGTAAAAACAACGTCTTCAAGAAAAACTGTCACTAAAATGGTAGTGAAAAATAAAAGAATTTGCCTTATGACTCACTCATTTTCAAAAACAGGCAATAATGCTAAGGGGTTCCTAGATAGAGGTTGCTCAAGACATGTAACGGGTGACAAATCCTTTCTCGCAAATTATTCAAATCTTGATGATGGGGTGGTCACATTTGGAGACAGAAGCATCATTAAGGTAATGGGGTATGAGACTATTGATGGATTAGAAATGCTCAAAAATGAGAATGCTCTCCTGGTAGAAGTGTTGACACACAACCTTCTAAACATTTCTCAAATATGTGACAACAAGCATAAGGCTATATTCGACAAGCTAAAATGTAAGATCCTGGATTTATCATGAAAACCAGTTATGAAGGGTCTTCGCACTAGTGATCATTGCTATGTCATCAAAAATGATGATCCATATGCCCAGTAACAATTGAGCGTGGAAAATAAGTCCAAGTCATGGCTTCAAGATCTGGATGGATGTGAGAAATGATGCATTTTTGGCAATTATCATGAGATATTTGAGGTGTCTATGCCTCAAAAACATTTGTGTATAAACATTCTGATGTTTATAATCTTGGGTGGTACAACTATTTTTTGTATACTGAAGCTGACATAAAAATATTTAAAGATATGCATGTATGGAAGATTATCGAAGACTGGAGATAACTTGTCCCATCTTTCCTCTCGATAAATGAATCATCTGCACAGAATCGACCCCATCGACGACCCCTCAAGAATTTGAAACATCGGGTCGATTAGTTAGCCCTTGAACTCATCATTGATAACATCGATTAAGGGTATATCGATAGAAGTCGGGAGAGCGTGGCGTTTCATCTTCCAGAGCATTTTTCATCTCTTGGTTAGCTATTTTTCCTTCAAAGTTTCAATATCTAAAGATAAGAGTCTAGCCCTCATACAAAGTGCCTCAACTAAAAACAAGCAAGGTAAGAGAAATGTAACTGCCTCATATTCATTTTCAAATTTAGAAATCATGGCAGAACGAGCTATACATAGTAAATGTGTTGAACCCTTTGGGATCATCAATCTCTTGGAACTGATCGATATCATGAATGTTGGAGGGGAATTTCAACATAATCTTGTGCATCAGTTTCTGAACTTAATCTACAATGTTGAAAACAATCCTCCATTCATTTCAGTTACTGTCAATAAATCAGACTAAGCACATCACTCTCAGACTGATAAGTCGTCTGGTAGGTGTAGAAGTTACTAGGATACCCGTGTCGGAACGAAATATGAATGGTCTTAGTGTATGGGAAGAAGTTCCTCAACAGAGCTACGATTCCCAGAAATGCAGAGAATGTTCTTCATGTCAAATATCTCAATCCTGCATACAAAATTCTTCACAGTATTTTCAGCACAAATGTCTATCCTTGTGAAGCCTCTGGGAACAAGCTATCTCTATACATTCTAAATGTGTTGTACGATGTTAATCTCGGTATTCACATCTGCCTACCCACTCTCATTCTTCAACAATTAATTCGGGTGTCTTCAAATGAATCCATCACTACACTTCCATTCCCATGTCTTGTGTCCAAGCTATCACGACAATTTTGGGTTGCCTCCTACTAATGATCTCCCAAACCCGTGCGTCCAGTTTAATCATGAAGACATCTGCAACATCGTTACCAACATGCCTCGTGGGGGAAAATTGATTCAAGCTTAGACAAAGGATATTCTGTACACAACCCCATCTCTGTTGAAAACATTCAGGCTGTCACCAATTCGAGACACTATACAAGATTTGCTGGAGAGACAATCCTACATAATGAAGTGGCTGGATGACTGCGAAACTTGTCTATTGGAAATCAAAACCATGCTGACAACCCTACAACATGATACACAACAAATTCTGGATGTCTTACCAGTGCGGTAAAGGTTTTTGATTGTCTAACATACGACCAATGCATCACATACTTGGAGTCTCCTTGAAATGTTAAGGGCATAAAAAGTTTTTTTTGCCCTTCTCTCATATATATGTGTGTTATGCATTACTAACCTACAAAGTTCAAAAGTTTTTGTTGGTATGATATCCTCTGAGTGAAGAATATACTTCGATTTTGAGGGACCGTGAATTTTACTGCTATCTGGGGCATTGTGTACTTTTTGTTGGATATTTTGAACATGGCTGGGTATAATTCTATTTTTACTGCCATGATAATATTTTAAGATCCCCTGGTTTATCTAGTTTATGATATATGGAATGCATGTGATGTCTCTTAATGATTATCTCATCTACTATATCACTGCTCTATCTAATCTGCTATGCATACATACTTACTGCAAATGATGTCTGTTAATCAACTGTTTAAACATTTTACATCTATTTATTATATGCGTATTCCTCTGAATGACGGTTCTCCCACGTTACTTTAACTTCAGTCAATATTAACTGTTATATCTTTGTTAATGACTAATAAAAAAGGGGGAGAAGCGCTCAAACACCCCAAACGGAAAATTGTATATCTGTTTGAATGGTGTTGCAGGTGTTAGGGGGAGCAACGATAGGGGGAGAATGCTGTAAGGGGAAGCAGCTACTGGTTGTGTATATGTCTTCACTAGAAATTGTAAAATCATGTAAAACGCATGTACACATAATTTAGGATGTGTTTGTCTAGAGACTGTTCGAGGGTGTTTTGGTATTTTGTCACGTAATTGACAAAAGGGGAGATTAAAAGTGCCCTGGTTTGTCAATTAGCGTGAGTGTTAAGTCAGTTAGACTGCAGAGCCTCATAGGAAGATCAACTCATGCGTCTACCTCAACCGGGATGTGTGCAAGCTCGCCACAGGTAAATCTAAGCCTCACATCCCTTGTGCCAAAACACCAGGTATATAAAACCCTTAAAACAAACTAGAACATCATAGGGTTTTTAAGTTAAGAAAACTTTTTTTAAAAATTAGAATATTCTCTAAGTTTTCTTACCTTGTCTATTATATCAATACACATCTCGATATGATCGACCTGTGCTGTCGAGTCCTTGATGCTCCATCGATACCATCGAAATGAGGACCAAACATGTCCAGCAACCTCATACATATCTGGACGGAATTATCGATATATTGATACACCTATCGATAACATTGATATTCAAATCTCGATTCTATCGAAGTTGACTTGATAATATCAGCAGGCAGATTTTCGGTGCATCTGTTTTTCCTTAAGAATATCATATAAGCATCGATACATCGAAGTCTCCTCGATACCATCGAAATTCAAATCTCGATGATAGTGAAAGGCTTTCGATGATATTGGTCATGGGCGCCAAGTTCTTCTAGCAAAATATTTTAGGGTTGTTTAACTATGATCGGGGGTCTCTCGATAGAATCGATATTCAAATATTGATGATATCGGTACCAGGTTGATTGCATCGAACAAGGACATAAACTGTCTAGCAAGCTTAATGAGAAATCTGCTGGATTTATCGATGCCTCAACTCTGATATTGATATCATTGACATTCAAATTCCGATGATCTTGATGGTCCCTCGATCATTCTCGTAAACTTGAAATATTTCATGTCAAATCTCTCTCGCTTTCAAGTGTCGATGAATCGAACCTCTCATCGATGAAATCAGAGTTCAAAATCCAATGACATCGACAAGTGTTTCGATTCCATCGACTAGTTGGCTAAAGGTTTCAAAAGTGTATGACATTGAGTTTGTGTCATTGAGCGGACCATCGATGTTATCGAGAGTATACGCTCGATGATATCGAACCCACTAGATGATATCAAACTCTGTCATAAATGTGACCGTTTTATATCCGTTGGAACCTTTTTCCTATTTAAAGAGAGCATGTCTATTGTTACTAGTAGAGAAAAAAGAGAGTGCTTTTGTGTGTTTTACCTTAGATCATATACCTAAAGCCCTTTCTCTCATGGAAGTTCATCCTCCAATCCACCCTCACCATTGACATTCAATAGAGTGGATTGGGGAATGAACTTCCGCATTCAAGAATCCTCCATCTACTACCTTAATGGCAAATCATTAAGCTGAGATGCCTTGAATGCATAATTGGAATCACTCTATCTTCCTTATAGGAAAACATTTTATAGAGTAGGATTCCATCTTAACCTTGACCCAACCCGAAGCCTCGCATTGGTACATCATTTGTGTTGCGGATCAAGGAAGCCAAAGACTCTTCGTCAACAAAGGAGGAGATCTTCATCAATGTGCTGAATGGGACTCATCTGCTTATTTGTAAGTTATTAGAGTCCAGAGGACACTTGTGATCATTCCTTTTTAGGATTGGGTCTTAGGTGTTTCTCACCCTTACAAGTCCTTGTAGGAGGCCTCCGGCGGGAGTGTACATAGTGGGTGCGTTGTGTGGACCCTTGCTATGTGAAGAGCATAAACATCCGGTTGAAGGTGTACCTGTCTAAAACCTTAGGTTTGAGGTGAATCGTGTGAAACCTTGGGTTTAGGGTTAACTACATAAAACCTCCATTAGGGACTTATGGAAGATCTTTGGCTAGTGTGCCTAAAAGTGGGTGTGTTGTGTTGACCCTTGCTTGTGAGAGCATAAACAGTCAACCTCAGTATAGGTTGTAAGGGTTGAAGGTGAACCTGATTTAAAACCTTAGGTCTGAGGTGAACCACTATGAAACCTCCTTAGTGAAAGTTGGTACACTCAAGGTTTGAGTGCGGTTACCGGGAGTGGAGTAGACAAGTTGTCGAACCGCTATAAAAATGATTGTGTTTGAGATTGTTATTCTTCTGTTTATGTGATGTACTTTAATATTTTCATATCTGAATATCTAAGATCACACCTCACACACATACACAATCATATCCATCATAAATTAGTTTGCATATTGTTCACCCCTTAAATAGTTTGTGATTAGATCCTCTACCGGGCTTGGAAGCCAGTAGAGTTACTTTTGAGTAATCCTTATACGTGCTTGTTGTTAGGATTAGTGTAATAGGAATTAAAATAAACCATAAAAACTTTAAAAAGTCCTATTCACCCCTCTCTAGGACATATTGGCATATTCCTACTTCAACTAAAGTGGTCTTCACAGCAATTTCAGTTTACCCCACTTTGAATGGTAAAAGGGTTGAAAACTACATTTGATCGGATGGTCTTGTTAGAGTTTGTGTAGTCCATTAGAGCATCATTGACACACATACATAAAATCATTGGATGACCACGTACAAACATTTGTACAATGGTCTACACATTTGTTGATGCAAATGCCTCAACAGGTCCTTATAAAATAAACCTATTCTACAAGTTTTTGTCCTGTGTACAATTAGTTATACGCTTGCTTATATACCATTGTCCTTTTGGGGCCCACACTGGTGTATATATCCCATCCAATGTATGCATTAAGTGGACCCCACCAGAATTAACAGATGCATAAAAAATCAGGCCTATCCCATGCTTATGCGAGCCAAGCCAAAATAAAAATAAAAAATAACCTCCCCTCAAAACCCAAAACCACAAACTCACCTGATGTCTCACTCAATGGCTGGATCAGTAATGTTTCTGTGGCGTCCAATTTTCAACGTCGGGAGACCCTGTTGGACAGGCTGAAGGCCCCATAGACAAGACAACCGGCTGCCTGCATAACCCTTATCAAATAAGCTTATTCTAGTACCAGGGACTTGTAGGAGAACAGTCCTCCCACAAGGTGGGTACAGATAATTATACTGGTGTTGTAAAATTTATGAGAAATAGAATATAAATTAACTAGCACTAACCACCATACACGTGGCATACATGAGCGGATACATAATTTTTTTTATAATGAGGATCCATTCAAGAAGAATTTTCTCATTAGATGTTGACTGTTCGCCAGACTGACTTTTTTAAGTCGCTTGTCGTCTTCATCCAATGTGAAAATGATGCAACGTGTTGAGGTCGAGCACTATCTTCCTAAGGGAGATAACAATTCTAAATTCACAGAACTTCTCTAGATTCCTCATTAATATGCTTCGAACCCACAAGAAAAAAAAAAAAGAAGAAAAATAGAATAATTTCTAGAAATTCGTAATAAATTGATTGATTGACTGACATGTATGTCCCTATTACACTGTTAATATAGAAAATAAAATAAAATTCCTTATTACCAAAAATAGCAACATTCTAAGTCTAATAAAATTTTTAATCCTAATAAAATTCTTTTAAAGCCTAATTTCTAAAAATAAAAATTTTAAATAAACTTTTGCTAGAAGAGTCCTGGCATGATTATAAGTTGATTTTAAAATAGAAGAAAATCTAAAACTCTAAAAATAAGAAAATATTAAAAAATTTGTAATTACTAAAAATCGTAACTTTCCTTAAAAATTTGTTTCTAGCTTAATGTGTGTTTTCTAACGAAACTGATAGATGCGACCCACTTTGTGGGTTGGTTCACCTCGGATGGCCCGTTTCAGTAAAGATTGATAGGTTGTGTTCCCTGAAACGATACCTGTATCAAAAGTTACAGTCAATTTATGGTCCACCTTTTGGCCCAACCATGCTATAATGTATCTGTGACACTTTCTACATGAGACCCCTCCACTCGAAAAAAACTCATCCTTGAGTTACTTATAATTTATTAGCCCTTCTCTTGTAACTTCTGACATCGATGTTTATTACCCATTCTCTTGTAATTTGTATTAGGCTCTTGAGCTGACACAATACATGTACTCATGCTCTCCTTGACTTGGCTAGTATCGATCAGTTCTTTCACTTCTATCTTTAAGATCTCACATTCCTTCTGATAACGTGAGAAATTAGGCAAACTTCTCCTTGAGACAAGATCAATGTGGTTTTCTATATCTCGTATTGGAGGCAATTTATTAGGAAGTTCATTGAGCACAATCACTTTGAACTCTTGCAACACTAGTTTCAAATCCTTTGGAATGTTCACAGGCTCCATATAATTTTCCTTTTCAACTAATACATCTACATATCTCCCATCTCCTCAGATTGTTTAACGAAATCATGTTTGGGTATGAGAGACTGTTCCTCAACTTAAAAAGTCTTGGGTTGGTTCTTTGTTCTCATAGGGACGGGTATAATCTTTCTACAGTCTTTAATAAATATAAATACGTTATCCTGACCTCTATGCATAACATCAATATTATTTTGCAATGGTCGACCAAGTAACATATGACAAGATTCCATGTCGACTACGTCACAAAGTACTTGATCCTTATAATTTTTACCAATTAAAAACGAAACAGTGCATTGATAAGTGGCCCATTAAGCTATGACCCCTGAGGTTCAAGATGGTGACCATTTGATGATGGCGGCGACCGCATGTGACTCTTTCCCATTCATATAAATGGAGATAATCCTTCCATGAGCTTAAGATTGCTAGAGGATCTTCAGAAATACCATCTTTGAATGCTAGTCGATCGGTCTTATTGATGCATTTTTCCGGAAGACCCTCCCTAGCTAGCCTCTTAGAACCTACACAAAGAAATAAGATATAAAGGAGACCCTATCTAGAGTAGGGGACCCTCCGATGCTTTCCGATGCTTAAGTCAGGACCTTTGGTCTATTTTGAAGGGAATGACCACTTGGGAAAGAGTCACCAGTCGTGTATTGTGAAAGAGTATGTGTACGTTAGTGGGTGAGGGGTACCTTTATTTATAGGAGAATGAATATCACGCCGTAAGGAGTTTCTTCGGATACATCAGAGGGGACTCTGCATAGGTATCTAGATTCATTCGGGATTCTGTTGAGATTATTGCCATCCGGAGTTCACAGGATCTAATTTGATCCTCAAAAGATCTTAGGAGAGATATTCGGGCCGTTGGAGAGATTTTTGAATCGTTGGTTCGGGCGAAGGTTACTCACAACACCAAGTGTAGAGTCGTGATGTAGTAATAATCACGGTGAGACCGAGGTCGAATCCACATGGACTAAAGTCGTGTGTATTCTGAAAGTAACTAGAACTAGAACTAGAAGAAGATCTAAGTTAGAAATCTGGAAATAAAGGGAGTAATTGTGAATAAGTTTTAACTATTAATTGAAAGGTGGGAACTAGGGTGCCAAGGATCCACTTATAGAAAATTGAGATGCTACCTTGCTTGATTCAAGAGGTCCAACTGGAATCAAAATCCTATCTTATCCAGTTGGGAAAGGAGATGATCGAATCTCTGAACTTTCATTGAACTAGCCGTAATGGAAGACAGTTGTGAGGATTGGACGGGATTCTATCACCCAACCATGCCCAGGAGACATGGCAAACAATAGGATTTACCGATCCCACAACCGATGGGGGAGAATTGTGAAGATTGGAAGGGATTTAGTCACCCAACCATGCCCAATGGATGATGGTGAACAACGAGATTTACCACTTTCACAATCTCAAATAGGAAAAGAAGATATCTAAAGCTATCGCAGATCTATTACAATTTGAGTCATAATAAACATTTAACATTGAAAATATTCCTTAAAATCAACTAGAAATCAATGAAGTTCAACATAAACATGAATCAAAGCAAAGTAAGCATCCTAGTCATGCTAAAAAAGAACAAGCTTCACCTCTTAGCCCTAGTTAAGAGGTTTAGCCAACCATAGACATGATTGAACTAAGAACTCTTAAACAAAACAAAAAGACCAACGAAGGAAGAAGAAGAAAAACTCTCGAGCAATGGCTCCGCCCTTTGGCTCCACTCCTTAAACCCTATAAGATGTTTAGGAACGTCTTAGGGAATCCTATTTATAATCGTGAAGCCCCATCTTACGCCACTCCTTGGAATTTTCGAAAACCTCTTACGAAAGGCCTCAATTTATGCAATCTGCGTTGGCCCCGCGTTACAACTTTGCCCGATTTCATTGGCACCAAAATCGTATTTGAAATTTATTACATCTGAAATTGTATATACAGAGTATGTAGGTGGCACCGAAATGGCATTAGGTGGCATCGAAGCTAGATTCAGTGGCACTAAATTAAGCTTAGGTGGCACCAAATTAAGCTACTTTCTTGCTGGACTGTTTTGTGCACTTTCGGTGGCACTGAAGTTAGCTTAGGTGGCACCGAAGTGTCCTATTTTTCTGCTATTTAACTTGTGCTTTTGCCAGTCTTTTCTCCATCCATTGTACTTGGTTTCCTTAGATCTTTGGCATGATAATTCTTCGTTCTTGGTCTCCTAAGATCCCTCCTTTTCCTTGGTGATTTTTGAGCATTAAATCCATGCTTTTAGCATTCTTTTCAATCCAAGCTCTCAGATTCACCTTGCAACACAAACATGTATAAAATATAACATTAAGCAGTATCATGTTCATAAAACCAAGATATATATGGGGGAAAATATGTAATATTTAGCACTCAACACACTCCCCAACCATCATTTTGCTAGTCCCGAGCAAAACATGCGTGAAATAATCTTCAATCCTCAATGTTTAAAACCTCTTTTAAAAAATAATCTTTTGTGCAATCAGGTATGAATGAGTAGAATAAAGGCGAGAAAAGTGAGATTTTGAAAACTTAGAGCTTAATCACATAAGCAATTAGTCAAGTAGGTTCTTTATCATTTAACTTTGATCATAAGTTAATACACTAAGTTTTCTAATGTGCTCAGTGCAAATCAACTTACTTCCCATAAAAATACTATCTTCTCTGAGATAATCGATGATCGGATCCATCTAGGTCAGTTCCGAGCTTACCGAAAGGACCATGGTGAGGTTGGCCTCGTTGATACTTGGTCACGCAAGGAACTTGATTGGGATGGATTGTGGAATGTCGTCTTCGTCTACAGTGGTTAGTTTTGTCAGCATGTCGACCTTGGAATTCTTGGCCCGAGGAATCAGGGTAACACTGCATTTTTAAAATTTTTTTATCAATTCTTTGCCCTTTTGTAGATAGGCTTTCATGCATTCTTTCTTGGCCTGGTATGCTTCGGCTATTTAATTGACAACTGCTAAGGGTCAAATTTGCATATTATCCTCCATTTATATCTTGGTTTTATAAACATGATAATGCTTAATGTTCTATTTTACTCATGTTTGTGTTGCAAGGTGAATTTAAAAGCTTAGACTGAAAAGGGTGTTAAAAGAATAGATTTGATGCTCAAGAATCACTAAGGCAAAGGATGGATCTTAGGAGACCAAAATTGAAGAATTCACATGCCAAAGATCCAAGAAAACTAAGTGAAGAATGAAGAGAATCAAAGATTTAAAGTGAAGAAAAGGAATCTTGAAATCATCCTGAAAAAGCGTATTCTTAAACTCTGGATCATTTTGTGAAATTGTGCAGAGTAAAGTCTATTTTGGGAAACTGCGTAGAGTGAATTCTATTTTAGCAAATTGCGTAAATTTGATGCGATTTCTAGAGTTTTCCAACTAGGTGGAAAAATCGGAGTTCCACAACTATAAATAGGACTCCCTAAGATGTTCCTAGGCATCTTCTATGGTTTAAGGAAAGGAACAAAAGGGTGGAGAAGTCGTTGCCAAGAGTTTTTCTTCTTCTTCCTTAGTTATTTTCATGTTTTTCTTAAGAGACCTTGATCCAATCATGTCTATGGTTGGCTAAACCTCTTAGCTAGGGCTAAGAGGTGAAGCTTGTAGCATGATGGGATGTTTCTATTGCTTTTGATTCATATTTATGTTGAACTCTATGGATTCTAATTTGAGGAATACTTTCAGTTTTTAATGGTTTATTGTGACTCAAATTATAATATATCTACAATAGCTTTAAGTATCTTCTTTTCCTAATTTGATATTATGAAATTAGTAAGTCTTATTATTCACCATTGTCCCTTGGGCATTGTAGGGTGATGATATCCTTCCTAATCTTCACAATTCTCCTACTTTGAGATTATGGGATTGGTAAATCCTGTTATTTGCCATTGTATCCTAGGCATGGTTTGGTTATGGAATCCCTGCCAATTATCATAGTTCTCCTTCATTGAGAATTAGGTCAATGGAAGTTTTAATTTGGTTTTATTGATATATTTTTCAATTGGATAAGGTAATACTCCAATTGTAATTGTGTTACTTAAATCAAGCAAGAGGGCTTCCTTTCACTACAAGTGGATCCTTGGCACCCTAGTTCCCACCTTTAAATTCTTAGTTTTAATTACTTAATTCACGATTACTCTCTCAATCACTTCAGAATTAGTTTCACATCTTCTTTTAGTTTTACTTCTAGTTAATTTCAGAAACGCACAAGATCAGTCCTTGTGGATTCGACTTCGGTATTACCGAGATTATTACTACATCACGACCCTACAATTGGGGTTGTGAACAAGTTTTTGGTGCCGTTGTCGGGGATTGACGGTTGCGTTTTCTGGATTTGATTAGTTTTAGAATTAGGTTAGGATTAGGATTTATTTACTTTATATTTTTAGGTTAGGGTTCTTTCCTAATTTATTTTTAGAAACTAACTTTTCTTTTCATTTAGGGTTTAGGGAGAACTTGCCATTCAGCAGCTCCAAAGTCATTGATCAAGTTCATCGCTGGATCATCAGAATTGGTTTATCGCTATCCCTTCCCAACAATCTTAACAGGAGGTCCTTCCAGCTGCTCTCTCTTCTTCGCAACTCCAATCCGAGGCTTAGCTCTAAGAACCTCAAGATTGTTAAATGGATTCGGCCCAAAAGGGGCTGGATTAAAATCATCGTGGATGGCTCCGCGCTAGGAAATCCTAGCCCATCGGGAGGAGGTGGCATAGGGAGAACTAGGGAAAGAGATTTTATTTTTGGTTTCTCATTCGAGTATGGGGCAGGCTCGAATTCTCGGGCAGAATTTCGTGCAATATGTGGGGCCTCGCGAAGTGTGTTGAACTAAGATATTCGAAGATCGAAGTGGCGAGCGATTCCAAGTCCATTGTGGATATTCTTTCTAAGAATTCCAACCCGTCGTGGTCCTTGTGTTAATGGTATGTTGGTATGTGAGAGTTAAATTTTTGTCTAATACTTTGGACATCTCCTTCACCCATACTCCAAGGGAAGAGAATGCTATAGCGGATGATCTAGAAAAGAGGAAGCACCTCTCAAGAGTCCAATTACTATGCTTCCTAGGCGGATCTACCCTCGTTCACCAGTGGTCTGCTATTCCTGGATAGGGTAGGTCTAGGATATTTGCACAAAGTCTAGTGATCCGTCCTTCCATTCATATGATATGCGAGGCTTCGATCTTTTTGTGATGCCCGCCCGAAATGTCTGTACATCCTCTTTTTGGTTATAAAATACCTCTGTTTAAAAAAAAATTTAAAAACTTTTCTTTCTATTTCTAGATTTAGAAACTTTCCTAATTTATTTTTAGAAACTAACTTTCTTTCTATTTTCATATTTAGAAACTTTCCTAATTTGTTTTTAGAAACTAATTTTTCTTTCTAGTTCCAGATTTAGAAACTTTCCTAATTTGTTTTTAGAAACTAATTTATTTTTAGGACTAACATTTTGTTTTTTTTTTTTTGTTTTAGGTTAGGGTTTTTCCTGATTTATTTTTAGAAACTAACATTGTTTTCTGTTTTGTAGGATCCTAACATAGAACTCTCCAAACCGGTAAACTCCATTTAACTTCTTTTCTACTTACTTTCCATATTGCTGTAGGAATTTTCTTTTATTATATTTTAGGATTAGGTTCAAGATTAGAGTCTCTCCATGTATATGCAAGAGTGGGAATGTCAGTATGCTGAGCTAGTTTTAGAGAATGCAAGAAATTGTGAAGGGTTGTCAGATGATTAGATTAGGAAGCAACCTATGTCCCAAAATTTTTCTGAAACCATCATCGAGAACCAACCAGAATACAATGCTCCACCGGTTAAGAAGTCCTTATGCAATCATAGGCAAGAGAATAATTATACCCCACGGATTAAGAAAACAGTATGTGATTGTTGGGGTTATCATAATTATGGGAGTGAGAACTATTATCAACCATCAAACAAGAAAAAAATGATGAGAGATTATATTATGGGTGATAATATGTACCAACAACCATCAGACTCTCCCACCTATGACTCATACAACTATGATCAGTAGAAACATCAACATTAGAGAGATGAACCAATAATTGATTATAATGACTATTCTCTTGGATCCCCTACCTTTGAAATCCAACCTGAAATGATCCAAGAGGATTCACGTTTGAATTTCACCAACTATCAATAACAGCTCAACAACTTGTCGCAGGTATGATGAAATCATTGAAAGCGATTGAATTGTGCCTCGATAAGGTTGAAGAGGCTAGGTTATCACAATCTCAACCCAATCTAGAAACACAAATCGAGGAAAGCGATCCTAACTCAGTTGTGGAGAGTATTGAGATTGAGAATGAAGAGTTGGATTGTGTTAACGAGCATACGACTCAATTTTTTAAAGAGTCGATCTCGATGACTGTCCAAAGGAATCATCAAGAGACATGGGTGTCTTTCAAATATAATGATACTGACATGCTCCCATCATATGACACAATTGACTTCGATGAGGAGGAAGAGGCTAGTTTATTCGAGCCTCAACTCAACCTAGGAAAACAGTGTGAGGAAAGTGATCTCATCCCACTTGTGAACTGTACTGAATTGCAAGATTCGCTGGAATCAATTTCAATTATGGTTCAGGAAAGTGATCACGAGATACAGAACATTATCGACCATAATGATCTACTCTACCCATCTGACACATTTGATTTACATGTAGAGGAAGAGTCCATTCCAAGTAAACCGCATGACTCTTTTGAGATGTGTGTAGACCACTCCCCTAATTTAGATTATAATATGATTAAGGAGATGGACAAGTTGCCCGAGATGACTCTGGAATTTGAAACCACTCAGTTAAGGCCACATTCTGAGCCGTCAACACTTGACGATATAATGCCTCTATTGAGTAGTAACAATGAACAGTCTTCACATCAATGCGCCTACTGATCCATAATCTATCTATGCAAGGCAGGAAGAGATGTATTCGGTGACAATTGACTTTCACTAAGGTGAAGAGCAAGAGATCATGTTTCCCTCTATTCTAAGAGAAGACGAAGGAATCATTGGGCATATCATCACAAACCTCAATGTGGAAAATGAGCCTCTCTCAACTGACTATCTTAACTCTCTAAAAGATCGCTTGACATATTTTGCATATTCAAATGATCCCATGATAAAAGAAATAATGGATGTTTTGCAAAACAATACCTCGATGGTTGTTACTGGCCGAGGGAACCCTTATTTTGAAGCCCTTCCTTTAACAGATCTTGAATGTTTACCATTAAGGGAGGAGCTGAAAGTTGAACCGAAGCCTGAAACTTCAGAATATGTTTAGAATACATCATCTACTTAGAATTTCTCTAAATTTTATCTACTTGTAGTCTCTAATTCACCATGTTGCGCTAACTCTGAAAGTTTATTTGTCTCAAGTGAATCATATGGACTTTGGATACCTCAGGATATTAAAATGAAACTTTATGCTGAGGTCTACAAATTTCTCTGACAATTCATGCTCTAGGACATCCAAGCCTATTGCAAAAAGAGCTTTTGGATCACTACCAAAAAATAGGGCAACGCCGATGGTTAGAAACCGTCGACAATGACCTTCCCTGACAGATTTTAGTCGTCATAAGGTCCGTCGGCAAAGGGTGTGTCGATGTTGCTCGCCGACGGATTAAAACCGTTGAAGTTTTCGATGGCTAAAATCCATCGGTGATGCCGATGGTAAGGGTGATGGTGAAAACCATCGACGTTTCCGACGGTAGGATTGACGGTTAAAACCGTTTGTGTGTTCGATGACTAACACTGTCGGTGTTTTCGATGGCTAAAAACCGTTAGCGATTCTCGTTAATTAAAAAAGAAATTGAATTTAGATGATATATTTAATTTTGATTTCTTCCTTTTCTATTGTGTAGACTTACCTTCTCAAATAGGTTGGTTCGTTCAGAGCTTTTTAGAAATAGGTGTATCTAATTTTTATATACATATAATAATACCTGAGCATGAAGACCCGTAATCAAAATACCAAGCAACATTCTCCATTATAAATCCTGATGGTTATGAGTACAATGCTTTCCAAGGGTACACGACGTCAACATTGCTAAATCGAAAAATAGATACAATGCATCGAGAAAGCTAAGTCTTCCAAGCTACTCCTGCCCTTAAAAAAAATGGGAAATATGAAGCTTAGGCAAAAAGCCTAGTGAGTACACGTGTGTGCAGTGCGCCGTTGTAACACCCCGTACTTTCTAGTACTTGGGTGTTACCTGATAACCTAATATAAAACACTAAGTTAACTGTTGTGAATGATTTTCATTCGTAAATCAAGCCATCCGACCGTTGAATTTCAAGACAAGCCCATCCATCACATGATTTGACATAAGTACTTTCCCTTAGATGACGTGACGAATAAACCCCCTATCCATAATGATTTAGATATATGTTCATTTGTAAGAATTACATAGAAACATGTCTATAACCATGTGGAGCCATTAGATTTCCCAAAACTCATAAATCGACAGTAATTACGAAGTTGCCACTAACCTAGACCCCTGAACACTGGATCACATGGTTCCCACGGTCTGTTTCATGTGAAATTTTATATAATAGCTAATTATCACAAATTAACCATACACATCGAATTTCAGGCCTTAGATCATAGTAAAATAGCTACTTGACCTCTACATTCGCCCGTGCACTTATCCGATCAAGATTCTGATTCATTCATCTTGTTCACCCCATGTGAATATACTTAAACCACCGTTAGAACTGAAATTAGAGGAATTTATACATGGGAATAAGTAACTCAAATGTAATGACATACATGTCCTACCCCTAATCAATCCAGAAACTCAGCTTGTGTTCATCTATTTACGAAACCGACCGTACATCCACCTACATACATGATCAGAGTGCTAACCATCAAGTTCTCCTATTTTTAGCAGGTCATCTAGCTGTCCATCGTATTGGGAGCCGCCAAACGGACCATCCAAACATCAGAATAAACCACTCAGTTGGAAGATCTTAGAACACAAGTCCAAATTATCAGATAATACTACAACTAAACGTATATAAACGTCACATTAAAACTCGGAGTGGTATGGTCTATTGAAGTGGCATCTTTGTTGTTCATAAGCGATTAAGGCCCAAACTTAGGCATTAGAAAGAGCACGGAAGATAACAAATGTTGGTGAAATTTCATCCTATTTCCACATTGAAGCTAAGAGATATGAACGACAAAAGTTATAATAAGAGAGAGGGGCATAATTGTAATTATATGACTCAAACTCATATGCCCAGCAATGTTGCAACATGTTACGTGAGTTTTTCACCTATACATTCTTATAACATGTGGCCCACTCATAGCTCAAATCTACTTAAAACTCATACCCAACCCTAAACCCTCCCCACTTTTGAATTGTTGTAACAACTCATACCCAATCCTAAACCATAACCTAATAATAGAACCTACACCACTAACAATCACTGATAGATCTATTGTAAAACTGGCATAATGACCTATCAGGGTAGTAAAGCAAAATGAACGGAGTGGATTTGTTAATCTCATCATAGTGGCCCCCACATTTGTGTTCACGTGCATTAGGGGAGGTGCACCTGCCGTGCACTGGACGACGTATCCATTCAATCGGGCTTTGACTACTCAGTGTGCAGGAGACGCAGCTGACGCACATGCTGGCGTCCATATGGGATGGGAGGAGCCAGATGACCTTACAACTCCTTATTCCGAATTTCATTTGTATTTAATTTGTATTGTCACGTTTGTGAAACTTAAGACAATTGGTTTGTATAAGTTTTTGGGTAACTACTTGAAATATTTGGCTTTGTATATTTGGACTCCCTCTTATACTTGATTGCTCATATTCCGCTTGAATGTTTAACGCTGATAAAAAGAAAAAAAATGTACGTGAAATTTGGGATACTTTAAAGGTTAACACTCGGGTTTTTGGAAAACGAGTAGTGTACTCGGGTTCTGCGAACTGGGGTGTTACAGTCGTACATGCAAGAAAGATGGATATTCCACGAAGAAATCATGTATGGTGAAAGACATATAGTATGTAAGGTATAATGTTAATGCCAATGCCAATGCAATACATATGCATCATAGTAATACTCCGAGTCAATGCTTCCGGTATCACCAAGTCATATTTTCTTTTCTCTTATACCACAACCATAACCATATTACATGCATCCATAATCACATCATCATCATCGTATTGTCATGCCATAATCATACAATATCAGAAATACTGGTAAGATCATGAATCATATAATATCGTAGTAAGCAGAAATACTGACAAGTCCATTAGTCATACAATATCAGAGTACGCAATATAGATTAGCTATCCAAATGAGTCACAAAGAGCCAAATATCAGATACCGAGGATGCAATGCAATATAAAATTCCTGATGAGTTCACAAATACCATTAGTCGTATCTAAATACAAAAACACAATAACTCAAAATGTCATATGCCGTGGATGTAATGCAATATGCGGTGTGAATAGAATGACTATGCTGGAGTGTTAAGTCGGAATGATGGTACATAGTATCACAGGATATGGGGTCCATCACAAGGGACTTCTATCCAAACTAGTCTCATACCTAAATTTGGATAGTCAGACTCAATGTGGTAAACTCCTAATCTCAGGTCAGTCGCGCGCCCCAACCGAAATCTTGGCCATTGTAAAGGTACACGTAATAAATAGTTGCGCACCACCAGCCCGAGTGGATAGTGAATAAATGAATGAATAAGTATGCAACTCATGCTCAGTATGTCCACATATCAGTACAGTTCATCTCTGGGATCATCACCGATGTCTATTATACTCTACGCCAGCTTGTCGCCCCTATCTGACCGCATAACTAGGTAAGTGAAAGAGACCTTACTATCTGCCTGCCAATATCGGGCCCAGCTCGTCGATAACGGACCCATTTCTCAAGCTGGTCAAACTTAACTTAGATATTGCCCCCTCACTCAGGCGGGTAAGGTCACACCCCCTCCTAACCGACCACGACACAGTGGGAGACGCGACCTACTGGTATACAGCCCTCATGTGCTTATATACATTCACTCGGTCGGTACTAAGAGGGTTTAGGGATTTTCACTTAGGGCCATTTATGGCAGCCAGATGTTAGAAAACTTTCCGGTGTCCCGTCTGGCCATCCAAGATATGCCTGTGGAGGCTACGTCCCTGATGTCGCTAGGACATACAATAATCATAATGCAAGATGCATGAGTCATACAATCTAGTCATGCATCAATCCTGTGCATACCATGCACTCATGTGAGATAACCTCCGCCTATCAGGGAGTCTCATAACAACATGCTCAATGACATATGCAATGATCAACTACATCTCATAACAAACATGCAGATAATGCATATGGCCATGTATCATAATGCTATGCTATCATATACTCATAATCGATATCGATAACCGTCATCAACAATCGGCCTCGACAATGTGGACATTTAACCAACATTGTCTCCAAGAAATGACCTACATAGAGCCTAACATATAGTGAACCCATGGCCTCATACAAGGGCTAAATATACAATACCATGGGCCTCACTCAAGAGCTTAATGTGCATTACGATGAGCCTTTCACATGGGCTTAACATACATTACAATGTGCTCCATCGCCTGGCCCTCAACGCATCACAATGGGCCTTATCACATAGGCCTCATATACATCACATTGGGCCTTAAACACGGGTTGAATACACATCACAATGTGCCTCAAATACGGGCTGCATATACATCACATTGGGCCTCAAACACAGGCCGAATGTACATCACAATGAGCCTCAAATACGGGTCGCATATACATCACATTGGGCCTCGACAATCGGCCTTGATGATCGGAATCGGCAATCGGCCACAACAATTGAAATAGAACAATAATCGGCCTCGGTGATCGGAATCGACCTATACAATTGGCCTCGATAAATTGGAATCAGCCTATACAATCAGCCTTGATAATCAGCCGAACAAAGCTTAAGAGAAGGTCACAATGTGGACATCTAACCATCATCGTCCGTCAATGTGGACATTTAACCATCATTGATCCCAAGAAGTGATCTGCATAGAGCCAAACGTGTTATGGGCCCGCGACCTCACACAAGGGCATAATATGCATCACTAAGGGCCTTGATCAAGGGTCTAATATACATCACAACGGGCTGCGTCACAGGGGCCTTATACACGTCATGATGGGCCATGACATGTGGGCTGGAAATACATCTCATTGGACTTTACCAAATGGGTCGAGAATATATCACAATGAGCCTTACCAAATGGGTCGGAAATACATCAAGTGGGTCGCATCATATGGGCCTAATATACATCACAATGGGCTCTAACCCGTGGGCCTAATACATCATGGTGGGCCTTAAATACCTTATAATGGGGTGGCCCAACAACTAGTCCAACACTTTTCTGAAGTTGGGCCCCAACCATGAATATAAGACTCTTACATTGAGGTGAGTCCACGACCCAACCCAATACACATGGTGGGCCCACAGATAGATGACCATTCGAACAATCGTGCAGTCTCAAGAAGGTTTCAATGGTGTGGCCCACATGAGTTTTGAATCTGCTTCAGCTAAGGCCCATGCCCAATGAGCGAGTTCACTGGCAAGACGGGGCCACTTCACAAATGAGCCGAAGAGAATGGACAGTAGAATGAAGCATTCATTAGGGTGTGGTCCACTCGTCTAAGGATGGTGGAAGAATCCCATAACCACGTTGGATCTCCAGCACTAGAGGCTTTGACTCCCTTTTTCTTATTATTATTACTATTATTATATTATTATTATTTATTTTTATTTTTATTATATTTTTTTTAAAAACAGGTTTGGATGACCTTGGGTGGAAAATGAGCATCATGATTGGCTCAGGAATGTTTGAATGGTGGTGGCCCCTGATCACTGTCTTGTATGGTATAGCCCACCTGACGTTTGCATCAGGTCCGTCCTTTGGATTTCATCCTAAAATGACTTTGAGAATGGAATGGATGGCTTGGATGACAAGTACATAATGGTAGGCCCATAAGAGAATTTCAATGGTTAAGAGTTCAATGCCATGTTTTCTGTGTGGTGTGGCCCATCCTAGCCGTAGATCTATGTTGATCTTGGAACCATCACCTAACATGAGCTGGCGATACATCTTGGCGGTATGGATAATACACATATAATTAAGGTGGATCCCACAGAAGCTCGCTGACATCCACAGCTATATAGCTGGTGAGAAGGTACTCCAGCCAACCCGCATACACAGAGGTGGGTCCCACGTGGGGTCCACCATAATGTTTATTTTCCATCCAATCTGATCACAAGTTCACAAATACCTGAATTAATAGGAAAAACAAATTTCATATAGATCCAAAACTTCTATGGCCCAAAAAGGGTTTCAATGGTGGATGTTCAATCTCCATTGATTTCTGCAATGGCCCACCTGATAGACAGCGTGGATGTAAAATAAATACATCAATGGTGGGTCCCACCGTCCAGTCATCTGGACAGTGTGGATAAGACCCAAACATCATGGTGGCCCTCACAACAAGTGCTTTTATGTGTTAAGCATGTCTTCACATGATTTAAGACGGTGTGGGCCACCTAAGTGCTGTGAACGGCTGATTTTTGGGGTGACCCGCTGATTAAAGGGGCCCAATCAAATACACGGTGTAGACGCTAGACCTGTATCAAGGTGGGGCCCACTTTCCTCCAGCGTCAGCAGCAGACGCTGCTTGCTACAACGTCAGACGCTGACAACAATAGCGTCAATGCTATTAGTTTTTTTTTTTTTTTTTTTTTTTTTTCACATATGGGGCCCATAACAGGATGATTCAGTCCGTCTGTTGGGTTCTATGGCTTGGGACAGATGTAACAAGCCAAATATTCAATATTTTTGACACACATAAACATCATAGTGGGCCCTAACAGTCTATCATTATTAAAGTAATCCTTTTGATGTGTGGCCTACCAGAGATTTGGATTAGCTTCATCTTTTGGCTCAATGCCTAAATTGAACTGGGGAATAGGATGGACGGCATGGATTAATATATACATCATGGGTGGGGTCCCCTGTGGACCCACACCCCAACCCCTTTGACATGCAGCTGGGACGTTGCCTGCGCTGGATGCTGGTAGCAGCGTCTCTTTTGTGTGTGTGTGTGTGTGTGTGTGTATATATATATATATATTATTTTTTTGGTTTTATTTATTTATTTTATTTTTAATGTTGTGTATGTGAGTATGTGGCCAGCCCAAATGGCCACCCTTTGGACGGTTTGGATGGCCTACAAAGTTTTGGTGGGGCCCACTATCAATGGGTCCCACATAAAGTGTATAATAAATTATTTTTATTATTAGTCTTTTTATATGCATTTTTCCCTGAATCCACACCATTAAACATATTATTATCATCATATCATCACCATTTTTTTTATCATTTTTTATTATTATAGGTACTCTCCTATGTATCCACACTGTTGCTCGCATCATTATCATCAAATTGTCACCACTAATAATCATACAAATAATCAACAAAGAAAACAAACCACAAGAGTAGAGGGGGGTGTACTCACCTTGATGAATTGGATGGATGGTTGAGATGAATAGAAGAGATGGAATTGATGGTTGAGATGGATGTTAGGGATGGGATTGATAGAGGAGATGGCCCACCAAGATCACTCCTCTCTCTCTCTCTCTCTCTCTCTCTCTCTCTCTCTCTCTCTCTCTCCATGAGTAGGAAAATGGTAAAATGCTAAGGGTTGAAGGGATATATATAGAGAAATTGTTAAAAATGTGGTTAGATTTAATTAATGTGATCTTGGTTAGCTTATATTAGGATCATATCAATTAATTCATAATTTACAATTAATGGTGGATTAAAGGAGCATGGGATGACATGGTGTGATAATGTCATGCTTAAGGTATGGAATGGAGAGGTGTTGACTTTGGGGAGACATGAGAGATGGGAGGTATGGGTGTGTGACATCACACACATGGGTAGAGATTCTCTCACCCATGTGTGGCATGTGCATGTGCGTATGACATGTGTTGTGCACATGTGTGGAATGAAGTACATGGCGCCTTGCGCACATGATATACTAATGATTCTTCACGGCATATCGTATAGACGCACGGGTGGTACCTACGCGACCGTAGTGACGGGGCGGTCGATATGAGATAGGTTTCGAGATCTTGGGGTTCCGATCAGTCGGGTGTGTACTATGAACGATCAATCCAGGTCTAGCTAAGGACATCAATCATTGTGTACGTATGCATTGAAAATGGTACAAAATGCACGGGGTGTTACAAAGTTTACCTCATGGTTGGAATGGTTGCCTTATTTTCTCTGTCCTACAAAACTGGTGAAGATGTGGATGTAAGGCCTCTGTCGGTGCTTTGATTAACCCCATTATCGTTTCCACTATTAGCATTCCTCCCACTACCAACATTTGATCATATGAAATTAAGTCAAGGACTTAAAACTTGGAAATATGACAATGGTAAAAATAATAAAAAAGAGATGATTCCAGTAGTTGATCAGCATGGTGTAAGTTCTGAATGAACAAACCTGATGGCGCAAATGCAATATGATGCAATCATCGATCAACAAAAAAAAGAAAAAGAAAAAAGAAGTAAGATTTTCAACTCCAACCAAGTAGCATGAATTTTGTAGTAGTAAAAGAAGGTTTGTCGAGAAAAGGTTGGAAGCCCCACGAGTCTCCTTAAAGATCAAGGCTTGTTAGTCTCCAATAATCTCCACCATAAACATGGAACGTATACACTTATATACGTAAGAAAAGGAGTCAAATGAACATATCCAATAAATGAGTACCAATAAAATAAAAATCACTAAGAAAATAAATTATTTTTTAAAAAAGGAAAACTAAATTCAAAAGGTCTTACACAATGGAAGTTCAACCATGGATTATGATGCTTCTGCAATGTAGGAGAGATCATTGGAATCTGAGGGCATCATCCACTTCCCAGCCCTTACAGAAATGCTTCAGGCCAATTAGATCAGCCTTTTCTTCTAATGCAGCCTAGCCCTGCACCATCCAATTGTAAAGCTCCCCTGTTTTGATTTTTCTGGCTTGAGTAAGATTTATAATGCTGCTCCAAATAGCTAAAACAAGGTGATGTTGATGATGACGATGATGATAAAGTTGAAGCTAACTCCAAATAGTTGAGAAGTAGACGATAACAATGACAATGACATGAGGCAATGACAATGATGATGATGCAATACTAAAACAATAAAAGAAGACAATCTTCAGAAAATCATCTTTAAATCACATAAGAACTACAACTAATGTGTACATATGTAAACTTAGGGTGTAGTTAGTTGCACCAAACATCATGAAATTCAATTTATACCATTGAAAACTAACCTTCCATCAATTGAATGTAGGTTATTGTTGTATCTCTCTTCTAACTAGCTATTTTTTAGGCCACAACTCAAAAGAATAGCATTTTCCTATGAGGAGAGACAGTGCATTCATGGTGGCTCCATGATCACTTGACCATGGGCACCACTAGTCCAAAACTGGAAACTAGAGTAAAATTTAGAAAAACTCCCCTAACTATACCAATGATGGGTCAAATCTGTCAAACAAGAAACCATTTCTTTTGACCAGACATTATAAAGCATGATCAATTGACTCAAGTGAAACAGGAACAAGAATATTTAAACAAACCTCAGCATCCATCTTGATGAACTTGGTCTCCAAATGCGTTGGTGCCAATGCCTTCAAATGCTTATCGCGATCCTACAGAGGCCATCAATACAAACCCATTACATTTAGAAACAAAGTCTATCTTGTCTTTAAGGCTAGCAATAGGACAGGTTGGTCTGTTGGGTTTAGGGTCCCAAGATGATATGGGATGGGCTCGCCTGTAATAGAAGCCTGCAGGTTGAGGCTAAATTTGAGGCCTAACTGATGAAGGGATTGGGCCTAGGTACAAGTTTTGCAGAAATTTTATATTAAGGTCCAGCCCAATCAATGAAACAGGCCCATTTTTTACTTTAATGGGCATGCTTAGGCATTAAATTGAAGGCTTTACTACTAAATGGGCTAGCTGTGGGCTGATTTCAGGAAATAACTGAGCCCATGGATGCAGCATTAGTTGCAAGCTCGCTGTTTTGTTGATTAATAAATCTAATCTGGTGGAACATATAATGAAATTTGATGCATCCAAACGCCGCGTAAACAAACCTAGAAACTAATTTTTTCGCAAATATAATTGATGGAAAATACAAGCTATTTGAGAGAACAAAATCAAACCACCTCTTCAAGATGAGTGCTTTCGGTTGGTCTAGTACGCTTTCACTGAGCTACATCATTCTTTTTCTTCATTTTAGTATTCATGGACCAGCACAACACAAAATTGAAAACAATACAAAAACTAAAACACAAATTTCCCTTTTGTTTTTTCTGAAAGTGGGATTGTGTATTTGATTTACATGGTGCGGCATCTGAGGAACTTCCTGAAGACACAAGAGATAACAAATCATATGGATAGGATTATGCAATGATGGACCTTTTCCAAGCAATGATCATACACTATAGGCCTACCCAAGAGTAGTCTCAATCACTAAGGATCATCATGCGATAATCAATCAATCAGAAACAAACATTTCAAACATCCATCAAGCTAAATGCACATTTCAAACATTTTCGTTATATAGTGGCAGTACTAGTTATTTATTGTCCTGCTTAAATTGCATTCTTTATGCATGTATTGTTTTATTATTGGTATGTGTGTGCACGTGTTTGTTCTATTTGAGAAATCATCACCTGTTTGTTAGAAAAGGAAAGGGTTGCAGCACACCAGTAAAGGTCTTCCTTGAGTGCTGATTTCAAGCTAGATTGCAAGATATCAACAAACTCTAGAAGGACTACAACAACCATTGCTTCAACTTCATCCACTGGAAGGCCTCTTGAAGCAAGTTCAGTAGCAGACTTTACCTTCAAGTATGACCAAATGTATAATTATCAACAACCTCATGCATGGATAGGCAATAGTGAAGCATCAGTATAGAAAAAAGGACATTAATCTCTTCAGCGGTTTTGTAGATGACCTTATAAAAGAGAAAAGGTGCAAGAACTTCTAATGTTGATATATAAATATTATAGTCACAATTTTGCTCTCCATGCATTTCTGCAGTTTACCCTCAGTCAATTCAGTTCGATACTCCGGTAGGGTGTGATAGATGATATACAACATTGAGAAATGAAAAATATCTTACAGTTTGTCCACAAATCAGAGGTTCAAAACTAGAGATTGACTAGTATATCCAAAATGAGTTCATCTAGATCTTAAAAAAAAAAAAAAAAAAAAAAAAAAAAAAAAACAAGAAAGGAAAGGAAATGAAAAAATAATAAGAATTTATACATCAATATGTTTCTTTAACAAACTTCATTGGCGGAATTTATACATTCACTACCAAAAAAGTGATTTTACTATTACTCGTATCCGTAGAGACCTTTGAAATCATTGTTATAACAAGGTTATCCAGGTTCCAATCACCAGCACGTTGACTGATGAACGGCCAAAGAAAACCCCATGATATAATTGGCCCAAGAAGAGTAGTTGACAATGTGTGGGCAGATAAGAACAGAGCAGTTTCCTCAACTGTACCGTTTCACTCTTTATGTGGGTTGGTCCTAAAGACTATGTATGAGCTTGAAATAAGACTTGATTATTAAGTTTGCCGGACAAGTCTAAGGTTCAACAACATTGCTGTTGAAACCCAAACCTAGCCCATGGCCATTTATGACTGATATGGGAGAATCCTGCCCTGAATTTCAAGCCCCAACACTACAAGGGGTCTAGTTGGTACTCCCTTGTCTACTCTCTTGTGAGAGATGAGTGTGATATATCTTTGCAATAACAACCAAACCAAAGCTATATATGCTCTCTTTTCATGAGGTTGGCTACATAACCAGTGTCAACCAATGACCAAAAGAACCACAATATCACTTTAAGATTTTATGTTTTCTCATGTTAGAACTGCTTGGGAAAATGCTACCTATAGATGTGCATCTACAACCGCCAAATGTTGGTGTCCCACATATTCCAACATGGCACACATGGGATATCTGGGTTGTTTATCAAGAAAAGCCCAACAAATATTCTCTAACCCAAAATCACATGCATTCCACAGGGGCAATTCTTTGATTCAAAAGTTAAGGAGGTCGTCCATGTCCAAACTCCAAAGGAAAGGAGTCAAATAATCAAATGGTTAGAAAATTCCCATTTGGGAACTTTTATGTTATGGATGTCATCCATCTAAGGCCAGGGTTCATGTCATCCATATGATGGGGCCTACCTGATGCATGGATTGGAAATCCTTGGCAAATGCACCCATAAGCTAAGGTACAAAGCCATCATTCCATAACTACCAAAGAATATGCACAAGTGAATAAGTACTTTTTGTCTTTCTTTTTTTTTTTTTTTGCAAAATAAAAAGACTGCACCGACAACTAGCTGTAGGTTAGCTTAAAATCCATTCCTATAAACATTTTCTCTTGAAAATATAAAAGATTTTCAAGGGGAAAAAGTAGAAATTAAAATTTTAGAATACGAAAGAATTGTCATACTATACTTTCAGTTGTAGGTGATCAGTTTTCTAATAAGAGAGCTATTATGTTGTTTAAAAGAATACTACAAGAATTAAGAGTTCAATGGCCAAGCATCCATAAACAAGTGCCAAAGCTTTTGAATAATCCTAACTGTACCTGAACTTTTAAAAATCCCAGCAGTCCTCTTCCAAACTCTCATTTTTTCTCAATTATTCAGCATTACGCCACATATCAAATAAGAAACTATCTTCACAAATTGACCAATTTGCATTAGTACAACAAATTTATTCAAGTTTTGCTTACTTGGATGGAAATGAGAATATTTGAAAGAGATTGCTCATACGTGTCATGGAAATGTACAGCAAGCTTCTCAACATGGACAACAGCTATCACAGCTTCATGCATTAGAACAATCGTGCCTACAACACAAGAAAGAAGCATATAAAGAAAACAAAATCAAAATGAGTATCTGGTTAGGCATGCTAAGATCTTAGTTATCATGCATTCAATCTCAGTCAACAGAGCATTCCTAACCCATACCCATACCACACTTGAGCTCAATTACATATAAAAATAATAGATAACACAAAGCTTTTGTTAACTATGCAACTCTGGTGGATGCATTCACTACATTGTTGATTTAAGATCTTTGGCTTACTTCACTTCAGTTAATGATTCCATCCCCTCAATCTCATATGTCAGCAAGGTGTAAAGTATCAGTCGAAACCAGTATGCATTGAGCACATATTGCTGATGTACATCCTGATACGTGTGCACGCTCACTCACACAACACAAAACCAAAAAAGAAAGCAATTTTTTTTTTTTTTTAAATGAATGAAGAAGAAGGAAGAAGATGTTTTGGGTTACCATGTTAGTACACACCCCACTGTCTACCTAATCTTTTGTCACAAAAGCAAATGCATGGTGTTAAGATGTGGAGCCACATCTGGGACCGCCTTCGACCAGTCGTGAGCCATGCTCGACTGGTCATAGGGTCCGGCTCGACCGGTCGTGGACCAGTTCGACTCAAAGTCCAGCGAGCATCGTTTTTTGATCCCGATGTGCTTGACCAGTCGTGGCCCATTCACGACCGGTCGTAGGGGTCACTTGACTGGTCGTGTAGTGTAACATCCTGATCCTCATATCTCAAGAATGGTCGCTCGAGTATGAGAACCCGAGGGTTACTTTATGAATGGGATTATAGTTTAAGTAAATTTCTCACACAACTTATAATGACAAAACATAACCTTCGTATAAACTAATAACCAAGTTAAACATATGTGAAATAGTAACTAGTAGTAGGGTGAGGTCTCTCAGTAGGAGACTTAATTACAAAACTTAGAGGCAAGCAAATATAATGTCTGGCAGATAAAAACAGTAAATCCTAAGCATTCAGTGAAGTTCCTGTGGTTTGGCTATATCATCATGTGGGCCTTCCTCGCCTTACTCCTTCTTAGCGACATTAAGAATCCCATCATAGTCATCGTCCCTGGCCTTCACGCCTGTGTCTATTTGGTGCAACCGCACAATTGAGTGAGTAAAACTCAGTGGGAATTTCCCTCATAGATTCATTCATAATACATCATTTCAAAATAGGTTAACATTTCATACAGGATTCATAAGGCAATATAAATACATATGCAATGGCATGAGTGTATGAATGTATGTTCAAAACACAGATCTGGTGATGCACATCCAGCTATCAAAATAAAAGACCACCCGTAGTAGATAGACTACCAGGAAAAGGTCATGAGAGTGAGTGCGCCCAAGGGCAATTTTACTCCTGGAATAATACTCAAGGTATGCCCAAGGAGTCTCTAATCCTGGAATAGCCTCATGTAAAATAAGAGCGCCCAAAGTAACTCAAGTGCACAACTCTAGCTGTACTACTGATCTAACAGTAGAGCGAGCCGAATGTGTTTTACATTAAGTACTCAGAAAAGCTCCAATATTATGCGTGAATGTTATGCAACATTGAATATTATGCAACATTGACATTTCATGCCACAATGAAAGTACATCATATATCGTTAACCCACTTTTACTCGTGCATTGAGGAGTATAATGCCAATTCTCAATCATAATTATTCATGATTAGCATAACCAAGTCAGGAACAAGAGAAGTTGTACATGTAAGGGACTGGTTCATTAGTTTCAAGGCAAAATCGTTCTATAAGGTGGAACGGACTATGGAATAAGTTAACCTTACAATTAAAGACAGTATTCATCACTTCATGTATTCATAATTCAACATGTCAAACTAAGAGACCAAGAGCAGAATATGAATAAGAATAACAAGATTAGTGTAGTCATTTCCACAAAGGTAAGACTATAACACATGCATATTTAACCTTTTTATCATTCAAGCTTTAATACTATTTTAAAAGTTCATGTAATAAAGAAGCAATGGGGGCATATCCCTCACCTAGATTTAGAGTTCTCTTGCCGAGGAATGTGAGCGCAATGGTTTTGCTTGAACTGGTGATGCGTAGAGATGCTTCCTAATGTAAAATAGCTGTTACTTGTACCTGATGGAATTTCCACAAACACTGATGAGTCGTGACTGAGTTGACTCAATCGGGCTTCTTGATTTGTAATGAGTTGGGTAGTTCCAACATTTGCTTTTACTAGCTACACTGTTGGATTCCAGATTTACTAATTCTATGCCCCAGAGTCCTTCAACAGATGATTCAAATTAGAAAAATATATCTAGAAAGCGGGTCGAGTTGACTCGCTTGGAGTCTAACTGACGCCTCACAGAGTTGTATCAAAGGTGGCATCAACCTTGGGGTTATCTTACATATCAACGGATTCAGACTCTTCTCAACATAATTCCCCATAGTTAGGAGTCAGTTTTGACTCAACCAGCAACTGACTGAGTTAGTCTGACCAGATATATCGAGTCTGAGTCGCTGACTCAGTAGGGTCATTAAAAACGGCCTTGTTATTAGCAGCAAAGGCAACCCACGGCATGGCTCACTGGGCCAAACTTATTCTAGGGAGGAACCGACCACTGCCAAAGAGGCAGGTCGAGATTTTGGGATGGTATGCAACAGGACGGAGTCCCTGAGTTGTTGTAACAGCATGCCAGTCAGCCCAGATGGGGGTTTATAGCAGTAAAAGGAGGAGAACGGAGTTACCTACTTTGGGGAAAAGCCTCAGCTACTGACGGACAATTTGGGGATGCTAGATAATCCCAGAATGCATTGCAACTGGCTGTTGATTGGAGGGTGGTTCGGCCAATCCAACTCAAGTGGAGATAGCTGGAGAGAGATATATCCCAGCAATCACACAGGAACTGATATTTTCTTTCTTGCTAACCCTCTCCTTTCTCTCTATTTCCTCTCCTTCCTCTCCCTCAATCCCAATCTCTCCCCCTTAGCTATTCTCAGGGTTGATCGACTCAGCTGAGTCGAGTCGTCAGTGACCCGTTCGAACGACGTTTCCCCATTTTTCCCATTTCTCTGTATTTTCTTTTCTCTCTCTTTCCTTCACTTCTGGATGCCCTAAAATCAGGCTTTTAATAGCCTTTCCTTATCTGGAAAGCTCCACTGCAAATCTTCCGATTATTGTGAGTTTAACCCCACCCAACCGAGAAGCCTTTACATTAAGATTTTAATGATGCATGGGTCCAGATGGCATTAATGGAAAGGTTTCTGATACAATGGGCCACCCGATGGATGACTTAAATTAACAAAATAATTTGATTTGGGGCGGATGGGTTTTACTGTCAGATTTAGGAAGATGATAGGACGAAAATGGTAATTTCACTTAGAACGGATAATCCCATGATTTGAGACGTTCAGATGGTCTGGATAATGACCATAGGGCTTGTGGGGTCCATTCATGATGGCAGATGGACCGTAGATTAAGATAGTTATGAAAGAGTGAGATCTCGCCTGCCACCTCAACTTCTCCCTAAAAACTCGTCCGAGTGTTTCTTTTTCTCGCAACCCTAACTTCGACGTCCCAAAACGCACCAGTGCATCATCTAGAAACCAAAGGATGGGAGAGATGGATCGTTATCCAGAAACGGAATGATTTTCGTTCTTATCCAGCCGCTGACGTGGCCTTACCGGATGAGGACGGTGACGGAGCTCCAACGTGGTGCGAGAGCACGTGATTCTGACCTGATCTGGCCGTCCGGACAGCCAACTAAAAGCGCGTCTAAGAAAACCTCCCATCCAGACATCGCGTTAGGATACACTTGATGATTCAGAGTTTGCATGTTCAACGGATCTTTTCAATTCCATTGTCTTCACAGGGTAAGGTTGGTGGAACCAGCTGATTAAGATAGACGGTATGGATCGGGCGAAGATAAACCCAATTTCTCACCATGGTGGCCCACCCTCGGACGGACGAACGATTTTTTTCAAATTCGCGTGCGCGGGGAAAACGAACGAAAATCTAGATTTGAGTCTGGTATCAACGGCGTTTGACCCGATAACAAGCTCGGTAGGCTACGAGTGCAGTACCTCTGAATGCACACACAAACTCGATGTGGGGGTCCACCTTACGTTCTAGGCTAATGCACACCGTTAGGTAGTCTTGGGAGGTCCCTATATATCTCAGTTTTGAGTTTTGACAATTTGATAGAGTTTTAATGTTGACTACTTTTCCATACAGTGTTTGCGGATTTCCTAGTCTAGGGATCAGTCTGCCTTCGTATCTGCAGCTAACGTAATTAAGGATTTCTAAGGGTCTGATCATTCACTAGTTTAATGGTTTATTCATTTACTTAATTAATTAATTATTTATTTCTCTAAGGTAAATTCACCGTGAAACTTTGAGGGTCATTACATGTAGTCTTCTCGACCGATCGTAGTTACGCAGATTCGTTCCGCGATTTTGCGTGGATTTCGTATCGCAAGTCCTTTCGCAACTGGGATAAGGAAATGGGAGTTGCCTAAACTATATATAGGTGTTCCTAGGGCTTTTCTAGGTGGATTAGAATATTGGAGAAATAATTCTAAGGTATGGGCAAAGGGTTTTCTATGTTCTTCCAAGGGAAATGTTAGTATATTACCTTGTAATCTTTGTTCTTCATAGTGGAAGTTTGCATCCGTAGTTTTTTACCCTAGTTTGGGGTTTTTCCACGTATATCTTGTCTTGTGGTTAGTTTTGGATTTCTTTGATCTACTTCTAGTTTATATTTCTTCCTGTTTATCATTTGTGGGTGAGGCCCGAGATTGGATCTAGGCTCACTGCATTGTTGGCGTGCTGCACGACAATTGGTATCAGAGCTATTGGTTTAGTTCTATTGGGAGTGATGACGGAAGAAGGGAAAACTAGAATTGAGAAGTTTAATGGTTCAAACTTTGCCTTCTGGAAGATGCAGATGGAGGATTATCTATATCAGAAGGACCTCTATATTCCTCTAGGAGGAAAAAAGAAGAAACCAGAAAAGATGACATATGATGAATGGTTTTTACTAGACAGGAAGGCTTTAGGAGCGATCCAACTCTTTTTATCTAGGAGCATCGCCTTCAATATATCAAATTTAAAAACTACAAAAGAATTAATGGAAGCCTTAGCCACCATGTATGAAAAACCCTCTGCATCCAACAAGGTTCATCTTATGAAACAACTATTCAACATGAAGAAGTTAGATGGTGGGAGCGTGGCTGAACATCTAAACGAGTTCAATATAGTCACGAGCCAGTTGGAATCCATTGGCATTATTTTTGAGGATGAGGTCAGGGCAATCCAGTTTGCCAGACAGTTGGGATGGTTTGGTGATTGCTGTGAGTAATTCCTTAGGGTCGACAAAACTGAAATTTTATGATGTGGCCGTTCTAATTCTTAGCGAAGAATCTAGAAGGAAGGCATCAGGAGTTTTAGGGGATTCAGGGAATGCTCTAAACATTGAAGGAAGAGGAAGATCGCTGAACAAAGGAGGCAATAAACACGGGCATTCTAAGTCGAGGAAGAAGTCTAAGGGATTGAAAGACAAAGACAGGTGTTGGCATTACGGTAAGAAGGGGCACATGAAATGTGATTGCAGTGCGTTTAAAAAATAAGAAGGAAGCTCTCAAGGCAGAAAGGATTCAGTGAATCTATCTGAGGAGAGTGACACAGAGGCGTTGATCTTGTCTCTTGATGCGAGGAATGAGTCTTATGTTATAGACTCGGGTGCTTTGTTTCATGTCACCACAAGTAAGGAAGTTCTGCGTAATTATGTGTCAGGTGACTTTGAGAGAATCTACCTGGGTGATGATGAGTAGTGCAGTATAGTTGGAAACGGGGTCGTTCATGTAAATTAGAAAGATGGAACGGTCTTGAAATTAAAGGATGTCAGACATGTACCGAGTTTGAAATATAACTTGATCTCTGTGGGGCAGTTGGCCGATACCGGTTATATGACGACATTCACCAGTGACTCCTGAAAGATCACAAAAGGTACCTTGGTAATATCTCAAGGCAAAAGGAAGGTACTTTATACGTGACTTCAGGATCATATAGTTCACTCACAGCCGCATCAACTGGAGTGAATGGGCAGTTATGGCATCAGAGGTTGGGACATATGAGTGAGAAGGGGATGAAAGTGTTACTGTCAAAAGGGAAGCAACCAGGGCTGAAGTCTGTTGACTTAGAATTTTACGAGGACTGCGTGTATGGCAAGCAGAAGAGGGTAAGCTTCAAGAAGACGGGATGCGCTCCAAAGACGCATCTGTTGGAGCTTGTACACACTGATGTGTGGGGATCGGCACAGGTATTATCTCTTAGTGGCTCACGTTATTTTGTTACTTTTATTAATGATGCTAGAAGAAAACTGTGGGTCTATTTCTTAAAGCATAAATCTGATGTATTTAATGTATTTAAGAAGTGAAAAGTTATGGTAGAAAATGAGACAGGTAAAACAGTAAAATGTCTCAAATCTGATAATGGGGGAGAGTACTGTGATAAGATATTTGAAGAGTATTATGCAGCAAATGGAATCAAACATCAGAAAATGATTCCAGGGACACCGCAAGAGAATGGTGTGGCTAAGCGCATTAACAAGACCATCCTTGAGCCCGCCAGGAGCATAAGGTTACATGCAGGGTTGCCCAAGACTTTTTGGGCAGATATTGTGAATACTGCACATATCTCATCAATAAAAGTCCCTCAGCACCATTGGATGGTGGGCTACTAAAAGAAGCGTAGACTGAAAAAAGAAGTAAACCTTGCACATATCAAAGTGTTCTGTTGCACTTCATATGTTCACATTAATGCAGAGCACAGAAACAAGCTGGATGCGAAGTCCAAGAGGTGCACGTTTATAGGCAACGGGCAGCATAATTTTGGCTACAAGTTTTGAAATGCAGAAAACAGGAAAATCATCAGAAACACGGACGTAGTCTTCAATAAAAAAGTGATGCATAAGGATAGTGTGCAAGAAACTAAGGCCAAGGAAAATGGATTCGTAGAGTTCAAAGAGTTACCGGACACGGGTGTTACAGCACCACTGGATGATTATGCACAGGAGCATTATGAGGCGGAGCTGCATACATCGGTTGTGAAGAGGTCTACTCGGGAGAGGAGACCCACGATCCGATACTCACCCTCCTTACATTATCTATTGTTGACAAATAATGGTGAACCAGAGTGTTTTGAAGAGGCATTATAGACGGATACACGAGTTAAGTGGGAGCAGGCCATGGATGAGGAGATGGACTCTCTTGAGTCTAATCGTACATGGGAGCTAGTCACTCTACCTAAGGGTAAGAAAGCTCTTCATAATAGGTGGGTTCACAAACTGAAGGAGGAGCATGATGGTTCAAAACGGTACAAGGCCAGGTTGGTTGTGAAAGGGTTTCAACGAAAGGCAGGTATCGATTTTACTGAAATATTTTCACCTGTGGTGAAAATGTCTACGATTTGCATGGTCTTGAGTATAGTGGCTACAGAAGACTTACATCTAGAGCAGCTAGATGTTAAGATAACCTTTCTTCATGGGGACCTTGAAGAAGATATATATATATATATGCATCAGCTGATAGGATACGTGGCACCAGGAAAGGAGAACAAGGTGTGCAGACTGAAGAAGAGTCTATATGGCCTAAAGCAGGCCCCGAGGCAGTGGCACAAGAAGTTCGACAGATTTATATCGGGAAACGGTTACAGGAGATGTCATGCTGACCACTGTTGCTATTTGAAGAAGTTTGATACGTCATACATCATCCTCCTTCTGTACGTTGATGATATGCTTGTGGCTGTTTCAAGCATGAAGGACATCTCATATCTCAAAAGACAATTGTTTAGAGAATTTTCCATGAAGGATTTAGGAGCTGCAAAATAAATCTTAGGCATGAGGATAAAGCGTGACAGGGAAAATAAGAAACTAGTTTTATCACAGGCAAAGTACATAGCCAAGGTAATTGATCGATTCAATATGGGAGGTGCTAAGTTGATTAATACTCCATTAGCGAACCACTTCAAGATATCTAAGGAGCAAGGTGTAAAGACGAAGGAGGAACGAGACTACATGGGTAAAGTCCCATACGCATAAGCTATTGGGAGTCTCATGTATGCTATAGTGAGCACGAGGCCAGATATTACTCAAGCAGTGGGAGTTGTTAGCAGGTTCATGAACAACCCCGGGAAGGAACATTGGAAAGTTGTGAAGTGGATCCTTAGATACTTGGTAGGTACTAAGGATGTAGGGCTGTGCTATGGTGGATCGGAAATCAAACTACAAGGATACGTGGATTTAGATTTGGCAGGAGACATTGACAGCAGAAGAAGCACTACAGGTTATGTCTTTACTCTAGCTAGTGCTACAGTCAGTTGGGTCTCTCAGTTACAGAAGAAAGTATCTATCAGTACGACAGAGACATAATATGTTGTGGCTACAAAAGCATGCAAGGAGATAGTATGGATGCAGGGTTTCATAGAAGAGTTGGGTAAGAAGCAAGCAGATTGCAAGCTGTACAGTGACAGTTAGAGTGCAATACACTTGGAAAAGAATTCAGCCTTTCATTCAAGGACCAAGCATATTGCCATCAGATATCACTTAATACGTTCGTTACTAGAAGATGGATTAATTTCTCTGGAGAAGATTCATACAAGTGAGAATCCTTCAGATATGTTGAGCAAGGGGGTCACACGAGAGAAGCTGAAGCTCTGTTCAGCTTTGATTAGTCTTAAGGCTTGAAGATGGGGAGGTGGTGTACTCCGGATGAAGAAGACAAAGGTTTAAGGTGATGTGTCTCCAAGTGAGAGATTGTTAAGATGTAGAGCCACATCTGGGACCACCTTCGACCAGTCATGAGCCATGCTCGAATGGTCGTAGGGTCCGGCTTGACCGGTCGTGGACCGGTTCGACTCAAAGTCCAGCGAGCATCATTTTTTTATCCCAAGGTGCTCGACCGATCGTGACCCATTCACGACCGGTCGTAGGGGTCGCTCGACTGGTCGTGCAATCTTCTCAACCGGTCGTAGTTACGCATATTCGTTCCGTGATTTTGCACGGATTTCATGTCACAAGTCCTTTCGCAACTGGAATGCGGAAAGGGGAGTTGCCTAAACTATATATAGGTGTTCCTAGGGCTTTTCTAGGTGGCTTAGAATATTGGGGAAATAATTCTTAGGTGTGGGCAAAGGGTTTTCTATGTTCTTCCAAGGGAGAGGTTAGTATATTGCCTTATAGTCTTTGTTCTTCATAGCGAAAGTTTGCATCCGTGGTTTTTACCCTAGTTTAGGGTTTTTCCACATATATCTTGTCTTGTGGTTTGTTTTGGATTGCTTTGATCTACTTCTATTTTATATTCCTTCCTGTTTATCGTTTGTGGGTGAGGCATTGGATTGGATCTAGGCTCACTGCGTTGTTGGTGTGCTGCGCGACACATGGATCGTCTAACAGATGTTTTGGTAATGCATAACATAATCTCACCCACCTCATTTAGAAGCTTAAATAGACAATAAGCCAGGATATTGTCCGTTGAAAGATGCAAAACCAGTCCATTGAAGCCATTGTCAATATCTTCTGGGTCAATAACAAAGGCACACTGATGATACCCCTAAAACAATCCAATTACCTGCTGCAACACTAAAATCACATTAATAGAATATCCAAAACTGTCCAAATCTAATTACCTACTACAACACTAAAATCACATAAATAAAATATCCAAAACTGCCCAAATCTAATTACCTACTACAACACTAAAATCACATAAATAAAATATCTAAAATTGCCTGAATCTAACCCAAAACATCCAATGTATAGCTATACAGATTATCGAAATTATGGGTCTCATAACTCATTATGGGTGGAGCATCTCAAAATTCACACTGATCAAGCAATCCTTACTATCTGATTGATGGCTATCAAGTAGATGGTCAAAAGTAAATAGTGAGTAGTCCAAATTTGAAGGTGTTAGAAATGGGAAAGAAAACAAAAAGAAAATAAAAATTAGAATCAAGTAAAAACCATAGATTCAAAATAGGGAGACCGTAGATTGAACTCCCCAGAAGTGGAACCTAACTCCACTTTTTGAGAATCAGATCGAAGGTTGATGTGGAGATGCATCACAAATCACCTGTAAGTGGGTCATGAGAACATCTCCAATGTACCCATGGCACTCATGTAGTTGGTAAGACCATCCATTCTGTAAGCCCATTCACCTGTGCTCTCTAGATTATCATCATCATCACAGCTGAATATCGAGTTGGAATTCTAAAATGTTTCAAGATCTAAACAAAATTACAAGTGAATTTTCCTCTAGTTTCATCAATTATGAGAAAATATATTCAAATCATTGAATGAAGAAATCCAATAAAAAAGCTAATTAAATAATAATAAATCATTTACTCAAGATATAACAGAAACTGGGCCATTCCATCCAGATCATGGGCTTAACTATTTGAAAGAGATAATGGTCTGCAGCCCATATTCAATGATTAAAACTAGATCGTGAGGATTATCTGATCAGTATCATTTATGGGAAATGATCTATGGATATTTTATCGCATCATTTCCTAGGTAAAATGATCTTGTAAAATAGTAATAAGCATGTTATATTTTTATTCTAATTAACTTTTTTTTTAATTTTGATCAGCCAGTGGCGGGTTTCCATATGCTCATTCAAGATTGTGTCACCAGTTCTGTTCATAAATTTAACTCCACTTATCGTCCAATGATCTCAACAAAATCAACACAAATTCGTGTGACGAGACTGTAAGTGCTATGATTTGATTTCTCTTTGATTGTCAAATTTTGTGTGTCCAAACTTCTTCGTATGTTGAGTGTTTATATCTTGATAAATCTGTTTGAGACACCACGTCAACACTTGAAGTTTAGCTCAAAGAATTCTTCAAGCTTCATGATAGTTCAAGCTAAAATGTAGAAGATATTAAAAGAAAGCTCAGGGTCAAGACTCAAGTTCAAGTGCAAGTCGAAGTTCAAGATTCAAATCTAAATATGGGACTCAAGTACAACTTAAAGTGACATTAAAGCTTATGAAGTAGTCAAGTTACATCGAGAAAAAATCAAGCTTCGTAAAGATCAAAGTCTAAGCAAATGAAGTGTTCAATGTCCATACTTCATGTTCCAGGTTTGATAGACCATTAGATTGACCTTATGATAAGTCACTTTGGATACATAATTCATTTGAATATTATTACATGATTTTGGTCTATTCTAAGACTAGTCTTAGACCTTGTTCGACCAATCCTAGCACTGGTTCGACCAGTCTAAGAAGTGTCAGGACCAGTCCTAGAATTGTTCTATTTTATCAAATTTTCTGGTTTGGCTACGACTAGTCCTGGAGGCTGCTCGTCCTGTCATGGGATGGTCTCGACTCGACCTTCGACCAGTCGTACTACTTTGACTCAAACTCCAGCGACTAAATCAATTGTTGCACGACCAATCATAGAGGGGTCTCGACCAGTCGTGGACTGCCTTCAACCGGTCGTGGACTGCCTACGACCAGGCGTACAACGGTCTGATGCGATCGCGCTCAAAAATTAAAAAATCAGTTTATTCCAAGACCAGTTGCGGTGACCCTAGGACTAGTCGAAGATGAATTTTTGCAGCTATAAATAGCATACGAATTTCAGAGTTTTTTCATTGAAAATTAAGTGAATTCAAGGCTCCACTCTAAGATAAGTTTGTGTTTGTTTTTAAGCTATTTTGTGCATAATTTCTTTCTCTTTTTGCTAGCTTATTTAATTTGATTTTGTTTCTGTATTCCAATCTGATTTGAAAAGAGGAATTGACTTATTCCTTCTTCTTGGAATCAAAATCAAATATAGCTACGCCCAACTGGTTTAAATATAAAATCAATTATAACTTAGAACCATATTAAAGTGAGTAGTGGACATTGAACTTCTATATTCGAATATCTACTCTGATTAGTTCTATTGGGCTACTACGGAAAGGAGAAATCCAGGTATTTTTCAATTTTATAAATTTCATTATATTTTGGTTTTTATTTGAGATTCACCAAAAAAATCTCAATTTGTGTGGTTATTTGAGGAGAGCCAGAAAACTCAGAAGTGTAGGTTTTTGAATTGTGTAAGCTTAAGCTAAAAAGACATAATTATAAAGGTTTTGGGTGAACCTGTGAAAACCTATTTGATAGTAAACACTAGTATCCCCTGTGTGAGGATATTAGGAGTGGAGTAGCATTCTGTGTGGCTGTTGAAAAATAGTTGGTGTACATATAGGTGAACCACTATAACTCTTTGTCTTGTGGATTAAATGCTTGCTTAAATTTCATATCATTTTTCATTTAATTATTGTGGATTGTACTTGTGGATGTGAATGTTGTAACAATTTACATTTCAAGTAAGTTTGGGGAGTGTTGTAATAAGTTAGATCTTTATTTCTGCACTTTATTTCAATTCCTTGTTATTCAGTTATTTCTATTCAGATTGAGTTATTGATTCAAAAGATGTTCTAGAAATAAGGTTGTCCTACCATAAGCCCTTGTTTATTATGGTGTAAGGTTGTCCTTAGAACTGAATTTGTATCAACCTCTCAATACTTATTTGTTGAGATTGAATTGATTACAACATTGTGAATTGATCTATAATTTTAAGGCTATCTATTTAATTTTATTCTGCTAATTTTATTTTAATTTGGCATAATCCTATTCAAAGCCTAATATCTCGTTCTTATTGCTTTTTATTTGGATTTATTTCCTGAGCTAACGATCTAAGCTATATAAATAAGATGTCAAATTTTGATAGCCTATCAGTCACTAGGCCTCCACCCTTTAATGGGTCCAACTATGCCTATTGGAAAGCCCGAATAAGAACTTTCCTCAAATCAATGGATGAGAGTGTGTGACAAGCCACAGTGACTGAATGGAGCCCTCCACCATTGAAGTAACTGGTATTAATGGATCAAAATCAATGAGAATAACACCTTATACATCTTTGTTCACACTTCAGAAAAGTGAGAGTAGTGTCAATGCAAAAGCACTAAATGCAATCACTTGCACACTATCACCAGATGAGTTCAAAAGAATCATATCCTGTGATACTATAAAGCAAGCCTGGGATATATTAAAAATGACACACGAGGGTACTTCAATTGTTAAAAAATCTAAAGTCCAACTCCTTACAACCAAATTTAAAGAAATTCATATGGAGGAAAATGAAATGTTTATGGACTTTTACACAAGATTAAATGACATTGTAAACTCTATGTGGGGTCCCGGCGATAAAATTTCAGAAAGTAAAGTGTGTGCAAAGATACTACACTCACTTCCTGAACGATTCAACTCTAAGGTAACCACGATCCAGGAACTTCATGATATGGATAATATGAAGGTAGAAGAACTAGTTGGTTCTTTACAAACCTATGAGTTAAACTTTAAAGCTCCTAAAGAAAAATCTATAGCTTTGAAATCTTCTAAAAATGTGTCTGAAGAAAACTCAAATTTAGAAAATTCTGAAGATGATATGGCTCTTTTAGCGAAAAAGTTCTATAAGATTTTCAAAAGTAAGAAAAGAGTCGACTTTCAAAAGACAAATGAAAAGAAACGATCGAAACCTCAGTCCAAAACTTGGAAGTCTTTGAAAGACAGTCAATGTTACAACTGCTAAGAGTATGGGCATCTAGCAAACAAATGTCCTAAAAAGGACAGACCCAAAAGGAAGGGTATGTTGGCTACTTGGGATGAATCGTCAGATTCTGAAGCCTCTTCTGAATCAGAAAATTCTGAAACCGAGTTGGGCAATGAAGTTAAGGCCCTTATGACTCTAGCCAAGTTTACTTTTTCAGATTACAATGACTCAACAAGTGAAGAAAATTTGAACAGTGATCATGAAAATAAAGAAGATCTTCAAGATGCTTATAATGCCTTATATTAGGAAAGTTGTAAAATTGTTGTCAAACTTAAACTTCAAAAAGAAAAGTTTTCTAAACTCAATGAATGTTTTGAAACTCTTGTTTTAGAAAAATCACAAATTTCAGATTGTTTCAAAAATTCAAAACGTGATTTGGAATTCAAAACCTCCTTGATTGATGATTTGAAATCTGAAAATGAGAAACTTAAAAATGAAGTATCTTCTCTTCTGAGTTTAAAGGATATATGGAGATATGCCCAAGGTGATCCAAAGTTAGAAAAATTATTATCCGGATCAAGAAAATGTGGCGATCGATCCAGGTTGGGCTATGATAAAAATACATCTCTTAAACAGAAGAATACACCTCCCAACTTTGTGAAAGGAGAAGCTTCTAACTCAAAAGGAAAAAGTACTTGTCAAAATTTTTCTAAAAATACAAAAACTTTTCAAAAACCTAAAAGCAATTATTTTAAAAATCAAATTAGAAATCCTCTTGTTGAAAAAATAGTTGATTTACTTAAAGAGTTCCTAAAATCTAACTCAGTCGGTCATTTTTACAACATGAGAAAAAAGAAGACCAACTATGTTCCTAAACCCAAAACAGTTCTAAAATGGGTTCCTAAAGTTGCCTGCTTGGTTGCCCACACTGCTTTCAAAGCAACGAGCCATTCAAAATGGTACCTAGACAGTGGATGTTCCAGGCACATGACAAGTGACAAGGCTTTATTCACCAATCTAAAAGATATGACTGATGAGTCAGTCACATTTGGTGATGGTAGCAACTGCAAGATTATTGGCCAAGATACGGTTCAACTTTATAATCTTCCATTATTTAAGAATGTTTTATATGTTGAGGGACTAAAGCACAACCTGTTAAGCATATCTCAAATAAGTGACAACAACCATAGTGTTAAATTTTCTAATCAAGGTTATGAGATTATAGGTTCTGTAATATTAACTTGTCGTAGAACTTCTGAAAACTGCTATATAGTAAGCAACGGTAGCTCATCTAATCAATTGTGTTACATGGTCCATACCGATGAGATAGAATTATGGCATAAACGCCTTGCACATGTACACTACCTGAATTTATATAGATTGAGCAAAGGAGAACTTATTAGAGGTCTACCTAAGATTCAAAAAGTAGACAAGATATGTGGTAAATGCCAGTATGGTAAACAAATTAGGAGCTCTCACAAAAAGGTGAACTCAAATACCACATCTAGACCACTCGAACTTCTCCACATGGATCTTATAGGACCAACCAGAATGGAAAGTCGAGGTGGCAAAAAATACATCTTGGTCATCATAGATGATTATTCAAGATACACTTGGGTTTCATTTTTAAGAGACAAAACAGAAACTTTTGATAAAGTGAAAAAGATTATCAAACGGATCCAAATTGAAAAAAGTTCTCAAGTCAGTAAGATTCGAAGTGATCATGGATCCGAGTTTGAAAATAACAGTTTTGAGAAATTCTGTAGCGATCAGGGAATATCACATAAATTCTCTGCACCCAAAACTCCACAACAAAATGGTATTGTGGAAAAGGAAAAATAGAGTGTTTTAAGAAATGGGAAATGTTATGTTGAATAGCATGAAGCACCCTAAAAATTTATGGGCTGAAGCAGTGAACACCGCCTGCTACATATCAATCATGTTTATATTTGCAAATTTAATAATAAAACAGCTTATGAAATGTGGTTTGTAGCAAATGTTATATTTTACATGACCGTGAAAATCTGGGAAAGTTTGAAACTAAAAGTGATGAAGGGATCTTTTTAGGATACTCTTTATATAGTCGTGCATATCGTGTTCTGAACAACAGGACCGATGTGATTCAAGTGTCAATAAATGTCATAATTGACGATCACTTGAATACACCTGCCCCTAGTTCAGATAATGATGAAGCTCTTATATTTGAAAAACCAGATACTTCATCAAGTGAAACTAACTCTGAATTAAGGACTATTAAAGATCATCCAACTGATAAAATTCTTAAAAACTCTCTCACTGGTGTGCGTACTCGTAGACAACTAGAAGACATATGTAATTACGTGTGCTTTACTTCTCAGGTTGAACCGGTAAATATAAAAGAAGCACTTTCTGATGAAAACTGGATATTAGCGATGCAAGAAGAACTTAATCAGTTTGCCAAAAATGATGTCTGGTATCTTGTTCCTAGACCTAAAGATAAACACATTATTAGAACAAAATAGATTTTAAAAAACAAGTCTGATGAATTAGGAAATATTATTCGAAACAAGGCAAGACTGGTTGTACAAGGGTACACGCAAATTGAAGGGATTGATTATGATGAAACTTTTGCCCCAGTTGCTCGCCTTGAATCTATCAGACTTTTCATATCTATTGTGTGTTTTAGAAAGTTTAAAATTTTTCAAATGGATGTAAAGAGTGCCTTTTTAAATGGCAACTTACTTGAAGAGGTATATGTTGAACAACTGACTGGGTTTGAAGACCCTAAACTCACTAATCATGTACACCACCTTAAAAAGGCTCTCTATGGTTTGAAATAAGCTCCCAGAGCATGGTATGAAAAATTGACTAAGTTTTTGCTAAGTCACAATTTTTAGATGGGTAGTGTTGATAAAATGCTCTTTGTTAAGAAACATAAAGATGATATCTTAATGGTTCAAATCTATGTTGATGATATAATTTATGAATCAACTTGTACTAACATGACTGTCGAGTTTGCAGATCTAATGAAATCTGAATTCGAAATAAGCATGGTTGGTGAATTAAATTATTGGGGTTGCAAGTAAAACAACAATCTGATGGAATTTTTATTTCACAAACTAAGTATGCATTGAACTTGATTAAAAGGTTCGGATTTGAAAATGGTAAAAACTTTGATACTCCAATGAGTACAACTCTAAGACTCTCAAAAGACTCTACAGGTAAAAATGTAAATCCTAAATTATTTCGTATTATGATAAGTAGCTTACTTTACCTAACTGCAAGTAGACCTGATATTGCTTTAAGTGTTGGAATTTGTGCTAGATATCAGTCTAATCCTAAAGAATCTCACTGAACTGCTGTTAAGCGAATTATTCGATATGTTGCAAGTTCAGTTAATCTGGGTCTTTGGTATCCCTATGATACTAGTGTTCAATTGGCTGGGTATTCGGATGCTGATTGGGCAGGAAATATAGATGATAGAAAATCAACCAGCGGTGGTTGTTTTTACATTGGAAACTGTTTGGTTTCTTGGTTTAGCAAGAAGCAAAGTTCCATATCACTCTCAACTGCTGAGGCTGAATACATTGCAGCAGGAAATGCATGTACTCAGTTGGTTTTATACTGAAATTATCACAGTATAAAACCATCGAGTCTTGTCTGATTCCAGTGGTTGTTTTTACATTGAAAACTGTTTAGTTTCTTGGTTTAGCAAGAAGCAAAGTTCCATATCACTCTCAACTGCTGAGGCTGAATACATTACAGCAGGAAATGCATTACTCAGTTGGTTTGGATGAAACGAATGTTGAGTGATTATGGAATCGGACAAGACTCGATGGTTTTATACTGTGATAATTCCAGTGCGATAAACATTTTGAAAAACCCAATCCAGCATTCACATACTAAGCACATTGAAATTCAGTTTCATTATATTCGTGAATTAGTGGAAGAAAAAATAGTATCTTTAAAATACGTTCCCACTGAGACTCAGCTTGCTGACATTTTCATTAAACCGCTCGACAAAAGCAGGTTTAATAAATTGAAACTTGATCTTGGTATGTGCAATTTTAATTGATCATGCAACTTTGTATCATATTGTATATAATGTTAATATGTTATTATTTTAAATTTTAAAATTCAGTGAAAATTGCATATTTTTTTCTGGTCTAAGACCGATCGAGGACGTTCTCGACTAGTCTTGATACGACCGGTCGAGTATGTCCCAAGACTGGTCATGGAGCGCGCTGACCTCTTTAATTTGGGGAAAACTCTCTTCTTCTTCATTCTAACTCTCCTCACCAATGAGCTGAGCTTCAACTAGTTGAACCCTTGTGTCTGAATCCTTCAGGTTAGAGTGATTTTCCATACTTTCTTGAAGAATCTTAATCTTTACTCTTAGATTTCTTGATTATTGTTGTCTATTTCATAAAGATTTTCACCTTGTTGGGCTTTTCCTTCCTCATTTGTTGATTCTAAAGAAACCCATCTCTTTTTCTTGAAATTTCTTTCATTTCATTAAGAATATGAAATCTAAAGGTAAAAAGAAAATTCATAGAGGTGCATCTTCTTCCCGTTCAAATGCAATCACTAGACGTCATCTTAGGGATCCTGAAGATGATCCTCCTAGTGTACGTGACCTGCGTATGCACAATGTTATTGTTGAAAAAGCGGTTAGTTTAAATCATATTGTTTCGTATGGTCTTCTTCCTCTCCTTTAGTCTGTAGGATGGGAAAACATTTTGCACTGGGGTGGGCCGGCATACCAGTCCATTACATAGGCCATGGTTGCATGCATATCTGACTTTTTTGCTGAGCAACTGACTTTCACTATTAGCACTAGGGAAGGGCCTTTTTTTATTGACCGACATTTAATTTCAGGCCTTATGGACAAACCCGTAAATGATGATGGTATTCATCCTAGTGCACTTGCTGAGAAAGTGTCAAAATTGAAAAAATGTACTTATACTATAGCATTGTGTAACATGAATGCAGCATGGACTGTAAATGGGAATGCCCTTAAAACCAGATATTTGTTACCCAAATACAGAGTGTTGCATCGTATCTTCATTTCTAATTTGTATCCCCGCTCTAGAAACAAGACTGAGTTAACTCTGTTTATGGTTCGTATTTTATACTCAATCATTACTAGTGCTAACGTCTATTTGCCCTCCTTGATTTGTTTCTCTATCATTCAAATCTGTAGTCATCCTAGTCATGGTGATATTCCATTTGGATATCTGTTGAATGTATTAACCACTACATGTTAGTCGCTATGCCCGTCGGTGAGGCTCCTATCCAACACCTCATATTTAACAATTCCAACCTGAATAAAATGAAGTTGGGTTTGGCTCATGGTCAAGTTGATGTTGATGCAGGTAAATCTACTGCTGAAGCTGAGGTGGGTGTCGAAGGTGATGAGTTGCCGACCGATGATATTGACATGGATGATATTTTTAATGAAACTGATTCTGATTCTGGAAATGATCCAGACTTTGAACCATCTGATTTCAATGCACGTCTTAGTGCATTAGAGGAAAAGGTAGAACAAATGAATATTGGCCACAATCAACAATTTAAAAATATGCACAGACATTTTAGGCGCTTACAGAAGAGCCTTCATCAAAGTGATCCTAACATTCCTGCTCCTTCTTCTGGTTCAGATTGAGAATGTTTAATCTTTGGTCTGTAACAAGTTTACTAAGTTACTTTCCTTGGTTGTGTGGATAACTATCTTAAAACTTCACTTGTTAACTCTTTTAATATGTACTCTGACTCACCTTGATTACTTCTTTTGTATTAGTCTTAACTCTGCATTTTTTATCTTTCTATCTTTTTGAGTTGCTATCTCTATTACTGTCTTTCATATTCTATCTTTGTTTCTTCCTTTGTCATATTATGACAAAAAGGGGGAGAATGTGTGCATTCTATCTATGGAGTATAATTGATATATGTATGCCTACTCAGAGAGAGTTGAGGTGTACTAACTCAGGGGGAGTTGAGTTGTCTCAAGGGATGTTGTTATGACAACTGGTGCATGATTCATTACCAACTAGTGCATGATTCGTTATCATATAATGTGATGCTTATCTTATTGAAATATGAGAAGGGTTTTGCCACAAATTTGACAAAGGGGGAGATTGTAAGTGCTATGATTTGATTCCTCTTTGATTGTCAAATTTTGTGTGTCAAAACTTCCTCGTATGTCGAGTGTTTATATCTTGATAAATATGTTCGAGACACCACGTCAACACTTGAAGTCTAACTCAAAGAATTCTTCAAGTTTCATGATAGTTCAAGCTACAATGTAGAAGATATTAAAAGAAAGCTCGGGGTCAAGACTCAAGTTCAAGTGCAAGTCGAAGTTCAAGATTCAAATCTAAATACGAGACTCAAGTACAACTTAAAGTGACATTAAAGCTTCTGAAGTAGTCAAGCTACATCGAGAAGAAATCAAGATTCGTAAAGATCAAAGTCTAAGCAAATGAAGTGTTCAATGTCAATACTTCATGTTCCAGGTTTGATAAACCATTAGATTGATGTTAAGATAAGTCACTTTGGATACATAATTTATTTGAATATTATTACATGATTTTGGTCTATTCTAAGACCAATCCTAAACCTTGTTCGACCAGTCCTAGCACTGGTTTGACCAGTCTAAGAAGTGCCAGAACCAGTCCTAGAATTATTGTATTTTATCAGATTTTCTGATTCGTCTACGACCAGTCCTGGAGGCTACTCGACCGGTCGTGGGATGATCTCGACTTGACCTTCGACTAGTTGTACTGCTTCGACTCAAACTCCAGCGACTAAATCAATTGTTACACAACCAGTCGTAGAGGGGTCTCGACCAATCGTGGATTGCCTACGACCAGTCGTACAACGGTCTGATGCGATCGCGCTCAAAAATTCAAAAATCAGTTTATTCCAATACTAGTCGTGGTAACCCTAGGACCAGTTGAAGATGAATTTCTGCAGCTATAAATAGCACACGAATTTCAGAGTTTTTCATTGAAAATTAAGTGAATTCAAGGCTCCACTCTGAGATAAGTTTGTGTTTGTTTTTAAGCTATTTTGTGCATAATTTCTTTCTCTTTTTGCTAGTTTATTTAATTTAATTTTGTTTCTGTATTCCAATCTGATTTGAAAAGAGGAATTGACTTATTCCTTCTTCTTGGAATCAAAATCAAATATAGTTACGCCCAACTAGTTTAAATCTAAAATCAATTAAAACTTAGAACCATATTAAAGTGAGTAGTGGACAATGAACTTCTATATTCGAATATCTACTCCGATTGGTTCTACCGAACTGCTACAAAAAGGAGAAATCCAGGTATTTTACAATTTTGTAAATTCCATTATATTTTGGTTTTTGTTTGAGATTCGCCAGAAAAATCTTAATTTGTGTGGTTATCTGAGGAGAGCCTGAAAACTCAGAAGTGTGGGTTTTTGAATTATGTAAGCCCAAGCTAAAAAGACACAATTGTAAAGGTTTTGGGTGAACCTGTGAAAACCTATTTGATAGTAAACGCTAGTATCCCCTGTGTGAGGATATTAGGAGTGGAGTAGCATTTTGTGTGGCTGTTGAAAAACAGTTGGTGTACACACAGGCGAACCACTATAACTCTTTGTCTTGTGGATTGAATGCTTGCTTAAATTTCATATCATTTTTCGTTCAATTATTGTGGATTGTACGGTGGATGTGAATGTTGTAACAATTTACATTTCAAGTAAGTTTGGGGAGTGTTGTAATAAGTTAGATCTTTATTTCTGCACTTTATATCAATTCTTTGTTATTCAGTTATTTCTATTCAGATTGAGTTATTGATTCAAAAGACATTCTAGAAATAATATTGTCCTACCATAGGCCCTTGTTTATTATGGTGTAAGGTTGTCCTTAGAACTGAATTTGTATCAACCTCTCAATACTTATTTATTGAGATTGAATTGATTACAACATTGTGAATTGATCTATAATTGTAAGGCTATCTATTTAATTTTATTCCGCTGATTTTATTTTAATTTGGTATAGTCCTATTCACCCCCACCCCCATATAGCTTGGCCATTTCAGAGATGACATGTGAAATAGAAATCAAACAAAGCTGTCCATATAGTTTCATCATAGTGACAAATCTAGTTCTTAGCAATTTCTCGACCATGAATTTCTTTAGTTATTTTCAATATTTCACATTTTTCTTACAGTGTTATTGAAAAGCTCTCCCTTAAAATAAAATGTTTAAAAATTATCGATTATAAATTAATAAATTTTAGTTTAAAATATAGGAAGATATGAAATGATTTATTTTAGTGGTTTTTACCCAAAAATTTCTAGGAACATATGATATTTCTATAATGTGTTTTAACTCTTCAATTTACCAAAATGTTCCATTTACTCTATGGATGTAGGATGAATGTCTATTCCAATGTTACCTGAATAGACTGTCAGGATTATAGTTAGGTTGTCAGAGATATACTCCTTATTAACCAGTAATGTGTTACCATGTTCATGGCACATGCATTTGAGATGTGGGCCATTCCTCAAGTGGTCCCCACCATTGACATGCCATTGCCAAAAATAAACACGCCACACTTGTGTACGAAAATGGACGATCAGGAGTGGATTAGGCCATCATTTTTGGGCCTTGGATTGTTCAAAGTGGGAAATGACTACTGAATGGCTAGGATCCCGTATATGTCTCGTACATTTCGACGTGTTCTAACAATCTCACCATCCAACTCATGCGACTATGCAAGCGATTATACTTGGGAGTGTAATCTCATAAGGTGATCTGCTCATGCATTCGGATGGATTGAAACACATTGATTTCAGATACCAAAATAGCCCATTCCAAAGACCCCAAAATCAAAGAACCCAACTAAAAGTAGAAGGAAAAAGAGAGATACCCACATCAGATTCCTTCCTCTTTTATGCATCTCTGCTGCCTTTGTTCCATTTTGAATTGCTTTTCTTAGCAACGGCAGCACCACAACATCACAATAGCAGAGAGGGAGACTGCTACTTTCTGCAATGTTTCATGATTTAATAAAAGAAGAGAAGAGACTCATGAAAGAAAAGGAAAAAAGAGGAGAGAAATCTAAGGGGCCGTTTGAATGACCGTAAATAGGATAATAGGCGTTTGGACGAGTAGATCTACCTCTAATCAGACTACAGGATGGAAGATGACGCTCGATGGAGGATTTCTCAATAAAAGATGAAAGAGGGAAAAGAGGAAAAGAGGGAAAAGAGGAAAGGCCCTCGATGGATTTGGAAATCCTCTTTCAAATAACATAGCATTTTCAAGTCCATATCTTATGAGTTTTCCACTACACAATAACACAAACTCTATTAACGATTGTACATGAATGGGACCAGTTTCTATATGGTTAAGATGTATTATATAATAAAAATGTATAAATATTTACCATTTACAACTTAACCGATTATTTAAATGGTCTGGATAACTCTATATCTTAGCCACTATTGTTATTAACAAGTCACCACTATTTTACATCAAATGCAAAACTCACAGTGAAAAGCAGAACAATGAAAACGTTGAATTTAGCTTTGGACCTAGTATGGCTCTATGGGCCCCATTATGATCCATTTGATTCATCCATGCCATTTGTAAGCTCCGTGTCCTAGATCGTACCATTCTGTAGGTTCCAGCAATCTTCCCTGTCGAATTTCGGCAACCTTTGACCCTTAACCGGCATTTGCGCGTGACCCTGAGTCACATGCCATCAACCCGACTTGACTCAACCTGAAACTTGTACCATAGAGACCGCGTCGTCACCACAGTTTCGATGTCGTGACTCGTGCGCCGATCCGATACTCTGGCCAGGAGATGTAGGCCAGCGTTCGATGAGAGGAAAACGCCGCACGTGCGAATTTCGAGAGAATCTCTACGGCTTGTCACATCAATCAATCCCATCATGTCAAGTACATGTCAAGTACACATCACCTCACACCCTTCCCCAAGCAACCCCCAAAGTCAAAATTTCTTACACCACCCATACCTTTCTTACACAATTTACCACAAAAGTCGAAAAGTATCTTACACACCTATCACTCACTACATCCATCACTCCATCACCCATCTCTCTCTCTCTCTCTCTCTCTCTCTCTCTCTCTTTACAACCCTCTCTCTCATTCTCAAACCACTTCCCAAGCAACCCCAAAGCATCACACGTCTAAGCCTCTCCAAGCTCTCCCAAGCAACAACTGTGGCCCACTTCCTACCCTCTCATCTTCCATCTCCACCATCAAAACTTCATCAACTTTCATTGAAATTGAAGCCTAGGCAACTACCTTCCCATCAGACTAAGAAGGAGTGGACGGTGGGTGATCTTGGACCCACATTTTCCCTTTTTATTATGTATTTGTTTTGTGATTTAAGAGTCCATCTTTATTGGGACCCACCTTGATGTATATTTTGTATCAAAGAGGGGCCCATAGTGGCGGGGCCCCTCCATCACCTCCGACATCGCCGATCTCTCTTTTCTCTTCCTCTCTCTCTCCTTCCCTATGGTCATGGCCCACCTATGATGTGTGTATCTCATCCATGCTGTCCAACAAGTGGGCCACTTTGATTCTGGTTCGGGGTCCGCATGATCGGACGGTCACACAAACCCAGATGATAGGGAGAAATAAATATCAATTGAATCCAAATCTAGTGGTCCACTACGTGGGACCACCTTGATGCATGGGCATCATCCAGCACCGTCCAGCTGATAAGGGTTAAATATTGCATATCAAACCCCGATTATTGCCAGATTTTACGTATATGATAATGCTTAATGGAATATTTTAATTGTGTTTTTGTTGCAATGTGTAATCAGGAGCGTTGATTGAAAAAAGAGTACTAAAAGCATGGATTTGACGCTTCGAAGCCACCAGAGCAAGGAACGAACTCCAGAGGACCAATATTGAAGAATTTACACGCTAGGGATCCGAGGAAATCAAGCCGTTCATGTTAAAGAGGCCCAAAACTGGTCCAGAATGTAAGATCACATGGTTCCCGCTATTCGATTGGCTCGAAACTTTATACATGGGATTAGGGACATGAATTAACCGTACATTTCAAATTTCAGCCCTCAGATCACTATGAAAGTGCCCCAACTGACAGATCAGTCCATAAACCATTAATTCTGGGCCCACCTGATATCTGAAACTGCCTCAAATTTGGTTTCAACGCCTTAAATAGAGAGACTAATTTAATGAATGGATTGGATTTTGCAAAAACATTACAGTGGACCCAGTATATGCAGTGTGTACACAGTGCACATGGACACCAGCCGTGCACCTCATCGTCACGATGGTCAAACAGAGCGCTGACCCTCGTCTTCATCAAAATAGGGAATTACCGTCTTCAGCGTTTGCGAAACGGTCCATTTTGTGGATGCTAGTGGTCCCCACCCATCACCCATAAAGCTAATCCAAGCCGTCCATCGTGTAGGGGGTTCAAAATCTTCGAACCTATGTGGACTTTTCATATCCATGCATGCACACGTGCGTGATACAGAGGCCACAAACAGGCAGTCTTATGACGTTCAAAACTGATTTTGTTGTGATTTCTTCTCTGAGTCGCGTTAACGGACAACCAAAACTATCTATTTTTTACCAAAATTTCAAGGGCAACCTAATGGACGGGATGGATTTCCCCGAAAACACCTCTGTGGGGCCCACCGATCACGTCAGCGAAACCATGTGCGTAGGCTTACGCACGTCCGTGAAAAGTAATTTTTCCGGCAGTTGTGGACCACCAACTTTGATCAGATTGAAGATCTGATCCATCCATCATGTAGTTTAGCCAAAAACGTCCCAGAAGACGTTAATTTTACGGAAAAAGTGCAAGGAATAAGGAACTTATGAAGCCCCAAAGTTTGATGCGAAAAGGCTTTCGTTGCCCGTGCGACAGCTTTCCAAATCCAATTTCCACCAGTCCAGCCACTCCATCAGCTATAAAAAGAGATGTAAAACGTGGAACAGGAGGCAGGGAATTCCAGATCCGGAGCAAGGGATAGAAGAAAGAGAAGAAAGAGAAGATAGAGAGAGAGAGAGAAGGATGTTTTTCTTTATATTTCATTTAATCTTCTTTTTATTTGAATTCATGGCTTGCTAATCTCTCAGCTAGGGCTGAGATGAAGCCCCTAATTTGAATAACTCTGGTTATATGTTGATTTTACCTTGATTCAATTAGTTTGTTCTTTCTCTAGCGTGCTTGATTGGTTTAAATTCTATACTTCTCCATCTATGAACTTGATCAGAGTCTATATATGGATGTTGTCTGGATGCTTATTCTAGGTGCTTGTGTCTGATCATGAACATGTTTACTATAGAAGAAGAAACATGATGCTTTAATGAATTGTACAATATATGTGCCCGACCAAGGACATAAAATGTGCTATTCATTACATTGCTTTAGGAGATTAGACATTCTGTATGCCCGACTAAGGACACAGATTGTGTTTTCTTTATATAAGTTGTATCAATCTAGATTAGGGTGAATCAACAGACAAAACAAGGGTTAGGATAATTAGGGGTGGATTCGAAAGTCCTAGTGCTCTCTCTGATTGAATTTTCTTCCCTATTTTCTGTGATATTTTGTAGATTTGTGTTAGTAATTTACTCTATTATTTGATGGATTAGTAAGAAGAATCGTGAATTTGAATTGTGACGACCAGTCCTCATGGGAACGATCTCGTAATACGTACCGTATCTACATCAGCTTCGTATACTTGCGAGTTTAAAAATCATTTAAATCAGGTTGGTTTAAATAAAACATCAAGTTTTTGGCGTCGTTGCCAGGGACTGTTTTGTTCCAAATTGAATTTAGGATTCTCTCTTATCATAATTCATAGCTTAGGATTTTACTGACTTAGAGTTCTTTTCTTTATTTTAGAAACTAACCTATTTCCTGTTTTGTAGGGTCCTGAAATAAACTTCTAATTTGGTAATCCCTTTCTAAATTCTTTATTTTTTCTAATTTCTATTTTTAGAATTAAGTTTTTATTTTTTTGAAATTTTTTAGTTTCTAAGTTTAGATTTAGATTCTTCTTTCAAGTAACTTTCTATTTTCTAGTTTTAGAAATTCTTCCCTTTTTAGAAACTAACTTAGCTTGTTATTTCTAAGATTAGAAACTTTCTTTTTCTTTTTTTTTTATATAGAAATTAACCGTTGCTTTGGATTTTTCTATCATTATTTTAGGAAACTTAATTTGTTTTTGTTTTTATTTACAAGAATTGTGGAAGGAAGCTACTAAGTGAAGGAGGAGCTTTTTAAATCTTCTGACATCAATCATCTCCTTTTCCGGGTTCTTTCTTCCCATTCTTATTTACATAGTTTTAACTTGTTTTAGAATCTCATAGTTTCTAGTTCAAGTTTTATTTCTCTTAGGTTGCTTCTTAGTTTAGTTTTCTTTCTTACATTGCAATAACATAGTTTATGCTAGGACGTAGATCTCTGAACATAGAACTAGCACCTTTTGATCCTGAAATAGAAAGAACTTTTCGTAGAAGATTTAGAAACATCCTATTTGAAATGGCGGATGAGAATGGAGCTAAAGCTCTTAGAGATTATTCAGCTCCTGTTCAATTTAATGCGCCTTCATGAATAATGTTGCCCACCACCACGGCAGCACACTTTGAACTTAAACCTGGGGTTATACAATTGTTACCCTCCTTTTACGGTATAGATAAGGAGGATCCCTATCATCATGTGAAAGAATTCTTAGACATCTGTTCTACCTTTAGGTTTCAAAACTTTTCAGACGATTCGATCCGCTTACGCCTGTTTCCTTTTCTTTGAAGGATAAGGTGAAAGCATGGTTGAATTCTCTAGAAGTTGGATCTATCGCTACATGGGATCACCTGTTTAGGAAGTTCTTAAACAAATTCTTCCCAGTTCATAAAACTAATGCTCTTCGTAGAGAAATCATTAATTTCACACAAAAAGAGAGTGAGCACTTTCATGAATGTTGGGAAAGATGGAAGGACTTACTTCTTAAATGTCCACATCATGGTTTTGAAAACTGACAACAGATTCAATACTTTTATGACGGTTTGACACCCCAGAACCATTGCATGGTTGATGCCACCAGTAGAGGGTCATTTATGACTAAAAGTGATGTCGAAGCGTGAAATTTCTTTGAAAGCTTGAGTGAAAATTCCCAGCAACAGGACTATTCAAATAGAGGTGACAGAAGTCCCCAACCGCAGAAGAGAGGTGGTATATATGAGATAGGAGTCACGCCAGATCTCTATGCCAAGATTGATGGCCTGACAAAGAAGGTTGATGCTCTGATGTTGCATAATGGACCTCCACAAATAGCTCAAGTCGAGGCATGTGCCATATGTTCTAGCCCTGCCCATCCTACGCAGTCTTTTCCATCTGGTGCAGCATTCCCAAAACTTCTTTCTGAACAAGTACATCCAATGAACACTTTTCAAAGACTTAGGAATAATCCTTACTCAGAAACTTACAACCCAAGTTGGGCTAGGCATCCAAATTTCTCTTGGGCAAAAGGACCACAACAAGGAGGACCATCTGAAAATCCTCCCATGCAACCCTACCCTCAAGCTGGCAATCAAGAACTTCAACAGTTTCCGCAATATCAACAACTGCCTGCACAATCAAGGAAACCATCTCTTGAGGATACACTCAATCTTTTTATACAGAGTTCTCTTCAATTTCAGAAAGACACCCAACAAGTTTTACTAGCTAACCAGCAAGGCGTACATGCAAATGCACAATCCATTGCCAAGCTGGAAGTACAGTTAGGTCAACTTGATACCACATTGAGTGAGAGAGAGAAGGGCAAGTTCCCTAGCTAACCTGTGGCTAATCCAAAGGGACAGTATGAGATTGGCTCTAATTCTAACTAAGGGCAATATCATGAGCAAGCCAAATCGATCACTACCCTTAGGTCCGGCAAACAGATAGACAACAGAATAGAGATACCTAGGGATGAATCAAATTCCAAAGCAGAAGATCAAGATGGAGCAGAGAGACACACTAATGCATCCAAAGTCCAAAAGCTCTCTGACTCTCCAAGAGCCACTAATGTGCCACCCTACATGCCTAAAGCACCTTTTCCTCAACGTTTGGCACCAATAAAGAAAAGAAACAACTTTGATGAAATCTTAGATGTGTTTAAAAAAGTGCAAGTCAACATTCCGTTGCTTGATGCTATCAAGCAAGTTCCTGCTTACACTAAGTTTCTTAAAGATTTATGCACTCAAAAGCATAAGTAGAAAGTTCATAAGAAAGTCTTCCTTGCAGAGCAACTCAGCTCCATGATTCAACATAACACCCCTCCTAAATTTAGGGATCCAGGAGCCCCCACTATTTCTTGTGGCATAGGAGATCATAAGATCGGGAAGGCATTGCTTGATTTAGGAGCGAGCGTCAATTTGTTACCATATTTGGTTTATGAGCAGCTAGGACTTGGTGAGTTGAAACCGACTAAAGTAACATTACAACTAGCTGATAGATCTGTTAAGGTGCCCCGGGGTGTTATTGAAGATGTGCTAATCCAGGTTGATAAGTTTTATTTTCCTGTGGATTTCATCGTTATAGATATACTTTGTCCAGGAATCGACTAGTCGATCCCGGTCATCTTGGGTCGTCCATTTTTGGCCACATCTAATGCTATTATAAATTGCAGGAATGGAGTTATGAAGTTGTCCTTTGGTAACATGAATATTAAACTCAATGTCTTTAATGCTGGACAACAATCCGCAGATTTAGAAGACATATTTGAAGCGGACATGATCGAGAGTCTAGTGCAGGACTCCTTCCGTAAATCTTTTGAAGATCCACTTGAGACCTGCTTAGCACAATATGGCATAGATTTTGACATAGATAGTCCCATCCATGAAGTCAATGCATTGTTCGATTCTACTCCTATAATGGAGACTTCAAAATGGAAAGCGAAAGTGGAACCTCTTCCACCCTCTTAGTCCAAATTGGTTCCATCTGTTGAAAAACCACCTAATCCTGACATTAAACAATTATCTGAAAATCTCGAGTATGCAATGTTAGGTCCCTCTGAGACCCTGCCTGACAACACAGTTTCTAACTCTGAGAAGGCAAAGGCGAGCAGGTTGCTTAATGTTCTTAGAGCATATAAGGCAGCAATTGAACGGAAGATAGCGGAAATACAGGGAGTATACCCCACGGTATGTATGGATCATGCTGCGAAAATGTCGCGTGAAATGCAAAGGAAGCATGATCCTAACATGGAAGAAGTCGTTCGAGCAGAAGTTCTTAAATTATTTGACGATAGTATCAGTTACCTCATTTCAAATAGCACGGTTCATGGGAACTCACATCACTTGTCTAGGATTGGTTAATCAAGGTGTTGAGGGAATTTCTTTGGCGGACCCTGGTTATAAAGATTAGTTAATTCATGGTCCGTTCTTGTCTGGCTGAAGACGTTAAACTTAGCGCTCCTGAGAGGCAACCCAGCCTTTTGTTTTATTATATTGCTTTTTCTTAGTTAGTTACTTCAATGTTTGTGGGTAACATTGCTGCAAACCCTCACGAGACTACAACTTGTCCACTAGGGGTAACCTAGGGGTTTAAAGGCTTGTTGCATACGCTAAATGCAATCGAGAGCACCTGCGAAGGTGGTATTGGTAGGATCTTTTATGATTTTATTTTTTATATTTTACTAATTTCTCTCTTGTGCTGACTCGCTTTTACATTGATATTTTTTTGGAAAGCCTCTTGATTCTCCGTCCAGGTACTATCTTTCGCTCACTCCTCTTTTCTTTTCGTTGTCTAATGTGCATCGCATGTTTATTTCTATTACATTAAGGACAATGTAGATTTTAGGTTGGGGGTGGGAGATTACCTAATCAGTATTCTCTTGGTCTTGAGCAGAAAATGTGAAAATTTTTAAATTTTTATATTTTTCCAGAATTTCTTGTGAATTTTAAGTGATTTTGAAGGATAGTCGTGATTGCAGAATTATAAGATACAGAATGTTGATAATTTATGACTGTTAGATTCAGATGTCTGGTAGATTTCACAGTTAAGTTTGAATTATTAACCCATGATTAGAAGTTATAAACATTGATTGAGTCATGATTTCATATATCACATCTTGATTACACATGAAATGATTAACCTAATAATCACTAAGCATGAAAGAACTAGCTTGATTCAAAAAAATAATAATAATAAAAATTCATTCAGTAAGAAGAAGAAAGAAAGGCTAAGTCACATAATCTTCACCATAGGTTTGCTCCCTATAGGTGTAGATTTGATTCTCCATAGTTGACATATGAAAAAAAAAAGAGTTAGGCGACAAGTTTTCACCATAGGTTTGCTCCCTATAGGTGAGAATTTGATTCCCCTCATTTGCATTACTGTTCATAAAGAATATCACAGGCTGGTAGACTGAAAAGTTAATCTGTTGGCATGTTTTGGTTTCAAGTTTTGGTTGTCATGAATTATGTTGTTAATTACTAATGATATCATGAAATTGACAATTGGATCTTTTAATGATTGTAAGCCGAGATTACACTATACACTCATGAAACTCAACGTTTAGAATTATTCTAATTAATGGATTAATATTTTGAGCATTGATTATGAAGTCTACTGCGAACTTGATTTCAGGAGAAAATTCTTCTCACCATTAATGAATTTTAGAATTCTCACATCTCAACTATCTTTTCACAAGTTACTCAAGTTTACAGGAATTGTCCTTTATTTCTGAAATTATTTTTCGCATGTTTTGCTCGGGACTAGCAAAATGCTGGTTGGGGGTTGTGATCAGGGTTAAATATTGCATATCAGAACCCGATTATTGCCAGATTTTATGTATATAATAATGCTTAATGGAATATTTTAATTGTGTTTTTGTTGCAATGTGTAATCAGGAGTGTTGACTGAAAAAAGAGTACTAAAAGCATGGATTTGACGCTTCGAAGCCACCAGAGCAAGGAACGAACTCCAGAGGACCAATATTAAAGAATTTACATGCTAGGGATCCGAGGAAATCAAGCCATACAAGTTAAAGAGGCCCGAAACTGGTTCAGAATGCAAGATCACATGGTTCCCGCTATCCGATTGGCTCGAAACTTTATATATGGGATTAGGGACATGAATTAACCGTACATTTCAAATTTCAGCCCTCGGATCACTATGAAAGTGCCCCAATTGACAGATCAGTCTATAAACCGTTGATTCTGGGCCCACTTGATATCTGGAACTGCCTCAAATTTGGTTTCAACGCCTTAAATAGAGAGACTAATTTAATGAATGGATTGGATTTTGTAAAAATAATACAGTGGACCCAGTATATGCAGTGTGTACACAGTGCACATGGACACCAGCCGTGCACCGCACCGTCATGATGGTCAAACAGAGCGCTGACCCACGTCTTCATCAAAACAGGCAATGCCGTCTTCAGCGTTGGCGAAACGGTCCGTTTTATGGACGCTAGTGGGCCCCACCCATCACCCATAACGTTAATCCAAGCCGTCCATCGTGTAGAGGGGTTTGAAATCTTCGAACCTATGCTGACCTTTCATATCTATCTGTGCACACGTGGGTGATACAGAGGCCACAAACAGGCGGTCTTGTGACATTCAAAATTGATTTTGTTGTGATTTCTTCTCTGAGCCGCGTCAACGGACAACCAAAACCATCCATTTTTTACCAAAATTTCAAGGGCAACCTAATGGACGGGATGGATTTCCTCGAAAACACCTCTTTGGGGCCCACCGATCACGTCAGCGAAACCACGTGTGTAGGCTTACGCACATCCGTGAAAAGTGATTTTTCAGGCGGTTGTGGACCACCAACTTTGATCAGATGGAAGATCTGATCCGTCCATCATGTAGTTCAGCCAAAAACGTCCTAGGAGACGTCGATTTTATGGAAAAAGTGCAAGGAATAAGGAACTTATGAAGCCCTAAAGTTTGATGCGAAAAGGCTTTCGCTGCGTGTGCGACAGCTTTCCAAATCCAATTTCCACTAGTCCAGCCACTCCATCAGCTATAAAAAGAGATGTAAAACGTGGAACAGGAGGCATGGAATTCCAGATCTGGAGCAAGGGAGAGAAGAAAGAGAAGAAAGAGAAGAGAGAGAGAGAGAGAGAGAGAGAGAGAATGATGTTTTTCTTTATATTTCATTTAATCTTCTTTTTATTTGAATTCATGGCTTGCTAATCTCTCAGCTAGGGCTGAGATGAAGCCCCTAATTTGAATAACTCTGGTTATATGTTGATTTTACCTTGATTCGATTGGTTTGTTCTTTCTCTAGCGTGCTTGATTGGTTTAAATTCTATACTTCTCCATCTATGAACTTGATCAGAGTCTATATATGGATGTTGTCTAGATGTTTATTCTAGGTGCTTGTGTCTGATCATGAACAGGTTTCCTATAGAGGTAGAAACATGGTGCTTTAATGAATTGTACATTCTATGTGCCCAACCAAGGACATAAAATGTGCTATTCATTACATTGCTTTAGGAGATTAGACATTCTGTATGCCCGACTAAGGACACAGATTGTGCTTTCTTTATATAAGTTGTATCAATCTAAATTAGGGTGAATCAACAGACAAAACAAGGTTTAGGATAATTAGGGGTGGATTCGAAAGTCTTAGTGCTCTCTCTGATTGAATTTTCTTCCCTATTTTCTGTGATATTTTGTAGATTTGTGTTAGTAATTTACTCTATTATTTGATGGATTAGTTAAGAAGAATCGTGAATTTGAATTGTGACGACCAGTCCTCGTGGGAACGATCTCGTAATACGTACCGTATCTACATCTGATTCGTATACATGCGAGTTTAAAAATAATTTAAATCAGGTTAGTTTAAATAAAACATCATCAGCTTACTAAATGGTGGTTGGACGCTGGACAAATATTACATATATATATATATGTATATATGGTATGTATATATTACAATATATATGTGTGTGTGTGTGTGTTGTACGTGTACAGCAGCTGGAGACCTGCTGTAAGGGCGTTGTCCAGCAACATGGACCCACTATGTTGTATATTCCCACCATCCATGGCCTGGGATGATGGGACTGATCATGGGGTGTGTGTTATATACACACCGTCCATCCATTCAGGTGGACCGTCTAACTGTTGGACGGCCAGCAGCAGGACGATGCATCCCTGACATCAGCAAGTTCTGTGGGTCCCATGTGAGATCCACACCGTCCAAACGGGTGGGATCTAGATCCATAGCTCACATCGTAGACCGAGTGGAAGATGCCTCGTTTTAACACTTGAGGTCTTGGTATCGATCCCTGTGTAGGTGGCTAACATGAGGTGTGTACTGACGTGGTGTGTGGATGGACAGTGGGGTCCATGGGACCCACCTGTGCTCTCCACCCATTCAGATGGGCCAAACCACACTGCATGAGAGATCCAGACCATCCACCATTGTTGGATGGTGGGGCACACCCTACATGTTGGGCCCTCCTTGTTGTATGTGACGGTCCAGGCCTCCCAAGGGCCTAGACGTTACATTGGAATAATATGTATATTATTATATTATATAATATATGCATGAGGGTGGGCCCTACATGGGACCCACCTTTGCCATTTGGAGTGCAGCAAGCCGCATGCACAGCAGCTATATAGTTGCTCCTCTTATCGGCAACCAGCCCGTAGGCCCCCACATAATGTACTTGTCTTATCTACACCATCCACGGTTTGGATGGTGGGGCCCACCATGTAACGCCCCGGATTTTTGCCAACCTGGGATTAGACGTCCTTAGGCAATGGGTCGATCCTAATACCTCATTAACTTGTCAGAACTGAATCCCAAAGTCTAAAGCCGCCTTTGAACTCATTTCCTTCACAAAATCTCACCCTTCATCACCTTGATCTTCCAATTTTTCTAAGAACTTTTACCCTAGACACTATCTTAAACTAGTTAAGTATCATAACTTGGATCACCTCATATACAAACTACAAAGGCCTGAGTACCACCTCGACCAGAAATTACTTAGGACTAAATCCTTTAGAAATGAGACAAAGTGACTAAGTGCTAAACTAGATTAGCTACGAAGTCCGTTAGGATCGCTTTAAATACGATCGCAAGACCCAAAAGTCTTGAGAATCATTGGCGCTAGGTTACCCTAAAGTTTAGAACCAAACTCATTTCCGTCTGCTCTCGGGAATGAAACGAAACTTCGTATTAGGTCTAGATCGCACATCGGGATTCCGATTAACCCGAAGCTAAGGAACTAGGACCGCCCTCCGGGCTTAACAATCATCTCAAAAATCACTTTATCCGATGTTCCACGGCCATTCGTTTCGAATCGGAGCGAGGTAGTGTGAAAAACACTATTCATATGCCAAAATAAATATCGGAATAGTGATCGCATCGTTCGTTGACGCGTCAAGATTAAGCAACCCGACCGTCGAGAATCGGACCAAATTACACCCTCGGATTAAGAAAAATTTCAGAACATTTACATGTACTTGGAATTTCGATCGTGGCCCACCGACCGTCGAATCGAAAGTGGTCCGCCACGTGCGATCGGGTATCCAAATGAGTCAAAAACGTAATCCCACGTAGATCCATCGATGGTGACCTTAAGTCGACGTTTGGTTCAAAGAGGGCTACAGAACTTCCCTTTTGGTGGAAAAGCGGCGAAAATCCTATATAGGCAGTACCCCTTGAACCTGAGTCTAATTTTGAAATGTTTGTGGCTATAAAAGGAGCTTAGAGCACCCTCTCTCACAGCCATACGAATTTGAGTTTTGGGAGAGAGAAAAGAGAGAGAAAGTGAGGGAGAAGTGGGAGGATCTTCCTCCTACTGTTGCAAGTCACCCCACGGGCTGCACCGCCTCTTTCCAGCGCTTTCGCGTGATATCAACTCCGTTTTAAGGTAAGAAACCCTAACCCTAGGTCGATTTGGGGTGGGATCGATGTGGGTTGTGTAACAACTAACTGATTCCGCTCTTTAGGCTAGAAATCGCTTAGTAGATGGAAGTTCAATCACCCTTCTTTGATTCGTTCGTTTCCAAAGGCAAAGGTGAGGACTTTAAGCTTATAAGTTACGGTTTTCAACGCTTTCAATGTCGATAATGGTAGATTCATGATCCGCTTGCAATTGCACATGTACAAAGTGCTTTCCGTTTCCTGTTTTGATTAACGGTGTGAAATATGGAATTTCACATATTCTAGTTATACGTAGAAATACCGTATACGTATATTTTTTGGATAAATGCTTGACATGATTATTTAATATATAATTATATAATATATGAATAAAATACTAGTTTGGCGAAAGGAATCGCCAAAATACATGTTCACTTGTAAATGCGACGTATGTTGAAATTGTGTATGTTAGAAATACCGTATCCGTATTTCTTTTGGAATAATGTTTGACATACTTATTTAATATATGATTATACAATATATGAATAAAATAATAGCTTGGCGAAAGGATTCGCCTAAATACATGTTTACTAACAAACACTATGTATGTAGAAATACGGTATTGTACAGGCAATACCGTATACATGTATATTTTAGCGATGTGTTTGTCATGATTAATTGTCGTATAAATATATTATGTGCGTATAAAATATTTGCTTGGCGAAGGAATCGCCAAGTAATACATGGTTGCTTATATACACTATGTATGTTGAAAATGCGTATTCTAGAAGATACTGTATACGTATAAATTTTGGAGATATAGTTATCATGATTATTTGCTGTAGTAATATATTATATATGGACAAAATACTCACTTGGCTAAAGGATAGCCCTAATACATGTTTTGCTAACATACACCATGTATGTTGTAATAGTGTATTCTAAGTGTTGTGAAAATGACTGAATGAGTATAGAATTCTCATTCGTGCTCGCCATGACTAATTGTCATGGATAATTGATTGTTGTATTGGCAATACCCCTTTGACGAAAGGATTTACCCTAAATCACGCCACGGCCAATACACACTATATATGCTAAAATGTGTGGCCCAAGTGTTTGTGGAAATGACTGAATGAATATGGAACTTGGATTCCTGCTTGCCATGACTATCAGTCATGGGTGTATGCGTGTTATGATTGGGGTAACTCCCTAGTGAAAGGATTTGGCCTTATACCTCTGTGATCAACATATGTCATGTATGTTGATTCCTGAATTTTAAAGCGTTTGTTGAAATGTCTGAATGAGTAGTAGTTAGTAAATTGCAATGTTTAAGGGTGTTGAGATATGATTCTCAACTCCTTTAACTATGTGTATGATTTCCTTGAATAGCTGTGTGATTAGGAATTGAATATGTACAAACTCATGCTTGTGTTATGCTTTATAACATGCTCAGCTTTTATGATGTTATGTATGTAATGCATATGTTAAATTCATGTTTACGTTGTACGATCCGTCATGGGTGATGGGGAGTGGAGCAACGAATGCGTGCAATGACCACAGCGACCCTAAACGGATATTATCAAACTTTGATTGTATGATTTGAACCTTGATCCATTACTCGCTTTACTATTCGAAATTGATTGTGTTTGGGGCTATGTTTATAGTCCAGACAATCGGTACTAGAATTGAATTCGTGGCTGTGATTCATTCGCCACGTGAGATGTGTTCGACGAACTTGAGTCGTACTTCGGTTGGCGATAGTGGTTGGCCACGCGAAGTGCTTATGCACTTCATGTCGTTTAACTTGTTGTGCGCTCGGGCTAGCTGAGCTCGTCAGGCAACCCGATCTGTCTTTTGTATGTTCACCATGTTTGGTCGCTAATGCTTGAACCTAGGGTACCAAACTTACCAGTGAAAATCCCGTTAACCATGGTACCTCGATCCGCTAAGACTCATGAGCCGGGCATGGTGGTATGGGACACCGTGGTCGAGTTTGTCGGCCTACTGTTGGGGCTACGTGCCTCCCCGTAGTGACCCGATGAGCAACTCAACTCGTGAGCCGATTATGGTGGTATGGGACACTATATATTCGCGCTGTCGGCCTACACACCGATAAGGTGATGGGGAGTGGTGCGGTCTTTGTGTGTACGACCACAGCGCCCTTTGTAGTGACCGCGAGCATATTTCAAGTTGCGGCGTGCCTTAGGGTTCGCCGCGACATATAGAATATGAACTAGGCCTGTTTCTCGTATAGTTGTATCGTGATGAATCGTTTAAGGGGTGATGGGGGAGTGGTGCAACCTTTGTGCGTAATGACCACAGCGACCTCTCTGCAGTGACCTAGAAAACACACTATCGTCGATATTAACTAGGGTGACGACCCTAGATTGGATCATGTTTGGATATGATACAAGGGAGGTACCTTAGTTTCCCAATCCTGTCGTTTGAAATGAACTAATTAAAAACTCGGTAATCATACTCATCATGCATCGCATGTGCCCGGGAAGATGTGGAGCACTGTGGGATGTAAGCATGCGCGAACGTGAGATGGTGTCGCTTGAGGGAGTATGTCGGAGAGGGCATCCATCATACCTGCATTCATACTTGCATTAATCAGAGTAACTAGGAGTGTTTGATTTACTGCTTTATCATTACTGCTTGACTGTATTGATAGCATGTTAACTTATGCCTTATTGTTCCACTGAGTTAGCTACTCACTCCCACGTTACGGGACGGTGTTGTACACACCAAACAGATTTGTTGAGTTTCAGGTGATGGCGATGCTCGTGAAGCGAGCCAGGACTACTTCTATGGTGATGAGGAGGAGTTCTCTGTCATGTAACCCTCAGCGGGTCTCTCAAGACCTGGTACTTGTATTGTCGGGGTTGTGGTACGGGGATAGAATACATTAAACTTACACATTTGGTATATTTTAGAACTGTACTTGTATTTATTTAACCTGGTAATGTTATCACACTCTGGAGACTCATCATAGTTTATATATTTTATCTATCTATCATAGTCTTCCGCTTGCAAAATTAAATGTCTCTGGAGTATGATATGCTGTTTTGGCTTAATCTCACTCATGTTCAATGCACGAATACAGTCAACATTCAATCATCATTCATTTTGTTGCATAAGTGATGTTCTGGAACTCGGGAGTTGAGTTTATGCTCGACCCCCGATTTTCAGGGCGTTACACACCATAATGCATGTGTTACAACCATACCATCCAACCATTTATGAGATCATTTTTTGGCATCGGAGAATGAGTGGATCAGATCTAAAGTTCAAGTGGACGACCCCACCATTTAAATAGTGGACCATGACAGCCATCCTTCAAAACTTCTATGGGCCACCGTAGTTCCCAATATTGTTTCCACTACGGTCGGATCTCAAATATACATAAGGGTGGGCCCGATTTGATATATATGAGGCCCATTGGTGCGACCTATTTGATGAACATGAAGCCCGTGGGTGTGGCCCATATAGTGTGGCCCATGTGATGTGGCCCGCTTGACATAAGAGGCCCATTGAGATGTATTCGAGGCCTTGTTTTGAAGCCCACCTGTTGTGTGTATTCGAGGCCCGATGTGATGTATGTTGGCCCATATGACGAGGCTTATGTGATGTAAATGAGGCCCATCATGATTGTATGTGAGGCCATGGGCCCACTACATGTTTAGCCGTATGTAAGCCACCCCTTGGGATCAATGTTGGTTTGACATCCACATTGATGGGCAATCATGGTTAGATGTCCTCATTATGACCTTCCCTTAGGCTTTGTTAGGCTCATTCTCTTTATGAGTTAACCCCAAAGAAGTGGGCCCCATTCGCTGTAGACGAATGACTTCATAACCACAGCCAACGCCGATTATCGACCCTGATTATCAGTGCCAATTGTCGAGGCTAACGCCAATTATCGACCCTAATTATCGGTGCTGATTACTGATGCTAATTATTGGTGCCGATTGTCGAGGCCAACGCCGATTACCGACCCTGATTATCGATGCCGATTACCAATGCTGATTATCGGTGCCGATTGCCGAGGCCGACAACGGTTATCGATATCGATTATGAGTATGTGACAGCATAACATCATAATACATGCCCATACGCATCATCTGCATGTTTGTGATGAGACGAGTGATTGATCATAGCGCATGTCATGGGCAGATTATTATTGAACTCCCTGGTAAAGGGAGATGCCCACATGAGCGTGTAGTATGCGCATGATTGTTGTATGACTGGATTGTGTGATTCATGCATCTCACATTGTGTGACATGTATACTATATGCCCTAGCGACATCAGGACCATAGTCACCACAGACATATCGTGGTTAGTAAGATTGGATACTGAAAATCTTATTCTACATAGGGTGTTATAGATATCCCTAGGTGAAAGTCTCTAAACCCTTATGGTACCAGGAAGTTACTCTAACGTCTAGACCGAGTGGGTGCACGAGCGCTGAGTGTCGATTACCAGAAGGCCGCGCTTTCTACTGTGTCATGGTCAGTTGAAAGGGGGTGTGGCCTTACCCGGCCAAGTGGAGGGGGCAAAGCTAGGCTGAGTTTGACCAGCTCGGGGAATGGGTCCGCTATCGGTGAGCCAAGCCCAATATTGGCAGGTGGATAGTGAGGTCTCTTCCACTTACTTTATTGCGCCCGATGGGGCGGCAATCTGGTTTAGAGTGTACTAGACCCTGGTGATATTCCAAAGATGAGATATATTGATATATGAACTTAGATGAGGATTTGTATGCTTAAGTTGCATCTCGTATCGCATGGCCTTGGTACGGCCAACATCATTCCTGACTTGCATCGCATAGCCTTGGTATGGCTAACGGTATTCATGGATTCATTAGCATGTTTCGTACTACTCTGATAATGCATAACTGTATTACTACCTTACACACACACTCTCACCACCCTCTAAGCTTTCTATAAGCTTATGCACGACCGTTGTGTGTAGGTGATGTTGGACCGCAGCAGCACTGAGGTAGGAGCTCATAACAGATCATCTTGGAGCTTTTTGTCCATTATCATTGTATTTCCCTTTATGCTCATTGTACTTACAAAGTTTTTTATCATAGTGGAAATGTGATGGAGTTTTTGGTTGCTGTTTGTGTGTTATACCTTTGGTTATGCTTATTACAAATCAAACTGATGTTGAAAAATCCTCCTCATAGCATCCTAGGATCAGAACCTGGCGAATGGGCGCTGAGAGTTGAGAATGGGGTACTACGGAGGCTGTCGGTGATCGAAAATTTTATGAGCCCGGTTTCTGAGTTCGGGGCATGACAAAAGTTGGTATCAGAGTATAACTCGGGAATAACTAAGAACAACATTACATGTCTGCTATAAGTTCAGGATGATTGAGTTCTAAGTCCGGATAGCTTAGTGATCTTTAATTATAGACCCTTAATGTGCGTGCCTTCAAGAGTTTTCCAAAGTTGATAGGCGCCTTTGCTCTTTCCTGTAGGATAAGATGCCTAGGGGAGTGACCCGATTGACTCCCGCGCCACCACCTGAGACTCCCTCACCACCACCTGAGACCCCCACACTACCACCTATGATCCCCGCTCTACTACCAGAGATTCCTACTGCCCAACTTGAGGATGCAGCTCCTCTACCAGAGACCGGTGCGGATCCAATCGTATTCGTGAGTGCCTCCCAGTTACAGCAGATGTTATAAGCTATGACGGCCATACTTCAAGGGTAGGGCAAGCACCCTATTGTTTCACCAGACCAGGCCGAGCAGGACCGTAAGAGAACCCTCCTCTATGAGTTTCAATGACTCAATCTCCCGCGTTTCTAGGGCGACCAGACCCGATAGTAGCTGAGAGATGGCGCTCTGATGTGGAGAAGATATTTGATACAATGGGATGCACGACCAAGCGACGAGTCCGATTAGACATATTTCTTCTCCATGGTGAGGCTGAGTACTGGTGGGCATCAGTCTACCGAGCAATAGGCGCCGATTTTACGTGCACATGGGAGGATTTTGTGGATTGGTTTGATTGACAATACTTTCCTGATCACATCAGACGATAGTGAGCATTGGAGTTCGAGGCCCTGGTACGGGGTGATATGACGGTGGCTCAGTATGGGGCTCATTTTGTAGCGCTGTCCAAATTTACACCATACTTGGTAGATGATGAGGAGCGGAGAGCCCGGCGATTCGAGGATGGTTTGTGTTACTATCTTCAAGGCCATCTTATTGGGCATGAGCTCCCGACTTTTGAGGGGGTGGTACAGAAGGCCCAGATTTATGAGGCTGAGTGGGCCAGTTCTCAGTCTGATCGTTGTCAGAGGAGAGACCGAAAGAGGCGGCCTCCTTCCAGTGACTTCCACCAGCGTCGACCACAGTAGCAAAGGCGCACAGGTGGCCCAGCTTTCAGAGCGTCAACAACACCACCTCCGAGGCAATTCACAAGCACATGTTTTGAGTGCTGTGCGACAGGGCAACGTATGTGGGAGTGTCCCCGCCCTAACAGTAGCAGCTGCCAAAAGGTCCATAGCAGCCTCCACCACAGCAGCAATAGAGACCCGCATAACAACAGAGATAGTAGCCCCCATCACCGAGGCCACCTCAGCAGCAGCATCAGCACCAGCCTCCGAGACCATAGCAGTAGAGGCAGCAGTTTCGACCGCCTTAGCGACAGCAGCAGCAACAACACGTTTAAAGGGGATAGGCACCTCCCTAGCCAGCTCATGATAGATTTTACGTGGCCCAATAGGATCCTCAATCATCTGGAGGAGTCGTTGAGGGTATACTTCCAGTCTCTGCATGCATCGCTCGAGTTTTATTTGATTCTAATGCTTCACACTCATTTATATCTGAGGGATTCTGTCGTTCGACTGGATTGTCGACAGAGTCTACTCGAGAGGGGTTGACCATATCGACGCCCTTGGGAAAGACTACAGTATTAGGCGACTTCTGTTCGTCATACCCTATGCTAGTGGGAGAGATTTTCTTGCCTGCCGACTTGTATGTGCTGTCGATGTCAAATTTCGATGTTATATTGGGCATGGATTGGCTTGCCGAGTACCACGCCATCTTGGACTGCTCTGTGAGGATAGTCACATTCTGTATACCAGGCTTGCCGCAATTTTAATTCGTTGCAAAGCCCCGGGGAGAGCCATTGTCTTGCTTGATGTCTTATGCCGTTGAGGAGCCTGTCGCCGCTTGTATTGATCAGTTGCCGGTTGTTTACGATTTTCTTGATGTGTTTCAGGAGATTCCGGGATTATCGCCTCTCCAACTCATCGAGTTTCAGATTGATCTAGTACCCGATACCGTGCCTATTTTGAAGGCCCTGTACTGTATGGCACCGTTAGAGTTGTGGGAACTGTAAAAGCAGTTGGATGAGTGGAACACAGATCCATAGCTCAGGTCATAGACCGAGTGGAAGATGCCTCATTTCAACACTTGAGGTCTTGGTATCAATTCCTGTGTAGGTGGCTAACATGAGGTGTGTACTGACGTGGTGTGTGGATGGACAGTGGGGTCCATGGGACCCACCCGTGCTCTTCACCCATTCAGATGGGCCACACCACAGTGCGTGTGAGATCCAGACCATCCACCGTCTTTGGACAGTGGGACACACCCCACGTGTGGGGCCCTCGTTGTATCTGACAGTCCAGGCCTCCCAAGGGCCTGGACGTTACATTAGAATAATATGTATATTATTATATTATATATATATATTATAATATATGCATGAGGGTGGGCCCTACATGGGCCCCACCTCTACCATTTGGAGTGCAGCAAGCCGCATGCGCAGCAGCTATATAGTTGCTCCTCTTATCGGCAGCCAGCCCATAAGCCCCCACATGATGTACGTGTCTTATCTACACCATCCACGATTTGGATGGTGGGGCCCACCAAAATGCATGTGTTGCAACCATACCATCCAACCATTTATGAGATCATTTTTTGGCATCGGAGAATGAGTGGATCAGATCTAAAGTTCAGTGGACGACCCCACCGTTTAAATAGTGGACCGTGACAGCCACCATTCAAAACTTCTATGGGCCACCGTAGTTCCCAATATTGTTTCCACTTCATTTATCTCTGTGTTAACTTGTGAATAGGTCGAATCTCAAATATACATAAGGGTGGGCCCGATTTGATATACATGAGGCCCATCGGTGCGACCTATTTGATGAACATGAAGCTCGTTGGTGTGGCCCATATAGTGTGGCCCATGTGATGTGGCCCGCTTAACATAAGAGGCCCATTGAGATGTATTCGAGGCCCTGGTGCGAAGCCCACCCGTTGTGTGTATTCGAGGCCCGATGTGATGTATGTTGGCCCGTATGACGAGGCCTATGTGACGTAAATGAGGCCCATCATGATTGTATGAGAGGCCATGGGCCCACTACATAGTCGTATGTAAGCCACCCCTTGGGAGCAATGTTGGTTTGACGTCCACATTGATGGGCAATGATGGTTAAATGTCCTCATTGTGGCCTTCCCTTAGGCTTTGTTAGGCTCATTCTCTTTATGGGTTAACCCTAAATAAGCAGGCCCTATTCGTTGTAGATGAATGACTTCATAACCACGGCCGACGTTGATTATTTACCCTGATTATTGGTGCCAATTGTTGAGGCTGACACCAATTATCGACCCTAATTATCGGTGCTGATTACTGATGTTGATTATCGGTGTCGATTGTCGAGGTCAACGCCGATTATCGACCCTGATTATCTATGCCAATTACCGATGCTGATTATAGGTGCCAATTGCCGAAGCTGACACTGATTATCGATATGTTTATGAGTATGTGACAACATGACATCATAATACATGCCCATACACATCATCTGCATGTTTATGATGAGACGAGTGATTGATCATAGCGCATGCCGTTGGACAGATTATTATCAGACTCCCTGGTAAAGGGAGATGCCCACATGAGCGTGTAGTACGCGCATGATTGTTGCATGACTGGATTGTGTGATTCATGCATCTCGCATTGTGTGACATGTATACTGTACGCCCTAGCGACATCAGGGCCATAGCCGCCACAGGCAAATCGTGGTTGGTAGAATTAGATACCGAAAATCTTGTTTTACATGGGGTGCTATAGATATCCCTGGGTGAAAGTCTCTAAACCCTTATGGTACCAGGGGGTTGTTCCAATGTTTAGACCGAGTGAGTGCAGGAGCGCCGAGTGTCGATTACCAGAAGGTTGCCTTTCCACTATGTCATAGTCAATTAAAAGGGGGTGTGGCCTTACCTGCCTGAGTGGGGGGGTCAAGCTAGGCTGAGTTTAACAAGCTCGAGGAATGGGTCGGCTATCAGTGAGCCGATTCCGATATTAGCAGGTGGATAGTGAGGTCTCTTCGACTTACCTTATTGCACCCGGTGGGACAGCAATCTAGTTTAGAGTGTACTAGACCCCGGTGATATTCCAAAAATGAGTTGTATTAATATGTAGACTTAGATGAGGATTTGTATGATTGAGTTATATCTCACATCGCATGGCCTTAGTACGGCCAACATCATTCATGCCTTGCATCGCATAGCCTTGGTACGGCTAACGGTATTTATAGATTCATCAGCATGTTCCGCATTACTCTGATACTGCATAACTGTATTACTACCTTGTGCACACACTCTCACCACCCTCTAAGCTTTCTATAAGCTTCTGCATGACCATTACGTGCAGGTGACGTTGGACCGCAGCAGCGCTGAGGCAGGAGCGCATAGCAGATCATCTTGGAGCTTTTTGTCCATTATCATTGTATTTCCCTTTATGCTCATTGTACTTATAAAGTTTTTAATCATAAAAGAATTGTGATAGAGTTTTTGGTTGTTGTTTGTGGGTTATGCCTTTAGTTATGCTTATTATAAATCAAACTGATGTTAAAGAATCCTCCTCATAGCATCTCAGGATCGGAACCTGACGAATGGGCGCTGCGAGCCGAGAATGAGGTACTACGGAGGCTGTCTGCATTGAATTCAGTATTGGAAATTTTATGAGCCTGGTTTCCAAGTCCAGGGCATGACACTGTCCATCCATTTCTCCACATCATTTTGGGATTGATCCCCAAAATTGAGCCCTAATTAAGTCTCAAGTCGACCACAAAATGAGAACATGTTGGATGGTTGAACGTCCAGCATTCAAAACCTAAGCTACGCCGATAGATTTTAGCCATAGCCAAAACCACCCCAAGTCCGTCGGCTGTGCCCTGTTTTTTGGTAGTGGATGATCGTATTGAGAAACCTACTGAGAAATTTATCAAGATATTGGCCAGAGGAGGAACCTTGCGGCATGACTGAGTAGGTTTCCCTTGTTTTCCTAGTTAGGTTTACTAGTTTCAAAGAATTTAGGATTATGATAGTTTTCTTTCCGCTGTTTTAGGATTGTTTGCTTTCCGCTGTTTAGGATAGTTTGCTTATTGTTTATTGAGTCTTTTGTGCTAACCCATCTTCACACTAAGATCATTGGAAAAACCTAAAAAATTCTTTCTTCAAGTATTATCTTTCCAACACTTCCAGTTTCTTTTTCTCTCTTGCATTACATGCTTATTTCTTTTACATTGAGGATAATGTAGATTTTAGGTTGGGGATGGGGGATTAGGTTACCTAATCGGTTGTTTTCCTAGTCTTTAAGCAAAAATTATGAAAAAAAATGCAGAAAGTTGGATTTTTTTTTTAAAATGGAGGTATAAGATACTTAATGTTGATGATTTATATCCCTTGGATTCAGTTACTTGGAGATTTCAAAGTTAAGTTCGAGTTATTAATCCGTGAGTAGAAGTTTTAAACATTGATCAAGTCATGATTTCACATGCCACATCTAGCAGTCACATTAAAGCTTCAGTCAACATTAAATTGTTAACTTGGTGATTATTTAGCATGAAAGGAACCCAACTGGGGAATTTGTCCATCAAGTCTAAAATAATAATAATACCCAGCTAAAAAACAGTTGTCTTCGAAAAGGCCACCTATTAAAGATCTTTAAAAAGGTTGACATAACATGAAAGCCATCGATGGAAAAATCAAAAGCTGGAGGAACAAAAGAGAGAATTAAAAGATGAATTGTAAGGAAAGTTTCGGTTTAGGTTTTGGTTGTCCTGATTGCTCTTTTAATTGTCAATGTTATCATAAAAGTGAAGAATTGAACCTTTGATTGTGATAAGTCTAGACTTCATTATACACCCATAGAACTCAATGTTTAGAATTGTTCTAATTGGAGGATTAATGTTTTGAACTTGATTATGAAACTTACCGAGTGCAAGAGTTTAGGAGAAAGTAATGCACAACAGTGATGTATTTTAGAATTCTATTATTTGGATTGTTTTTTGAAAACCACTTGACCTTATAGAAGTTATCCTGTGGTTCTTGAAATATTTTTTGCATACTTTTCTTGGGACTAGCAAAATGTTAGTTGGGGATTATGTTAAGGGTCAAATATTGCATATTATCCCCCATTTATATCTTGGTTTTATGAACATGATAATGCTTAATGTTCTATTTTACTCATGTTTGTTTTGCAAGGTAAATTTAAGAGCTTGGATTGAAAAGGGTACTAAAATCATGAATTTGATGCTCAAGAATCACCAAGGCAAAGGATGGATCTTAGGAGACCAAGATTGAAGAATTCACATGTCAAATATCCAAGAAAACCAAGCGAGGAATGAAGAGAATCAAAGATTTGAAGTGAAGAAAAGGAATCTTGAAATCGTCCTGAAAAACCATATTCTGAAACTCTAGGTCATTTTATGAAATTGTACAGAGTGAAGTCTATTTTTGGAAAACTGCGCAGGGTGAAGTCTATTTTAGCAAACTACGTAAATTTAATGCGGTTTCTAGAGTTTTCCAACTAGGTGAGAAAGTTGGAGTTCCACAACTATAAATAGGACTCCCTAAGATGTTTCTACGCATCTTCTAAGGTTTAAGGAATGGAGTAAAAGGGTGGAGAAGCCGTCGCCAAGAGTTTTTCTTCTTCTTCCGTAGTTGTTTTCATGTTTTTCTTAAGAAACCTTGGTCCAATCATGTCTATGGTTGGTTAAACCTCTTAGCTAGGGCTAAGAGGTGAAGCTTGTAGCATGATGGGATGTTTCTATTGCTTTTAATTCATGTTTATGTTGAACTCCATGGATTCTAATTTATTATTTAAGGAATACTTTCAGTTTTTAATGGTTTATTGTGACTCAAATTGTACTATATTTACAATAGCTTTGAGTATCTTCTTTTCCTAATTTGATATTATGAAATTAGTAAGTCTTGTTGTTCACCATCGTCCCTTGGGCATGGTAGGGTGATGGTATCCTTCCTAATCTTCACAATTCTCCTACTTTGAGATTATGGGATTAGTAAATCCTGTTGTTTGCCATTGTCTCCTAGGCATGGTTTGGTAATGGAATCACTGCCAATTATTATAGTTCTACTTCATTGAGAATTAGGTCAATGGAAGTTCAAATTTGGTTTTATTGATATATTTTTCAATTGGATAGGATAGGACTCCAATTCTAATTGTGTTACTTGAATCAAGCAAGAGGGCTCCCTGATCACTACAAGTGGATCCTTGGCACCCTAGTTCCCACCTTTAAATTCTTAGTTTTAACTACTTAATTCACGATTACTCTCTCAATCACTTTATAATTAGTTTTACATCTTCTTCTAGTTCTACTTCTAGCTAATTTCATAAACGCGCAAGATCAGTCCCTGTGGATTCGACCTTGGTCTTACCGAGATTATTACTACATCGCGACCTTACACTTGGAGTTTTGAACAACGACCAATTGGGAATCACTAAAGACCTTAAGGTGTTGAGCTCCCATGTTAGCAGACAACTTAAGTCCGATGAGCAAAGTTTTATATTCTGCTATATTGTTAGAGGCTTAAAATTCGAATCTCAAGGCATATTGCATGCATATATGGTCTGGGGTCTCTAGGACTATCTCGACCCCACTTACCTTGGAGTTTGATGGGCCATCAATGTAGAACATCCACCTGGGTGGGTCGGGAATAGCGTGGGAGTTGGACTCTTTGGTAGATGTTTGATCGGACGTATCACATGGGATGAGCTCACGTGGGAGGAGCTCTAGCCTGGGTAGGTCGATATCTTGTTCAGGTGTTTGAGTTAGCTCGACGATGAAGTCAGCTACTGCCTATCCTTTAATGGTTGCTTGTGGCCAATACTTGATGTCGAACTCACTTAACTCGATTACCCACTTAGTCAGTCGTCTCAAAGCTTCAGGTTTTTGGAGTAGTTGTAGTGGTTGATCGGTTAAGACAACGATGGTGTGAGCTTGGAAGTACAACCTCAAGCATCGAGAGGAAACGACTAAAGTTAATGCTAATTTTTCCAAGGTTGGGTATATAGTCTCGGTTGAAACCAGAGCTTTGCTGACGTACTAGACCGGGAATTGCTTTCCCTCGTGTTCCCTATTCAAAGCCGAGCTAACAGCTATATCTGAAACAGCAGAGTATAATAATAGAGACTCTCCTTGCTCAGGTTTGAAGAGTAGTGGGGGAGACCCTAGATATTGCTTGAGCTTCTGGAAGGCTATTTCACATTCGTCGGTCATGTCTACCACTTGTTTCCCCTTCAACTGTTTGAAGAAGGGGAGACATTTGTCTATCGCTCCGGACATGAAGCAATTGAGAGCTATGATTCTTCCTTAAGCCATTGAATGTCTTTGGTCGTCTTTGGTGACTGCATATCAAGGAGATCTTCGCTTCAATTCCTCGCTGGTTGACCAAGAAACCGAGGAATTTTCCCGTGCTGACCCCGAAGGCACAATTGTTCGTGTTTAACTTCATTCGGTACTTGGAAAGGATGAGGAACATCTCCTCGAGGTCAGCAATATGGTCTGTAGCTTTGATGCTCTTGACGAGCATATCGTCAACATAAAATTCTATTATTCGCCCTATTTGTTGGGTGAACATTTTGTTGACCAGCCATTGGTAAGTGGCTCCAGCGTTTTTCAAACCAAAAGGCATAACACGGTAACAATAAAGGCCTTTATCAGCGACAAAGGTAGTTTTTGTCTTATCATGCGTATATATTATAATTTGATTATAACCAGAGTATGCATCCATGAAACTAAGTAGCTCGTGCCCAGCGGTGCTGTCAACGAGTTTGTCGATTCGAGGTAACATGAAGCTATCTTTAGGACATGCTTTATTCAGGTCTGTGTAGTCGACGCAGACCCATCATTTTCCATTAGCTTTTTTAACCAACACAACGTTGGCTACCCAGTCTGGGTAGTAGACTTCCTTAACGAACCCAACCTTAAGGAGCTTGTCGACTTCTTCTCTGATCAATATGTATCTCTTAGGGCCGAGAGCATGGCGCTTCTATCTAACTGGTTGATCAGTTAGGTTGACGTTCAGGTGGTGTACCATGACCTTGTGGTCAATGTTGGGCATGTCTTCATAGGAACATGCAAAGACATTGGCATAACGTCAAAGGAGAGCCATCATCTTATCCTGCTTTGGTTCCGTTAGGGACGACCCAATTTGGACAGTTTTGGATGGGTTGGATTCGTTGAGTGCAGTGGGGATGAGGTCTTCCACGGGACGTCCTCTTTCTATAGAGTCTTCGCGAGGGTCCAGTGAAATAATGATCAGTGCTTGGTGCGAGCTTCTCAGCACCATCGCGTAGCATTGTCGAGCTTCATGTTGATCGCCCTTTACTGATCTGACGCCTCACTCGGTCGGGAACTTCATGCTAGATGATAGGTCGAGACCACAACTCGCAGGGCATTTAGAGTGGGTCGACCAAGGATCGTGTTGTAAATGTTCACAACCCCAAGTGTAAGGTCGCAATGTAGTAATAATCTCGGTGAGATCGAGGTCGAATCCACAGGGACTAATCTTGTACGTATTCTGAATTAACTAAAACTAGCTAACTAGAAGAATATTTAAATCTAAATCTAAATAATTGGAAAGAGTAATTGTGAATTATGTAATTGAAACTTGTGAATTTAAAGGTGGGAGCTAGGGTGCCAAGGTTCCACTTATAGCAATTAAGATGCTACCTTACTTAATTCAAGTAACACAATTGAAATTGAAGTCCTATCCTATCCAATTGAAAAATATAGCAATTAAATCAAATCTGAACTTTCATTGACCTAATTATCAATTGATGAGGCTTGTGAGGATTGGAAGGAATTCCATCACCCTACCATGCCCAAGAGACAATGGTGAACAATAAGATTTACCAATTGCACGACCTCAAAACGGGAAAAGAAGATATTCAAAGCTATCGCAGCGTCTATTATAATTTGAGTCATAACAAACCATAAAAAGCTGAAAATATTCCTTAAAATCAAACTAGAGATCAATGGAGTTCAAAATAACTAAGAATCAAAGCAAGGTAAACATCTCAATCATGCTATAAGTTTCACCTCTTGGCCCTAACTAAGAGGTTTAGTTAACCATAGACATGATTAAACCAAATCTCTTAAATAAAACATGAAAATAACTAAGGAAAAAGAAGAAAAACTCTTGGCGACGGCTCTCCACCCTTTTTCTCCACTCCTTGCACCCTAGAACATGCCTTGGAGCATCCTAGGAAGTCCTATTTATAGTTGGGGAATTCCAAGTTTCATACCGAGTTGCAAAAATTTAGAAACCACCTCAAAATTACATAGTCCGTGCAAAATCTACGTAACCTTCAACTAGTCGAGAGAGCTCTTTTACTTGTCGGGCGTAATCTTCAACTAGTCGAGCATAATCTTCAACTAGTCAAACTTCGTTCGAATTTAAAAAATAATATTGCTGGAGTTTCAGCCGAAGTTTCTCGGGCTAGTCGAACCAAAACTCGGGCTAGTCGAATTGCACGTGAATTCCTTTTCTTCACTTTAAATCTTCGATTCTCTTCATTCCTCACTTGGTTTCCTTAGATCTTTGGCATGTGAATTCTTCAATCTTGGTCTTCTAATATCTATCATTTGCCTTGGTGATTCTCGACCATCAAATTCATGCTTTTAACATTCTTTTCAATCCAAGCTCTTATATTCACCTTGCAATACAAACATGTATAAAATATACTCATTATGCATTATCATGTTCATAAAACTAAGATATAAATAGGGAAAAATATGCAATATTTAACACTCAACAGTAGACATATGGGCAATCCACTATCAAGAAGTCGACCATTGTAGTGACTTGGCTTAGTCCTTCTCCAGCTGTGAGCGGGAGCTGTATGGCCCCTTCAGGCATGACCTGTCCGCCAAAGAAACCGAGCAATGGGGTTCTGATAGGTCGGAGTCAAGACCGACCAATTCCCACTTTGTCGAAAGCCTGAGTGAAGAGGACATCGACTGACGATCCAGTGTCCACGAGGATTCAGAATACTTTGCAGTTGGCTATGGTGAGGGTGACCACAAGCACGTCATTGTGTGGATGGTGAATTCCTTAGGCGTCTTCTTCAGTGAAGGTCAGGACAAAGGTCTCGACCTTCGGCTCTTTTGGAGGTTTACTAACAATGAAGACTTCCGGGCCAGGACGACCAATGCTCCTCGCATGATCTTTTCAAGCAAGGTTTACGTCACCCTCACCGCTGTGGCCTCCAAAGATTGTTCGGATCTCTCCAGTCGATTCATTTTTGACCGGTTGTTCATCTTTTGATGCGGTTGAGTTCCCTCGATGACTGACATATTACCCTAGGTGGCCGCTCCGAATGAGTGCTTCGATTTCTTGCTTAAGGTCAAAGCAGTCGCGCGTTAGATGACCATGATCCCGATGAAAGAGACAATATTTATTCTTACTCTTCTTGTTGGGGTTAGATTTCAACTTGCTTGGACATTTAAGGATCTGTCTATCATGGATCTCCATCAGGACTTGCTTGGGCTTCTTGTTGAGTAGGGTGTACATCTTGAATCTGTTATCGGGCTGCTTGTTCGGGCAACTGTTGTCTCGTGATTGGTCGTCCTTCCTTTTCTTGTTTGTAGGGGCCAAGCTCGGCTCCATCCTCGTTTGTTGTTCCTTGGTCGAGGAAATCTTATCCCGGGCGGCTTCTTAAAGGACCCAAGCTTCTTCGGCATTGGCGTACTTCTGCGACCTATTCAATAGGTCGGCCATCATCATTTGTGGATTCTTATCTAGTGAAAAGAGGAACTGTTGATCTCTCAGCACTACCATGATTGCAGCCAGGGCGAACTCCTCAGAATGCTTCTGCACTCGTAGTGCCTCTAAGTTGAAGTGTCTGATGTAGTCTTTCAGTAGTTCGCCCTCCCTTTGGACCATGTGGAGAAGGTGAGAGTACGGCTTGAGTCTTTTCTTTCCTCCGATGAAGTTTGTGAGGAAGGCCTGGCTGAGCTGGGAGATGAGCTGATGGAGTTCGGCTTCAATTATTTGAACCAAAGTTGCGTAGCTTCACTTAAGGTCAAGGAGAAAGCTCGGCACATAACTACGTTAGACGTGTTATGGAGCTCCATGTACACCCGGAAGGATTCAAGGTGCTCTAAAGGGTCGGTCTTGCCTGAGAATGGAGTAATCTGAGGAAGGTGAAACCGATGTGGTAGCCGAGCCTTCATAATATCAGCAGTGAATGGAGGCCCATCTTCTTGCATTACAGCCTCCATTGGTTTGAGGGTATTTGATCGGTATGCATCTCGGATGTCCCTGATCTGACCGTGTAAGTCCTTAAGTTTGGCCTCCCAGGGCTCGTCGCTTTCAGTAGTAACCTTGACTGGGGCCTCGTTGTGCTTCTTCCGATCTAATTCGTGGCGCAGGTCAGAAGCAGGCAAAGCTATTATCCCTGAAACATAGAACATTGCTGCTTTGGCCGAGCTCTATTGACAGCTCCTCTGTGATGCAGCAAGCATGCCAATAGGAGGGGGAGGGTTATAGCCCGACCGTTCCTTGTCCCTGACGGCCTTCTATATGTGCTGAGACTATAGCTACTCTAGTAATTGTTTCATGTAGCCCATATTCTCTCTCAACATCTCGACATGTTGTTCTAGGGAGTTCAGTCACCCTACCCGGTTGCGGGACCGCTAACCCTGCCTCCCAAAGCCAGAATCTGCCTAATGTTAAGACACGGAATCCTGAGGACCATCAGGCTACTTCGGAGGTGGCGTGTGGTTAAATGCAACTAGGACCGGAGCTGGCGAGGTTCCGGTTCTTCTTCTTCCCTCTGGCCATTGTTGCTTCTATGGTAGAGTAGGACACAGTTATGATCCCGTTCCCACAAACGATGTCAAACTATTAATGCAGTTTTTCGAAAGACCCTCTCTTGCTAGCCTCTTGGAATATGCACAAAGAAAGGTAAGAGACAAAGGAGCCCTGGCTAGATCAAGGGACCCTCTGATGCTAAAGCCAAGACCTTAGGTCTATTTTAAAGGGAATAACCTCTTGGAAAAGAGTCACCAGTCGTGTATTATGAAAGAGTATGCGTACCTTAGTTGGCGAGGGGTAACTCTATTTATAGGAGAAGGAAGATCACGCTGTAAGGAGCTTCTCTGAATACATCGAAGGGGACTCCGCATAGGTATCCGGATTCGTTAGGGATTCTGTCAAGTTTATCCCCATCCGGGGTTCTCGGGATCTAATTTGATCTTCCGAAGATATTGCGAATGATCTTCGAGCAGTTGGAGAAATTTCTGGATCGCTGGTTCGGGAGAAGGTCATATCCGACATAGGCAATATCGAGCCTTTTATTGAATCAACATTCGCTTTGTTTTTAGAGGCTACCCGATCTATAACTGAACTATGGCTAAGCTATTACCAAGCTGTGATCGAGCTATGGCCATCGTAAAGCCAAGCTATGGCCGACCTATAGCCGAGCTATGGTCGACCTATAGCTGAGCTGTAATTGACCTATAGGTTTACGTCGGCAATTAGCCATTTGAGTGAACTTATAGTTACACTATCTTTGAGTGTCCTTACAGTTCTATCGGCCTCCTTAAAGGTCGACCTATCTTTAGACATATAAACCCCTTAAGGTTTAAGATTCCATTGGGCCCATACTGGCTTATAGAGTTGGTCCATTCCATAAGTCGACCTATTGACCAATCTATTTTCTCCCCAGCAGGTCTCATTTCTGAATGAAGGGGTGGTAGACTCCGACTGTGAAGAGGAGTTGAGAAGGATTGCATGGAGTAGGGTAAATTACCAAAATGCTCTAAGACTCACATATGGAAATTCCATTCTCTATGGACATAGAGATTTGGAGAGAATAAAACGCTTGACATGGCTCCGATGATTGCATTCATCCAACCCTCTCTATTTAGAGTTCGGATCCGGTGTTTCCTGGAGTCAGGAACTCCCTGACTCCAGGGTTTTCATTGGTCCACGTCACTGTAAGTAGCGCATCACCAGTTTTTTAATATATTAAAAAAAATTACATTTAATAAGAATGTATAACAGAGACATTAGACACGAGACACAGATTTCCTGCCAAAGCCTTTTGCATTAAGCCTTGCGCAAGGATTCTGGATGGGGCCCACTACGATGTTTGTGATAAATTCAACCCGCTCATCCATTTTTATATATCATTTTAGGACATTGTACCAAAACTAAGGTGTATACAAAACTTAAATGGGCCACACGAGAGGAAACAGTGGAGATTTAATGACCACCATTGAAATATTTATATGGCCACAAAAGTTTTGTATCAGTCTAATTTTTTGGAGTTTTCACTTCATCCTAGTAAAAATGACCTTATAAATGGTTTAGATGGCATATAAACATCAAGACGCCTAGGAAGGTTTCAACGATAAGAATTTCTTTCTACACTATTTCATCTTGTATGGCCCAGTTGAGTTTTCAACCATCCTAATTTTTTGTTACATGTCCTAAAATGAGCTTTAAAAATGGATGAATGGATTAGATTTCTTATTAACATCACGGTGGATCCCACCTTACATCCCAACATTGAAACTTCTTGCAAAAGGCTTTCCCAGTGAATCCGCGTCCAACGGACGGTTTCATTAGAAATGGATTGGCTACTCCCCCACCACTCGGTGCTATGTGGGCCCACCATGATGTATGTGTTTCATCCATGTCGTCCATCTATTTTTCTAGATCATTTTATGGTATGAGACCAAAAATGAGGTATAACCCAATCCCAAGTGGATCACATTACATGAAACAATGTTGAATGAAGTTCGACCATTAAAATTTTTTTTGGGGCCATAAAAGTTTTGGATCAAGCTGATCTTTATTTTTTCCCTTCATCTTGGTCTTTATGGCCAAATCAACAGATTGGATGTCAAATAAACAGTACAGTGGGCCTTAGGAGGACTTTAATGATAGACACCCAATCACGATTGTTTTCCTGTGGTGTGTCCATATGAGATTTATATCCCTCTCATTTTTAGGATCAAGCCCTAAAATTATATGTAAAAATAGATTAACGGAATGGATGAAATGAAATTGCGGTAATGACCGCTTTAGTTGAAGCAAGAATATGCCAAGATGTCCTAGAGGGCGGTGAATAGGACTTTTTAATATTTTATGATAATTAAAAACCTATAAACACTATCCCGAATAAATATGCAAGTATCAGGATTTCTTCAATGTAACTCTAATGGCTTCCAAGCCAAATAGAGGATCCAATCACAAAACTATTCAAAATATAAATACGATAAGAGATATAGTTCATGAAGGATATGACTGTGTGTGAGATGTGATTCTAATTAGTTCTAGATAATCATGTAAACATGCATTATGAGAACATTCAAATAAATCACACAAGTATTAAGAGTAAATAATAATCTGAAACACAGTCATTTTTATAGTGGTTCGACTATATGTCTGCTCCACTTCCGGCGGACGCACTCAACCCTTTGATTGTACTAGATCTCACTAACGAAGGTTTTAAATCAGGTTCACCTCAAACCAGTACAACCTACACCAGGCTGACTCTAATGTGTCTCCAAGACACAAGTTTATGCCCCACATAGGAGCAAGGGTCAACACACAGCACCCTGATTTTAGGCCACATAGGCCAAGGATTCACACAAGGAACCTAACAATTTATGCTCTCATGAGCAAGGGTAAACACATAACACTCATGTTTTCGATCACACAGGTGAAGAACCTACACAAGGATCTAACAGTTTATGCTCTCCACAAAGCAAGGGTCAACACACAGCACCCCTACGTTGACTCCTGTCGGAGGCCTCCTATGAGCACTTGAAAGGGGTGAGAAGCACCTTTAACCCAATCTTACAAAAGGAATGATCGAAAGGGTCTCTGGACTCAAATAACTTACAGATAAGTAGATGAGCCCTATTCAACATGTTGATGAAGATCTTCTCCTTTGATGATGAAGAATCTTCAGCTCCCTTAAAACGCAACACAGATGATGCTCCAATGTAAGGCAACAACTTGGGTCAAGGTTATGTTGGAATCTAACTCTATTAAATGTTTTCCTATTTAAGAAATAAAGTGATTCCAATCATCTATGCATTCAAGGTATCCTAGCTTAATGATTTGCCATTAAGATGGTAGCTGTAAGATCCTTGAATGCAGAAGTTCATTCCTCAATCCACTCTATTGAATATCAATGATGAGGGTGGATTGGTGGATGAATTCCCATGAGAGAAAAAGGCTTAGGGTATATGATATAGATTTAAACACTCAAAAGTTCTCTTTAATTTCTCTACAAACAACCAAAGGCAAGCTCTCATTAAATAGGTAAAAAGTTCCAACAGAAATAAAACAGTCATATTTTTTACAAAGTTCGATATCATCGAGTAGGGTTTGATATCATCGAGCGTATACTCTTGATAGCATGGTTTGATTATCGATAATATCGATAGGTGTATCGATACATCGATAATTTGTCCAGATATGTTGTGAGGTTGCTGGACATATTTGGTCCTATTTTCGATGGTATTGATGAAGCATCGAGGACTCGACAACGCAGGTCGATTATATCAAGGGTGTTTCGATAAAATCGACAAGGTAAGAAAAACTTAGAAATTTTCCTGTTTTGAAAAAGTTTTCTCACCTTAAAATCCTATGATTTTCTAACTTATTTCTAAGGGTTTCATTCACCTGGTGTTTTGGGACATGGGATGTGAGGCTTTAAATTTACCTGTGATGAGCTTGCACATATCCAGTTGAGGCAGACGCTTAAATTGATCTTCCTATCAGGCTCTGTAGACAATCTGACTCATCACTCACGTAACTTGACAAACCAGGGCACTTTCAATCTCCCCATTTGTCAATTACGTGACAAAAACCCAAAACACCCTAGAATACTCTAGATAAACATACCCTAAATTGTGTGTACATTCTTTTACACAATTTTACAATTTCTAGCCCATGTACACAACCAGTAGCTGTAGCTGCTCCCCCTGACTGTAAACTCTCCCTTGCTTGTTACAGCGGCTCCCCCTAACACCTGCACAACATAAATACAATTTTCCATTCGGAGTGTTTGCAAATGATCTCCCCCTTTTCGTCAGTCATTGACAAAGATATATCAGGTGATATTGACTGAAGAGTGAATTGCTTGGGAGAACCGACCAGGCAGAAGCAGATCAATTGATGTATAGTAATTAACTCAGTTTAAGGAAACATCAATTTTAGAATGTATGTTTACATAATAGATTAGATAAAATAGTGATATAGCAAATATAATAATCAGTAGAGAACAGTACTTGCATACCATATCAGAAACTTGATAAACTAGGGGAACTCAGAACAAAATCATGGCAGTAAAGAGAAGAATTATACTCAGCCATTACCAAAATGAAACCAAAAATTTCCAAACATATACTACCACAGAAAAAAAAATATTTTTAGCCCAACCATTTGAAGGAACCACCTGTTGTCATTGTGCATAAGTTTCTTCAATTTTATCGATGTTAAATATCGGTATCATTGATCTATTATTGACACTGTTCATATATCATCGAGACTGTCATAACCTTTCATCCCAAAACTAACATGGTTAATACAAGGAGTTTAGACTTGTAGCTACATATAACCATGAATGTCCCAGCGTGAAGATTTACCTGTGTGGCTCATGTTCACTGAGATTTAGTGAGTGCAGATCCCAATGGATTTTTGAAGGTCACTAAACCTATTTGTATCAAGAGGTTTGGTGAGGATGTTTGCAAGTTACTTTTTTATGGAAACATAGTCCAATGTAATAATCTTGTCATCAATAAGTTCTCGAATAAAATGATGACGGATGTCAATGTGTTTAGTCCGAGAATGTTGAACAAGATTCTTTGAAATGTTGATTGCGCTTGTGTTATCACAGAAAAGACTCATCATGGGTTGTTCAATCCCGTAGTCCAACAACATTTGTTTCATCCAAAGGAGTTGTGTACAACAACTTCCAGCGACAATGTATTCAGCCTCGGCAGTAGATAATGATATTGAATTTTTCTTCTTACTCTGCCAGGAGACTAAACAGTTTCCAACATAGAAATATCCTCCGCTTGTAGATTTTCGATCATCTAGATTTCCTTCCCAGTTGGCATCAGAGTACCTAGCGATGATGGTGGATGTTTTAAATGGATACCACAGTCCGAAGGAGGTTGTTCTTGCTTTGTATTTAATGATCCTCTTAACAGCTGTTATGAGATTCTTTAGGATCAGCTTGATATCGAGCACATACCCCAACACTGAAAGATATGTCGAGATGACTAGCTGTGAGATATAGTAGACTACCTATCATACTTCAGTAGAGATGTTGATCCACACTCTTGCCAATTGCATCTTTGGAGAGTTTGAGTGTGGTGCTCATGGGAGTGTGATAAGAGCGACCAAATTCAAGACCAAACCTTTTCACCAAATCATTCGCATACTTGGTTTGACAGATAAAGATTCCATCAAGTAGCTGCTCAACCTGCAATCCTAAGAAGAAGTTTAGTTCACCAACCATACTCATTTCAAATTCTGATTTTATGAGGTTGGCAAATTTGTATGCGATATCTTCTCATGTTGAACAAAAGACTATATCGTCCACATAAATTTATACAATAAGTAGTGAATCTTTTGTTCTTTGGGTAAACAGAGTCTTATCAACACTCCCTCTACAGAATTTATGGTCCAAAAGAAATTTTGTCAAACGTTCATACCAAGTACGTGGTGCTTGTTTAAGACCATAGAGGGCTTTGTTCAGACGATATACCTAATGAGGACACTTAGGATCCGAAAATCCTTTTGGTTGTTCAACATAGACTTCTTCAGCAAGATCTCCATTAAGAAAAGCACTCTTAACATCCATTTGAAATAGTTTAAATTTTAATGCACATGCAATGGACAGAAGAATTCTGATAGAGTCAAGATGAGCTACAGGAGCAAATGTTTCATCAAAATCAATGCCTTCTATCTGTGAGTACCCTTAAGAAATAAGCCTTGCTTTGTTTTGGATCACATTTCCTGATTCATCAGATTTATTCTTGAAGACCCATTTGGTTCCAATGATATTTGTATCGAGTGGTCTGGGAACCAATTTCCATACCTCATTTCTTTGAAATTGTTGAAGTTCTTCTTGCATAGCATTTATCCAATGTTCATCTTGAAGAGCTTCCACAATATTCTTGGGTTCAATTTTTGAGGTAAAACAGAAATGGCTATAAATGTTTTCTATTTGTCATCGAGTTCTTACACCATCGTTAGGATCTCCAATAATTTTTTCACGAGGGTGATCTTTTATGATCGGAGTGTTAGATGATGGTTGAGGTTCGCAGGGTAATGTAGTTTTGTTATCAAAATTTTCTATTATGCATGAATCTACATCATCTTCTAATTCATGTGCAGGTGTATCATCTTCATGAGGTTGATCATTGATTACCACATTGATTGATTCTTGAATAGTGAGGGTTCTTAGATTGTATACTCTATATGCATGACTATTCATTGTATACCTCAGAAAGATACCATCATCACTTTTAGACTTTAATTTCCCCAGGTGATCTCTGTCTCCCAAGATATAACATTTGCTACCAAAGATTTGAAAGTATTTCACAATAGGCAGTTTCCCAAACCATAGTTCGTATGGAGTTTTATTCAGACCTGCTCTAGGATATACTCTATTTATGATGTAGCGGACAGTATTGACAGCTTCTGCCCAAAAACCTTTTGCCATATCTTTCCCATTTAGCATAACAGATCCCATTTCCTGCAATACATGATTTTTTCTTTCAACGGCTCCATTTTGCTGAGGGCTTTTTGGGGTAGAGAATTCATGAAGAATTCTCTTTTCATTGCAATATCTTTCGAATCTTTCTTTTTTCAAATTCTCCACCATGATCACTTCTGATGCGATTTATACCGTACCCTTTTTCATTTTGAAGTCACTTTGCCAAGATCACAAATTCCTCAAACGCATCCGATTTTTCTTGAAGAAATGCGACCCAAGTAAATCTGGTGTAGTCATCTACTACCACCAGGAAATATCTTTTCTTATCATGGCTTTCCACTTTTGTTGGTCCAACTAGATCCATATGTAGCAGATCCAAAGGTTTTGTTGTTGCTATGGTGGTTGTCTTTTTGTGTCCAACCTTAATCTATTTTCCTTTTAGACATTCTTCACAGACAACTTTTTCATCTTTTCTAATCTTAGGAAGTCTCCTAACAAAATTTTTGAACTGAGTTTTGCTAAATTTCTGTAGTAAACGTGTCCCAACCTTTGGTGCCATAGTTTGGATTCATTCTTTACAGCCATATTGCACTTTGTGGATAGCACATTCTCACTTGTACTTTCAATGACATATTAATTATCACTAGTGCATAAACCTTTTATGAGTGATTTTCCTGTATGATCCAAAATTCTACACACATCCTTTGAGAAAGTGACAATATGGTCTTTGTCACAAATTTGGGAGATACTAAGGAGATTATGTTTCAGACCTTCTATACAGAGGACATGTTGGATCTTTAGGAGGCCTGGTATAGCTATTGTTCCTTGTCCAATTATTTTGGCTGAGCGTCCATCTCCAAATGTGACTGATCCTCCATCAAAGTTTAAATACTCACAAAAGTGAGTTTAATCACCAATCATGTGTCTGGACCATCCACTATCAAGGTACCACTTTGAACTATTACTGACTTTCAAGGCAGTGTGAATTACAAGGCAATTATTTTGGTTTGTCACACCCTGTTGGACACTCTTGGATAAGATTCCAACTTCAGACAAGATCACTCTCTTGAAACCTTTAAAGAGAGACCCCTCTCTGATACTAATTGAAATTACAGTGAAGACCGCACTAGTTGAAGAAGGAATATGATAATATGTCCTAGAGGGGGGTGAATAGGACTTTTAAAAGTTTTTATGATCTATTTTAAAATCCCGTTACACTAATCCTAACAACAGACATATATTAGGATTACTCAAATGTAACTCTACTAGCTTCTAAGCCCGGTAGAGGATCCAATCACAAACGATTCAAGAAGTAGCAATATATAACTTAGTTTATGATGGATATGATTATGAATGTGTGTGAGGTGTGATCAGATATATAAATATGAATGCATAGACATAAATCACAAACACAGAAGAAGAACAATCACAAACACAGTCATTTTTATAGTGGTTCGACTACTTGTCTACTCCACTCCCGATAACCGCACTCAACCCTTGAGTGTACCTGATTTCACTAAGGAGGTTTCACAGCAATTCACCTCAAACCTAAGGTTTTAAATCAGGTTCACCTTTAACCTTTACAGCCTTCACTGAGGCGGACTGTTTATGCTCTCACAAGCAAGGGTCAACACAACGCACCCACTTTTAGGCACACTGGCCAAGGATCTTCCAAAAACCCTACTAAAGTTTCACACGGTTCACCTCAAACTCGAGGTTTCACAGCGGTTGACCTCAAACCTAAGGTTTTGTTGGTTCACCTTCAACCAGATGTTTATGCTCTCCACAGAGCAAGGGTCCACACAATGCACCCACCACGTATACTCCCGCCGGAGGCCTCCTTGAGGACTTCAAATGGTGAGAACCACTTAAGACCCAATCCTATAAAGGAATGATCACAAGTATCCTCTTAGACTCTAGATACTTACAAATAAGTTAATGAGTCCCGTTTAGCATAATGCCAAAGATCTCCTCCTCCTTGTTAACGAAGAGTCTTCTGCTCCCTTGATCCATAACATAAAAGATGAACCGATATATGGTGACGGGTTGGGTCAAGGTTATGATGGAATCCTACACTCTGAAGGTTTTCCTATAAGGAAGATAGAGTAGTTCCAATCATCTAGGCATTCAAGGCATCTCCGCTTAATGATTTGCCATTAAAGTAGTAGATGGATGATCCTTGAATGCGGAAATTCATTCCCCAATCCACTCTATTGAATATCAATGGTAAGGGTGGATTGGAGATGAACTTCCCAGAGAGAAAGGGCTTAGGTAGTATGATCTAAGGTTAAACACTCAAAAGCTCTCTCTACTTTCTCTCCCAACAACAATAGACAAGTCCTCTATATATAGGTAAAAGGTTCCAACGGATATAAAATGGTCACATTTATGACTGAGTTCGATATCATCGAGCAGGTCAATATCATCGAGCGTATAATCTCGATAGCATCGATGGTCTACTCGATGACTCAAACTCAAAGTCATACACTTTTGAAACCTTTTGTCAGTTGGTCGATGAATCAAAACCATTGTCGATGTCATCAGATTTCAAACTCCGATTCCATCGATGGTAGGTTCGATCCATCGACACTTGAAAAATGAGCGAGACTTGACATGAAATATTTCAGGTTTTTTTTTTTTAGGATATGATCGAGGGTTAGCCGATGTCATCAGAATTTGTATATCGATGATATTGAAGGCAGTGTCGATGCATCGATAAATCTAATAGATTTACCAGTAAGCTCACTAGACAGTTGGTGTCTAGTTTTGATGCAATCGACTCGGCCTCGATATTATCGACATATGAATATCGATTTCCTCGAACGGCCCCCGATCAAAGTTAAAGACAACCTGAAATATCTCCTAGAAGAAATGCACGCCTACGGTCGATATCATTGATGGACTTCCGATCTAATTGATATTTGATTTCAGACATATTGGAAGGTGCATCGATATATCAAAGAAATTTGATATTTTCTTTAAAAAAATAGGGGCGCCGAAAATCTGCCTGTCGATCTTATCGAGCCACCTTCGATGAGCTCGAGATTTGAGTATCGATGATATCGATAGGTGTATCAGTACATCGATAATTCGTCCAGATATGTTGTGGGGTTACTGGACATATTGGTCCTCTTTTTTATGGTATCGATGAAGCATCGAGGACTCGACAGCGCAGGTCAATCATATCAAGGGTGTTTCAATAAAATCGACAAGGCAAAAAAAACTTAGAGATTTTCCTATTTTGAAAAAGTTTTCTTACCTTAAAACCCTATAATTTTCTAGCTTATTTTTAAGGGTTTTATTCACCTGGTGTTTTGGGACATGGGATGTGAGGCTTTAAATTTACCTGTGGCCAGCTTGCACACATCCTGTTGAGGCAGACCTTTTAATTGATCTTCCTATCAGGCTCTGTAGACAATCTAACTCATCACTCACGTAACTTGACAAACCAGGACACTTTTAGACTAGATGACATTACACATTTTGTATATTTTGGAAACTTTACATGTAATTAATTGACCTTGTAACATGATCATACTCAGGAGAATTACAATCACTTATATACTTTATATACTTATCACAGTCTTCCCCTTGCATAATTCAATTGTCTCTGGAGTATGATATGTTGTTTTGGTGTAATCCCACTCATGTTTAATGCACTAATATGGACAATATTTAATCATCATTATCTATGTTGCATAAGTGATGTGTTGGAACTCGGGAGTTAGGCTCTTGCTCGACCCCCAATTTTTAGGGTGTTACAAGTTGGTAACAGAGCCTGATTTGGATTAAACTGGACCTGGGTTATGGTCACACGACGTGCACTGACATACTTGACTTAGGAGGGGGCAATAAAACGTAGAAACAGTCTTAGGATTTCAAGTTTTGCCCTTCGACGAAATAGACCGAAATGGACCATATAAATAGGACTCTATGATCATATGAAATGATCCCAATACCTTCTTAGACCGTCAATCGACGGGTTTAGACCAAAATTCAACCCATTCCACGTCTAAACAACCTGAAAGGCGTGAATATTCACGTAATGGAACCCGAATCCTCTTCAAACGGCTGAGGGGGCTCAAATCCACAAAATGGGGGGACCCAGGGGGTCTCTCATACATCATCGGCACCCTGGGAGGGGGGTGGCCTCCGCCCCACTGCGGCGGCGCCGTGCCTACCGAGGCGTACCGCGGTCGTGCTCGGCTGGGCCGACCCTTGTAAACAACTATGGGGCCCACCAAATCACGTGAGGACCCCCTTTTCTTTCCCATTTGCTCCCCTCCCCTCACACACCCCTCCAAGCTTCCCTTTTTCTCTAAAAGTCCCTTTTCCCCTCTTAAATCCTCCCTCCATTCACACATCTCCTTCATCTTCTTCACCACATACCCATTCTCCACCTTATCCGTCAAACCCATCTCCCCTCTCCCACGTTTCCTTTTCATTTGAGCATATAAACCCTATTTTGTGTCTCAAAAACTTCAAAGTTCAACAACCTATCTATCCTTCCATTTTATTTCACTTCATGGCTCTTTTTGAGCTTGTAGCAACCATCTTTTCGCTTTCCACGCTTCTTTCCCTCATGTGGAAGAAGAGGGCTCCTACCGATGAAGTCGGGCCTAGCTGCCCTACCCGTACAAGGTAGAAGGCAGGCGCCGAAGCTAGCACAAGCACTGCCCAAGAGCGTAGGTCAAAGCAGGACTTAGATTCCGAATTCCAATCGAAAGAGCGCTACCAGTGGGCATCGAACACGATCGGTTTGGTGGCCGTAGGGTCATACTTGAAGCTCATATAGATGAGAGGTTGTTTGGGTTACATTCGATAATGGACCTCCTGGTGGACACCGGATGGGGTCTCATGTTCGAGGGTAACTCCCACGCATGTGAGAACACTGTTCAGGCCTTCTACGTCCATATACGAGATCCATCGCTGAAGCCTCTACAGTTCACTGTTTTCGTATGAAGGCGGGAATACACAATCCATGTAGACTTGGTGTTCTGAATTATGGGAATTCCATGTGGTGAGGTACACGCCAGTGAGAATTATTTCAAGAGTGTGTGAGAAAGAGATCACCGTACGTGATATCTTTGTGGCCGACTGGTTCCCTGGACGCGAGAGAATTGCCTCCCATCAACGAAATTAGCAGATAATTTCCATTTACTTCACTACATTTTCATGTATAATGTGTATCCACGGTGGGGTAACCATACTGAATACACACCATTTATGGTAGACTTCCTATACAAAGTTGGGTAAGGGGATAAGCTGTGTCTACCCATGTTCGCCCTACTGCAGATAATTCAGACCGTACGATCTGTAAGGAATGATGTCTCACTTTCATTTGGCCGACTGGTATGTAAGATCGCTCGAGAGTTCAGCTATAGACTTAACATGGATGATATTGCACCGATCCGCTTCATATATGATACTACGCTTAACAACATGGGGATCAGCCATCGACAACGTCAAGACCGACTTGACGAGTATGGGGAGGAGTCAGAAAGTGAGGAGGACGAAAGTATTGATATAGAGGAAGAGAGTGAGGATGAAGGCAGCGATGAGTCAAAGGAAGAAGGCGAAGAAGTGGAAGGGCAGGCAGAGGATGAAGAGGAGGCCCAAGGCACTGAGGAAGGTTGTCCTTCTACCGCACAGGGGCGTAACAGTGATCGGCCTACTTCAGAAGCCCGCCGGGCTTGAATCGTGGAGAGTCAAGCCACCCTACGATAGGAGGTCGGACAGGTCTGGGCCGAACTTGGAGAGACCCAAGCCAAGCATGAAGAGATCGAGGCCTTCGTGAAACAAAAATTCGAGAAAGTGTCTCACACCCTGAGAGTCATCCTATGTTGTCTACAGGACAAGGGTGCACCTCCCCCATCGCTAGAGTCAGACGACTAGTCGTACATATGGTCATCTTTTAGTTTGCTTGGTTTCTAGTTTGCTTGTTTCTATAAGTATAACCATGATAGGCTTAGTAATGTGGTAGGTAGTTATAGGTTTTAGTGTGTGTGAACCTTGCTTAGATTAGCTCACATGCATCTTCTGTCATGGTCCATGTAATACTGCATCTCATGTATTATGACAATTTTGGTAAATGAAATGCTTAAAGCTCCTTTGGGTTCGAAATGCGAATGATGTGTGTATGCGAGTGTGATGTTGTGCTGAATCTGACACGGGTTGCTCGATAGACTTAGGAAGCAGGACAGTACTTGTTGACCTGATCATTGCTCCACTATACCATTACGACGTCATTCTCGGTATGGATTAGCTCACGGAGATGAGGGCAGAGATCGATTGTGATGCTAAGGTGGTGACAACCCATGGACTTAAGGGCGTGGCCTTTACTTTTCCAGTTCAGGTCAGTTGGCCCTGCCGAGTTAGTTATTATGCTTCCCTGCTAGAGCATGTTGATGGACCGACATTAGGGAGCACGCCAGTAGTTAAGGATTTCATGGACGTGTTCATGACCACACCCGGGTTACCTCCTCAGCGTGAGATCGATTTTACCATTAATCTTGTGCCTAGTGCGACACCCATTTCATTACCCATGTATCGCATGCCTCCATTGATCTGTTGGATGCAGGCTTTATATGACTAAGTGTATCTCCTTGGGGAGCGCCTGTGTTGTTTGTGAAGAAGAAGGATGGATCATTACGATTGTGTATTGATTATCATAGGTTGAACCAAGTGACGGTGAAGAACAAATATCCTTTGCCTAGGATAGCTGATCTGTTCGATCAGTTGAAGGGGGCACAGTATTTCTCGAAGATTGACTTACAGTCAGAGTATCACCAATTGCGCGTCAGAGATGAGGACGTGCAGAAGACAGTTTTCAGGACCAGTTTTGGGTACTACGAGTTCCTTGTGATGTCGTTTGAACTGACAAACGTACCGGCCTTGTTCATGTACTTGATGAACCGGGTGTTTCGGCCGTATCTATTCTGATTCATCATCGTATTTATAAATGACATCCTGATATACTCCAAGAGTCGGAAAGATCATGAGGAGCACCTGCCAGCCGTCTTTGATACGCTCAGAAAGAACCAGTTGTTTGCGCAGTACAAGAAGTACGACTTCTGGAGAGAAGAAGTGAAGTTCCTGAGGCATGTGGTGTCTACGGAGGGGATAGCTATGGACCTTGCTAAGGTAGTCGCAGTTCAGGACTGGGAGTAGCCCGGTTCGGTTACTGAAGTGAGGAGTTTTCTTAGCCTGGCAGGTTACTATCGATGATTCATTCGGGTCTTCTCCAAGATAGCCAAACCTTTGTCTCAACTGACTCGGAAGGATCTCAAGTTTTCCTGGAATGAGAAGGCAGATACAGCTTTTCAGGAGCTGAAGGACAAGTTGATGTCCGCCCCTGTGCTAGTATTGCTAGAGCAAGGGGTCAAGTATACGATATACACCAATGTGTCTCGTGTTGGTGTGGGTTGCATCCTTATGCAGAAGGACAAGGTGATTGCCTATGCCTCGTGACATTTGAGGAAACATGAGGAAAACTACCTTACACATGACCTCGAGTTAGCAGCCATCATCTTTACATTAAAGCTCTGGAGACAGTACCTCTACGGAGAGGAGTACGATCTCTTTTGCTACTACAAGAGCCTCAGATACATATTCACCTAGAGAGACCTGAATATGAGGCAGCGATGATGGATGGAAACCTTGAAGGACTTCAAGTTCGAGGTCTCCCACCATCCTAGTAAGGCCAACCTTGTGGTAGATGCATTGAGCTACAAGAAGATGATAGCATTTGCGGCTCCGCTGATGATAGTAGAGTGGGATATGGTAGAGTTTGTGCCAGACTTTGAGCATAAACTTACAGTAGAGGAGCCGTTCGAGAGCATTGCACATATTCGGGTTCAGCCACTTCTTGATGACCGAATCATAGCGGCTCAGAAGGAAAATGAAGGGTTAGTAGAGTTAAGAAAACGGGTTAGTGATGATGAAGACACAGAATAGAGAGTTGGTACGGATGGAGGTTTACGTTATAGTGGCCGCCTATACGTCCCAAATGTTCACGACTTGAGAAAGGAAGTTCTCGAGGCTGCTCACAATTTAAGGATGACAATGCATCCTGGCAGTACGAAGATGTACAGAGACATGAAGCAATCATACTGGTGTGACAACATGAAGGCCCACATAGCAAATTATGTGTCCTGTTGTCTCACATGTCAGCAGGTCAAGGCAGATCATCGCCAACCTCCTGGACTACTTCAGCCCATGCCCATATCAGAATGGAAATGGAATTTCATTTCTATGGATTTCATCTCAGGGCTACCGAAGACGAGGAAGGGACTTGATTCCATTTGGGTGATCGTGGACCAGTTGACGAAATCGGCCTATTTCCTCCCTATAAGAGTTTCGAACTCGGCAGACAACTTAGTCAAATGGTACATCAGCGAGATAGTGCGTCTGCATGGAGTTCCTATGGAGATCGTGTCGGACCGAGACACGCGATTCACATCTATCTTTTGGACTCGTATCCAGGAAGGAATGGGTGTGAAGTTAAAGTTCAGTACCGCGTTCCACCCACAGACTGACATGCAGATGGAACAGGTGAATCAGGTGTTGGAAGATATGCTGCGAGCTTGTATGCTTAATTTCAAAGACAATTAGGGTGACTGTCTTCCTTATGCCGAGTTCGCCTATAACAACATCTTCCAGGCAAGTATTGGCATGGCTCCTTACGAGGCCTTATATGGGCGCCCTGTCAAGCACTGCATTGCTGGGCAGAGGTTGGCTAGAGAAGTTTGATTGGCCCTGAGTTGGTACAGGCGACCTTAGAGAAGATCAATATTATCAGGCGTCGACTTCTTACAGCACAGAGCAGACAGAAGAGTTACGCTGATACGAGACGGCAACAGCTAAAGTTCGAGGTTGAGGACCACGTGTTTCTGAAAGTTTCCCCCATGAAGGGAGTCCTTCGATTTGGAAAGAAGGTGAAGCTCACGCCGAGATTCATTGGCTCATTCCAAATACTGGACCGAGTGGGTGTGGTGGCCTACCGCCTTACTTTTCCCATACCACTCGTAGGCGTACACAATATATTTCATATATCTATGCTAAAGAAATGCATTCCTGACCCTTCCCACATTATCAAATGAGAGCAGGTACAGTTGAGTGAGGACGCTACTTATGTACTGTGACCGACGCGTTTCCTAGATAGGAAGAGTAGGTGTTGTGCAGTAATGTTATTCCGCTAGTGAAGGTATTATGGATGCATCACACTGAAGAAGAGGCTACTTGGGAGACAGAGGCCGAGGTCCGTAAAAACTATCCTCAGATTCTTGAGGAGTACGAAAAGGTACTAATTTCGAGGAAAAAATTTTTCTTTAAGGGGGGTAGATTGTAACGTCTCGGAAAAATTCGTACAAAGACCCGAGTACCACCTCAGGTAGAAATCACTTAGGACCAAATTCACTTTAAATATGAACTGCAAGGCCCAAAACTAGCAGAATCATTAGCGCTACATTATCCTGAAATCTAGGATCAATCTCTAAACCCAGTTGCTCTTGGGAGCACATTGAAACTTCGTATCAAACCTGGACCTCGCGTCAAAAGTCCAATGACCACGAAACTATACGCTTATGATCGCCTTACTGGGATTAATAACTATCTCGGAAGTCAAATCCAGATAGTATCCAAAAACACGCAACTTGAGCCCAGAGCGAAGTGTGTGAGAAACGCGAATATCCTTTGAACATGAACTCGATTCAAGTAACTTGGGCTGTTCGCTTATGGGACAAATCTAAGGTTTCAGACCATCAGAATCTAACCCAATTCCACCCTCGGATCAAGGAAAATTTTCTACACAGGTCAGTGTACTCATGGCCCTGATCTAGTGCCGACGACCGTTGAACTGAAATTGGTTGGCCACGATCGATCCAAATATCCAATCAGGCTTAAAACTTAGGCTGGAAATGTTAAGGAACTTCCCCTTGACCGTAAGCAAAAAAGGGGCCTCCAGATGTGCTCCGTTGAATCGAAACAGCCACTATTTGGCTATAACCTAAGTATACCATGGCCCTGGGGCCATTCACATTAGTTCTGGGCCTATATAAGCCCCTTAAACCCTCTCTCTCCCATGCCATACGAATTTTGCAAACCCTAAGAGAGAGAAGAGAGAAAAGAGGGGAAGAGAGAGAGAGAGAGAGAGAGTGAGAGGTACTTGTTGGGATCCTTCCCTGACGCTCCACGTGCTTAACCATCATTCCTGTATCACTATACGTGCGATTCTGATTCCGTTCTTAGGTAAGAAAACCTAACCCTAATCTATTTTGGTTTCAAATAGTGTAAGTGATGAAATAGCTAACCTATTTCATGCTATAGGTGGTCGTCGTGCCGTAGATAAAGACTTGACATACAAACTGAGTTCGATACTTGTTTATCGACGAAAGATGTGGACTATAAATGTTTAGGTTATGGTTTTCAAGGCCTTCAATGTCAGTTAATGATTTATGACTGACTTGATTGCTATTACATATGCTTAGATTCAATGTTTCCTGTATATAAACTATGTTGATTATAATGCATTCCAGGTGTTTGTTATAATGTTTGAATGAATATGAAATTATGATTTGTGCTTGCCATGATTATTAGTTGCTAATGCATGATCGTGGGACATGTGGCAACTCCTTTGTGAAAGGATTCGCTACTATATGTGTTTTAACTAACTTATTACATGTATGTAATATGTGTAGTCTAAGTGTTTGATAAAATGTTTGAGTGAGAAAATGTTTGATGTAATGTATTTGATGTGGGCGTTGAGATAGGATTCTCAATCCCCTTGTCGAGGGTTACGGTTTCCTTCATGTAATCTATCTTACTACTATGTGATTTATGAGTAAAATGCTTATATATGTTAATATGTACTCTATGTGCTCGTTAAAATGTTGCTATGAGATTTATATTTAAATTAATTATTACATGTTGTCTTAGCCATTACATGTGAATGTTATTGTTCTGGAGTGTGCTTCAGACTACATTGTAGTCTGGGCAATCGGTAATGGTTTACGATCGGTACGGATGCATCCGACGAATCTGAGTCGTTCGTCGTTTGACAACAGTGGTTAGGCCACACGAAATGCTTATGCACTCCATGTCGATTAAGTCAACGTACGCTCGTACTAGTCGAGCTTGTCAAGTAACCTAATTGGCCCAATATATGTTCACCATATATGGACGCTACTGCTTGAATCTAAGGTACCAAACTTACCAGTGGAATGCCCTTTTAACCTTGGTACCTCGATCTGCTAAGACTCATGAGCCGGGCATGGTGGTATGTGACACCATGTTCGAGCTGTCGGCCTACGCTGGGGCGATAAGTCTCCCCGTAGTGTCCAGTGAGCAAATAAACTCGTGAGCCGAATACGGTAGTATGAGACACTGTATTCGAGCTGTCGGCCTACGATCAGGTGACGAGCCCGTAGTGACCTCGAGTATACACTAGGACTACGCTAAGGCAACGAGCCTTTTCGTAGTTGCTATGAGTATAAGCTAGGCCTGCGTTGATGGTGACGAACCTCTCCGTAGTGACCTAGAACTGTATCGTATGAGATTAGCTAGGATTGACGACCCTAGATGGATCATTGTTTGGGAAATAATATAAGGGAGGTACCCTAGCTTCCCAACCTGCTGTATGAATATGCTAAAATAAGAACTTGGCTAATCACGCACATGCACCGCATTGCATATGCCTTTGGCGTTGGAGTTGAGCACAGTGGGATTGTTGCATGCCGCGATCGTGAGATGTTGTCGTAAGAGGGAATGCAGGCGAGGGTATACATCATTATCGCATATCATTCTTAAATTAACAAGAGTATTTAGGACATGAGTGTTGTACTGCTTTATCATTACTACTTGACTGAATTGATAATATGTTAACCTTTGCTTTATAGCTCCACTGAGTTGATCACTCACTCCCACGTTCTGGGACGGTGCTTTAAACACTAACCGGACCCTATTGTAGTTACAGATGATGGCGATGCTTATGTAGCGGAACCGGACTTTTATGATGATAAGGAGTTCTCCTATTTGCAGCTATCAAGTGGGTCTATGTAGGCCATGTTCTGATCGATGGAAATTACTGAGATGATGACTAGATGACATTACACATTTTGTATATTTTGAAAACTTTACATGCAATTAATTGACCTGGTAACATGATCATACTCGGGAGACTTATAATCACTTATATACTTTATATACTTATCATAGTCTTCCGCTTGCGTAATTCAATTGTCTCTGGAGTATGATATGTTGTTTTGGTATAATCTCACCCATGTTTAATGCACTAATACGGACAACATTTAATCATCATTATCTATGTTGCATAAATGATGTGTTGGAGCTCAGGAGTTGGGCTCCTGCTCGACCCCCAATTTTTAGGGCATTACAATATCCACAAACCATACCAAAAAAAAATAAAAAATGTTAGACCTTTCATGTTAGATAGCCATCACATAGACTCATAAGATCGTAGGACATTCAAAAAGATATCCATGAGCAAACGCCGAGATAAGTATCTGGTGTATGTGATGACACAAAGACTATCAATACTATGGAGGAGAGGTTGATGAAGACGATGTTGTATCGTCTCGTCAGCATGTTATCAGATCGACCAGTTGCTGCACCGACTGCTATACACTAGACACCATCTTCTCCAATGCTGAGAACCGCACATCATGTCACCCCAGCTTATCCGCTATTCAAGCTAATCCCCGCTACGTTGCCCTAACCCTATCTTGGTGAAACTTAAAGCGTTGGGTCTGAGCCGAACCACTCGGATCTAGAACTTGTTGTGACTCTAGAGGATCTCCACCAGTTGGTGCTGTGTCTTCTCCCGTTTCACCACCTTCATGAATAGCTTCCTCAAATTGTTTTTCCACATAGGCATGAAATATAAGGTCCAGTTTTCAAATATTGATCTTATTTAAATGCTTGAGAGGAAGCTCAGGATCGTTTGTTGGAGGAATACCGATTGTATCGCATATCACATGAATGATGTGTGGAAAGGGCAAATATACTGCTCTAGACTGGTGGATGACACTTGCTATTTGGTGAAGAATCAAGGTAGGTAGACAAAGTTCGACTCCAGTGGCAACACAATACATAATCATGACCATGAACCCGGTAAGATCAACGCAATTGGGTCCACGAGGATAAGCATTTGAGCAGAATATCCTGTGCAAGACTCGGTATCGAGGGTGTAGATATTTCGCATTTAATGCATTCCCTTGGTACCATGGGATATCTCGATCCTGACACATAAATTTTGTAATTGTAGCCTAAGTGATGAGATTTTCAAGATCAAGATCAGCCAATCCAACTGGAGACAAAGTTAGACCAAGAATGCTAACGATGGATTCTGTAGTAATGTCAACACTATCATCCCCGACTGTGACAGTAATGGATGGTGGTTCTAGTGTCGGAGAATGACAGTATGCAAGGAAGCGGTAGGTCCGCTCATTATGACATGGACCCCTAAAATCAAGAAGAGGCAGCCAGTCGACTGCCTCTAACAGAGTTTTCACATTGTAGGGTTTTATGCATTCCCTGTCAATCCTACGCTCATACACGAAACGACTCCTTGTATACTTTTTAAGTATGTGTGGAGGAGGACCTACAACAATATGTGACGGTGTTGGTGCTTTAGCCGGAGCTTCTTTACGAGATGACTGCCAAGTAGAGGAGCTCCTTGGGCGTGAAGGGGTTCGTTGAGACTGAGCCCTGCCTCTTTCTCTTGAGGCCACAGATTTCTTACTGGTGGGCCTGGATGACTCACTGATGGCAAGAGACTTCCTTTCTCCTTACTCATTGGAATAACTCAGAAGGAAAAAAAATATATATTTGAGGACTTATGAAAACAAACTCGAAATTTCCAACTAGAAAGGCCCTAACACAATGAAGTATATGTTAAGGAATCAAGAGTATGTGTTAGAGATTACCTGATTCAGAACACCCTAGATGGCATACGGTTGACAAACGATGAGAGCCACAGAAGAAACTCTCAGAGAAATCTAGCAGAGAAGCAAAAATGAATTTTTTCCGCTTACCAGCTTTTTATCAGGTGGTGAACTTCGATATCATTGACATTTGTTTCAATGATATCGATATTCCCCATTCGATGTTATCGAAGATGTACTCGATAACCTTCTAGAACATGTGAACTTCTGATTCCGAAGGGGCATCGATGATAGCGATATTTGTTTGATTTAATCGAGTATCCATACGATTCATCGACAGACATATTGAAGAGAAGGTGTATATCATTCATTTCAGTATTTCGACGTCCTTTCATATACGTATAACTTAGTATATTATCATATCAGTCTGTATACACATTAAAATTTGTACAAATGTTGTACCATCCAAAATTATAAACATCAATAATGTTTATGCACAAAAAGAAGTTCTTGAGGTATAAAAACCTTTAATATATCATGATAATCATCAAAATTGCATCATTTCAACAACCATCCAGATCAAGATGCATGACCTGGACATGTTTTCCACGCTCAATTGTTACTTAAGCATATGGATCAACCTTTCCATTGCCATTAATGACATAACAGTGGTCACTAGTGCGAAGACCCTCCATAATCGATTTTCCTGATAGATCCAGAATCTTGCACTTTTGTTTGTCAAAGGTAACCACATGTTTGTTGTCACATATTTGAGAGATGCTTAAAAGATTATGAGTCAATCCTTTTATGCAAAAAGCATTCTCCTTTTCGACCATTTCCATTCCTTCTATGGTTCCACATCCTACTACCTTATTGGTGCTTCCGTCACTGTAAGTGACTATCCCATCATTAAGATCTGAATAATTTCAGAGAAGGGATTTTTCACCTATGACTTGTCTCGAGCACCCGCTGTCTAGGTACCATTTAGTACTATTGCTTGTTGAATGATTTGAGTGAATAACAAGGCAATTGCTCTTTTCTTTCACTACCCATTTTAAGACAGGATTTCTTTTTATGGTAGTTTCATTATGAGTTTTGGTAGGCATGTTGGGTAACTGAACCATGTTTCCTTGTTTCATAAATTCATTGGTTTTCAGATTTAATTCAGCCAACTGATTCAATTGCTTCTTCATTCTTTTGGTCATTCTGGGAGCATATGGATGTGGTCCTCTTGCCATATTGTTTAGTGGATTCTTGGCATTCTGTATTGATTTTTCGGTTTATCTGTATTTACCAGTATGATTTGGACCGGAATCAGATTGAGTCTGCCTTGGAGAAATACATTCAAATTTGAAATGGCCAGAGTCTCCACATGAATGACAGATAGAAGTAGCTTTTGTTTTACTTCCTGATGCAGCTGATTTCTCGAACATTGGTGCTGCATTTTTAGATTTTGATTTGAATTTGTCATATCATAATCCACTCTTGTATTTCCCAGGTCTTCCCATCCCTAAGAGTTTTTCTAATTTTTCACTACTCTGGGAAATTTTATAATTTAATTCAGCAGATTTTCTGTATTTCTCTACATCAAATATAAGTGTGTGATTTTCATTTTTTAGATGCTCATTTTCATCTTTCAATAGATCAATCTGTTTAGTAAGTTTCAATGATTCAGATTTAAGGGACAGAATGATTCTTTCCATCTTATCATTTTCAGAGTGGTATTGTTGTAGATCATTAATTGGGTGTGTATTGATTTCCAATGTTTTGTCTATATCTAATTGTAACAATTTATTTTTGTTTTCATTTATCCCAAGTCTTTTAAGGATATTGATGTTATGGATATAAAGTTGAATATAGGCATCCTGCAGTTTATCATTTTCTTCTTCTTTCTCTGTTTCCTCATCATCAGATGGAAATGATTCAGTGGCTTGAGGTTCTTTGATTCTCTCAATTTCTATAGGAGTGTTGGAGGCTATAGAGACCATAAGAATTTTCAGGAATTTTCGGTCTCCATCACTCTTTGAGTTACTACATTCTGAATTTGACTCTTCAGTATCATCCCATGTGGCTGCCATTGCCTTTCCTTTGGTTTTCCTATTTGGGAATTCAGTAGACAGGTGTCCAAACTTTCGGCAGTGTAGTACTGTGGTTCTTTGGACTTTTGAGGACAGTATTTTTGGGTTTAGGAGTTTGCTTAAAGTGTAGTTCAAATGTTTGTAGGGAACCTACGAGTTCTTCTACTTTCATTTCATCTATATTTCTACATTCTTCAATAGTTGTAACTTTCGAGTTGAATCATTCCGATAAGGATTTCAGAATTTTCCTACAGATTTTTGGAACTAGAACTTTTTCTCCTAATCCACCCACGGAGTTACAAATGATGTTCAGTTTTGTGAAAAACTCCATGAAGGTCTCATGCTCTTCCATTCTGAGACTTTCAAACTGTGATGTTAGGAGTTGTAGTTTAGATCTTTTCACTGTGCTGGTTCCCTCATGAGTTGTTTCCACTAAGTCTCATGCTTCTTTAGTTGTTTCACACATACTGATTTGATTGAAGAATTCTTGGGACACATCACTGTAGATAACATTCATTGCTTTAGCTTAGAAGTTTGTTTTTCTTTATCGAATATTGTCCATATTTCTTTGAATTTTGGTTTAGTGATAGTTGTGCCATTTTCAAGTACTATTTGTTCGGTTGGTGGCACATATCTTTTTTCAACAATATCCCAAACATCATGATCTAAAGACCTTAGAAAGTAATGCATCCTAGCCTTCTAGTATGCATAATTTGATCTTTCAAATACTAGAGGTCTAGTTACAGATGAACCCTCTCCTTTGGCTATATTACTAACTCCAGTCAAGATCACTCTCTAGGTGGTGAAGCCCTTAAGAGAGACCCGCTTTGATACCAATTGAAATTGCGGTAATGACCACTTATGCCAAGATGTCTTAGAGGGGGGTGAATAGGACTTTTTAATATTTTATGATAATTAAAAACCTATCAACCCTATCCTGAATAAATATGCAAGTATTAGGATTGCTTCAATGTAACTCTAATTGCTTCCAAGCCAAATAGAGGATCCAATCACAAAACTATTCAAAATATAAATATGATAAGAGACATAGTTCATGATGGGTGTGACTGTGTGTGAGATGTGATTCTAATTAGTTCTAAGTAATCATGTAAACATGCATTATGAGAACATTCAAAGAAATCACACAAGTATTAAGAGTAAATAACAATCTCAAACACAGTCATTTTTATAGTGGTTCGACTATACGTCTACTCTACTTCCGGCGGACGCACTCAACCCTTTGAGTGTACCTGCGAGACTCGTATCCTAGCTCGTACCGTTCTGTATGCCTCCACGGTCCTCCTGGTCGAATTCCAGCGACCCGTGATCTGTTATCAGCATTTACGTGTGATCCTGAGTCGTGACCCGTATATCAAAGCCGTTGTCGCGGTTCCGACGCCCTATATTACGCGCCGAGGCGATACCCGTGTCAGAAGATGTGGGCCAACGTTCAATTTGAGGAAAACGCTGTGCATTTACAAACCCAAGACAATCTTTTAAATCAATCACATCACATCCCATCAATCAAGTACCACATCACCTCACATGTCAAGTACACACCCCATCCTCAAGTAACCCCAAAGTAAACTCTCTCTCTCTCTCTCTCCACCCATCACTCCCCATCACTCACCTATCTCCCTCTCTCTCTTACAACCCTCTCTCTCTCTCATCTCTCTCCCTCATTCTCCAAGAAACCCACGTCCATGGCTTCCATGGGAGAGAAGCTAGTATGGCCCACCTCCCTACACTACAAGAAAGAAGGTTTTTAGCGATGAAATTGTAAATTCGTAGCTAAAAGTCACTTTTAGCGACGAAAATTTTCGTCGCCAAAAGCTATGAATAGTTTTTTTTAAACAAATTGAAAGGTTTACTTTTAGCTACGAAAATTTTCGTAGCTAAAGAACGTGGATAAGAGTTTTAGCGATGAAAAGTTTCGTTGCTAAAAGCTATGAACAGTTTTTAACAAAAAAAACCAAAGGTTTACTTTTAGCTACGACAATTTTCGTAGCTAAAAAACGTGGATGAGACTTTTAGCGACGAAAATTTTCATCGTGAAAGGCTGTCAACAGTTTTTGGAAAGAATCCAAAGGTTTACTTTTAGCTACGAAAATTTTCATAGCTAAAAATTTGGATGAGACTTTTAACAATGAAAATTGTCGTCGCTAAAGGCTGTAAACAGTTTTTGAAAAAATCCAAAGGTTAACTTTTAGCTACAAAAATTTTCGTAGCTAAAAAACGTGAATGAGACTTTTAGCAACGAAAATTACCCTCGCTAAAGGATGTCAACTATTTTTGGAAAAAATCCAAAGGTTTACTTTTAGCTAAAAAATGTGGATGATACTTTTAGAGACGAAAATTTTCGTCGCTAAAGGCTGTCAACTGTTTTTGAAAAAAAAATCCAAAGGTTCACTTTTAGCTACGAAAATTTTCGTAGCTAAAAAAATGTGGATGAGACTTTTAGCGATGAAAATGTTCGTTGCTAAAGGCTGTAAACAATTTTTGAAAAAAATCCAAAGGTTTACTTTTAGCTACGAAACTTTTCGTAGCTAAAGAACACGGGTGAAACTTATAGCGACGAATATTTTTGTTGCTAAAGGTTGTGAACAGTTGTTGAAAAATGGAAAGGTTTACTTTTAGCTACGAAAATTTTCGTAGCTAAAAAACGTGTATGAGACTTTTAGCGACGAAAATTTTCGTCGCTAAAGGCTGTCAACAGTTTTTGCAAAAAATGGAAAGGTTTACATTTTAGCTACGAAACTTTTTGTAGCTAAAAAATGTGGATGAGACTTTTAGCGACGAAAATATTTGTCACTAAAGGCTGTAAACAGGTTTTGAAAAAATCCAAAGGTTTATTTTTAGCTACGAAAATTTGCGTAGCTAAAAATGTGGATGAGACTAAAAACTGTAAACAATGAGACTTGTAGCGACGAAAAGTTTCGTCACTAAAGGCCTATAAAAATTCAGACTTTTACCTATGAAATATTTCGTATGTAAAAGTCTCTTTTAAAAAAAATATATTTCATCTAAAATTTCCTGATATACACCTGTTAGAATATAATTCATTATATTCTTCCTGATATATACCTATTATATAATATATTTCATTATATTCATATTCACATCCATCTAAACCCAAACTACGTAAATCCATCTAGACATAAACTACATTCATCCAAACATAAACTACATCCATCCAAACACAAACAATCCTACGGAAAGAAATAAATGAAAAGAGAGATAACATATGATAGGTGATCCAGACAACCTTAACCTAACCTAAACCTATAACCTACACTTATAGGTTTAGGTTTAGGTTTAGGTTTTATGTTTAGGTTAAGGTTAGGTTATAGGTTATAAGTTTAGGTTATAGGTTATGGATTATAGATTATGGGTTAAGGTTTAGGTTATAGGTTTTGGATTAGGTTAAGGTTATAGGTTTAGGTTAAGGTTAAGGTTTAGGTTTAGGTTTAGGTTTAGGTTTAGGATATAGGTTACAAGTTATAGCTTTAGGGAATTAAGAATAGGTTAAGGTTTAGGTTTAAGAAATCAGGTTCTGGCTCGGGTTCGGTATCTGGTTTAGGTTTCGGTTTTCAAGTTTAGGCTTAGGTTTAGGTTAGGGAGTTGAGATTAGGATTAGGTGTAGGTTTATGTTTAGGGATTTGAGAATACATTTAGGTTTTAGGTTTAGGTTTAGGTTATAAGTGTAGGTTATAGGTTTAGGCTTAAGTTAGATTATAAGTTAAGGTTTTGGGAATTGAGAATAGGCTAAGGTTTAAGTTTAGAGATTTGAGAATACATTTAGGTTTTAGGTTTATGTTTAGGTTTTAGGTTTAGGTTAAGGTTATAGGTTTAGGTTTAGGTTTAAGTTTAGGTTATAGGTTATAGCTTTAAGGAATTGAGAATAGGTTAAGTTTTAGGTTTAGGAAATCGGGTTCGGGTTTGGGATAAGGTTTAGGTTTGGGTTTTCAAGTTTAGGTTTAGGTTTAGGTTAGGGAGTTGAGATTAGGATTAGGTGTAAGTTTAGGTTTAGGGATTTGAAAATACATTTAGGTTTTAGGTATAGGTTTAGGTTTTAGGTTATAGGTTTAGGTTATAGGTTTAGGTTTAGGTTTTAAGTTTAGGTTAAAGTTAGGCTATAGGTTATAAGTTTCGGCTATATGTTACGAGTTATAGGTTAAGGTTTAGTTTATAGGTTTTGGTTAAGGTTTAGGTTTAGGTTTAGGTTTAGGTTATAGGTTATATGTTATAGGTTATAGCTTTAGGGAATTGAGAATAGGTTAGTTTACGTTAAGGAAATTGGGTTCGGGTTCGGGATCGGGTTTAGGTTTGGGTTCTCAAGTTTAGGTTTAGGTTTAGGTTAGGGAGTTGAGATTATGATTAGGTGTAGGTTTAGGTTTAGGGATTTGACAATACATTTAGGTTTTAGGTTTAGGTTTAGGTTTAGGTTTTAGCTTATAGGTTTAAGTTATAGGTTTAGGTTTTGGTTTTAGGTTTAGGTTACGGTTATAAGTTTGGGTTATAGGTTATAGGTTATAGGTTAAGGTTTAGGTTTTAGGTTTTGGTTTAGGTTAAGGTTATAGGTTTAGGTTTAGGTTATAGGTTATAGGTTTAGGTTATAGGTTAAGGTTTGGGTTATAGGTTTTAGTTTAGGTTAAAGTTTAGGTTTTAGGTTTAGGTTAAGGTTATAGGTTTATGTTAGGTTTAGGTTTAGGTTATAGGTTATAGGTTTAGGTTTAGGAAATCGGGTTCGGGTTCGGGATCGGAGTTTAGGTTTGGGTTTTCAAGTTTAGGTTTAGGTTTAAGTTAGGGAGTTGAGATTAGGATTTGGTGTAGGTTTAGGTTTAGGGATTTGAGAATAGGTTAAGGTTTAGGTTTAGGAAATCGGGTTTGGATTCGGGATCGAGTTTAGGCTTGGGTTTTCAAGTTTAGGTTTAGGTTTAGGTTTAGGTTAGGGAGTTGAGATTAGGATTAAGTGTAGGTTTAGGTTTAGGGATTTGAGAATTCATTTAGGTTTTAGGTTTAGGTTTTAGCTTATAGGTTTAGGTTATCGGTTTAGGTTTTGGTTTTAGGTTTAGGTTAAGGTTATAAGTTCGGGTTATAGGTTATAGGTTATAGGTTAGGGTTTAGGTTATAGGTTTTGGTTTAGGTTCTGATTTAGGTTATAGGTTTTGGTTTAGGTTATAAGTTTAGGGTTAGGTTTAGGTTAAGGTTATAGATTTAGGTTATAGGTTTTCGTTAGGTTTAGGTTTAGGTTATAGGTTATGGTTATAGGCTATAGCTTTAAAGAATTGAGAATAGGTTAAGGTTTAGGTTTAGGAAATCGAGTTTGGGTTCGAGATCGGGTTTAGGTTTGGGTTTTCAAGTTTAAGTGTAGGTTAAGTAGTTGAGATTAGGATTAGGTGTAGGTTTAGGTTTAGGGATTTGAGAATACATTTAGGTATTAGGTTATAAGTGTAAGTTATAGGTTTAGGTTTAAGTTAGGTTATAGGTTAAGGCTTAGGGAATTGAGAATAGGTTAAGGTTTAGGTTTAAGAAATCAGGTTCAGGTTTAGGTTTGGGTTTTCAAGTTATGTTTAGGCTAAGGAGTTGAGATTAGGATTAGGTGTAGGTTTAGGCTTAGGGATTTGAGAATACATTTAGGGTTTAGGTTTATGTTTAAGTTTTAGTTTATATGTTCAATTTATAGGTTTAGGTTAAGGTTAAGGTTAGGTTATAGGTTATAAGTTTAGGTTATTGGTTATAGGTTATAGGTTAAGGTTTAGGTTAGGTTTAGGTTTAAGTTATAGGTTATAGCTTTAGGGAATTGAGAATAGGTCAAGGTTTAGGTTTAGGAAATCGGGTTCGGGTTTTGGATCGAGTTTAGGTTTAGGTTTTCGAGTTTAGGTTTAAGTTTATGTTCGGGAGTTGAGATTAGGATTAGGTGTAGGTTTAAGTTTAGGGATTTAAGAATACATTTAGGTTTTAGGTTTAGGTTTAGGTTTTAGGTTTTAGGTTTAGGTTATAGGTTTAGGTTTAGGTTTTAGGTTTAGGTTAAGGTTAGGTTATAGGTTATAAGTTTTGGTTATAGGTTAAGGTTTAGATTATAGGTTTTCGTTTAGGTTTAGGTTTAGGTTTAGGTTTAGGTAATAGGCTATATGTTATAGGTTATAGCTTTAGGGAATTGAAAATAGGTTAAGGTTTAGGTTCGGGAAATCGGGTTCGGGTTCGGGATCGGGTTTAGGTTTGGGTTTTCAAGTTTAGGTTTAGGTTTAGGTTAAGGAGTTGAGATTGAGATTAGGTGTAGGTTTAGGTTTAGGGATTTAAGAATACATTTAGGTTTTAGCTTTAGGTTTAGGTTTAGGTTTTAGTTTATAGGTTTAGGTTATAGGTTTAGGTTTTGGTTTTAGGTTATAGGTTAAGGTTTAGGTTTTAGGTTTTGGTTTAGGTTAAGGTAATAGGTTTTGGTTTAGGTTATATGTTTGGGTTTAGGTTTAGGTTTTTGTTTATAGGTTTAAGTTATAGGTTCGAGTTTAGGTTAAGGTTATAAGTTTAGGTTATAGGTTATAGGTTATAGGTTAAGGTTTAGGTTATAGGTTTTGGTTTAGGTTAAGGTTACAGGTTTTTGGTTTAGGTTTAGGTTTAGGTTTTAGGTTTAGGTTAAGGTTATAGGTTTAGGTTATAGGTTTAGGTTAGGTTTAGGTTATAGGTTATAGCTTTAGGGAATTGAGAATAGGTTAAGGTTTGTAAGTGTTATAATTTATATCCCTGTCGGTTGTCAAATTTGAGGTGCCAAAATCACTGTTATATAACTTGCATAAGTGAAGCTCTCTCAAAGATCAACATTCATGAACAAGCAAAGCTCACAACAAGCAAAGCTCACAATTACAAAGATTAACCTTGACTGCAAGTATTGCTCACAAGACATGACTCAAGAATGCAAGACTTCAACAAGAGTACAAGGCGGTTCGTAAAGAACTCAAGACACTTTTAAGGTTGAGCTACATCAAGATTTCAAGATTGAACTACATCAAGACTTCAAGGCTTAAACTTCAAGGTCACTTGTTCCTAATGTTTCAATGTCCTTACTTCATGATTAGGGTTTGATTGACTTTAAGTTGACCTTAGAAGTAGGTCATTTTGGATACATAAGTCATATGTTTATGTTACATGAGTTTGGGTAGTTCGAAGACTTGTCCTAGGCTTTCTTCGACTAGTCTTAGCTTTGCTTCGACCAGTCCAAGAAATTCCTCTATCAGTTGTGAGTTTGTTCCAAAATTCGGATATTTTTTGTTAGGCTTCGACTTGTCCAGGAATCTGTTCGACCAGTCGAAGGAACAGTGTTGACTGCATCTTTGACCAGTCGAAGGTGACCTACGACTAGTTGAAGGAGACCTTCGACTAGTCATAGAACGGTCAAAGGTTATCGCGCCCGATTTTTTTCAAATCTGTTACTTCTTCGACTAGTCGAAGAGCTCCCTAGACCAGTCGAAGACACGATCTGCTCACCTATAAATAGAGCACGAATCTTAGAAGAATTTAAGGAATTAATTAATCCATTCAAGCCAATCTTCGTCAAACTTCTGAGAGATAATTCTGTGCTCCATCTAAGCTAAGTGTGCTTATTTAACATTCTCTTTCTTTAGCTTTATTTAATTGATTTTGTTTCTGTTATTCTAATCTAATTTGATAAGAGGAATTGTTATTCCCCTTCTTTAGAATCAAAATCAATTAAGGCAAGCCCTATTTGGTTTAATTTAAAATCTATTAGAACTAGAACCATTGTAATTGAGTACTGGACATTGAACTTGGACATTCAATCATTTACTCTGACTTAGTTCTACCGGGCTGTTACAACGAAGGAGATAATCAGGTATTTTACATTTAATTGTAAATTCCTTTCTGTTTTGGTTTCTTTCAAGATTTGCCAAAAAAATCTTGTTGTATTGGTTATCTGAGGAGAGCCAGGAAAACTCAGAAGTGGGGTTTTTTAATTGTGTAAGCCCACAGATAAAGACACAATTGTAAAGGTTTTGGGTGAACCTGTGAAAACCTATTTTGATAGTGAACACTAATATCCCCTGTGTGAGGATACTAGGAGTGGAGTAGCATTCTGTGTGGCTGTTGTTTAACAGTTGGTGAACACACAAGCGAACCACTATAATCCCTTGTGTTGTGGTTGAATGATTTATATTTCTAATCTTTAATTATTTATTTATGGGATGTATGTATGGTGGTGAATGTTGTAATCATTTAATTCAAGCATTGTGGGAATTTTGTAATAGTTTAGAATTTATTTTCTGCTATTCCTTTATCAGCTTGAAATTCAATTTCCTTTAAAGTTGTTCTAGCAAGGTTGCCCTGCCATTTTTATGGTGTATGGCTGTCCCTAGAACAACACATTTGTGATTATAATTTATTTCAGTACAGTTTGTGTTTATTTCTGTATTCCTCTTTGGTTTGAGATTTGATACAAAGATCTTTCTAGAAATAAGGTTATCCTACCATAAACTCTGGTTTTTGGTGTAAGGTTGTCCTTAGAACAACATTTGTATCAACCTCTCAAGATCTAAATTTTGAGGTTGTTTTACTTTCCTGTATTGTGATTTATCTTGGCTATCATATACTTTTTAATTCCGTTGTTATAAGTTTTATTTGGCATTGTCCTATTCACCCTCCCTCTAGGACATATAGCTAGGCCTTCTCAAGGTTTAGGTTTAGGAAATCGAGTTTGGGTTCTGGATCGGGTTTAGGTTTGGGTTTTCAAGTTTTGGTTTAGGTTTAGGTTAGGGAGTTGAGATTAGGATTAGGAGTAGGTTTAGGTTTAGGGATTTGAGAATAGGTTACGGTTTAGGTTTAGGAAATCGGGTTCGGGTTCGGGATTGGGTTTAGGCTTGGGTTTTCAAGTTTAAGTTTAGGTTAAGTAGTTGAGATTAGGATTAGGTGTAAGTTTAGGTTTAAGGATTTGAGAATACATTTAGGTTTTAGGTTTAGGTTTAGGTTTAGGTTTAGGTTATAGGTTATAGGTAATAGCTTTAGGGAACTGAGAATAGGTTAAGGTTTAGGTATAGGAAATCGGGTTTTCGAGATCGAGTTTAGGTTTGGGTTTTCAAGTTTAGGTTTAGGTTTAGGTTAGGGAGTTGAGATTAGGATTAGGTGTAGGTTTAGGTTTAGGGATTTGAGAATACATTTAGGTTTTAGGTTTAAGTTTAGGTTATAGGTTTAGGTTTAGGTTATAAGTGTAGGTTATAAGTTTAGGTTTAAGTTAGGTTATATGTTAAGGTTTAGGGAATTGAGAATAGGTTAAGGTTTAGGTTTAGGAAATGGGTTCGGGTTCGGGATCACTTTAGGTTTGGGTTTTCCAGTTTAGGTTAGGGAGTTGGGATTAGGATTAGGTGTAGGTTTAGGTTTTAGGTTTTGGTTTATGTTTAGGTTTAGGTTTTAGGTTTAAGTTATAGGTTTAGGTTTAGGTTATAGGTTATAGGTTTAGGTTTTAGGTTTAGGTTTAGGTTAAGGTTTAGGTTTTAGGTTTTGGGTTTAGGTTAAGGATATAGGTTTAAGTTATAGGTTTAGGTTAGGTTTTGGTTTAGGTTATAGGTTTAGGAATTGGGAATAGGTTAAGGTTTAGGTTTAGGTTATAGGTTATAGGTTATAGGTTTAGGGATTTAAGAATACATTTCGGTTATAGGTTTAGGTTTAGGTTAGGTTATAGGTTATAGGTTATAGGTTTAGGGATTTAAGAATACATTTCGGTTATAGGTTTAGGTTTAGGTTAGGTTATAGGTTATAGGTTTAGGTTATAGGTTATAGGTTAAGGTTTTGGTTATAGGTTTTGGTTTAGGTTAAGGTTATAGGTTTTAGTTTAGGTTTAAGTTTAGGTTTTAGGTTTAGGTTTAAGTTATAGGTTTAGGTTAGGTTTAGGTTTAGGTTTAGGTTTTAGGTTTTAGGTTTTAGGTTTTAGGTTATAGCTTTAGAGAAGGTGAGAATAGGTTAAGGTTTAGGTTTAGGACATCGGGTTGGGGTTCGGGATCGGGTTGAGGTTTGGGTTTTCAAGTTTAGGTTAAGGTTTAGGTTACTGAGTTGAGATTAGGATTAGGTGTAGGTTTAGGTTTTGGGATTTGAGAATACATTTAGGTTTTAGGTTTAGGTTATAAGTGTAGGTTATAGGTTTAGTTTTAATTTAGGTTATAGGTTAAGGTTTAGGAATTGAGAATAGGTTAAGGTTTAGGTTTAGAAATTGGGTTGTGTTCGGGATCCAGATTTAGGTTTGGGTTTTCAAGCTTAGGTTTAGGTTTAGGTTAGGGAGTTGAGATTAAGTTTAGGGATTTGAGAATACATTTAGGTTTTAAGTTTAGGGTTAGGTTTTTAGTTTATAGGTTTAAGTTATAGGTTTAAGTTTAGGTTTTAGGTTTAGGTTAAGGTTAGGTTATAGGTTATAAGTTTAGGTTATAGGTTAAGATTTAGGTTATAAGTTTTGGTTTAGGGTTAGGTTTAGGTTATAGGTTATAGGCTATAGCTTTAGGGAATTAATAATAGGTTTAGGTTATAAGTTTAGGGTGTGGTTTAGGTTAAGGGTGTGGTCCCTGCAAATACAGATATAAACACGGCCTGTCCAAATGGCCAGGCCCCTCCAATGTTGTCTATAGGAAATGGATAGCTTCATCATGGTCATAACAGCGGTTTCCACCTTCCAAGGACCCCCGCACATCCAGATAGCACCGACGTACATCCGGTTCTGCTCCATTAATTTCAAGCAAATACATAAACACGACCTGTCCAAATGGTTAGGCCCCTCCAATGCTATCCATATGAAATGGACAGCTTCATCATGGTCATAACAGTGGTTCCCACCTTCCACGGACCCCCGCTCATCCGGATAGCTCTAACGCACATCCGAGACTACTCCATTAATTTCGAACAAATACATAAACACGGCCTGTCCAAATGGCTAGGCCACTCCAATGTTGTCCATAGGAAATGGACAGCTTCATCATGGTTATAACAGTGGTTCCCACCTTCCAAGGACCCCCGCTCAACATTCGGATAGCTCCGACGCACATTCAGGTCTGCTCCATCAATTTCGAGCTAATACATTTACAACTAGTTGATAAGAGTCACTAGACAGACCAAAAATAATAAGAAAGGATCCAAGCCAAAATGCTGGGAATGAACTCCTGAAACTTCACCTACATAGGAATGACAATATGAGTGCCTGAATAGGTCGGTGAATTCATCTGGTGATCCACAAAGTGCAAACAAAATGGACGGTTTAAATCAATTAGCAAACAGCTCCTATTCAACACAGGTGCCTAACCCAATTCCAGGGTTATGGCATACATACATACAACTTTTTGAATAATGCAATTCTCTGGTGCCCGCTTGAAATTCTATTATCTTCTATTTCATGGTTTAAAAACTCAAAATTGACCTTCCAAAAGTAAATATCCATATAGAAGATATTGAGGGGAATTACTAGTGTATCTATATTCCTTCTATGTATTAGGTTGATTTTGAGTTGATTATGACTAAGATGTTGATATTACAATGTATGTGATGAGGGTTGCATTACTAGTGTATCTATATTCCTTCAAAGCGACCACTTGGACAGTTATAGATCACCAAATGGTAGGCCAACATAGTTATGGGGATGATCTATGCAATGTTTTACACCAAATCACTGATGTGCCAAACATTGTAGCTATTTCATCCTATGTGATTGTGGTGCTCATTTTGCAAACAGTTTCTATAGATAGTATTTCTTGCTTACATTTTCACCAATTCTATGACTATTTTTATCAATATAAATGAAAATAACCTGTCAGAGTATTTTACCCACATCAAACTTACCAGGCTTTAACTGTCATGGATGCTTTTTTGTTGTTATGGGTGGTGAAAACTGCTAATACATATTCCCTTTTTTTATAAAAAAAAACTCGTGCATGTACCGGATGGGTGGATCAACGTGAGTTTTGTGCCAGGCATGCTTCTCTATGGCCCAACCTGATGAGTGGCTTAGATATCAGATAACAATTCTTACAAGGCATTGTTAAATGGAAACTATGAAGGGTGGCCAGGGATCTATATTTTGTAATGAGAGTCAGCATGCAAAATCAACATACATTTAGGGGATCCTTACTATCAATTATGCAAGTTCCATTGCAAATGTGGCCAGCATACAAAATCAACACACTTTAGAGACAATTTTTCATGCCTCATTGGAGGCATACGAAGAGTCGTGATGATGCATTTGATAGTCTTCTACAATTTATTTTTATTTTTATTTCATGAAGATAATCTTTGGATTGGCTGTAACCAGTGTTTTGAAAACTCATAGACCAACTGGAACGTCTGCCAAGACAAGTTAGTTCAGCCAACCTCCGAGTTTAGTGTATTACAAGTTAGAAGCCTCCTTCATCGACTTGCCCAAGCTCTATAAAATTAGTAAGGTTTTTATTGACTTGGTCAAGCAGACCAATTTCTTAAGTGAGTCTTAAGTTTTTAAACATTGGTTGTAACCATTTCTGATGTTAATCAAAAGCAACTCCTAACTGCAGATATCGACTTTAGAAAACAAACAAAAACAACAAGAGTACAAAAGAGAAGGAAGAAGAAACAACATACTATAAACTCTCTATTTTTTGCTGAAGGACATTGCCCTTAACGCATTTGGGGCCAAAAATAAAGTTATAATAATCAGTGGTAATCATAGTCACCACAGCCAGCGCATTGTCAGTAAGCATTACTCTAATAATAGATAGGCAAACTGAGAAATCCCAATTTCCCTCTAATCTTCAGGAAATCAAATGCATCAAAACCGCAAGTTGACAATCCTCTCAGCTCGTACATGACCCCCAAATTCATTCGAACATATTAGTTAATTAAGCATAGTCACGAAGTGGGGAAGCAAACAAAATGAAAATATTCTGAGGTTTTGATTAACAATTGAGAAGTAGTCTTTAGATGTTCAAATGTACTGCACAAACAATTTCAAGATGACAAATAAGCAAGTTCCTCAAGATTTTAGTCTCAAAATCCAAAATAATTTGTGGCTTTTCCTTAAAAATCCATACTTTTAGTGAAATTGAAGAATGGGAATGATAAAAGATTTAGTTTGTACGGTGAGAGCTGAATAAAGCATACAAATCAAAACAAGCCAATTGACTGGTTCCAAATGCAAGCTCCAAAGTAGAAGGTATTTGCATCATGAAATCTCATATCCCAAAAGATTTTTAAGTGTTCTTAAAAATCTAAACTTACAATGAAAGAGTTAAAAAAACTCTTTAAAAAAAATCCATCTCTTTTAAACACCGAAACTCTTTCAGGTGCTAATTCTAGACCAGTTGAATCTCAAATCTCATAAGATTTGGGCTTCCTTAAAATACCAAACATGCACTGGGAAGTAATTTTAAAATGAAAGTTATATCAACTTAACAAACAATTTCAGCAATGTGGACTAAAAAGGTAGGCCTTTTAAAAACTAAAACTCCATGAACCTACTAATTTTCCAAAATCATTCGAATCCCATACCCAGTAAATCTTTCCAGTCTTCTCAATAACCCAAACTTTCAATGAAAAAAAAAAAAAAAGAAGCCTGATCTGTTAGGAAGCTAAAACTCCATAAACATTCAATGGGAAAAAAAATTGAAACTATTTGAACATTAACACCATATGTAAACAGCATTGCGATAAAATTGGTTTTAAAAGTTACAAACAACATAAACAACTGAAATCCCCAAATCTGTAAGCCCTGAAATCTCCAAATCCAAGTTAGATTGTTGGGTAAGGCAGGCTACATGGCCCATTGCGACTAACATCACCATGGGCCCCACCTAGCATATCAACAGGTTGTATGGCAAATAAACATTCTGGTGGAATCCACCCTAAAATTTGAAAAACCCTAAATCATAATTGAGATTGAGAGAGATTGAGAGAGAGAGAGAGAAATACCTCAATATTGCTGGAGATTTAAAAAGAGGGGAAGATGGAGAAACGCACTCTCCCTCTGTGAAATCTCTCGCTCTCCCTCTCTGTAATCTCTCTCCATCTGCAATGACCGCCCTCCGTCGCTACAATCTCTCTCCGTCTACAACGACCGCCCTCCCTCTCTGCAATCTCTCTCTCTCTCTCTCTCTCTCTCTCTCTCTCTCTCTGCAGCGATCGCCCTCCCTCTCTACTCCCCAAAATGGTAGGGTTTGATTTGTTTCCTTTTCTGCTTTAAAAATGGGAGTGGATTAGGTGTTACTCGTACGCATGCCCACCTGTGCACGTGCGCACGTGCGATCCTTTCCACATGTGTCATGGGACTCTAATCCGAACGGTTCATGTGATGAAACATCCCATTAAACCCCCAGGGACTAATTTTCACTCCGATCTAAAACTCTGGTGGGTCATAGAAAAGTGATATGAAAATCAAAGGAGAAAACTGTTTTCTTTTGACATGGCCCACGAAAGTTTTGGATCAATGTAAAAGTTGAGCCCTGTGTGTTTCATGGGATGCTTCGTCACGTGGACCATTCAGATTTTGGACTAAAGTTCTCAAAAAGTTCTCACAAGAACTCATGCTAACTGCACGACTAAGCATTTTGATGGTAGGGGATCGGGTACTGAGTAATCTCTGTGGGATGCACCTAGATTTATGTCTTTGATCAACCCCATCCATCCATTTTAATAACAAACTCTGTAGATGGTTTAAAGTAAGACATGTCCAGTGGTATATATACAATGGTGCAATGTACACTAATTAGATGGCTGGTTTGTTTGATGGAGGTTACCTTTATTTATGATCCATTCATAGTGCACCAGAAATATGGTATGAATCACTAGAAGGTGGGTGCACCTACATCGTATTCTACTAACTGATGGGGTAGATGTTTGCTTCTTCTTTTTTTAATCTATTATAATCTAAAATGATATGAAAAAAATGGATGGACAGTGTGGATACAATTCATACATCTCTCCGAATTGATGGATGGTGTGGATACAAAACTGTAAGACCCGTATCCTAGTCCGTACTGTTCCGTCGACTTCTACAATCCTTCCCGTCGAATTTCGATGACCTGTGACTTATAATTGACGTTGCGCATGACCATAAGTCGTATCCTGTAGATTCGAGTCAGTTTAATCCAGGACCTGTATCATTGCGACCGCATCGTCGCCTCGGTTCCAACACTGCGATTCACGCACCATTCCGATACCCAAGCCAGAAGATGTGGGCCGACGTTTTTTTTGAAGAAACACCGCGCTTTCTCAATCCCAAGAGAATCTCTACACAATGTTAAATCAATCCCATCAATCAATTAATCACATCAATTAATCAATCACTTCAATGTCAAGTACAAAGCAACCCATGCTTTCTCTCTCCAAAGTCAACTCTTTCTCACCCTCTCTCTTACACACTCATACCTAGTCAAGTACCACATCCATCACCTCACATCACTCACTCACATCTCTCCTTACAACTCTCTCTCGCCCTCTCATTTCCCAACATTCTCAAGTTAAGCAAGAGCACCCACACGTCCAAGCTTCCAAGTGAGAAAAGAGAGAGTTTGTGTGGCCCACCGTTCCCATTCCAAAACCCATCACCTTAGCCATCCACTTCTCATCTCCACCATTAAAGTGAAGCACAAGGAGCTTGGCGTTCCAACGGACCGAGAAGATTAACCGGTGGGTGCGTTGATAGGGTAGTTTTCTATGTTTATGATGGACCAAGTGAGGCCTACCGATCAATGGTATGAATCTCACTTAGGACCCTAAGATATGGCCAATGGCCCACTATGATTATCTTTTGATGTATGATGGAATGCAAGGGAGGGCCCATAGTGTCGAGGTCCCTCCATCACACGTGTGTCCCACTCTTTTCTCTCTCTCTCTCTCACTCTCTTTCATTTTCTTTCAAATGATGATGAAGTGGCTATGTGGCCACCTGGATAAACCCCACCATGAAGCATGTATTAGATCCAATTCATTTGTAGGTGGGGCCCATGCTATAGGTGTGTATGTTCCACACCATCCATCATTTGGTGGCCCACCTTGAGTATGTATATGCCAAACCGTCCAGCGTCCAGGGACGCTGGACGTGTATGGAAAACACCAATATTAGCTTGGTTTCCAAGCTCATGGGGTGACCCACTTGAATAGGTCCCATCTTAATATATGTGTTTAATCCACACCGTCTATTCCGTTCCCAAGCCCATTTTAGGCGTTGAGCCGAAATGGGAAGTCAATCTGACTTTTGGATGGGCCAAACCTTTGAAATCAGTGATTTTCACCATTTAAATGCACCTAAATTCTTCTACATGCCGAAAAATATCCGATATTGGACTTGTTGGGTCCATCTCAGGCCATGGAAATTAGTAGACGAGGTGGATTTGGCTGAAGCGGGCCCCACGTAGGAAAAACCCCCCAATTTTTAGTTTTTCAAAAAAAATAAAAAATAAATAAAATAAGCAGCTGCAGCTGCTGCTGCTGCTCTCAGAGAGGACGCCAAGCGTGCAGGCGCGTAGGCCGGGCGGGCGTGTAGGCATGGACCCACGGCTCCAACCGTGGGCCCCACCGTGATGTATATTTGTCATCCACCCAGTTCATATGGTGGGCCACTGTCTGACGTGGGCCCCCTCCAAAAATCAGGTCAATCCAACGCTCAGGCGGCCCACATCATAGGAAACAGTGTTGATTAAAGGCCTTCCATTGAAACTATTTTTGGGCCCACAGAAGTTTCGGATCAAGCTGAAATTTGTTTCTCCCCTTCGTCCAGGCCTGCCTGACCTTATAAACAGGTTGGATGGAAGATAAACATAAGGGTGGGCCCCACAAGGATCTGTGTTTTAATTCTACCGTCCACCTAGACGGTAGACCCCACTGTAATGTATCTGTTTTATCCCCACCGTCCAGGGGACAGTGGGTGCGTGCGTGAGTGCGTGTGTGTGTGTGCGCGCGCGCATGTGTGTGCACGTGTGTGCATGCGTGTGTGTGTGTGTGCGCGCGTGTGTGTGCATGTGTATGTGTATATATATATATATATGTATATATATATTATATTATATCGGTTGGTGGGCTTTCATGTGCCCCACCATGATGCATGCGTTGTATATATGCCATCCAGCCATTTTATTGGGTTGCTGGATGACCAGTGGACCCCACTTTTAATGTATGGGTTACATCCAAACCATCCATCCAGTTGGCAAAGTGCCTTAAGGCTTGAGACAAAATGAGGCAGAACTGCCTACTAGGTGGACTACACTCCAAAGATCAGTGGACAGTGACGTTCACCGTCTGTTCAAATTTCTTGGGGGCCATTGGAGTTGCTGATAAAGCTTATATTTTGTTTCCACCTCATCTATCACTATGTTAACTTATTAATAGGTTACATTTCAAGTACATCACGGTGAGCCACACCGTGATGTGACTGGCCTTTTGATCAGGTGGACCACACCGCAAGGATAGTGGGAATTTGAACGTCCACCATTGAAACCTTTTGGGGCCATGGAAGTTTCGGATTAGTACAGGATTTGTTTTGCCCTCCTGATTCAGGTCTTTAAGACCTTATAATTAGGTTGGGTGGAAAATAAACCTTATGGTGGGCCCCCGTGTATTGTTTAAACAATGAAAATTATTATCTCCACTATTACTTGGGGTATGGTCCAAATGACCCTCCAATATGATATTTTGTAGGATGTATGATTAGGCCCACCTTTGATATGTATGAGGCCCATTTGTGAGGCCCACCTTTGATATGGTTATAACCCGTTGTCGAGGCCCACCTTAATGCATATTTGTGGCCATTGTTGAGGCCCACCTTGAGGTATATATGGCCCATGTGTTTAGGCCCATTCAATGTATTTGTGGCCCATGTTATAAGGCCCATTGTGATGTTTTCAAAATCCCATGGGATATGTCCCATTGCAATGTACATAAGGCCCATTAGTGCGGCCCACTTGATTTATATAAGGCCCATATGAGGCGGCCCATTTGATATATCTAAGGCCTTTGGGTCGAGGCCCAATAAGATGTATGTAACTTCATTGCAATGTGCGATTCCCTATGGTTTGTGTAATGATATTTTGTAGCGGGTCATGCCTTGGGAGCAATGTTGGTTTGACGTCCACATTGTAAGAATAATGTTGGTTTAATGTCCGCATTATAAATCTCCCTAGGCTTGTTGAAAGGCCCATCTTGTGCGTAGGCCATCTAGACCCACCTTCGCTGTAAGGATAGTTCATTACTTTATAACATGCTTAGTATAGCTCCATGATTCATACCTATACGCATCATTTGTATGCTTGATATGAGGAATGTTTGATCATAGCATAAGCCGTTGGGCTGAGGCATTATGGGACTCTATATGAGATGGAGTACCCCCACATGAGCGCATGGGACGCGCGAGATTACTGCATGACTGACGGTGTAACTCATGCATTTCGCATTGTATGTTGTGACTCACTGCATGCCCTAGTGACATCAGGGCCGTAGCCTTCACAGACACATCGTAGATGGTCATATCAGATACCGGAAATACTTTGTACTAGCACTGTGGGCACTTAGGATGTCCTTGGGTGAAAGTCTCATAACCTTTTTGGTACCAGGGGATGCTCCAATGTCTAGACTGAGTGGATACACGAGCGCCCGAGTGCCGAATACTAGTAGGCCACGTCTCCTACTGTGTCGTGGTCGGTTGGAAGGGGGTGTGGCCTTATCCGCCTGAGTGAGGGGACTATAAGCTAGGCTGAGTTTGATCAGCTCGCAAATGTGTCCACTATCGACGAGCCGGGTAGGTATTGGCAAACTACTGGTCAGGCAGATAGTGTGGTCTCTTCCACTTGCTTGATTGTGCAGCTAGGAAGGAGGCAGTCAATGTGAGGTGTATTAGACCCCGGTGATATCCAGAGAGGAACTGTACTGATATGTGTACTTGATGAGTACTGGCACGCTTGCTTTGCATCTCGCATATGATATTTGGCTACATAGGCCTCGCATCGCATGGTCTTGGTATGGCCGATAGCATTCTTGCCTTGCATTACATAACTTTGGTATAGCTGATAGCATTCATGGACTCACCGCATATTTTCGCATTACTCTGAGATTGTACACTTGGCACTCACCTTACACACACTTTCACCACCCTCTAAGCTTTTATAAGCTTATGCATGATAGAGGCGTGCAGGTGGCGTTAGGTTGCAGCAGCGTTGAGCTCAGAGCGTGCAACAGTCTTCTGGAGCTTTTGGAGTTTCTTTTACTTTCATTATATTATATTTTCCTTTCATACACATTGTACTTAAAGTTTTTGATATAGTGGATATGTGGTGTTGTTATTTTGTGACTTGGTTATGCTTGTGGTTATGCTCCATTATAAAAAAATTCATACTGAAAATCCTCCTTGTAGGATCCTAGGATCGAAATCTGGCGTATGGGCGCTGGGAGCCGAGAATAGGGTACTACAGAGGCTGTCAGCGCCAGATTCGGTGATCGAAAATTTTGTGAGCCCGGTTTTCGAGTTTGGGGTGTGACAGAAGTTGGTATCAGAGCATAACTTGGGAATACTTAAGATCACATCACATATCTGCTATGAACTTAGGATGATTACGTTCCGAGTCTGAATAACTTAGCAATTTTTCGACATAGACCCTTGACATTTATGCCTTTAAGAAATCTCAAGGCTGATAGGCCCTTGTTCCTTCTTGTAGGATGTAATGGCTAGAAGAGTGACCTGAGCGAATCCCGCTCCACCACTTGCTACTCCCGCTTTACCACCTGTGACTCCCGCTTCACCACCGAATATTCCTAATCTCCATCCCGAGGATGTCACTCCTTTACCTAAGACCGGTGCGGATCCGACCGTACCCGTGAGTGCCACCCAGGTGCAGCAGATGCTTCAGGCGATGACTGTCATTCTTCAGGGGCAGAGTAGGCGTCCCACTATTACGCCGGCTGAGGCCGAGCAGGAGCGTGCAAGGGCCCTTCTCAAGGACTTCCATCAGCACGATCCTCCATGTTTCATGGGTGACCAAGACCCCACTACAGCCGAGATATGGTGCTCTGAGGTGGAGAAGATATTCAACACCATGAGATGCACGACCCAGCAGCGAGTCCCATTAGTCGTATTTCTCCTTCAGGGTGAGGCTTAGCATTGGTGGGCATCTGTAGCCCGATCGGTAGTGGCCGATTTCGAGTGGACCTGGGAGGACTTTACAGACCGGTTTGACCGAAAATTCTTTCCTGAGCATGTGGGTCAGCAGTGTACATTAGAGTTTGAGACTCTGGTCCAGGGAGACATGACTGTGTCCCAGTATGAGGCACGTTTCGTCACACTCTCGAGGTTCGCGACGTATCTTATGGATGATGAGGGGCGGAAGGTCCGCCGTTTTGAGAACAGTTTGCATCTTGCCCTCTGGAGTCTTGTGATCGGACACATGCTTCCGATGTTTGAGCAGATCGTAAAGAGAGCCCTGATATATGAGACAGATTGGGCTGGTGTGTAGAGAGCCCGTGATCAGAGGGGAGATCATAAGAGGAAGGCGCCCTCTAGTAGCTCTCGACAGCAGCAACATCGTTCACAGTAGCGACGTACGACTCGCCCAACATTCTGAGAGCTGGCAGTACCCCGAGCACCACCTTCGGGACCATTCACCGGTACCTGCTTTGGATGCGGTAGGACAGGACATTACGTTCACAAGTGTCCCCATCCACAACAACAACAGCCGAGGGCACCACATCCACCTCCACGACCGGCACCACAGCATCAGCAGCTGAGGGCACCATATCAGCCTCCGCGACAGCACCCATAGCAGCTACAACGACCACAGCACCAGCCTCCAGGACCTCCCCCGCAGTAGCAGAGACCTCAGAGAGGACCTACACCTCCCCAGCAGGCCCAGGGTAGATTTTATGCCGCCCAGCAGGACCCTCAGTCATCAGGAGCAGTCATCGATGATTCATGTGACTTGGCCCCTGCACCGTCTTCCTAGATTGTTCATGAATGAGGCATCTTGAGAGTTAGAGCTTGAGATTCGTAGGGCATTACCTCATCTCTTAGGTGTTTAATTATGATGATATGCTGAAATTATGATGTTTTGATTATATATGATGTTATGTTTCCTATTTCCTTATGAGTTATGGTTAGTTGCAATGGTAGTGTAAATTTCGGGAACAAAATTTTTATTAGGTGGGGAGAGCTGTAAGACCCGTATCCTAGTCTGTACTGTTCCGTCGACTTCTGTCATCCTTCCCGTCGAATTCCAGTGACCTGTGACTTGTAATCGGCGTTGCACATGACTGTAAGTTGTATCCAGTAGATTCGAGTCGGTGTAATCCGAGACCTGTATCATTGCGACTGCACCGTCGCCGCGGTTCCAACACCGTGACTCGCGCACCGATCCGATACCCAAGCCGGAAGATGTGGGTTGGCGTTTATTTCGAAGAAACGCCGCGCTTTCTCAATCCCAAGAGAATCTCTACACAATGTCAAATCAATCTCATCAATCAATCAATCACATCAATCAATCAATTACTTCAATGTCAAGTACAAAGCAACCCATGCTTTCTCTCTCCAAAGTCAACTCTTTCTCACCCTCTCTCTTACACACCCATACCTAGTCAAGTACCACATCCATCACCACACATCACTCACTCACATCTCTCCTTACAACTCTCTCTCTCCCTCTCATTTCCCAACATTCTCAAGTCAAGCAAGAGCACCCACACGTCCAAGCTTCCAAGTGAGAAAAGAGAGAGTTTGTGTGGCCCACCTTTCCCATTCCAAAACCCATCATCCTAGCCATCCACTTCTCATCTCCACCATTAAAGTGAAGCACAAGGAGCTTGGCATTCCAACGGACCGAGAAGATTAACCGGTGGGTGCTTTGATAGGGTAGTTTTCTATGTTTATGATGGGCCAAGTGAGGCCTACCGATCAATGGTATGGATCTCACTTGGGACCCTAAGATATGGCCAATGGCCCATTATGATTATCTTTTGATGTATGATGGAATGCAAGGGAGGGCCCATAGTGTTGGGGTCCCTCCATCACACGTGTGTCCCACTCTTTTTTCTCTCTCTCTCACTCTCTTTCATTTTCTTTCAAATGATGATGATGTGGCTATGTGGCCACCTGGATAAACCCCACCATGAAGCATGTATTAGATCCAATCCATTTGTAGGTGGGGCCCATGCTATAGGTGTGTATGTTCCACACCATCCATCATTTGGTGGCCCACTTGAGAAGGGCCCACCTTGAGTATGTATATGCCAAACCGTCCAGCGTCTAGGGACGCTGGACGTGTATGGAAAACACCAATATTAGCTTGGTTTCCAAGCTCATGGGGTGACCCACTTGAATAGGTCCCATCTTAATATATGTGTTTAATCCACACCGTTTATTCCGTTCCCAAGCCCATTTTAGGCGTTGAGCCGAAATGGGAAGTCAATCCGACTTTTGGACAGGCCAAACCCTTGAAATCAGTGATTTTCACCGTTTAAATGCACCTAAATTCTTCTACACGCTGAAAAATATCTGATATTGGAGTTGTTGGGTCCATCTCAGGCCATGGAAATCAGTAGACGGGGTGGATTTGGCTGAAGCGGGCCCCACGTAGGAAAAAACCCCAATTTCCAATTTTTCAAAAAAAATAAAATAAATAAAATAAGCACCAGCAGCTGCTGCTGCTGCTGTCAGAGAGGACGTCAGGCGTCCAGGCGCGTAGCTCGGGCAGGCGTGTAGGCAGGGACCCACGGCTCCAACCGTGGGCCCCACTGTGATGTATATTTGTCATCCACCCAGTTCATATGGTGGGCCACTGTCTAACGTGGGCCCCCTCCAAAAATCAGGCCAATCCAACGGTCAGGCGGCCCACATCATAGGAAACAGTGTTGATTAAAGGCCTTCCATTGAAACTATTTTTGGGCCCACAGAAGTTTCGGATTAAGCTGAAATTTGTTTCTCCCCTTCGTCCAGGCCTGCCTGACTTTATGAACAGGTTGGATGGACGATAAACATAAGGGTGGGCCCCATGTGGGACCCACAAGGATCTGTGTTTTATTTCTACCGTCCGCCTAGACGGTAGACCCCACTGTAATGTATTTGTTCATAAGGGTGCGTGCGTGAGTGCATGTGTGTGTGTGTGCGCATGTGTGTGCATGTGTGTGCATGCGTGTGTGCATGTGTGTGTGTGTGTGTGTGTGTGTGTGTGTGTGTGTATATATGTATATATATTATATTATATCGGTTGGTGGGCTTTCATGTGCCCCACCATGATGCATGCGTTGTATATATGCCATCCAGCCATTTTATTGGGTTGCTGGATGGCCAGTGGACCCCACTTTTACTGTATGGGTTACATCCAAACCGTCCATCCAATTGGCAAGGTGCCTTAAGGCTTGAGACAAAATGAGGCAGAACTGCCTACTAGGTGGACTACACTCCAAAGATCATTGGACAGTGACGTCCACCATCTGTTCAAATTTCTTGGGAGCCACTGGAGTTGCTGATAAGGCTTATATTTTGTTTCCAACTCATCTATCACTATGTTAACTTATGAATAGGTTAGATTTTAAGTACATTACGGCGAGCGACACAGTGATGTGACTAGCCTTTTGATCAGGTGGACCACACCGCAAGAAATAGTGGGGATTTGAACGTCTACTATTGAAACCCTTTGGGGCCATGGAAGTTTCAGATCAGTACAGGATTTGTTTTTCCCTCCTGATTCAGGTCTTTAAGACCTTATAATTAGGTTGGGTGGAAAATAAACCTTATGGTGGGCCCCCGTGTATTGTTTAAACAATGAAAATTATTGTCTCCACTATTACTTAGGGTATGGTCCAAATGACCCTCCAATATGATATTTTGTGGGATGTATGATTAGGCCCACCTTTGATATGTATGAGGCCCATCTGTGAGGCCCACCTTTAATATGGTTATGACCCATTGTCGAGGCCCACCTTGATGCGTATTTGTGGCCATTGTTGAGGCCCACCTTGAGGTATATATGGCCCATGTGTTTAGGCCCATTCAATGTATTTGTGGCCCATATTATGAAGCCCACTGTGATGTTTTCAAAATCCCATGGGATATGGCCCATGGCAATGTACATAAGGCCCATTAGTGCGGCCCACTTGATTTATGTAAGGCTCATATGAGGCGGCCCATTTGATTTATCTAAGGCCTTTGGGTCGAGGCCCAATAAGATGTATGTAGGTTCATTGCAATGTGCGATTCCCTATGGTTTGTGTAATGATATTTTGTAGCGGGTCATGCCTTGGGAGCAATGTTGGTTTGACGTCCACATTGTAAGAATAATGTTGGTTTATGTCCGCATTATAAATCTCCCTAGGCTTGTTGAAAGGCCCATCTTGTGCGTAGGCCATCTAGACCCACCTTCGCTGTAAGGATAGTTCATTACTTTATAACATGCTTAGTATAGCTCCATGATTCATACCCATGCGCATCATTTGTATGCTTGATATGAGGAATGTTTGATCATAGCATAAGCCGTTGGGCTAGACATTACGGGACTCTATATGAGACGAAGTGCCCCCACATGAGCGTATGGGACGTGCGAGATTACTGCATGACTGATGGTGTGACTCGTGCATTTCACATTGTATGTTGTGACTCACTGCACGCCCTAGCGACATCAGGGACGTGGCCTCCACAGACACATCGTGGATGGTCGTATCGGATACCGGAAATACTTTGTACTAGCACTGTGGGTACTTAGGATGTCCTTGGGTGAAAGTCTTAGAACCTTTTTGGTACTAGGGGATGCTCCAACGTCTAGACCGAGTGGATACACGAGCGCCCGAGTGCTGAATACCAGTAGGCAGCATCTCCCACTATGTCATGGTTGGTTGGAAGGGGGTGTGGCCTTATCCGCCTGAGTGAGGGGGCTATAAGCTAGGCTGAGTTTGACCAACGCACAAATGTGTCCGCTATCGATGAGCCGAGTAGGTATTGGTAGACTACTGGTCAGGCGGATAGTGTGGTCTCTTCCACTTGCTTGACTATGCAGTTAGGGAGGAGGTAGTCAGTGTGAGGTGTATTAGACCCCGGTGATATCCAGAGAGGAACTGTACTGATATGTGTACTTGATGAGTACTTACACGCTTGCTTTGCATCTCACATATGACATTTGGCTACATAGGCCTCGCATCGCATGGTCTTTGTATGGCCGATAGCATTCATGCCTTGTATTACATAGCTTTAGTATAGCTGATAGCATTCATCGACTCACCACATATTTCCGTATTACTCTGATATTGTACACTTGGCACTCGCCTTACACACACTTTTACCACCCTCTAAGCTTTTATAAGCTTATGCACGATAGATGCGTGCAGGTGGCGTTAGGTTGTAGCAGCGTTGAGCTCGGAGCGTGCAGCAGTCTTCTGGAGCTTTTGGAGTTTCTGTTACTTTCATTATATTGTATTTTCCTTTCATACACATTGTACTTAAAGTTTTTGATATAGTGGATATGTGGTGTTGTTGTTTTGTGACTTAGTTATGCTTGTGGTTATGCTCCATTATAAAAATAAAAAAAAATAAAAAAAATTCATTCTGAAAATCCTTCTTATAGGATCCCAGGATCGGAATCTGGCGTATGGGCACTGAGAGCCAAGAATGGGATACTATGGAGGCTGTCAGCGCTGGATTCGACGATCGGGAATTTTATGAGCCCGGTTTCTGAGTTTGGGGCGTGACAAAAACACACATCAGGGTGGAACCCATATAACTAGTGACGTCACTTCAGTAGGACTCTTGCATAAATAGATTCGCTATTCCCCTTGCCACCGGCCAATTCTTGGTGGTCGGTGCTCTGTGAGCCCCACCATGATGTATGTATTTCATCCACAAGGTCCATATATTTTTCTATATCATTTTATGATATGAGACGAAAAAATGAGGTATAGCTTGAAACGCCCTGACCCTAATCCCTCTCTCTCTCTCTCTCTCTCTCTCTCTCTCTATATATATATATATATATATATATATATATATATATATATCTTCTTGCAATGAAAAGAGGGAGAAAATGGCATGGAAGATCCATTCCATTCCTTTCATTCTCTCTCACTCCCACAGATGCCTTCATACACAACTCCTCAGTCCTGAGATTTATGAGCAGGGCAACACTTTCTTCCTCCATTGAGGCAGCGAATGCCTCTACTCCACCTTCATTTCTACCCACAACAAAAGTTTCACAACGGGCAACAATGATTCTTATAAACGGTAATTCCATCTATAACCCTCGATCCTCTTTGGATTAGTCCAGGCTATTTGAATTGATGGATGATGGCAATGCTCAATAGTTTGTGATCTGAAATGTCTGGTGGGGTCCACTGAATTGGCCATGGTAGGAAAATCTCATGAACAAATAATCTTAAACATTCAGTCGGTTATTGGCTGCGGTCAATTGATTGGGAAAATGTTCACTGATGGGACAAGTGGTTGGATGTAGACCATTCATGGTGGGACTTGTCCAATGGTTGGTACACGTTTTGATGCTTCCTACTGTCGGAAATACTTGGACAATTTGTGATGTATATGCTGAGATATGTTCAGCCCACATGGATTGTGCAACTTGGTCATTTATATAGAAGCTCATGTGGCAATATAACATAACCGTAAATAGGCCTGAACAACTTCATTAGACCCATCATTGACAGTTTTGCACATTGATTGAGTATAAACGTTTAGGTCTTGAAAGATATGACTATCTTCTTTTAAAATGTTAAATCCAAGTGTGTAGTTGGATCTAAATCAATTTTTAGTAGTATATTAGGACTAACGACTGCAGAGGTTTCATATGCAAATGCACCATGCTCCCATTGCAGTAATCTGACATTTTGATCACCTGACATCTTCTCCTTTGCCATTGATAAATGACATCATTACTAAGTTTACAGCATGTGGGACATGGGCAGTCTATAGCTATTGCCAATGTGGTATGTTCTTTTAGTCTACAGTCCAATACTGTCAATTTACTTGTCAATTTACTATCCTTTAATTGGTTAGGTCCAACTAAGCTGACAGTTCTACGTTTTGACACTTCACAAGTTTTGGGGGTCCAAGTATGGATCTGTTCAAACAAGTCCAAGTATGAATCATAAGTATCGATACTTTCTAACTTGGATTGCAACTTGTAGGTATTACCCTTAGCTCTATGGATGGTCGAGTTGTTATGAAGTTCTTTGATTTATCCAAGGCCTTCCACCCCATGTAAATTTTGCATGCGTTTGTTATGATAGATGGGAAGGCTACTTACAGGCACATTTTTCCGCGTGGCATGTGTAAGTGTGTGGTTCAAGTTACATCCTGTGTATGTTGAGGATGGGCAAGTTTGCACTGGTTGAAAAAAAAGGAAGCCAGTTTGGTCATTATTGCATTTGTATTTTGAGGATGGACCTTTTGTCATTTCTTTTTCAATTGCCCTTCTCTTGTTGTAAAAGGGTGGGTCACATATAGGTAGAACAACCATTTTTAGGCAATGACTTGGGTGGGCTAAGAGCTTAAAAATAAACTCAAACTCAATCCATGACTTAGGTGGGCCACACAACATAATATAGTGGAGAGGGGTAACATTCATAATCATATATTGGGCCTATCTAAATGTGATTCACAGATCCAGCCCATTCATTATGTGTATCCCACTTGGATGAGGGGTTAGACTAAGTTTCAGCCGCATCCAAAACTCATCTGGGCCCCACCAAGTGCTTTTATATTTTTTAATATGTCTTCACATAGTTTTAGATGGTATGGCCCACCTGAGTTTCGTATATAGATGATTAGGTCCACTCGAACTTTGAATCTGCCTCATACTTTGGCTCAATCACAAGAAGTTTTTAATGTTGGATATTCAATCAACACCATTTCATGTGGTTGAGCCCAAATACTTGAATGAATAGGAAAAACAAATTTCATAGTGATCACAAACTTTTGTGACCCCCGAAAGGGTTTCAACGCACATTGCATCCTACCCTACCGTATCCAGTTAGCAATGACATAGTGAATGTATTTGGTTTATCCACACTATCAATCCATTTTTCTATATCATTTTAATGGTTGAGCCCAAAATTAAAGCATATCCAAAGCTCAAGTGGACCATACCACAGGAAACAGTTAGAATAATGATTTCCACCGTTGAAATCTTCCTATGGCCTACAATGATTTTTATTTGTCATCCACCTGTTCAATAGATCACAAATACATGGATGAAGGGAAAACTAAAATATCAACTTGGTCCAAAACTTCAGTGGCCTCCCAAAATTTTTCAATGGTAGACATTCAATTTATACTATTTCCTATGATCTGGTTCACTTAAAATTTTTATAGGCTTCATTTTTTAGCTTATGTAATAAAATTATATGTTAAAATAGATGGATGAAGTGGATAAAATGAATAAATCATGGTAGGCCCAACATTACTCAGTACGCTTGGGAACGGATTGACTACTCCCCCTGACACCCGCCAATGGCTGGTCGTCGGTGCTCCGTGGCCCCCACCATGATGTATGTGTTTCATCCATGCCATCCATATATTTTTATAGATAATTTTACAATATGAGACAAAAAATGAGATATATCCAAATCTCAAGTGGACCACATTACAGGAAACAGTGTTGAATGAGCGTCGACTATTAAAAACATTTTGGTAGCCATAAAAGTTTTAGATCAAGCTAATTTTTGTTTTTTCCCTTCATCTGGTCCTGTATAACCCAATCAACAGATTGGATGTCAAATAAACAGTACAGTGGGCCTTAGGACGATTTTAATGGTGGATATCCAATCACTATTGTTCTCATGTGGTGTGGATCACCTAAGATTTATATCCCTCTAATTTTCGGCATAGAGCTCTAAAATGATCTTTAAAAATGGATGAACCGAATGGATGAAACAAATACATCATGGTAGGGCCCACAGAGCATCGTCCATGGTCTCGCCCAAAATTGGGTGCGCGCTAAAAAACAGAGTCACGCCCAATCCCTATGCCCTCACCCTCTCTCTCTCTCTCTCACCCCTACCCTCTGCCTTCTCTCACAACCCTCCCTCTGCCCTCTCTCTCTCTCTCTCTCTCTCTCTCTCTCTCTCTCTCTCTCTCTCTCTCCTCTCCCTCTCCCTCTCCCTCTCGCGCTCTCTCCCTCTCCCTCCCTCTCTTTCCCTCTTCGCTCTCTCTCCCTCTCCGCTCGCTCTCTATCTCACTCTCCCTCTAATTGTGGAGGACAACATCTCGAGATCTACTCTCGAATAGCCTGATATCGCCCTCGCTCTCTCGCAGGTAAACTCTCTCTCTCTTTCCTCTTATCTCAGATCTGCCAATATAGGGCTTGTTCGAGGGTGTTGAAATCCTAGAATGATGTTTTTTTCCTAGTTTATGGAGAGATCTTATCCATCTTACCTTAAAGCCACAGTTGACAACACTATAGGGCACAAAAACTAGGTCCTTGCTATTATTAGCCTTTGTTGTACCTAAACACTATAGGCAGAAACCTTTTCACTGAATATCTGCATCCCAAAAATAGATTCACAACCCCTTTTAAGAGCAAGGGAGCCAAACGACACCATAAACTCTTGGCCCAACATTAAATGGTGCCTCTTGCTTAATACATTTTAGGTTTGGCTAAATCATTTTCTAGTTATTTGCTTGAATTTTAGGACACTTTTTTTTTTTTTTTTTTTTGGGTTTACTAGGGTAGGCCATAAATCCCTCTAGCTACGAGACTTTAAGTAACCATTGAAATGAGCTAAATGGATAAATTTTGCTTTAGTTATTGATGGCATTGTGGCCATAGAGTCAATTAGAGGAGATTTCCATTTCCTTGCCAGATCTCTATCGTGGGTAGGCATTTTTGATGCCTTTATCTAATCTCACTTGGAACTGGTTAACGAGCAAAATCTCATGACTGTTTAGCCTTGGAGATATACATATTATGGGGTCTTATAGATGAATAAAACAACAAACACAAGATCTAGAAGATGTTAAGATAAGATCAAGATTTAATGTACCAATAGTAGTTGGTTTACATCTGCTACATTGCCCGATCCAACGATCATCTCAACCTTTCAGTTATGATGTCGTTTTCCTTGTTCATCATTGTCATTTTCATTTTCATCATCATAGCATTGTCCCAGGCATTTGGGGTCAGCTTTGTCAGTTTCTTTGTCCTAGTGCAAAGAAAATAAGGGGTAAGATCAGTTAGTCTAAATTTCTCAACTATTGAAAAGATCATTGGAGAAATTAATCCCTTGAGTTCCTGAGAACTGTGGAAACTGCTTGTAGGCTGCTGAAACTTACCAATTTGAATAGCTTTCATTGATGGGGTAGAGATACACTTGATTATTTATATCGGCTGATATTCCCATGTTCTTCAGGATTAGAGAACTTTAGAGGATCTCATTCGTAAATATTTTTGGTGTTCCCAACTGTATATTTCTTGAATTCTAAGAACATGGGAATCCTTTGTCAACCATCACTAAAGCGAGCTATTTGTGACTTGTTCCCATTATATGCTAATCCTTTATTTGTTTGTGATTTAAAAAAAAAATTTCTTTTTACTTAAAGAAATATATGTGGTGCCCATGTACAAGTTCTAGATAGTTCGTCCAATGGCCAGGATGAGGAGATGCCAATTTGCCACAAACCACAAACAACACTGATTTGCTGGTGTGGATCATACAATGGATAGCCTACAAATGGAAATCTAGCAGCAAATATTTGAATGAGCAGCAGTCCTCATTCAATGGGCAGAAACTCATCACTTAGCCACGATTTAGCAATTTGATTTTGGACATCCTAAAAATGGTGGGCCCTATAGAATTAACAGTTTAGATCTCTTACATGCATGCCAATGTGTGTGGTTGTAAATCAAGGGCAGCACATTTTGTGACATGCAAGTATAACCCTTTATTTTTCTTACCGTTTTTTCCCTTATGTGAAGGCAAGGATGGATAAAATGAAGTGGAACTATCTACCTTGTCAGAGTCAACAATGCCCAACTCAAGAAACTCTTTCCCTTTTTTTCTTTTTTTTTGGCAGAATAGCTTTGGCAGATCAAGCACGATGGTGAAACTTGAAGTTGCAACTTATCTTTTTATTTTTTGTGTTTGCTTCTTATTTATTTGGAGGCAATGATCTTGTATCCTATATAACACGAATCTGTACATAAACCACCTCTACCATCTGACAATGCACATACTCCTTGACTAATGGATGGGCATCTAATTGGTGAATTTTAGGCATTATCATCCAATAGGTGGCCATTAATTTCATTATCCAGATTCACTGACCATATGCAATAGTTGGACAGAGGAGATGGCTTACATATAGAGGTTCATGCATAGTTTATAGTTTATACTTTTTGTAGTTATAACTATAATTGCATTTTGATGTCCTAGTGGATTTTAATTAGTTCAGGCCCTGTTTGTGCAGACACCTAAGAATGAGTTTATCTCATTTTATTTATTTAACAGTAATTATATATTTGAAATCTTCATCTCTATTACATAATTACTGTTAACTAAAATGAGATGAATTCATTTTTAGGCATCTACAAACAAGGCCTTAGTCTTCATATCATGGGACTAGGCTCCAAACTGCAATTACATTACTTTCAAGTTGGTCTTGAAAAGAAGGTGCTCTAATTTGAGGGTTGCTTCTTCAATATGAATACTAGAAAACACCTACAGTTTGTTCATTTCCTTGCGAATGAACTGAGTGTTTACAGCTCAACTCATGGAGAATTATTGGATCTCTTACACGTCACAATGCAAATAACTTCTTGATGTTCCCATTCCGTACAAGCGGGGCTCATGTTTCATTGATCTCATGATCTCGTCAGATCCATTGCAAATGGGAGATGACTCGAAAATCTGCCAGATTGGAAGATCATAGTCATCAGACTATTGGACTTTTTCCGGACCATTGTTGCTTTTTCTTACCCGTCTATTTGTGGGCTAAAATGATCAAAGGGACCCGATGCAGAGTATGGATCACAAGATAAGTGGTCCGAATGACCAAAACAGACCCCATTTACATATAATGGCGCGTTAGGATACCATTCACGTTCCGAGGCATCAGAACTTTATGGCTCCTCTTCAATTCATTTGATCATTCAAACACAGCCCAAGTTTTTTTTAGTTTTTTTTCCTGATCTCTGTAATTTTCTTCCCTATCTTGAAGGTATGCAAACACACCTGGGATTTGGACGAAAGAGCAGGTGGAAGCCTGGAAACCGATTGTGGATGTTGTTCATGAGAAGGGTGGCATTTTCTTTTATCAACTTTGGCATGTGGGGAGGGTTTCTAATTATGGTCTGGTTGAGTTTTTTAATCTCTTTATCTTCTTGTTTTTCTTGTTTCCCAAAACGACCATGTGCCGCAACTCCTGAAATAGAAATCATTGATTTTCAAGGAAAACCATGGAAATGGAAATCAATTTCCAGTTTTCCAAAGACAAATATGTTCTTGCAAATAGTGAAAAATGTCACATTTGTGGAAATCAATTTCATTTCCATGGTTTTTTTTTCCCATAGGATTCCACCAATCCAAACAACCCCTTGTTTTTTCCTCCTTGCAAATGTGGTCATTTCAGGAAACCCATTCCTTGATTGATCCATTTGTTAGTTTAGTAGGACTACTAAGGCCCGCCACATTTCATTTGTCACTAAAATATTTTTATCTAATTCCTATTTACAGGATTTCAGCCTAATGGGCAAGCTCCAATCTCGTGTATCGACAGGCCAGTGCCACCACAGTTTCATGACAATGACTTCAAAATTGAAGAGTTCTCACCTCCACGACGGTTAAGGATAGATGAAATTCCTTTAGTCATCAATGATTTTAGAGTTGCTACAAGGAATGTCATAGAAGCAGGTATGATATTCATTCCATACACAATATGAGAAAAGAATTTCAAAATTCCAAAAGTTCAGCTTATCTATACATTCATCTTCAATTAAAGAGTTATGGCATGTCACTCCATCATGGATGGGACATAGCTCAGTAATTGTTCACAACCATTGACAATAGTTCATGTTATTGCTCAAGTTTTCGATCTTACTGGATTAAATTGGCAGTGCAGTGTGAGTGACGAGTGGTTTGCTATTGGAGATTCTCTAATTATAACAGTCCTTGGTCAAGTGATTGATCTCCTTCACTAGAATATTAGATAATTTTCTATACCATGAATGAACACAACTTTTAAGAATAGAGTGAGATTGTTGCATATATTAAGCTTTGATTACTTCATTGTGACTAGACAACAAATATATTCCATGCATCCATGATCTGGGTACTCAGGCTTTGATTTTGTGGTGTTGAATAGTGTCAATGTCAAGCTTCTCAGCCTCTTGTGTGTGTTTTCAACAAGCATGGATTTGAATGAGAAGTGGCTCCCAAAGTTTAAATTGATGTGCTAAATTAGTTTCTACTATTAGTTACGAATTAGAAATGTCGAATGTGTGAGTTAGGAACAGTTAGTTCCATTTTATTGGGTGCAAGAAATTCAAAATTTTGTATGTTCTTCTCAGATATTCAATCTCTCTATCTCTCTCTCTCTCTCTTATGAATTAATGTTTTCATCTAAGAAAATAGTAACATATATTCTAGAACGATGTTTCACATTCATCCACTAGTGTCCATAATGCCATCACCATGCTCCGAATAATCCAGACATGTCACATGTTCAAGTATATGTCTGGAAGCCAGCCATGTGTCCATGTGTGCCATTGTGCTGAATATGTATGATGCATGTCTTCATAAGACATACACATCTTTGCCATTCATGTTTAAATAGTTTTAAGATTGTTATTTCTAATTCCATTCTTTGTTGTTCTTAGTCTCACTAGTTGAAATTTGAGTAGCATATTGTTGCTTTAAATGCTCATCCTCTGCTCATATTTTGTTATCGACACTTGAAGTTACTAAGCTTGATCAGATAATAAACCTTATTCTTGAATGGAAACCATGCAATGAAAAGTAAGGCATGCACATTGAGTTTGGAGAAATGGGCTTCCTTTTCTCATAGAAGAGTGAACTTTTTTATATTGGTCCAAGTCATGTTCATATATAGTGTGGGCTACCTAATGAATGGTCCGGATGTCTGAACCAGCTCGGTATGTTACATATAATTTGTCATCCACTAGTTTCTATAAATGAAGATAAGAGGATTGATCTTAACAGTATGGTCGTCATACACATAAACAGAAAATGCTTGCAATGAATTTTTATGAGTACTAGGTAGCCTATTAATGAAAATAATGTCTCCGTCCATAATATGTCTGTTTATGATTTGACCAACTTTCAAATATGTATGTCCTTTTGAACCTTCCCTAATTGCACAAGTGGCTGAACCATCTCTGTATGTTACACATAATTTGTCATCCACTAGTTTCTGTAAATGAAAATAAGAGGATTGACCTTAACAGTATGGTCGTCATGAACATAGACAGAAAATGCTTGCAATGAATGTTTATGAGTACTTGGTAATTTTGAAGTCCTTGGTTAGGGTTTGGGCTAAAAGTACGAGTGCTGGAGCCGACGCTTTCGGAGTCTGAACTCATTCTTTTGAAAAATAGAAAAATGAAAATATTAGTAAATATGCATTTTCTTGTTAAGAAGAAAACGGAAGGTAAAAAAGAGACATAACGAAAACTTTGCACTGTGAAAAGTAATATTAACCATCTTACTTTCCCCGTTGAATTTGACATCTAAGAAATGGACCTTTTCCAGAAAACCATGGATTTAAAACCATTAAATCCTTCTTAGAAATCTAAGTTTATTGAACTAAATTGAATTATTACAATTCAATTTTGTTGAATATCCAAACGCAAGGTTTCCATGAATTAGGCAAATAAATTCATTCTAACCCATTTTGTTGAATATCCAAATGCAAGGATTTTTTATTATTTATTTATTTATTTATTTATTATTATTATTATTATTATTATTTTGTGATATGCAATAGCTTTTCGAAATTCATATGTAGGTGCATACTCGTGATCATTCACATGGACTTTGACTATCTTTCTTAAATTTCTTTAGTTTTTCTAATTTTTGTATCTAATTTTGAATTCGTAGGCCCTAAAACAAGATTCAAGGTACCGTCAACAATGCTAACAGAATCCTCCAGGTCAGATTGTTGATTGGACCTGATTTTATTTAAATGATCATGATAATCCATTCTGTTTAAATAAGCAGACCCAGATGTGCGTCGGAGCTATCTGGATGTTGAGAGGGGGTCCCTGGAAGGTGGGAACCATTATTATGACCATAATGAAGCTATCAATTTCCTATGGACAGCATTGGAGTAGCCTGGCCATTTGGACAGGCCGTGTTTATATCTGTATTTGCTTGAAATTGATGGAGCAGACCCGGATGTGCATCGTAGCTATCCGGATGTTGAGCGGGGGACCCTGGAAGGTAGGAACCGCTGTTATGACTATAATGAAGCTGTCAATTTCCTATGGACAGCATTAGAGTGGCCTAACCATTTGGACAGGCCGTGTTTATATCTGTACTTGCAGGTACCACACCCTTAACCTATAACTTAAACCTATTCTCAAATCCTAAAACCTATAACTACAACCTCAACCTTAACTTAAACCTATAACCTATAACCTAAACTCAATTCCCTAAACTCTAACCTGCAACCTAACCTAAACCTATACTTATAACCTAAACCTATTCTTAAATCCCAAAACCTATAACCTAAACTTAATTCCCTAAACCTTAACCTATAACCTAACCTAAACCTATACTTATAACCTAAACCTATTTTCAAATTCGAAAACCTATAACTATAGCCTAAACCTTAACCAAAAACCTAAACCTTAACCTAAACCTATACTTATAACCTAAACCAATTCTCAAATCCCAAAACCTTTAACCTAAACATAAACCTTAACCTAAATCTAAACCTATAACCTAACACTTATAACTTAAAACCTAAACCTAAACCTACACTTATAACCTATAACCTAAACCTATAGCCTATACCTAAACCTAAAACCCAAACGTAAACCCGATTTCCTAAACCTAAACCTTAACATTTTCTCAAATCGTTAAACCTAAACCTAAACCTACACCTAATCCTAATCTCACCTCCCTGACCTAAACCTAAACCTAAACCTAAAATTGAAAACCCAAACCTAAACCCAATTTCCTAAACCTAACCTTATAACCTTTACCTACACCTATTCTCAAATCCCCAAACCTACACCTTAACCTAAACCTAAACCTATAACCTAAACTCAATTCCCTAAACCGTAACCTATAACCTAACCTAACCTAAACCTATAACCCGAACCCGATTTCCTAAACCTAAACCTTAATGTATTCTCAAACCCCTAAACCTAAACCTACACCTAATCCTAATCACATAATCCTAATCTCAACTCCCTAACCTAAACCTAAACCTAAACCTAAACTTGAAAACCCAAACCTAAACCCGATTTCCTAAACCTAAAATTATAACCTTAACCTAAACCTATTCTCAAATCGCTAAACCTAAACCTTAACCTAAACCTAAACCTAAAACCTAAACTCAAATCCCTAAACCATAACCTATAACCTAACCTAAACCTAAACCTATAACCCGAACTTGATTTCCTAAACTTGAACCTTAACATATTCTCAAATCCCTAAACCTAAACCAACACCTAATCCTAATCTCAACTCCCTAACCTAAACCTAAACCTAAACTTGAAAACCCGATCCGGAACCCGAACTCGATTTCCTAAACCTAAACTTATAACCTTAACCTAAACCTAAACCTATTCTCAAATCCCAAAACCTATAACCTAAACCTAAACCTTAACCTAAACCTAAGCCTTAACCTATAACATTAACTTTTAACCTAAACCTATAACCTAAACTCAATTCCCTAAACCTTAACCTATAACCTAACCTAAACCTATACTTATAACCTAAACCTATTCTCAAACCCCAAAACCTATAACCTAAACCTAAACCTTATCATATAACCTAAAATCAATTCCCTAAACCTTAACCTATAACCTAACCTAAACCTAAACGTATAACCTACACTTAAACCTAAACCTAAACCTATAACCTAAACCAAAACCTATACTTATAACCTAAACCTATACTTATAACCAAAACCTATTCTCAAATCCCAAAACCTATAACCTAAACCTAAACCTTACCCTAAACCTAAACCTATAACCTAACACTTAAAACCTAAAACCTAAACCTAAACCTACACTTATAACCTATAACCTAAACCTATAGCCTAAACCTGAACCAAAAACCCAAACGTAAACCCGATCTCGAACCCGAACCTGATTTCCTAAACCTAAACCTTAACGTTTTCTCAAATCACTAAACCTACACCTAATCATAACTTAACTCCCTAACCTAAACCTAAACCTAAACCTAAACTTGGAAACCCAAACCTAAACCCGATTTCCTAAACCTAAACTTATAACCTTAACCTAAACCTTTTCTCAAATCCCTAAACCTAAACCTAAACCTATAACCTAAATTCAATTCCCTAAACCGTAACCTATAACCTTAACCTATAACCCGAACCCGATTTCCTAAACCTAAACGTTAATGTATTCTCAAATTAAGGTTTTCTCAAATCGCTAAACCTAAACCTAAACCTACACCTAATCCTAATCTCAACTCCCTAATCTAAACCTAAACCTAAACCTAAACCTAAACTTGAAAACCCAAACCTAAACCTGATTTCCTTAACCTAAACTTATAACCTTAACCTAAACCTATTCTCAAATCCCAAAACCTATAACCTAAACCTAAACCTTAACCTAAACCTAAACCTATAACCTAAACTCAATTCCCTAAACCGTAACCTATAATAACCTAAACCTATAACCCAAACCCGATTTCCTAAACCTAAACCTAAACCTTAACATATTTTCAAATCCCTAAACCTAAACCTACACCTAATCCTAATCTCAACTCCTTAACCTAAACCTAAACTTGAAAACCCAAACCTAAACCCGATCCTCGAACCCAAACTCGATTTCCTAAACCTAAACTTACCTTAACCTAAACCTATTCTCAAATCTCAAAACCTATAACCTAAACCTAAACCTATAACCTAAACTCAATTCCCTAAACCGTAACCTATAACCTAACCTAAACCTAAACTTATAACCCGAACCCAATTTCCTAAACCTAAACCTTAACGTATTCTCAAATCCCTAAATCTAAACCTACACCTAATCTTAATCTCAACTCCCTAACCTAAACCTAAACCTAAACTTGAAAACCCAAACCTAAACCCAATCCCGAACCCGGACCCAATTTCCTAAACCTAAACTTATAACCTTAACCTATTCTCAAATCCCAATACCTATAACCTAAACCTATAACCTAAACCTTAACCTGTAACTCAATTTCCTAAACCTATAACCACACCTAAACCTGATTCTGAACTCAAACCCGATTTCTTAAACCTATAGGTTATAGGTAAGGTTTAGGTTTTAGGTTTAGGTTATAGGTTTTAAGTTTTAGGTTTAGGTTTAGGGTATTTTTGTTTATGATGTTAAGCTTATATGTATTTATGCGTGAATGAATGTGATGTGGATAAGATCATTTTTGTTTGGATGAATGTAGTTTATGTTTGGATGGATTTACTAGTTTGGGTTTAGATGAATGTGAATATGATGAAATATATTATATAACAGTTGTATATTAGGATGGATATGATGAAATATATTGTAACAGGTGTCTATCAGGAATTTTGTGCAGAAATATTTTTTTTTAAGAAAAAGGCTTTTAACAATGAATATTTTCGTAGCTAAAAGTTTTGAAAAATATTTTTAGCGACGACAATATTCGTAGCTAAAAGTTATGCAAATAATTTTTAGCGACGAACATTTTCGTAGCTAAACGTTTTACAAACTATTTTTAGCGATGAAAATTTTTGTAGCTAAAAGTTATGCAAATATTTTATAGCGACGAAAATTTTCGTAGTTAAAAGTTTTGGAAAATATTTTCAGCGACGGAAATTTTCATAGCTAAAAATATTTGCAAAATATTTTTGGCGACCAAAATTTTCGAAGCTAAAAGTTTTACAAAATAATTTTAGCGGCGAAAATTTTCGTAGCTAAAAGTTTTACAAATATTTTTAGCAACAAAAATTTTCATCGCCAAAAGTTTTTTTAGCGACGAAAAGTTTCATCGCTGAAAAGCTTGCCTTTAGCGACGATTCAAAATTTTTGCCAATAAAACCCTTTTGCCTTGATCTTTTAGCGACGAAAATTTTTGTCGCTAAAAGTTTTTAGCTACGAAAATTTGGCTTTTAGCGACGAAAATTTTCGTCGCTAAAAGTGGGATTTCTTGTAGTGCTACCACTCAATCCCACCATCCAAAGACCATCTCCACCGTTGAATCATGTCCCATTAGAGCTAAGATGAGGAGGAGCCCAAGAAGATCAACGGTGGGTGATCTAGGACCTATATTTTTGTTATTTTCATTTATTTATTTATGTATTTCTTTATGATTTGAGGGCCCACATATGGTGGGACCCATCTTGATGTATGATTTGCACGAGGGGCCCATAGTGGCGGGGTCCTCCACTACTCCGATCTCTCTCTCTCTCTCTCTCTCTCTCTCTCTCTCTCTCTCTCTCTCTTTCTCTCTCTTTCTCTCTTTTGACATGTGTCGCCCACCCTGATGCACCCCACCATGATGTATGTATTATATCCATGCCATCAATACGTGGGGCCACCTCGATGTGTGTGGCTGGTGGATCACGTGTACATGGATCCCACATTCACACCGTCCAGCAGTTGAGGCTGCTAGACTGCATGAAGGAAAATACAAACATCAATTTGGTCCTAAGCTGGTGGGCCACCTGTGTGGGTCCCGTCTTAATGCATCTACCATACACGTGGACCCCATGTGATGTATATGTTTAATATCCACACCGTCCAGCATTCTGGACGATGGAAAACCCACCGTGAGATTTTTGTTTAATACACGCCATCCGTCCATCCATGAACGCTGGATGCTGGAGTAAGCTTGATATAATAAAATAAATAAATAAATATATATATATATATATAATATAAGGTATATATAGTGGGTGGGCCACATCCACGTGGACCCACATTATTTGTGTATTGCACCCAGCAACGGACGGTGGGGCTACTAATGTATATGTTTTGATCCACACCATCCACCGTCCAGGGGTCCGGAAGATGGAGTCTGCTCATGATGTATGTATTCCTCCATGCCATCCATCTAATCTGGTGGGTCCCATACGTGTGGACCCACCTAGTAAGCTAATTGGTCGGTACCTCACCTAGCAGCTTGCTGCTGCAGATGGCGTCAGCAAGTTCTATGGGTCTCATGCTTGATGTATGTGTTGATGATCCACACCATCCATCACATGGACCCAATAGATGTACACGTATGGCATCCATGGCCACTTGATGTATGTATTGTATCTAGTGTCCAGTGATGGATGCTGGACGCTGCTAACTTGTAGGACAAAACATAAAATAATATACATACATACATATATATATATATATATACCACGTATATCTAGTGGGCCCCACCTGTTGAATGAGAGGATTGGTTGGCCTACCACTCACACTAGTTATATATTGTTGACGTGAGACGTCAACAAGTTCAGTGGGACCCACCTTGTATGTATATGTCTTATCTGCACCATTGATCTGGACAGTGCCATGTTTGCCCCACCATGATGCTGATTTACCTGGACAATGTTTGGACAGTGTTGATCATCATTGGTGGGCCATGTGTCCTATGGAATGGTAGTATACAGTGATACACATGTTACACCTACAACAATTGAAATAATTTATGGTGTGGTCCGAGCCCACTTAAGGCCCATTGGTGTGGCCCATCCATGAGACCCATCATGATGTGTATTTAAGGCCCATGTGATAGGGCCCACCTGCCTTGTACTTAAAGCCCATATGATGGGGCCCACCTACTTGAATTTGAGGCCCATGGGCAAGGCCCATTGTAATGTATTCGTGGCTTATGAGCAAGGCCCATTGTGATAATGCATTAGGCCCGTTGGCGTGGCCCATGTGAGCAGCCCATAGTGTTAAGTAGTAGGCCCATGTGAGCGACCTATAATGTTGTGTAGAAGGCCCATGTGAGCGGCTCATAGTGTTATGTATTAGGCCCGTTGGTACGGCCCATTGATACGACCCATGTGATATATTTAAGGCCCATGTGTAGGGCCCACATGTTGTGTATTTGAAGCCCATGTGATGAGGCCCATCGTGATGTATTTGAGGCCCATTGTTGTGGCCCATTCTGATGTATATGAGGCCCTAAGATGTGGCTCATTGTGATGTATATGTGGCCCACGAGTGAGGCCGATGTGTTGTGATTATGGCCCATGTGTTGAGGCCCATTGTGGTGTATATGCGGCCCATGAGTGGGCCCATAGTGATGAGTATTAGGTCCTTGTGTGAGGCCATTAGCCCACGATACGTTTGACTCTATGTAGGCCACTCCTTGGGAGCAATGATGGTTAAATGTCCACATTGATAGGCGATGATGGTTGAATGTCCACATTGTGACCTTCCCTTAGGCCTTGTTAGGCCATTCTCACCGATTCCGATTGTCGAGACTGATTATCGAGGTTGATTCTAATTTGTCTAGGCCGATTCTGATTATTGAGGCTGATTCTGATTGTCGAGGCCGATTCTGATTGTCTGGGTCGAGTATCGAGGCCGATTCTGATCATCAAGGTTGATTCTGATTTCGATTGTCGAGCCAATTGTTAAGGCCAATTTCAATTGTCGATTTCGATTCCAATTGTCGATACTAATTCCGATCGTTGAGGCCGATTATCGAGGCCGATTCCGATTGTCGATTCCAATTCTGATTGTCGATACCAATTCTGATTGTCAAGGCCGATTATCGAGGCCGAATCCATTTGTCAATTCCGATTTCGATTGTTGAGGCTGATTGTTGAGGCTGATTTCGATTGTCGAGACTGATTATTCAGGCTGATTCTGATTGTCGATTCCCATTGTTGAGGCCGATTCCGATTTCGATTGTCAAGGCCGATTCCGATTGACAATTCTGATTTTGATTATTGAGTTCGATTCTGATTCTGATTGTCGATTTCGATTCCGATTATCGATATCGATTTCGATTTCGATTGTCGAGGCCGATTCCGAAAGTCGAGGCCGATTTCGATTTCGATTTCGATTTCGATTATCGAGGCCAATTGTTGAGGCTGATTCCGTTTCCGATTGTCAAGGCCGATTCCAATTGTCGAGGCCCAATGAGATGCGTATGCGACCTGTATTTGAGGCCCATTGTGATGTGCATTCGGCCCGTGTTTGAGGACCAATGTGATGTATATGTGGCCCATATTTGAAGCCCATTGTGATGTGTATTCAACCCATGTTTAAGGCCCAATGTGATGTATATGAGGCATATGTGATGAGGCCCATTATGATGCATTTGAGGGCCAGCCAATGGAGCCCATTATGATGTATGTTAGGCCCATGTGAAAGGCCCATCGTGATGTGTATTAAGCTCTTGAGCGAGGCCTATGGTGTTATATATTTGGCCTTTGTGTGAGGTCATGGGTCCACTATATGTTAAGCTCTATATGGGTCATTCCTAGTGGGCAATGTTGGTTAAATGTCCATATTGTCGATGCCAATTATTAATACCGATTATGAGTATGTGACAGCATAGCATCATGATACATGCCCATACGCATCATCTGCATATTTGTTATGAGATATGATTGACCATTGCATATGTCATAGTGCCGGTTGTTATGAGACTCCCTGATAGGAGGAGATTGTCTCACATGAGCACACGGTATGTGCAGGATTAATGCATGATTGGAATGTGTGACTCATGCATCTCGCATTGTGTGATTATGATTACCATACACCCTAGCTACATCAGGGTCGTAGCTTCCACAAGCATATCGTGGATGGCCAGATGAGACACCAAAAATCTGTTCTACATGGGGTGTTATACATATCCCTGGGTGAAAGTCCTTAAACCCTCTTAGTTCCAGAGGTTGCTCTAACATCTAGACCGAGTGGATGCATGAGCGTATGAGGGTCGTATACTGTTAGGTCGCGTCTCCCACTGTGTCGTAGTCAGTTGGAAGGGGGTACGACCTTACTTGCCTAAGAGGATGGTGCAATACTAGGTTGAGTCTGACAAGCTTGAGGAAAGGGTCCGCTATCGACGAATAGGGCCCGATATTGGCAGGCGGATAGTGAGGTCTCTTCCACTCACCTTGTTGTGCGTGATGGGGTGGCAATCCGGTTTAGAGTGTAATAGACCCCAGTGAATCCCGAGAGAGGAACAGTATTGATATGTGGACTTATTGAGTAGGAATTGCATACTCATTCATTCATTCACTATCCACTCGGGCTAGTGGTGCACAACTATTTGTTACGCGTACCTTCGCATGGCCAGGATTTCAGTTGGGCGCGCGACTAACTTGAGGTCAAGGATTTACCACATTGTGTCCAGCTATCTAAACCAGGTATGGGCCTGTCTGGATAGAAGTCCCTTGTGATGGACCCCGTAGCCTGCGATACTATGTACTATCATCCCGACTTCACACTCCAGCTTAGTCATTTCTTCGCACCACATATTGCATTACATCCGCGGCATATGGTATTCTAGGTTGCTACGTTTATGCATTTATATGGACTAGATAAGGTTGACAGAATTCGTGAACTAGCCAAGATTTATGTATTGCATTACATCCTTAGTATCTGATATTTGGCTTACTTTGTCCTCACATTACATAGCTGATCTACATTGCTTCCTCAGTATATGATATTGGTTTATTATATTTTTGCATCGCATAACCTGCATAAGGCTGATGGTATTTTTGGGCTTATCAACATGTTTTCACGTTACTCTGATGTTGCATTATTTATGGGCTTGTCAGTATTTCTGCTTACTCTGATTACTCTGATATTGCTTACTTGGCACTTATCTTGTGCACACACTTTACCACCCTCTAAGCTTTCTATAAGCTTATGCACGATAGATGCATGCAGATGGCGTTAAGTTGCAGCAGCGTTAAGCTTGGAGCGTGCAGCGGTCTTCTGGAGCTTTGATTTTTGATATATGTATTTTTCCTTTCAGTATTGTATTCAAATGTTTATATTAGTGGATATGTGATGATGATGTTGTCTTTGTGATTTGGGTAAACTTGTGGTTATGCTTGTAATGAAACAAATGTATGTAAAAAATAATAATCTTCCTTGTAGGATCCCAAGATCGGAATCTGGCGTATGGATGTTGGAATCTGAGAATGGGGTACTACGGAGGCTGTCGGTACTGGATTCGGCGATCGAGAATTTTGTGATCCCGATTCCGAGTTTGGGACGTAACAGTACCAGATCTCACTAATGGAGGTTTCAAATTAGGTTCACCTCAAACCAGTACAACCTACACCAGGCTGACTCTAACGTGTCTCCACGACACAAGTTTATGCCCCACACGGGAGTAAGGGTTAACACACAGCACCCATATTTTAGGCCACACAGCCAAGGATCCACACAAGGAACTAAACAATTTATACTCTCATGAGCAAGGGCCAACAGACCACACCGGTCAAGGACCTACACAAGGACCTAACAGTTTATGCTCTCTACAGAGCAAGGGTCAACACACATCACCCCCATGTAAGCTCCCGTCGGAGGCCTCCTATGAGGACTTGAAAGGGGTGAGAAGCACCTTTAACCCAATCCTATAAAAGGAATGATCGAAAGGGTCTATGGACTCTAATAACTTACAGATAAGTAGATGAGCTCCATTCAACACGTTGATAAAGATCTCATCCTTTGATGACGAAGAATCTTCAGCTTCCTTGAACCGCAACACAGATGATGTTCCAATGTAAGGCAACGGGTTTGGTCAAGGTTATGGTGGAATCTAACTCTATTAAATGTTTTCCTATTTAAGAAATAGAGTGATTACAATCATCTATGCATTTAAGGTATCCCAGTTTAATGATTTGCCATTAAGATGGTAGCTGGAGGATCCTTGAATGCGGAAGTTAATTCTCCAATCCACTCTATTAAATATCAATGATGAGGGTGGATTCGAGGATGAACTCCCATGAGAGAAAAAGGCTTAGGGTATATGATCTGGATTTAAATACTCAAAAGCTCTCTTTATTTTCTCTACAAACAACCAAAGGCAAGCTCTCATTAAATAGGCAAAAAGTTTTAATGGAAATAAAACAGTCATATTTTTTACAGAGTTAGATATCATCGAGCAGGGTTCGATATCATCGAGCGTATATTCTCGATAGCATCGAATGGCCGCTTGATGACATGAACTCAATCTTTCAAACGCTTTTGAAACTTTTTCCAACTGGTCGAGGAAATTAAACACTCTTTAATGTCATCGGATTTCAAACTCCAATTTCATCGAGGCAAGGTTCGATTCATCGACATTTGAAAATAAGAGAGCAATTGCTTTTGAAACATAACAGGTATCTGATATGATCAGGCATCCCTCGATATCATCAGAATTTGAATATCGATGATATCGATGACTGTGTCGATTCATCGATATTTTCAAGGAATTTTCCTATAAGCTTGCTGAACAGTTTGTGCCCTATTTCGATGACATCAACCCAATCTCGATATGATCGATATTCGAATATCAATTTTATCGAGTGATCCTCGATACTTGAAATATTTTACCTGTAACCTTGCTGGATAATTTTGTGTCCCAGTCCGATATAATCGAAGGTATGTCGATATCATCAAGATTTGAATTTCGAGGATATCAAGGATCTCTTCGATATATAGAGAATCACATGTTTTGTCTTAACAGCATATCGGACACAACTGACCAGATGTCGATTTTATCAAGTCGTCCTGATGAACTCAAGATTAAAAATTCGATGATATCGAACAGTCCATCGATTCATTGATAATTCAGTCCAGAATTTTTTGAATTTGTCGGACATCCGAAGTCCTCAATTCGATAAAATCGAGTGAATTTTGAGGACATAGATAACAAGGTTCGATTTCATCGAACCACGTATCGATAAATCGACTAAGGTAGAAAACTTAGAGATTTTCCTAATTTTGTAAAATAGTTTTCTCACCTTTGACCTTAAGATGTTATATCCATTTTAAAGGGTTTTATATACCTGGTGTTTTGGGACATGAGATGTGAGGCTAAGGTTTACCTTTGACAAGTTCAGGCACACATCCTGTTGAGACAAATGCTTGAACAATCTTCGTATGGAGCTCACTTCCCTTGCTGACTTAACACTCATGCTAATTGACAAACCAGGGTACTTTCGATCTCCCCCTTTGTCAATTACGTGACAAAAGACCCTAAAGTCCTAGAACAGCATCTAGACCAACACCTTAAATTGTGTGTACATGAACTTTACACAATTTTACAATGCAACTGCAAGTTTAAACACACAAGTATGTAGTTACTCCCCCTGTCTTCATGCAGCTACTCCCCCTAACACCTGTATCACCATTCATATATAGATACACACAAGTTTTCTTCATGGTGGGATTTATTCTCCCCCTTTTTGTCAGTCATTGGCAAAGGGCAGTATAGCAATACTAGTTGACTGAAGTTGTACCGTAAAGATATGGGAGAATCAATAGAGACACAGATATGACCATATATACCAGATACAACTCTAAAATGCATAATCAGTAAGAGACAGATGTATAACAGATAGTGACATCTCTATTTGCATGGAAACCATTTATGCATAACAAGTAAAAGGAGAGCGATGATTTTAACAGTATAGCTTTAAAGGATAAGAAATCATAATCCAATTTGCAATCATTAAGCAATATGCAGGAGAAGACAATCACAGTTTATACCATCATTTCACAGAATTTCACGCATCAGAGAGAGAGATGGCAACAAATATATATGAATTAGTAAACAACCATTAATAGAAATATCCAAAATAAGAACTGTCTAAGCTTAGCAGTCTTACAACATCCATCCAACCAACACAACTAAATATCTAGCCCAATCATGGGCTTTCAAAAAGACAAGTATTTTCCTCATGAGAAGGATATCCATAAACCATACCCAAAAAAAAAAAAAAAAAAAAAAAGAAACTGTTAGACCTTTCATGTTAGATAGCCAGCACATACACTTATAAGATCGTAGGACATTCAAAAAGATATCCATGCCCAAACGCCGAGATAAGTATCTAGTGTATGTGATGACACAAAGACTATCAATACTATGGAGGAGGGGTTGATGAAGACGGTGTTGTATCGTCTCGTCGGCATGTTATCAGATCGACCAGTTGCTGCACCGACTGTGGTACGCTAGACACCATCTTCTCCAATGCTGAGAACCACACATCATGTCACCCCAACTTATCCTCTATTCAAGCCAATCCTCATTGCGTTGCCCCGACCCTATCTTGGTGAAATTTGAAGCGTTGGGTCTGAGCCGAACCACTCGGATCTGGAACTTGTTATGACATTAGAGGATCTCCACCAGTTGGTGTTGTGTCTTCTCTCGTTTCACCACCTTCATGAATAGCTTCCTCAGATTGTTCTTCCACATAGGCATGAAATGTAAGGTCCAGTTTTTGAATATTAACCTTGTTTAAATGCTTGAGAGGACACTCAGGATCGTCTATCGGAGGAATACCAATTGTATCGCATATCACATGAATGATGTGTGGAAAGGGAAAATATACTGCACTAGACTGGTGGATGACACTTGCTATTTGGTGAAGAATCAAGGTAGGCAGACAAAGTTTGACTCCAGTGGCAACATAATACATAATCATGACCATGAACCTAGTAAGATCAACGCGATTGGGTCCACGAGGATAAGCATTTGAGCAAAATATCCCGTGCAAGACTCGGTATCGAGGGTGCATATATTTCGCCTTTAATGCATTCCCTTGGTATCATGGGATATCTCGATCCTGACACAGTTTGTAATTGTAGCCCGAGTGATGGGATTTTCAAGATCAAGGTTGGACAATCCAAGTTGAGATAAAGTTAGACCAAGAATGCTAGCGATAGATTCTGCAGTAATGTCAACACTATCATCCCTGACTGTGACAATAATGAATGGTGGTTCTAGTGTTGGAGAATGACAGTATACAAGGAAGCGGTAGGTCTGCTCATCATGACATGGACCTCCGAAATTAAGAAGAGGTAGCCAATCGATTGCCTCTAATAGAGTTTCCACATTGTAGGGTTTTATGCATTCCCTGTCAATCCTACGCTCATACACCAAACGCTTCCCTGTATACTTTTCAAGTATGAGTGGAAGAGGACCTACAATAGTATGTGGCAGTGTTGGTGCTTTAGTCGAAGCTTCTCTACTAGACGACTGCCGAGTAGAGGAGCTCCTTGGGCGTGCAGGGGATCGTTGAGACTGAGCCCTTCCTCTTTCTCTTGAGGCCACAAATTTCTTTCTAGTGGGCCTGGATGACTCACCGATGCCATGAGACTTTCCTTTCTCCTTACTCATTGGAATAACTCAGAAGGAAATAAAAATAAAAATAAAAATCTGAGGACTTATGAGAACAAACTCAAAATTTCCACCTAGAAAGGCCCTAACACAACGAAGTATATGTGGAGGAATCAAGGGTATGTGTCAGAGATTACCTGATTTAGAACACCCTAGATAGCATACGGTTGACAAACAATGAGAGCTATGGAAGAAACTCTGAGAGAAATTGAGCAGAGAAGCAAAAATAAAATTTTCCCGCTTGCCAGCTTTTTATCGGGCGGTGAACTTCGATATCATCGACATTTGTTTCGATGATATCGATATTCCCCATTCGATGTTATCGAAGATGTCCTTAATAACCTTTTAGAACATGTGACACTTCTGATTCCGAAGGGGCGTCGATGATATCGATATTTGTTCGATTTAATCGAGTATCCATACGATTCATCAACAGACATATCGAAGAGAAGGTGTATTATTCATTTCAACATTTCGATGTCCTTTCATATATGTATTACTTAGTATATTATCATATCAGTCTGTATACACATCAAAATTTGTACAAACGTTGTACCATCCAAAATTATAAACATCAATAATGTTTATGCACAAAAAGAAGTTCTTGAGGTATAGAAACCTTTGATATATCATGATAATCATCAAAATTGCATGATTTCAACATCCATCCAGATCTAGATGCATGACCTTGACATGTTTTGCGTGCTCAATTGTTACTTAAGCATATGGATCAACCTTTCCATTGCCATTGATGACATAACAATGGTCACTAGTGCGAAGACCCTCCATAATCGATTTTCCTGATAGATCCAGAATCTTGCACTTTTGTTTGTCAAAGGTAACCACATGTTTGTTGTCACATATTTGAGAGATGCTTAAAAGATTATGATTCAATCCTTTTATGCAAAAAGCATTCTCCTTTTCGACCATTTCCATTCCTTCTATGGTTCCACATCCTACTACCTTATCGGTGCTTCCGTCACCATAAGTGACTATCCCATCATTAAGATCTGAATAATTTGAGGGAAGGAATTTATCACCTGTGACATGTCTTGAGCACCCACTGTCTAGGTACCATTTAGTACTATTGCTTGTTGAATGATTTGAATGAATAACAAGGCAATTGCTCTTTTCTTTCACTACCCATTTTGAGACAGGATTTCTTTTTATGGTAGTTTCATTATGGGTTTTGGTAGGCATGTTGAGTAACTAAACCACCTTTCCTTGTTTCACAAATTCATTAGTTTTCTGATTTAATTCAGCCAACTGATTTAATAGCTCCTTTATTCTTTTGGTCATTCTGGGAGGAGATGGATGTGGTCCTCTTGCCATATTGTTTAGTGGATTCTTAGCATTCTATATTGATTTTTTGGTTTGTCTGTATTTACCAGTATGATTCAGACCGGAATCAGATTGAGTCCGCCTTGGAGCAATACATTCAAATTTGAAATGGCCAGAGTCTCCACATGAATGACAGATAGAAGTAGCTTTTGTTTTACTTCCTAATACAGCTGATTTCTCGAACATTGGTGCTGCATTTTTAAATTTTGATTTGAGCTTCTCATATCATAATACACTCTTGTCTTTCCTAGGTCTTCCCATCCCTAAGAGTTTTTCTAATTTTTCACTACTCTGGGAAAATTTATAATTCAATTCAGCAGATTTTCTATATTTCTCTACATCAAATATAAGTGTGTGATTTTCATTTTTTAGATGCTCATTTTCATCTTTCAAGATATCAATCTATTTAGTAAGTTTCAATGATTCAGATTTAAGGGACAGATTGATTCTTTCCAGCTTATCATTTTCAGAGTGGTATTGTTGTAGATCATTAATCAGGTGTGTATTGATTTCCAATGTTTTGTCTAGATCTAATTGCAGCAATTTATTTTTGTTTTCATTTATCCCAAGTCTTTTAAGGATATTGACGCTATGGATATAAAGTTGAATATAGGCATCATGCAGTTTATCATTTTCTTCTTCTTTCTCTGTTTCCTCATCATCGGATGGAAATGATTCAGTTGCTTGACATTCTTTGATTCTCTCAGTTTCTATGGGAGTGTTGGAGGCTGTAGAGACCATATAAATTTTCAGGGATTTCCAGTCTCCATCACTCTCTGAGTCACTACATTCTGAATTTGACTCTTCAGTATCATCTCATGTGGCTACCATTGCCTTTCCTTTGGTTTTCCTATTTGGGCATTCAGTGGACAGGTGTCCAAACTTTCGCGAGGTGTAACACTGTGGTTCTTTAGACTTTTGAGGATAGTATTTTTCGGTTAAGGAGTTTACTTGAAGTGTAGTTCAAATGTTTGTAGGGAACCTACGAGTTCTTCTACTTTCATTTCATTCATAGTTCTACATTCTTCGATAGTTGTAACTTTCAAGTTGAATCGTTCCGGTAAGGATCTTAGAATTTTTCTATAGATTTTTGGAACCGGAACTTTTTCCCCTAATCCACCCATGGAGTTACAAATGATGTTCAATTTTGTGAAAAACTCCATGAAGGTCTCATGCTCTTCCATTCTGAGACTTTCAAACTGTGATGTTAGGAGTTGTAGTTTGGATCTTTTCACTGTGTCGGTTCCCTCATGGGCTGTTTCCAACAAGTTCCATGCTTCTTTAGCTATTCCACACTTACTGATTTGATTGAAGGCTTCTTGGGACACAACACAGTAGATAGAATTCATTGCTTTAGCTTCAGAAGTTTGTTTTTCTTTATCGAATGTTGTCCACATTTCTTTGGATTTTGGTTTAGTGATAGTTGTGCCATTTTCAAGTACTATTTGTTCGGTTGGTGGCACATATCCTTTTTCAACAATATCCCAAACATATGATCCAAAGATCTCAGAAAGTAATGCATCCTATCCTTCTAGTACGCATAATTTGATCTATCAAATACTTGAGGTCTAGTTACAGATGAGCCCTCTCCTTTGTCCATATTACCAACTTCAGTCAAGATCACTCTCTAGGCGGTGAAGCCCTTAAGAGAGACCCACTTTGATACTAATTAAAATTGCGGTAATGACCGCTTTAGTTGAAGTAAGAATATGCCAAGATGTCCTAGAGGGGGTGAATAGGACTTTTTAATATTTTATGATAATTAAAAACCTATCAACCCTATCCTAAATAAATATGCAAGTATCAGGATTACTTCAATGTAACTCTAATGGGTTCTAAGCCAAATAGAGGATTCAATCACAAAACTATTCAAAATATAAATACAATTAGAGATAGTTCATGATGGGTGTGACTGTATGTGAGATGTGATTCTAATTAGTTCTAGGTAATCATGTAAACATGCATTATGAGAACATTCAAAGAAATCACATAAGTATTAAGAGTAAATAACAATCTCAAACACAGTCATTTTTATAGTGGTTCGACTACATGTCTACTCCACTTTCGGCGGACTCACTCAACCCTTTGAGTGTACTGGATCTCACTAACGGAGGTTTCAAATCAGGTTCACCTCAAACTAGTACAACCTACACCAGGCTAACTCTAACATATATCCACGACACAAGTTTATGCCCCACACAAGAGCAAGGGTCAACACACTGAAAGTGCCCTAGTTTGTCAAGTTATGTGAGTGTTGAGTCAGATTGTCTACAGAGCCTGATAGGAAAATCAATTCAAGTGTCTGCCTCAACCGGATGTGTGCAAGCTCGCCACAAGTAAACCTAAAGCCTCACATCCCATAACCCAAAACACCAGGTGAATAAAACCCTTAAAAACAAGTTAGAAATCATAGAGTTTTAAGGTGAGAAAACTTTTTTCAAAATAGAAAAATCTATAAGCTTTTCTCACCTTGTCGATTTTTTCGAAACACCCTTGATATGATTGACCTGCTCTGTCGATGTCCTCAACACCTTAACGATATTTTCGATGTGGGGACCAAAAGTGTCCAGCAACTAAATATTCATCTGGACGGATTTATCGATGTATCGATACACCTATCGATATCATCGATATAAGAACTAAAAATGTCTAGCAACTTCACAATATATCTAGACGAATTATCGATGTATCGATACACCTATCAATATACAAATCTCGAGTTCATCGAAAATGGCTCGATAAGATCGACAGGCAGATTTCCGGCGCCCCTGTTTTTTAATGAAAATCTCAAATTCCTTCGATATATCGATGCTCTTCCGATATGATCTGAAATTAAATATCGATAACATCGGAAGTCCATCGATGATATCGATCGTCGGCATGCATTTCTTACAGCAGATATTTCAGGTTATTTTTAACTATGATCAGGGGCCCTTCGATAGAATCGATATTTAAATATCAATGATATCGGCACCAGGTCGATTGCATCAAACAAAGTCATAAACCGTCCAGCAAACTTAAAGATAAATCTGTTAGATTTATCAATGCCTTGACTCTGATCTCTATATCATCGACATTCAAATTTCGATGATCTCGACGGTTCCCCGATCATTCATAAAATCCTGAAATATTTCAAAGTCAAGTCTCTCTCAATTTTCAAGTGTCAATGGATCAAATCTGTCATCGATGGAATTGGAGTTCGAAATTTGATGACATCGACAATAGTTTCGATTTATCAACCAATTGACAAAAGTTTCAAAAGTGTATGACATTAAGTTCGATTCATCGAGCAGACCATCGATGCTATCGAGAGTATACACTCGATGATATCGAACCTGCTCGATGATATCGAACTCTGTCATAAATGTGACCGTTTTATATCCGTTGGAACTTTTTGCCTATATATAGAGGACTTGTCTTTTGTTGCTGTGAGAGAAAGAAGAGAGAGCTTTTGAGTGTTTCAACTTATATCTTATATCCAAAGCCCTTTCTCTCAAGGGAGTTCATCCTCTAATCCACCCTTATCATTGATATTCCATAGAGTGGATTGGGGAATGAACTTCCACATTCAAGGATCCTCTAGCTACTACCTTAATGGAAAATCATTAAGTTGGGATGCCTTGAATGCATAAGATTGGAATCGCTCTATCTTTCTGATAGGAAAACTAATTTAAGTGTAGGATTCCATCTTCACCTTGACCCAACCCGAAGCCGAGTATTGGTACATCATTTTATGTTGCAAATCAAGGGAGCAGAATCAACAAGGAGGAGGAGATCTTCGGCATTGTGCTAAATGGGACTCATCAGCCTATTTGTAAGTATCCAGAGTCCAAGAGGACACTTGTGATCATTTCTTCTAGGATTGGGTCTTAAGTGGTTCTCACCCTTTGAAGTCCTCAAGGAGGCCTCCGACAGGAGTGTACATGGTGGGTGCATTGTGTGGACCCTTACTCTGTGGAGAGCATAAACATATGCTTAAGAATGAACCAGTAAAACTCTGGGTTTGAGGTGAACCGTGTAAAACCTTGGGTTTGAGGTGAATCGGGTGAAACCTCCAGTAGGGTCTTATGGAAGATCTTTAGCCAGTGTGCCTAAAAGTGGGTACGTTGTGTTGACCCTTGCTCGTAAGAGCATAAACAGTCAGCCTCGGTGTAGGTTGTAAATGTTGAAGGTGAACCTGATTTAAAACCTTTGGTTAGAGGTGAACCATTGTGAAACCTCCTTAGTGAAATCCGGTACACTCAAGGGTTGAATGAAGTTACCGGGAGTGGAGTAGACTCATCATTGAACTACTATAAAAATGACTGTGTTTGAGATTATTATTCTTATGATTGTGTGATTTGCTTTAATACTTCTATATCTGAACATTTGATCACACCACACACACCTACACAGTCATATCCATCATAGGCTAGCTTGCATACTGCTTATCTCTAAAATAGTTTGTGATTGGATCCTCCACCAGGCTTGGAAGCCAGTAGACTTATATTTGAGTAATCCTAATAACTGCATGATCACAGGATTAGTGAAGTAGGATTTTTAAATAAATCATAAAAACTTTAAACCCCCTCCCCCCCTCAGGACATATTGGCATATTCCTTCTTTAACTAGTGTAGTCTTTACCACCATTTCACACACAACACCCAAATTTTAGGCCACACAGGCCCAGGATTCACACAAGGAACCTAACAGTTTATGCTCTCATGAACAAGGGTCAACACACAGCACCTAGGTTTTAGACCATAAGGTTAAGGACCTACACAAGGACCTAACAGTTTATGCTCTCCACAGAGCAAGGGTCAACACACAGCACCTAGGTTTTAGACCATACAGGTTAAGGACCTACACAAGGACCTAACAGTTTATGCTCTCCACAGAGCAAGGGTCAACACACAGCACCCCCATGTACACTCTCATCGAAGGCCTCCTATGAGGACTTAAAAGGAGTGAGAAGCACCTTTGACCCAATCCTACAAATGGAATGATCGAAAGGGTCTCTGGACTCTAATAACTTACAGATAAGTAGATGAGCCTCATTCAGCACGTTGATGAAGATATCCTCCTTTGATGGCGAAGAATCTTCAGCTCCCTTGAACTGCAACACAGATGATGCTCCAATGTAAGGCAATGGGTTGGGTCAAGGTTATGTTGGAATCTAACTCTATTAAATGTTTTCCTAATTGAGAAATAAAGTGATTCCAATCATCTATGCATTCAAGGTATCTCAGCTTAATGATTTTTCATTAAGATAGTAATAGCAGGATCCTTGAATGCGGAAGTTCATTTCCCAATCCACTCTAGCGAATATCAATGATGAGGGTGGATTGGAGGATGAACTACCATGAGAGAAAAAGGCTTAAGGTATATGATCTGGATTTAAACACTCAAAAGCTCTCTTTGTTTTCTCTACAAACAACCAAAGGTAAGCTCTCATTAAATAGGCAAAAAGTTCCAACAGAAATAAAACAGTCATATTTTTTACAGAGTTCGATATCATCAAGTAGAGTTCGATATCATCGAGCGTATACTCTCGATAGCATCGAATGGCCGCTCGATGACACAAACTCAATCTGTCAAGCGCTTTTGAACCTTTTTACCAACTAGTTGAGGCAATCGAACACTCTTCAATGTCATCGGATTTTAAACTCTGATTTCATCGAGGCAAGGTTCGATTCCTCGACATTTGAAAATAAGAGAGCAGTTGCCTTTGAAACATAACAAGTATCTGATATGATCGAGCATCCCTGGATATCATCAGAATTTGAATATCGATGATTGTGTCGATTTATCGATATTTTCAAGAAATTTTCCTATAAGCTTGCTGAACAGTTTGTGTCCTATTTCGATGACATCGACCCAATCTCGATATCATCGATATTTGAATATCGATTTTATTAAGTGATCCTCGATACTTGAAATATTTCACCTGTAACCTTGCTGGATAGTTTTGTGTCCCAATCCGATATCATCGAAGGTATGTCGATATCATCAAGATTTGAATTTTGAGGATATTGAGGATCTCTTTGATATATCGAGAATCACATATTTTGCCTTAACAGCATATTGGACACAACTGACCAAATGTCAATTTTATCGAGTCATCTTGATGAACTCGTGATTCAAAATTCGATGATATCGAACAGTCCATCGATTCATCGAAAATTCAGTTCAGAATTGTTTGAAGTTGCTGGACATCTGAAGTCCTCAATTCGATAAGATCGAGTGAGTTTCGAGGACATCGATTACAGGGTTCGATTTCATCGAACCACGAATCGATAAATCGACCAGGGCAGAAAACTTAGAGATTTTCCTAATTTTGCAAAATAGTTTTCTCACCTTTAACCCTAAGATGTTCTATCCATTTTTATGGGTTTTATATACCTAGTGTTTTGGGACATGGGATGTGAGGTTAAGGTTTACCTTTGATAAGTTCAGACACACATCCTATTGAGGCAAATGCTTGAACAATCTTCATATGGAGCTCACTTGCCTTGCTGACTCAACATTCACGCTAATTGACAAAACAAGACACTTTTATGAAACACATACATCATGGTGGGGCCCATAGAGCACCGACCACCACCATTGGGCTGGTGGTAGGGGGAGTAGCCAAGCCGCTTCCATTTTCCATTTGGGATTCAGTGCACACACGTTGAGCAGTGAGACTCGCTACTGAAGTGATGTCACCTATTTATGTGGGTCCCACTATGATGTATGTTTTATATCCACACTGTCCATCCATTTGGAGAGATCATTTTAGGGCATAAGCCAAAGAATGAGTCAGATCTAAAACTCGAGTGGACCCTAACACAGAAAACAGTGGAGAGAGTCACGCCCACTATTAAAAACTTCTAAGGGCCACAAAAGTTTTCGATCAAGCTGATATTTGTGTTTTCCCTTCTTTAATGTCTGTGTTAACTTATGAAGAGGTTGGATCTCAAATAAAAATCACAGTGGACCTTAGGAAGGCTTCAACTATGGACGTCACTCTCCTCACTGTTTTTTGTGGTAGGGTCCACTCCAGCATTGGATCTACCTCATTCTTTTGATCATGCCCTAAAATGATCTCTGCAAATGGATGGACAGTGTAGATACAACACATATATCATGGTGGGTCCCACAGAACTTGGTGGCGTCACTTCAGTAGCGAGTTTAGCTACTCAACGTGTCGGTAGCTAATCTGCTTCTAATTTCTTTTTTCTAAAATTTAATTAGGCCATGTCATCTCACGACAATTTTATAAGGAAAAAAAAATATTTACAAAATCTGCTTGATTAGCAAGGAATATTAGTTGTAACCCAGGATGAGTGATGTCCATAGGATCCTCACCGTGGGCTCGCCTTGATCTATGTGTTGTATATCTACTCCATCCGTCTGTTTTCTCACATTTTTTTAAGACTCGACCTAAATTGGTACTTGTGATCGAGTCAAACTCAGTCCGGATTAGTCCAAGCCAAACCTGGACTCCGATCGGGTTAAGCATGCTGGACTCGGTACCGAGTCAGGTCGAGTTCGGGTCAGGCCTATTTCAAAACTGAATCAAGTTGGGTCAGCCCTAACTCGATCTGAATCAACTCGATGCCCACCTTTAACGATGATGGTTTTTTTATCCACATTGTTTATCCATTTTGTCCACTTACATCAGGGCATGAGTTTAAAAATAGATAAATCAATTATCTCAGGTAGACCACACTATAGGAAAAGTGGTGATTGAACACATACCATTATAAACTTCGTAGAGCCCAATGCAATGTTTATTTTCCATCCAACCAACTGATAATGTCATAAAGACATGGATGAAGAGAAAATACAAATATCGGCTTGATCCAAAACTTTTGTATCCCCCAATAAGTTTTTAATCTTCTAATCATCCATGTTTGTTGTGGTGTGGTCTACCTAAGATTTCAATCTTCCTCAATTTTGTGCTTATGAACTACAATGATCTGTAAAAATGGATGGACGGCGTGGATAAAATACATGCATCATGGTGGAGCCAATAGAGTTTTTCTAATAACACACAATACTGCAGTTGGTGGTATTTATTACAGTGTCCCCTTTGTCATAACCACTTGTATGAGCAAATAGTCAATGGCTTAGGTGGGCCGTACTGTGATGTTTTCTGAAAAATCAACCTGAACCACAAGGCATGTTACCCCATTTTTTGCCACGGGCCAAAAAAATCAATTCTATCTATAATTCAGGTTGACCACATGATTGTAAACAGTGTATAGATAATCCTCACCTTCCATATTATTTCCATTAGTTTGGCCCAAGTGATTCATGTATCGGTATATTTTTGGCAAAATGCTTTTTTTTTAATAATCTAGTTGTTGAAGTGGATTTTGATGTGAGTATAATATTTGACCCTTTAAAATAAAGGGTAGACATCTCTCTCCCAGCTATTTCCTTTAGTGCGTATCTCTAGGCTTAATATGATACTTAATAACCAATTGTTATAATAGATATTACATAAACACAGCATTGGGCCCCGAAAAAATCAAGAGTCACGCCCCATACTATATATATATATATATATATATATATATATATATATATATATATATATATATAAATATAAACTCTCTTTACAATTTGAGAAATATGGGGGATTGAAATTTTGGCGGGGGCCCACCTTGATGTGTATGCAAAATCCATTCTGACAATTAAATGTGTAATCATTTAGGGCCGAATCCCAAAAAAAATTAGGTTAACACGAGATTCATGTGAACCACACCAAAGAAAATATTTGAAAGATAGACATCCACCCTTGAAATTTATAAGACCCACCATGATGATTATATAAAATGGACACATTTGTTTATCTAATGGAACCCCATCATTTTTGTCAAATGGAACCCTATCACTTTGTCAAATGAACCCGTCACTTTGTCTATTGAAACCCCATCATTTTATTTGACAAGCTGCTATTTTATCTAATGAAATCATGTCACTTTGCATAATAACATCGTCACTTTGTCTAGTGGAACCAAGTCATTTTATTTAAAAACTCGTCATTTTATCAAGCCAAACCCTATCAATTTGTCTGCAACCTTATCACTTTATCTAGTGGAACATTGTCAATTTGTCGAATGGAACCCCATTACTTTGTCCAATAATCACATCACTTTGTTTATTAGAACTTTGTCACTTTGTCTAGCACTCCTTTCACTTTATCTGGTGAAATCCCGTAACTTTGTCCAACAACCTCATCGCTCTTTGTCTAGTAGAACCCTGTCACTTGATATAGTAGAACTTTGTCACTTTATCCTACTACATAGTCTCTTTGTCTAGTAGAACCTCATCACTTTGTCCAGTAACCTAATCACTTTGTCTAGTGAACCTCATCACTTCATGTAGCAACCTCGTCACTTTGTCCAGCAACCTCATCACTTCGTCTAGTGGAACCCAGTCACTTTGTCTTCCAGCCTCGTCACTTAGTTTAGTGGAACCAGGTCACTTTGTCCGGCAATCCATCACTTTTTTCGACAATCTGTAACTTTGTCTAATGGAACCCTATTTATTTTATCTCGTTTAACCTTATTACTTTATTTAGTCGAATCATGTTGCTTTGTCAGGCAACCTCGTCACTTTATTTAATAGAACTCTGTCACTTCATCTAATAACCCGGTCACTTTGTCCAATAAACCCCGTCACTTTGTCTAATGACTAACAAAAAATTATTGACAATGGATGGTCTATATTGTCGATGGCCCCACATGATTTTAGGCCCACATTGAATTATCTTATTACCATGAAAACTATTCATTATATACTGTTCTTGAAAACTATGCTTAATTATCTTGATGTTTGGTAAATCTTGGGGGTTGTACCTCACTAGGATAGCCATTGATGTTATCAAACCACATTCAGTGTGCTGGAGATGCAGATGATGGGCATGTTGGTGTTCACTCGGGTTTTTGAAAAACGAGTAGTGTACTCGGGTTTCAGGAACTGAGGTGTTACAGATATGATTATTAGTCAAACTAACGGGGCTCCAGTAGACAAAGTGACAATGTTCCACTAGATAAAGTGATGGGGTTACTAGACAGATTGATAAGGTTTTGCTTGATAAAATGACGAGTTTTTGAATAAATTAAGTGACTTGGTTCCACTAGACAAAGTCACGATGTTATTCCGCAAAGTGACAGGATTTCACCAGATAAAGTGGGGGCTTGTCAAATAAAATGACAGGGTTTCAATAGATAAAGTGAAGAGTTCATTTGACAAAGTGGTATGGTTCCATTAGACAAAATGATGGGGTTCCATTAGATAAACTAATGTGTCCATTTTACATAATCATCATGGTAGGTCCTATAAGTTTTAAGGGTGGCTGTCATCGAAGAAGGACCAAAACTGTCCAGCGACCGGGGCTGAAAATCACAGAAAAACTCAACGTAATTGATCGACTTCGATGTCATCAAACAGTTCGATGACGTCGAACCCACATGATAGATTTAAGACATCTATCTGTAACACATGATGTGTCTGCAAAATCCACTTTGACAACTAGATGTGTAATCATTTGGGCCCAAATCCAAAAAAAAATTAGGTTAACACAAGATTCATGTGAGCCACACCAAAGAAAATATTTGGAAGAGAGACATCCACCCTTGAAACTTATAGGACCTACCATGATGATTATATAAAATGGACACATTGGTTTATTTAATGGAACCCCATTATTTTGTGTAGTGGAACTTTATCACTTTGTCAAATGAACCCGTCACTTTGTCTATTGAAACCCCATCATTTTATTTGACAAGCCGCCACTTTATCTAGTGAAATCCTGTCACTTTGCGGAATAACATTCTTACTTTCTCTAGTAGAACCAAGTCACTTTATTTGAAAACACATCATTTTATCAAGCAAAACCCTATTAATTTGTCTAGCAACCCCATCACTTTATCTAGTGGAACATTGTCACTTTGTCTAATGGACCCCGTTACTTTGACCAATAATCACATCTATAACACCCCGATTCTTGAAACCCGAGTACATTACTCGTTTTCCAAAAATTTGAGTGTTAACTTTTAAAGATAACCCAAACTTTACGTGCATTTTTTGTTTTCTTTATCAGAGTTAGCAATTTAGCGGAATAGAAAAAAATTAATTATAAGCACTATCAGAAAAAGGGGCAAAGGCTACGAATAAAAACCATAGCTAAAGGCTTATTGCTACGGATCTAATCCGTAGCACCTCTGTAGAAATTGATGGTGTAGCTAAAGGTCGAGAACCTATGCGTAACAATAGAGATCAGTAGCTACGGATAAAGACCGTAGCTATAATTTTTGTAGCGAATTGTACCTATGGCTACAGATTATATCCATAGCAATAGATATCACTAGCTACGGAAAAAAGCAGTAGCTACAATTTCTATAGCTAAATGTACCTACCGCTGCGGATAATATCTGTAGTTAAAAGTGGAATGAAATCTATATCAATATGTTGAAGTTAACAATAGCTATGGTTTTCAAGGCAAGAGCTACGGATAAAATCCGTAACTATTTTTTTAAAAAATATATTATAATATTGGTGCTTGTTTCCATTGTAAGAACCTGCTATGATTGATAACTCATCTAAGCTAATACAATTAATGCTGATAGTAATAGTACATAAAATGCAATCAGGGAAAAAAATGATGCATTTATTACAAATAGCAATCAAATCATAAAATGCATCCCACATTCACATTTCTAAATAAACAATACTTCACTTTGCTCAACCTATCATAAGAATTACAAAAAAGGAACTTGTTCGAATTTTAGTTTCCACTCCATCTCCAAATACTTCCTGCAAAGTTCTTTCATATCCCATTCCATTTGAGTAACTCTTTCCTTTCAATTAAGATGGCTTGTTGTAGGTTTTGTTTACTTTTCTGCTTAGTACTTCCAAGTTCCACATCCAAATCTTTCACCTGCATAGGCATGTTACCATTTACAAGAGTTATAAACAAAGCAATAACCATGTAAAAGGGTTTGAATGACATGGCAAGGAGTCCTGGAATCCAATGGATAACATATGTAAGTTTTAATTAATTACAAGGCCTAGATTCTGGAGTTATATATGTCAAAGAAGCCCGATTTACAAGAAACTTTGAAGCTATTTCTTTAATGTCAAAAAAATATCATAAAATATTTAAATCCTTAAGAGTATCAGATAATAAATCCAAGTAAAAAATCCAAACCACATGTAGCATGTGATCCTTATTGGCTTGTGTGTAAGACCCGCATCTTAGCTCGTACTGTTCCGTGGGCATCCGCGGTCCTTCCGGTCAAATTTCGGTGACTCGCAATCTGTAATCAGCAGTTGCACGCGACCCTGAGTCGTATCCCATTTTCTAAAGTCGCCTCGACCCGAGACCTATACCCTTGTGACCGAGTCGTCGCCGCATCTCGCGCGCCGAGGTAATACCTAGGCCAGGAGATGCGGGCCTGCATTTGGTTCAAGAAAATGTCACACATTGCAAATACCAAGGAAATCTCTACAACATATCAAATCAATCCCATCAATCAATCAAATCAAGTCAAGTACATTATCCCATCCCCCAAGTACACTACACCATCCCCAAAGTCAACCTTTCCATCCCATCTCTTACACACCCCATCACTCCTCTCCCATTATCTCTCTCTCTTTCATTCTCTCTCTCTCTCTCTCTCTCTCTCTCTCTCTCTCTCTCTCTCTCATTTCCCTCCCAAACAACCCACGTCCATGAGAGCTCCATGAGAGGACCTTGTGTGGCCCACTTCCTACCTCCCATCTCCACCATCCAAAGACCATCTTAACCATTGAAATCATCTCCTTGGTGCTCTAAATCGTGTTGGCGGATGAAGGAAGAAGAAATCAAAGGTGGGTTCTTCTCTCCTTCTCTCTCTCCTTTTCCTCTCCCTAGAATGTAGTGGGTCCCACCGAATTATGTAAAATCTACTCCATCCATAGAGTGGCCCACCACATTTCAGGGAGATCCCATTTGTTAGACTAAAATATATGTAATATAATTATATTATATTAATATAATATATATATATACACATGCATGGTGGGCCATGTCATCCGTGTGGGACCCACCATGATGCCTGTGTTATATCCCTACCGTCCAGTGACGCTGGACGTGTGAACGTAGTGGGGGTGGCTAACAGGAGTGCGTGTACTGACATGGGTGTGCACTAACAAGCTAACAAATATATATATATAATATATAATATAATTGAGCTTTTGGGTGGGCTACTCATGCAGGCCCCACCTTGATGAAAGGACCAAATCTACGCCGTCCATTCCATTCTCCAGTCCATTTTAGGCGTTGAACCGAAAAATGGGGCCAATCCGATAATCAAGTGGGCCATGCCATAGGAAATAGTGGTATTATTGTTAAAACCCACTTTGATTCTTCTATTCGTCAAAAACATGTTTCATATTGGTCTCATTTAGTCAATCAGGGGTCGTAGAATCCAGTGGCAGGGTTAGATTTTTCTAATGTGGGCCCCACCTATGAAAAAGATTTAGAAATATAAAAAAAAAGGCAGTAGCAGCTGCTGCCGCTGCTGACAGATAGAGGGGACGCCAGCGGCATCCTGGCGTGTAGGCGAGATGGCCAGGGACGTGGGTCCCATACATGGGCCCCACCATAATGTGTTTCGAACATCAACATCGTGCATATGTTGGGTCCCCATTGGGATAATGGGTCCCCCAAAAATCGGCCCTATCCGAAGCTCAGGTGGCCCACATCATAGGAAACAACGGGATTGAACATCAGCCATTGAGACTCCTTTTCTGGGTCATAAAAGTTTTGAATCAATATGAAATTTATTTTTCTGCTTCAAACCAGGTACGTGTGACCTTATGAACAGTTTGGATGGACAGTAAACATTAGGGTGGGCCCCACGTGGGACCCACAGTGATGCATGTGTTTTACTCCCACCGTCCAGGCGGATGGTGGAGCCCACCCAGACGTATGTGTTTTATTAGTGTCGTCCAGCAGCAGGTGGACGGCCAGTGGATCCCACCATGATTATGTGTTTGATCCACACCATCCACTGTTTGGACGGTGGGACCCACCGTGATGTACGTGTTCTATCCACTTCATCCAGCCACTGATCAGGTGGCCACATAGCAAGAAACAGTGTTGATTAAACGTCCACCGTTGGAACCCTTTTGGGTTGACAGAAGTTTTAGATCAATATTAAATTTGTTTTTTTCTTCCATCCAAGTCAGCGTGACATTATGAGCAGGTTGGACGGCAGGTAACATTATGGTGGGCCCCACATGGGACCCCAAGTTGTATGTGTTCTATCCACACCATCCACAGCAATGGACAGTGGAACCCACTATGATATATGTGTTGTAGTCACACCGTCCACAGCAGTGGACGGTGGGAACCACCATTGATTTATGTGTTTTATCTGCACCGTCCATATCACTGGACGGTGGGACCCACCATGATGCGTGTGTTGCATTCAAACTGTCCAACCATTTGGTCAGCTTGTCTCATAGGCTTGAGAGTAAAAATAAGACAGATCTATAGTTCAAGTGGACCCCACCTTGATGTGCATGAGGCCGTTGTTGAGGCCCACCTTGATATGAATGTAAGGCCCATGTGATTAGGCCCATCTTGATCCATTTGTGGCCATCTGTTGAGGCCCACCTTGATGTGTATGAGGGTCCGTTATTGAGGCCCACCTTGACGTTTATGAGGATCCGCTATTGAGGCCCACTATCATGTGTATGAGGCTCGTTGTTGAGGCCATTGTGATGTATTAGGGCCCATGAGTTGATACCCATTGTGATGTATAAAGGCCCGTGGGTTGAGACCTATTGTTATATGTATAGGGCCCATGGGTTGAGGCCCATCGTGATGTATTTGGAGCCCATGGGTTGAGGCCCATTGTAATGTGGTCCCACCGTGGTTTATGTACTAACCGTTATGGCGGACTATGCCTTGGGAGCAATGATGGTTTAACGTCCACATTGTAAGTACAATGTTGGTTAAATGTCCGCATTGTGACTCTCCCTAGGGTCCAATGATAGGTTCATACTTATAGTGTGTAGACCACCTAGGCCCATCTTCATTATGAACAGAGCCCATCACCACAACACATGTTTAGTAGAGATCCATAATTCATGATTATATGCATCATATGTATGCCTGATGTGAGAAGTGACTGATCATAGCATATGCCATTAGGCAGACTATTCCTGGGACCCACCTTGATGATGTGTTGTATATCCACTCCGTCCATAACAGGTGAGACCCACCTTGACCTACATGCTCTATATTCGACTGTCCATTTGGACGAGTGGCGTAAGGCCACCATGATGTATTGTTATATCCAACCGTCCTTCCGCTTGAGGACATGGGCCCCATTTGAATGTATATGGTTCTCCAGCCGTCCATCTGTCCAGGGTAGTGTGGGAACCCACCATGATGTATGTATTCACCACGCCATCCATCGGCATGGGGGGAGGGCACACCATTATGAATATATTTTAACCACGTTGTCCATTTATTTTACTAAACTATAGACTGCCCCATTTGGCCCACTTAATGTATATGGGGCCCACCTGTTTAGTATTTGAGGCCTATGAGTTGTGGCCTATTATGATGTATTCGAGGCCCATGGGTTATAGACCATTGTGACACATTCGAGGCCCAGGTGGTGTAGCCCATTATAATGTATTCGAGGCCCATGGGACATGGCACATTGTGATATAATTAAGGCCCATAGGATGTGGCCCCTCATGATGTATATTAGACTCATGACAGAGGCCCATTGTGATGTATTCGTGGCCTAAGGGCAAGGCCCATTGTGATATGTATTAGGTCCATGATGTGTGGCCCACTTAATGTATTTTGAGGCCCAGGTACATGGCCCATTTGATGTATATGAGACCCATTAATGCGATCCACTTGATGTATATTGAGGCCCACGGGTCGTAGCCCATTATGATATATTTGAGGCCCATGGGATACGACCGATTGAGATTGTAAATGACCATTTAATGTGGCCCATTGGATTTATATGAGGCCCATTGCTGTGGCCCAGTTGATGCGACCCACTTGATGTATATGAGGCCCATATGATGAGGCCCATTGAGATATATTTCTGGCCCATGTGATGCAACCCACTTGATGTATATGGCCCTTGTGTGAGGCCATGGGCCCACGATATGTTAGCTCTATGTGGGCCATTCCTTGAGGACAATGTTGGTTAAATGTCCACATTGTCGAAGTCGATTGTCAATGCCTGTTATTGATACTGATTATGAGTATGTGACGGCATAGCATCATGATACATGCCCATACGCATCATCTACATATTTGTTATGAGATGTGGTTGATCATTGCATATGTCATTGAGCATGTTGTTATGAGACTCCATGATAGGCGGAGGTTATCTCACATGAACGCACGACATGCATAGGATTGATGCTTGACTGGATTCTATGACTCATACATCTTGCATTGTGTTGTGATTATTATACACCCTAACGACATCAGGGCCGTAGCCTCCACAGGCATGTTGTGGATGGCCAGATGGGACACCGAAAATATTTGGTTCTAGCATACGGGTGCCACATATGTCCCTGGGTGAAAATCTCTAAACTCTGTGGCTAGGAGATGCCCTAACATCGAGACTGAGTGGATACATGAGCGCCCGAGTGCCGAATACCAGGAGGCCGCATCTCCCACTGTGTCGTGGTCAGTTGAGAGGGGGTGTGGCCTTACTCGCCCGAGGGTATGGGGCAATACTAGGCTGAGTTTGACCAGTTCACGAATGGGTCCGATATCGACGTGCCGGATAGGTATTGGTAGACTATTGGCCAGGCAGATAGTAAGGTTTCTTATGCTCACTTGGACTGTGCTGCTAGGAGAGGGGCAGTGCTATTTAGAGTGTACTAAACCCCGGTGATGAACCCAGAAAGGAACCATACTGATATGTGGACTTATTGAGCAGGAGTTGCATACTCATTTAGTCATTCATTCATTCACTATACACTCGGGCTAGTGGTGTGCAACTATTTATTACTTATACCTTTGCAGTGGCTAGGATTTTGGTTGGGGTGCACGACTAACCTAAGATCAGGAGTTTACCACATTGAGTCTAACTATCCAAATATAAGTATGGGACTGGTTTGGATAGAAGTCCCTTGTGATGGACCCCATAGCCTGCGATACTATGTACTATCATCCTGACTTCACACTCTCGCATGGTCATTCCATTCGTACCGCATATCGCATTACATCCGTTGCATATGGCATTTTGGGTTACTATGTTTATGCATTTATACAGCCTAGATATGACTGATGGTATTCGTGGACTCATTAGGATTTACATGTTGCATTACATCATCGGCATCTGATATTTGGCTTACTGTCTCTGCATTGCATACCTGATCTACATTGCTTCATCAGTATATGATATTGCTTTATTATATTTCTGCATCGCATAGCCTGGATAAGGCTGATGATACTTATGGGTATATCAGTATGTTTTTGCATTACTTAGATATCGTATGATTTATGAACTTGCCAGTATTTCTTATATTGTATGATTTATGAGCTTGTCAGTATTTCCGCTTACTCTGATTTCTCTAATATTGCTTACTTAGCACTTACCTTGTGCACACACTGTAAGTGTTATGGTCACATACTCCTTTGGTTGTCAAATTTGTGATGTGCCCCGTGCTTGTATGATGATTTATATGAATTCAAGACACTGCTTAAATACTTCAAGAAGCTACATGTTGAAGTCTCAAGAAGCTACATGTTCAAGTCTCATGACTTCAAGACTAATAAGCAATGCATGAAGTAGTTGTTATGCTGATGAAGATCTCAAGTTTGAAGCTATAACAAGTTCAAGATCTCAAGCCTGACATGGTTCAAACAAATTACATTCGTTGAATGGTTGAAGTTCAATGTCCATACGACATGATTCAGGTTTGAATGACCTTAGGTGGACCCTTTAAGTAGGTCATTTTGGATACATAAATCAAATGTTTATTTTACATAAGTTTGGTCTATTCCACGACCAGTCCTGGCTTTAGTTCGACTAGTCCAAGAAATTCCACGACCAGTCCTAAGTTGTTGAAGATTTTTCAGAATTTTTGGAACGCCCACGACCAGTCCTGGAGGTCCTTCAACCAGTCGTAGCTGTGGCTTCGACTCATCCACGACTGGGCCGTGAATCTACGACTCAAAATCCAAAGAATGTTATCTCGGTCCTACGACCGGTCGTAGGATCTACGACCGTCGTAGGGTACTCACGACCCGGTCGTAGGAACGACTTTCAAAGATCGCGCTCAATATTTCAAAAATCAGTTGAGCTACGACCATCCAAGGTTTCTAAGACCAGTCGTAGGAACGATTTTTGCTTCTATAAATTGAACACGAAATTCAGAGTTTTCTCACTTCAACTCCATTCAATTCAAGAATTTTCAAGTGATTACTCTGAGATAAGTCTGTGTTTATTTTAAGCTACATTGTGCTTATTTAATATTCCTTTTTGCTAGCTTATTTAATTTGATTTTGTTTCTATATTCCAATCTTATTTGAAAAGAGGAATTATCTTATTCCTTCTTCTTGGAATCAAAATCAAATATAGCTACGCCCAACAAGTTAAATCTAAAATCAATTAGAATTTAGAACCTTTTGAATGTGAGTATTGGAAATTGAACTTTGACATTCAATCATCTACTCCGATTGGTTCTACCTACGGCTGCTAAGAAAAGGTGAAATTGTGTATTTTACAATTCAGTAAAATTTATTTACTTTTGGTTTTATTTGAGATTAAGGTTTAAAAATCTCATTGACTTGGTTTTGTTTGAGGTTAAGCCGGAAAAATCTCATTGTATTGGTTGTCCGAGGAAAACCGAAAACTCGAAAAGAGGGGTTTCGAATTGTGTAAGCCCAAGTGAAAAAGACACAATTGTAAAGGTTTTTGGTGAACTGTGAAAACCTATTTGATAGTGAACGCTAATATCCCCCGTGTGAGGATATTAGAGTGGAGTAGCACGTGTGTGTGGTTGGAAAACAAGTTGGTGTACACACACAGCGAACCACTATAACTCTTTGTCTTGTGGATTGAATGCTTGCTTAATTTTCATATCTTTTATCATTTGATTGTGTGGAATGTACAAGTGGATGTGAATGTTGTAACTTTTTACATTTCAAGCAAGTGTGAGGATTATTGTAATAATTTAGATCTATACTTCTGCATTTAATTTCAATTCCTTGCTATTTCATTTACTTATATTAAAATTGAGTCCTTGATCCAAAAGAAGTTCTAGAAATAAGGTTGTCCTACCATAAGCCCTTGTTTATTATGGTGTAAGGTTGTCCTTAGAACTGAATTTGTATCAATCTCTCAATACTTATTTATCAAGGTGATTTAAAATTTAGCATTGTGAATTGATTCATATTGTAAGGCTATTGGTTTACTTTATTTCCATTGATTTTATTTTAAATTTGGCATAGTCCTATTCACCCCCCTCTAGGACATATAGTTTGGCCTTTTCAAGTGGTATCGAGCCTAATAGCTCATTTTTGTTGCTTTTTATTTGGATTTATTTCCGAGCTAACGTTCTAAGCTATATAAAAAGATGTCAAATTTTGATAGCCTTTCGTTACTAGGCCTCCACCTTTTGATGGATCCAACTATGCCTATTGGAAAGCGAGTAATGAGGATCTTCCTCGATCAATGGATGAAAGTGTGTGCAAGCCCACGTGGATCGAATGGAAACCTCCTACCATGGAAGTAAGCGGGTGTTGATGGTTCAAAATCTATGAAAATTACACCGTATTATCAATGGACCACACTTGAAAAATGAGAGTAGTGCTAATGCTAAAGCACTAAATGCAATCACTTGCGCACTATCACCGGATGAGTTCAAAAGAATCATATCCTGTGATACTGCAAAGCAAGCTTGGGATCTTTTAGAAATGACACACGAAGGTACATCAATTGTCAAGAAATCTAAAGTCCAACTCCTCACAACTAAATTTGAAGAAATTCATATGGAGGAAAATGAAATGTTTATGGACTTTTTTACTAGATTGAATGACATTGTTAACTCAATGTGGGGTCTTGGCGATAAGATCCCAGAAAGTAAAGTGTGTGCAAAAATACTACGCTCTCTTCCTGAACGGTTCAATTCTAAGGTAACCACAATCCAGGAACTTCGTGATACGGACAATATGAAGATAGAAGAATTAGTTGGTTCTTTGCAAACCTATGAATTAAGTTTTAAAGCTCCTAAAGGTAAATCTATTGCTTTGAAGTCATCTAAAAGTATTACTCAAGAAAATTCAGATTCAGAAAAGTCTGAAGATGATATGGCCCTTTGGCGAAAAAGTTTTATAAGATTTTCAAAAGTAAGAAAAGAGTCGACTTTCAAAAGGCAAATGAAAAGAAACGTACTAAACCTAAGTCTAAAACTTGGAAATCATTGAAAGATAGTCAATGCTACAACTATCAAGAATATGGGCATTTAGCAAACAAATGTCCTAAAAAGGATAGATCCAAAAGGAAGGGTATGTTGGCTACTTGGGATGAATCGTCTGATTCTGAAGCTTCTTCTGAATCAGAAAATTCAGAAACCGAGTCGGGTAGTGAACTAAAGGCCCTTATGACTCTAGCCAAGTTTACCTTTTCTGATCACGATGATTCAACAAGTGAAGAAAATTTTGATAGTGATCATGAAAATGATGAAGATCTTCAAGATGCTTACAATGCCTTATATAAGGAAAGTTGTAAAATTGCTGTCAAACTTAAACTTCAAAAAGAAAAGTTTTTTAAACTTAAAGAATGTTTTGAAACCCTTGTTTTAGAAAAATCTCAAATTTCAGATTGTTTTGAAAAATCAAAGTGTGATCTAGAATTCAAAACTTCCCTAATTGAAAATTTGAAATCTGAAAATGAGAAACTTAAAAATGAAGTATCTTCTCTTCTGAGTTTGAAGGATACATGGAGATATGCCCAAGGTGATCCAAAATTAGAAAAATTATTATCCGGATCAAGAAAATGTGGTGATCGATCCGGGTTGGGCTTTGATAAAAACATATCTCCTAAACAGAAGAATACTCTTTCCAATTTTATGAAAGGAGAGACTTCTAACTCAAAAGGAAAAGGTACTAGTCAAGTTTTTTCTAAAAATACAAAAACTTTTCAAAAACACAATAGCAGCTATATAAATTTCAAAAATCAGATACGAAACCCACTAGCTGAAAAAATTGTTGATTTACTTAAGGAGCTATTAAAATCTAACTCAGTAGGTCACTCTAACAACTATAAACAAAAGAAGACCAATTATTCTCCTAAACCCAAAACAGTACTGAAATGGGTTCCTAAGGTTGCTTGTTTGGTTGCTCACACTACTTTCAAAGCTACAAGTCATTCAAAATGGTACCTAGAGAGTGGATGCTCCAGACATATGACAAGCGACAAAGCTCTATTCACCGATCTTAAAGATATGACTGATGGGTCAGTCACATTTGGTGATGGTAGCAACTGCAAGATAATTGGCAAAGGTACGGTTCAACTCTATAACCTTCCCTTATTTAAAAATGTTTTATATGTTGAGGGTTTAAAACACAACCTGTTGAGCATATCTCAAATATGCGATAACAACCATAATGTTAAATTTTCTAATCAAGGTTGTGAAATAATAAATGAAAAAGGTTCTGTAATATTAACTGTCGCAGAACTTCAAAAACGCTATATTGTAAGCAATGGTAGCTCATTCAACAAACGTGCTACATGGTCCATACCGATGAGATATAATTATGGCATAAACGCCTTGGACATGTACACTACCGAAATTTATACAGATTGAGCAAAAGTGAACTAATTAGAGGACTACCTAAGATGCAAAAAGTAGATAAGATTTGTGGTGAATGCCAGTATGGTAAACAAACTAGGAGCTCTCACAAAAAGGTGAACTCCAATATCACCACAAGACCACTCGAGCTTCTCCACATGGATCTAATAGGACCAACAAGAACGGAAAGTCGAGGTGGCAAAAAGTACATCTTAGTTATTGTAGATGATTACACAAGATACACTTGGGTTTCATTCTTGAGAGATAAATCAGAAACCCTTGATGGAGTGAAAAAGATTATAAAACGGATTCAAACCGAAAAATGTTCTCAAGTCAGCAAGATTCGTAGTGATCATGGATCCGAGTTCGAAAATAGCGGTTTTGAGAAATTTTGTAACGATCAGGGAATATCGCATGAATTCTCTGCACCTAAAACTCCTCAACAAAATGGAATTGTCGAGAGGAAGAATAGAGTGCTTCAAGAAATGGGAAATGTTATGTTAAATAGCATGAAGCTCCCTAGAAATCTCTGGGCTGAAGCAGTGAATACAGCCTGCTACATTATTAACCGTGTTTATATTTGTAAATCTAATAATAAAACGGCTCATGAAATGTGGTTTGAGAAAAAGCCTTTCACAAATACTTTGAGTTTTTGGCAAAGAAGTGCTATATTTTGCGTGGACCGTGAAAATTTGGGAAAGTTCGACACTAAAAGTGATGAAGGGATCTTTTAGGATATTCTTTGAACAAATCGCAGCATATCGTATTATTCGAACAACAGACCGGTGTGATTCAAGAGTCAATAAATGTTGTGATTGACGATCTTTTGAATACACCTGTCCCTAGTTCAGATAATGATAAAGTTCTTATACTTGAAAAACAAGAAATTCCATCAAGTGAAACTAATCCAGAATTAAGGACTGTTAAAGATCATCCAACTTCTTAAATACTTGGAAACCCTCTCACTGGTATGCGCACTCGTAGACAATTAGAGGACATATGTAACTACGTATGCTTTACATCCCAGATTGAACCGGTTAATGTAAAAGAAGCACTTTCGGATGAAAACTGGATTCTTGCGATGCAAGAAGAACTTAATCAGTTTGTCAGAAATGATGTCTGGCACCTTATTCCTAGACCTAAAGATAAACATATTATAGGAACGAAATGGATTTTCAAAAACAAATCTGATGAACTTGGAAATATTATTCGAAATAAAGCAAGACTAGTTGTACAGGGGTATACACAAATTGAAGGTATTGACTATAATGAAACATTTGCTCCTGTAGCTCCTCTTAAATCAATCAGACTTTTTATCTCCATTGCATGTTTTAGGAAAATTAAAATTTACCAAATGGATGTAAAGAGTGCCTTTCTGAATGGTGATTTACATGAGAGGTATATGTTGAACAACCTACAGGGTTTGAAGATCCTAAATTTACTGATCATGTGTATCGTCTTAAGAAGGCTCTCTATGGTCTGAAACAAGCTCCCAGAGCATGGTACGAAAAACTGACTAAGTTTTTACTGAGTCATAATTTTCAGATGGGATGTGTTGATAAGACACTCTTTGTTAAGAAACATAACGATGATATTCTAATGGTTCAAATATATGTTGACGATATTATTTATGGATCAACCTGTACTAACATGACTGTTGAGTTTGCAGATTTGATGAAGTCTAAATTCCAAATGAGCATGGTTGGAGAATTAAACTATTTTCTAGGGTTGCAAGTAAAACAACAACCCGATGGAATTTTTATCTCTCAAACCAAATATGCTCAGAGTTTAATTAAGAAATTTGGATTTGAGAAAGGTAAAAATTATGATACTCCTATGAGTACAACTTTGAGACTCTCAAAAGACTCTACAGGTAATGATGTGGATCCTAAATTGTATCGTAGTTTGATTGGTAGTTTGCTTTATCTGACTGCTAGTAGACCAGATATTGCTTTGAGTGTTGGTATTTGTGCTCGTTATCAATCAAATCCTAAAGAATCTCACTTAACTGTTGTTAAGCGGATTATGCGATATGTCATAAGTTCTACTAAACTTGGTCTCTGGTATCCACATGAGACTAATGTTCAATTAGCTGTGTACACTGAGATGTCGATCTGGCCGGAAACATTGATGATAGGAAATCAACCAGTGGTGGTTGTTTCTACATTGGAAATTGTCTTGTTTCTTGGTTTAGCAAGAAGCAAAGTTCAATATCGCTATCAACAGCTGAGGCTGAATACATTGCTGCTGGAAATGCATGTACTCAACTTGTTTGGATGAAACGAATGTTAAGCGATTATGGAATTACTCAGGATTCTATGATTTTATTTTGTGATAATTTCAGTGCAATAAATATCTCTAAAAATCCAGTTCAGCATTCACGTACTAAGCATATTGACATTAGATTTCATTACATTCGTGAATTAGTGGAAGAAAAATTAATATATTTGGATTACATTTCAACTGAGACTCAACTTGCGGACATTTTCACTAAATCGCTCGACAAAAGCATGTTTAATAAATTAAAGTTTGATCTCGGTATGTGCAATTTAAATTGAATTTGCATGATTTGGTGTATCATAATGTACATAAATTTGATGTTTTATTTGCTTAAATTTGAAAATTATTTAAAAAATTGCAAATTTTATGTCGTACACGACCAGTCGTGAGTGTACACGACCGGTCGAGCATTTACACGACCAGTCGTGAAACTCGGGATTTCACTTTAATTTGGGGATTTTGACTCTTCTTCTTCATTTCTTTTTACCCTCCAACGGCTCTAGCTACGACCGGTCGAACCCACCTTCATAGTACTTCAAGGTTAGTGGTTCTTTTGCATTTTCTTTGTAGATTCTTGCTTCTGGTGTTTCAAATCTCATTCTTGTGGAATCTATTTGGTCGTTCATTACAAGTTTGGGGTTTTATCTTGAAAAATCTGTTCTATCTAAACCTCATTTCTTCTATCTTGCATCTTGTTGTTTCCTTGAAATCCTTCTTTGAAAATGGATGTTAGAGGTAAAAAGAAAACTACTCGAGGTCTATCTTCTTCTAGATCAACTTCTATTGTACAACGTCATCTTCGCTCTCCCGAAAATGATTCTCCTGATGCTCGGGATTTGCGTATGCGCAATGTTATTGTTGAGCGTCATGTTAATATTAATCACATTGCTTCATTTGGTATCCTTCCTCTGTTGGAATCAGGATGGGAGAACATCTTACATTGGGGTGGAGCTGCATATCAGTCCATTGCCCAATCCATGTTTGCATGTATCTGTGATTTTTCTCTTGAGGATTTTACTTTTAAAGTTGATACTCAAGAAGGAATGTTTTTAGTAGATCGACATTTGATTGCTGACATTATGAAAATACCTGTCAATGATGAGAGCATTCCAATTAATATTTTACATGACAGTCTCTCAGAATCTGAACGAAAAATGCCTACTAGAGATTTATGTAATTTGGATGTTCATTGGACTCATAAAGGTCATGTACTTCCCTCAAGGTATTTGTTACCCGCATACGAGTACTTCATAGGATATTCATCTCAAATCTTTATCCACGATCCGGTAATAAAACCGAACTCACGCTTTCATGGTTCGTGTTTTGCATTCTCGTAGTCTCGGTGCAAAAATATGTCTACCGTCTTTAATTTGTCATTCCATTATTCTCGTCTCGTCACCATCCCGGCCACGTTGATATACCCTTTGGTTATTTATTGACTATGTCGGCAAATCATATGCTCGTGGCTATGCCTACTAGAGAAAAACCCATCCATAATCTCCTTTTAATAATTCCAATCTTAACAAGATGAATTTATAATTGGTCAAGGCCAAGTGGATGTCGGTAGCTTGATGGTGCCAAGGTGAAATGTCGAAGCTAGTGATCTTCCCGAAGACGTGAATATGGATGATTTATTTGAAGAACTTGAATCGGACTCGGTACCGATGATCCCGATTTTCACCTTTCGATTTTGATGAAAGATTGAATTCACTTCAAGAGTATGTGGCTCAAATTCGTGTTACCCAAGACACACAATTTTCATATTTACGCAAATATATGAGGCGGGTTGCTAAGGGTTTACATAAAATTGATCCATCTAATCCTGCACCCTCTTCTGGTTCTGACTAAATTTCTTTTATGGGTCTGTAATATTTTTACTGAACTTTTCATGCTTTCTGACTTTTTGAAATATGCACTATGTTCTCTTGAATCAACTCCTATTTTCATTATTATTAATGCTCTTCTTCCTTTGTCATTTTGTGTCAAAAAGGGGGAGAAGTTTTGGAGGTTTTTGATTTATTTGTGATTTATTTGCTCCTATTATTCAGGCTATTACTCAGGGGGAGTTAAGCTTCTCAGGGGTAGTTATGAGAGAATGATGCTATGCATGCTTATTATGAGAGAATGATGCTATGCATGCTTATCTATTGTGAACCTGTTTGTTCTCTTATGTCTATTTGAATCTATTTGAAGTATTATTATTACTTGGATGTTTTGTCACAAATTTGACAAAGGGGGAGATTGTAAGTGTTATGGTCTCATACTCCTTTGGTTGTCAAATTTGTGATGTGCCCCGTGCTTGTATGATGATTTATATGAATTCAAGACAGTGCTTAAATACTTTAAGAAGCTACATGTTGAAGTCTCAAGAAGCTACATGTTCAAGTCTCATGACTTCAAGACTAATAAGCAATGCATGAAGTAGTTGTTATGCTGATGAAGATCTCAAGTTTGAAGCTATAACAAGTTCAAGATCTCAAGCCTGACATGGTTCAAACAAACTACATTCGTTGAATGGTTGAAGTTCAATGTCCATACGACATGATTCAGGTTTGAATGACCTTAGGTTGACCCTTTAAGTAGGTCATTTTGGATACATAAATCAAATGTTTATTTTACATAAGTTTGGTCTATTCCACGACCAGTCCTAGCTCTTGTTCGACCAGTCCTGGCTTTAGTTCGACTAGTCCAAGAAATTCCACGACCAGTCCTAAGTTGTTGAAGATTTTTCGAATTTTTGAACGCCCACGACTGGGCCCTGGAGGTCCTTCGACCGGTCGTAGTGTGGCTTCGACTGTTCACGACCGGGCCGTGAATCTACGACTCAAAATCCAAAGAATGTTATCCTCGGTCCTACGACTGGGTCGTGAGGGATCTACGACCAGTCGTAGGTGACCCACGACCGGTCGTAGGGTACTCACGACAGTCGTAGGAACGACTTTCAAAGATCGCGCTCAATATTTCAAAAATCTGTTTGAGCTACGACCAGTCCAAGGTTTCTAAGACCAGTCGTAGGAACGATTTTTGCTTCTATAAATTGAACACGAAATTCAGAGTTTTCTCACTTCAACTCCATTCAATTCAAGAATTTTCAAGTGATTACTCTGAGATAAGTCTGTGTTTATTTTAAGCTACATTGTGCTTATTTAATATTCCTTTTTGCTAGCTTATTTAATTTGATTTTGTTTCTATATTCCAATCTTATTTGAAAAGAGGAATTATCTTATTCCTTCTTCTTGGAATCAAAATCAAATATAGCTACGCCCAACAAGTTAAATCTAAAATCAATTAGAATTTAGAACCTTTTGAATGTGAGTATTGGAAATTGAACTTTGACATTCAATCATCTACTCCGATTGGTTCTACCGGGCTGCTATGAAAAGGTGAAATTGTGTATTTTACAATTCTCAGTAAAATTTATTTACTTTTGGTTTTATTTGAGATTAAGCTTTAAAAATCTCATTGACCGATTTTGTTTGAGGTTGAGCGTAAAAATCTCATTGTATTGGTTGTCCGAGGAAAACCGTAAACTCGTAAAAGAGGGTTTTTGAATTGTGTAAGCCCAAGTGAAAAAGACACAATTGTAAAGGTTTTTGGTGAACCTGTGAAAACCTATTTGATAGTGAACGCTAATATCCCCCGTGTGAGGATATTAGAGTGGAGTAGCATTCTGTGTGGTCGTTGGAAAACAAGTTGGTGTACACACAAAGTAACCACTATAACTCTTTGTCTTGTGGATTGAATGCTTGCTTAATTTTCATATCTTTTATCATTTGATTGTGTGGAATGTACAAGTGGATGTGAATGTTGTAACTTTTTACATTTCAAGCAAGTGTGAGGATTGTTGTAATAATTTAGATCTATACTTCTGCATTTAATTTCAATTCCTTGCTATTTCATTTACTTATATTAAAATTGAGTCCTTGATCCAAAAGAAGTTCTAGAAATAAGGTTGTCCTACCATAAGCCCTTGTTTATTATGGTGTAAGGTTGTCCTTAGAACTGAATTTGTATCAATCTCTCAATACTTATTTATCAAGGTGATTTAAAATTTAGCATTGTGAATTGATTCATATTGTAAGGCTATTGGTTTACTTTATTTCCGCTGATTTTATTTTAAATTTGGCATAGTCCTATTCACCCCCCCCCTCTAGGACATATAATTTGGCCTTTTCACACACTTTCACTACCCACTAAGCTTTCTATAAGCTTAGGCACGATAGATGCGTGCAGGTGGCATTAGGTTGCAGCAGCGTTGAGCTTGGGGCATGCAGCGGTCTTCTGGAGCTTGATTTTTATTTATGTATCTCCCTTTCAGCATTGTACTCAAATGATTATATTAGTGGATATGTGATGATGATGTTGCCTTTATGATTTGGGTATACTTGTGGTTATGCTTATTAGGAGAAAAATATACGTTAGAAAATCCTCCTTGTAGGATCCCAGGATCGGAACCTCGCGTATAGACGTTGGGAGCCGAGAATGGGGTACTACGGAGGCTGTTGGCACCAGATTCGGCGATCGGGATTCCTGTGAGTCCGATCTCTGGGTTTGGGGCGTGACATTGTGCCTCCCCTTTCAATTTTTCCATCTCTTCCTTTGCTTTCTGCATGTCCTCAATAAGCTATTACATATATAACTAACAAAATTGGAACATACTTGTAGAAACATTACATAGTAAGAGAGAAAGACATGAGTAAGATAGGTTTAGGTTTAGGTTTAGGTTAAGGTTATAGGTTATAGGTTTAAGTTTAGGTTATAGGTTATAGGTTTAGGTTTAGGTTATAGGTTTACGTTTAGGTTATAGGTTTAGGTTTAGGTGTAGGTTATAAGTAGGTTATAGGTTTAGGTTATAGGTTGGTTTAGGTTTAGGTTTGGGTTATAGGTTTAGGAATTCGGGTTCGGGTTCGGGTTTAGGTTTTGGTTTAGGGATTTGAGAATAGGTTTAGGTTTAGGTTATAGGTTATAGGTTTAGGTTTAGGTTTAGGGATTTGAGAATAGGTTTAGGTTTAGGTTTAGGTTATAGGTTTAGGTTTAGGTGTAGGTTATAGGTAGGTTATAGGTTATAGGCTATAGGTTTAGGTTTAGGTTTAGGTTATAGGTTTAGGTTATAGGTTATAGGTTTAGAAATTCAGGTTCGAGTTCAGGTTCGAGTTCGGGTTTAGGTTTAGGTTTAGGGACTTGAGAATATGTTTAGGTTATAGGTTTAGGGATTTGAGAATAGGTTTAGGTTTAGGTTTAAGTTATAGGCTATAGGTTTAGGTTATAGGTTATAGGTTTAGGGATTTGAGAATAGGTTTAGGTTTAGGTTTAGGTTTAGGTTTAAGTTTAGGTTATAGGTTATAAGTTTAGGAATCTGTGTTCGGGTTTGGGTTCGGGTTTAGGTTTAGGGTTTAAGTTTAAGTTTAGGATTTGAGAACAGGTTTAAGTTTAGGTTTAAGTTCAAGTTTAGGTTATAGGTTATAGGTTTAGGAATTCGGGTTTAGGTTTAGGTTTAGGGTTTAGGTTTAGGTTTAGGATTTGAGAATAGGTTTAGGTTTAAGTTATAGGTTATAGGTTTAGGTTTAGTTTTAGGGATTTGAGAATAGGTTTAAGTTTAGGTTTTGGTTTAAGTTATAAGTTATAGGTTTAGGTTATAGGTTATAGGTTATAGGTTTAGGTTTAGGTTTAGGATTTGAGAATAGGTTTAGATTTAGGTTTAGGTTTAGATTTAGGTTATAGGTTATAGGTTTAGGTTATAAGTAGGTTATAGGTTATAGGTTTGGGTTTAGGTTTAGGTTATAGGTTTAGGTTTAAGTTATAGGTTTAGGAATTCGGATTCGTGTTCGGGTTTGGGGTATAGGTTTAGGTTTAGGGATTTGAGAATAGGTTTAGGTTTAGGTTTAGGTTTAGGTTATAGGCTTAGGGATTTGAGAATAGGTTTAGGTTTAGGTTTAAGTTATAGGTTATAGGTTTAGGTTTAGGTGTAGGTTGTATCTAGGTTATAGGTTATAGGTTATAGGTTTGGGTTTAGGTTTAGGTTATAGGTTTAGGTTATAGGTTATAAGTTTAGGAATTCGTGTTCAGGTTTAGGTTTAGGGCTTAGGTTTAGGTTTAGGTTTAGGGATTTGAGAATAGTTTTAGGTTTAGGTTATAGGTTTAGGGATTTGAGAATAGGTTTAAGTTTAAGTTTAAGTTATAGGTTATAGGTTATAGGTTTAGGTTATAGGTTATAGGTTTAGGTTTAGGTTTAGGGATTTGAGAACAAGTTTAAGTTTAGGTTTAGATTTGGGTTATAGGTTATAGGTTTAGGTTTAGGCGTAGGTTATAAGTAGGTTATAGGTTTGGGTTTAGGTTTAGGTTTAGGTTATAAGTTATAGGTTTAGGAATTCGGGTTCGGGTTTAGGTTTAGGGTTTAAGTTTAGGTTTAGGTTTAGGTGTAGGTTATAGGTTATAGGTTATAGGTTTGGGTTTAGGTTTAGGTTTAGGTTATAGGTTTAGGTTTAGGTTATAGGTGTATGTTATAGGTTATAGGTTTGAAGTTTGGGTTTAGGTTTAGATTTAGGTTATAGGTTTAGGTTAAGGTAATAGGTTATAGGTGATATTTATTTATCATCCAACCTGTTCACAAGATCACACAGACACTGATGAAGGGAAAAAATAAACATTAGCGGTTCCCACCTTCCAGGGACCCCGCTCAACATCCGGATAGCTCCGATGTACATCCGGATCTGCTTCATCAATTTCAAGATAATACATCAACACAGGCCTGTCCAAATGGCCAGGCCACCCATATTGTTGTTCATAAGAAATGAATAGCTTTATCATGGTCATAATAGCAGTTCTCACCTTTCAGGAACCCCCGCTCAACATCCGGATAGCTCTGACGCAATACAGAAACAAACTAATTAGGAACTTACAACAACAAAAGGTACCAGGTCTTTGGTCCAGGGGTGATGTGTTTTGTTACGTATGTAAGACTCGCATCCCAACTTTGACCCTCAAACTCATAAGCCCATGACAATGATCATTTGAATGTGTATATGAGGCACCTGACGAAAGTCCTGGTATATGATCGGGATATGATTATGGGTGAGGATACCGATATGCGATGCAAATTGCTTTTGTTCAGGATAATCCTCATTCAGTTGCCTGAATTCATTCGTCTTTAGGACTTTTTTCCTGTTTTATTATACCTTCACTAGGGATGCTTGTCTCTATTATACCTTCTAATCCTACTTTATTAATTAAGTTTCATAAAGCAGTTGAGCAATTGGAGGAAGATGGAGATAGGTCTAATCCTGAAGAAATTGATATTTATATCAACTAGAATATGAAGCATTTTAATATTAAAATCTAAAGAGTGATCATTTCTTTATTTTCTGCATATTATAAAGAAAATTCAGCAAGAACAATTTTGAATGTCGCATTGCTCTTAATTTAAAGTTCTCTGTGTTCATTTCCTTCGACATGTGTGTGATGCCCACTTCTTCCAAAACTATCAAGATGGTTGAAAGTGGGCCAAAGGTGCATATACGGTCAAATTTGCATCATCTACCATAAGCTTTGGTTCCAAGTTATAGCCAAGTCATGTTATTAATCATACAGTTGCATGCCAAAAGTCTAATAAAATCCTATAATGTGGGGACCACCTAAAGTGACGCCTAGCAAGGAATGCCGAATGCTTGCCTAAAACAAAAACAAAAACAAAAAATTTAAAAAAAAAATTGAGAAAACAACCTTAATTGGACGTTGGGATAAATGTTTGCAGCTCTGGCATTCCTCTTCACTTGATATCTTCATATCCCTACAAAGAAAGAAAGGAGCATCAAGCGATGTTTAATGCTGAATTAACTGAATATCAAGCCTTGAGCACAAATATGGCCTGATACCAATAGACAAAAAAAAAAAAAAGGGGATATCATGTTGCATCAACAAATTAGTTATAGATAAATAATGAGGGTAAACTGTCAAGATTCTTCAAAACAAAATTCTCAATTCATCAAGGCATAAAGGTTGTGCACTAATTATGATTTAAAAGAACATTTTAATATTTTTCAATTAACATTTGATTCACCAATCACCATAGACAGTAAAAAACCTACCGAATAAATAATGTACATAATGAAGTTCTGGTGTCAGAAAGATGATATGGACATCAAATAGATAACTTATAATTACAGATTATTTGCCAAAATATCTTTGGGAAGATATCCATGATAAACAATAGAAACTACTGTGAATAAAAAAATGGTTTTAAAAAACATCTTTACAGATACAGCAATATCCTTCTATTGCAAGGGGAAATTTTCACTTGCTACATGCATGGACAACTCTTGAGATAAGGATGTCCATATCTACCCAGACGTTAACATCCATGTGTTGTGTCTAGGTGTGTGAACAGGGGTGTCTAGGGATGTTGTTATTTTGCATTTGGATGACACCTCATGGATATCCTTTTTGCTGAAGAATGTGCTATTGTGCCAAAGGAACATATATTCAAGAGGCAATCGTATGGCACTTGTGCCAACATGGCAGACACACACAAGATTCACACCCTGTCGTGAGCAGGTCTTGAAATGTCAACATATGCTCTTTCCTAGAATCAAGGCCATGTAACATTGGGTTGAATCTGATGGAGTACAGTTTGCAGTAGTGAAGTGGAGAGCACTCACTTAAGACGGTTGTCCTAGATACCGAAAAATTAGATGAACAATACTGAAACTGTTCCAGGGAAAAAAAATTGATGAACAACATACTTACCGAAACTGCTCGAATCAGATGAACCATTGATAGCTGATTGTTTGAAGCCCCACCATTCAATTCACAATCTGCCGCATCAGCGGGGCCCTTTCATGCCACGGTAATGTATGCAACAACCTAAGCAATTTGATATGTAACCCTGATTTTGGTTCTAAATGAGGGAAGCCTCGAATCCCAAGTCACTTCTAAATGTAACCCTGATTTTGGTTTGGTTCTCTTTTTCTTAGAAATACTTCCATTGATATGATATAGTCCTATAAAGATATCAAGCTAGGATGTGGTTTGAATCAATCCTATTGTACTAGGTTCACCGATTGCTTTGAAGTTGGACTTGAAAGAAAGGAAACAGCAATTTGAGGGCTCCTGCCTCATTATAAATGCTAGTAAATGCTCACATGCAGAAATTATTCTGGTTAAGCATGGAAATATGAAGATGCAAAGCATTAAACAAACTGAATGGCGTGAATATCAAGCAATACACCTTGCGAACACATATATGTTATACTCTCTCTATTTTTTAGACTACCAAACAAACATGCATAAAACCTGAAAGTGATTGTGCAGAAAAAGAAAAAGAGAAAAAAAAAAAAACACACCTTGTAGAGATGTCGGTTCCCTGTAGGAGAAATCAGGGCTTCAACCCTTTCAACAGGAAGCACCAACAAGCATGCATGTATTTTATCCATATGTTCATCTATATGCACACTGTACACATGACAATCTAGCATGGATAGGTTAGGAAGATCACTTGTAGATTTTTTTTTTTTATTATTATTTGTTCTAAAAGTTGTTGGTAGTTTAGTGTGTAGCCATATGTGTCATTGTAACCTACCACATTTTAACCAGTCTCTAGCATGTGGGGGATATGTACAAGTGTTATCCATTAGAAAACTCCTTCATAATGCAATTGAGTCTTCAATTTAAAATTCAAATTCAGATGATGGGAAATGAAATAGTGTCAGGTTGGTGACATGGCATGTGCTTGGCACATGACATGGTGTGTGGGTTGAAAGCTGAAGTGTATAAAAGAAGAAATGCAAGTTTGTATTAGGAATTCCAGTCGCATCATATTTTGAAGAGCTGGAAGGAAGAACTAAAAAAATAATTCAACCCTCTCTATGAGCCAAGCCAAATCATATGAAGGTTTAAGAAGAAGAAAATAAACCTGATGTATTTTCCTTCTTCTTCTTCTTCTTCTTCTTCTTTTCTATTCTCTTCAATGTGTAAGATTTTTAACATCTTGTGAAGCTTTCATCTTCATGGATGTTGATGATTGTTAGTTTTATTGTTTGAGATTGTGAAAGCTTTTATTGATTTGATAAAATATAGAAGAGACTAATAACTAAAATGAAACAAATGACATTAAACTTGTAAGAGATGCTTCCATGATAAGATCTCCTTCTTCATCACCATTTTCATCATCTACAACAATCACAAACTAGAGAATAAAAGATAAGTTAACTATAGTTTGAGAGCTATTGGTCTCGAAATTCAATGAACCAGAAGAAATAACTTAGGCTAGCTTTGGATGTAGTACCCATCTAAATTTCTTACATTAGTGGTCAAACAGAGCAAGCAAGCTGTTGTAGTACCCATCTACAATCAACAACCCAACCTGTTCAAAATTCAAAAATTCTAAAAATAAAATAAAAAATCAATACCCATCTTTCCAAATTCTTTAAAAGACAAACAAATATAAGAACATATTTTGTTTCTGAATTGTAATTCTATCAATTTCTCATTGGTTAAACATATATTTTGTTTTATTGCATGGCTGTTATTTTCTTTCTTCTCCAATAGAAAGGAATTGAAAAGTATGATTTTGATGTAGCGAGTACAATAAAGTTGCAACAAATACTAAACTTAATCAGTGCCTCTCTAGCTAAAAGAACCAGATCCAGGTTGTTAAGATAAATGAGCTTGGAAAGTGCTCTCATCAGTGTTGTTCGCTGTCCTGAAATGTAACATTTAATTATGCAACTAAGTACACAAATGCATACCAGTGAAGAAATACAAGACTCGTGGAAGGTACTCCAATTACCAAAAGAGCAAAAGAGAAGGAAAACAAATTAACCCCAAAGATATCCTACATAACAGTTACCTACATCCACTTAGCTATATCTACAAAAAAACAACATCCAATTTATTGCGAATAGCCTTCTGGATATCTTCATTTGCTACAATTGTCGGATCTTTTTCATACCCTTTCGCAAATATAGGAAATTGAAAGGTAATTTTAGCAACAGTTGATCAGCTCAGAGAAATATTATCTTACAAAAATGAGACCAACTCTCTCTCTCTCTCTCTCTCCTATTTTACATAAATGAGACGAAGAGTTTAAAAAAAAAAAAAACTATCGCATGCCTGTGAACAACACACCAACAACTGCAAGTAGACTGTAAAATCCATTTTGAATTCTATATAATTGAATAAAAAAGACTTTGGGGCCCGCTTAATCCTGTAAAGCATATTGCAGTTCTTTAGAAACTGCTTATGTTCCTTTCAGCTGAACATGCTTAATGTTCTTGTCTTCTTACCACACAATACATATATGCCCACCATTTCCTCAATAGTTGTCATCCTTTATGTTGTTGCACCCTGCATAATGAGAGGATACAATTCATTTTCATACCTTGGAATTTTGTATTTCTGTAGTTGAAGCAGTGCTATTAATATCCACTAACAAACATTTTAAGATAAGAGGTGTGATCCAATAGCCATTGCAACTGAGAGAACAGTTGGCAACAAATGTCATATTGGTTTTAAAGTCTAAGGCTACATTTGGAGCACAAGTGGATTTGAGTTGCAAACATTTAGTGGAAATGGCCACCCATGTAAAAGTTGGGCTAATCCATGAACATCACCTTTGTCGAGAATCAGGTTAATCCACTCATCAGATGGGCCACCCCTGTATATTGATCCAGGCCCTGGGCTGTTCATTTATATCGATTGTGTGGCCCATCTGATGAGTAAATATAGCTAATTGTGGAGCCCACCATTTGCATGGCTAAAAGGTCACACCAAATACTGATTACGAAAAATCAAATAAAAAACCACATATCAACAGTTTCAAACCTAAGAAACTCATGACACAATCCAAGGCATGAAAATATCGTGCTTACAGACAATATCCGTTCTCTATCATACTCTCCCACTTCTTCTAGAAGCCTCACTTTCAATTGTCGAGACATGTCCTGTAGCATCAAGTTTCAATGTAGGTCATCCAACCATACAACCATGTGGGCCGACTCATGGGTAGAGAAAAAAATATGGGACTCAAATGAGATCCACACAAAACATTCCTTGTTGAGACGTTTCATCAAACAGTTAGCATGCATCACATACAGGAGATTATATACAATAGATTTGTCAGTTTTTACAAGGCCATTGTTCAGTGACCTAAATTCTGATATTATATATGATCCATGCACCAAAAACTAAAAAAAGGGGCCCAACTTGTATAAAATGAAAAGAAAAAAATTAATAATAACTGGTAATTTACTAACAAACTAGAGATTGGTAAGGAACATAATCAAAAGACTTAATCAAAACCCTCAATTCAAAAGACCCAAATTAGATGCATCAAGTCAAAAACACCTAATCAATTGTCCATATCAAAAAATCCCAAATCAAATGTACCTTGATGATTTGGGCTATGATTGGAAGCACGGTGTACCGTGATTTAGCCGAAATTTTTAGGGTTGAGTTCTTTCATGACCAAAAAGGGGTATTCTTCTGCTTCACTACAAGAAAGAGGGTTTTTAGCGACGAAGCTTTTTTTTTGTCACTAAAAGTCACTTTTACCGATGAAAATTTTCATCAGTAAAGGTTGTTTTCAATTTTTCAAACAAATTTGAAAAGTTACTTTTAGCTACGAAAATTTTCGTAGCTAAAAAACGTGGATGAGACTTTTAGCTATGAAAATTTTCATCGCTAAAAGCTGTAAACAATTTTTCAAAAAAATCGAAAGGTTTACTTTTAGCTATGAAAAGTTTCGTAGCTAAAAAATGTGGATGAGACTTTTAGCTACTAAAAGTTTCGTCGCTAAAGGTTGTAAACAATTTTTGGAAATTTCGAAAGGTTTACTTTTAGCTATGAATATTTCGTAGCTAAGAAACGTGGATGAGACTTTTAGCTACGAAACTTTTCATCGCTAAAGGTTGTAAATAATTTTTGAAAAAAATCGAAAGGTTTACTTCTAGCTACGAAAATTTTCGTAGCTATAAAACGTGGATGAGACTTGTAGCTACGACAAGTTTCGTCGCTAAAGGCTGTCAATAATTTTTTTAAAAAAAAATCAAAAGGTTTACTTTTAGCTATGAAAATTTTCATAGCTAAAAAACATATGAGACTTTTAGCTACAAAAAGTTTCGTCGCTAAAGGCTGTAAACAATTTTTGAAAAAAAACCGAAGGTTTACTTTTAGCTGCGAAAATTTTCTTAGCTAAAAAATGTGGATGAGACTTTTAGCTACAAAAAGTTTTGTCGCTAAATGCTGTAAATAATTTTTGAAAAAATTGAAAGGTTTACTTTTAGCTACGAAAATTTTCGTAGCCAAAAAACGTGGATGAGACTTTTAGCTACGAAATGTTTCCTCGTTAAAGGCTGTAAATAATTTTTGAAATACTTTTAGCTACAAAAATTTTTATAGCTAAAAAACGTGGATGAGACTTTTAGCTATGAAACGTTTTATCGCTAAAGGCTGTACACAATGTGGATGAGACTTTTAGCTACGAAAAGTTTCGTCGCTAAAGGCTGTAAACAATTTTTGAAAAAAATCGAAAGGTTTACTTTTAGCTACGAATATTTACGTAGCCAAAAAACGTGGATGAGACTTTTAGCTACAAAATGTTTCGTCACTAAAGGTTGTATATAATTTTTGAAATACTTTTAGCTACAAAATGTTTCGTCACTAAAGGTTGTATATAATTTTTGAAATACTTTTTTCTACGAAAATTTTCATAGCTAAAAAACGTGGATGAGACTTTTAGCTATGAAAAGTTTCGTCGCTAAAGGTTGTAAACAATTTTTGAAAAAAACGAAAGGTTTACTTTTAGCTACGAAAATTTTCATGGCTACAAAACGTGGATGAGACTTGTAGCTACGAAAAGTTTCATTGCTAAAGGCTGTAAACAATTTTTGAAAAAAATCGAAAGGTTTACTTTTAGCTACGAAAAGTTTCATAGCTAAAAAATATGGATGAGACTTTTATCTATGAAAAGTTTTGTCGCTAAAGGCTGTAAATAATTTTTGAAAAAAATTGAAAGGTTTACTTTTAGCTACAAACATTTTTGTAGCTAAAAAACGTGGATGAGACTTTTAGTTATGAAAGGTTTTGTCGTTAAATGTTATAAATAATTTTTGAAAAAATCGAAAGGTTTACTTTTAGCTACTAAAATTTTCGTAGCCAAAAAACATGGATGAGACATTTAGCTACAAAATGTTTCGTCGCTAAAGGCTGTAAATAATTTTTGAAATACTTTTAGCTACGAAAATCTTCAAAGGTAAAAAAAAACGTGAATGAGACTTTTAGCTACGAAAAGTTTCGTCGCTAAAGGTTGTAAACAATTTTTTAAAAAAATCGAAAGGTTTACTTTTAACTACGAAAAGTTTCATAGCTAAAAAAACGTGGATGAGACGTTTAGCTACGAAAAGTTTCGTCACTAAAGGGTGTTTTGAATTTTTGATAAAAACAAAAATCGAGAAGTTTCCTTTTAGCGACGAAATTAATTTCGTAGCTAAAGGTGGCTTTTAGCGACGAAAATATTCGTCGCTAAAGGGTGTTTTGAATTTTTAAAAAGACAAAAAAGTCGAGAAGTTTCCTTTTAGCAACGATATTAATTTCGTAGTTAAAAGCCACCTTTAGCGACGAAAATATTTGTCGCTAAAGGGTGTTTTGAATTTTTGAAAAAACAAAAACGTCGAGAAGTTTTCTTTTAGCGATGAAATTAATTTCGTAGCTAAATGTGACTTTTAGCGACGAAAATATTCGTCGCTAAAGGGTGTTTTGAATTTTTGAAAAGAAAAAAAAAAGTTGAGAAGTTTCCTTTTAACGACAAAATTAATTTCGTAGCTAAAAGCCACCTTTAGCGACAAAAATATTCGTCACTAAAGGGTGTTTTGAATTTTAACAATAAAAAATAAAAATAAAAAACAAATTCACGTTGTCTTAGAAATGTTCGTGGTAAGACTTTTATCGACGAAAATGTTCTTCGGTAAAAGTTTTTTCCTAAATCTTTTTCTGGTAATAATGTAAAAATGTTTTAATTTTTAAAAACTTTTGTCCGTAAAAATGTGTTTATATATATATATATATTATTAAAAGGTAATATTTAAATGATTTGTAATATCACATGAAAAAGAATATTGAGAAGGTTAGAAATTTTAACAATGTTTGAGAAAAATTTTGAGAACAAAAATAATGCTTTTGAAGAAAAAAAAATTGGCTATTTGAAATTTTTGAGAAAAAATTAAAATATGAGAAAATTTTTGAGATTTTGAAAATAAAAATTCCGAATTTGTATTTTAAATATTTTTTAAAATATTTTTTAATAAAAATGATATTTTGTTTAAAGATAAAAAAATATACATTTTGAAAAAAAAATGTTATTTTTAAAAGGAAATTGAAATTTATCTGTGAAAAATAAAATTACTAAATTATTATGCACATCCACTAATTTAACCTTCAACTGTTTTTGGACAATCTGATCAGTCTAGATTGAAGAGTAAATAACTTCAGATGTTTAAATCAAAATTCACTCAAATTGTTGATCAATTTTGTTTGCCCAATATATTTCTCATATGTAGCATGATCGGGGCGAGTAACTAGTCAAATTGAGGGTAATGATCAGTAAAATAGAGTGAATGGACTAGACATGTAAAATGGGTCAAATATTCTGGTCAAAATTGTGACTTAACTTATTGACCTCTTGAGAACCTAAGAATTGATGTTAGTAAGTTTTGTAGGCCTCATCATGATGTATGTCGAACATCAACACCGTGGATTTGATGTGTCCCCTTTAGGTTATGAGATATCTCAAAAATCATCGGTAAACGAAACTCAAGTGGACCATACCATCTAAAACTAATTGAAGACATCCTAAAAAAATATAAAAGCACTTGGTGGGGCCCACATGAGTTTTGGATACCGTTGAAACTTGGTTTAACCCCTCAACCAAGTGGGACACACATAATGAGTGGGTTGGATATGTGAATCACATCTAGGCATGCCTAATATATGATTATGAATGTTTTAAGGAAACCCCTCTCCATTATATTATTTGGTGTGGCCCACATTTAGGCTGATGTTTGTGTTTTCCTTTCATTCATATATTTTTTATATTATGAACATGTTGGATGACAAATAAACATTACTGTGGGCCTAAGGAAGGTATCAACGGTGGAAATCATTACCGAAATTTTGGGATAAACCCACACTGTTCATCCATTTTTCGAGATCATTTTATAGAATTATCCAAAAAATGAATCATATCCAAAGATTAAATAAACCACACCATAAATAAGGGGAACAGATCGGCTCCTCCCCCTACACCATCCAATGGCTGGTGGTTGGTGTCGTGTGGGCCCCACCATGATGTATGTGTTTAATCCATGCCGTCCATCTATTTTTAAAGATAATCTTATGGCATGCGACAAAACATGAAATTACTAAATTATTAGGCACATCCAGTAATTGAACCTTTAATCATTTTTAGACAATCTAATTAGTTTAGATTGAAGAGTAAATAACTTATATGTTTAAATCAAATTTCATTGAAATTGTTGATCAATCTTGTTTCCCTAATATCTTTCTCATATGTAGTATGATCGAGGCGAGTAACTAGTCAAATTGAGGGTAATGATCAGTAAAATAGCGTGAATGGACCAGACATGTAAAATGGGCCAAATATTCTGGTCAAAATTGTGACCCAACTTATTGACACCCTGAGAACCTAAGAATTAATGTAAGTTTTGTGGGGCCCATCACGATGTGTGTCGAACATCAACACCGTGCATTTGTTGTCTCCCCTTTAGCTTATGAGATATCTCAAAAATCATCCGTATACGAAACTCAGGTGGGTCATACCGTATAAAACTATGTGAAGACATTTAAAAAAATATAAACAGTATAATATTGGACGTCTACCATTTTGGGGCCACAAAAGTTTTGGATCAAGCTGATTTTTGTTTTTTCCCTTCATCTAGCCCTGTATGACCTAATCAACATATTGGATGTCAAATAGACAGTACAGTGAGCCTTAGGAGGATTTTAATGATGGATATCCAATTACTATTATTTTCATGTGGTGTAGTGCACCTGAGATTTCTATGGTGGGGTCCACTACAGATTTTTATCTGCCTCATTCTTTGGCTCATGACTTAAAATGATATCTCAAAATGGATGGACGGTGTGGATATAACAAATACATCATAGTGGGCCCCACAAAACTTGGTGTCGTCACCATATGACGTCCAAGAGGGAAACGGATTAGCTACTCCCCCTAACACTAGACCCGTGGCTGGTGGTCGATGCTCTATGGGTCCCACCATGATGTATGTGTTTCATCCATGCCATCCATCCATTTTTACATATCATATTAGGCTTTAATACCAAAAATGAGAGGAATATAAATCTCAGGTGGACCACACCACATGAAAATAATAGTGATTGGATATCCACCATTAAAACCCTCCTAAGGCCCACTGTACTTTTTATTTGACATCCAGTCTGTTGATTAGGTCATACAGGCCGAGATGAAGGGAAAAAATAAAAAATCAGCTTGATCTAGAACTTTTAATACCCCTAAAAAGTTTTTAATGGTCAAAATTTATTCAACACTGTTTCTGTAAGGTGGTCCACTTAAGATTGGGATATACCTCATTTTTTCTCTTATGCAATACAATGATCTAGAAAAATAGATGGACAGCATGAATGAAAAATATACATCATGGTGGGGCCTACAAAGCACCGACCACCAGCCAATGGCTGGTGGCAGGGGGAGTAGCCAATCCATTTCCCCAAATGGCAGTCCTACTCCCTCACCTCTCTCTCTCTCTCTCTCTCTCTCTCTCTCTCTCTCTCTCTCTCTCTCTCTCTCTCTCTCTCTCTCTTTTCCAGAAAACAATCACTTCTTCTAACAAACCTTTCCTAGAATAAAAAAAATCCCCCATTCTTCCTGTGTCTCATGCACAACTTCTCCTCCAAGAAAAGAGAATGCCTTCTTTGGAGAAACACGTCTAATCCCTCATCTCAGCAGCCCACCCCTTCCTACGTGACGAGCTGTCATCCGTCGATCCTAACCTCCCGACCCTCGTCTCCGTCCTCCGATCTGTGGGCGCGGGCGAGTGCTGGCATAAGCACGGCAGCTTCCTATAACCCTGTCGACATCTACGGCATCCTCAAGCTCTGGGGCGCACCGAATCCCGTAGCCCTCTGCAGCCATTGACCATGAGGTATCTCTCTCTCTCTCTCTCTCTCTCTCTCTCTCTCTCTCTCTCTCTCTCAATCTCTCTCAATCTCAATACCGATTGAAATGATTTGGGGATTTAGGGATTTGGGGATTTAGGGATTTAAGGATTTAGGGATTTAAGGATTTGGGGATTTGCTGTTTCAATCTCTTTTGTGAAACAAAGATGACGATATTTGAGGATTTTGCATCATAAATGCTTAACGTGTTTATGTTTTTTTTTGTTTTTAATTTCTCTCCATAAATATTTTGACATATGTTTATTTACTTGAAGTGTCATCCATTATCGTTTTCATGATCGAATCAACTCGGAAAGAGCGGAATCAATCCGATTCCATCCTTGAGAGAAGAGCTGTTCATAGAGTTCCTCAACCAAGGGATGGAATCAAAGGACATACGGAAGTTAGAAGGCCACACTGATAGGGTTTGGGGGCTGGCGTGGAATCCGGTGACAGGAGCTGCTGGGATAAGACGGTCAGAATCTTGCAGCAGAATCTCTCTGCCATGAAATCATATAAATAGGAATGCAAGGTGGGAATTTTTTCTTTTTCTTTTTCTCTTTTTCTTACTTTTGGAAAATGAGATTTACACCCTATTTTTTATGCACACACTTTTTTTCACTTTGGGTGTCTCTTTTGTCAACATTTGTGGATTATAGTGGGAATACAGGCTCTTGGAATGGGTGTTTAGGTAAAAAGAGAGACTTTGATACTCTGGTAGTAGGTGATGGATGATACACAGTCTCCTAAAAACTACTTAGAAGTTGCATTTAGAAGTCAAATTAAACTGTTGAAATTATCGTTCCCAGTTTAGATGTATCATGAACAAAAAATTGCACCTATTTAGATGTATCATAGGCTTTTTTATGTATCATTTATTTTGGACTAAAATCATTACTTAAAACCCACCGTGTTGCATGATTTAGTGGTGTTCAATGACTAATTGCAGCTAATTTTTCCTGCAGAAATTATACATGGTGGAGATATAAGAATATCCTGTTTGGTCCTTTTTTCTACTAAATGAAAATAGTATTCAAAACATCATGTTCTGAGTGCCCCTTTCAATGTCTTACGGTTTGTTTGGTTACACCAGATTTTATTAAATATCATAAAATTTTAAAACTCATCAAAACTCCAAATGAGATTGAAAACAGATATCTATAAACGTACATGACTTTTCCATTAAAACCCATCAATGCCTCACAGTGTGTGTTTTTTTTAATTGTCTTTTCTGCCAATAATACATACTTTTCTGGGTGCTAGGTTCAAATATGCCCTGTACGCCACAAGCAATTTATGTTCTGAGGAAGGCTAAAGTTCTGATTGTACCAAAAAAGGCTGTCAGTGCCGAAGGGGTATGAATATTTTTAGATAGTTAAAAATGAAAAATATCGTATGGGCCTTTTTCAACAAACCGTTAGCCTTTTGTTTAATAGGCCTTAAGTCCTAAGTAAATATGTTGGAGAGACTGAAAAGAATGTAAGGGACCTATTTTCGATCCGAGAATGACCAATGAGACTCGGGTGAAATGACTTTGCTTAGAGAAATGTCATGTTTTATAGTGATGGCTATGCCATACATGCCTATTTTGATAGTCTAATTTGTATTCCTTTCTTTCCTTGTTTTAGGTGATCAAAGTGATCTGCATGTTATCATTTTTTATGAAATTGATGTTATTTGCAAGGTACGTACCTTATTAAACTTTCACTTCAATGTACCTCAATTTATCCTTACTGTAAATGGAGAAAGAGTATATTGCACTGGATATGGATGAATTTCAATAGTGATAGCATTTCAAAATTGTGCTTATATATATGTATATGTATATATGGGAAATGGTACTATGAGGTCGACCTCATGGGAACTTCCCATGAGGTCGAGCTGTGTGGGCCCCACCGTGATGTGTGTTGAACATCAACATTGTGCATTTGATGGGTCATATACGGAACTTAGGTGGGATATCCCAAAAATCATTCGTGCATTTTAGAGAACCACTTACAATGAACCAACGTAATTGAATTCTAGTAACAACAAAGTGCTTATAACTTTCATGTTTTGAGATGGAAATTGATGCTCTGATTTAACTTCATTGCAGATTATAAAAGTTAGGAGCCCTTGAGTGGAACAAAGTGGTATTGAGTATTGAGTATTGAGTACAATACTATTCCAACAAGGTGAGTATTGAATACAATCATTGCATTTTTTTCATGCAGTGATTGCACCATTCATGGGATTTTAGCTGCATTTATTTAGTCCATCCATCTTGTTATCGCAGTGGTTTTGCTGATAGTTGGGTAAGTGCTGGTGTATGTATTTCAGTCGGCATATTTACAAGATTTTAAAAAAAAAAGTAAAAAGTTTTACTATTTCAGTAATCTTCATACCGTTTGTCCAACTACGTTCATTTAGTTCGCGAAGGATTATGGTTAACCCCAATTTAAACCTGATAAGGGTACTACTCCTAGTTAGCTTGAAACTTGATTGGATACATTCTTCTTTTCACTTCTTTGATATTCCATTATATTAAAGAAGTCTTGTACTAAGAAAGTTTTGATTCACAACTTAGAAAATCACAAAGCAACAATATTTTTGTGAATTCAAATTCCTCATGTTTGAAGTAACCTTGGATTCAAGCATGGCTTAAACTGAAATTCCTTCAATGCAAAAGAAAAGAAGAAGAAGAAGAAGAAGAAACTTTCTCTACATTCATCATTTCATTTATTTAATATTCAGTTGTAGTAAAGACGTCTTTTACTAAAAAGATTTGGACGGTGGAAGTTTTTGTGAACTTGGATTCCCTATATTTGTTTAAATAATGTTGTATTGCTCAATGAAGTTTTCTTTCCTTGCATTCATCTAGTTTACATTCAATCCAAATAGGCCTTTATGGTACAGTTGCTTTACCTTTTAATTCCTTTTTGTTTGGTGCTAATGAGATGCTTATACTGCCAATAAAAATAAATAAATAAATAAAAGGAAAAGGAAAAAAAAAGATCTGTTTTGGCATCATTGCCATTTGGAATCCAACAAACAAACAGTTAGCTAGCACAGATTCAGAGATCCTCTGAGATTGGAGGATCCCAACTAACACTTTGGATTCTTTTCAACTGAATATGGTCTGCTGTTGTATTTTCTTGTTAACTTTCAATTCCTAGATTGGGGTCAAGTTGTGTTGTTTATTAATTTCAAGAAGGGGCATCCCTTTCTTGTTATGCTTTGTGGTCTAATTCCTTTTTTGTTTGGTGCTAATGAGATGCTTATACTACCAATAAAAATATGTAAATAAATAGAAGGAAAGGAAAGAAGGAAAAAAAAAAGATCCGTTTTGGCATCATTGCCATTTGGGATCGAACAAACATATAGTTAGCTAGCACAAATGCAGAGATCTCCTAGATTGGAAGATCCCAACTAACCTTTGGACTCTTTTCAATTGAGTGTGGTCTGCCATTGTATTTTCATGTTAACATTTAATTTTTAGCCATTGTTTGGAGAGTTAGGATCTTCTAATCGAAGAATTTTCAGGGCATGCCCCATTCCCCCATCCATAGTGGAGCCAATTGGATCAATGCTCTAGATCACTGAACGATGGGCTGATGTGTATGGGATTCTAAAAGTCAGTAAACTATACATTTGTTCATGGGCCGTACAATTCCTCTTTACAGAAATGAAGTCAAGGAGTAATTAACATTGATTTCCCTTTTTATTTTCCTTAACTCATTGATTATAATTATTTCTTGTTATCAATTATATTTCTTTGATTCATTACACTCAATTCAAGTATGATTTGCACCAATTCAAGAGAGTGTACATTAGACATTCAATATATAAGATTGGAGTGAGACTGATTAGGCATTTAAATGTGTTGCAGGATGTTGTTTGAATTGCTTGTCCCAACAGGTGCACAAGTTGGGATGGATTGGACTTCTATCTTGAGAAAATGCCATGATTTCAGGTAATTATTATTGTAATAGAAAGTTAAAAAATTAAAAGAGAGAGAGATAATGAATTCATGGAAAAAAATGTTCTTTATGATTAGGGCTGCTTTTGCCGGATTTGATACAGAAATCATCACCAACTTCACAGAAAGACAAATAGCATCAGTGGCCATAGATTGTAACCTGGATTTAAACAAGGTTCTAGGTGTCATCAATAATGCTAACAGAATCCTCTAGGTCAGATTGTTGATTGGACCTAATTTTATTTAAATGATCTTGATAATCCATTTTATTGAAATGAGCAGACCCGGATGTGCGTCAGAGCTATCCGAATGTTGAGCGGGGGTTCGTGGAAGGTGGGAACCGCTGTTATGACCATGATGAAGCTGTCCATTTCCTATGGACAGTATTGGAGTGGCCTGGCCATTTGGACAGGCCGTGTTTATGTATTAACTCGAATTTGTTGGTGCAGACCCGGATGTGCGTCGGAGCTATCCGGATGTTGAGCGAGAGTCCTTGGAAGGTGAGAACCGCTGTTATGACCATGATGAAGCTATCCATTTCCTATGGACAGCATTGGAGTGGCCTAGCCATTTGGACAGGCCGTGTTTATGTGTTAGCTCGAATTTGTTGGAGCAAACCCGGATGTGCGTCGGAGCTATCCGGATGTTGAGCGGGGGTCCCCGGAAGGTGGGAACCGCTGTTATGACCATGATGAAGCTATCTATTTCCTATGGACAGTATTAGAGTGGCCTGACAATTTGGACAGGCCATGTTTATATCTGTATTTGCTCGAAATTAATGGACCACACCCGGATGTGCGTCGAAACTATCCGGATGTTGAGCGGGGGTCCCTAGAAGGTGGGAACCACTGTTATGACCATGATGAAGCTGTCCATTTCCTATGGACAGCATTGGAGTGGCCTGGCCATTTGGACAGGCCGTATTTATATCTGTATTTGTAGGGACCATACCCTTAACCTATTCTCAAAACCCAAAACCTATAACTACAAGCTAAACCTTAACCTAAACCTATAACCTATAACCTAAACTCAATTCCCTAAAATATAACTTACAACCTAACCTAAACCTATACTTATAACCTAAACCTATTCTCAAATCCCAAAACCTATAACCTAAACCTAAACCTAAACCTATAACCTATAACCTATAACCTAAACCTATAACTTAAACTCAATTCCTTAAACTCTAACCTACAACCTAACCTAAACCTATACTCATAACCTAAACCTATTTTGAAATCCCAAAACCTATAACCTAAACCTAAACCTATAACCTTAACCTAAACCTAAAACTTAACTTATAACCTAAACCTTAACCTATAACCTTAACTTATAACCTAAACCTATAACCTAAACTCAATTTCCTAAACCTTAACCTATAACCTAACCTAAACCTAAACCTATAACCCGAACCGATTTCCTAAACCTAAACCTTAATGTATTCTCAAATCCTTAAACCTAAACCTACACCTAATCCTAATCTCAACTCCCTAACCTAAACCTAAACCTAAACTTGAAAACCCAAACCTAAACCCGATCCCGAACCCGAACCCGATTTCCTAAACCTAAACTTATAACCTTAACCTAAACCTATTCTCAAATCCTAAAACCTATAACCTAAACCTAAACCTTAACTTAAACCTAAACCTTAACCTATAACCTAAACCTATAGCCTAAACTTAATTTCCTAAACCTTAACCTATAACCTAACTTAAACCTAAACTTATAACCCAAACCCGATTTCCTAAACCTAAACCTTAACGTATTCTCAAATCCCTAAACCTAAACCTAAACCTACACCTAATCCTAATCTCAACTCCCTAACATAAACCTAAACCTAAACTTAAAAACCCAAACCTAAACCCGATCCCGAATGTGAACCCGTTTTCCTAAACCTAAACTTATAACCTTAACCTAAACCTATTCTCAAATCCCAAAACCTATAACCTAAACCTAAACTTAAACCTAAACCTTAACCTATAACTTAAACTTAATTCCCTAAACCTTAACATATAACCTAACCTAAACCTAAACCTATAACCTAAACTTAATTCCCTAAACCTTAACCTATAACATAACCTAAACCTAAAACTATAACCTACACTTATAACCTAAACCTAAACCTATTACCTTAACCTAAACCTAAACCTATACTTATAACCTAAACCTATACTTATAACCTAGACCTATTCTCAAATCCCAAAAGCTATAACCTAAACCTAAACCTTAACCTAAACCTAAACCTATAACCTATAACATAAACCTACACTTCTAACCTATAGCCTAAATCTAAACCTAAAAGCCAAACGTAAACCCGATCTTGAACCCAAACCCGATTTCCTAAACCTAAACCTTAACGTATTCTCAAATCCCTAAACCTAAACCTACATCTAATCCTAATCTCAAATCCCTAACCTAAACCTAAACATAAACATGAAAACCCAAACCTAAACCCGATCCCGAACCCGAACCCGATTTCCTAAACCTAAACTTATAACCTTAACCTAAACTTATTCTCAAATCCCAAAACCTATAACCTAAACCTAAACCTATAACCTTAACATAAACCTAAAACTTAACCTATAACTTAAACCTTAACCTATAACCTTAACTTATAACCTAAACCTATAACCGAAACTCAATTTCCTAAACCTTAACCTATAACCTAACCTAAACCTAAACTTATAACTCGAACTCCGATTTCCTAAACCTAAACCTTAATGTATTCTCAAATCCCTAAACCTAAACCTACACCTAATCCTAATCTTAACTCCCTAACCTAAACCTAAACCTAAACTTGAAAACCCAAACCCAAACCCGATCCCGAACACGAACCCGATTTCCTAAACCTAAACCTTAACCTATTCTCAATTCCCTAAAGCTAAACATAAACCTATAACCTTAACCTAAACCTATAACCTAAACCTAAACCTAAAACCTAAATGTATTCTCAAATCCCTAAACCTATAACCTTAACCTAAACCTATTCTCAAATCCTAAAAAATATACTTATAACCTAAACCTAAACCTTAACCTATAACCTAAACCTATACTTATAACCTTAACCTAAACCTATTCTCAAATCCCAAAACCTATACTTATAACCTAAACCTAAACCTTAACCTATACTTACAACCTTAACCTAAACTTATAACCTTAACCTAAACCTATTCTCAAATCCTAAAACCTATACTTATAACCTAAACCTAAACCTTAATCCATAACCTTAACCTAAACTTATAACCTTAACCTAAACTTATTCTCAAATCCCAAAACCTATACTTGTAACCTAAACATAAATCTTTACCTTCATCTTTGTGATTTTTTGTATTTTTGTTTATGATGTTAAGCTTATATGTATTTATGCATGAATGAATGTGATGTTTTATTTAAACCAATCTGATTTAAATGATTTTAAACTCGCAAGTATACGAATCAGATGTAGATATGGTACGTATTACGAGATCGTTCCCACGATGACTGGTTGTCACAATTCGAAATTTAAGACTCTTCTTAACTAATCCAACGAATAGTGTAGCAAGCAATTCAAAAAAAATAATCTAAAAGGATAACCGAGAGCAATGAGTAAAATCCAATTAAAGAGAATACTAGGACTTTTCAATCTACCCCTAATTATCCTAACCCTTATTTTACCTGTTGATTCACCCTAATTCAGATTGGTATAAATTTAATAAACAAAGCACACCCTATGTCCTTGGTCGGGCACACAGAATGTATAATCCTTTAAAGCATATGGATCACATCTTTCCATCCATGGTCAGGCATGGATAGATGTATATTCTTGTTTCTTCCTCTATAGGAAACCTGTTCATGGTCAGAAACAAGCACCTAGAGTAATATTCCAAACAACATCCACATCTAGACTTTGGTTAAGCTCATAGAATGGAGAAGTACAGAAATCTCAGAAAAGCACACTAGAGAAAGAAACAAATCAATCAAATCCAGATGAATTCAACATATAATAAGTGTCATTCAAATTAGGGGCTTCATCTCAGCCCTAGCTAAGAAATTAGCAACTCATGAAAGTAATTAGAAAGAAGTAAAAATAGGATTTAAAACATAAAAACATCTCTCTCTCTCTCTCTCTCTCTCTCTCTCTCTCTCTCCTCTTTGGCTCTCCTCCAGCTCTGGATCTCCCTTCATCCACGTTTTGCAACTCTTTTTATAGCTGATGGAGTGGCTGGAGTGGTAGAAATCGGATTTGGAAAGTTGTCGCACGCGCAGCGAAGGCCTTTTCGCAGCCAAGTTCAGGGCCTCGAAACATGGCACTTTCCTCCCTCAAATTCCAAACAAACATCATCCCTTAGGACTTTCTTGGGTCTCTACATAATGGATGGTTCAGATCTACCATACGATCAAAGATGGTGGCCCACAATCGCCTGGAAAACCAGATTTCCTAATATATGCGAAAGCTTTCGCACCCTTTCGCTGTCGTGATCAGTGGGCCCCACAGAATTATTTTCGGGGAAATCCACCCCATCCATTGGATTCAGGACAAAATTTTAGTAAATAATGGGTGGTTTTGAACATCCATTGACGCGTTCTAGAGAAGAGATCACAAAAAGATCAGATTTGAATGTTGCAGGGCAGCCCTTTTGTGGCCTCTGTATCACACACATGTACACGCATGGTTGCAAAGTAGCAACATGGTTTTGTAGTATTCGCGGCCATCTACACAATAGGCGGTTTGGATTGGACGTACGGCTATTGTGTGGGACTCACCAGCTTCCGCAAAACGGATAGCGTCCGTCTGTTTCGCAGGCACCGAAAACGACAATTGCCGCTGTGAGGAGAAGCCGCGAGTCAGCCGCTTTGACTGATGCAACCGGTCCGGTGCACGGCGGGCACGTGTGCACACTATGTACACATGCTGTACATACGGGGCCCACTGTGATGTTTCTACAAAATCCAATCCATTCATTCAATTAGTATCCCTATTTAAGGCGTTGACACCAAATTTTAGGCAGTTCCAGATATCAGGTGGGCCCCACTTAAGGTATTAAGAGGCTGATCTGTCTGTTGGGGCACTTCCCGAGATCTTCAATGAATGAAATTTAATACGTACGGTTAATTTATAGTCCCCATCACATGTGTGAAGTTTCGGGTCAATCGGATGGCGGGAACCATGTGATCTTGCATTCTAGACTAATTTCGGGCCTCTTTAACGTGAACCGCTTGATTTCCTCGGATATCTGGCATGTAAATTCATTGATCTCAGTCTTCTGGAGTCCGTTCCTTGCTCTGGTACTTCGGAGCATCAAATCCACGCTTTTAATATCCTTTTTCAATTAACGCTCCTGATTACACCCTGCAATAACAATATAATTAAAATACTCTGTTAAGCATTATCATATACATAAAATCTGTCAATAATCGGGGTCTGAGATGCAATATTCGACCCTCATCAGAATGTGATGTGGATAGGATTGTTTGTGTTTGGATGAATGTAGTTTATGTTTGGATGGATTTACTAGTTTGGGTTTATATGGATGTGAATGTGAATATGATGAAATATATTATATAACAGGTGTATATCAGGATGAATATGATGAAATATATTGTAACAGGTATATATCAGGAATTTTGTGCGGAATTTTGTACTCGAATATTTAAAAAAAAAAGAGAGACTTTTGCCTACGAAAATTTTCGTAGGTAAAAGTTTTATAAATATTTTTACCTATGAAAATTTTCATCGGTACAAGTTTTTTACGTATTTTTTAGCGACGAAAATGTTCGTCGCTAAAAGTTTTGTAATTATTTTTAGCGACGAATACTATAAAAGTTTAACATTTATTCTTTAGCGACGAAAATGTTCGTCACTAAAAGTTTTGTAATTATATATATTTAGCAACGAAAACTAACGTCGCTAAAAGTTTAACATTTATTTTTTAGCGACGAAAATGTTCGTCACTAAAAGTTTTATAATTATTTTTAGCAACGAAAACTAACGTCGCTAAAAGTTTAACATTTATTTTTTAGCGACGAAAATATTCGTCGCTAAAAGTTTTGTAATTGTTTTTGGCGACGAAAACTATCGTCGCTAAAAGTTTGTAAAAATTCAGTAAAAGTAACTTTTAGCGACGAAAATTTTCGTCGCTAAAAAGCTTGCCTTTGCTGATGATTAAAATTTTTCATCAATAAAAACTTGTTGCCACGGTCTTTTGGCGACGAATTTAGTGACAAAAATTTTTGTCGCTAAAACTTTTTTGCTACGAAAATTTAGCTTTTAGCGACAAAAATTTTCGTCGCTAAAGGTGGGATTTCTTGTAGTGCTTGTTCTTTCAACTTCAATAGCTTGTTCGTAGAAGCACTGGCCATGGCTGCATATGGAATAAGAGGAACAATCCTCACCTCTTACACTTCCTCTCTTGTTATTTTCCCATCTACATTGCTATACACACTACGAAAACACCACCAAACCTCAATAAACAAAGAGAGAGAGAGAGAGGGTCGGTCAGTTTTTGTAGGGAGGAGAGAAGGGTTTTGGGAGATGAGGGTTTGAGAGTGTCGAGTGTTGGAGAAGGGTTTGGAAGAGTAAGGATTCGGTAGAACAGGTGAGAGAGAGTGAGAGAAATGGGGGGAGATTTGGGCACGGCTCTATTTTGAGCGTGCGCCCAATTTTGGTCGTAGGGACCATGGACGGTCCTCTTAGGGGCTCCGTGGGGCCCACCATAATGTATTTGCTTTATCCATTCCGTTCATTAATTTTAATAAATTATTTTGGTTAATAATCTCAAACATAAAGTAGATTAAAGGCCCAAGTAGACCACACCATAGGAAGCACATGTGATTTAATCTTTATGTTTCCTACCGTGTGGTCCACTTTAGCCTTCGATCTAGATGATTTTTGGTTTCATGCCCTATGATAATATTTCAAAATATATAGATGGCTTAGATAGAACACATAAAATTTTTTAGGCCCTATAAGGCCTCTTATACCACCGTTAATTATTAATGGTGTGGCACCTTTTTAGGTACGAATTAAAACCGTAGTAAGTTTAGGTACGGTTTATATCCGTAGCAAAAAACTAACGTAGTCTGTATCCTTTGCCCCTTTTTTTGGTAGTGAAAAGAGAGTCCAAATATACATAACAAAATAATTGAGTGGCTACCCGAAGGCTTATACAAACTAATGTCTTAAGTTTTTACAATACACGACAGTACAAATTAAATACGAATGAAATGAGAAATAAAGAGTCACAAGATCATCTAGCTCCTCCTATTCCACGTGAACACCAATATGCCCATCATCTCTATATCCTGCATACTAAATATGGTTTGATAGCGCCAATGGCTATCTCAGTGAGGTACAACCGCCAAGATTTACTAAACATTAAGATAATTAATCATAGTTTTTAGAAACAATATATAATGAATAGTTTTCATAGTAATAAGATAATTCAACATGGGCCTTAAATCATGTGGGGCCACTGACAATATAGACCATCCATTGTCAATAATTTTTTCTTAACATTAGACAAAGTGACGGGGTTCATTGGACAAAGTGACGGGGTTATTAGACGAAGTGACAAAGTTATATTAAACAAAGTGAGGAGGTTGCTCGACAAAGCAACATGATTCCACTAAACAAATTAATAAAGTTAAATGAGACAAAGCAAATAGGATTCCATTAGACAAAGTTACAGATTGTTGGAAAAAGTGATGGGTTGCCAGACAAAGTGACCTGGTTCCACTAAACGAAATGATGAGGCTAGAAGACAAAGTGACTGGGTTACACTAGACAAAGGGATGAGGTTGTTGGACAAAGTGACGAGGCTGTTAGATGAAGTGATGAGGTTCATTAGACAAAGTGATTAGGTTGTTGGACAAAGTAATGAGGTTCTACTAGACAAAGAGACTATGTAGTAGGACAAAGTGATAAAGTTCTACTGTATCAAGTGACGGGGTTATACAGAGAGTGACGAGGATGCTAGACAAAGTGACAGGAATCCACTAGATAAAGTGAAAGGGGTGCTAGACAAAGTGACAAGGTTCTAATACACAAAATGACGTGATAATTGGACAAAGTATAGGAGTTCCATTAGACAAAGTAATGATATTCTGCTAGATTAAGTGATGGGGTTGTCAGACAAATTGATAGGGTTTTGCTTGATAAAATGATGAGTTTTTGAATAAAGTGACTTGGTTCTAATAGAAAAAGCGACGATGTTACTATGCAAAGTGACAGGATTTTACTAAATAAAGTAGCGAATTGTCAAATAAAATGATAGGGTTTTAATAGACAAAGTGACAAGTTCATTTGACAAAGTAATAGGGTTCCATTAGATAAACTAATGTGTTCATTTTATATAATCATCATGGTGGGTCTTATAAATTTCAAGGATAGATGTCTCTCTTCCAAATATTTTCTTTGGTGTGGCTTACATAAATCTTGTGTTAACCTTTTTTTATATATATATTCAGACCTAAATGATTACGCATTTAATTGTCAAAATGGATTTTGCATACACATTATGGTGGGCCCCCGCTAAAAATTTAATCCTCATACTTCTCCAATTGTAAAGAGAGTTTATATATATATATATATATTATATATATATATATATATATATATATATATATATATATATATATATATATATATATATATATATATGGGGCGTGACTCTTGATTTTTCAAGGCCCACTGCGATGTATATGTAATATCCACTATAACCATTAACTATTAAGTCTCATATTGAGCCTAGAAATACACACTAAACGAAATAGTTGGGAGAGAGATATCTACCCTTTCTTATAAAGGGTCAAATATTATATTTACATCAAAATCTACTTCAACAACTAGGTTATTAAAAGAATTTTTTTTTTGCCAAAAGTCATACCGATATATGAATAACTTGGGCCAAACTAATGGAAACAATTTGGAAGGTGAGGATTGTTTATACACTGTTTACAATCATGTGGTCAACCTGAATTATAGATAGAACTGATTTTTTCGGCATGTGGCCTAAAATGGATTGACGCACCTTGTAGTTCAGGTTGATTTTCCAGAAAACATCATAATATGGCCCACCTAAGCCACTAACTATTTGCTTAGACAAGTGGCTTTGACAAAGGGGACATTGGTAGTATATACCACCAACTACAATACTGTGTGTTATTGGAAAAGCTCTATTGGCTCCACGATGATGTATGTATTTTATCCACACCGTCCATCCATTTTTATAGATCATCGTAGTACATGAGAACAAAATTGAGGAAGATCTAAATCTTAGGTGGACCACACCACAAGAAACATGGATGATTAGAAGATTAAAAACTAGGTGGACCACACCAGAAGAAACATGGATGATTAGAAGATTAAAAACTTATTGTGGGCTACAAAAGTTTTGGATCAAGATGATATTTGTATTTCTCTTCATCCATGTATTTGTGATGTTATCAGTTGGTTGGATGGAAAATAAACATTACATTGGGCTCTACAAAGTTTATAATGTGTGTTCAATAACCACTTTTTCTATGGTGTGGTCCACTTGAGTATCGATCTATCTATTTTTAGACTCATGCCCTGATGTAAGTGGGCAAAATGGATAAACGGTGTAGATAAAAAAAACAACCATCATGGTTAGAGGTGGGCATCAAGTCGATTCAAACCGAGTTAGGGCTGACTTGACTCGATTCGGTTTTGAAATACGCTTAACCCAAACTCGACTTGACTTGATACCGAGTCCAGCATGCCTAACCCAATCCGAGTCCGGGTCTGGCCTAGACTAATCCGGACAGAATCTGACCCGATCACAAGTATCGATTCGGGTCGAGTCTTAAAATAATATGAGAAAACGGGTGGATGGAGTAGATATACAACGCATAGATCAAGGTGGGCCCACGACGAGGATCCTACAGATATCACCCATCCTAGGTCGCAATTAATATTCCTTGCTAATCAAACAGATTTTGTAAATATTTTTTTTATCTTATAAAATTGTCGTGAGATGACATGGCCTAATTAAATTTTAGAAGAAAGAAATTGGAGGCGGATTAGATACTGACACATTGAGTAGCTAGACTCGCTATTGAAGTGACGCTACCAAATTCTGTGGGGCCCACCATGATGTATGTGTTGTATCCACATTGTCCATCTATTTAGAAAGATCATTTTAGGGCATGATCAAAAGAATGAGGTAGATCCAAAGCTGGAGTGAACCCCACCATAGAAAACAGTGAGGAGAGTGACGTCCACCATTGAAGCCTTCCTAAGGTCCACCATGATTTTTATTTGAGATCTAACTTGTTCATAAGTTAACATAGATATTGAAGAAGCGAAAACACAAATATCAACTTCATCGAAAACTTTTGTGGCCCTTAGAAGTTTTTAATGGTGAGCGTACTCTCTTCACTGTCTTCCATGGTGGGGTCCACTCGAGTTTTGGATCTGATTCATTCTTTGGGTCATGCCCTAAAATGATCTCTCCAAATGGATGGACGGTGTGGATACAAAATATACATCATGGTGGGACCGACATAACCACGTGATGTCACTTTAGTAGCGAGTCTTGCTACTCAACTTGTGAGTTGAATCCCCAAATGAAAACTTTAATAAAAATTACGGTGGACCTTAAGTTAACATGGACATTAAAGAAGGAAAAACACAAACATTAGCTTGATCGAAAACTTTTGTGACCATTAAAAGTTTTTAATGGTGGGCATGACTCTCTCCACTGTTTTTGGTGGTGGGGTCCACTCGAGTTTTGGATCTAATTCATTCTTTGGCTCATGCCCTAAAATGATCTCTCCAAACGGATAGACAGTGTGGATACAAAAGATACATCATGATGGGACCCACATAACTAGGTGACATCACTCTAGTGGTGATTCTCACCGCTCAAACCGTACGCTGAATCCCCAAATTGAAGGGAAGCTGGTAACGAGTAACTCACTAGGTTAGCGTGCTGAGTAAACTCTGTGGGTTCCACCATGATTTATGTATTTTACATCCATCAATTTTACCATTGGACCACACCATAGGAAACAATTGAATTGAACGTGTACCATCTAAAATTTCCAGGGGGCTACAAAAGTTTTGGATCAAGCTTATATTTGTGTTTTCTCTTCATCCATGCCGGTATATCTTATGAACAGGTTGGATGACAAAGAAACATCACTGTGGGGCCTAGCAAGGTTTCAATGGTGGAAATCATTATCCCCACTGTTTACTGTGGTATGATCCACTTTATACTTGGATATACTTCAATTTTGGGATCAACTCCTTAAATTAGATGGAAAAACGGATGGACGGCCTGGATAGACTACATACATACAAGGTGGCCCAACTGAGTTTACTGGGCATGGTAAGAGCAAGAGCCTACTGTAATCGGTATGCAATCCGATTTTCAAACGAACCGTATAACAGCGTTAGACTTCTCGTTAAATGTAATTATTTTTAATATATTATAAAAAAAAAAAAAAAAAAAAAAAACCTGGTGTCGTGGCACTTAAAGTGACGTGGACCAATAATAATATTGGATTCAGCTGCTCGCTGTTTCCGGGATGCAGAGGATCCGCGCTCCTCTATTTATGGTGGGAATGTGCATCCTCACGTTGGGTCTCATGTGATTCCTCATCACAGGAAATGGATTGGCTACTCTACCTGCCACCAGCCAATGGCTGATGGTCGCTGCTCCATGGACCCATCATGATGTATTTGCTTCATCCATGCCGTCCATCTATTTTTATAGATCATTTTATAATTTAAGACAAAAAATGGGGTCTATCTCAATCACAAATGGGCCACATTACAGGAAACAATGTTGAATGAACGTTAGACCATTAAAAACTTTTTGTGGGGCCATAAAAGTTTTGGATCAAGCTGATCTTTGTTTTTTCCCTTCATCTGGGTCTGTATGACCTAATCAACATATTGGATGTCAAATAACAGTACAGTAGGCCTTTGGAGGATTTAAATGGTGGATATCCAATCACTATTGTTTTCCCGTGATGTGGTCCACCTAAGATTTATAACCCTCATTTTTGGGATAAAGCCTTAAAATAATCCGTAAAAATGGATGAAGCACATAAATCATGGTAGGCCCACACAGAGAGTAGCCAATCCGTTTCCATCATCAAATTACATTTGCTTTCAGAGAAATGCCAAGTGCACTTGCTACACGGTCAGCCACACGTGCCAAGGTGAGAAATCCAAGCCGCTCATCAAGCTTTCCCCAGCAAGAAGATTCTGTGATCTGAAAATGAGTTTGGCGTAATTTATCTTGTGGGCCACACAAGTACTTTGAATGTGGACCTCTAGGGGACGGTTTGTTTTAACCTTCCCTTCTTTTGTACACAGTAAGCCAGCCAAGCTAATGTACTAGCTTGAATTTTATACCAGGGAATACATGCAGGGTCCGTCTGATGAGCGGATTAGATCTCGCAAGTTATCACGTGTGAAGTGGAAAGCGAAAACATTAGGATTGGCCTCAGGGAAGGTGTGGTAGAAAGACGTCAAGACCACTTTGGAGGAGACTTTCTTTAATTTTCCTCGTCTTTTTCTTCCCTTGTAAGTGAAAGCTCATTCACGAGAAGATGGGTCCATAAATTTCGATTTTTTTATTTTAAATACGGATCATCACGACCGTTTAATAATCATAAATAGGGACAGAAATATTATAGTTTTTGTCTGAAATAATAGGACGAACAGATGAGTTCATATGACGCTTTTAGGATTTTCGCTGAGCGAATAGTTAGTATTGAAAAAATAACTTTTTAGGGTTCGACTGCTGCTATTTTTATGAAAATACCCTTGAACAGTTAGGATAAGTAGTTATAGAAGGAGGGGTATTTTAGTTTTCTTAGGCTCATCCTTACAATAGTAGTTTGCAAAATAAATTTCATTGCAGCGAGTAAACTTGCGGGCTGAAACCTGCGGTATATACGCCTCGAGAACCTCGAGCAAACGACAAGAAAACTACGTGACAATACTTGGTCGAACACATACTCGACGTTATGCATCTTTCAAAATGCTGTAGAGCCGTCTCTTATTCTGACACCTGTCCAGTCAAATCCCACCAGGTGGGTCACGTTGGCAGGGTAACCACGCCGCCTCCTTCCAACCGGCGGAAGCTATACAGGAACTATCACTACTTCCAAGTGGCGTCTACTCCGTCCATCTTACCAGCTCATGTCGAGACATATGCCCAAAATTAAGCTGATCAAACTTAAGTCGGAGCACACATCGGGAAACAGTGAAGATCTTACCTTATCAATTGAAACCCTTAGGGCTATATTTAGAAGTTTTGAATCAGGCTAATATTTGTAATCTGAGTTCATCTCTGTGTAAATAACCCTCCAAACGGTGAGTGTTTCCATCCCCAATGGTCTAGCCCACTACAGTTTTTGGATCCACCAGTGTTTAAACTCATATGTGTGGATGAACAGCCGTGAAGAGAAACAGAACAATTGTCTACATTCAACCAAAATGCCCAAAGATTTATGACGGGGATCAGATTTGGTAGATGTTCCATTCGTGAGAGGCCAACAAACCAACTGAGTCAGCCAGGTAGGGCACCCTTATACAATATAATAATGAGAGCAGGTCAGGTGAGACTGCGGCCTCACTGAAGACAGTGCGGCCAATACGAGGGGTTACCATGGGCCCACCTTGATATATGTATTATGTATCTGCCGTTCAATCATTTTTTTCATATCATTTTATGGCAGTCCCAAAAATGAAGTTGATCCAATTATCAGGTAGACCATGCCATAAGAAAAGTCGTGATCACTGACATCCCTATCATTAGAAACTTCTCAAAGCCCACCCTAATGTTTTTGTAGTGTTTATTTACTGTGTAATCTGTTGATAAGGATACATAAGCCTAGATGAAGGGAGAAAAAAAAAAAAAAAAACAAATATTAGCATCAGCATGATCTAAAACTTTTGTGACATTAACGTTCAATCAACACTGTTTCCTATATATGATCCACCTTATAATTGGATCAGTTTGATTTTTAAGATAGTGTTATAAAATAATGTGGAAAAATGGATGGACGGCATGGATACCTAATACACACATAAAGGCCCCGTCTTGGGTGAGGCCGGGGTCTCACGTATTCCGCCCTCCATAACAACGGACGCGGATTGCGTCCTACCCCCGCCCGGACGGTAATCCATCCGGGCAGGGCTCTCTGGGCCCACTGTGATGTAAGTTTTTTATACACTCCGTTGATATTTTCTCTCAGATCATTTTAAGGCATGAGATAAAAAATGAAGTAGGTTCATAGCTCCAGTGGGCCACACTAAAGGAAGCTGCAGTGATATGACACTCACCGTTGAAACATTTCTAAGGGCCATCGTGATGTTTTTTTTTTTACTATACAACATATTCATTAGGTCACGTAGACGTGGATGAAGCGAAAACATAAATATCAGCTTCATCTGAAACTTCTCTAGCTCCTAAGAAGTTTTTAATGGTGAACGTTTAATCCCCAATTTGTGGTCCATTTAAGTCTTTTGAGTGGCTATATTTTTGTGTCATAGGTTAAAATGATTTGAGGGAAAATATCAACGGTGTGGATAAAATTATTACATTACAGTGGGTCCCAGAGAGCCCTGCCCGGACGGATTACCCTCCGGGCAGGGGTAGGATGCAATCCGCGACCCCAAAATAACACGGTCTTTCCAACTGGCCTGGAGTAGTCATCAGTGGACAACACATTTGTAGAACACCCTACTTTTATGAGTCCCACCATACTTTATATATAAATCCACTCCATCCTTAAACTGACAACCTTTATTTGAACCGTACATACTAAATATCTGGAGAAATTTAGGACTGTGGATGCCACCTTTTATCCAGCTGTTTTTACGAAACAATACAAACTTTGTTTGGAACTTAGACATGCTCGTACGGACAGCAAATTTGAGGATGAAAATACCCCTCCCTTCCTTTCGAAGACGAGCGTTGACGCTCCTCCAACCGAGTGTTGTACGAACGGCTCAAAAGAGATCAAAGTTACATGGCCCCACAGCTATGTATTTATTATATCCACAACGTTCATCCATATTTCGAGATCATTTCGGAGCATTATCCAAAAAAAAATAAAAATTCATATCCAAAGATCAACTGGACCACACCACAAAGAGCAGTGGGAAAGCTAATTTTCACCGTTAAAAATTTTGTAGGGCCCACCATAACATTTGTTTTCCATCCAATCTATTCATAAGGTCACAAAGGCCTGGATGAAGAGGAAAAAAAAATTTCATAATGATCCAAAACTTCTGTAACTCCTAAAAGGGTTTCAAAGGTAGACGTTCAATTCCCCACTGCCTCTTACAGTGTGGTCCACTTGATAGTTAGATCTGTCTTATTTTATGTCTCAAGCTTAATATGAGCTCACCAAATAGATGGGCAGTTTGGATATAACACAGACCTCATGATGGGACCCACAAAAGGCGGTGGGGATTTACAACAGCAAAAAATAAATAAAAATTTAAAAAACCCAGTAGCTATAGCTACGGATTATAACCGTAGTGCTAACCGTAGCTCCTGCTTTGTCGATATGTATCGAAGGCCTTTCGATATATCGAAAAAGGTCCCGACCTGTCTAGTGAGTTTGCCTCAAAAATACTGCAGCTTTTCCTATGGCTATGGATTATAACCGTAGCCATAACTGTAGTACGTTGCACTATGATTTTAAAAAAAAAAAATTTTAAATTTTTTTTACATGGAGAACTTTATTCTACCTACATTTTTCTCTAACACATATTTATATAAATATGTATATATGAGCATATAAATTTTTTTCTCTCTTTTAATTCATTTCTTTGTCTATTTATTCAACAAACATATCTCCTAAACTAGAATAATTTACTTAATATACCACATATGATTTTGGGGTAGGAGAAGCTAATTTAACCAACAAACCTAGTTATTTTCCAAGATTCCATCAGGTCGATGGTCGAAAATCCATTTCATTCACTTTATGGTCAATTTCAATCACTTCGCAGTCAAACTGGAAATTGAGCGGGGCAAAAATGAAATTGAGCGGGGCAAACTAGAAATTGAGCAGGGCAAACATGAAATTCAGCGGGGCAAACATTAATTGAGCAGGGCAAACTAGAAATTAAGTGGGGCAAACATGAAATTGAGCAGGGCAAACATGAAATTGAGCGGGGCAAACTAGAAATTCAGCAGAGCAAATATGAATTTCAGTGGGGCAAACATGAAATTGAATGGGGCAAACTAGAAATTCAGCGGGGACAAACATGAAATTGAATGAGGCAAACATGAAATTGAGTGAGGCAAACTAAAAATTCAGCGGGGTAAATATGAATTTTAGTTGGGTAAACATGAAATTGAGTGGGTCAAACACGAAATTCAGCGGGGCAAACATGAAATTCAGCGGGGCAAACTTGAAATTCAATGGGGCAAACATGAAATTCAGCTGGGCAAACATGAAATTGAGCAGGACAAACGGTGGGAAATAAAATATATTCGCATTTTCCCTTCGTTAATGTTTAAGAGACCTTATGAACCAGTTAGATGGTAAATAAACATATTAGGCCTAGGAGCACTAGTCTGTCTAGAGCTCAGAACTGGCAGGGCAGTACCTAATCCACCGTTAGACTTTCTTAACATGTCAGCTCGTCAAATGATCGCGTGTTGTGCCTGAGAGGGAAGCTGATTGGCTGATGAACAACTATTGTAGGTACATGTCATTGGAAGAGGAGCACTGATGCTCCTCGATCTCCAAGTTGTATGAACGGTTCAAAGGAGATCAAAGTTACATAGCCACATAGTGATGTATTTATTATATCTAGATTATTTTAGAGCATTATCCAAAAAACTGAATCATATCCAAAGATCATCTGGACCACACCATAAATAGTAGCAGCAATAATGATTTTCACCTTTAAACAATTTATAGGGCCCATCGTAATGTTTATTTTACATCCAATCTTTACATAAGGTCACAAACACCTAAATGAAGAGTAAAAACAAATTTCATATTGATCCAAAACTTCTGTGAGCCCAAAAAGGGTTTCAATGGTAGACGTACAATCATCTACTAGTTTTTGCAGTGTGGTGCACTTGATATGCACTTGATAGTTAGATCTATCTTTTTTTTCATCTCAAGCCTTAAGACAAGCTCCCCAAATGGATGTACGATCTGGATATAACATATACCCCATGATAAAACTCATAGAACTCTTTCCCATAGCCACTCCCCTATATAAAATGCATTCGGTCCCTAACATAGACCTCATGTTTGCCCCACTGAAATTTATGTTTGCCCCGCCGAATTTCTAGTTTGCTCTGCTGAATTTCATGTTTGCCCCGCTGAATTTCTAGTTTGCTCTGCTGAATTTCATGTTTGCCCCGCTGAATTTCTCGTTGGCCCTGCTGAATTTCATATTTGCCCCGCTCAATTTCTTATTTGCCCCACTCAATTTCTAGTTTGCCCCGCTGAATTTCATGTTTGCCCCACTCAATTTCTAGTTTGCCCCGCTCAATTTCATGTTTGGCTCGCTGAATTTCTAGTTTGTACCGCTGAAATTCTCGTTGGCCCTACCCAATTTCATGTTTGCCCCGCTCAATTTTTAGTTTACCCCGCTCAATTTCATGTTTGCCTCGCTCAATTTCTAGTTTATCCCACTCAATTTCATGTTTGCCCCGCTCAATTTCTAGTTTGCCCCGTTCAATTTCATGTTTGCCCCGCTCAATTTTCAGTTTACCTCGCTCAATTTCTAGTTTGCCCTGCTCAATTTCATGTTTGCCCCAATCAATTTTCAGTTTGCCCGACTCAATTTCTAGTTTGCCCCGCTCAATTTCATGTTTTCCCCGCTCAATTTTCAGTTTGCCTCACTCAATTTTTAGTTTGCCCCGCTCAATTTCATGTTTGCCCCGCTCAATTTCTAATTTACCCTGCTCAATTTTTATGTTCGCCCCGCTTACAAGAGATCAAAGTCCCCACAATTATGTATTTATTATATCCACAACGTTCATCCATATTTTGAGATCATTTGGGAGCATTATAAAAAAAATAATAAATAATAATAATAATAATAAAAGAATCATATCCAAAGATCAACTGGACCACACCACAAAGAGCAGCGGGAAAATTGATTTTCACCGTTAAAAAATTTGTAGGGTCCACCATAACATATATTTTCCATCCAATCTATTCATAAGGTCACAAAGACCTGGATGAAGAGGAAAAACAAATTTCATAATGATCCAAAACTTATATGACCCCTAAAAGGGTTTTAATAGTAGACATTCAATCCTCCATTGCCTTTTACAGTGTGGTCCACTTGATAGCTAGATCTGTCTTATTTTTCGTCTCAAGCCTTAATATGAGCTCGTCAAATAGATGGACGGTTTGGATATAACACATACCTCATAATGGGACCCACAAAATGCCATGGGGATTACAAAAAAATAAATAAATAAATAAATAAAAATAAGAAGCCATTGAGTTACGGTCAGTGGGATCCTATAGCTACAGATTATAATCGTAGTCATAGTTGTAGCTTCGATATATCGAAGATCTTTCGATATTATTGAAAAAGTCCAGAACTATCTAGCGAGTTTGCCTAAAAATCCTGCAATTTTCAATACATTATGGCTACGGATTATAACCATAGCTAAAACTATAGCCAGACTGTGTGGCGGCAGTGCCGCGGCCGTCTGTCTTTTTTTTTTTTTGGTGTTGTTTTTGTGGGTCCCATCATGAGGTCTGCGTTATATCCAAACCATCCATCTATTTGGTGAGCTCATATTAAGGCTTGAGACGAAAAATAAGATAGATCTAACTAGATATACCTCATTTTTCGTCTCATATCATAAAATGATGTGGAAAAATATATGGATGGCTTGGATGAAAATCATACATCATGGTGGGGACCACAGACCACCGACCATCTGCCATTGGCTGGTGGTGAGGGAGTACCCAATCCGTTTCCGTGACAGGAGGGGTATTTTCGTCCTCAAATTCGTTGTCTGTACGAGCAAGTCTAAGTTCCCAAACAAAGTTTGTATTGTTTCATAAAAACAGTCGGATAAAAGGTGGGGTCCACAGTCCCAAATTTCTGAAATATCTAACTGTAAAAAATATCCACCGAGCCAGATCATTGGAACAAATGTAAAGCTACTTCTAAAATCTTTTAGTTCACATAATGTTGACCCCCTGATATTTGAGTCAAGCTACTTTTCGTATATTCACTTCATCCTAATTTAGATATGATTAATGGTTTGATGAAAGATACACACCATAGTATCGCCACACACAATTTATGGTTGCATCCCATCGTCATTGTTGTCCGTGGTGTGGCCCACCTGGTTGTTTATATTACTGAGTCTTTACTCCGAAGTTCTAGAATCAAAGATAGGGCCTGAGAGACGAAGTGGATTGTTTCAACAAGCCTACATATTTTAGGCATTAGGTAAAACAAGTGTAGATTCCGTCTTTCAACCAGCCTACATATTTTAGGCATTAGGTAAAACAGGTGTAGATTCCATCTTTCCAATCAACCTTCAGCCATCTGGTACTCCATAGACTCCATACAATAGTTTTTTTTTTTAATTATTATTATTTTTATTTTACGCATGCACACACACCCCACACACTCACGCTAGTGGCAGTTCACCACCCATGGATACTCGAACCCTCGACCGGGTGTTGAAACTCCCGAGAGTCTACCACCCGAGCAAGAGTCCATAGACTCCATACAATAGTTACATTCAATATGAGCCGCTCACAAACCTATTTTTTAAACTGTTCTTTTTTATGTTTTTCATATAATACGTGGCTAACCTGATGAGCGGACATGGATATTTAGGCCCAGTGCCGATACGTGGAGCACCTGATGAAGGACTTGGATCATGCAATTTGTCATGTGTCAAGAGATGGTTTTTTCAGTAGGACTGAAATAATGGTATGTCTTTGTAAAATATTTCTTGACCGGACCTGTCCTTGTTAATTTACATTGATTTATTGACTTTGACTTTTTTTATCTCAGACGTGTGACGAAGGGATGCTCGGCTTGCAAGGTTTTACAGGTTTGTAAGGGTATATTTTAGTCCAAAGGAAAAAAGGTATTTTAATCAAAAGAAAATATTAACAACTAAAAGTTCAATTTGAATTTTGAGCTAATGCAAGGACCGGGGAGCAGATTAGGTGAGACGCCGAATCCACTGACACTTGGGACCTTGACTATGGGGCTCACAGTGATGTATGTGCCTTGAATGGAAGCTGATTGGCTAGTGTACCTCATACCAGCTATATATGTGCTGTATTGATGTCAGCAAGTTCTATGGTCTGATGACGAGGTATGTGTTATATCCAAACCGTCCACCCATTTGGCGAGCTCGTCTTAAGGTTTGAGATGAAAAATAAGACAGATCTAACTATCAAGTGGACCACACTGCAAAAATTAGTGGGGGATTGAACGTCTACCATTGAAACTCCTTTTGGGGTCACAGAAGTTTTGGATCAATATGAAATTTGTTTTTCCTCTTAATTCAGGTCTTTGTGACCTTATGAACAGATTCGATGGAAAATAAACGTTATGGTGGGCCCTACGAATTGTTTAATGGTGAAAATCATGATCTCCACTGCTATTATTTGGTGTGGTCCAGATGATCTTGGGATATGATTCTTTTTTTAAATAATGCTCTAAAACGATATCTAAAAATAGATGAACAGTGTAGATGTAATAAATACATCACTATGGTGCCCATGTAACATTAATCTCCTTTGAAGTACAACTCGAAGCTGGAGGAGCGTCAGTGCTCGTCTTAACATGACACGTACCTACAGCAGCTATATAGCTGGTGTGTGGTACACCAGCCAATCTGCTTCCGCCTTAAATCCACATCCTTTTCAACTTTGGAAATGAATTGCGTGGTGTGCCAGATTTTGTGAGCCAACATGATGTATGTATTATATCCAAATTGTCCGTCGATTTGATGAGATCATTTTAAGGCTTTAGCCTAAAAATGAGATAGATCCAAAGCTCAAGTGGACCACACTACAGAAAGAAGTTGGGATTGTTAAGTCCACCATTGAAATCTTTTTGGGGTCACAAAAGTTTTGGATCAATCCTGTGTTTGTTGTTTTTCTCCCCTTCATCCAGGCCTCGCCTCTGTAACTTTATGAATAGTTTAGATGACAAATACACATCATGATGGGCCCTAGGAATGTTTCAATGGTGGAAATCATTGTCTCCACTTCTTTTTGTGTCGTGGTCCAATTAAGCTTTGGATGAGACTCATTTTTGGGCTCATGACCTAAAATGATCTCACAAAATAGATGGACAGTGTGGATATAATAAATACACCATGATGGGTCCACAAAGCTTGCTGACATGGACAGGCCACCAATATTGGTGGCACACGCGTATGATGATTTAAACCATTCATTATATAGGCCAATTAATTTTTTGGCTATTAAACAAGATTAGTATTGATTAAGCCACCGTAATCAGCTATTAAACTGACTCTCTTTTAACTGCATACAAACTGTTGACATCTTGTATTCATTATTTTCTCTTTTTTATGTTGAATAACTGAGGTTATTAATGGTTTTGATCTAACCCATGTATTCTGTTGAGGTCAAAATCTAGACCACCCTCCACTCAATACGGCGAACCTTGAACGAACCTTGGTCCTACACAATAAGGGTGAGCAAAGGAGACCCTGGCTTAGTCGGGGAACCCTCCGATGCCTAAGTCGGGATAGGGAATCTGGGTTTAAGTTGAGTAATGTAGAGAGAGGATGCGAGATATTGCATACCTGTAGCAATGGGGTCCCCTAGTATATATACCGGTGGATTAAACGATTCATGTCCGCTAATCTCGGCACGATTTGCTCAATTAGTGGGATATTGCGATCGTGGAGATATTATCCGTAATATATGGGTTTTGTAACGTATTGTGTCTTAAGAGCGCGTATCCGCTGGCGAGATATTTGGTTACTTTCGCGTTTAGGTAGTTTCCTGATTCAGCGCTCCGAGCATTCACACTCGACCTCAGCCTCATCTGACTCGAGGTCGAGTACTAGTAGTCGGGATCGGTCGAATGCCCTTTAGCTTCGGCTCTGGACCTCGGACTAAGATGGCCTCGGCTCCAAGCCTCAGACCATGACTGGAACGTGGATTAGTTATTTCGCCGATGAGTTGTTGAATGAGGACGGCGGCTTGGAGTCGTGATGTGCCGACATGGGACTCGGCTCTGCTGGATCTCCATATCCTTCTGAGGTCTCCCCTCTGAGCTTTGAGGTATAGTCAGCTTGACTTGTCGAGTTGGGTTTCCCCATAACATATTCCATAAATGTAAAACTGATATGAGGTACATAACTTAATAAGATACACCTCACAAGTTAATGTATTAAATGTAAATGTGATGAATTAACACATAATTTAGTTTATACCTTAAAATTAGGGATCATCCTCACCTACTCAGATTTTAAATTTTCCTGCGTGACACCCGTAACCTAATATAATATATTAAAAATTCTTAGGATTACCAAAAACTCTAATGACCCTAATATTTATATTTTAAGGTCATTCACATACGTATGATCTTATGAATAGGTCATATTCCATATGAGCCTGACACTGAGAAAGTTGCAATGGTAGTTTGTTCAATCCTCGTTCCTTTTTGTGATTGATCTGCTTAAGCTTTGAATGTAACTCATTTTTTTTTGGCTCATGCTCTAGAATTATCTAGAAATATTGATGGACGGTGTAGATCTAACAAAAAAAATCATGGTGTTAAAAGTTATGTTGTATAGTTAGCAATCTATATGGGAGAGAGAAATTAGGCGTATCTCGTTAGCCGGAGTCACCGAAAATGACGTAGACTAATCGATCAGAGGCAACGACACTGAAATTTCCTGTCACATACTATCCGCACTCATGACTAAAATGCCCTAAGACTCGTATGGAAATTCCATTCTCTACGTACAGATTTGGAGAGAATAAAACGCTTGGTGTGGCTCTGATGACCGCATTCATCCAAGAGAAATTTGCGACTGTACGACCCATTTATGGCCCATTTGCGAGAGCAAGCCCACCTCATTTTACCTTGCGAGAATAAGCCCCGGCTGTACGGACGCCTTACCAAAGGTCGAAAATGCCCCTGCTTCTTCCTCCAAGCAGATCGGCTGGTGCTCGAAGACCAGCGTTGACGCTCCTCGAACTCCTACGAACGGTTCAAAAGAGATCAACGTTACATGGGCCCCACAGTTATGTATTTATTATATCCACAACGTTCATCCATATTTTGAGATCTTTTCGGAGCATTATCCAAAAAAAAAAAAATCATATCTAGAGATCAACTGGACCACACCACAAAGAGCAGCAGAAAATTGATTTTCACTGTTGAAAATTTTGTAGGGCCCACCATAACATTTGTTTTCCATCCAATCTATTCATAAGGTAACAAAGACCTGGATGTAGAGGAAAAACAAATTTCATAATGAACCAAAACTTCTGTGACCCCTAAAAGGGTTTCAATGGTAGACTTTCAATCCTCCACAGCCTTTAACAGTGTGGTCCACTTGATAGCTAGATCTGTCTTATTTTTCGTCTCAAGCCTTAATACGAGTTCGCCAAAAAGATGGACGGTTTGGATATAATACATACCTCGTAATAGGACCCAAAAATAGCGGTGGGATAACAACAGCAAAAAATAAAAAAATAAAAAATAATAATAATAAATAAATAAATAAACCAGGAACTTTTCGCTACGGGTCATTCTATAGCTACAAATAATAACTGTAGCCATAGCCCTAGCCCTATGCCATTTGGATATATCTTTTATATGTATCGAAGGTCGACAAAGGTCCAAAACTGTCCTGCGAGTTTGCCTCAAAAATCCTGCAATTTTCGATTAATCAATCGAATGTCTTTCGATTAATCGAAAAAGGTATTTTATCTTTAGCTATGGATTATAACTGTAGCCATAACTATAGTCTGTGCCAATCTATGAAATTTTTTATTTTTTTATTTTTTTTTTACATGGAGAACTTTATTCTACCTACAATTTTCTCAAATACATATTTATATAAATATGTATATATAAGCATATAAAAAAAAATTCTCTCTTTTTTTCATTTCTTTCTTTATTCATTTAACAATAATATCTTCTAAACCAAACTTAGTTACTTGATGTACCCTATATGATTTTAGGGTAGGAGAAGCTACTTTAGCCAACTAACCTAGTTATTTTTCAAGATTCCATCAGGTCGATGGTCAAAAATCCATTTCATTCACTTTGCGGTCAATTGCATTCACGGAAATTCACGGTCATTTTTATGCATTTCACTTCACGGTCACTTCCGTGCATTTTGCGGTCCAATCGCTTCACTTCACCCCCATTTCCATTCATATCACGGTCATTCCTGCATATTCCATGTTGATTCATGGTCATTTTGACGCATTTCACGGTCATGCCCCTTCACTTCACGGTCATTTCTGTGCATTTCGTGGTCCAATCGCCTCACTTCATGGTCATTTCCATGCATATCATGGTCATTCCTGCATATTTCGTGTTGATTCCAGTCATTTCGACGCATTTCACGGTCATACCCCTTCACTTCATGGTCATTTCCGTGCATTTCACAGTCCAATCATTACGCTTCACCACGAAATGCGTCGAAATGACCGTGAATCAACACGGAATAGGTGGGAATAACCGTGAAATATATGGGAAGGATCGTGAAGTGAAGCGAAATGACCGTAAAATGGACAGAAATGACTATGAAGGGGTATGACCGTGAAATGCATCGAAATGACCGTGAATCAACACAGAATAGGCACGAATGAACATGATATGCATGGAAATCACGGTCATTCCTACCTATTCTGTGTTGATTCATGGTCATTTTAGCACATTTTACAATCATGCCCCTTCACTTCACGGTCATTTTCGCGCATTTTATGGTCCAATCGACTCACTTCACAGTCATTTCCATGCATATCACGGTCATTTCCACATATTCCGTGTTAATTCACGGTCATCTCGGCGCATTTCACGGTCATGCCCCTTTACTTCACGGTCATTTCCGCGCATTTCATGGTCCAATCGCTACACTTCATGATCACTTTCATGCATTTCACGGTCATTCCCGCATATTCCGTGTTGACTCACGGTCATTTCAACGCATTTCACGGTCATACCCCTTCACTTCACAGTCATTTCGACGCATTTCACGGTTAATTCGCTTCACTTCACGATCATTTTCATGCATTTCACGGTCATTCCCACATATTCCGTATTGATTCACGGTCATTTTGACGCATTTCACGGTCATACCCCTTCACTTCACGGTCATTTCTGCGCATTTCACAGTCAATTCGATTCACTTCATGATCATTTCCATGCATTTCACGGTCATTCTGCATATTCCGTGTTGATTCACGGTCATTTCGACGCATTTCACGGTCATACCCCTTCACTTCACGGTCATTTTCGCACATTTCACTGTCAATTCACTTCACTTCACGATCATTTTCATGCATTTCACTGTCATTCCCGCATATTCCGTGTTGATTCACAGTCATTTCGACGCATTTCACGGTCATACCCCATCACTTCACGGTCATTTTCGCGCATTTCACAGTCAATTCGCTTCATTTCACGATATTTCCATGCCTTTCACGGTTATTCCCACATATTCCGTGTTGATTCACGGTGATTTCGACGCATTCACGGTCATACCCCTTCACTTCACGGTCATTTCCGCACATTTCACAGTCAATTCGCTTCACTTCACGATCATTTCCATGCATTTCACTGTCATTCCCACATATTCCGTGTTGATTCATGGTCATTTCAACACATTTCACTGTCATACCCCTTCACTTCACGGTCATTTCAACACATTTCACGGTCAATTCGCTTTACTTCACGATCATTTCCATGCATTTCACGGTCATTCCCACATATTTCGTGTTGATTCACAGTCATTTCGACGCATTTCACGGTCATACCCCTTCACTTCACGGTCATTTCGTGCATTTCGCGGTCAATTCGCTTCACTTCACGATCATTTACATGCATTTCACGGTCATTCCCGCATATTCCGTGTTGATTCACGGTCATATCGACGCATTTCACGGTCATACCCCTTCACTTCACGGTCATTTTCGCGCATTTCACGGTCAATTCGCTTCACTTCATAATCATTTCCATGCATTTCACGGTCATTCTCGCATATTCCGTGTTGATTCACGGTCATTTCGACGCATTTTATGGTCATACCCATTCACTTCACGGTCAATTCGCTTCATTTCACGATCATTTCCATGCATTTCACGGTCATTCCCACATATTTTGTGCTGATTCACGGTCATTTTGACTCATTTCACGGTCATACCCCTTCCCTTCACCGTCATTTTCGTGCATTTCACAGTCAATTCGCTTCACTTTACGATCATTTCCATGCATTTCACGGTCATTCCCGCATATTCCGTGTTGATTCACGGTCATTTCGACGCATTTCATGGTCATACCCCTTCACTTCATGGTCATTTCGACACATTTCACGATCATTTCGCTTCACTTCATGATCATTTCCATGCATTTCACGGTCATTCCCACATATTCCGTGTTGATTCACGGTCATTTCAATGCATTTCAGGGTCATACCCCTTCACTTCACGGTCATTTCCACGCATTTCACAGTCAATTCGCCTCACTTCACGGTCATTTTCATGCATATCACGGTCATTCCCGCCTATTTCGTGTTGATTCACGGTCATTGTGGCACAATTCACGGTCATGCCCCTTCACTTCACAGTCATTTCCGCGCATTTCGCGGTCCAATCGCTTCACTTCATGATAATTTCCATGCATTTCACGATCATTCCCGCCTATTCCGTGTTAATTCACGGTTATTTTGACGTACTTCACGGTCAATTCACTTCACTTCACGGCAATTTCCAAGCATTTCACGGTCAATTCTCTTCACTTCATGGCCATTTCCATGCATTTCATAGTCATATTCGACAATTCCGTTTACGTTCACGGTCATTCGACGCACTTCACGGTCAATTCACTTCACTTCACGGCCATTTCCACGCACTTCACCGTCATTTCCATGCATTTCATGGTCATTCTCGGCGATTTCGTGTTCATTCACTATCAATTCGACGCACTTCACGGTCAATGCACTTCACTTCACGGCCATTTCCATGCACTTTGCGGTCAATTCACTTCACTTCACCTCACCATCATTTCCAAGCATTTCACGGTCATTCCCAGCGATTCCGTGTTCATTCAACATGGAATAGGCGGGAATGACCGTGATATGCATAGAAATGACTGTGAAGTGAGGCGAATGGACCGTAAAGTGTGCGGAAATGACCGTGAAGTGAAGGGGCATTATCGTGAAATGCGTCGAAATGACCGTGAATCAACATGGAATAGGCGGGAATGACTGTGAAATGCATGGAAATGACCGTGAAGTGAAGTGAATTGACCGTGAAATGTAAGGAAATGACCGTGAAATGAAGGGAATTGACCGTGAAATGCGCCGAAATGACCGTGAATCAACACGGAATAGGCGGGAATGACCGTGAAATGCATGGAAATGATCGTGAAGTGAAGCGATTGGACCTCAAAATGCGTGAAATGACCATGAAGTGAAGGGGCATGACCGTAATAATGCGTTGAAAAATGACCGTGAATCAACACGGAATAGGCGGGAATGACCATGATATGCATGGAAATGACCGTGAAGTGAAGGGGTATGACCGTGAAATACGTCGAAATGACCGTGAATCAACACGGAATACGCGGGAATGACCGTGAAATGCATGAAAATAATCATGAAGTGAAGCAAATTGACCGTGAAATGCGTCGAAATGACCGTGAATGAACACGGAATAGGCGAGAATGACCATGGTATACATGGAACTGACCGTGTAGTGAGGCGATTGGACCTTGAAATGCGCGTAAATGATCGTGAAGTGAAGGGGCATGACCGTGAAATGTGCTAAAATTACCGTGAATCAACACGGAATCGCCAGGAACGACCGTGATATGCATGGAAATGGCCGTGAAGTGAAGTGAATTGACCGTGAAGTGCATCGAAATGACCGTGAACATAAACGGAATTGCTGGATATGACTGTGAAATGCATGGAAATGGCCGTGAAGTGAAGAGAATTAATCATGAAATGCTTGGAAATGGCCATGAAGTGAAGTGAATTGACCGTGAAGTGTGTCGAAATGACCATGAATCTAAACAGAATGTCCGAATATGATCGTGAAATGCATGGAAATGACCGTGAAGTGAAGAGAATTGACCATAAAGTCCTTCGAAATGACCGTGAAGTGAAATGAATTGACTATGAAGTGCGTCGAAATGACCGTAAACGTAAACGGAATTGCCGGATATGACCGTGAAATGCATGGAAATGGCCGTGAAGTGAAGAGAATTGATCGTGAAATGCTTGGAAATGGCCATGAAGTGAAGTGAATTGACCGTGAAGTGCGTCAAAATGACCGTGAATCTAAACGGAATGTCCGGATATGATCGTGAAATGCATGGAAATGGCCGTGAAGTGAAGAGAATTGACCATGAAGTCCTTGGAAATGGCTGCGAAGTGAAGTGAATTGACCGTGAAGTGCGTCGAAATGACCGTGAATCTAAACGAAATGTCCTGATATGATTGTGAAATGCATGGAAATGACCTTGAAGTGAAGAGAATTGACCATGAAGTCCTTAGAAATGGCCATGAAGTGAAGTAAATTGACCGTGAAGTGCGTCGAAATGACTGTGAACATAAACGGAATTGCCGGATATGACCGTGAAATGCATGGAAATGGCCGTGAAGTGAAGAGAATTGATCATGAAATGCTTGGAAATGGCCATGAAGTGAAGTGAATTGACCGTGAAGTCCGTCGAAATGACCGTGAATCTAAACGGAATGTCCGGATATGATCGTGAAATGCATGGAAATGGCCATGAAGTAAAGAGAATTGACCATGAAGTCCTTGGAAATGGCCGCGAAGTGAAGTGAATTGGCCGTGAAGTGCGTCGAAATGACCGTGAACGTAAATGGAATTGCCGGATATGACCATGAAATGCATGAAAATGGCCATGAAGTGAAGAGAATTGATCGTGAAATGCTTGGAAATGGCCATGAAGTGAAGTGAATTGACCGTGAAGTGCGTCAAAATGACCGTGAATCTAAACGGAATGTCCGGATATGATCGTGAAATGCATGGAAATGGCCGTGAAGTGAAGAGAATTGACCATGAAGTCCTTGGAAATGGCTGCGAAGTGAAGTGAATTGACCGTGAAGTGCGTCGAAATGACCGTGAACGTAAACGGAATTGCCGGATATGACCGTGAAATGCATGGAAATGGCCGTGAAGTGAAGAGAATTGATCGTGAAATGCTTGGAAATGGCCATGAAGTGAAGTGAATTGATGAAGTGAAGTGCGTCGAAATGACAGTGAATCTAAACGGAATGTCCGGATATGATCGTGAAATGCATGAAAATGGCCGTGAAGTGAAGAGATTTGACCGTGAAGTCCTTGGAAATGGCCGTGAAGTGAAGTGACTTGACTATGAAGTGCATCGAAATGACCGTGAATGTAAACGGAATTGCTGGATATGACCGTGAAATGCATGAAAATGGCCATGAAGTGAAGAGAATTGATCGTGAAATGCTTGGAAATGGCCGTGAAGTGAAGTGAATTGATCGTGAAGTGCGTCGAAATGACCGTGAATCTAAACGAAATGTCCGGATATGATCGTGAAATACATGGAAATGGCCATGAAGAGAAGAAATTGGACCCTGAAATGAGCGGAAATGACCGTAAAGTGAAGGGGCATGACCGTGAAATGTGCCAAAATGACCGTGAATCAACACGGAATGGCCGGGAATGACCGTGGTATGCATGAAAATGACCGTGAAGTGAATCAATTGGACCGCGAAATGCATGAAAATGACCGTGAAGTGAAGGGGCATGACCGTGAAATGCGTCGAAATGACCGTGAATCAACACGGAATAGGCGGGAATGACCGGGGTATGCATGGAAATAACCATGAAGTGAATCAATTGGACCGTGAAATGCGTGGAAATGACCGTGAAGTGAAGGGGCATGACCATGAAATGCACCGAAATGACTGTGAATCAACACGGAATAGGCGGGAATGACCGTAAAATGCATGGAAATGACCGTGAAGTGAAGCAAATTGACCGTAAACGTGCAAAAATTATTGTGAAGTGAAGGGGTATGATCATGAAATGCGTCGAAATGACTGTGAATCAACACGAAATAGGCAGGAATGATAGTGATATGCATGAAAATCATGGTCATTTCCACCTATTCCATGTTGACTTACGGTCATTTTGGCGCATTTCATGGTCATGCCCCTTCACTTTACGGTCATTTTTGTACATTTCACGGTCCAATCACCTCACTTCACGGTCATTCCCGCCTATTCCGTGTTGATTCACGGTCATTTCGGCGCATTTCACGGTCATGCCCCTTCACTTCACGGTCTTTTCCGCGCATTTCACGGTCCAATCGCTACACTTCACCGTGAAATACGTCGAAATGACCGTGAATCAACACGGAATAGGCGGGAATAACCGTGAAGTGCATGGAAATGACCGTGAAGTGAAGCGAATTGACCGTGAAATGCATGGAAATGTCCGTGAAGAATATGAAATGAATGAAATTGACCGCAAAGTGAATGAAATGGATTTTCGACCATCAACCTGATGGAATCTAGGAAAATAACTAGGCTAGTTGGCTAAAGTAGCTGCTTCTACCCCAAAATCATATAGGGTACATTAAGTAACTAATTTTGGTTTAGAAGATATTCTTATTAAATGAATAAAGAAAGAAATGAAAAAAAAGAGAGAAATTTATTTATATATATATATATATATATATATATATATATATATATATATATATATATAAATGTATTAGAGAAAATTGTAAGTAGAATAAAGTTCTCCATGTAAAAAATAAAAAATAAATAAATAAATAAAAAATTTCATAGACTAGCACAAACTTTAGTTATGGCTATGGTTATAATCCGTAGCGAAAGGTAAAATACCTTTTTCAATTAACTGCAAGACATTTGATTAATAGAAAATTGTAGGATTTCTGAGGCAAACTCATTGGACAGTTCTGAAACATTTTTAATTTCGAAAGACCTTTGATATATCGAAGTACATATCGAAAGACTTTTGGTTATTTATTTATTATTATTATTTTTTGAAAAAAAAAATTTGCTAATGTAATCCCATTGCTTTTTGTGGGACCTATTATGAGGTATGTGTTATATCCAAACTGTCCATATTTTTGGTGAACTCGTATTAAGGCTTGAGATGAAAAATAAGACAGATCTAGCTATCAAGTGGACCACAATGTTAAAGGCTGTGGAGAATTGAACGTTTACCATTGAAACCCTTTTAGGGGTCACGGAAGTTTTGGATCATTATGAAACTTGATTTTCCTCTTCATCCTGGTCTTTGTGACTTTATGAATAGATTGGATGGAAAATAAATATTACGGTGGGTCCTACAAAATTTTTAACAGTGAAAATCAATTTTCTGCTGTTCATTGTGGTGTGGTCCAGTTGATCTTTGGATATGAATTTTTTTTAAGATAATGGTCCGAAATGATCTCGAAATATGGATGAACGTTGTGGATATAATAAATACATAACTGTGGGGCCCATGTAACGTTGATATCTTTTGAACTGTTCGTACAACTCGAATTCAAGGAGCGTCAGCGCTCGCCTTCCCGCTTGAAGGAAAAAGCAGGGGCATTTTCGTCCCTTGGGAAGGCGTACGTACAGCTGGGGCTTATTCTCGCAAGGTAAAATAAGGTGGGCTTCGTCTCGCAAATGGGCCATAAATGGGTCGTACAGTGGCAAATTTCTCTTCATCCAACCTTCCCTATTTGTAATGGGAATGCACGTCCTCGCGGCGAGTATCATATGATTCCTCGTCATAGTACATTTGCTTGCTATTAGAGAAATGCCATGCGCACTTGCTGCACCGGGCGGCACACATGCCAAGGTGAGAAATCCAAGCCTGTCATCCAGCTTGCCCCGGGAAGCAGACTACGTGGTCCCAAAAAGAATTTGGTGAATTTATATTGTGGGCCATGCAAGTACTTTGAATGTGGACTTTTAGTGGACGGTATGTTTTAAATTTCCCTTCTTTTGTACAGAGTAAGCCAGCCAAGTGAATGTACGAGCCTGAATTTTATACAGGGAATACATGCAGGGGTCCGTCTGATGAGCGGATTAGATCTCATAAGTTCACACGTGTGTGCGGAAAGCGCAAACATTAGACTTAGTCTGGAGAAAAGGTACGGTAGAAAGACGTCGAGACGGCCGGGAGGAGTTTTTTTTTTTTTTTTTTTCTTCCCCGCGAGTGAAAGGTTATTCACGAGAAAAATCTAATAGGAAATGATTCACGAAGATGCGTCCATAAATTTCAATTTTTTCTTTTTAAAAATGGATAATCACGACGGTCTGATAGTCATGAACGAGGGTCATAAATATTATAGTTTTTGTCTCCACGGCACGAGCCAACCCTAAGAAAGCTACGTGACATGACTTGGTCGAGCACATACTCGAGCTTACAACTTTCAAAATACTCTCTGGCCATCTCTTACTCCGAAACCTGCCCAATCAAATCCCACCAGATGGGTCAGGATGGACACTGGCAGGGTAACCACGCGGCCTCCTTCGCAAGCAGGAAGTTCCTGTTGGCGGAAGCTATACAGACCGTCACCCTTCCATGTGGCATCCACTCCGTCCATCTTGCCACCTCATGTCGAGGCATATGCCAACGCCCATTCGTTAATGCGGTTGCATTCCTGGGCTGAGCCCAACCATACACTAATTGTTGCAAAAATATTGATTTATATAAATATAATTTTAAAATAAATAATAATATAATATATAAAAAAGGTTTGAAAAATATTTTTTTGTGGATTTTTAAGAATAGTCCTACATGGAAAAGGGAAGAGAAGATTTTGTGGTTTAAATGAAAATAATGGAGTATTATAATATTTGCTTACCTAGTCCAAGGACTATGAATCTTACGCACTAAAACACCCGCGAGCACGCTCGGGCTCGGGCACGGGCTCGGTCTCGGTCCAAGACGTGTGCGAGTCGTGGTGCGACTAAGTGGCTAAGGCGGATGGCTGGCTAAAGGGGAGACTAGAGGACCAAATGAGAGTCCTCCAGTATATATATAGAGAGGCTGAAAAAAGTTGTTGTAGCAAAAACTATAACAGTTGTGCCATTAGTACAAGGTCAGAATCGCTTGATGGCTAGCCCAATGTGTAGAAAAAACTATTTCATTGTTTCACAATAGTCAGCATGCAGTAGCTTAATGGCCCATGCACAACAGTCAGAAAATAGTCATAAAATGGCTAGTTTTCTCCAACAGCTAGAAAACGGTCATGAGATTTATTTCTCTGGACCATAACCCCTAGCCACTATAGCCTATAAAAGGAGGGCTTGGATGAGTTCTCATTCAATCTCTCAACCCACTCTAGCAGACCCATACGAACTGAGACAACCCACTACTCATCTCCTATACTCCAGTGATTCTAGCAAGATAGCAAGGGTTGAACCTTTGCTTAAAGAACAGACCAACGGTATGGTCTAGAATGGTTCAACTGAACTAGTGGCTGAAGAATTGACCAGTGCAATGGTCTAAATTAACTATTATTCTTCTCTCTTTTCTTCTGGGATTTTTCTTTTGTATTTTTGCCAGATTGTGTAACAGAGTTCCATTTGGTGGGCCTTCGTGTTTGTTGAACGCAAATCCACACTAGGCTCGTCGTATCCTAGAAGTGGTTTGCCTGTAACCTATCAGCATACTCAATTTACTTGAGTAGAGACAAATAACGCTTTAAGGACAACGTCCCAGACATGCTTCAACCTGTCCTTATTCAAGCTAATTTTTTATTTTCGGTTTCCACATTATAAGAAATAATATTAATCTGTATAATTTCCAAAAATCTTAAAGCATTATTTCGATGGAAGCCGATAGTGTTTCATCCATCAAGTTAATGAATCGGGACTTGATACGTCTTGATCGGTTCAATGGAACCAATTTTACGAGATGGCAAGACAAGTTGAAATTTCTTTTGACAGCGCTAAAGATCTACTACATATTAGATCCAAATATGCATGCACTACCTGAAGCATTGGACACAGACACACCTGAACAGGTGGCTGCCCGCATCAAACGAGTTGAAGACGAGCTCTTGTGTCGAGAACATATTCTGAACGCGCTCTTCGACCGTCTGTATGATCTGTACCAACAGACATCATCAGCAAAGGAGATCCGGGCTGATCTGGAGTTCAAATACAAGGCTAAAGAAGAAGGTACCAACAAGTTTCTCATCGCCAGGTATTTTGACTTCAACATGGTAGATAACAAACCGCTGTTGCCCCAAATTACACCAGGAACTTAGCCCATATTTGGCCCAAATGAGAATATTATCAAAGTTTTAAAGCCCACAAAAGTAGGCCAGGCCCAAAATAGCTTGGACGCTATGGGTTGTTGGTACTATTTCTTTCAATATCCACATCTTTCATGCGTGCCTGGCTCACCTACTCTAAATGTGATGTAGAGCGGGTCGCGAACAGTTTCATGGCCAAGATGGACCAAAAAAGGCCCAATCAGCGACAGAAGTGATCCGAACCGTTGGACCTTAAATTGGGTGTATCTCACAATCCGGAATGAGTTATCAGGCGTAAAATATATGATTTTGGGGTCGAACGAGCTACTTTCGCCAACCAACCCAGCTATGCCAGGTTGCGCAATCCGGAATTGCGAAATACCCCTGGATCGATGGTTGTTTCCCAACTTTAATTTCATTTTTACTATAAATAGTAAGTTTTAGTTTGATTATAACTCTTCATCCGTTGGGCTTTAGGAGTTGCACCTAACGTGAAAAGAGCTTAGAATAATTAGGAGAACGGTTTGGTGAAGCCAAATAGGACACTTACTATTTTTGGCCGAAAACCTTGCGCACCAGTAGACATCACGACCGTCTATAAATAGTAAGTTTACTATTTATAATAAGTCGCGGATTCTAGGAGTTTTAGTTGTAGTTTGATTATGATTTCTTTCTCATTGCTTGGTACCCCTATTTAAAGGGTTGTGAACTCGTTTTTATTAATTAATTAATCAATTTTGAATTTATTAGAATTTATTTTTATTTTCTGTTTTCTTTTCTCGTGGATTCGAGAAGTCTCTGTGAGGAGTCCAGAGAAGCTCCGTGGCTTCGGAGTAGTGATCCTCTTGAGGAAGACGGTGATCAACCTCATCACGTTCATCCCTGCATCAAAAGTGGACTTGCCTGACGATACGTACTGTCCAGAGATAACTTTGCAGTCATCCAATTCGAGTTCCTTCTCGTAGGAGTTGATTGGATGTTGGAACTGTGTGATGCGCCATGACTAGAAATTTACATTGACTTGATGATCAGTGATCAAAGGTTTAATCTTCTCATTTTCATTAGGTGTGGCCCAAACTAAACAGTGCTGTCTGCATGTCTGATGATCAACTGTCTATTGGGTTTTGATAAAATGCGGCCTGGATCATAGCTACCATGCAGTGGCACTGTTAGATGCTACAATTTGGTAGAGAACACTGAGAACATGCTATCATTGTAATATCTTTCTTTTTCTTACAAGTGGGGCACATGGGATATTGATCCAGACTGTTGATCATGACAGGAAATGTACCAGCCCAAAGATATCTATCCTCGTTTTTAGTCCGTTGACATATTTTCTATTAACCATCTCTTTAGAGGACACTGATAAAAAGTCTAGGAATCTCTATTTCTATTAACCGTCTCTTCACTACAACAAAAGGAGGATTAGCCAACGATGTATTTAGCTAATCAACGGCGCTAATTAAAATGGGGCGTCGGTTTGCGAGCGGGTATAAATACCGTGCGAAAAGCCCTAAAGCGTCTTCTGCTTCTTTTGCTCCCCTCTCCCGACTCTCTCTCTCACCGCCCTTGACGCTCTCTTTCTCTCTCCATCGCCATCTCCACCTATTTGCCCTTTCTCAATCAACCCTCTCTCTATTTCCCCTTTTCCCTCTCTCAATTGACCATCTCTCTTTGTTTCCCCTTTCTCAATCCATCTCTACTCCTCTAGGGTTTCTTTCTCTCTCTCTCTCTCTCTCTCTCTCTCTCTGTGTGTCTTTTACAGACCAGATCTAGGTTTTTCTCTTTCGATCTTTCCAAAACGGATTTGGATTTTTCTCTCAAGCTACAACAGATTTTCAATGCAGATCTGGGGTTTTAGATTCTGTTTTGTTATTATTTTTAATATTCATGAGTGTTAATGATCCTAGCTTCTTGTACTTGTGAAAATGCAGCTGTACTTCAATGCATCAGATCCCTTGAGCGAGCAGTAGGAAAGAGCTTGGATCATCCCATCTTTTTGGAACATCCTTGCTTACTTATTACTCGTTGTAATATGTATCCTTTGGGCCCCATCGTATTACCCAACTAGGTAATTTCTGGAATCTTTTGCTTTCCCTTTTCCTTTTCCCTTGTCTACTACTTGCTGAAAATTTCAATATTGCTGCTGTTGCAAATTCGGGTTTACTCCTTTGCTAAAACTCATTGCTTGGTTTTGACTTGGTCGTTCCATGAAGAAAAAAACTGAGGAAAAAAGGAGTTGTTGCTTTTGACTTGTATGTGTATAGTTTATTTTTTAGTTTGACATTTTTTTCCAAATTGAAGCTGTCTAATGTTTGGTGAAACCTCCCAAGAAGCTTTCGATTGCGATTTCGGAGAAATTTAGAAGATTTTCTTCCAACAAATTAGAGTGGACTGGTTGAAATCAAAATTATGGCGTTGATTTGGCTAACTTCTAAATTAACCCCATTATGACGTTGAGATGGTTCTTTCTTTGTTTTATTTTTAATTTTTATTTATTTACTTCTTTGGGGTTCCAAGTTCCTGCTGATTTAGGTGGAATCGAAACCCGAAAAATAGGACCTATGCTCACTGTGATCTCCCTTCCATGGGGAGGGTGACCAAAATTGACAATGGAGTGGTAGTCGCCCTCGCCCAAGGTGGCTCCTTGCTGTTTTTCTTTCTCACATTGAGGTCATGTGCATTGCCAAATTATCTGAAAGAAAAATCTATTATCTGATGCTTCTGCCACGCATGTGTTAGAGATCTGGTACTGGCTGTGTAATTTTTGATCTGCAATATATGCCTCACTTTTGATCATAATATATTTACTTTTGATGTGCACTGTGTTTCCATTGCAAACATGTATTTAAACTCTTATAAATCATAATTTGGCAGTGGTCACTAGGACTTTATTTTTTATTGTATTTCTCTCTTGTTTGAGTCTCAAGTCTTGACTCTTTCCCATTTGTTAGTTTTTACTTTTTTGCTTGTTGGTTTCCTAACTAGCCCAGTTGCTTTTCTTCTGTTTTACTTGTTAAATTGTTTTTTTGTGGGATTACTTGCCTACTTGGTAGTTGGTAACTTGATATACCGTGGATAGCTAAAATGTCAACTATTCTATGATCGCTGTGATAAAACCTTTTAGTTGTTCATTACTTTCACATTAACTACTTGTGGACACCTTATCCATATTTTCATGTTTAAATCATTTGGTTTATTTTGCAAGGTTGTTCCCTTTTTACCTTTTTATTTTTTCTCCTTTTTTGTTATAGTTATTTTCATTTGGATTATGCCCATCCTCCTTGAGGTTTTTACATGTCACTTCACAGGGTCTGACTGCCTTGACTCTGCTTTCTTCCTTTTGCTACCTTGGGGTCATGGGCATATTAATATCCCAATATTTTATGAAGTCCTAATACAGTGGGCCCTTCTCCACTCTAGATCTTTCAAAAGGTGGTTCTTACCTGATATTGTACTTGGTCCCTCTGAATTTCTTGTGACCATACTTTCTTCCGATATGGGAATATGGGATTTTAGTGGATCAAGAGCTTGTTGGTCAGTGGTCGATAATCGATAATGGTTTTTTTTTCTTTAATATTTCAGTTGGCAATTTTACTGTTTTGAATCTAGTATATATGTATATTTACTTGGTGTTGTCTTCTAATGCACATGTGGTGATGCTTGCAGTGCTGATGGATGCATTTTTTTTATATATATATATATATATATATATATATATATATATATATATATATATATATATATATATATATATATATATATTTACTGAATGTACTTGGATACAATGTTTGGACATTGGGCCAATGGTGTTGGTGTTGTTTTTTTCTTGATATGTGCATTACCATTTAATCATTCCATTTCTTCTATCTAGGATGTTACTGCAACCAAAGAAAATGAATTTGAGGACTATTTTCTGAAGCGAGAGCTTCTTATGGGGATATACGAGAAAGGATTTGAAAGGCCTTCTCTTATCCATGAAGAAAGTATCCCTATTGCTTTAACTGGAAGCGACATTCTTGCTAGAGCTAAAATGGTAAGGTGCTTTTCACACATCAACAAATCCATGCTGATCAACTTTTATTTTCATGCGCAATTTTCTGTTTGGGAAGTAGAAGGGCTTGAATGTTAGCAAGGATACTTACATGCATGCGTGCATACACACAAATACATATATACATATTCTAATCTTCTTTGTTAGATCATAAATTCTACTTTGTATGTTTAGGTTTGAATCTAATGATCCAGTCCCACATAACCCACAGAGTAAAACAGCAGGGTAAAATGACTGATAGACTCATTAGAACCTATCATTCAGGGTAAAATGTCGACATTTTCAGATTTTTCAGTACATGTTAGCACGGTTTCTACATTATGGTTCACTTGAGTTAACTGCCTTGTGGTTGGGCTATTATCCTAATGTGATTTGGCAAAATTCGTTTGCAGAGTTAATTTTTTTATGAACCAATGCAGTGGTCCCACAGTGATTCTACATAGGGGTACTCCCTGTATGCTGGGGCAAATTAAAGTAAAGTTGTATTCAATAAGAATTGCCTTCGATCTCGGGTTACATTAATCCACTCTTATCTTTTTTATGAACCAATGCAGTGGTCCCACTGTGATATTTTCCTCTTGCTTATTTTTAATCTTTGTGGTTTTACTCAGGCTATCTTTCCTATTTGATTCTTTAGTGTACATATACTAAGTACTGCTATGCTGAAATTTTGTATAGGTTGTGCTGAGTTTTGGGTGTAATTCCTAGTAATTTAACCACATTTAAACTCAAGTGAATGAGTTTTTTGCGTTGTGTTTTTTTTTATTTTAGTAAAGTACTTCAAGAAGCAGGTACAAAATGAAGAAGGCAAGGTAGTAACTCCCAACTATGTTCTTATTTATGAAGACAATGAAGGAGATCGAATGCTTGTCGGCAATGTGCCATGGGAGTATGTCTATTACATTTGATTTTGCATTTATGTTGTTGCAAACTTCTCTAGAAAGTAGAAATCAATTATTGTTTCTAGCTTTTGATGCATTGATTATCTAAAAAAATCAGCATTGCAAGGAAATCCAGTTTTAAATTTTGGTTATGAGCTATGACTCATCTAGTGTGAACCACTGATTTAAAAAGTTGAAATAGATGTACAAATGTGCCAACTGTAGAGTCAGTAGGACCTATTGAGAAAATTTTCAAGAAAATGAAGAGTGGTGATTAGACAATTCTGACTGTGAAAACAATTCACTGTAGGAAATTTTTCTTTCATATATGTTTACAAAACAATTTTCTTTTGTTGGCATAAGCATTTCTCAATAACATCTTAGAAGAAGCAAAAGACTTACTGAATCACTGGACGTTGTCACCCATCTAAGAAGAAGCAAAAGGCTTATCTGAATCACTGACTGCTGTTGTCAACCACAAAATGGTTTGCTAATGAATGGGTAAACAAATTGGCAAAAGATGGGGCCTTGTGTCAAATTGGCTGCTTTTTTTCCCCCCAATAATATTCACCCATTCATAAAGAAAAATCTAGAGAACTGTTTATCATTAATCAATTCTCATTCTGCACGCCCTCGGGGCAATGCAAAGGAGCCCTGTTGCAAGGGTTGCAGGAAACTCACTCTCTTCTGTTACAAGGGTTGCCATTCATTCATGAATCCAACTCATTCACTAGTTAGCACACACCATTGTATGGTTGTTGGCTCAAAATCACATGGCCTGATGTTGCCTTAAATAAGTATACTGGTTTTGTTGAATTTTCTTCTTCCTCCTTTTTTTTTTCTCCCTTCGAGCAGTCTTAGCACTTTAGTGAAAAACTCAGGAACTTTTGATTTCCCTAAATTTTGTTAATTGAATTCATGTGATTGTTTCTTACATTTGTTGGGACCAAACGATTAATCTCTCCTCCTGATTTTCTTTCCTATGTTGCCGATGGCAATTGACTGACTCTGATTTGAATTTTACGTGTTCCGCCCATTCATGCTAACAGAGTCGAGGGTTTATTAATGAATTCTTTAGGTGGCTTTTTATGATGACATAATTTTGCAATTTTTTTCTGTTTGTAGGAAATTGCAAATGTGTCATCATGTGCAAGATCCAAGCCACTCATCAAGTGGACCTTACCATGCAGATTCCATGGCCCAGGTGAGCTTTTCTCAGTGAAATCAGATGTCTTTATCTTTGGGGTCTTATTGCTGGAGATCATTAATGGCAAGAGGAACAACGACTGTTTCAGGGACGATCCTTCACAGAATTTGATAAGATATGTAAGTGCAAGTTTTCCTTCTTGATCCATGTATATCATCACTAACATTGTATCCAGTTGAGCCATATTTTTCTATAATAACAGCCTGCCCTTTTTGTGAATAAAGAGAGATAATTCAAAATTAGCAGAGACAGATGGGCTGGAAGGATATAAGCATTGCCACACCACTGATAAGTTGTTCAATAGAAAATTTGAAAGGTATGATATTCAAACAAGAAGGGTTGTAGTCCTGGCATATTGCTGTGTAGATTTTCTTTTGTACATTGTTCAAAAAACTTGTGGCCTGAGCTTGGCTGAGTTGACCTATTTGAAAAGCTGGCAAAACATTCCAAGTTGATGATTTACTTGGAGTATTAGTAGTTTCAACCCAATAAGTTTCTGGATTGTTGAAAATGAATTGAAACTTTCAGTTTCTATTGAGAATTGCTGGCATTTTGTTTGGTATCATCTTTTTGTTGATTCGGTTTTACTCCTTTACTGCTTCTAACACGAGCAAAACCCAATTGAAATTGGTGAACTTTTGGCTTGTATTATTGGTTTCTGCAGGTTTGTAATTGCAAGGTCCCCTTCATGGTTCCACTTGTAATTTGTTTTCTCTTTCTGTACCAATTTCTTCTGACCAAGGTTTATGAATGTTGCAGAGGCACCCGAACCAATGGAAAGAGATTTCATGTCCCAAATCATAGTATCGTTTTTTTTCTTGACCATTCAATTTCTTTGATACAATGTTCCTACTACTCCAATATATGTTTATTTATTTATTTTGTTCTTTTTGGTAGCAGAGATACTTGTTGGATTCTTTTGATTACACAACTGGCTCAAAGTATTTGTTGAAGTCAACCTACATCTAGATTTGGAGGTGTGGAGAAAGCATGTGCTGCTCTCCATAAGTAACCACGCTAGCAGATGTTTGACATGTACATGAGCTGCCTTGTGCATATGCCACTGGTCAAGATCATACCATGGGGACATTCTTCACATACATGAGATTGAGGGAGCAGGAAATTAGAAATCTGATTTAGTAATGTGTGGCATAGAACCTGAAATCCGATATACCATGGGGCGTTCTTCACATACATGATATTTGTTCCATCATTCCTTGACTTCCTTTGTTCTAAGATTATAAAGATGAAAAGAGAATGGGTTCTTCACTGGTTATGTAGATCCATAGATCTGCTTGTAGTGTAGCATGGTGCAAAACACACATGCTAGATTAACACTTTTGTTTATTGCTTTTTCTCTCTGTCCTCCTTGTTCTTTTTATTATTATTTTTCTCACTTTCTAGCCTGTTTCCAATGATGTGCATGATTTTTAATGTTTTTTTAATTGAAGGTCATTAATGAAGCTCTCAGATGTGGGAACATAGTCAAGTTTGTGCACCGAAAGGCCCTCAAGGATGTCAGATTTAAAGGTACACCATCTACTTATGGTGGACCTTTTTTGTATATATGTTTATAGAATCATGCATGTAAGAGCACATTTATTATAATGTTCCCACAATTTGTATTAAGAAACTAAATTTCTGTGGTCCAGATTATTCAATTCCATGTGGATGAAAGGTCCTCCCAGTTTTCAGTGTTGTACATCTAGACAGGAGCTTTAAAGTCCAGGAGAGGGCAAATGGATGGATTTATTTTTATTTATTTATTTATATTCAAAACCATTTTCAATTTATTGTAAGAAATATTATATATATTTTTTATTGTCTAGTAATATAAATATTGTTTAATATTTAGTTTTATTTGTGTAACATCATTTTTATGTTTCAAATATTTAAAAAATACAAGTTTCGATTGAATTGTATATAATAATAATAAATTACTGGAATGCCAGGGCCTTTCAAATCTATACAAAAGCTTACGCGCTTGTGTACAAAATTTACGGTGCTTTTTCATGGGAAAAAGTGTTTAGAAACCAGCTCGCGGCGCTCGGACAAGCGCCACTAAAACTCATCTAGCGCCGCCAATACTTTGCCAACATGAGCGCTTGTTACCGCCACTATTGCTGTTAGTGGATTTTAGCGGCGCTTTCGAGCGCCGCGAAATATGCCATTTGTTGTAGTAATCTTTCATCAAACCCATTAATCAGGTGTAACTCAAGAGGATGAAGTGAAAATACAAAAATTTGCTGAACTGAAATAACTTAGGAGGTTTTAGGAGCAGCTTTGCATTGTTTCCAACGGTATGACATTGAAGTTTTTTTTTTTTTTTTTTTTTTTTTTTTTTAAAATTGCGGGACTGATATTTAAGTATTTTTGTCTCAAATATTGGTTCTCATCTAATGGACGGAGTGGATTTACATATAAAACGTATTGGACCACAAAGCTTGGGTGTTTCAATAGATGATTCCAGTCAAGTACGAAAGAGATACAGGATTCTCGATCCGACGACATTGATAACATGCCCCGTGAGATCAAGTTATCATGTTGTATAAGTGGGCCCATAGTTCACTAAAGCACGACATGGTAGCTCCATACAGAATACTTATGGTTGGACCCATATGATGGATGACCCATATATTAATATGGACCCATAATGGGTGGTCACATCGAAGGTCAATCCCTACTAGTAAATAGCAGACATCCAAAATGGGCGAGTATGATAGATGACCCAATTCAAAGGTGGGGCCCACATGATGGACGGTCCACATCAAAGGCGTGCTCCACATGATGGGTAGTGAACATTGAAGTTGGGCTTCACATGATAGATTGCCCACATCGAGGTGCCCGTGCTTGATGGACAATCCCCATCAAAGGTCCGGCCCAAATGATGAATGGCGCACATCCAAGGTGAGCCGCTCATGATGGGAAACCCACATTAATGGTGGGGCCCACATGATGGACAATCCACCTCAAAGGTAGGCTCCACATGATGGGTAATTAATAATTGTGGGCCCACATGATAGGCAATCAATTATTGTGGGCCCCACATGATGGATGATCCACATCAAGGTGAGCCCCATATGATGGATGGTCCACATCAACGGTTGGCCTAATAATGAGTGACCGATATCCAAAGCAGGTCCGCATGATGGAAGGCCCACAGGATGGACTTTCAACATCAAAGTGGGCTTTGCATGATTGGTTGTGGATATTGAAGATGGCCCAACAAGATGGACTACATTGATGGTGGACCCCACATGAAGGATGACAAACATCAAAGGAGGGCCCTACCTAATGAATGGTGAACATTAAAGGAGGGCCCCTAATGATGAATGGGCCCACATCCAATTACGTGGGCCCTCATGATGAATGACCCGCATCAAAGGGGTGGCCAACGCAATAAACAATCCATATCAAAGGTTCACCCCACATGATGGACAGAGGATGTGAGGTGGACCAAAGCGACTTGAGAGATAATTACTCATGATGTTGGAAAATGATTTTTTACTTTTTGGCTGATAAATAAATGTTTGGTGTATATTGTTAATTACTAAATATACTTAACTGTTGGAAACCAAGATATGCTAATTACGGCATAAATAACTTATCTAAAACAACTTACGATGCAAATGCCTCCTCAGTGACTTTTTTTTTTTTTTTTTGTGTGGGGGGGGGGTGGGGGGGGGGGTGTTAGCTTGTTAGTACACATCCATGTCAGGACACACACTTCATGTTAGCCACCCCCACTACCTCAAGTGTTGAAACGAGGTATCTCCACTCAGTCTGCTAGTTGAGCTATGGATCTGGGTGTTAACATAATTTAAAAACTTATTTGGTGGTATCCAAATTCAGGCCCTTTTTGTCTTTGACCTGTTAGATCAAACGTGTGATGAAGGAACTCCAATTGCGTAATGTAGCATGGACATAATGTATGTGTTTCATATCAATGCCGTCCATCCATTTTTCCAACTCATTTTATGGTATGAGCCCAATAATAAAGTATATTGAAATCTCAAGTGAACCACACCACATGAAACAAGGGTGATTGAACAGCTACTGTTAAAAAATTCTCATGGACCATGAAAGTTTTGGATCAAGTTGATGTCTTTATTTTCCCTTGATCCAGGTTTGTGTAACCTTATCAACCGGTTGGATGAAAAATAAACACTACAGTGGCTGCGTGAAGTTTTTAATGGTGGGCATTCAATCACCACCATTTCTTGTGTTGTGGTCCACCTGAGATTTGGATCCGCTTCACTTTTTAGCTCATGCCATAACAAAAATGAGCTGGCAAAATGGATCTACAGCCGGGATATAAAACACATCTATCATGGTGGCCCACATTCATGGATCCACCCAACTCGGGCATCACATAAAACAAGATAATTGTATTATTAGACAATGCCCACCTACGCAATTCTCATCCTGTTGGCCCCTCGGTGGATGGATGATCGACCAGGTCTGCATTGAACAATCATATGTCTGATCAGAGGTCATATGCCCCATTGCATGCAGCAGCTTGGTCCTTTTACTTCTTCCTGACAATATAAATTCACATTCTTACAATCGTATCCGTGACAAAGAAACTTAATAAGATGGTTAGAATCTTTGCAACTTTATTTTTATTTTTTTAATTTTTATTTTTACTGTGTCTGCTTGCACACCTTCTAGATCAATAGGCAAAGTCATTGATGAATACTTAGTAACATTATCATGGTAATTTTGAAATAAGTTATATAAAATTTTGTGAGGATTCATTGTCTTAGTACCCAATATTCTCTTTATTCTGATAAGCAACTCTTATTATATTTATAATACAATCACACTATGTCTAAAACAAGATAAAAGAAAGAAAAAAAAAAGAAAGAAGAAGAAGAAGAAGAAGAAGAAAACATGTTCCCTTAAATTCAACACTACAAAATATATCTAAAGCTTGTTAAGAAAAATATCGAGCAGTTTTATTTTATGTCAGAATCTTCTTCAATGTAACTACAAATGTAATCTTAGTAGTTACTGAGGTGAGATGAACCTTCACCTAACAATAAGAGCCTATTTTGTCTCTACTCCAACCTTGAGATATAGGTCTCTAATTGCATGCAATTCTATGACAATGTCTTTCATCTCCATTCGTTCCTTTGGCGATTCTGCAGAACACAATACACCAATGTTGACCAATGAAACCAAGCAATCATGCATTCTATTTCTCAAATTATTATGATTTTCATTGTCTTGAATAACTTCAGCATCTTTTAAGAGAAGTCTTGGATCTATAATCTCCATTACTTGTTCTGGAAAAGCCGACTTTGCTGAGTGATGAAGGCTCTGATTCTCCTTAAAAATGTCATTAGTTGGCTGCTTTCCAGTGATTATCTCGAGTAGAAGGATCCCATAACTGTATACATCTCCTTGTGTGGACACCTTACTGCCCATCCCATACTCTACGATTTACAAATATAACATATTTGAATGTTAGGCATCTATTTAAAGAAAGATAAAAATAGTGATTAGATATTGAGAGGGAGAAAGGAAATATTTCATTTAAATAATTAACATTTCTGCCTTTTCCAAAGTTTAGAATATCTGAGAATAAGGAATTCTGCTAAACATATTTCTTCAATCTTTGTATTATAAGTGTATGGTTTGTCATAATAAATAATTCTAAGAAAATATCCTATAAATAGATTAAAAAAATCCATTGTTTTCACACACATACACAGATACAAACAATGTATCACGAATAGAGAAATATATCTAGTAACAATTGTTGATACCTTATTACAGTGTGAATTCATGTGGGGTCCAATCTACCCAACATTTACCTATCGTGTGCCCTTGGATAAGAGGGTCTACCAAGAATTGTTGAGGCCCATCAAATCACCTTGACCAGATAATAACCACCATTCACAAAAGTGCATGCTATCAATCACATGGGATCATGTACAATCAATGGGGATTCTTTTTATTTTATTGATCATAAGTGGGACCACTTGGTCCCAAGAGAAAAAAAAACCATACTTTCAATTTCCAAGTGACTGCGTGGTTCATCATCACTAAATTAACTAGAATCACATTTGTCAGATTGTGCCATCTTTTTGACTTTCTTTCCTATTAAGAGTTTAATTATGTTAATATTGTCTTTAGTCTTATATATATATATATATATATATATATATATATATAGAGAGAGAGAGAGAGAGAGAGAGAGAGAGAGAGAGAGAGAGAGAGAGAGAGAGAGAGAGAGAGAGAGAGAGAGGCACACTCACCTGTGCACATATTACACACGTATCATGGACCCAAAATCCAAACAGTCCATGTGATGCAGTACCCCATGAAACCCCTAAGGACCAATTTTCTCCCTGTTTCAAAACTTTGGTGGGTCATAGCAAAGAGAGATATAAATCAAGGGAGAAAACTGTTTTCTTTTGCCATGACCCACCAAAATTTTGGATCAGGGTAAAAGTTGTTCGCTGGTGGTTTCATGGGGTGCTACATCACATGGACTGTTCAGCTTTGGCCTCGCATCAAGCACATAGAGAGAAATTTAATTGGATTATCACAATTGTACCAACATATTCAATTATAAAGCAATTTGAATTTACGTGGATATAAAACTACAACACAAAGCGATGATGCACTATAAAAAAACGAAGTTACAAGAGATGAAATCTTACCAAGCAAAGCTCTGAGATGAAATGCTCAAACCTTTTTTCTTAAAAATCCTCTGAATCCTTAAGCACATTTAAAGAACCCTAATTCATACCCTAATTCTAATTACACCCTATATATATACTACCGCAACTGAAATAGGAAACAAATTGCACACTTAAGCAATTTTGCGCACCTCTTTGATGGGACCTTCGATGACATCAACAACCATCAATAACCAGTCTATGACATCGAAGAACCCTCAATACCATCAAGTAGCAACCTCTAAAACTGTCCAACAATCAACGAGATTTTTTCTGAAATTTCTTAATAAGATCCAGCATATGTTATTGGCATCGACAAACTCTATTACAAAAAAAATTAAGACATTAGATAACTCTCTCTCTCTCTCTCTCTCTCTCTCTCTCTCTCTCTTTATATATATATATATATATATATATATATATATATATATATACACACACACACACTAATATACGTAAAAATATCCATCGATTAGATTATTTTATGCATATCGTTATTAACAAGCTTCACCAATATTATTATATGGAAATTACCAATCATTTTGCAAGATGAATGAATTTAAAAAATGGATTGAAAACCTTACCTGGAGCAATATACCCAATCGATCCCTTAATCCCAGATGTGGTAGTTTGATTTTGGGAGAAACCTTCTGCACCTTCAGAGAGGAACCTTGTTAAGCCAAAGTCACCCACGTGGGCAACCATATCATCATCGAGAAGAACATTGCTTGGTTTTAGGTCTCGATGAACAATTGGTATTTTAGAATGATGATGAAGATAATCTAATGCCGAAGCCACATCAATGGCTATATTTAGCCTCTGGGTAAGATTCAAACACCTCAGTTGAGGTTGTTCATGTACATTTGGATGCAACCACTTCTCCAAACTACCATTAGGCATATACTCAAACACTAGAGCTTTGAAATCATTGCCATTAAAATCAATGCTTGAGCAAACCGTTAAGATCTTGACAAGATTTCGATGTCGGATGTTTCTTAAAGCTTCGCATTCAGCTGCAAAACTCTTAAAAGCTCCTTGCTGTAGGAGGTTGAGTACCTTCACTGCAACAACTGTTTCAAAGCATTCTAGAATTCCTTTATATACAGAACCAAAACTTCCCACACCAATTAAATTAGCTGAAGAAAACCCATCTGTTGCTTGAAGGAGATCTGCATAAGAAACTTGTAACCACTGATTCTCTGTAGAAGACGGAGAAGAAGCTTTCTTTGGAGAATTTCTTCTCCAATAAAGAGCTGCAATGATACACAACAGGAGAAACGAAGATAAAACCACCGTAATGACTGTGACTTTTACTCTGGAAGCAAGAGGCTTTCCTCGTTTCTTAGAAGCTTGCTTAGGGCACCCTGGCAATTGTAGTTCTGGTATACCTCCACAGAGTTTGCTATTTCCGTCAACTGAAATTGCGCTGGCATTTCTAAAGATTCCTCCTTTGGGCACTTCACCCTCGAAATTATTAAATGACAAATTCAAATACTGTAAGAAATGAAATTCTTCGAAATATTTTGGAATCTGCCCAGACAAGTTATTGCGCGAAAGATCTAGCCTTTGTATACCTTTTAAATTCCTTAGAGACTCTGGAATGGCTCCTTGAAACAAGTTGCCATTCATGTAGAGCAACTCCAGGATTTGACACTTTCCTAACGTATCTGGAATTTCACCTGATAGATTGTTCTCTGAGATGTCCATTAAGCGGATATTTTCTAAGTTGTCAACTTCCAGAAGAAGAGACCCAGTGAATGAGTTATGAGACAGGTTGATTTGAGCTGCGCCGACTTGTTTGAGTATGGTACCATTCAGTTTATTTTGAGAAATGAAAAAATCTTCCATAAACCCCCATTTTCCAAAACTAGATGGTATGCTTCCATGGAAATCATTTCCATCCAACTGAAGATAGCTCAATCGAGTGATGTTGCCAATTGAAGGTGGGATTTGCCCCGAAAATTTATTTCGATAGATTAAAAAGGCTTGCAACTTGTTAAGCTTCCCAATAGCATCTGGAAGAGTACCCTTCATGAAATTCACTCCTAGATCCAAAGTATACAAGTTGACAAGATTCTCAATTCCTTGCGGAATGGTTCCGAATATCTTATTATCTCCTAAAACCAGAGTCTTTAGCTGTGTCGAGAGATTAGCAACGGAGCTGGGCAACTCACCCTCCAGATTATTAGTGTCTGCACCTATAAGTTCCAGATGGGTGCAGTTGGTCAGTGAAGTAAGGAAGCTCAGGTCATCACCTTCCCTGCTTCCAAGCTGATTTATCTCGATATTGATAAGGTAGAGACGCGAAAGACTTCCTAAATTCAAAGGCACATGTCCACTAAAACTGTTGGAGCTAAAATCAACTAATTCGAGACTTGAAGCATTGGACAATGAAACTGGCAGCGTTCCAGTGAATTGGTTTATATCTACATAAATCTGTTGCAGGTGTGGAAACAAAAGGCCTAGGTTGGGGGGAATGCTTCCATGTAGCCTGTTAACTGCCACGTTAAACAGTTGGATGGATGAGAGATTATAAATGGATGGTGGAATCGTACCTGATAACTGATTTGCACCTATTCCAAAATTGATAATGCCTGCCAATTGACCAAGCTGATTTGGAATTTGCCCGTCAAAATTGTTATATGTTAGATAAAGAATAGTGAGAGAGGAAAGGTTCCCCAACGAAGGTGGGATGCTTCCACTGAGATTGTTGATGCGGAGGTTAAGAGCAATGAGCTTTGGCAAAGAGCCAAGCTCAGTGGGAAGTTTTCCGTCCAACTGATTCCGTTCGAGGCGAATGGCTACGAGTTCTGAACAGTGGCTCAGATTGGATGGAATTTCTCCTTGGATTGAATTATCAGTCAGGTTGAGAATCTGAAGACGGAACAAACGGCCGATCTCTCGAGGGATTTTGCCTTGGAATTTGTTGGTGGAGAGATCGATTCTTCTCAGGAAAGAGAGATTTCCAATGTGAGGTGATAAATGGCCCACCAAGCTGTGGTCCCTGAGGTTCAAACTCGTGACCCTTTGATGATGGCGGCGACTGCAGATGACTCCCACCCATTTGCAGAAATGGATAGAATCGTTCCATGAACTCAAGATTCCGAGAGGATCTTTGGAAATACCATCTTTGAATGCGAGCAATGCGAGTGGATCTGTCTCATTCTTCAATGTAAATACCGAGGGTGAGCAGGGGTTGATGCACGAGAGAAAGATTGCATGGAAGAGAATAAATAACCATAATACCGTGAGATTGGAAGGTGGGAATTCCATTATGTGGATAGGAGATGGGATGATGAAGAAGAAAAAACAGGAATGCAGTGATGAATTGTACTCACCTACAATATTTGTAGCTCTTGTAGCTCGTATGAGCGCGGATCCTCTGTTTCCAGCGCACCCTGCTCCCCGTATCTTAAAATTTAATTGGTCCACGTCATTTGTACTGACATCGGCACAGCTCTTTAATAAAATAAAAAACAAATTACAAAATACCGCTCCACTAGGAAGAAAGGTTGCGATTTCCGGGAACTCCTGCGAAAGACTTTCGCGGAAAGTCCTCGCGCTGGAAATTCAGGTGGGGCCCACTGTGATTTTTGTGAGAAATCCTCCCCGTCCATCCGTTTTTTGAGTTCATTTTAGGACTTAATACAAAAAATTAACCGTTTCCAAAGCTCAAGTGAGCTGAAAACGTGATAATTGAATGTCCACGGTTGAAGTATTCGTGGGCCACAGAAGTTTTGAATCATGCTAATATTTGTGATTTCAGTTCATCCCAGTAGGAATGAAGTTATTAACGGTATGGATGGCATGTAAACATCACTTTCGAACACAGGTAAATTTCAACGGTAGGAATTTCCCTAACCACAATTTACATTAGTACGGCGTACTTGAGATTTGGATACGGTTCATTTTCGGGTCACGTCCTGAAATGAACTCACAAGACGGATGAAAGGAGAAGATTTCTCACAAACATCACAGTGGCCCTACGTGGGTTCCACCGTAGGAACTTCATGCGAAATCCGCGTCCCGTTTCCAGCGGACGCGGATTAGATACTTAATGGGTCAGTAGGCAGATGGCTACTGAAGTGACGTCACTAAGCTCTATGGACCCCACCATGATGCATGTGTTGTATCCATACCGTCCAACCGTTTGTGGAGATCGTTTTATGGCATGAAAAAAATGAATGAGATAGATCTAAAATTTAACTGGACCCACCACAGAAAACCGTGGGATCAGTCACACCCACCATTGAAACATTTATAGGGCCCACCATAATGTATTTTTTAGATCCAACCTATTCATAAGTTAACATAGAGATATATGAAGTGAAAACAAAATATAAGCTTGATCGGAAACTTTTGTGGCCCCTAAGAAGTTTTGAACAGTGGATGCCACTGTCCCACTGTTTTCTATGGTGTGGTATACTTGAACTTTAGATCTATCTCATTCTTTTTATCATGCCATAAAACTATCTATCCAAGTGTATGGACGGTATGGATACAACACATGCATCATGGTGGGTCCACAATATTTGGTGACGTTACTTAAGTAGCGATTTGGCTAGTGACCTTGTCAGTATATAATCCGCGCCCGTCTCCAGCTGATTCAAGGACATGTGGCTGCCACCCAGAATCAGTGACGTAGGTGGGACCGGACGGTGGCCTACCTCGATGTATGCTTTATATATCTAATGCCCTCAATCCGTTTATTTATTTATTTTTTAAACATTCATTAATTGTCAAAAAAATGAAGAAGAAACCAATCTTAGGTAAACCACATCACAAGAAACATTGGTCACCAAACGGCCACCATCAAAAACATCCTAGTGTCCACGACTATGTTTATTTGTCATCCAACATGTTGTTGATGAGGTCACACAAATCACGTTAAGGGAAAATACAAATATCAACTAGATTAAAACCTTTGTAGCCTGAGGAAAATTTTTACGGTGACTATTATTTCTTGCGATGTGGACAATCTAAGATTTGCATTAATTTCGGTTTTTTTTTTTTTTTCATTCCTTAAAATGAACTATCAAAATAAATAAACCGCGTAAATATATAATACATACATCAAAGTGTGCCCCATGCTCAGGTCTCACTCACATCCTGCATTACTTTTTCAAAACCAAATTGCAGAGTGTAGCAAGCAGCACTCGTGTCGGTATTGGTACTACAACAACTGGGAGTTTTACCGGCGCTCTAAAGCGCCGCTAAACCCCTAAAAGAGTCGGAAATTGTAAGATAAATGGGTATGTTGGGAAAGTATTGGTGGCGCTAGGTGAGTTTTATCGGCGCTTGTCAGAGCGCCAATAATTGTAGTTTTTCCCGACGCGAATAAGTGCTGGTAAAATTCGCTCCGAGGGCGCTATAAGAGGTTTATTAACACTTTTTCTCATGAAAAAGTGCAGTAAAATTTCTAGACAAGCGCCGCTAAAAGCTTTTGTATAGATTTGGCATGCTAGTAAATTGTTTTATTATATATAACTCAATCGAAACTCGTATTTTTAAAATATTTGAAACATAAAAATGATGCCATACAAATAAAACTGAATATTAAACAAAATTTATATGACTAGACAATAATAAAAATATAGTATTTATTACAATACACATCTTCAATTTGATGAGTTGGCTAAATAATATTAATGTTAATTGATAACTAATACAACGGATTTCCTTCACTTGAGGGTTATCTGGGGGCCTTATGCCATACAAATATCCTACAATTTGAGTCCAAAGATCTGCTATGCAAATAAACTTTTTCAAAATGTTCTTGGGCATGATGTATGCATGTGTAGCCTGTCTCCTGTAATTAGGAATTACTCACACAAGTTCAGTTTCCAGAACCTCGAAAGTTAAAAAGTGCATACAATGGAAAATAGCCACAATTATTTACCTTAATATGTCCTCAGTGTTCACATAAATATGATTGACTCTAAGATATAGATTCGTCGCTGAGATTGCTCTCACACGCCAATCAGTTTTAGAACCAAATGCTGCTTGCTCATAGGGGCTTGTTGTGGTGACAATGAGTTGTGGTGACAATGAGTTCATCGTCGTGCACAATTGTTGTCCTTGTTGTGATTGCTATAAGTTGGCTTGCTTCTCATCTTGATAGACTTTTATTAAACACATCACTTGCTTCTCAATCTCCGTAATCTGTTGCCTTTGTTGTGAAGGTGGAGTTATCTCAGCCCCAGTATTATATCACGAATTTCAAACTGTGTCAATGCCGAGGTGTTTACATTATTCTTCTTGGCATAATCTGAGAGTATAAGATCTCTCAGAGCAACCTCAACCTGCATGGAAGGAGATATTAGCAAACTCTCATATATGAAAATTAAGGTAGCAATCACTAGTTCTACTTCAAAATGCATCATGGTATATGATTTCACACCTTGTAATAGCTATTGGGTCTATCATCATATGATAGACAATTGTATATTACCTCGTTGGGTTAATTCCAATTGGGAGCTACAAGATTTGAAACGAGTAAATTTTCCTAAGTATGCATGTACACATTAGGGTATATGAGCATTGATGAATGTATGCATCTAACAGTCTGCGTGCATCCAATAGCATCGAGGCGGGGTCCTACATCATGTGTCTAGCACAGATAAATGATGTGAATACGATACATGCATCGAGGCGGGGTCCTACAGTGGGACGACTTGGATAAAACCCAACCAGTAGCGTCCCACCTGATTGGACGGCTGGAGGTAAAACAGATGGATGTCATGAGTGCAAAATAGGTGGACAACGTGGATCCATACGTCTAGGTGGTCCCTATTGTCCAGATCATCGGACAGTGTAGATATAAGACACATACAACACGTGTGGGTCCCACACGGAATGGCGGTGTAGAAAATATATAACATAAAGGTAGGCCTACATACAACAAGTATGGGTGTAAACGCCTAACAATGGGTCCTAGGGGGAGTTACAATGCGGACATTTAACTAATATTGTACTTACGATATAGGCGTTAAACCATCATTGCTCCCAAGGCATGGCCCGCCATAAATATCATCACACAAACCATGGAGGAATCACACATTGCAATGGACCCTAAGTACATCCCATTGGGCCTCGACCTATGGGCCTTAGATACATCATATGGGCCGCATCACATGGGCCTTATATTCATCAAGTGGGCCACATCAATGGGTCTTATATACACAATAGGTGGGCCCTGCACATGGGCCTCAAATACACAGCATGCAGGTCCTACACGTGGGTGTCATATACATCAAATGGGCCACGTACCTGGGCCTCGAATACATCAAGTGGGCCACACATCATGGGCCTAATACATATCACAATGGGCCTTGCCCTTAGGCCACGATTACGTCACAATGGGCCTCGTCATATGGTCCGAAATTACTTCTCATTGGACCACAACCCATAGGCTTCAAATACGCAATAGGTGGGCCCCATCACATGGGCCATAAATACATCAAGGCGGGCCTCGCCAAAGGCCACAAATACATAATAGTGGGCCCTGCCTATGGGTTAAAGATATATCATGATGGGCCTCATGGATGGGCCCCAAATGAGCGTGGATTACATCTAAAATCATTTCAATAGTTGAAGGTGTAATATGTGTACCACTGTACACATCATTCCATGGGGCATATGGCCCACTAACGATGACTAGCACTGTCCAAACATTGTCTAAGTAAATCAACACCCTCCAAACATAGTCCGAGTACATCAGCACCATCTGGGACTGTCAGCTCATCAGCACCGTCCAACATGATCTGGATGGTGTGGATGAAATAGATACATCAAGGAAGTGCCCATGTGTTTGGACAGCATGGATAAAACACATATCAATGTGGGCCCCACCGTCCAGCAGCAGGTGGGTCCCACATGGGGCCCACCACGTACACACACACACACACACACACACACACATATATATATATATATAGATATATTTATTATTATTATTATTATTATATTATTATTATTATTATTATTATTATTTTAAGGGGTCCAGCGTCCAGACTCTGGATGCTGGTTAGATGGATGAAACACATGCATCATAAGTGGGGCCATGACCACACCATGGCTGGATGGTCTGGATAAGCAGACACATCACGATGGGCTCCACGTAGGTGGGGCATGGATAAAACATGGGCATCACGATGGATCCAAAACTCCTCCGACCCAAAAAGGATTTCAATGGTAAACTTTCAATCTCCTACTGTTGGTGGTGGTGTGGACTGCCAGAGTGAGTTGAACGACAGATTTTTGGAGAATTCCCATTCCTAAAGGGGACCCATCATGTGCACGGTGTGGATGCTCCAAATGCATCATGTGGGGCCCAAACTGAATGCATTTTTTTCTTTTTCAGGAAATTTATAATGCCCAACTGAATCGAACGATGTTTCTGGTGCAACCAGCAACTGTACTTATGTTGTGGGCCTCAACCTGAACTCCCAATATCTCGCCATTGGAAAATCTTAGGCACAATCGGTTTTTTATTCTTGTTTAATGCAAACTGCTATCCAGAACATCAATTTGCAGGACACCAATCAGATAGTTAACATCGTCTTCCGGAAGAGACTTTACTGGCATGACCTATGCATAACAAATCCACTAAATGAATCTGCATCACCAACAGGTGGGCTCCTTCCAATTTTGGACAGCCAACTATTTGAGCAAGACACATATATGTGCCTTTTGCTTAGGGGCAGTGTTTTAAATACCGACGATATCAGCCGATATATCTTGTATCCTACTTGTGCGATACGAAACGCACAAGTAGTGCCCATATATCCCACCTCTTCGATCTAGTGAGCATTTTTTATTTTCGATCCATATTTTTCCTATAAATCACGTTAAACCAGTGTCAAATGGTTACAAATCTATGATTCTTCATGTTTTCCATGAAAAATCATGGATTTGGAACTTCAATTTCGAGATTTGGGGGAGACCGGTCAAGTTGCTGAAAATTGAGAAAAATCGAAATTTCTCAATTTCTAGCAAATCAGTTGCAATCTTTGTACCCAAACACAAAATTAAACATGTATGTAACCTGATCTAGTGATTCTTCTTTTGCTTTTGAACATATTGCTTGTGTTTCCATACATGTCTTCTTACGTTTATAAATTATATGAATAAACTTTGAATATACTTGCATTAGTTCAGTTGGAAGCACATATGTTAGGACCCCATACAAAGAAAACCCCTATTATGTGCTCTCTTTTTTTTAAAAAAAATTATTTTATAATGTTTTGATTTCTAACTGTTTATTTATGTCTTTTTCAACAATCTTTGAAGTTTTATTGAAAATTTCAACCAATTTCCCAATGTTCCAACCCTGTAAGGGGTGTGATCAATTTCATAGATAAGAAATACCTAGATGCAGGCCATTCCTGGTAATTTTCAAACAACAATAACAACAATAATAATAATACTGGCCCAATTGCTTTTATTCGTGAGATACTACCCTGCATGTACTTGGATATGGAACAAATGGTACCCAAAACTTACATCTCTAGATTTTAGGTCGAAGGCTGTGATGACTACTTATGTGGATGGATGATGATCATCTCCTGTTAAAAGCGAAAGATTTCTTGCTTTAATGTTTTACCAAGAGTTTCAACACGAGGTCATGGGTTCAAGTACCCATTGTCGTGAAATCCCACCATGGTGTGAGTGCATGAGTGTGTGAGTGTGTGTGGGGTGTGCGTACGTGTGTTTAAAAATTTAAAAAAAAATAAAAATAAAAAAGAAGAAGAAGAAGAAGAAGAAGAAGAAGAAGAAGAAGAAGAAGATCCATGTCAGACCAGTGGATGGTCTCTTTGGGCTGACCTACATAAGACACTAACATCAAAGAAAAGAAATAGTCATAGTGAACCTATCTCAAGAAACTACAAGTGATCAGGGCAACGACATTTAAGATTTAGTTGTTTGGTTCCACAGTGTAACACTAGATCAACCCCTCATGGCTAGTCTTCCTGGCCCTTTGATTTCTAACATACGGGATTCCCTTCTCGGGGGGCCCATGGTATTCTATGATTCAAACACTTCGTCTGCCAGCCTTGAGAGTAGCTAAGTGATGCATAGGAAATATACCAAATAAGACAATCCTATACCTTTGATGTTTGGACTTGTCATTATGAAATATGGAATGTTGACGTACTCTGTCTACATTTTTAGACCACCAAGGTAAGTGTTTGGAACATCTAATTTGGGATATTCCAAGGCATTCCTCTTCCACAGTGAGGAACATCGGATCAGCAGTTTGGATCCCTGAACCACGGGCCAAACATGCCGATGAAAGAGAAGTACAAATGCCGTGTATACCCGTTTTTGTTGTAGTGATCCCCAGCACTAGGAGAACTAAGTGGACTGTCAAAATGGCCATTTACTAAAACTGATGGATCAGTATCCTTTGACTTTGTTGATGAGATCCTGTAATTTAATTGCAAGTTATTTATAGCATTTTTGAGACAAATCCAACAAGAAAATTTATTAAGTGCTAGATATACATGGTCTAGGTTTTATGAAATTGGAAGGAAAATTTTTGCCAAATGCAGCATATGCAAAAATATGATAGAAAAAACATGTCCATTTCAGCACATTTTTTTTTTTTTGAATGTTTCAAGTAAAAACTACAAAATTGATTATTAATAACATGTTATATGTATGAGACACCTATTTCCGCATACACATCAATATCCATATCTGTGTGGTATCATAATAAAAAAAATCCGTTCCTTCGGCTTCTAGAACATGCAATTAAATCATGTGTGAACGAATCTGCAATGGAGAAAATGGAAGATGTTTATATCAGAACTACCTCTCTGAAAGCTCTCAACTTCGATTGGCAGCAACAATGACTGCATTCATCAAAGTTCCACGAAATCCGCTGTTCTCCAACTCACGAACACTAGCAATGGTAGTTCCTGCAGGTGATGCAACATCATCTTTAAGTTGTCCTGGGTGCTTTCCTAAATTGATAGCCATAGCAGCTGCTCCCAAAACTGTTTGGGAAGCTAGCTTCAATTCAAGATCTCGTGGAAGTGGAAGACCAGCAGCAACTCCTCCCTCAGCCGTAGCCTTTATTGCTAGAAATATGTATGCTGGTCCACTGCCACTCAAGCCTGTGACTACGTCAAAGAATTTTTCGTCTGCTCTCCATATCTTGCCAATTGCTCCAAAAATACACTCTATAAGTTTTTCAACTTCTTTTGTTGCAAATTCTCCCGAGCTCATAACTATTGCTGCCTCACCAATAGTTGAAGGAGTATTTGACATCACCCTGATTATTCGACCATGGCCACCCCATTCCTGCAAATCTTTTAATTTTGTTCCTGCAGCAATGGACACAAGAAGTTTCTTCCTTGAAAGCAGTGGCTTCAACTCCAAAACCACCTCCTTTACAACTTCAGGTTTTACAAAGAGAATGATCATTTTTTCTTATTCAGTCCACTTCCATTGATACCACACAATGCCAAGACAGTCTCCTTTACCTCCAACCTAACAAAAACATGTGCAGTCCAAAGAACGAGTAAGAAAAGTAGGGCCATGGAGGGGCAGTTTCTAGGCAAACAACTATGCACAAAGCACCCACAAACATGAAAGTAATGCTCAAGTAGTTGGATGCACAAAATAGAAAAGAAACCCATTATACATGATTACTAACATGACTCAGATGCTAACAAGGTCAACACCTTAATACAACTGTTACTGAATGTGATATGATAGTTAATGAATGTGGCATGGGCCTAACTTGGACTCACTTAGATGGGTTCTTATAGTCTAAAACATAAAGGAGATTTTTTGCTTTTGTTATTAAGGGAAAACAATTAATGGAACAAAGGATAATTTCAGTTATGATGTACATGCCTAAATCATACACCACAATAGCCATGAGATCATTTGATCAGAAATATAACTACGGATATCAATATTTGTTATATGTTTCCATCAACATAAAAAATGTTTATATGGATCTGTACATTGTCATAGCAGATCTAATTTCAAGAGATAAGCATAAGCAAATGTGATCACTACTGAGATAGACCAACCTGAGACGAAAGCTTTGCATTCATAAAAGGGAAACAAAGAACCTTTAAACACCCAATCAATCTAATCAATACCCCCTCAAACCCCCAATCTAATTCCATTTTTTTTATATATATAAAAAAGAGAGAAATATGAATATTCAAAAGAGAAAAAAAGAAGATAATCAGTCTTTGCTATCTACATGAACAAAAACATATCAATTAGCATATCCTGCAGATAGTAGGGGAAGGAAAAACAGAAGCATCATAGAGAATTTCAGGTAGAGTGCATCAGATTTGCTGAAGCAACATTTGAAATATCTTTGAGTCTTACAACTCCTAAAACTATCATAATGCAAACACCCCAAAAACGAATCGTGCAAGAAGTGATCTGAAGGATGATGACACGAATTAAACAAGCATGAAGTGAACAATTAATTTCAAAACATCAGTGTAAACAATTTAATTTACTTGTAGGATAAATTTTGATCTCAAAAGCATGCTCGTGTTTATGAATGTTACTTACAAAAAAAGGCAGATCCCTAGAGTTTCCATCCTTGATTATCTATAAAATCCACTGAATTATCTACCAGTAAAATCGAGAAACAAAATGATCCATCAGAAAAACACAGTAAGTAATACAGGGGAAAGTTACTGCATATAATTTATTTTTTTGTATGAAATATAGAATTGAGGCCATTTACATATTCTTCAGAGCATTGAGTTTGATAACACAAAATTCGAAAATGGAAGTGTATTGTCCCATGCATATACCTTTTCGTAGACATCACTAATGGAGATACGCTCCTTTCCGGGCGTACTTAGAATTTCAAAGAACGATATGTAAACTTGCTCATGCTGGAACCGAGTCTACAAAAATAAATGATAAAAGTCAAATCATAAGAAGCCCACAAAGAAACTAGTGCCATTGAAATTGCAGGCCTTTTCATAATCATAATTGATGGTGTGTCAGATTATATGACCAAATCATGGTTTTTAGGGCTTCCGAAACATGCTTATAGTTGATGTTTGGGTCAACATGGAAAACAGAACCTGCATTGAGCGGGCTGCTTTTTCGCAACTTCAGCCCAAATTCCAAATTCAGGAAGAATTGTAAATCGACTAAAATTAGAAATTGAATTCCAGCAAAATAGTACTACCAAGAACCCTTTGAAGCTAGAATATTTGCCTCAACATCTCTTCAATTTTAACACATTTATGATCCTAATATCTAAACCAGAACATGGATAAATTAAACTAAAAGAACAACGGGAGGTTTAAACAATTTTGGTACCAACGATAATCTAATTAAAATACACCACATCAACACAGAGTACGATAATCAGGCATAGGGTATAGAAACAAAACAAAATAATGAATTACTATAGCAACGCATCAAATCCTAAAAGCAGTTGTTGGAGATTGTCAAACCAGATAACACATTCCAATGTAAAATTACAGAACAGAACCCATATTTTCATGCGCACAATCACATTTTGACAGTAATCATAAAAGGATACAAGAATACCATGCAATTTTGAAAAAAAAAACTCATACCTCTCTAGCTTTGATTGTTATAACATGAGGTGTAAATTCGACACCTGCGGATCCTGCAGATCTGGTCTGTAAAAGACAGAGAGAGAGAGAGAGAGAGAGAGAGAGAGAGAGAGAAACCCTAGAGGAATATAGATGGATTGAGAAAGGGGAAACAAAGAGAGGTGGTCGATCGAGAGAGGGAAAAGGGGAAATAGAGAGAGAGGGTCGATTGAGAAAGGGATAGTAGAGGTGGATATGGCGAGGGCTGTCGCTACATCTAAGGGAGAGAGGGAGAGAGAGAGAGAGAGAGAGAGAGAGAGAGAGAGAGAGAGTCGCGACGGAGAGAGAGGTACAGAGAGAGCGTCGGGGGCGGTGAGAGGGAGAGAGTCGAGAGAGGGTAGAACATGAGGGTTAGGGATTTTGGGAGGGTATTTATACCTGATCGTTAACGGTGGCCCGATCTTAGTTAACGCCGACAAATGAGTGACACACAGTGTCGGCTAAGCCAACTTTTGTTGTAGTGTGTGTGCTACTAAATAATCTCCATTAGGCCACCATGATAGATGTGTCTTATCCATGCTGTCCATCCATTTTTCACGGCATGAGCACAAAAATAAGGTAGATCCAAATCTCAAGTGGATCACACCATTATGTAATTGAAAGCTTACTATTAAAAACTTCCTGGAGCCCATTGTAATGTGTATTTGCCACCTAACTCTTGATAAAGCCACAAAGTCATGAATGAAGAGAAAATACAAACATGAGTTTGATCCAAAACTTTTATGGCCACCAAGTTTTTTTATGGTGGACATCTAATCACTGGTTTCTTGTGGTGTGGTCTGCCTGATATCCTAATCAACCTCGAGTTTATGCTCATGCACTAAAATGATCTATAAAAATTGATGGATAGTATGAATAATACACATACATCATGGTAGGGCCTACAAAGCTTTTCCAGTAGCACACAACTGTCCACGGTGCATACTACCCTAGGGAATATGCATATCATCTCTTACAGCCATTGTTGAACATGATAATGCTTAATGTTCTATTTTACTCATGTTTGTGTTGTAAGGTGAATTTAAGAGCTTGGATTGAAAATGGTGCTAAAAGTATGGATTCGATGTGCAAGAATCACCAAGGCAAGGGATGGATCTAATAAGGCCAAGATTGAAGAATTCATATGCTAAAGATCCAAGAAAACCAAGTAAGGAATGAAGAGAATCAAATATTTGAATGATCGAAAAGGAATCCTGAAATTGTCCTGAAAAATAAACATATTCCTGAAAGTGTCCTGAAGAAGCATATTCTGAAACTCTAGGTCATTCAGTGAAATTCGCAAAGTGAAGCCTATTTTGGAAAACTGCGTAAATTTGAGGCAGTTTCTAGATTTTTTCAGGTCGGTGCGAAAGGAGGTGATTCAAAACTATAAATAAAAATCCCTAGGCATCATCTAGGGTTTGTGGAGTGGAGCCAAAGCGTGGGGATGTTGTTGCCAAGAGTTTTTCTTCCATTTCCTTAGTTGTTTTTATGTTTTTATTAAGATATTCTCGTTCAATCATGTCTATGGTTGACTAAACCTCTTAGCTAAGGCTAAGAGGTGAAGCTTGTAGCGTGATGAAATATTTTCTATTTCTTTAAATCATATTTAAGTTGAACTATCTTTGATTCTAGTTTGATATTTAAGAAATATTTTCAGTTTTTAATGGTTTATTGTGACTCAAATTATAATAGATCTGCGATATCTTTGAGTATGTTCTTTTTATATATTGAGATTGTGAAATTAGACAATCTCATTACTCACCATCATCCCATGGGCATGGTTGGGTGATGGAATCCTTCTACTCTTCTTGATTCTCTTATGATTGGGCGTGGGATTGATAAATCTTGTTGTTTGCCTTGTCTTATGGGCATGGTTTTGTGATGGAATCACTTCCAGTTTTCACACCTCTCATCCATTAAGACTTAGGTCAAAGGAAGTTCGGATTCGGTTTTATTAAGATATCTTCCAATTGGATAAGATGGGACTCTGATTCCAGTTGCGTCCTTAAATTAAGCATAGATCTCCCTGATCTCTACAAGTGGATCTTTCGAAACGCTAGTTTCCTACCTTTGAATTTATTAAGTTTTTCATTAAATCTCTCACAATTATTCTCTCAAATATTCCAGATTTAGCTTTTCATCTTCTTCTAGTTCTAGTTGCTTTCAGAAGACACACAAGTTCAGTCCCTGTGGATTCAACTTCGGTCTTACCGAGATTAATACCACATCGTGAACCGGTACAATGAGATCCAAGTTCTACGCACTACCTAGGTTTAAGATCATAGCCTAGGGTTTGAATTATTTATCTTTTAGGATTTTAATGTAGAATTAGGATTTTCATCATAGGGTTTAATCCTAAACTTAGATTCTAGGATTTGAACTCTGCTTGGTGTATTAGTTACGATTTAGTCTTAGTAATTACAAGATAACTATTAGCATTAGTGTTATAATTTATATTAGCTAACATATCAGTAATGATGGTTCACAAGTTCGTTTTTAAATATAACGATATTATCCATTAGTCTTATAATGACTAATAATCACATAAATAATGCAAGTAATAATAATAATTTTTTTTATTAACAATAATATAATAAGGACTAATACTAATAATCATGTTAACAAGAATTATACTAATCCCATAAGGAAAATGATAATGTTTTCTAATGATAATAGTCATAACTATCCTTTATGAATCTAGTCATGATGATAGATATTGTGATCTACCATGAATTATGAAATTCTACAATTAAATCCAAACCTATCACACTATCTTATTTTAGGGTATTGACCTAGAGTTTAGACCATAGGTTTAAAATTTCATCCTAAGGTTTAGGTCTAGACTAGATTATAGGATTTAATATGCCAATTGATGTACGTTTAATCACAATAATAATAATATTAATAATCATAAAACCACCATTATTATTAGCAAAAATGACCCCAATAACTGTTATGATAATAAGTATTATGGTATACTATTAATGCTACTATTTAAGAGCGATAAATAAAATAATACCACCTAATAATTATAATCTTGTTTATGATATCTAGTTTGAGCATAAATGATCCAATATTGGCTAACTATATCTAATATTTATAACCCTCATAAAAAAGGTGGCAACAATGATAACAGTACATTGATATAGGTTTAATTTAGGAAGAAAGTGCTGACTCACCTTTGTTAACTCGGTTGAGTCAACTCGACTCACCATCATTTGTCTCTCTCTTCTTCTTTCCTCTCCCTTTCTTCTATGAATGACAAGTCTACCAGCCCAACAACAACCCTCGTCTTGAGTCATCAGTCAAGTCAACTTAATTTCAGCCAAGTCAGCCCATCGGCTACCAACACCTCTTCTCGTCTCTCGGTTCTCTCCTTCTTCTTCTTCCTACCTTTCTTTTCTTTCTTCTCTTTTTTTTTTTTCACTCAAGAGGTTGTTGGACCACGTTCGAGTCTCAACTCGGCTAAGGAGTCGACTGAGTCGAGCCAGCGAGTTGACCCGACTCTGTAATGGTGTAGACAAGCACGACATGCACGCTCTTCTCTATTCTTTCTTTTCCCCTTCCTTTCTCCCTTTTTCTTCCCCTCTGCTGGAGGTCCAACAGCAGTAACTGGATGCCCAGCCCGACTCGGTCCAGTCTTGACTCGGTTCGAGTCAGTAACTCAGTAGATTGGACAGTAACGTCATGCAGCTGCATCACCCCAACTCTCTCTCTCTCTCTCTCTCTCTCTCTCTCTCTCTCTCTCTCTCTTCCTTCCTTTTCTTCTGGAAAAGCCTGGACTCAGTCCAACAACACCACTGGAAGACTGGGTTCGAACCGATCTGAGTTGTGATGACCTAGTGTAGCATGAAGCCGAACGACAGCCACTCCGCACGTCTTATCTTTTCTCTCTCTCACTCTCTTTTCTTCTTCTTTCTCAGATATGATTCTTTCCATTTAGATTGTGATGATATGGGCCACACATAGACAATTTTAGATCCAAAACCGGCCACATCACAAGTAGCAGTGTTGGTGCAAGCTCGTCGTGGAAGACGACCGAGCTCCAATGGCATTTCTCAAACCAATGCGTCTTTCTTGATTCCACCACTTCTGGGTGGTTTGTATACACCCATAGGAGCTCGTCAGAGCTTAAGATCGCAGCTCCAAAGGCATTTTGTTGATGGGTTCAAACGAAGAAGAAGACAATTATTCTTTCGAGTCGTCTCAAGACGTGAGAGCGAGACCCATGGCACATGACCTCCTCACCTTTTATTTGCTTAACCTAAAATTCCAAAACTGTTGGATTGAAACCAAGCGGTTAGGATGTAATTTGCTTGAAACCACCTCCAAGTACGACTGGTAAAGGGAAGCCAGCTGTGGTTTTCTCTTTGCTAAGGGAACCCTAAACCAGGGGTGGAAGAAGGGCTAAGATCTAAGCAAAGGATGATTGAGATGGACAGATGCAGCGGCACACGGATCGCCAAGCTGGCAGTAGTGGAGACAGTTTTCATTTTTAGAAATATGGTTTTTCACAGTACATATACGACTGGATTTGTGCTGTAACGACTCGAAAAAAATTCCGTACTATGGCCCGAGTACCACCTCAGGCAGAAATCGCTTAGGATCAAATCCTTTAAAAATTTGACAAAGTTAACTAAGTGCTAAACGAGATTAGCCATGAAATCCGCTAGAATCATTTTAAATACGATCTGTAAGACCCAAAACTTGTAGAATCATTGACGCTAGGTTACCCTAAAATCTAGGATCAAACTTATTACCCGACTGTCCTCGGGAGCACATTGAAACTCCGTATCAGATTTGGACCGCACATCGAAAGTCCGAATGATACGAAGTTATAGACTTAGGACCGCCTCGCTGGGCTTGATAACTATCTCAGAGATCAAATCCAGATTATGTACCACGACTATTCGCTTGAGTCCGGAGCGAGGAGTTTGAGAACACTTGGTTTTCTTTATAAATAAAAATCTCAAATAGTAATCTGAGACTTATTACTTGCGAACAATTTGTAAACAACTAGACCGTTAGAATCTGACCCAAATACACCCTCGGATCAGGAAAAATTTCATACATATAGTAGTGTACTTGAAATTTCAAATCAAGATCCGCTGACCGTTGAATTGAAACTGGTCCGCCATGCGTGATCTGAGAACCCTACTAGAACAAAAACTTAATGGTACCTAGATCCAAGGTTGGTGAGCTTAAGTCCGACCTTTGGCTCAAGGGGGCCCACCAGAAGTCCTCCGTTGAGCTGAAACTGGCTCACTTTGGATATAACTTAAGTATACCTTGACCTTAGGTCTATTTTGGAGTAGTTTTAAGCTATATAAGGACCTTAAAACCCTCTCTGATTTAGCCATACGAATTTGAGAGAAACCCTAGGAGAGAGAAGTGAGAAAAGAGAGAAAGTGTGAGAGAAGTGGGAGAACCTCCCTACTACTTTCCCCTGCCACTCTACAAGCTTAGCCACTCAAGTCTAATTGCTTTCCCGGTGATTCTGACTTCATTTCTAGGTAAGAAACCCTAACCCTAATATGTTTTGGTGTTGTGATGCTTGTAGGTTATGAAATAGCTAACCTATTTCATTCTATAGGTTACCAAACTGCCGAATACGAAAGCTTAGCAAACCTATCGGATTCGTTACGATTCTACGATGAAAGGTGCAGAATTTAGGTGTATAGGTTATGGTTTTCAATGCTTTCAATGTTAGATAATGATAGATTCATGATCTGTATGTAATTGCAAATGTACAAAGTGCTGTCCATTTCACTTTTCAGTTATATGATAACTATGTTGAATATACTGTATTCCCAGTATTTGTAGAAAGTACCGTATATGTATAAATTTTGGAAATGTGTTTGCCATGATTATTTGCTGTATGAACATATTATATGTGTAAAATACTTGCTTGGCGAAAGGGCTCGATCTAGTACATGTTTTGCTAATATACACTATGTATGTTGAAATAGTGTATTCTAAGTGTTTGTGAAAATGCTTGTGAGAGTAACTGCTTGGATGATGGTGCTTTAGGTGGGTGTTGAGATGGGATTCTCAACTACCTTAGAAACATATATGATTTCCTCTATGATTTGGTGTTTAATTTAATCGTTTACTATGAAATATATGTGTTTGTATTTCTTGTTTACATTGTGCTTTGTAACATGCTTTATGACATGTTTGTTAACATGCTTGAATTACTTTATTTATTATGCTTTACTCCACATGCTCTGAATAAGGATTGATTGCTTTTGGGACTATGATTATAGTCTAGACAATCGGTACCAGACTTGAGTTTGTGGTTGAGATTCATTTCGTCACGTAGGATGTGTTTGACAAACCCGAGTCGTACTTCCATTGGCGATAGTGGTTAGGCCACGCGAAGTGCTATGCACTTCATGTCGTTCAGTTGATTGTGCGCTCGAGCTAGTCAGGCTCATCAAGTAACCCGATATGTCTAATGTATGTTCACCATGTTTGGACGCTACTGCTTGAACCTAGGGTACCAAACTTACCAGTGAAATCCCGTTAACCATGGTACCTCGATCCGCTAAGACTCATGAGCCAGGCATGGTGGTATGGGACACCGTGGTCGAGCTGTCGGCCTACGCTGGGGCCACATGCCTCCCCGTAGTGACCAGTGAGCAACCTTGACTCTTGAGTCGAATACGGTGGTATGAGACACTGTATTCGAGCTATCGGCCTACACTGATTGGTGATGAGCCCTTTGTAGTGACCTCGAGCATACTCTGAATTTGCGGTGAGGCGACGAGTTTTGCCGCGGTGTATAGAGTATGAACTAGGCCTGTATCAAGTTAGTGATGAACCGTTAAAAAGGTGATGAGGGAGTGGTGTAACAATTGCGTGTAACAGCCCTGACAGCCTTTGCAGCGCCCTAGAACCACACTATCGTATGAGATTATCTAGGTTTGACGACCCTAGAATGGATCATGTTTAGGAATGATACAAGGGAGGTACCTTAGTTTCCCAATCCTGCTGTTTGAAATGGACTAATAACAACTCGGTAATCATGCTCATCATCGCACTGCATGTGCCTAGAAGATGTGGAGCACTGAGGAATGAACGCATGCCGCGAACGTAAGATGGTGTCGCATGAGGGAGTATGTCGGTGAGGGCATGCATCATGACTGCATTTTATACTTGCATTAATAAGAGTAGTTAGGATTGTTCGATTGTACTGCTTTATCATTACTGCTTGACTGCATTGATAACATGTTAACCTATGCTTTATTGTTCCACTGAGTTAGCTACTCACTCCCACGTTACGGGACGGTGTTGTACACACCAACCAGACTCTGTCTTAGGTACAGATGAGGTGACGACTTAGGAGGCTGAGCCGGACTACGACGAGAACCAGGACGAGTTCTCGTATATGCAGTATGCTGGTGGCTTTGCCTAGACTGCCTGGATCGACGGGACTTATAGGGCTTACTTCTCTAGTTGTATTTTTGACATTTTGATTGTAAAACAGATACATATATATGGTGACTCAGTTGGGTTCATACTCTGGAGATTGTGATGGTTTTGTTTCTTTTACATATAATTATATACAGTTTCAGTCTTCCGCTTGCTTTTTTACATTTGATCTGGAGTATGAATTACTGTTTTGGTATAATCTCACTCATGTTTAATGCACTAACACAGACAACATTTAATCGTCATTATCTATGTTGCATAAGTGATGTTTTGGAACTCGAGAGTTGAGTTGCTACCCGACCCTCGAATTTCAGGGCGTTACAAGTTGGTATCAGAGCATGATTTTGATTAAACCGGACCTGAGTTATGTTCCCACGACATACGCTGACTCCTTTTTGACATCGGAGGGTGCGAGAACGATGTAGTAACAGTCTTAAGCATCCCAGTTTCATCCAACAGTAAAGTTCACTAAAACGAACGCCAAAATCGAGTCTGTACTTAACCCTGGTCACACGAGTCAATCCCAAAACACTTCTAGGCCATCTATTGACGGGCCTAGATCACAATCCACCCAACTCCAGCTGTTAAAACTCAGTAGATATCAGTTTAGATTAGAGACTTCTCGAAACTACTCGAATTTGGAATGAACAGAGTCGTGGGCCTTCCCGTGCTAATCTAGAGGGACCTAGGATAGACCCAGGGTGTCTTTGGCACCTTGAGAGGGTGGTGAACACCGCCCTACCATGGTGGTGCCGTTCCCGGCACATCGGACCACGGCGGAACCGCGGTCACCTCGGTCGACCGTGGTCGGGTCTGTCGGGCCTGGTTGGGCCGGGTCTGGTCAGGGTCGGCCCGACCCTGGACATGTGTGGGCCTAGGAAATCACGTGGGGGCCCTTATTTCTACTTCGTTTGCCCCCTTTACTCATTTCTATCCTTCCAAACCCTCCAACTTGCTGCCTCCTCTCTCAACTCTCACTCCCAATCGTCAAAACCCTTATTTTCGGTCACAACCCATCCCTCTCCTTTGTTCACAGCAACCTACCTCCCTATCCTCTCCATTTCTCTCTCATTTCAGCCCATACACTCTCCATTTCGTCTCAAATTCGTGCACACCCCCTACCCCACTTCATCTTTTCATTTTTCTTCTTCTGGTCGTTTGGGCCTCTACAACCACTGTTAAGACCCAAGTTCGTGGAGAAGCAAAGAGAGCAGCCCTTTCTCTCTCTTATCTTTACTTTTCATGGCTTTCTTCGCCATTGTTTCGGTCATTTTCTCCATCTCCGCCGTCCTTTCTCTTATGGGGAAAAGAAAGGCTGCTGCAGATGAAGTTGGGCCTAGCCGTCCAACCCGTTCGAGGAGAGAAGTGGACATTGAAGCTAGCCCTAGCACAGTTCGGGAGCATAGGTCGAAGTGAGACCTAGATCCCCAACTTTCGATCAGAAATGCTTTTTCGATAGGCTTCGAATACGGTCGTTTTGCTGACCGTAAGATTGTGTTTGAAGCTCGCGTGGATGAGCGGATGTTTGGGCTACACTCGATGATGGACCGCTTGGTGGACATTGAATGGGGTCCTATATTTGAAGGTGAATCTCCTGCAAGTGAGAACACGGTTCGTGCCTTCTACGCTTATATCATAGACCCATCATTGGAGTCTCTTCAGTTCACTATCTCTGTGAGGGGTATATTGCGCACAATTACTGTGGTTGAGATGGCTCGGATCATGAACATCCCACGTGGTGAAGTGCTTCCTAATGACAACTTCTTCAAGAGTGTGCGAGAAAGTGATCACCGTACGTGATACCTTTGTGGTCGACAGGTTTCTTAGACTCAAGGAAACTATCTTTGGTCGTCGAAATTGACAGATGACTTCCGTTTGCTTCACCACATCTTCACATATAATGTGTATCCACGGTGGGGTAATCGCACGGAGTGTACTCGGTTGATGGTGGACTTCCTCTACAAGATTGGACATGGGACAACTTATGCCTGCCCACGTTCGTCCTATTTCAGATAGTTCAGGTCATTCGATCTGTCAGGAACGACCTCTCGCTCCCGTTTGGCCGCCTGATATGCAAGATGGCTCGAGATGTAGGCTATAGGCTTAACATGAAAGACCTTGCGCCAGTCCGGGTCATAAGTGAGGCTACACTTAATAACATGAAGATCGGTCCTCGACAATGACAAGCCCGACTCGATGAGTTTGGAGAAGAGTCGGATAGCGCAGGTGAGGAGAGTGTTGATCTCGAGGTAGGAAGTGAAGAAGGAAGCGGTGATGAGATACAGGAAGAAGAAGAAGGGGCTCAAGATACTGCGGAGAGCTCCCCTCCTACGCCACGCGAGCAGGATGCGGTTCAGGCTGCGAGGGATGCTCTTATGGTTCGCATTGAGGAGGGCTAGGCCGCCCTGCGGTAAGAGATTGGACAGGTTTAGGCCGAGCTTGGTGAGACCCGAGCCAAGCTTGAGGTGACCGAAGCCTTCATGAAGCGGAGTTTTAAGAAGGTATTTCGTACATTGAGGACTATCCTATGCTGTGTACACGACAAGGATGCTCCTCCTCCATCGCCTGACTCGGATGCCTAGTCATCCAAGTTGTTGTTTGTCGTTTGTTTTGCTTACCACTTTAGGCAGTTTATGTTTTCATGTTGATGGATGTAGTAGTTAGTAGTATGTTTTTTTAGTAGTTGAAGCTTGGTTGTATTAGCTCCCCTGCATCTTCTGTCATGATTCATGTAACTCTGTATTCCATGTATTATGATAATTTTGGTAATGAAATGCATACAACCTCTTTTGCCATGAAGTGTGTGGAATGCTTAAGTGATTATGTATTGTGTTGATATGCTTTATCTCATATGCGATGTACCCTATGTTGTATAGGGCATGTCACGGAGGTTTACGAGGAGCACGACACCCCTCTTGCTCACTGACTCGAAGGACCAGACTCCTTCCCGCAGAGGTGGTCCTATGGACCCGGGTTCTGGCTCAGATCAGCCTTCTGTTGGTCCTACTGGTAGACTTTTACCTTATACACCCCCGGTTCGCGAGCAGAACCGGGTATCCTCTTCAACACCATATGAGCCGCAGGCTGCTCCACCTACTAACAGGTTTGAGTAGATGATGATGCTGATGCAGCAGCAACACCAGCAGCTTCTTACAGTCTTATCATCTCAAGGTGGGAGTGCGACTCCACCTTCGCCATCTACATGTCCTGCTAAGCCTACAGAGCCTCCTGCTCAGGCTGAGGATGTGCCTCTGCCTACACCTGTTACGTACCCTACGGGAGACGTGGGTACTCGTGGTCTACTCGAGCGATTCCAGCGCTTGAGGCCTTCGACTTTTCGGGTTCTCACAGACCCGAGGAGGCTGAGTACTGGTTAGACCGCATCTCGAAGATACTAAAGATGTTGCATTGTTCTGAAGCTGAACAGGTTGAGTTGGCCGCCTTCATGTTTGAGAAGGAGGCTAGCTTATGGTGGGACAGCATACTACGGACCGTCGCAGTGGGATATGTGTGGACCTGGGCAGCATTTGAGTTCCGTTTCCATGAGAAATATTACCCTCAGGCCTACCGACATGAGAGGGAGAATGAGTTTCTGCACCTCAGACAGGGAGGCATGACAGTCACTGAGTATGAGCATCGCTTTACAGACTTGGGCCGCTTTGTCCCGACTATACTTCTGATGAGCTGAGCGGATTTGATGCTTCTCTAAGGGCTTGCGACCTGACATCCAGTCGAAGATGTGCTGTCTCCACATACCATCCTATGCGGAGTTGATTCATATGTCCATTCAGGCGGAGCAGGATGTTGATTGGCTGACACGCTCCCGTGGTGCTATGGTTACAAGACCACGACCAGATGTTCAGGGCAGGCCTTTCCTTGGCAAGAGGCCTCGTGCTGATTTGCCTCGCAGGATCGCAGCGCTAGTGGCTCCGATGAGGCGTCCTGTTGTGACCTATACATACTGTGGGAAACAGGGTCATCCTGCTGGGAGCTGTTTTGCGCGGATGAGGGATAGCGGGTTCTCTCCGCCGCAGATGTTTGATCGCCCTCGCCCATAGGCTCTATCGGCTCTACCACTTCGGATGACACCTGCACATCTGTCCTTCAGACCTCCTGCACCTTGCTCTAGGGCGCCTCAACGGCCCATGGTACCTCAGCCTAACCGATCTCAGCACGTGCGTGTTCATACGCTCACAGTAGAGGAACTAGAAACTGCACCTTCAGCGCCTATAGCCTTCGAGGTCACTGCACACATCCAAGGTACTCCCGTCTTCTTATTGGTGGACACTGGGTCCACTACCTCTATGATTTCATGCACGACAGTCAAGCGACTGGGTTTAGTTACTGCTCCTACGAGAGGAGTGAGGGTCATCACTGCCACAGGGACTTCCTCTGAAGTTACTCGTATGTGTGAGGGTTGCCCGATAGACTTGGGTGGCAGAGTGATACCAGTTGACCTGATCGCCGTCCCCCTATTCCATTACAACGTTATCTTCGGTATGGATTGGCTCACTGAGATGTGAGCAAAGATCGACTGCGAGACTAGGGTGGTGACAGCCTATGGACTTGATGGCACGACCATTACTTTTCCTGTTCAGGTCAGTTAACTACTCGGTTGCGATGTTATGCTTCTTCATTAAAAGCTATTGATGTTCCGATGCTTGAGGATACGCCTGTAGTTCAGGCTTTTGAGGACGTGTTTGAATCGATTCCTGGGTTGCCACCTCGGCACGAGATCGACTTCACCATTGATCTTACGCCCGGTGTGACACTCATCTCTTTACCAACGTACTGCATGCCTCCGTGTGAGATGGAGGAACTGCGAAAACAGATTGACGGGCTGGTAGAGAAGGGCTTTATACGACCTAGTGTGTCTCCCTGGGGAGCACCTATACTGTCTGTGAAGAAGAAAGATGGCTCACTACGGTTGTGTATTGATTACCGTAGGTTGAACTAGGTCACCGTGAAGAACAAGTATCCTTTGCCCAGGATAAATGATCTATTTGATCAGTTGAAGGGAGCAAGGTATTTCTCGAAGATCAACTTGTAGTCAGGGTACCACCAGTTGCGCGTCAGATATGAAGACGTGCAGAAGACAGCTTTCAGGACTTGTTTTGGGCATTACGAGTTCCCGGTGATGTCGTTCGGTCTTACGAATGCACCGGTGGTGTTCATGGACTTGATGAACAATGTATTTTGGCTATTCTTATACCGATTCGTCATCGTATTCATTGATGACATCCTAATATATTCCACGAGTCGGGAAGTGCACGAGGTGCACCTGAGAGTGGTGTTGGATGCCTTAAGGAAGAACTAGTCGTTTACGTAGTATAAGAAGTGCGACTTCTGGTAGGAAGAAGTCAAGTTCCTGGGACATGTGGTGTCCAAGGATGGGATAGCGGTGGACCTTGCTAAGGTAGCCGCGGTTGAGGATTGGAAGCAGCCTGGCTCGGTTACCGAGGTGAGGAGTTTTCTTGGCCTGGCAGGGTACTATCGACGCTTCATTCGGGACTTTTCAAAGATTGCCAGGCCGTTGTCACAGTTGACGCGTAAGGATTTGAAGTTCGCCTGGGATGAGAAGGCAGAAAAGCTTTTTAGGAGCTGAAGGACAGACTGACATCCGCCCCTGTGCTAGTATTGCCAGAGCAAGGGGTTAAGTACATGATATATACTGATGCCTCTCACGTTGGCTTTGGTTGTGACCTTATGCAGAAGGACAGGGTGATTGCGTATGCCTCAAGACATTAAGGAAGCACGAGGAGAATTATCCTACACACGATCTTAAGTTAGCAGCTGTCATCTTTGCATTGAAGCTCTGGAGACATTACCTCTACAGAGAGGAGTTCGAGCTTTTCTGCGACCACAAGAGCCTTAGGTATATATTCACGCAGTGAGACTTGAATATGAGTCAGCGCAGATGGATGGAAACCTTGAAGGACTTCAAGTTCGAGGTCTCCTACCATCCTAGCAAGGCCAACCTTATGGTGGATGCGTTGAGCCGCAAGAAGGCTATTGTATTTGCGGCTCCGCTGATGATAGCAAAGTGGGATATGCTAGAGTTCGTGCCGGACTTCGAGTAGAAACTCACCATGGAGGAGCCATTTGAGTGTGTCGTGCACGTTAGGGTGCGACCACTTATTGATGATAGGATCATCAAGGCCCAGAAGGGCGATGAGCGGTTGTCTGAACATCGAGAGCAAGCTAGCTACGCCGTGGACTTCGAGTGGAGAGTTGACATAGATGGGGGTTTACGATACCGTGGCCGCTTATGCGTTCCTGATATTCATGACTTGCGATAGGAGCTCCTCGAGACTGCCTACAAATCGAAGCTTGCGATGCACCCTGGTAGCACGAATATGTACCAGGACATGAGACGGTCTTATTGGTGGGACGACATGAAGACCCACATAGCAGAGTATGTTTCTCGTTGTCTGACGTGCCAGCAGGTCAAGGCAGAATATCGCCGACCTCCTAGACTACTTCGGCCCATGCCCATAGCTGAATGGAAGTGGGACTTCATTTCCATGGATTTCGTATCGGGGCTGCCGAAGATGAGGAAGGGACATGATTCCATTTGGGTGATTGTGGACCGGTTGACCAAATTGGCCCATTTTCTCCCTATCAGAGTCACGAACTCTACAGACGAGTTGGCTAGGCCGTACATCAGAGAGATTGTGCATCTGCATGGAGTTCCCCTAGAGATCGTGTCGGACAGAGATGCGTGGTTCACGTATATCTTCTAAACTCATATCCAGGAAGCGATGGGTGTGAAATTGAAGTTCAATACTGCATTTCACCCTCAGACCGACGGGCAGACAGAGCGGGTGAACTAGATTTTGGAGGATATGTTGCGGGCCTGTGTCTTGGACTTCAAGGACATTTGGGATGACTGTCTTCCTTATGCAGAGTTCGCGTACAACAACAGCTTTCAGGTGAGTATTGACATGACTCCATATGAGGCCTTGAATGGTTGTCCTTGCAGGGCATCGCATTGTTGGGCTGAGGTTGGCGAGCGTAGTTTGATTGGGTCAGAATTGGTATAGGTGACCTTTTCGTACTCCTCGTAGCAAAGTGATTCCACTCGTGAAGGTACTGTGGACACATCATACAGAGGAGGAAGCTACCTGGGAGACAGAAGTCGAGATCCGAAAGAACTACCCTCAGCTCCTCGAGGAGTACGAAAAGGTACTAATTTCGATGATAAAATTTTTCATTAAGGGGGGTAGATTGTAACGACTCGAAAACAATTCCTTACTATGGCCCGAGTACCACCTCAAGCAGAAATCGCTTAGGATCAAATCCTTTAGAAATTTGAAAAAGTTAACTAAGTGCTAAAAGAGATTAGCCATGAAATCTGCTAGAATCGCTTTAAATACGATCTGCAAGACCCAAAACTTGTAGAATCATTGACGCTAGGTTACCCTAAAATCTAGGATCAAACTCATTACCCGACTGCTCTCAGGAGCACATTAAAACTCTGTATCAGATCTGAACCGTACATCGAAAGTCCGAATGATACGAAGTTATAGACTTAGGACCGCCTCGCTGGGCTTGATAACCATCTCGGAGATCAAATCTAGATTATGTACCACGGCTGTTCGCTTGAGTCTGGAGTGAGGAGTGTGAGAACACTTGGTTTTCTTTATAAATAAAAATATCAAATAGTAATCTGAGACTTGTTACTTGCGGATAATTTGTAAGCAATCAGACCATCAGAATCTGACCCAAATACACCCTCGGATCAAGAAAAATTTCATACACATGGCAGTGTACTTGAAATTTCAGATCAAGATCCGCTCCCGTTGAACTGAAACTGGTCCACCATGCGTGATCTGAGAACCCTATTGGAACAAAAACTTAATAGTACTTAGATCCAAGGTTGGTGAGCTTAAGTCCGACCTTTGGCTTAAGGTTGCCCGTCAGAAGTCCTCCGTTGAGCTGAAACTGACTCACTTTGGATATAACCTGAGTATACCTTGACCTTAGGTCTATTTTGGAGTAGTTTTAGGCTATATAAGGACCTTAAAACCCTCTCTGATTCAGCCATACGAATTTGAGAGAAACCCTAGGAGAGAGAAGTGAGAAAAGAGAGAGAAAGTGTGAGAGAAGTGGGAGAACCTCTCTACTACTTTCCCCTGCCGCTCTACAAGCTTAACCACTCAAGTCTAATCGCTTTCCCGGCGATTCCGACTTCGTTTCTAGGTAAGAAACCCTAACCCTAATTTGTTTTGGGGTTGTGATGGTTATAGGTTATGAAATAGCTAACCTATTTCATTCTATAGGTTACCAAACTGCCGAATACGAAAGCTTAGCAAACCTATCAGATTTGTTACGATTCTACGACGAAAGGTATGGACTTTAGGTGTATAGGTTATGGTTTTCAATGCTTTCAATGTTAGATAATGATAGATTCATGATCTGTATGTAATTGCACATGTACGAAGTGCTGTCTGTTTCGCTTTTCGATTATACGATAACTATGTTGAATATACTGTATTCCTAGTATTTGTAAAAAGTACCGTATACATATAAATTTTAGAAATGTGTTTGCCATGATTATTTGCTTTATGAACATATTATATATGTGTAAAATACTTGCTTGGCGAAAGGGCTCGCCCTAATACATGTTTTGCTAATATACTCTATGTATGTTGAAATAGTGTATTCTAAGTGTTTGTGAAAATGCTTGTGAGAGTAAGTGCTTGGATGATGGTGCTTTAAGTGGGTGTTGAGATGGGATTCTCAACTACCTTAGAAACGTATATGATTTTCCCTATGATTGGGTGTTTAATTTAGTCGCTTACTATGAAATATATGTGTTTGTATTTCTTGTTTACATTATGCTTTGTAACATGCTTTATGACATGTTTGTTAACATGCTTGAATTACTTTGTTTATTATGCTTTACTCTACATGCTCTAAATAAGGATTGATTATGTTTGGGACTATGATTATAGTCCAGACAATCGATACCAGACTTGAGTTCGTGGTTTAGATTCATTTCACCACGTAGGATGTGTTTGACGAACCCAAGTCGTACTTCCGTTGGCGACAATGGTTAGGCCACGCGAAGTGCTATGCATTTCATGTCGTTCAGTTGATTGTGCGCTCGAGCTAGTCAGGCTCGTCAAGTAACCCGATATGTCTAATGTATGTTCACCATGTTTGGACGCTACTGCTTGAACCTAGGGTACCAAACTTACCAGTGAAATCCTGTTAACCATGGTACCTCGATCCGCTAAGACTCATGAGCCGGGTAAGGTGGTATGGGACACCGTGGTCGAGCTGTCGGCCTATGCTGGGGCCACGTGCCTCCCCATAGTGACCAGTGAGTAACCTTAACTCGTGAGCCGAATACGGTGGTATGAGAGACTGTATTTAAGCTGTTGGCCTACACTGATTGGTGACAAGCCCTTTATTGTGACCCCGAGCATACTCTGAATTTGCGGTGAGGCGACAAGTTTTGCCACGGTGTATAGAGTATGAACTAGGCCTGTATCAAATTAGTGATGAACTGTTAAAAAGGTGATGGGGGAGTAGTGTAACAATTGCGTGTAACAGCCTTGACAGCCTTTGCAGCGCCCTAGAACCAAACTATCGTATGAGATTATCTAGGTTTGACGACCCTAGAATGGATCATGTTTGGGAATGATACAAGGGAGGTACCTTAGTTTTCCAATCCTACTATTTGAAATGGACCAATAATAACTCGGTAATCATGCTCATCAATGCACTGCATGTGCCCGAAAGATGTGGAGCACTAAGGAATGAACGCATGCTGCGAACGTAAGATGGTGTCGCATGAGGGAGTATGTCGGTGAGGGCATGCATCATGACTGCATTTCATACTTGCATTAATAAGAGTAGTTAGGATTGTTCGATTGTACTGCTTTATCATTACTGCTTGACTGCGTTGATAACATGTTAACCTATGCTTTATTGTTCCACTGAGTTAGCTACTCACTCCCACGTTACAAGACGGTGTTGTACACACCAACCACACTCTGTCTTAGGTGCAGATGAGGTGACGACTCAGGAGGCTGAGCCGGACTACGACGAGGACCAGGACGAGTTCTCGTATATGCTGTATGCTGGTGGCTTTGCCTAGACTGCCTGGATCGACGGGACTTGCAGGGCTTACTTCTCTAGTTGTATTTTTGACATTTTGATTGTAAAATAGATACATGTATATAGTGACTCAGTTGGGTTCATACTCTGGAGATTGTGATGGTTTTGTTTCTTTTACATACAATTATATACAGTTTCAGTCTTCCACTTGCCTTTATACAATTGATCTGGAGTATGAATTACTGTTTTGGTATAATCTTACTCATGTTTAATGCACTAACACAAACAATATTTAATCATCATTATCTATGTTGCATAAGTGATGTTTTGGAACTCAAGAGTTGAGTTGCTACTCGACCCTCGAATTTCAGGGCGTTACATGTGCCCTCATGAGTACACACCTTTGTGTGAAACGAACTAGTTTTTTTTTTTTTCTAAATTAACCCCCCTACAAGATGGGTGGTTTAGATCATGTAGGGGATCCTTGATGGTGGGCCACTGATGATGTGAACGGATGATGCCCGTTCACTAGCTTAAATGAGAAAGGAGAGAAATATTTCCTCTACGGGAAACCACGGGTCAAACCCAATTTGACCAAGCCTCTTGGTCCCGTGCATTGCATGTGCACCTCCTTTGGTACATACACGAAATGATCGTGGGGCCCACCAGGATGTTTTTGAGAAATCCACACCAACCATTCCCTTTAGAGGTCCCAATAAGGGCCTCAACTAAAGATCAGTTAGATCCAAAGCTTAGGTGGGCCATACGAAATGATTTCTAGCTCTAATGGTGGATTTCCGTCAATCCAGTGGTTGTATCATTCTGAATTTGAATATTGCGGTTAAAATGGTTCTAGGGACCACTTAGTTGAGAATCAGTAGTTGAGTTAGGGAATAGGTGACCTAACATGCATTTAGAATGTTGAGTATTATTATTACAATATTATTATTGTGGGGCCATATGGATGATTTAATCTCACAAAATCTGATCCATTCATCAGCTTCCGTAGGCCCAAGTAGGACCCCTGGCCATAGATCAAGCATATCCAAAGCCTAGGTTAGCCATACTTTCTAAGTACATAAGTTATTCTACGATCTATAAAGATCGGACGGTCAGCTCATTACAAAATATGATCAGTGATGATTCCTAGGGTTCTCGGCCTAGTTTAGGTGAAAATCATTGGAAAATTCAATAATCAAGTGGCCTAATCGTAATGATTAAGTGATGTACATCTGTGGGAGTTTTTAAAGTTAGATGAGTGATGGATCTATTGATATGGGCCTTAGGACATAGGATGGATGGTTTGATTGACTCACTCTGTGAACGAAGACAACTCCAAACGTGTGGATTTGTTGGCTCATGTCCTGAAGGTGGCTACGCACTGTTTAATTGTTTATATAGCTCATCATGCGATCATATGATTAGGTCATTGGCAAATAATTTATATCTATTTGTGTTTGATAAAGGTCTACCATATCATGGGGTCTAATGGTTAGTATTGCGGTCACTGGTTGGATTTAGACTGAAATGCATGTGATCGTTTGCTTAAGCTAGACATGCATTTATTCTAAATTTGATTATATAGTAACACCCTAGTACTGAAAAGTACGGGGTGTTACAAACTACCCCCCTTAAAGAGAATTTCATCCCCGAAATTCACCACTTCTATTATGAATGGAAATGCCCATTTAATTTATGGTGCCTCTGCGTATTCACTAGTCCTCCCACTAGGGTGACTTGTAATTGCAAGTATTCACAACCGACTACAAGAATAGGGTCATCGCAATCTACCCCCCTTAAAGAAAAATAAATGAAGTTCTACTTCAATAATTAATGATATACGTACCTATTATTAATATTACGAGTGGTTCAATTATCCTAAAGATATACCCTATGTCTACGTATGAAATCCTAACGAGCTTTATTTAAATTTCTCACAACCCTTAAGTTTCTTGTCTAGCAAATCAACTAAGGTGCCTAAGCCCCATTAGAGGTTAGAAATCATTTTAAATTTAATGAATCGTTTTAATGCTTATCAATGTTAAAATTTTCTTATAACATTTCTCTTGATTTTCTTTTTTCCTTTAATGATGGTTCTCCGTTGTCTATGGTATGGTATAATTTTTCATTTTCAACGTTCGAGCTAACACGGATAGATGGTTGTAGTAGATTTGAGCCCGATACATCTATCATTTGCCTATGTATAGCAGAGGATTTGGGTATCAATTCATAATCCTCTTAGATCTTGATCCTTTGCTCGATTAGGGCATTGAAATCATTGAGATTTGCTAGGAATTAGAATTTGAGTCAAACAGCGCACACATGATTTCATCAATCCGTGATCCCGATTATTATATACTCGTGGGGAACATCCTGTAATCACTCTAGTTTTCAATGAGAGCACCCGAACTTTATGTGAATAGACGTGAACGACCATCACGCTTCCAGTGCGCATTCTGGTCACCTAATGCACTACTAAAAAAAAATTTCATGACTAAATTCTTACGTGAAACTCTGAGTTTGAAATTTGTCGAGTTCACCTTGGGTTTCAAATCTAGCCTCGACATGCTTAGCCTATGGTTGGAAATTTACCTAAAATTATACAACTTGTTCTCCTATTAATTTTATGTGTTGGAATTTGCGGGAAATATCATTCCTAAATAAAGAGATGTATTAGGATGTTCAAATTACGATTCTTAGTACGATTCCTTAAGTTCAGAGAGCATTTGTTTTTGATCAAGTGTGCAATATGGTGGTTAAGGAAATTCCTACGGGCCTAAGTCCAATCCATTTGCTAATTATTACAAGAGTGTGATTCCAAGCTATGAAATTTTAGGACAGTTCATATCCTATATTTCTAGAAAATTTTCATTTGAAAGTCAAGTATAAGGAATGTGCTTATGTAGTCTTATGTACATTATAATGAGCATTTGGTACACGTTTAATTCCTAAGTCCAAACGACTACTCTGGTAGTTTACAAGAGGACCAAAACCTTGTTTCTAAGTTCAAATGACTAAACTTAAAATCTCTAAGGGGGCCTAAGTTCATTTCTAAGTCCTACGACTATTTGAACAATTCTACAAGGAGCTTAGAACCTCAAGTTTCTATGTTCTCAATTTCTCCAATTACTAGGGGATTTCACATAAGTTTAAATAGTTGTTCTAATAATTTTAAGGGGACCTAAGATCTGGGGTCTCTATATTCTCAATGTCTCCTACTCATAAGGGATTCCACATCAGTTCAAATGACTATTTTGTTTATTTATGGGGAGCCTAAATTTGGGTTTCTACTTTCTCATTCATTCTTCAAAGTCTAAAGGAAATTCACCTAAGTTCAAATTTTTAATTTCAAACATCCTAACTTAGACATTTAAGTTTGTATAAGATCATTTTCCCAAGGCCTGGTTTGTCCAAACTATGCTTTGATACCAACTGTAACGCCCCGTGTTTTTAGGACTCGAGTATATGACTCGTTTCCTAAAAACCTGAGTGTTAACTTATAAAGAGTCAAATACCATATACATTTTTTTTTCTTTCTTTCAGAGTCAGCAGTTTAGCATAGAATGGACAAATCAACATAAAAGAAAAATTTACATTTACATTTAAAATGTACAAGAGGCTACCCATCATGACTTATACAAACCAATGTCCCAATAATTACAATTACAAAATGAGATAACATCGCATGTGAAACAAAATACATTATAACAAATCTTGAGTTGTAAAATCACAAAGCAACTCTTAGCAATACAATCATGCATCTTCGATGATTGCACCCTGCTCCTCAACAATATGACCATGAATATCAATTGGGCCACATGTGCTACCTGTATGGTTATATATTCGATGAATGAGTGGCCAGCTCAATGTGAATTTCTTTCAAGATTATACATCGCTGCATTAGATAAGCATAGTTATAAAAACATAACAAGGCATACAAAATAATACATGATGCAGTCTTATTAAATACATGGATGCATGAGTGTACATCAACTGGGGATGCTCATCTAGTTAGCTTTTGGGCAAAACCCATGCAATGTGGCCAGTCACCAGTGAAAGTACATAGTACATGTGTAGTGCCAAACTCACCGAAGGTGGGTTAATAGTCGATGGTCTGGGAGCTAGAGAAATGATACCCTAACTAAATCCTATTACATATGTCATGCCCTAAACTCGGAAACCGGGCTCACAAAATTTTTGATCGTCGAATCCGGTGCCGACAGCCTCCGTAATACCCCATTCTCGGTTCCTAGTGCCTATACGCCAGATTCCGATCCTGGGATCCTACAAGGATAATTTTTCCAACGTACATTTATCTCGTAATAAGCATAACCATAAGTTTAACCAAATCATAAAGGCAACATCATCATCACATATCCACTAATATAAACATTTGAATACAGTGCTGAAAGAAAAATATACATATATCGAAAATCAAAGCTCTAAAAGATCGCTGCATGCTCCAAGTTCAACGCTGTTGCGATCTAACGCCACCTACACGCATCTATTGTGCATAAGCTTATAGAAAGCTTAGAGGGTGGTGTAAGTGTGTGCACAAGGTAAGTGTCAAGTATGCAGTACAATGCCATAAATCATACAATATCAAAATAAGCGAAAATACTAACAAGATTATGAACCATACGATATCAGAATAAGCGAAAATATACTAGTAATATCATTAATCATATGATATCAGAGTAAGTGGAAATATACTGGTAATATCATGAATCTTACGACATCAGAGTAAACGGAAATATACTGGTAAGTCCATGAGTGTCATCAGCAGTACCAAGGCTATGCGATGCAAGGCATGAATGCTAACGGTCATATCAATGCAGAAACATAGTAACCCAAAATGCTAAATGTTGCGGATGCAATGCGAATGAAATGACCATGCAGGAGTGTGAAATCAGGATGATAGTACGTAGTATCGTAGGCTATGGGGTCTACCACAAGGGACTTTTATCCAAACTAGTCCCATACATAAATTTGGATAGCCAGACTCAATGTAGTAGACTCCTGATCTCTGGTACCAAGAGGGTTTAGGAATTTTCACCCAAAGCCATTTATGGCGGCCTGATGCTAGTAACAGATTTTTGGTATCCCATTTGGCCATCCACGACATGACTATGGAGGCTACGACCCTAATGTCACTAGGGCGTATAGTAATCATAACACACAATGAAAGATGTATGAGTTATACAATCCAGTCATGCATCAATCCTGCGCATATCGTGCGCTCATGTGAGACAATCTCCGACTATCAGGGAGTTTCATAACAACCTGCCCAATGACATATGCAATGGTCAACCACATCTCATAAAAAATAGGTAAATGATGCGTATGGGTATGTATCATGATGCTATGCTATCACATACTCATAATCGGTACCGACAATCGGCACCGATAATCGGCATCGATAATCGGCCTCGACAATCGGAATCAGCCTCGACAATTGAACTTGATAATCAGAATCGGCCACGATAATAAGAATCGGCTTTGACAATCGGAATCGACCACGATAATCAGAATCGGCCTCGACAATCGGAATCAGCCACGATAGTCAGAATCAGCCTCGACAATTGGAATTGCCCATGATAATCAGAATCGACCTCGACAATCGGAATTGGCCATGAAAATCAAAATCGACCACGTTAATAAGAATCGGCCTCGATAATCAGAATCGGCCGTGATAGTTAGAATCGGCTTCGACAATCAGAATCGGCCATGATAATTAGAATCAACCTTGACAATCAAAATCGGCCTCAACAATTGGCCTCGATAATCGGAATCAGCCTCTTCAATCAGATTCGGCCTCGATAATCAGCCTATACAATCGAAATCGACTTTGATAGTCGGAATTGACCACGATAATAAGAATCGGCCTCGACAATCTGAATCGACCACGATAATCAGAATCGGCCTCGACAATCGGAATTGGCGACGATAATCAGAATCGGCCTCAACAATCGGAATCGACCTCTATAATTGGCCTTGATAATCAGAATCGGCCTCGATAATCGACCTCAACAATCAGAATCAGCCTCGACAATCAGATCGGCCTCGACAATCAGAATCGGCCTCGATGATTGGCCTCGACAATCGGAATCAGCCTCGACAATTAGAATCGGTCTTGATGATTGGCCTCAACAATTGGAATCGGTATCGACAATCAGAATCGGCCTCAACAATTGGCCTTGACAATTGGAATCGGCTTCGATAATTGGAATAGGCCTCGATAATCAGAATCAGCCTCGACAATCGGAATAGGCCTCGATAATCGTAATCAGCCTCAATAATCAAAATCAGCCTCAACAATCAGCCTCGACAATTAGAATCGACCTCGATAATCGGAATAGGCCTCGATAATCGGAATCGGCCTCGACAATCAAAATTGGTGAGAATGGACCTAACAAGCCCTAATGGAAGGTCACAATGTGGACATTCAACCATCATTGCCCATCAATGTGGACATTTAACCAACATTGCTCCCAAGGAGTGGCCCAAATAGGGCCAAACATACAGTGAGACCAAGGCCTCACATAATGGCCCAATATATGTCGCATGGGCCATGACATATGGGCCAAAAATACATCACAATGGACCTTACCAAATGGGCCACAATTACATCTCAATGGGCCTCCTATATAACAAGTGGGCCATGTCAATGGGCCTCGTATACATTAAGTGGACTGCATTAATGGGCCTCATATACACGACAGATGGGCCCTGCACATGGGCCTTAAATATATCACAATGGGCCTTACCCATGGGCCCCAAATACATCACAATGGGCCCCAAATACATCACAGTGGGCCTCAATCCATGGGCCCCAAATACATCTCAATGGGCCTCGACCCATGGGCCCCAAATACATCACAATGGGCCTCAACCCATGGGCCCTAAATACATCTCTATGGGCTGCGACAAATGGGCCACACCATCTACACCATTCATCTATTTTGAGAAATCATTTTAGAGTATTACCCAAGAATGAATCATATCAAAAGATCATCTGGACCTAACACAAATAACAGCGGAGATAATGATTTTCACTGTTTAAAATTTTTAGGGCCCACCATAACGTTTATTTTCTATCTAGTCTGCTCATAAGGTCACAAAACCTGAACCAATAAAAAAACAACAAATATCATATTGGTCCAAAACTTCTGTGACCCAAAAGAGTATCAATGGTAGACATTCAATCCCACTATTTTTATAGTGTGGTCCACTTGATAACCAGATCTATCTTATTTTTAGTCTCAAGCTTGGAGCCGAGCTTGCTAAATGGATGGACGGTTTAGATGTAACACATACATCAGTGGGACCCACGGAACTTACGGATGTTAGTACAACAAGTATATAGGTGGGGTGCACATATATGGATGGTATGAATAAAGCACACTCATCATGTGGGGTCCATGCAAGTGGATGGTGTGGATGAAATCCACGGGACTGGTGCCAATATAGCAACCCCCGGGCTACTCGTCCAGTGGATGGACGGTCTGGATCACCAGACCCATTACACTTGCTGATGTCATCGGTTGGGATCCACTATGCTTGGGATGTCAATACAGTAGCTATATAGCTGGTGTGAGGCTCACCAGCCAATCCATTCATCAGGTGGGTTCCACGTGGTGTGGCCCCACCATAATATATATATATATATATATATATATATATATATATAATCAAAGATATACACCTGGTGGGTCCCATGTGGAGCCTACCTCTCATACACATGATGATATATATAAATATTATATTATATATATTACATATAATATATATATTATACTATATAAGGGTCTACCGTCCAGGCCCTGGATGGCCTGGATTTGGACGCATTTCACGGTGGAGTCCCACAGCCCCTGATGGATGGTGTGGATAAAACACATATTACTGGGGTCCACTACATCATGACGGAGAGAGAGAGAGAGAGAGCGAGAGAGAGACGTAAGAAGAGGAGGGACCCTGCCACTATGGGCCCTCCCTATACAATGCATACATTAAGATGGGTCCCATTACTAGTGGGCCCTTAAATCATCAAAATCACACAAATTAAACCTTAGAAGAACACCCACCATCGATCTCCTCTTCCTTCTTCCACCAACACGATCTAAAGCTCCAAGGGGTGTGATCAACGGTCGAGATGAATTTTGGATGGTGGGATTAGGTGTAGGAAAGTGGGCCACACCAAGCTTTCTCCTCTCATGGAGCTTGGACGATTGCTTGCTTGGAGAATGAGAGAGATAAGAGAGATGAGAGAGATGAGAGATGTAAGTGATGGGTGAGTGAGTGATGGGAGTACTTGTGTAAGGGAGAGAGTTGACTTTGAGGACGGTGGTTGTACTTGGGGATGGGTGTGAGTAATGGGATGTGTACTTGATATTTGATGTGATGGATTCTCTCGGGATTGCAATGCGCAGTGTTTTCCTCAATTTGAACGTGGACCCATATCTCCCGGCCCGGGTATCGCCTCGACACGCTAGACGCGGCGACGGCGTGGTCGCAAGGGTACAAGTTTTGGGCCAGCCAACTTAGATCGATAGGATGCAACTCAGGGTCGCGCGCAAACGCCGGCTACAGATCGCAAGTCGCCGAAATTCGACCGGGAGGACCGCGGAAGCCTACAGAACGGTACGGGCTAACATATGGGTCTTACAAGGCACGTGCTACAATATCCAGAATTAGCCACCCGTCATCACCCGAATGTTATGAATGCATGATTAACTCATTCGTTATTATTCCATTTACAACCAGCTAGTTTAATAAGCTCAAAGGTCACTACGGGGGATTCATCACCCAGCATAGGCTGACAGCTTAGGCATAGTATCCTATTCCACCATCCCTGGCTCATGAAACTACTACCTTAGGATGTTTAATGGAGCCCATCGACTAGTGGCCAATCATATTTAGTGTATGGGGCTTGCCATCACATGGTTGCACAAAATAATACGTCGAACTCATATAGGGTAATACAAAAACAAATCCACGTGGGGCAGATATCAAAATTAAGCCACATAGGGCAAATATCAAAAGTAAGTCACATAGGGCAAATATCAAAACCATGTAATAAAAGACTATCCTTAAAAACCATTGGACACAACAACGCCTGGATGGTAGGCCCACATCAATAATCAATTTAAACCACCCTCAATAACCACTAAGTCAAAGGTCCATTACAATCATAATCAGTCGAGTTACATCCCAAGTATGGGTGTACATTCATAAGTGGTGGTTTCCCACTGATGTACCAGTTTAAGTTCCATAAGCAATCCATAAGTAATCCATAAGCATGAGAAATTATGTAGGATAAATATTAAGCATATAATTTAGCAATTCAATTCTAACAATTTACACATGTAATTATAAGATGGAGATAAAAATTATCAATTGAAATTAAAATAAAAACTATCACTTAAGCTAATGGAAAAATGGAAAGCTCAAGGGGAAGAATTCATCACCTGAAGAACCGAATCACCTTCTAGTATTAATAAGCGCTTGAGCTCTTAGAATTGAATCCTACTACGAATAATGAACCTGTATAATTAGATCCAAGTTCTACGCACTACCTAGGTTTAAGATCATAGCCTAGGGTTTGAATTATTCAACTTTTAGGATTTTAATGTAGAATTAGGATTTTCATACTAGGGTTTAGTCCTAAACTTAGATTCTAGGATTTGAACTCTGGTTGGTGTATTAGTTACGATTTAGTCTTAGTAATTATAAGATAACTATTAGCGTTAGTGTTATAATTTATATTAGCTAACATATCAGTAATGATGGTTCACAAGTTCATTTTTAAATATACCGATATTATCCATTAGTTTTATAATGACTAATAATCTCTTAAATAATTATTATTACGCTAACGATAATAAAATAAGGACTAATACTAATAATCATGTTAACAAGAATTTTACTAATCCCATAAGGAAAATGATAATATTTTCTAATGATAATAGTCATAACTATCCTTAATGAATCTAGTCATGATGATAAATATTGTGATCTACCATGAAATATGAAATTCTATAATTAAATCCAAACCTATCACACTATCTATTTTTAGGGTATTGACCTAGAGTTTAGATCACTTAGGTCTAGGATTTCATCCTAGGGTTTACGTCTAGGCTAGATTATAGGATTTAATATGCCAATTGATGTATGTTTAATCACAATAATAATAATAATATTAATAATCGTAAAACCGCCATTATGATTAGCAAACATGACCCCAATAACCGTTATGATAATAAGTATTATGGTATACTATTAATGCTACTATTTAAGAGCGATAAATAAAATAATACCACCTAATAATTACAATCTTGTTTATGATAGCTATTTTGAGCATAAATGATCTAATATTCACTAACTATATCTCATATTTATAACCCTCATAAAAATGGTGGTAATAATGATAACAATACATTGATATGGATTTAGTTTAGGACGAAAGTGCTGACTCACCTTTGTCAACTCGAGTCACCATCACTTGCCTCTCTCTTCCTCTTTCCTCTCCCTTTCTTCTATGAATGACAAGTCTACCAGGCCAACAACAACCCTGGTCTTGAGTCATCAGCCGAGTCAACTCAGTTTTAGCTGAGTCAGCCCATCAGCTACCAACACCTCTCCTCGTCTCTCGGTTATCTCGTTCTTCTTCTTCCTCTTCTTCCTTCCTTTCTTTTCTTTCTTCTCTTTTTTTTTTTTCACTCAGGAGGTTGTTAGACCATACTCGAGTCCCAACTCAGCTAAGGAGTTGATTGAGTCAAGCCAGTGAGCTGACCCGACTCGGTAATGGCGTGGAGAAGCACGACATGCAGACTCTTCTCTATTCTTTCTTTTCCCCTTCCTTTCGGTCCAGTCTCGACTCGGTTCGAGTCAGCAACTCAGTAGACTAGATGGTAACGTGGTGCAGCTGCACCACCCTAACTCTCTCTCTTCCTTTCTTTTCTTCTGAAAAAGCCTAGACTGGTCCAACAACACCAATGGAAGACCGGGTTCGAACCGATTCGAGTTGTGATGACCTAGTGTAGCATGAAGTCGAATGATAGCCCCTCCATATGTCTTCTCTTCTCTCTCTCTCTCTCACTCTCTTTTATTCTTCTTTCTCAGATGTGATTCTTTCCATTTACATTGCAATGATATGGGCCACGCACCGACAATTTTAGAACTAAAACTGACCACATCACAAGTAGTAGCGTTGGTGCAAGCTCTCGTGGAAGACGACCGAGCTTTAATGGTGTTTCTCAAACCGATGGGTCTTTCTTGATTCCACCGCTTCTGGACAGTTTGTATACACCGATAGGAGATCGTGGGAGCTTGAGATCGAAGCTCCAAAGGCATTTTGTTGGTGGGTTCAAATGAAGAAGAAGACAACTATTCTTTCGAGCTGTCTCAAGATGTGAGAGTGAGACCCATGACACACGACCACCTCACCTTTTATTCGCTTAAGCTAACATTCTAGAACTGTTGGATTGAAACCAAACGGTCAGGATGTGATCTGCTTGAAACTGTCTCCAAGTACGGCTGGTAAAGAGAAGCCAGCCACGGTTTTCTCTTTGCCAAGGGAACCCTAAACTAGGGGTGGAAGAAGGGTTAGATCTAAGCAAATGGATGACTGAGATGGACAGATGCAGTGGTACACGGATCGCCAAGCTGGCAGCAATAGAGACAATTTCCTTTTTTGGAAACATGATTTTTCACAATCTATATACGACTAGATTTGTGCCCTCATAAGTACACACCTTTATGTGAAACGAACGGGGTTTTTTTTCTAAATTGACTCCCCCTGCAAGATGGGCGGTTTAGATCATGTAAGGGACCCTTGATGGTGGGCCACCGATGATGTGAACGGATGATGCCCGTTCGCTAGCTTAAATGAGAAAGGAGAGAGAAATCTTTCCTCTGCGGGAAACCACGGGTCAAACCCGATTTGACCAAGCCTCTTGGTCTCGTGCACTGCATGTGCAACTCCTCTGGTGCATACACAAAATGGTTGTGGGGCCCATAAGGATGTTTTCAAGATATTCACATCAACCATTCCCTTTAGAGGTCCCAATAAGGGCCTTTGACCAAAGATCAGTTAGATCCAAAGCTTAGGTGGGCCATACAAATTGATTTCTAGCTCCAATGGTGGATTTTCGTCAATCTAGTGGTTGGATCATCCTGAATTTGAATATTAGCGGTTTAAATTGTTCTAGGGACCACTTAGTTGAGAATCAATAGTTGAGTTAGGGAATAGGTGACCTAACATGCATTTAGAATGTTGAATATTATTATTACAATATTATTATTGTGGGGTCCATATGGATGATTTGATCTCATAAAATCTGATCCATTCATCGGCTTCCATAGGCCCAAGTGGGACCCCTGGCCACAGATCAAGCATATCCAAAGCCTAGATGAGCCATACTTTCTAAGTACATAGGTTATTCTACAATCTATAAAGATCGAATGGTCAGATCATTACAAAATATGATTAGTGATGATTCTTAGGGTTCTCGGCATAGTTTAGGTGAAAATCATTGGAAAGTTCAGTAATCAAGTGGCCTAATCGTAATGATTAAGTGATGTACATTTGTGGGAGTTTTTAAAGTTAGATGAACGATGGATCTGTTGATCCGGGCTTTAGGACATAGGATGAATGGTTTGATTGACTCACTCTGTGAATGAAGACAACTCATAACATGTGGATTTGTTGGCTCATGTCCTGAAGGTGGCTACGTATAGTTTAATTGTTCATATAGCTCATCATGCGATCCTATGATTAGGTCATTGGAAAATAATTTATATCTATTTATGTTTGATAAAGCTCTACCATATCTCGGGGTCTAATGGTTGGTATTGTGGTCACTGGTTGGATTTAGATTGAAATGCATGTGATCGTTTGCTTCAGCTAGACATGCATTTATTTTGAATTTGATTATACGGTAACACCTGAGTACTGAAAAGTACGGGGTGTTACATCCCTCTTTCCAGAATCAATCAGTTGGTCAACAGTACATCGGGTCATGAATTGCTTAGTTTTATGGATGCATACTCAGGATACAATCAAATTGTAATGCACTCTTACGATAAATCTAAGACTACCTTTGTCACTGACAAAGGTCTTTATTGTTACCATGTGATGCCCTTCGGTTCGAAAAATACAGGAGCAACTTATCAGCGGTTGGTCAAGAAGATGTTTGCACACCAAATAGGTGTACTATGGAGATCTATATCGACGACATACTTATCAAGAGCATTGTAGTTATAGACCATGTAGTCGACTTAGAGGAAACGTTCCTCATCCTTCAAAAATACCGAATGAAATTAAATTCGAGCAAGTGCGCTTTTGACGTTAGCTCAGGGAAATTCCTCTATTTTTTGGTCAGCTAGCAAGGGATCGAGGCAAATCTAGAGAAAATTAAGGCCCTACTTGACACGTAGTCGCCAAAGACAATCAAAGACATATAGAGGCTCACTAAATGAGTAGCAGCCCTCAACTGCTTCGTGTCCTAAGCTATAGACAAGTGTCTCCCCTTCTTCAAAGAGTCAAAGGGGAGTCATATAGTAGACTAGACTGAAGAATGCGAGGTGGCCTTCCAGCAGCTCAAGCAATTCCTAGGATCACTGCCCTTGCTCTCTAAACCCGAGTTAGGAGAGACTCTGTTACTATACTTGGTCATGTCCGACGCAGCACTTAGCTCAGCGTTGATTAGAGAGCATGAGGGTAAATAGTTCCAGTCTACTACGTCAGCAAAGTCCTGGTCCCTACAAAGATAAGATACTCCACATTGGAAAAGCTGGCTCTGCCATTGGTAATCTCTTCCCAATGCCTGCGGCCGTATTTTTAAGCTCACACAATCTTTGTTCTAACCGGCCAACCACTACGTCAAGTCCTCCAAAAACCCAAAGCCTCGGGTCGACTGACTAAGTGAACGATTGAATTAAGCGAGTTCGACATAAAATACCAGCCACGCGCCGCGATCAAGGGTCAGGCAGTAGCCGACTTTATTGTTGAGCTAACTTGTTCTCTCGAACAAGATTCGATCACTGACTGAGCTATAACTGACCTACCTAGGCTAAAACTCGCCCCAGACATCATTGAACCGTCCGACACCCAGGCAGTACTCGACCCTCCTAAATGGATGCTCTACGTTTATGGCTCATCCAATTCTAAGGCAAGCGGGGCCAGGATAGTCCTGAAGACTCCTGACCATATGTACATATAGTATGCCTTGAGATTTGAATTTTAGGCCTCCAACAATACTGCAAAATACGAGGCCTTCCTCGTCAGACTCAAATTGGCAGCAAATATGAGAGCTCAACACCTTAAAGTTTTTAGCAACTCACAATTGGTCGTCAACCAAATAGCTAACGCCTATCAACCTAAGAAAGAACGCATAAAAGCCTACCACCAAAGAGCCAAAGAATTAATCGACAAGTTTCAGAAATATAATGTCGCCCTGATTCCACAGGTCGAGAACTCAAAAGCTGACATATTGGCAAAGCTCGCTACGGAGAACGAAGATTAAATCCCGAGGTCCATCCCAATTGAATTTCTAACCAGAACGAGCATTAATGAAGTCAAGCTCACGACCATGCTTCCAGTCAGCTTGGAATCAACCTGGATGGATCCAATCATTAAATACCTCGAGAACAATGAGCTACTCGAAGATTGAATGGAAGCACGACGGATGAAGATCAAAGCCGCCCGATATACCATACTCAACGGTATACTCTATAAGAAAGGATTTTACCTTCCTTACCTGTGATGCGTCCGACCAGAGGAAGCAGAATACATCCTAAGGGAAATCCACGAAGGAATCTGTGGGAACCACTCTAGGGGATGAGCGTTAACACACAAGGTCATTCGACAGGGTTATTACTAGCTGACTATCCAGCATGACTCACGGAAGCTCATCTAGAGATGCGATAAATGTCAAAGATTCGCTAGTATACCTCAGCAACCCCCAGAGGAGCTCACCCTAATGCCCGGGCCATGGTAATTTGCTCAATGGGGAATCGATATTATTAGTCTACTTCCCATGGGTAAAGGTCAGACCAAGTTTGTCGTCGTGGCCATTGACTATTTCACCAAATGGGTAGAAGCAAAACCATTAGCAAAGATAACCGAGCAAAAGATCATGGACTTGGTTTGGAAGAATACCATATGCAGGTTCGGAATCCCTTGGACTATCGTCTCCGACAATGAAAAACAGTTCGATAACAAACAGTACCAAGAGATGTGTAAGAACCTCGGAATTCGCAATGTTTACTCTTCACCACAACATCCATAAGCGAATGGACAGGTCGAAGCAGTCAATAAGATCATCAAACATTATCTCCATACCAAGCTCGAGGATGTTAAAGGAGCATGGGCCGAAGAACTCCCGAAAGTCCTTAAGGCGTATCGAACTACTACCCGAACAGCTACCGAAGAGACCCCTTTCGCCCTAGCATATGGAGCAGATGCAGTTACTCCCATAGAGATCAGACTGTATATAGCCCAAACAGATTCATTCGATGAACAATCCAATACCGAGCTTATGGCTCGCAATCTCGACCTCCTCGAAGAGCAAAGGGAACTAGCTTGGACTCGGACTGTCGTTCGCCAACAGCAAGTATCACACTTCTATAATGCACGGGTGAAGGTCAGAAGATTTCGAGTTGGCAACTTAGTTCTTCGGAGGACATTCCAGAATACGAAGGAGATAGGGTCAGGAACCTTAGGTCCAAACTAGGAAGGACCCTATGTGGTTTCGAGCACAAGCCAACCTGGTTCATGTCGACTAGAGGACTTAGCTGGACAACTGCTCCCGCACCCTTGGAACGCCGAACATTTGAAGATCTATTACCCTTAAATTGGGTCGGTACGATGTTCATTATGTATTATTCAATCTGAGTTACATTAATAAAGCGTCAACACGTTATCCGATCAATTCCCGACTAAGATCTGATGATTGAGCGATCTATATCCAATCAACGGCCGACCAAGGTTTAACCAACAAGTAATCTTAATCCGATCAATAATCAACCTAGATTCGATCAACGATTGAACTACGTCCGAACTAACCAGTTTAAACAAGTTTCAACAATTCTCCTCACAATATCCGACTGATGACTGAGTTACAACTTAAGGCTCAATCTGACACACTCATATGAAGTAAAAAATGACCTACTTAGCTCATAAATTCGAAATTCAAGATAGAGAAGTATTTTAATTGATAAAAGGCCCAAATGGCATGATTACATCGGTAATGTTCCAGAAAAATATATGTACACCGATCTACAAATGGCTAAGTATTGAAAACCAAAAAAGGCACAGGTGAGCAGCGCTTGAAGTGCTTGAAGCTTAAAAAGGCACAGGTGTGGAGCGCTTAAAGTGCTTGAAGCTTAAAAAGGCACAGTCGAGGTGTGCTTGAAAATGAAAAAGAGAAAGGTAGAGCAAGATAAAGGAAATACTGCTCTGCAAAAACCATGCATCAAGCCTCAGAAGGTTGCTCAGGAGTCACCTTAGAAGCCACCTTGGGAGCCGCTTTGTCTCTCGACCCATCGAAACTCGACTCTGGCTCGTCAAGCTCTGGGAAGGTTTGCCTCATCGCCCTCACGCACTCAGCGTAACCTTGGTGGAAGAGGTTATCCCTCTCATCCAGAAATGCTTGAGACGTTTCGAACTCCTGGATAAATTCCTTCCGAGCCTGGGCAATCACAGCCTTGGTCTCCTTCCTTGGCTTCGACTCGGTCTCGATAAGCCGAGCATGACACTTATCATGCAAGCCCTTGGCTTCCTCCAGTCGTGTGACTACTTAGGCCTTCTCAGCGAAAGATGCTAACGCAAGGGAGGACGTGAGGTCGAGCACCATCTTCCTCAAGAGGATAACTATTCCGAATCCACGGAACTTCTCTGTACTCCTCATAGAGACTTCTCGAATCCACGAGGAAAGAAAGCAAGAAATAGAAATAAATTCTAATAAATTTAAAATTGATTAATGAATGAATAAAAATGCGTTTAAAACCCTTTAAATAGGGGTACCAAGCAATGGGAAAGAAATCAGAATCAAACTACAACTAAAACTACTAGAATTCGCGACTTACTATAAATAGTAAACTTACTATTTATAGACGGTCGTGATGTCTACTAGTGCACATGGTTTTCGGCCAAAAATAGTAAGTGTCCTATTTGGCTTCACCAAATTGTTCTCCTAATTTTTCTAAGCTCTTTTCACGCTGGACGCAACTCCTAAAGCCCAATGGATGAAGAGTTATAATCAAACTAAAACTTACTATTTATAGTAAAAACGAAATTAAAACAGGGAAACGAATGTCGATCCGGGGGTATTTCACAAATCCAGTTTGCACAACCCAGCGTAGCAGGGTTGGTTGGCTAAATGAGCTCGTTCGACCCCAAAATCATTTATTTTACGTTAGATAGCTCATTCCAGGTTGCAAGATACGCCTGATTTAAGGTCCGATGGTCTGGATCACTTCTGTCGTCGACCAGGCCTTTTCTGATCCATCTTGGCCATGTAACTGTCCACGACCTGCTCTACATCAGATGCCTTAAGAGCCGTCTTCGCAGCCTACAGCTTTGCTTTAGAATGAGCCACCTGTTACTCAGCCACCTCCGCCCAAGTCTGCATTCGAGCGAACTCGGCGCCTGCCTTCAATACGCACAGGGCAAACTACAAAGAAAAGGAAAAAGAGTGAAGACGAGCAATAGAAGACAAAAGGAAATTTAAATCAGCTTTGGATGAGGTGCTTACTCTAAGGAGGGTTGTCGACACGTGCCTAAGAAGCATATCCATGGAAGAGCCAAATAAGCCGGCCGCATACTCCACTTCGACTGTATGACGGTCTACCCATGGGAGGATCTCCTCCATGGTCCGATGAAGAGTCCCTCGCCTCTCCCCGAAGGTCGAGCCTCAGTAAGAAGCTCGGGAGCCCCCTGGATCCCAGTGGGGGCTACGCCTTTAGGAATGACTGTTCCCACCACTCTAGAAGGGGCCTCCACCTCCGTACGCTCTCCCTCAACCTTGTAGACAACCGGGCAAGAGGAGCCGACCTTCCCCTTAGCCTTGGAGGAGGTCTTCAGCTTCTTCTTCAGCGTCGCCGACTCATCTAGAGGAGGCATGCGAACCTTTGAGGGAGGACAGATGGAAGGTCGAGCTTCAGGCATCTTTGTGACAACACACGAGAAACATGTCAGATAAATTCTTGAAGATTTCTAAGTCATTAAGCTCGGCTAAAGATCTTACCAAAGTTCTTACCAGTAAGAGCGGAGTCCAAGCCTGTTTTGAGGAGTAGCTCGGGCTGAAGAAGTACCCTCTAAGACCTTTTCCCTTCCTCGATCGCCCGCAAATCACGGATCCGAGTTAATGATCCGTTACTAAGAAGAGGAGGATGCTTGGGTACGACAACAACAAAATACACATGCAACAAAGTTCAGATGTTAGTAAATACCGACTAATTAAAGGACAACTCCTATAATAGAAATGCTGACATGGATTAGAGAAAGCTTGAGGGACAATGGGAGTCGATTCTGGCTCGGCTATCTCCCAACACCTAGGGCCTAGAACCATTTATCTCTCCAATTTTTGTTAGAGGATGAAGAGTAGGTTATAAGGGCCCTACCAGTGTTCCGCCAGGAAGATAAGTAGTATCAGCCAAGCTAAAGATTGTTCGGCTTCAACTGGTATAAGTGGAGGAACTCGTCCACAGATATCTTGAGCTGGTTTAGCTGAGCCCACAGGACCGCATAGCCGAACAAAGCCCTCCACCCGTTTGGGATCATCTATCTCAGGGCTAAGCCAAGGCGAGCTAGTAGATGCCTGACTATTCTCCACAGAGGAAGTTGCTGGCCGCATTGAAGCGTGACCTAGAAGATTGTGACGGCCCCCTCTGGAGGTTGGTCCGAAAGCTCGTCCTGTGAAGGAAGCTAGAGGACCATAGACTCGGGGACATTGTATTCGAGTCTGATCTGGGTCAACTCTTCCTTAGGCAAGGTCGAGGGCACCGGCCCCCTCGGGCCCTCCTCATCACCGGGTTCTTCTGAATCGACCTCTTCGGATGGGTCGCACCCCACAGCCATCGGATCCTTAGTCGAAGATGTGCTTGACGCCTTAGGCGCGGGCGTTGTCCTTTACAATGGGGACAAATTCAATGCCCTGGCCACGGGCGCTGGTCTCTGGGCAGGAGATCACTTTAACACACGTGATGCCAACGACCGAAAGTCGGACTCCGCCATCATCACTAGTGGTGACGGTGGGTTCGACATTACCCTAAGGCGAGAACTTGCCCCACTGCAACCGCCAAAGGCCCTCTCCCGTGAGCTCAGTGAACTAGACATGGTATTTGCGAGTAACGCTACTTGGAAATTGAAAAACGATAGGAGGAGGGAGAGATGGAGCTCATCGGAGAAGAAATGGGTAAGTCACTGGCCTAATTGCAGAAGAAATGGACACCGAAAATCATGGAAAGAAACGAAAATGCAAAAGGAAAAACCTTAAGGGTTAGGGCTTCCCTTATATAGTCATGCCACGTGGTAGGCATTAAAGACGCCCATCAATGCGTGCTCGTACGACGTCCCCTCAACTATCTCGACTTGACATGTGGCTCGACCCCATACTCTGCTCGACCCCAATATCGAGTGTAACGCCACGCGTCAAGATCTCATTGGTCCGTCATGTAATGAGTCGTGGTTGTTATGTTATATAGGTCATGGTTGTCATGTTATATGGGTCATGGTTGTCATGGATCGTAGTTATCATTTTATATGGGTTGTGGTTCTCATGTGATATGGGTCGTGGTTGTAATGGGTCATAGTTTTCATGGGTCATGGTTGTTATGTTATATGGGTCATGGTTGTCATGTTATATGGGTTGTAATTGTTATGGATCGTAGTTACCATGTTATATGGGTCGTGGTTCTCATGTGATATGGGTCGTGGTTGTAATGGGTCGTAGTTTTTATGAGTCATGGTTGTTATGTTATATGGGTCGTGGTTGTCAAATTATATGGGTCGTGGTTCCCATTTTAGGGCCAAGGCCTATAAAATGAAGACTACGACCCATATAGCATGACAACCACGACCCTTACCTCATGACATCCACGACCCATGATAACTATGACCCTTACGACATTACAACCACGACCCTTGCCGCATTACAACCACCTGATGTGACCTATGCTACTATATAAATATTGTTTGAACGACTATGACGTGACTTGCACTAACTTGGTGACTACATGGGATAAACATACATAAGATCCTTACCGTCCATCAGATGAAATGATCTATTTACATTGTTGATACTAAATTTCATTCAAATATAAATCTTAAATGGACCATAACGTGGAGATGACTATTAATAGACGTCAGCAACAGGAAATGCAAGCTATACGGGTCATGGTTGTCATATTATATGGGTCGTGGTTGTCATGTTATATGGGTTATGGTTGTAATGTGGTAAAGGTCGTAGTTGACATGGGTCGTGGTTGTCATGTTATATGGGTCGTGATTGTCATGGGTCGTAGTTATCATGTTATATGGGTCGTGGTTTGAAATGGCCAAGCTATATGTCCTAAAAGGGGGTGAATAGCACTATGTCAAATTAAAATTAAAACAAGGGAATGAATAATAAAGAGATAGCCTTACAATTATAAATATATTCACAATGCTGAAATAAACTTAACCTCAATTAACAAGTATTGAGAGGTTAATATGAATTCAGTTCTAAGGACAACCTTACACCATAAAAACCAAAGGTTTATGGCAAGACAACCTTATTTCTAGAACGTCCTTTGTATCAAGAACTCAATAAAAATAAATAGCAAGGAATTGAAACAGATTGCTGAAATTTAAATCTAACTTATTACAACATTCCCTATACTTGCTTAAAATGTAAATATTTACAACATTCACAACCACACATACATTCCATAGCTTTGAATGATAAAAGGTAAAAGATTAAGCAAGCATTCAATCAACAAGACAAAGAATTATAGTGGTTCGCCTGTGTGTTCACCAACTGTTAAACAACAGCCACACAGAATGCTACTTCATTCCTAATATCCTCACATAGGGGATATTAGCGTTCACTATCAAAATAGGTTTCACAGGTTCACCTAAAACCTTCACAATTGTGTCTTTTTAACTTGGGCTTACACAATCCAAAAACCCCTCTTTCTGAGTTTTCTGGCTCTCCTCAGATAACCACACAAATGGAATTTTTCTAGCAAATCCTAAACAAAAACCAAAAGAATGGAAATTTTACACAATTGTAAAATACCTGGATTTCTCCTCTTGTAGCAGCCCGAAAGAACTAATCGGAGTAGAAGTACGAATATGGAAGTTCAATGTCCAATACTCACTTTAAAATGGTTCTAAGTTCTAATTGATTTTAAGTTTAATCAACTTAGGGCTAGTTGTATTTGATTTTGATTCCGAGAAGAAGGAATTAAGAATTTCTCCTTTTTTCTAATCAGATTGGAATGCAAATTAAAATCAAATAACAATAAGCTAACAAAAGGAAATAGAATTATGCACAATATAACTTAAAAACAAATACAAACTTATCTCAGAGTGGAGCTTTGAATTCACTTAAATTTTTCAATGAAAAACTCTGAAATTTGTGTGGTATTTATAGCGGCAGAAATTCGTTTTCGACTGGTCCTAGTGACACCACGACTGGTCGAAGGAGAAACAAATTTTTGAATTTTTGAGCACGATCGGATTAAACCGTTGTACGACCGGTCATAGGCAGTCCACGACTGGTCGAAGGCAGTCTACGACCGGTCGAGACCCCTCTACGACTGGTCGTGCGACACTTGATTTAGTCGCTGGAGTTTGAGTCGTAGCTTTACAACTGGTCGAAGGTTGAGTCAAGACTATCTCACGACCGGTCGAGCAGATTTCAGGACTGGTCGTAGCCGAACGAAAAAATTCGATAAATTGCAACAATTTTACGACTGGTCCTGGAACTTCGTAGACTGGCCGAACCAGTGCTGGGACTGGTCGAACAAGGTATAGGACTAGTCTTAGAATAGATCAAATTCATGTATTAATATTCAAATGAATTATGTAGCCAAAGTGACCTACCCTAAGGTCAATCTAAAGTTTATCATACCTGGGACATGAAGTATGGACATTGAAAACTTCATTTGCTTAGACTTTGATCATTATGAAGCTTGAGTCCTTCTTGATGCAGCTTGACTACTTCACAAGCTTTGAAATCAATGTCATTTGAGTTGCACTTGAGTCTTGACCTTAAATACACATGAACTTGAGCTTGAGTTCTTACATGTGAACTTGAGCTTGAGTCTTTACCTTGAATACACGTGAACTTGAGCTTGAGTTCTTACATGTGAGCTTGAGCTTGAGTCTTGAGCTTGAACTCTTCTTTAATATCTTCTATCTTGTAGCTTGAACTAGCTTGAGGAATTCATCTTCTTGACGTGGTATCTCGAACAAATTTATCAAGATATAAACACAAGACACATACAGAGGTTTTGACACACAAAATTTGACAACCAAAGAGGAATCAAACCATAGCACTTATATGGTTCTCATGTGATATGGGTCGTGGTAAAGGATAAAAATTAGTACAATAGCCTAAGGCCCACAATGGTGTGATCCGTTCCATCCACCTTGTTGGCCAACTCGCCGTGGGCTCAGAAAGTCCTAACTTGGGTAGTGTCCAAGTTAGCACAAGAGCTCTGAATCAGGTTGATATTTGGGCCCTAGCCCTAAAATGACACAACAAAAAGGATGGGTGGCATGGATTATACACATACACAATGTGGGCCTCACAAGTTTGGTCTTCGCCCATGCAAAAAAAAAAAAAAAGAGTTCCGTACACATCACTTTCTTGGCATTAAATAAATGTAACTTCTTATTCCCTAGAAAACCGTACAACTACTGAAGCAAGGACATTATGGTTCAAGCAATTTTCATAAGCTTGTCAGAAGGCCACCTATGAAATATTTAAAAGGTTGAATCTCTTTAGGGAATTTGTCCATACATAGTACAGTCAACTCTCCCATAGCAAAGGTGCGGTAGAAAGACTTTGAGATGACTTAGAAGAGACTTTATTATTTATTTATTCTTTCTTTCCTCATTCACGAGAAAAACTCAATTGAAGATGAAGATGTGTCTGTAAATTTCAATTTTTATTTTTATTTTTATAAAACACGGATCATCACCACCATCTAATAGTCATATATAGAGACAGAAATATTATAGTGTTTTTCTCCCCGACAGGAGCAACCGACAAAAAAGCTACGTGACAATGCTTCGTCGAGCACATACTTGACCTTACATCTTTGAAAATGTTATCGGGCCATCTCTTACTCGGACGCCTGTCCAATCAAATCCCACCAGGTTGGTCACGATGGAAGCTGGCAGGGCTGGTAACCACACCGCCTCCTTCCTATCGGAGGAAGCTATATGAAACCATCACAACTTCCATCTGGCATCCCCTCCGTCCATCTTGCCAGCTTATGTCGATACATATGCCCAAAAATAAGCTTAACAAACTCAAGCGGAACACACAGCAGTAAATAGTAAATATCCTACTTTATCAATTGAAACTTGAGGCCATAGAAGTTTCGGATTAGGCTAATATTTGTGATCTCAGATCATCTGTGTAAATAACCCTATGAGTAGTTGGGATGGCAAATAAAAATTATTGGTAGAATTCGGAGAGGTTTTAACGGTGAGTGTTTCCATCCCCCGTGGTCAGGGCCGGCTCTACTATCAAGGCAGCCAAGGCAACGGCCTAAGGCCCCACGTTTAAGAAGGCCCCATATTTTAAGGAATATAATATAATATATATTTGAAATGAACGTTTTTACCTGGGGAGGGAAGTGACGTGGCAAGTTTTAGTTGGTAGAATACCAATGGGCGGTTTTATATAATGAATGCTTGTTCACTGCCGTTCCGTTAGCCTCCGTTTCTGCCGTGAACAGGGAACTTTCCCAGTTTTTTTTGGAAGCGGATTGCGTACTGAGTCACATAGTACAGTAAGATACTGAGTAAACTCTGCGGGCCCCTGTGTCATTCATGCATTATATCCACTCCGTCCATATCTTTTAACACAAAATATTAGGCCTTTACTCTAAATATGAAGTATATCCAAACGTCAAATGGACCACACCACCAAAAACTGTGTGAATTGAACATCTACCGTTGAAAAATTCTCAAGGACAATAGAGGTTTTAGATCAAGTTGATATTTGTGTTTTCCCTTCATCCATGTACTTATGATCTTATGAATAGGTTGGATGACAAATACACATCACTTGGGGCTTTAGAAAATTTTCAACGGTTGAAATCAATAGATCCACTTTTTCCAATGGTATGGCCCACTTGAGCTTTGCATATGCATCAATTTTTGGTTGAACCCATAAAATGATCTGAAAAAACGAATGGACGACGTGGACAAACCACATGCATTGGCGGTGGGCCCAACTAAGTTTACACAATCCGATTTCTTTTTCTTTTTTTTTTTCCTTACTCTCTCCCAGTTTTCTAACCACGTCCGCAACCCATTTCAAGTTTATCCAAATCATAGGTCCTCGACCTAGGATATGCATACTATACTAAGGCTTTGAGCTTGTAGTATTGGACCCATAGTTCAGTAATCCGGGCCGTTGATAATTTGGCTCACATAGAAAGTATAAATGATCTGAAATATTTACAAGTTTAGAAGATTAAAACCACTAATCGTGACCGTTTTTCATTTGCATGTGGAATATCATTGGTTTCTTGTCTTCACCGTTTATTTGTAGGCCACAAATCCAAATGTTATGAAAATCTGATGGAGAATTATTTCAGGAATTGGTCCATCCATGGTAGAAACCAATGAGTTAATGGTCTCGATTTCCCATTTGTGGGCCCCACTTGTACGAGCATTCATTACAGGAGAGAGTGAAAAAAAAAAAAAAAAAACTGAAAAAGGAGTTTATCTGTGCACGGTAGAAACGGTGGCTAACGGAACTGTAGTAAACGAGCATTCATTATAGGAAACCGTCCGTTGGTATTCCACCAACAAAAATTTGTCAAAAGAGTGATTATACCAAAAGAGTGATTATAAAAAAAAAAAAAAAAACATAGAAAACAAAAATATTTTCTCATCTCTCTATCTCTATTTCTCCATCTTAATTATTGAAGAAATTCCAATTTTTTTTCCACTACTCACCTTATTGTTCTCCATCTTGATCTTTTTCTTTTACGCTTTCTTTGTAAATTTTGTGGAGTGGCCATGTAGTATGGGTTGCTGTTGTGTTGGAAAGCCTCTGGTTATTTGTAAGTTCTAATTCTAACTACTTACTTTCTCTTCTTATTTGTGGTAGTGTGAATCTCTGATAAATTTTATACTTTCCAATCTAATTTAGCTTTATCACTTATCACATAGGATAATAATTCTATGGAGTAAGTTTTTTTTATTTTGTTATTAGTTTGACTTTTGTAGTTTAGTAGTTTGTACAGATGCTTTGTTTTTTTTTTAAAAAAAATATTTCAGCCTTTTTGTACGGATGCTTTTTTTTTTTTTTTTTTTTTTTTTTTATAAATATTCCACCTTTTATTTAATTAGTATATTTTAGTTATATTTCTATTAATCATTCTTTTAGAAAATTTCATTTTTGTATTAATACTAATTTATTAAGTTATGTAATAAATAAATTTTTTATTTGTGCAGTTTAAAGTATAAAGTGATCACATCATTCAAGAACTGTAAAGTTGCAATATTGCTTTTGATTAATCAGGTTCTATTGTTCTATACTTTAATTTTTCTTATAGTTAAATTATAATTTTCTATTATAAATCTTATTTTAATTATCTATAAATATTTTGTCATTATAAATGTCTACTAGAAAATATCCATCTGGTTATGAAAAACTAAAAAAAGAGAAAATTTGAAAAACAAATTGAATCTCAAAAAGGATCTATGGAAAAATTTGTTACTAGTATTAAACAAAATACAACAAAAAATTTGGATGAAAATGTTACAAATAAACAACAAATTCATCAAAATGAATTAGAAGATAATGAAATTATACAACAAAAAGATAATAATGAAAATAGTCATAATAATGTTCAAATATCTAATGTAACAATTCTTAATAATGAACAACAAAATAATTTAGAAGAAAATGAAAATATTACTAATCTACCACCACAAGATAATATCTATGATCCAAGTCAATGGAAAAATATTGATACAAAATTAAGAGATCTATTAGTAGAAAATGGTCCAATTAGAAACAATGATATAAATTTTCCTAAAGATGAAAACTCTAGACATTTTTCTCGCATATTATTCTAAGAAATTACCAAATGGGGAGAAATTTGATAGAAAATGGCTAGTGTATTCAAAAGATTTGGATAAAGTATTTTGTTTTTGTTGTAAGGTATTTAATTCACAACATAGTACTACTCAACTTGCTAATGAAGGAACTAAGGATTGGAAAAATCTTAGTGTTAAGCTTAAAAATCATGAAACAACCAATGAGCATATTATTAACATGAATTCTTGGATTGATTTAGAAATAAGATTATTGAAAAATAAAACAATTGATAAAAGTGTCCAAGAACAAATTAACAAAGAGAAAGATCATTGGAAAAAAGTGCTATTAAGAATTATTGCTGTAGTTAAAAATCTTGGAAAAAATAATTTGGCATTCCGTGGAACAAATGAAAGGATTTTTCAAGAAAATAATGGAAATGTTTTAAGTCTAATTGAAATGATTACAGAATTTGATCCAGTAATGCAAGAACATGTTCGACGTATTCAAAATGGAGAAATCTATAAGCATTATCTTGGGCATAATATACAAAATGAATTGATTGATTATTAGCAAATGAAATTAAAAGTAAAATTATTAAAAAGATTAAAGAAGCAAAATATTTTTCAATTATACTTGATTGTACTCCCGATGTAAGTCATCAAGAACAAATGACTCTTGTAATACGATGTGTGGATATTTCAACAAGTCCAATAAAAATAGATGAACATTTTGTAGAATTTTTAAAAGTAGATGATACTTCTGGAAAAGGTCTTTTTAATGAAATTATAAATACAATAAAGAGTCTTGAACTTGATATTAATGATATACGTGGGCAAGGATATGACAATGGGTCTAATATGAAAGGGAAAAAACAAGGGGTACAAAAAAGAATTCTTGATATAAACCCTAAAGCATTTTACACACCATGTGGTTGTCATAATCTTAACCTTGTGCTATGTGATATGGCCAATTCTTGTCCTAAAGCTATATCTTTTTTTGGAGTAGTACAATGTATATATATATTGTTTTCTTCTTCCACAAAGCGATGAAAAATTTTACAAGATAATGTGTCAAGTTTAACTCTTAAGCCATTGTCACAAACACGTTGGGAAAGTCGAATTGAAAGTGTAAAAGCAATAAAATTTCAAGCTCTAGAAGTAAGAGATGCTTTGTTACAATTAGCAAAAACAAGCGAAGATCCTAAAACAAAGAGTGAAGCTGATTGTTTAGCAACATATGAGATTGAAAGTTTTGAGTTCTTGTTAGGCATGACTATTTGGTATGATATATTATTTGTTAATCTGTTAGCAAAAATTTACAATCGAAAGACATGCATATTGATGTTGCTATTGATCAATTAAAGGGTCTCATCTCTTTTTTAAAGAAATATAGAGAAGATGGATTTACATCTGCTATGATTTCATCTAAAGAGATTGCAACCAAAATGGAAATAGAGCCTTTATTTCGTGAAAAACGAATAATTCGTAGAAAGAAACAATTTGATGAGAATGGCAATGATGAGACAACACAATCTGCTGAAGAATCATTTAAAATTAATTATTTTTTATATATAATAGATCAAGCTATTTCTTCAATTGAAATCAGGTTTGAACAATTTCAAATATATGAAAATATTTTTGGTTTTTTATTTAATTTTTGATAAACTAAAAGCACTAGAAGATGATAGTTTGAAAACGTATTGTCTTAATCTCGAATGTTTTCTCAAACATGATATTTATTCTGATATTGATGGCTTAGATTTATTTTCCGAACTAAAAGTTTTAAAAGAAGTTTTACAAATAAATGAAAATACTCCAATTAATGTATTAAATTTTATTAAAAGGTTAGATTCTTTTCCAAATACATATATTGCTTATAGAATATTACTAACAATACCTGTTACAGTTGCATCCGCAGAAAGAAGTTTTTCAAAATTAAAATTAATAAAATCTTATTTAAGGTCAACTATGTCACAAGAAAGATTAAGTGGATTAGCTATATTATCAATCGAAAAAAAAATGTTAGAGGAACTTGAATGCAAAAACTTAATCAGTAATTTTGCATCTCAAAAAGCAAGAAAAATAAATTTTAAATAAAAAATAAAATAAATATAATTTAATTAATATTTAATATTAAAAAAAGGCCCCACTTAAAGTTTTCGCCTTAGGCCCCAAAAGTTGTTGAGCCGGCCCTGCCCGTGGTCTAGCCCATTAGAGTTTTTGGATCTGCCACAGTTTAGAACTCATATGTGTGGATGAACAGCCGTGAACATAAAACAATTGTCTGCATTCAACCCAAATGGCCGGGATCAGATTTGGTAGCTGGTCCATTCATGAGAGGCCGACAAACTGAGTCAGCTAGGTATGGGCACACTTATACGATATAATAACTGGGGCAGAATAGGTGAGACCGTGGCTTCACTGAAGACGGTGTGGCCTGTACTGAGGGTTTGCCGTGGCCCCATCTCGATGTATGTATTATGTATCTATGCCGTTAATTCATATCATTTTATGGCAGTCAAAAAATTGAAGTAGATCCAATTATCAGGTAGACCATACCATAAGAAAAGTGGTGATTGACCTCCCTACTATTAAAAACTTCTCAAGGTGCACCTTAATATTTGTGTAATGTTTATTTACCGTCCAATCTGTTGATAAATTCACATAAGGGATCCTGAAATCTCTTTCCAACTGCCCTAAGTAGACATCGCTGGACAACACCTTCAAAAAACACCCTACCTTTATGAGTCCCACCATACTTTATATATAAATCCACTCCACCCTTAAAGTGAGAACCATTATTTGAGCCGTACATACTAAAGATCTGACTCATAAAAAATACCCACCAGGGAATATCATTGGAACAAATGTAAAGCTACTTCTAAAATCTTTTAGTTCACATAATGTGGCCCGCCTGATATTTGAGTCGGGCTAATTTTTGTATATTTACTTCATCCTCGTAATTTAGATCTAATTAGTGGTTCGATGAAAGATACAGCATATAGCAGCCCCACACACAATCTATGGTTGGCATTCCATTGTCATTGCTGCCCGTGGTGTGGCCCACCTGGTTGTTTATATTACCAAGTCTTTATTCTAAATTTCTAGAATCAAAGATAAGGCCTGAGAGATGGAGTGGATTTCCCCTCTTTCCAATCAACCTTCAGCCATCCGGTGGTCTATATACAATAGTTACGTCCCATGTGTGCCGCTCACAAACTTATTTTTTAAACTTCTCTCTCTCATATAATACGTGGCCAACCTGATGAGCGGACATGGATATTTGGCCCAGTGTCATACGTGGGGCACCTGATAAAGGACTTGGATCATGCAATTGGTCATGTGTCAGGAGATAGTTTTTTTGGTAGGACCCAAAAAATGTACATCTTTGTAAATTATTTCTTGACCCGACCTGTCGTTTTTTACGTTGATTTATAGGTTTGTGAGGGTATATTTTCGTCCAAAGGAAAGAAATGTATTTTAATCCAAAAAAAATAAAAATATTATGCACTAAAAGCTAAATTTGAATTTTGAGCGAATGCAACGACCAGTGAGCAGATTAGCTGAGACCCCGGATCCACGCCAAGACGGGTGGGACCTGACTGGGCTTACAGTGATGTATGCACCTTATATCCACAGCCTTTTTCAACTTCGGAAATGAATTGCTGGTGTGCTACATTTTGAGCGCAACATGATGTATGCATTATATCCAAGCCGTCCGTCTATTTGGCGAGATCATTTTAAGGCTTGAGCCCAAAAATGAGATAGATCCAAAGCTCAAGTGGACCACACTGCAGAAATAAGCAGGGATTGTGCGTCTACCATTGAAACCTTTTTGGGTCACAAAAGTTTTGGATCAATCCGGTCTTTGTTGTTTTTCTCCCTTTCATCCAGGGCCTGTGTAACTTTTTGAATAGTTTGGGTAACAAATACACATCATGCTGGGCCCTAGGAATGTTTCAACGGTGGAAATCATTGTCTCCACTACTTTTTGTGTTGTGGTCCAGTTGAACTTTGGACGAGACTTATTTTTGGGCTTTTGATCTAAAATGATCTCACAAAATAGATGGACAGTGTGGATATAATAAATACATCATGATGGGGTCCACAAAGCTTGCTGACCTCGACACACCACGGATATTGGTGTCACACCACGCAATCTGCTTCCTTCATCTTTCCTTTTTACAACATTACCGAACATGTGTTACATGCCTATGATGATTTAAAGTTTTAAACCATTCATTATATAGACCAATTAATTTATTAGCTATTAAACAAGATTATATTAATTGAGCCACTGTAATCAGCTATTAAACAGACTTTCTTTTCACCACATACAAACTTAATAACTTTCTATTAAGACATCTTGTATTCATTATTTTCTCTTTTTATGTTGAATAACTGAGGTTATGAATGGTTTTGATCTAACCCATGTATTTCATAAATGTAAAATTGATATGAGGTACATAACTTAATAAGATATGCCTCACAATATAATGTATTAAATGTAAATGTGATGAATTAACACATATAATTTAGTTTATACATTAGAATTAGGGATATTTTAAATTTTGGGATGTGACACCCATATCCTAATATAATCTGTTAAAACTTCTTAGGATCACCAAAAACTCTAATGACCCTAATATTTGTATTTTAAGGTCATTCAGATACGTGTGATACCTCACGAATAGCTCAGATAGAATGTAGGCCTCACAGCTAGACTGAGAAAGTTGCAATGATAGTTTGTTCAATCCCCATTGCTTTTTATAATGTGAATCACTTAGTTTTGAATGTAAATCATTTTTGGGATCGTGCTCTAGAATTATCTAGAAATATTGATGGACGGTGTAGATCTAACAAAAAATCATGGTGAGACCCATAAAAATTCTACACGTTAAAAGTCATGTTATCTCGTTTGCATTCGCTGGGAGAGACAAATTGGGCGTATATCGTTAGCGGGAGTCACGGTAAATGACGCGGACCAATGAGAAGCAACGGCACTGATATCCGCACTCATCACCAGAATGCCCGCATGGAAATTCCATTCTCTACAGACAGATTTGGAGAGAATAAAACGCTTGGTGTGGCTCTGATGACCGCATTCATGCAAGCCTCCCTATTTGTAGTGGGAATGCACATACTCGCGTCGAGTCTCATAGGATTCCTCGTCACAGTACATTCGCTATCGGAGAAATGCCAGGTGCACTCGCTGCACAGGGCGGCACACATGCTAAGGTGAGAAATCCAACCCGCTCATCCAGCTTGCCCCAGGGAGCAGACTACACGATCCGAAAAAGAATTCGGTGAATTTACATAAATGTGGCTGCCGCGCTTCAAGGGCCATTCAGATTTTATTTTATTTATTATTTATTAATTTTTAAATTTTTTATTCTGTTCTCCTGTAAAATCATGCGTATGTATTCTATTTGACAGGGGAGGTCCGGATCTTTTTGTTGGGACCCGCCTGAATGACTGTACATCCCAGTCTTTCATCAACAAAGATCAGATGATCATTTCCACGTTCCTTTAAAAATAAAATATAAAAAAATACTGTGGGCCACGCAAGTATTTTGAATGTGGATTTCTAGTGGACGGTTTGTTTTAACCTTCCCTTCTTTTGTACAGAGTAAGCCAGCCAAGTGAACGTACGAGCCTGAATTTTATACAGGGAATACATGCAGGAGTCCACATGATGAGCGGATTAGATCTCACAAATTCGCACGTGTAGTGGAAAGCACAAACATTAGGATTAGCTTGGAGGAAAGGTATGGTAGAAAGACGCACTACAAGAAAAACAGGCTTTACCGGCGGTCAAAACCGCCCCTAAATGTCTCAAAAACCGCGGGTATAAGAATTAGCGGCGGTTAGACAATTGCCGCTAAAGGTAGCGTCGCTGTGTGTTTTACCGGCGGTCGAACTTTTTATCGGCGTGTTGGTGGCTGCCGCTAAAATAGGAACATTTAGCAGCGTTTATTATTCTTTGCGCTTGGGTAGCTGCCGCTAAAAACGCCGCTGAAACGCTCTGAGAAACGCCGGTAAAACCTGCAAAAAAAAAAAAAACAAAAATTTGTAAGAAACGCCGCTAAGCTATATAAGCGCCGCTAGAAATGGAAGTTTGAAAAGAATCTCTCCAGTGATTTGATTGTAAGAAATATCCCTAGAAGTCATAACAATCAATAGACCATAAACAATTGAAGAAAAAACTAGAACAACACCCACACCAAAAGAAATGTTGGAAGTCATAACAGTCAATGTCCATCTTACATAACAAGAATCAAAGTGGCCATCACATTACATAACACAACCCATAGTGTGGTCACAATAATGGGCAACTCCAAAACATACCAAATTACTAGATGAACTAGAACTAATTTGAGATAGACTTATAAATTGTGATTTACATGGAGTACACAGAGTGGAGGAAGTACTCACAGATACTGCAATACTTCATTCTAGTAAATCAGCCTCGGAATGTCACCAGTGAGCTGATTGAGCAAGATCCCTAAAAAAAAAAAAATTAAACAAAGAAGGGACCCCATTAGAATCACGTTGTACACACAAATCCACACCATTGGAAACAAACAATTGTAGTTCAGGTATGTTCTATTAGACAAACCCCCAATGCAAATGTGTAACTGAGAAAACCCAAATGAGAAGGAAAAAAAAAAAAAAAACAATTCAATGTTTTCAAGTAGATATTAGAAAGCATAAACCACAAAATAGAACAAGCACCTCAAATATAAGTGACAACAACCTTACATAGTTTTGAGATTTGGCATCTATGAAAGGGTTGAAGGGATAGCCATGTTAAGCGATTGTTCTTCAATGTCCTACATAGTAACATCACCATAAATGACCAATCTATCCCTTACAAAGGGGCAAGCAAGATTCGTGAAAATGACCAATCTACCAAATAAAAGCAGACATGATACTAACAATTCCTCAAGCTGTTTGGGCCTAGATGTCGAGAATGGAATATCTCCATATAACAAGTTACCGGATAAATCCCTATAGAAAACAAACCAACACAGATTTCAGTTAAATCCGCCATTATATTCTCAATCCCATAACCCGAGAATGCAATTAAATGAGAGAGATTACAGAGATTTCAAGACAAGACACAATTGCCGATCTCATCGTGGATTGACCGGTCGGTGATTCCCCTTCAAATCTCTCGCACATCAATGCAACCAACATAAGCATTTGAGCTTAAAATGATTTCATCCAAATGCGTATTTATCCTGATGCAATAAAGTAAAACATACAGTGCCTGTAAGCTCTATAAATCCCCAATGGCTAGCGAAATCTTCCCACCGAGATCCAAATTCGAGAAATTCCTTCACAGAAGATTCATGATTGTAACGAATTAGAAGTTGAAATCAGATAAGAATAAAGAAGAAAGAAGAAAGAAGAAAAAGAACATAAGGTATGTGAGTTACAGAGAAACGACGGCGAAGGAGAGATTGTCGCAAGCAACCTCGCACCAGGAGCAATGATCTTCGTTGCCATCAGCATTCCAGTCGAGGAGCATGTTAGCAACATTGCTAAACGAAGACTTGATGGACACGAGTGTTTTCCCTGCGAAACAAAACTCTCATTTCACTTAAAACTGAGGACCGAAACTCCAAATTATTTTTTGTTGAGGGCATTGCTAAAAATAGCAAGGATTTGATGCATAAAATCTCAGCCCTTCATTTCCTGAGACTTACAAGCTCTTGGAAAAACAAGCATCAGAGAATACAGAAAAGAAGCTTAGCCACTTAACGCATTTTGAGAAAATGACACAACCAAATCAGCCTGTATCTTAGAAATAACAAAGTTGCAGTTACTTCTTAGGCTTTTACATATCTTGCTATATCTTAGAAGATTGTTGCTTGTTTTTGTTGGAATATCTTGTCACTTGAGCTGCATTCTTCAATATCGCCATAGACTGATGCCTTTAAGAAACCATAATCAAGGAAGATTGCTATAGCCAAACATACAGAAATCGTTGGCTTGAGAGACTAGTTTACCGAATTACAACCGATAATGCAATACGACCCAACCAATCAAACAAAATAGAGAATGCACTCAAACTATGTAAATAATAGCAGAAAATGAATAATAGACGGATGTAAGGGTGTGTAAATATTGCATAATTAATGACATATACACACGTGCAAGGCCGGATAAAGTAAGGTGGATGACCACGATCATAGCTTTCATAGATTATATGGTTTTGTTTGCATTACACCATGTACTTCCATAGAAGGATAATGCGGTTAGCCAGAGCATAGAGATCGTAATTGTGGAACAACATTAGAAGTAATGAGTTTAGAAGAACTTGCCCATTCAAGTAGGTATTGTTTTTCTGGTTCACGTGTTGGTTCGTTACTTTTTTCACCACTTACGATTTCCAAGACGACCACACCATAGTTGTATATGTCAACCTTCTCAGTTAACTGTCCATGTATTGCATACTCGGGTGTTGTGTACCCCCTGTCCAATGAGATTGTATTAGCAATTGGTAAGGTTTAAAATTGACTTGGATCTCGGTTGGGGTAGTATGGAGTTTAGAGAACTAAGTTTTTCAAAAAACTCTGTAAGAGCTTTTGTAAAAGGAAGCTGAATTTTTATATTAGTTGAGGAGCTTTGGTAAGCCCACATGCATGTGGAAGGGAGCTCACGTACATGCCATGACATTTGTTGGCATAGCACATAGGTAAAAGATCCAACCCATCCATCGGGGAGTATGTGTAGATGCCCGGGCGAGAGAATCATGTTGATCCACTAATTAGGTGGGCGAAAGTTTAGGAAAAAATTATACCGCTTGTAGAAGAAATTTTTTTGGAATTTTCTAAGTTGTCCCATTGTCACTATGAATGAACCCCAACCGATGAGTGCACTGCCTGATTTCTAGACAAGAATACACGGTTGGAACCATCGAGCTTGGATATTGCACCTGTCGCCATGCCAAAGATATGTGCAGATGATATACCTTGTATGCTTGGGTTAGAAAACTTCATTAACTGATCATTCATACTTCACAAAAAAATGAGCAACTTTTCCTAGTATGAGTCCCAACTCTGAGTTTTAAACCATAGCTTTCAAACTAAAGTTGGAAAAAACATCAAATCTCCCTACTTTTGGCAAATCTACTCATCTAAGTTGCATCAATTGATATGAAGAATCCCATGAAGGGAATGTGTCAGCTTTTTTCCATGAATTGTCAGTTTTCAAAATGAAATGAGAAAAAAAAATAGTAGAAGAATTGGACATATGGTCAAAGATGGAGAGATCATGAGAATTCACATGATTGCCATAAGATGAGGTTTAGTTTTTAGAGTAGTTTGGGAATTAAATTTTTTTTTTTCTTTTTTAAATTCTAATATTTGAAAGATGGAAAAAGCACCATGTGAAAGGATCTGGATAGAATGTTCTTAAAAGATTCTTCCCTTCCCCGAGTGCGTTTTTTCTAAAACAAATACACCCACAATGTGGGCCCACAACAGTCCTACCACTACTCATAGTGGTGGACAGTGGAAGCAGATTGCGTACTGAGAAAACCCTGTGGGGTCCACTGTGATTATGTATTTTATCCACTCCGTCCATCCATTTTACTAGATAATTTTAGGGCTTGAGCCTAAAAATGAAGTATATCCAAGCCTCAAGTTGAACAGACCATAGGAAACGGTGTGAATTGAACATCTTCCGTTAAAAATTTCTTGGCAGCCACAGAAGTTTTGGATCAAGCTAGTATTTATGTTTTACCTTCATCCATGTATGTGTGATCTTATAAACAGGTTGGATGAGAAATAGACATCATTATGGGCCCTAAAGAAGTTTCAACAGTGGAAGTCATTATTCCAACTATTTTTTATGGTATGGTCGACTTGATCGTTGGGTATGTTTAAATTTTGGTCAAACCTATAAAATAAGAATAAGATAAAAAAGCAGATTGACTGCGTGGGTAGAGCGAGAAACATTCACGGTGCGCCCAAAGAGTTTACACAATACGATAAGATCATACTAGTAACTCGAGACGCAATCCGATTTCATGGATAGTTGGCGAATCGGTACGACATGTACTGACTTCTTGCAGCTCGAGAAAGAGAGAGGTTGCGGGCGTGTACGCACGTTCGGTTTGGCTAGTAACCCATGGGCCTCCCCATGATGTATCTGTTTTATCCACGTCATCTATTCATTTTAAAGTAGAACCTATTAGGAAATATGAGCCCAAAAATAATGTAATCCAATTCTCAGGTGGACCACGCTACAACAAATAGAAGGAATTGAATCCTTACTGTTGAAAGCTTTCTAAGGGACATTTTTTTTTTTATATATAAAGCTGATATTTGTATTTTACCCTCACAAGGTTCATGTGACCTTATTATTAGGTTGGATGTAAAATAAACATTACAGTAGGCCTTAGGAAGTTTTTAACTATGGACTTTCAGTCAACATTATTTTCCTACGTGTGGTTCACTTGAGATTTGGATTTGCCTCTTTTTTGGCTCGTAACTTGAAATGATCTGAAACAATGGATGAACGACGTGGATAAAATAGATACATCCTAGTGAGCTCACAGACACTGGTTGGTGTTGGATTCACTTACTAGATTAGCCACACCTTTATGTTTGCGTTAAGACCAATGGTCAGTTGTGGAATTGATTCCAACATTGTGGTGGACTTGGTGAGATGACTGGTCAAACTTTGGTGAGCTGACCGGAAGCGGATTGCGTCCAGCCCGTCCCGGACGGAAAGTGGTCCACATGGGCTCTGTGAGGCCAACCGTTATATGGGTTTTATCCACTCCGTTCATCTATTTTTCTGTATCATTTTAGAATATGGGTACAAAATGGGGGCACATCCAAGGCTCAAGTGGATCACACCACAATAAGCAGCAGTGATAATGATGCCTACCATTAAAACCTTCCTACTTCATGTTTATTTTCCATCCGACCTGTTGAAAAGGTCAAAGGAGCTGGATGAAGGGTCAAAAGAGCTGGATGAAGGGACAACACAAATTGCAGCTTGATCCAAAACTTCTCTGGCCCTCAAGAAGTTTTTAATGGTAGGCGTTCAATCCTCACTGCGTGGTCCACTTGAGTTTTGGATCTGTCTCATTCTTTGGCTCATCTCCTACAATGCTCTAGAAAAATGGATGAACGGTGTGTATAAAACCCATACATCACATGTTGGCGGGAAAACGATGCTACGGTCCCACTAGTTGTGACCCGATGAAATCATCAAAGAAAATGAATGGGAGTACTACGAGACATGAAAACTATAGTCAATTTTTCGAAAATGAAGTGCAATTTAATTATTTGAGAACCATTGGAAGATTTTATATCACACCTGTGACCAAATCATAACACCTCCTAAGAATGCAAGGGTGTGAAGTATTTCATTCTCGAATTAAGGCCCATGTGCACCAGAAAGTCTCCAGATCTCTGTGACCCAGAAATGTAGCACAAAATGAATTTCTCGCCAAAAGAATAACGGTGACACAATTCTCTTGACTCACCTTCCAAAACCATGGCAAAGACACCAAAGAACAAAATTGTGGTATCCATTAGTATGGTTACTGACCCCATGAATAAAGTGGAAGTTGGTGAAATATATAAACCTCAAAGAAGTTAGTCTCAAATGACAAAGAGATTCCAATCTATATAACCAATTTAATTTCAAGTATGTAATAAGAAGACCAATGAAGTCAGTAAACTAATTCAACCATTTGAAATGGATCGACAAAGATGTTTAAAGCAGATTGTTGAATCACAAGCGCATACACATGGGATGCAGAATGATCCTCGATGGATAAAAACAAACCTTTTATCAAGAGTATATGCTCGAGACTTCTCAAAATTTTCTTGATTGACCACTCTAACCAAAGGTTTAGGAAGAATTGATAACTTTAGAGATGCATGTTGCCGTATATCCAGATATGTCTTAAAGATGTACATTAAGACCATAAAGCCGCAAGATGGGATTCTCATCACCAAGAAATTCAAGCAGAAAATAAACTTGACAATGCGAGAAAATGATCAAACATTTATTAAGCATTTTCTAACAATAGTCAAAACAAATACAAATAGATGAATCCACACCTCCAGATATTGATATCTTTGCACCATCCATGTCTACTCCTCGAGAACCTGTATTCCCTTCAATCTGTTCAACCTTGCATACTGAGCTAGAATTCATACTTGAAGATAAATCTATCTTAACAGAATTTGGCTTCATTTCTATAGGCGCATCTACCTTAATGGGGTGATCTTTTCGATGGACATTGCTCACCAAAGAGTTCTTTTCACAAACCAGGTCTTATTCTCTGCATCCCTCACAGTAATTGAATAAACTGCAAAACATTTTGACCCAATCTTCTTGAAATATGCTCCCACAACCTATATAAAAATTAATGTGGGGTGGCAGTACCAAACCAAAACAAAATTCATGCAACTATGATAAAACAATTCATCTTGTGTGATTGGATGATCCCATATATGCTGTCAGGTTCATTGATTTGTGTGACTGCTGCAACTAGTAATTCAATGTGGGGTGGCAGTTGGAAAAATTGCATGTAAGTTGGTGAGTCAGATCATGAACTTGAACTTCTTTAACAGTTTAGGATGTGTTGTTGTCTTCTATTCTAGTTGAAAATCTCTGTTAGTCTAGCAATACACCTCGAAAACCATTGATTAAAGGATAAGACATTATTACTCTAGTTAGTCTAGCAATACAATCAAATTGGGTCATATGGATACAAGAAAGACAACTCAGAATTGCAAAATAAAAATAAAATCAGTAGGCACAGGTTTATGCAAGATGTGCGAGACAGAACGTGTAAAATTGTATCTATGTAAACAAAGGTAGCAAGAATCCACTATTTTTCAATTGTAGCAGAAAACTGTCATTCAAATGGTGATTTCAAATGCAGATGAACATTTTGTGCTGCATCCACCCAATATTTCTATATCAGCCCAAACTAAAGAATCGATGGACAAAAGGTGATAATTAAGGGAAGCTTGATGCTTTGAATGGACACTGAATGCCTAAAATTAATCAAGCAGTACCCAGTATTTGGCAAGGAAATTTATGCTTAAAAAATGGCATACTTGGGATATGAAGTAGCAACGGGTTTCTTGGTTGCATCAGCATGTGTATCTAAAGTAGATAGCCAAGTTATAATCAAGGAAACAACATGAAGGAGAGAAATAAGCACACCATGGTAAAGGCATTAACAATGTGAATGTAAAGAAAATAAATTATAGTGGGTCCACAGTTAGAGAATTAGCAAATGTATCAAATTAATATATTTCAGACATTTGTTAATAAACAGATTGTTTCAAATTCAATACTTAATGTTTAGACTTTAGCCACTCTTGGCAGATGAATCCAACTCTTATCCATAAGTATCTTCCTTAGCCACTCGGACGGGTTAGTGAAAATACACTAAATGCCTGACAAAGCTTCCTAATATAATTTAAACAAGCCCCATTATCATCCGTTCATTTAGCAAAGGAAGCCAAGTTACAATAATAACATGTCCCCCTAAAAATTAAATCCTCTAGGGTATATATATATATATATATTGTAGGTTGTTTATTTTTATTCTCAATCGCAAGTATATTCATCATCCAACCAACTATAAATAAAGCAATAAAAATATTATTAAGCAAGATCAATTAACAACTATATATTGTAATTAGATGCTCAACAACTCAGTTGATCTATTCATGTAAATGCATCTTTGATGAACTTAGATACAATTATTAACTGTAATTAGAGACACTATCTTTCAGTTGTAATTAGATACAATTATTAACTGTAATTAGAGACAGGAATGTGTAAATTTATATATATGTAAACAAAGGTAGCAAGAATCCACTATTTTTCAGTTGTAGCAGAAAAGTGTAATTCAGATAGTGATTTCAAATGCAGATGAACATTTTGTGCAAGCATCCACCTAAGATTTCTATATCAGCCCAAACTAAAGAATCTGATGGACAAAAGGGTAATAATTAAGGGCGGCTTGATGCTTTGAATGGACACTTAATGCTTAAGATTAATCAAGCAGTACCCAGTATTTGGCAAGGAAATTTATACTTCAAAAATGGCATACTTGGGATATTAAGTAGCAACGGGTTTCTTGGTTGCATTAGCATGTGTATCTAAAGTAGATAGCTAAGTTATAATCAAGGAAACAACATGAAGGAGAGAAATAAGCACACCATGGTAAAAGCATTACAAAACAAAGCAACATATTGGTGGTCAACTCAACACACCACTTGAAGATTAGGGAGATAACAAAAGCAGAAATACAACTATATGAAGGAATGAGTTTTTTCATTTTTCAACCAAATGATTTAGAACCCTAGAAAAGGAAACAAAATAACGAAAAAGTCATACAGTTTTTTTTTTTATATATATATATAAATGTGAAGACGGTTAGGTGAGACACCACATCCCTAGAGGGAAGCATAAGCCTCAAGATCATGAAGCATAGGCTTCCAATATGCCTTCTTAATTTCCTGTTTTTTTATTTAAAATATGAAAGGAAAAGTAGATAAAATTTAAGAACATATCATATGAATTATCACTGTGTATTATGCATTCAATTAGTATTACATTTAACTGTTAAAATAATATTAACATATGACGATATGATAGAAATTCATATCCAAAACGTGAATAGAAGAATATTTTATGGAGTGTGTTACTTTGCCATCACGTGGGGCTTTTAGAAGGAAAGAAATAGAAGGATATTCGACGATAAAGAAGCACTGATGTTATAAAGAATCAAGTCAATGATCATGGATTGGGTTCCAGCTTGTCAGAATTTTCCAGAATATTAAATGATGTGATGCTTATGCAAATTTGCCAGCATGTTTTTGAGTATTTCACGGAGAGAACGCCCAGGTCTCATTTTGAACTTCGTGAGACATCACTCGTATGAAATTACAAGTATGCAGGTAATTGGCGAAACATATGGCTCCATTCTCTTAACTAATTTCTTTGTTGTGTTAGGTACACTGTTGTTTCCATTCGCTTTTCCTTCTCATCTTATTGTGGTTGTAGATGTTGAATTTGGAAGGATTCAAGTGAGGGATATGTTGCAACATCTATGGACAGGCCCAATTTCGAATGTAGCTGTTGATGTAGTCCAAGGTAGTCGATCAGTTGAGGTCCGATCTGTTGGTATTACAAAGGTGGGCACAATTCAATTTTCTTGAAGGGATTTGGTATTTTTTGTGTGCTTTTTAATGTCAAAAGATGAAAACAATTATATTTATGAATGATAACAGTCCTGGCATTGCTCCTAGTTTCTATGATGTGTTGGGGTTTTCAGTTTGTAAAAGTTGGGACCATGGTTCAATGATTGAAACTGTAGATATGAATGGTGGCCATGAACCAAAAATGACCCACAAAGGAAGATTCTAGCCATTGAGTCTTTGGCCTTCTGGGTTGAATGTGGACCATTGCTATTTTCTTTCTTAATTGTCCATTTGCTAGCCATCAATTCGACTAGATCTTCCAATCTAGGAGTTGTGGTACATCCATGATGGCTCCCATCATATATCAACACTTTGGATGGTGTTCTCAATTCCATATTTTAATCTCTTTTCTTTTTCTTTTCTTTTTTTTTTTTTGCTAGTTTTGTGGGGAAATTTATTGCTTCATTAGTTGGAGTTCATTCTATACGAAAGATTCACTTCTAGAAGTTAGCAAGTATGTGAACATCTAGGAAGAAAGAGAGGGAGCAGCAGCGAGTGCTCATAGCCTAATTTGAAGCAGGAGTGGCACATGGGTTGATGGTTGATGGTTGCCCCAATTGCTTGTTGTGGAATCTTCACAGAAGAAATAAAGGTAGTGTATGAGCCAAGTGTTTTTTTAGCATATCATATCTAACCCGGATGCATAGAAAGATTATTAAATTGAACAACAGTTCATGAATCGACTATAGTATAACCACAATGAAATGATAATCATGAAGCAAGTAACAATCTGTAGAACTTTTTTCTTTTCAGAAAACCCATATCAAATCCAAACTTTTTTTCCCTTCCATGCAACAAACCAATCCATCCCTAACCCACATAAAAAAATCTATGCACACAGTTTATGCCTCTGTAATTGCTAACAAATGAGAGTAACAACCTTTGGCGGAAGTTGTTTAATGAGGAGCAGTGACAACTTTTAGCCCATTTAACAGGTGGAGCCCACTTGGTAACAGGGGACAATCCCTTACATATGTAGTAATTACACTTTTTGAATCTCATCCCACCTGATCCTTCCCAATACCATGCACCAAACACCGCCTAAGAATCATGCTTAGGCCAGGCCAGTCTCACCAGCCAAATACTTGGCCTACAAATTGTTAATCTTTCAGGCTAGGACTGATTAGTAAGGCCTGTTTAGGCACATTCAACTTGAAACTCTAGCTTGATACCAATACGGTGGCCTCAGGCCGACCTAGGCCAAACTTGGGCCAAGAGCGATTAGTGGCGACTAGGGAGCCATCCTTTGTCGGGTTCAGTCGATTCTTGGTGTTCCCATATCCAGGATGGTAACGCACATGAGGTACACAATCCAAATCTGATCGATTTCAAGTAATTCCATCAGGTCCTATCAGGTCTATTTCAAGCATGATTTAGAATTCAGAATGGGGTTCATGTCTAAGAATCATGGTCAGGTGCATAGTAGAAAATGCCTTTTTATCGCTTTTAAATAATGAATGTAATTATCATTAAAAAAAAAAACACCATAGATTCTAGATAGAATTGCATGTGGACCCAAACCTGACCCAATAATTAATTGGTCCAGAAATCTGATTCATACCCAATTAAATCGGGATGGATACATGCATCCACTGATCTGGATTAGTTTAAGTTGCAACTGTAGCTTACTCCGACTTAAAGCATATGCAAGGTTAACAAAATCTAGTCTATAGGTTGGACATTGTGAATGGAGCACCACATGTATTAGAGGAATGATCAGAATTGTATGATGATCCCAAAGTTTGCTAACACGTTAGATTTTTGTTAAAGTGTTTAAATCGGATCATTCCACAATAGAAGACACTAACAAAGTAGAGATTTAGGTTTAGGCAACCATGTATTTATGGGCTATGTAACAAGGAAATGGAATCTTTAAAAAAAAAAATTCCATGTCAACACATGCCTCTATCAATATTCATCGTGTGTTACCACATTGGACATAACACATTAAAAATAAATAAATAAATAACCTTTCATGATTATTATAGTTGTCTTTTGTTCTTATGATACTTTTAGCATAATATTTATTATCTAGTTTTGGGATTTTTAACATATCGAAAATCACAAATGTACAATAGACCAATGAACTTTTATTCATAAGACTTTGAACACATTCCTGCTGCTTTCCACTCTTTTGCAAATACCAAAAGTCTAACATAATCAGTGATCCACCTTCTCCTACAAAGCTCAAGTGTCACTATTTACAAAGGAAGAAATCAATATTTTGACATGCAAGTACAGCCAATACCTAAAGGATAAGATACAACCTATCACCCGCTTGTCCCAACTCAAGGATCGAGCTTACTAAGCATATCCTATACTTAGGAAGCATATAATTCTGTCGGTTTAATTGATCCTTTAAAAAAAAAAATCAAAATATAGGTGAAAAAATATATATATCTTATTCAAGTGCTTCATAAGGATATGAAACTTCCATTCATCAGTGTTGCAGCCACAACATGACAATAACATCAAAATAGACCCAGAATCAATGCACAAATACAGTCCCAATAGCTGGCTGAACACAAGTGGGCCCCAATGCAGCACTCATGGAATAAAGCTTATTCTACCAAGACTTGTACAGGAACAGTTCTCAAGAGCATTCATGTGTACAAGATTAAGTTTCACTCATTTACATCAAATTCATAGATCTCAATCTCAGAACACACACTGCTAGTAAAGAATGGGAATGTATTTATGATTGTTCCCTTCTTAGAGAAAAAGAAAAGGGCATAAGATGCTACTCAAGAAGCTTTTGCACTAATTTCTTTTCCCTCTACTTTCATCCTGCAGTTCATCAATTTAAATCCCACCCAAGTGTCATAAAGACTATACAATAAAACCATTTTAAGGGTTTGAAATAAGATAAAGTTAGCAAAAACATAGCATAACTATAACGAACATGACTGGGGTTGAAATGAGACTAACTCTATATAGGCCTGCTAACAAGACTGAGACATCGGGATTCATAGGCATGCATGTTAACATGGAGCGCATGTAGAGAGCTAGGTTGTTTGTCAGGTGGGCCCACTGTGAATTCCCTGGCCCAAAAATCAAGCCAAATGCAGCATGCACTCATATGATAAAAATCTAGGTATTAAAAAAATATATAAAAACATATTTAAATGCAGTGGAGGTCCACTTGTTTAGATTGTGGAGAAGCTAATAGTATTAGACCACTAGACCTGATTTCTTTCAGATCCATGGAGAAGGAGAAGAGAAGTTGAGCTGACATGCATAATGATGTTTGCTGTATAATCAGATAGGAAGGGAGAAGCATTGTGAAATCTAACAAAAGTGATTCATGTAGTTCTCATCCTTAATCACACGTCCTGTAAAAAAGATCACTTTTATTAGAAAATAATAACCACCCATTCAATGGAGTCAGCTTCTAACAGGTGGGTACTGCACACCAATGTGGCACATTGGAGCAAAACCCAATCCATCCATCACACTCTGAGAATCAGAAGCTTCATTAAAGAAAAACAGAACAGAGAGAAACAGATCGCTGAGATAGCGAACTGAAACTCCATACCAAAAACCAAAGGGAAAAGCAACAGGAAACAACACAAAAACTTAAAAAAAAAAAAAAAAAAAAAAAAAACCAAAAACCACACCACCCGCAAGATGCAGATTAGATTTTTCCACCATGTATGACATGAACGCAATTTCGAAGTGCCTGCGTATCATCCATCACACTGCAAGATATTTCAGACATGATGAAACCCAGAGAGACACAAAGAGAGAGAGAGAGAGAGAGAGAGAGAGAGAGAGAGATAGTAGCATCGTCTGCATTTGGTATTTGTTGGAGAAGGGGAGCTACTGCTGCGGCTGTTGTTGGTGCTTCTTCCTCTTGCGGGTCTTCTCGGACTTTGGCGTGTTCCAGCAAGGAGGGCAATGGCTGAGAGATCAACGTCTTCAACAAGCAATGGAAATGGAAGTCATATCAAGAGAGGCCGGAGTGGAGGGACGTTGGAGAGAGAGAGAGAGAGACTTTCGGGATTTGGGGATGGGGCGATTTGGGGGAGAAGAGGGAAGAAGGGTTTTGGGAGAGATTTTGGCGTGTGCGCGATTTGGGGATGGGGTGATTTTGGGGAGAGAAGAGGGAAGATGATTTTGGGAGTGAAAAATTGTCGCTCAGATTTGGAGACGCGGAAGCTGAAAAGCCCTCTTTTGTGTTTTCCAGCGGCGATGGTTTTTCCATACAGGGGCGGCCACGTACAAACTGAAAAGGCCAAGCTATATGTCCTAGAGGGGGGGGGGGGGGGTGAATAGGACTATGCCAAATTTATAATTAAATCAGCGGAACTAAAGTAAATCAATACCCTTACAATTATGAATCAATTCACAATGCTAAATATAAATCACCTTGATAAATAATTATTGAGAGATTGATACAAATTCAGTTCTAAGGACAACCTTACACCATAATAAACAAGGGCTTATGGTAGGACAACCTTATTTCTAGAACCTCTTTTGAATCAAGGACTCAATGTTAATATAAGTAAATGAAATAGCAAGGAATTGAAACTAAATGCAGAAGTAAAGATCTAAATTATTACAACAATCCCCACACTTGCTTGAAAATGTAAATAGTTACAACATTCACATCCACTTGTACATTCCACACAATCGAATGATAAAAGATATGAAAATTAAGCAAGCATTCAATCCACAAGACAAAGAGTTATAGTGGTTACTTTGTGTGTACACCAACCTGCTTTACAAATGACCACACAGAATGCTTACTCCACTCCTAATATCCTCACACAAGGGATATTAGCGTTCACTATCAAATAGGTTTTCTCAGTTCACAAAAACCTTTACAATTGTGTCTTTTTCACTTGGGCTTACACAATTCAAAAACCCCTTTTTTTTTTCTGAGTTTTCTGGTTTTCCTCAGACAACCAATACAATGAGATTTTTCTGGCTCAATCTCAAACAAAACCAGTACAATGAGATTTTTCTGGCTCAACCTCAAACAAAACCAACAATAAATGAATTTTACAATTGTAAAATACCGGATTTCTCCTTTAGCACCAAAGAGAACCAATCGGAGTAGATGATTGAATGTCAAAGTTCAATTTCCAATACTCACATTCATAAGGTTCTAAATTCTAATAGATTTTAGATTTAACTTGTTGGGCGTAGCAATATTTGATTTTGATTCCAAGAAGAAGGAATAATATAATTCCTCTTTTCAAATAAGATTGGAATAGAGAAACAAAATCAAATTAAATAAGCTAGCAAAAAGGAATATTAAATAAGCACAATTTAGCTTAAAATAAACACAGACTTATCTCAGAGTGATTACTTGAAAATTCTTGAAATGGAATGGAGTTGAGGATATCAAAACTCTGAATTTCGTGTTCAATTTATAGAAGAAAAAATCGTTCCTACGACTGGTCTTAGAAACTTAGGACTGGTCGTAGCTCTAACAGATTTTTGAAAAATTGAGCGCGATCTTTGAAAGCCGTTCCACGACTGGTCGTGAGTACCCTACGACTGGTCGTGGGTCACCTACGACTGGTCGTAGATACCTACGACTGGTCGTAGGACCATGAATTGTATTGCTGGATATTGAGTCGTAGCTCCACGACTGATCGTGGACGAGTCGAAGCCAACCTACGACCGGTCGAAGGACTTCCAGGACTGGTCGTGGGCGTACCAAAAATTTCGAAAAATCTTCAACTACTTAGGACTGATCGTGGAATTTCTTGGACTAGTCGAACCAATGCCAGGACTGGTCGAACAAGAGCTAGGACTGGTCTTGGAACAGACCAAACTTATGTAAAATAAACATTTGATTTATGTATCCAAAATGACCTACTTAAAGGGTCAACCTAAGGTCATTCAAACCTGAATCAAGTCGGAATCAAGTCGTATGGACATTGAACTTCAACCATTCAACGAATGTAGATTGTTTGAACCAATATCAGGCTTGAAATCTTGAACAATATCAGGCTTGAAATCTTGAACAATATCAGGCTTGAAATCTTGAACAATATCAGGCTTGAAATCTTGAACAATAACATTGTAGCTTCTTGAACTTTAACATCTTGAGCTTCAACTTGTAGCTTCTTGAACTTTAACATCTTGAGCTTCAACTTGTAGCTTCTTGAAGAATTTAAGCAGTGATAAAAATCATCATACAAGCACAAGACACAGATAGATGTTTTGACACATCAAAATTTGACAACCAAAGGAGTATAGGAACAATAACCCTTACACAAACGCCCCTCATTTTACATTTACACGGGCGGTTCGTTGTGGCCACCTGTGGACGTGCGCCGCTGATACACATTTTTCTTGTAGCGACGTCGAGACGACTTGGTCGAGAGTTTTGTTTTTTAATTGTTTTTTTTCCCCCTTGCAAGTGAAAGCTTATTCACGAGGAAAAATCCAATAGGAAATGACCCATGAAGATGCGTCCATAAATTTTGATTTTTTCTTTTTCATCATGGATCATCATGATTGTCTAATAGTCATAAAGGAGGGCCATAAATATTATAGTTTTTGTCTCCATGGCACGAATGAACCCGGCCCAAGAAAGCTACGTGACATGGCTTGGTCGAGCAAATACTCGACCTTACAACTTTTAAAATGCTTTGTCGGGCCATCTCTTCCTCGGACACCTGCCCAATCAAATGCCACCAGGTGTGTCTCGATGGACGCTGGCAGGGTAACCACGCCGCTCCTTCGCAAGCAGGAAGTTTCTGTTGGCAGAAGCTACACAGACCGTCACTATTTCCATGTAGCATCACTCCGTCTATTTTGCCAGCTCAGGTCGAGACATACGCCCGAAAATAAACTGATCCAAACTCAAGCAAGAAATAGTTAGGGTTATATCTTATTAATTGAAACCTCCGGGCCATGGAAGTTTCGGATCAGGCTAATATTTGTGATCTCAATTCATCTGTATAAATAACCCTATGAACTGTTGGGATAACAAATAAAGATCACGGTGGAATTTAGAAAGGTTTTAACGGTGACTGTTTCCATCCCCAATGGTGTGGCCCACTGGAGTTTTTGGATCTGACAAAGTTTTGGACTCACGCAAGTGATGGGGTTTTTTTTTTCCTCAGTCTTCGACTGGTCCTGAGCCCCACTCGACCGGTCGTGGGAGGCACTCGACCAGTCGTGGGAGGCGCTCGACCGGTCGTAGGTTCGAGCCCTGGCATGACTCAAAGTCCAGCAAGTTCGTGCTATTTTTTCTCGGAGGCTAAGACCAGTCGAAGGTGGGCTTCGACCGGTCATGGACAGGCTTCAACTAGTCGAAGGTTACACAGTTTGTTCCGTGATTTTGCGCGAAACTGCGAATTTGAGTCCTTTCGCAACCGAGATGCAAAAGGAAAGTTTCCTAAACTATAAAAGGGGTTGCCTAGGGTTTTCTAGGGACGGTAAGAGGTTTCCTAAAGCTTTACAAGGGATTTGCTAAAGGGTTTAGGGCTATCAAAGGTGAGAGAGACGGAGAAAGAGAGCGAGGAAGCTTATAGAAGGGAGGTTCTGCTCGTGGAGGTTATCTACTGTGCAATCTATATCTCAGCGCTTCTATGTCCTCGTAATCGGTTAGATCTCTCCGTTTTCTCTATTTCTCTTATTGTTTATCCACTCCTGCGTGAGTGAAGAAGTTTGTAACGTTCTACTTCATAGTGGATTGTTGATCTAGACGAGGTCCTGTGGTTTTTACCTCCTTAAGGGTTTTTCACATAAAAATCTCTTGTGTGGTGTGTGATTGATGCATTGATTGTTTTCATTGCTTTATTATCCATAATTTTGGTTTGTTCTGGAGGGCTAGATCCTAAGGTTTTGTGCAAGGCCCCCAACAGCAAGTGGATGAACAGCATACGCAGGGGTGAACGTGATGAGGTAGATCACTGTCTTCCTCAAGGATAACTACTCTGAATTCACGGAGCTTCTTTGGACTCCGAACAGAGACTTCTTGAATCCACGAGGAAAGAAAGCAAGAACTATAGAAATAAATTTTAATAAATTCATAATTTCATTGATAGATAATAAAAACGAATTTATAACCCTTTAAATAGGGATATCAAAACTAGGAAGAAGTTTAAGAATTAAACTATAATTAAAACTCCCTAAAATTTGTAACTTATTATAAATGATAAATTTTCTATTTATAGAAAGTGTCATATGTGGCTTAACCACGTTATTCTCTTAATTTTTCTAGACACTTTTCATGTTGGGCGCAATTCTTAAAGCCCAATGGATGAAGAGTTATAATCAAAGTAAAACTTACTATTTATAGTAAAAATGGAATTAAACATGGAATTCGACCGTCTATATTATGGAATCTCATAAATTCGGTGTGGGTAACCCGGCGTAGCCTGGTTGGTTGGCTAAAGTAGCTTATCCTACCTCCAAATCGTATATGGTACATTGAGTAATTCATTCCGATTTGCGAGATATGCTTGTTTTAAGGTTCTAACGGTCTTGATGACTTTTGCCTCTGATCGAGCCTTCTCTGATCCATATTAGACATAAAAATGTCTGCGACCCGCTCTACATCAGTCCCCTCTACTTCAAAAGAACTCATCCTGGAGTTCTCATGCTGCTTAAGTTCATAATACTCGGTCTGGTGGGCCGTAACGATACCCGATCAAAAGTTATGATTAATTTACGCTCCACCTTCTTTTGGTCTAACCATGTTAGGAATGTATCTGTGACACGTTATACATCAGACCCTTCTGCTTGGAAAAAACTCGTTCTCGAGCTACTCAAGAGACTTGGTTCATGATTTTAAGATAACTTTTGATGCCAATGTTTATTATTTATTTTCTTGTACTTGACATTAGGCTCTTGAGTTGACATAATACATGTACTCATGCTCTCCTTGACTTGGTTAGTATGGATTAGTTACTTCACTTCTGCCTTCAAGATCCCACATTCCTTCAGATGATGTGTGCAATTAGGGAGACTTGTCCCTGTGACAAGATCAATGTGGTTTTGTATATTTCATATGAGAGACAATTAATTTATTAGGGAGTTTATCAAGCACAATCGCCTTGAATTCCTCCAACACTGGTTTTAAATCTCCTGGGATGTTCACAGGTTCCATATATTCTTTTTTTTTTCAACTAATGCACATATATCTCTTATTTCCTCAGATTGTTTAACAAAAGCCTATTCAGTTGTGAGACATTGTCCCTCCACTTTAGAAGTCGTAGGTTAGTTTTTCCTTCCCATAAGGAGAAGGCCAATCTTTCTACCGTCTTTAGTAAATGTAAATATGTTATCTTGACCTCTATGCATAACAATAGCATCAATGTTATTTTGTCATGGTTGACTAAGTAACATATGATAAATTTTCATGTCGAGTACGTCACAAAGTACTTGATCCTTATAATTTTTACCAATTGAAAATGAGACAGTGCATTGTTCAGTTACTTCTGTTTTGTTGACCTCCTTGATCCATCCAATCGTGTACGGAGATGGATGCTTTTTTATTTTCAGTTGTAGTTTTTTCACAATTATTTTCGATATGAGATTCTCACTGCTCTTGACATCAATGATCACATTACAAACTTTTTGGCTTACTGTGCACCTCATTCGAAAGATGTTGTCTCATTGTAAATTTATTTCTACCTTTGGCATGTATAACGGTTTCCTCACAATCATAGCGGTGGCATGCGATTTACCATATTCTGATGGTGCTCTACAGAAATTGGGGTTGTGTCGTGTAGCAACCACGGGCGGTTGAGTATTGCTTTTAGATCGGGGCGGAATTAGCGCAACCACAATACGGTTGTGGGTTGCTTATAGCCCTTACATGGTCAACCGACTCTCCCGGTGGAAAACTTCCATTCTTTCCAATAGATAACGAATCCATGGATCACTGTCTACAGGATTTTTGTTCATACATTCGTTGTTTGCCATTAGCCCGAGAGGAGTCCTCGCTTTTATACTAATTAACACAGGGATGAACATGATGAGGACGATCACCGTCTTCCTCAGGGATAACTACTCCGAATCCATGGAGCTTCTCTGGACTCCTCACAGAGACTCCTCGAATCCACGAGGAAAGAAAGTAAGAACAATAGAAATAAATTATAATAAATTCGTAATTTGATTGATAGATAATAAAAACGAATCTACAACCCTTTAAATAGGGATACCAAGACTAGGAAGAAGTTTAAGAATTAAATTATAACTAAAACTCCCTAAAATTCATAACTTACTATAAATAATAAATTTTCTATTTATAGTAAGTGTCATATGTGGCTTAACCACGTTATTCTCTTAATTTTTCTAAACACTTTTCATGTTGGGCACAACTCCTAAAGCCCAACAGATGAAGAGTTATAATCAAACTAAAACTTACTATTTATAGTAAAAATAAAATTAAACATGGAATTCAGTCGTCGATATGATGGAATCTCGTAAATTTGGCGTGGGCAACCCGACATAGCCAGGTTGGTTGGGTAACTCATTTTGGTTTGCGAGATATGCCTGTTTTAAGGTTTAAATAGTCTTGATGACTTCTGCCTCTGATTGGGCCTTCTCTAATCCATCTTGGACATAAAAGTGTCCGCGACCCGCTCTACATCAGTCCCCTCCACTTCAAAAGAACTCGTCCTTGAGTTCTCGTGCTGCTTCGGTTCTTGATACTCGGTCTGGTGCACTGAAACGAAACCCGGATCAAAAGTAATGATCAATTTACGGTCCACCTTCTTTTGGTCCAACCATGCTAAGAATGTATCTATGACATGCTATACATCAACTGTCGTGAAGAGAAATACAACACTCCGCAATATTCAATCAAAATGGCCAAAGATTTATAACCAAGATATGATTTGGTAGATGGTCCATCCATGAGGGGCCCAACAAACCAAGTTAGCGAGGTATGGGCAGGGTCCTTATTCTGACCCTGGTGGTAGACTCTTAGGAGTTTCAACACCTGGTTGAGGGTTCGAGTACCCATAGGTGGTGAAATCCCACCATGGCGTGAGTGTGTGGTGGTGTGTGTGCGTGTTTTTTTTTTTTTTTTTTTTTTTTTTTTTTTTTATTAAAGCGAGGTATGGGCACACTTATGCAACATAACAACAAGAGCATATTAGGTGAGACTGCCACCTCACCAAAGACGGTGCAGCCCCTACTGTTGGGTTACTGTGGGGCCCATCTATGTATTATGTATCCATTCTCTTCATCCATTTTTCTCATATTATTTTACGGCATTGTCCCAAAAATGAAGTAGTTCCAATTATTAGGTAGATCATACCATAAGAAAAAGTAGTGATTAACTACCCTACCATTAAAAACTTGAGGGCATTCCTTAATGTTTCTATAGTGTGTATTTACCATCCAATCTATTGATAAGGTCACATAAACCTATATGAGGGAAAAATCAAAAGCAAATATCAGCTTGATCTAAAACTTTTGTGATACATTAATGGTCAATCAACAATGATTCCTATGGTATGGTACATCTAATAATTGGATCTGTTTCATTTTTCTGATGGTTTAAAAAAACAGATGGATGGCATGGATACATAATATACACATCAAGGTGGACCCCCATGATAAAGATCGCACCGTCTTGGGTAAGGCCAGGCTCTTACGAAATCCACCCTCCAATATAACACGGTCTTATTGGGCATGTCCTCAGGATCCAGATCAATTCTGTAATATCTCTTTCCAACAGGACCGATTAGTAATCTCTAGACAATTCCTTCCTAAAACACCTTAGATTTATGGGTCCCACCATGCTTTATGTATAAATCCACACTACCTGTCAAGTGAGAACCATTATTTGAACAGTAAAGATCAAACTAATAAAAAAATCCAACGGGCCAGACCACATAATGTGGTTAGCCTAATATTTAAGTCAGGATAATTTTTGTATTTTCACTTCATTCCTATGATTTAGACTTGATTAATGGGTTTGACGAATGATACATACCATGATGGCCCCACACACAATCTATCGTTGGCATACCATTGCATTGTTGTTAGTTGTGTGGTTCACCCGGTTGTTTATATTATTATTGAGTCTTTACTCCAAAGTTCTAGGATCCAAGATAGAGCCTAAGAGACGGAGTGGATTTTACATATACAAGATGGTCGGTTCAAGAAGCTTAGCATTGCAGAAGACATGTAGATTCTCGTTCTTTCCAATCAACCTTTAGCCATTCGGTGGTCCATACAATAGTTACATCCAATGAGGGCCCTTCACAAACTTTAAAAAAAAAAACTTGTTCCCTCCTTTTCTTTTCTTTTTTTCATATAATGCGTGGCCAACCTGATGAGCGGACACGCATACACTATACCAAAATCGTTGAACTGGAACGGCTGACATTTTGTTCAAAAACGGTTTTAAGCCGTTCCTTATTTGAAACGGTTATAAACCGTACTAAAATCCGTTGCTATTTTAATGGTCTAAGTTGTTATTTCTACTGTTTTGTTGGTGTGTCCCAATTTAGTTATGGATGTTGTTAGTATTTATTATTTTGATCTATTGTTTTATTTTAAAATAGATGGACGGAATGGATTCGATTATAACCCTCTCAGTAGACCCCATAATGCCCAAGAGGCATGTTACTCTATATATACCAGATTTCACTGTATCATTTTCACCTTACCTATGCTAAGATGGAAGCGGATTGGCTGGTGTACCTCACACCAGCTATGTAGCTGCTGTATTGACATTAGCAAGTTTTGTGGGTCTGATAATGAGGTATGTGTTATATCCAAACCGTCCATCCATTCGGTGAGCTCATCTTAAGGCTTGAGATGAAAAATAAGATGAATCTAACTATCAAGTGGACCACACTACAAAAAGCAATGGGGAGTTGAACGTCTACCATTGAAACTCTTTTTGGGGTCACAGAAGTCTTGGATTAATACGAAATTTGTTTTTCCTCTTAATTCAGGTCTTTGCAACCTTATGAACAGATTGAATGGAAAATAAATGTTATGGTGGGCCCTACGAATTGTTTAATGGTGAAAATCGTGATCTCCGCTACTATTTGTGGTGTGATCCAGAAGATATTTGGATATGATTAATTTTTTGAATAATGCTCTAAAATGATCTTTAAAAATAGCTTAACGGTGTATATATAATACATACATCACTGTGGGGTCCATGTAACTTTGATCTCCTTTGAACCATTCGTACAACTCGGAGCACAAGGAGCGTCAATGCTCGTCTTCGCATGACACGCACCTACAACAGCTATGTAGCGGGTGTGTGGTACACCAGCCAATCTGCTTCCCCCCAAAACCCTCATTTGCATCCGTCTCCGTCTCCCTCTCCCTCTCCCTCTCTCAAAATCTCTCTTTTGATCTCCCTCTCCCGATTTCAACCCTCTCTCTCGATCTCCCTCTCACTCTCCCTCCCTCTCCCTCGATCTCCCTCTCCCTCTTCCGATCTCGCCCCTCTCTCTCTCTCTCAATCTCCCTCTCCCTCGATCTCCCTCTCACTCTCCCTCCCTTTCTCGATCTGCCTCTCCCTGTCCGACTCTAGATCTGCAACATCCACCAGCCACTGCAACCCTTTCACTGAAATGACAGTCCCCACACATGGGGTATCAACTTCAAAATGATAAGAGCTTAATCACCAATGTGTGGTGCAAAAATCACTATGGATGCGTCTTCTCCAAGGTATTCCATAATGGTAACGGGGACATGATATTTTGTTTTAGGTTTTTTATGGTTGCGGATTTTTTTTGTTTTTAACTCGATTTGATGTTGATTTCATCAGATTTGATGGTTTACTTCCGAAATTCTCTGTTGTTGGGTTCTATTCAAAGTTCGGTGGTGATTTGAGAGGAATGGATGACAAGATGGTCTCCTCCCTCGATAGCCTGCAGAATCTGGACAACATCTGTTACCTCTCGCACAAAGAGGCTTCTGAGACTGACAAGATACACTTGGGCCCTCTCAACTTCAGTGTTGATCAACAGATGTTTGGTTTTCCAGTTGCTTTGTGGTCCTGCATTGTCTTTGGTATTTTTCAATGGCTCTGATTTGCTTATGAGTTTGTGATTGCAGGAGCTAATAGGCTTGAATGTAGCAATGTCAATAGTAGAGGTTGAGTCTACTTACATATGATTTGATTAATTACTAGCCGTGATATTTCTGAGCACTTATTTGTTACTTTTCATTCTTCTTGAAGCTAACAATTTAGTGTAAAACAAAAAAGAAGAGAGAAAAAGAAAGAACAAAAAGCTAATGGTTCATTGGCTTGTGAAACCTACTACTGTATGCATTGCTGTTTTGGCTTCATGAGTAATAAAATTTAATTTTCAGGGTGGTAACTATAAAGGGATAGATAAGGCCTTGTCTAGTCGATAGCTTTATGAAAATTTCATTTTGTGGCCATGCAGTTTTCGGAGACTCATTTCATCTTAAAATGTTGTTTTGATGACAGTATATATTTCTTATTTTTTCTTATAGCACTATTTGGATGTCCTGCACAAAATGCATTGTCCTGCACGTGCCTAGCTATGAGGAAAGTGGATGTGGGGAAGAGACCATCCATATAAATATCTTGGTACAGGGGATGGCCTGTCTGACGAGTGGACTGGCCCAATTTTTTAATCAATTTTCTATACTGAATGGTTTATCTATTTTTGTTGAAGGGTGATTTCCCTGATAGTCTAGTCACCTTCATGGTTGAGCATACCTTTTTCATGTGTGCTATGTATAAATTGTAGGGAGAGGGTGTGTGATCTACAAAATTTCACCTATCTTTCTAGCAAGCTTTCACGACCATTTTAAAAATGGCGGTGTACCACCATACACATGCTTAATTTATGTTAATCTAGACCTTCCAAATTACTGGCTCATTTGTGGATGGAGCATACACCAAAAAATTACCCTGAATTTTCTCTATGATTTGAGCCACTTACCATTTATAGTTATGCGCTTTATCCAAAATGTGCACTACAATTTGTATGGTCTGAATAGCCATACATGAATACCGCATGGAGGAGAGTCGATACCATTTCTCAAAATGGTGCTGACTCTTCCTTTGGGACACTGGCTGATTATCTTAGCCATTCATTTGATGGGCCACCATTTGTAAGGGTAGGAGCCCCATCAGTATTAAGCATTAAGGTATTATACATCATTGGAACCCCAATTAGTATGATTTGGATGTTTGTATGTGCATGCCATGTGTGGTAGATGCAAATAGTGGTGAAACCAAAGCCTAGTTAAATTGTTCCCTACAACAGACATGTCACTGACAGTTTCAAGATAACTGTCATATTGCTGTTGAAAACACTATAAAAAGTTATTTCAAGGCTCTTCATGTCAAATCATTTCATTGTGATAGTCCTATGGATGACATGTTTATCAATTCAAAATCATGTTTGAGTCAATGCTTACCCTTGGTAACAATGAAGTGGGGATTTTCTTTCTTTCTTTCTTTTTCTTTTCTTTTTTCTTTTTCCTCCATTTAGGTATTTAGCTGGGAATATACTGAATGGGCCTATACCTAGATGGATCATAAAGAAATAATAATCTTACTCATCAGACTGATTTCCTTAAATGCAGGTAGTTTTACATTGAAGAAGCAAATGCTGGATGATAGAAGATTGTCCAAAATGCATCTGAATTTGCAACGCCTCCTATAGGTATTTTCTCAATGTCTATACACATTGCCTTAGTTAGAGAAAAATATGTACAAAAGGTGCTTCCCCAATCATAAGGGAAGCGCAGTAAATAGGAAAACTCCACAAACATCACTACTTGTGGCTGCACCTAGCACATGTGGGACATCTAAGCTAATTGTAAGGTGTGACTGACTATGTAGATGACCTGGTCCAAAAATCAGGTGGATCACTCATCAGGGAGCCACTTGTGTGTGTGAATGTGGACCATTGGGAAATTGTTTATGAATGTGAAAACCAAAGTAACCCTTGTATTGTGAATGTTATCCATCCAAGTGGGGCCCAATAGAGCAATGATCCCAGATTTACATATATATATATATATATATATATATATATATATAAATGAATAGAATGTCAATTATGTGTTAGATACCCCATTCGTTTGGATATCAAACTTAAATAAGTATCTTTTAAGAAAAAGTAATTTATTTCAGTCCTTTTTTTTTAGCTTTTCAAGTTCCAAAAGCAACTTATTTCCTTCATTTTTGTTGGTGACACAGCAGGTTGATTGCAAAACAGTAACATTTCCTTCAATCTGTTGATATGAGATGGCTTTTATCTATTTGTAGTTCTATCCAATCCTCTTCTGTAGTTCCTTGGTATCATGAAAACCCATTCTCCTCAAACATAAGACTTTTTGTGCTTTTCCAATTAGTGATGCTGATGTAGGACGGCCTAATCCAACCTTAAATGAGCATGATATTTGAAAGGGGCAGATTCATGCAATATTAAAAAAATAAATAAAATATCAGCCTGCCTTATACATCATCAATACAATAAAGAAATAATGTCATAAACACGAAGTATTGAATTTTAAAATCTGATCATTTAGTTAGATCCAGCGAAGATAGAACTTTTGTCTTGCAATAGGTCTGTTTAACATCCAAGCGGATTTTCTAATCTAGAAAAATAGGAATTTCCGGGATTGGGAAATTAGGAAAATTCAAAAAAGAATTGGTGGTTCTTCAAATTTAGATTTGGGTGTTGGGTTTTATCTAGGGATGAAAATCTTTTGAGATCTAATGATTTAGATAAAAAGAAACAAGACTTGGATTTTAGATCTAAAGATTTTAAGAGAAAAGGAAGAGAATGAGGTTAAAGAAAAGAATACCTTGAGAAAAGAGAAAAGGAGAAAGAAGTAGGGGATGAGAAATTGTTTACCTGGGCCTCACGCCCTCTTCCAATCACTGGAAGTCGAAGACGAAATCGTCAGAAGTAAAAAAGCTCTCTCCTTTGCTTTTGTAATCATCACATAACATCTTATGGGTTTGGGGCAACCCTTATAAATTCGTAATTACATGAAATTACCAAAATACCCCTATTAAAAAAAGTTTCAAAAAAAAGAAATTCGCACAAAATTATGCACAAACTGTCTTAAAACTTAATTAATTCAAATGTTCATAAACTAAATGTAAATTTAAGATGCCCGATGGGCCCCGATAATAGTGCCATAAAGGTGGTGTAATGAAGGTGGGCGGTGACGATCCAACGGTCCGATTACACCATCCTCGCGATCTAATGGTCCAAATGTCTCCTCTAAGCAACTTAAACATGTCACGAATACATGTATAAGGTCTTCAACCTTTAGAGACCCGACCTGTATCCATTATCTAACTACATTGACACGGGTAACGTATGCCTCCTATGCTGATATACTTTGAATGGCCTGGTGTCCGCATCAACTCCCCTCAGCTGAGAGGATCTCGACTCCGGTGAGATAAAACTCTTGTGCTTTTCTAGCAAATCTAGATCTATTCGCTGTAACTCTGCTTCCGTCAACCATGTATAGTGGGATGATGGTCTGTTCTTCCACTGCACTAATTAAGTACCTCTGAAATCTACGTCTTGAGTGGAAACAATTTGCTCAGCCATAATTCTTTTAATTTTTTCTCTTATCTCAGTATAGTAGGCATAAGTGGTGTAGGTTAGGAAGAAAATTCAGAAATTATCCAATGATTTGGAACAAAATTAGGGTCTATAGGATGGCTTGAACAAGGCATTAGAACCTTCACATTGAATGTTGAACTAATCCCCATGCAAGGTGGAAGATCTATCACATACGCATTGGACCCAATCTTTTTCGGAATCTTAAATGGTCCAGCACTGCATGCTTGTAACTTCTTAACGGTACCTTGTGGGAACCGGTCTGGCCTTATCCTAACCATTACATAATCACCCTCATTAAATTCTTGAATTCTACGATGTAAGTCAGCTAAAATTTTGTATTGTTCATTACTAGCATTTATCCGCATCCTAATCTCTGCATGCAACTCATAAATGTGATGGAAAAATGCATCGGCTAACACTGAGGTCCTCTGGGTGACTGACATAGGTAATAAATATATGGGTAGTCTAGGTTTGTAACCACTAACAATCTCAAATGGACTTATACCCATAGACCTCTTAGCTGAACTATTATATGCAAACTCGACGACTGGCAGGACTAAGTCTCAAGTTTTAATGTGTTCACCCACCAAACATCGTAGTAGATTTCTGAGACTTCGATTCACAACCTCAGTTTGGCCATCAGTTTGAGGATGGTAGGCAGACGACAACTGGAGTCTCGTACCCATCATATGCCATAATGTCTTTCAAAAATAACTAGTAAACTAGACATCCTTATCAGACACTATGGTCTTAGACAAACCATGTAATCGAACCACCCCCTCAAAGAAAATCTTAGCCATGTTGGACGCATCTGAGGTTTTAGAATAAGGGAGAAAGTGGCCATTTTTGAGAAATGGTCTATGACCATAAAAATAGAATCGTGCTTTTTAATTGTCTTAGGAAGTCCAAGCATGAAATCCATACTGATGTCTTGCCACGGTGCGTGTGACACTGGCAATGGCGTGTATAATCCAGTATTCTGCTTCATCTATTTTGCCAGTTGACATGTTCAACATTGCCCTAAAATTTTGGCTACGTCCCGCTTAAGACTTGGCCAATAAAATCAATCCTCCACTAGGGCGATGGTCTTATCTAGACCAAAATGACCAACAATACCTCCAGCATGAAGCTCCCAAACAAGGAAATCCCGGAGAGAAGTGCGGGGAATACAAATCGGTCTCCTTTGAAAAGGAAACCATCTATTAGCATGAACTCACTCAAACTATGCTGGGCACCTAAGAGTGACACGTATGTTCCCCTAAAATCTGGACACATGGGATACTCGTCTTTCAATTGCTCAAACCCTATAACTTCTACACTCAAGGAGTTGAGCAATATCACTCTCCTACTAAGGGTATCAGCTGGTTTGTTCTCAATCACGGCTTTATGTTTCAGAAAAAATACATATTCCTGAAGAAATGCTGCCCACTTGGCATGCCTTGGGTTAAGCTTCTTTTGAGAATTCAAATACCTCAAAGCCTCGTGATAAGAAAATAAGACAAATTCTTACGGTAGAAGATAATGACGCTAATAACATAGCGACTCCACAACCGCATAAAATTCTTTGTCATGTGGAATACTTTTGTTTTGCCTCATTCAGTTTCTCACTGAAATAGGCAACTGGATGACCCTCTTGGCTTAGTACTCCTCCTATACCTATGCCTAAAGCATCACACACTACTTCAAAGACTTTAAAAAAAATCTAAAAGATGCATGACAGGAGCCTCTATCGTCTTGCCCTTAATATCTTTAAATGTCTTAGCTGCGACCTTAGACCATATGAACTCTCCCTTTTTAAAGCAATCAGTAATGGGAGCCATAATAGTGCTAAACCTTTGAATGAACTGACGATAAAATGTGGCTAAGCTATGAAAGCTTCTCACTTCATGTATGTTCTGCGGTTCAGGCCAGTCAATTATGGCCTTAACTTTATCTGGATCTGCTCGCATCCTTACAGACGACACTATGAACCCTAAGAAGACAACCCTATCAGACAGGAACAAACATTTCTTATGGTTCGCATATAACCTCTCTGCCCTCAGGACATTACAAACCTGCCTCAAGTGGTCGAGATGCAACTCTTTAGTAGTATTATATATGAGTATGTTATTAAAATAAACTACTAAGAACTTCCCCATAAAGGGTCTCAAAACCTAGGTCATCACACGCATAAAAGTACTGGGTGCATTAGTCAAGCCAAAGGGCATGACCAACCACTCATACAACCTATCCTTCGTCTTAAAGGCTGTCTTCCACTCATCTCCACGGCGTATGCGTATTTGGTGATACCCGCTCTTGAGGTCTAACTTGGAAAAAATGGTGGATCTGGCATCATGTCTAACATATCATCAAGCCTTGGTATCAGAAACCGATACTTGATCGTGATCTTATTAATAGCCCTACTATCCACACACATCTATCACGTACCATCTTTCTTAGGCGTTAATAGAACTGGTACGACACATAGACTTATGCTCTCACGAATGAAACCTTTTTTCAGGAGCTTAGTGACCTGTCTATGCAACTCTGCATGCTCTGCAGGATTCATCCTGTAATGAGGAAGGTTCGGTAAAGTAGACCCCGAGACGAAATCAATGGCATACTGGATGTCCCGCATAGGTGAAAGTTCATCCGGTAAATCCTTAGGGAATACATCACTGTACTCCTCAAGAACCGAAGTCACCTCAGGGGGTAACTCTACATGAACCTCGGGTGTAACTTCTCGAGCCATTAGGGCGTACATCATTGAATCATTCGTTGTCTCTTTCTCAAACTCTTTTGCATTTATGATATGTAAAGACTTTGGAATAGATTTTCTCACATCCTTCCTTGACTCACTCGTTTTCTCATTTTCAGTCTTGTCCGTATGGCTCTCGGGTAGTAACAGATTAATCTTAATTTTCTTGCCCTCATGTGTGAATGTACACACATTCGTGCGACAAAAAATTGTGACATCTCTATCGTATAACCACGACCTCCCTATAATGATGTGACCTACATCCATAGGTAAAACATCACACCAAAACATGTCGTTATATGAACTGATTTGGATGGGGACTAAATACTACTGGGACACAGGCATAGAAGACGTGTCAACCCAAGAAACCTTGTAGGATTGAGGGTGAGGGATGGGCTTCAAACCCAAACGAGTGACTGTGCTAGTGGAGACCACGTTGGTGCAACTACCACTATTCACAATGACTTTGCAATTTTTGTCACCGCTTTTGATAAACATGTAGAAAATTGTGCTTCTGTGCCAATCATCACTCTCCTTGGCCTGCACTAAAGCACATCTAACTACAAATAGTGGTTCAGTCTCTAGTTCTTCTTTTTCATAATCACTAGCACCTATCTCTAGGTGATATTCCTCAATTTCATAATCACCCATGTCATCCGCATTTTCATTTGACTCGTCTATGACTAAGGCTTTCCCGCGAGTCTTTGCCATGCACTGGTATGCGAAATGACGAAATGACCTGTACCTTCACACTCATAACATATCAAGTGACTACCACTGCCAGGATTGACACCAAGGACCCCTTTGCTCTTATCATCCTTAGGCTTAGGCGGTGCACTAGCCTGCGTCCTAGGTTGACTTCCAATGTTAGGTTTGGTTCCCTGAAAACTAGATCCTACAGTAGAGTCTCAGGACTCAAAGTACCTCATGACAGGAGACTTTAATTAGGTAAAGCTCTAACTCCTGTACAACTTAATAAGCCTGATCCAAGTCACCCACAACATGGGTCATAAGCTCATGCTCTAGATCCATGCGAAGACCCACCTTGAAAAATGCCAGCGTCACTAAGGGATCTTCCTGAATATCACGCCGCATCATATAGTCCTCAAATTTTGCGATGTAATCTGCAACCGACATAGATCCTTGAAGTAATGCTTGCCACTGATCTAGGAACTTTTGACGGTAAGAGAGAGGAAGATATTTTTCTTTAATAACTCCTTCATCTCTATCCAATGCACGACTGGGACACCTCCTGATCTCTCGATCCTATGCTCCGTATTTGTCTAAAATAATTTAGCTTGACCCACAAGTTTCATTTTTACAACCTGCACCTGTCAGTTCTCAGACATCTCATACCATTCAAAATAATAGTCCATGTCCACTAACCAATCAAGGAATGATTTTGGGTCAAGACGCCCATCAAAACTAGGAGCATCTACTTTAATACTCTTTAAGACCCTCTCATCGACATCATAATGGTCTTGATACTCGACAACAGGCTGTGGATTTCGCGCCCCTCTACGTCCTACCCCTCGGCCACGTGCTCCACGACCTCTACCATGATTTTCTACCCATTCCACAACTACCCCCCTACGTGAGACTGTTCATCCACTCCAACGTCAGAGATTTCTCTTATAGACGTTTTTATCTGATCCATACAGGTATTTGTGTTCCTAGATTGCGCCTTAATGACGGCCAAATGTTGGTTGATCGTGTTCATCATCTCTGTCAACTATTCCATATTGAAAATCGGGTGTAGACCAAATCCTCTACCAATTCGATTAGGCATACACAATAATACTGAACTTAGGTTTTCTAAAACACGATTCTAGGAGATTGTTTTGACACAAGACTATGGACACCGATGATCCTAACCTTTAGAATGATGCAAATGTAGAAAAATTCAGATCTACACTTTTTTTAATGCAAATCTGAAATTTTCAGATCTAGACTCTATATGCGATGCACGAAACCCTAGAAAAAAAAATCTAGACTCTTGATAACTCGATCTAAGATGACCCAATGCAAGAACCTAAGCTTTGATACCAAAATTGATGTAGGACGGCCTAATCCAACCTTAAATGAGCGTGATATTTGAAAGGGGCAGATTCATGCAATATTAAAAAAATAAATAAAATATCACCCTGCCTTATACATTATCAACACAAGAAAGAAAGAAAAAATGTTAATATAGCATTGATTATGGTCATCCATCACAAACACGAAGTATTAAATTTTAAAATCTGAATTTAGTTAGATCCGGCGAAAGATAGAACTTTCGTCTTGCAATAGGTCCATCTAACGATCCAAGTGGATTTTTTAATCTAGAAAAATAGGAATTTCCTGGATTGGGAAATCAGGAAAATTCAGAAAAGAATTGTTGGTTCTTCAAATTTAGATTTGGGTGTTGGGTTTTATGTGGGGATAAAAATCTTTTGAGATCTAATGATTTAGATAAAAAGAAACAAGACTTGGATTCTAGATCTAATGATTCTAAGAGAAAAGGAAGAGAATGGGGTCAAAGAAAAGAATACCTTGAGAAAAGAGAAAAGGAGAAAGAAGTATGAGATGAGAAATCGTTTACCTCGGCCTCACGCCCTCTTCCAATCACTGGAAGTCGAAGACGAAATCGTCAGAAGCAAAAAAGTTCTCTCTTTTTCTTTCATAAACATCACATAACATCCTATGAGTTTAGGGCAACCCTTAAAAATTCGTAATTACATGAAATTACCAAAATACCCTACTAAAAAAAGTTTTAGAAAAAAGAAATTCGCACAAAATTGTACACAAACTATCTCAAAACTTAATTAATTCAAATGTTTATAAACTAAATGTAAATTTAAGATGCCCGATGGGCCCCGATGATAGTGCCGTGAAGGTGGTGTAATGAAGGTGGGCTATGACGATCTAACTATCCGATCACATCATCTTCGCGATCCAATGGTCCAAATGTCTCCTCTAAGCAACTTACACATGTCACAAACACATGTGTAGGGTCTTCAACATCTAGAGACCCAGCCCGTTTCCGTCATCTAACCACATTGACACGGGTAACGCACACCTCCTGCGTTGATATACTTTGAATGGCCTGGTGTCTGCATCAGATGCTAGATGTTTGAAAAAAAAAAAGAGAAAAAGAAGCTAGAATGTAAGAAAGCTGCAAGTGGACTAAGACCAAACCACTAACAATTAACTCAAACCACAACTAAAAAATCTAAGGATCAATTAAAAATACATTAGTTTGTGTTTATCAAATATAAGAGAAATGTCCCAAGTACATCTTGTATAACTTGATTAGTTGTTTCTGCATACTGGACATGATAGATGTAATGCAGGTTTTGGAGAAAATAAGTGAGCAAACTTGGAAGATCTAGGCATTCTTACAGGAAGAGATGAGATGCAACCTGTACTTCTCAATCTCCAACAATTTAAATAATTTCCAGAATGTAGATAAATTTTTTATAACTAGGAATTGATTTTGTGCCAGTAGGAATCCTTAGAACTGTCTTTAGCAGTGATATGTCATTTTCCAGCAGTTAGGACAATAATTCAACCTCTAAAATACAAATTCCAGTATTCAACAAATTTTTTTTTTTTTTTGGAATAAATCGATGTTAGTTATTTCCTAAATACATGATTAAATATAGAGTTATTTCCTAAATCCCTACTATTCTTTATTGGCTTGGATTTTAGTTATTTGTTCTCCTTGGTGTTTGTATGATTGTGCTATGTAAATGTATTTAAATATTCTAATATTTAACTGCAAGCCCTTGGCACATTCAACACGGCAGTTGTATCATCTGGTATGACCTGGTTCCTCACATGTCATATCGGTTTCAGTAGGAACCGGGATGAATGATCAGATCCAGTAATTCCTCAAATAGGCCAATTGTTAATTCTCTAGGATTATTTATTTGTTTATAAATTAGTGAGTGAACATCCCCATTCCTTACATACATGTTTACTAATGCTATTTCCCCAAGATACAACCCATGATCATTTATCAAACTTCTCCAGAAAAACACAACTTTCTCAAGTTCTTTTCTCAATCATTATAAGAGCAATCCTAGCAAGCTGCACCACCTTTAGTTACTAGGGCCCACCCATATTTATTTATTATCACAATATTACATCAAATAGCTTGGTAGTTCTAGAGGCTATGGCGGCACATGGTGTAAATACATTGATTTATTCTAGTACTTGTGCTACTTATGGAGAGACTGAGAAAACGCCTATTACAGAAGAAACTTCTCAGGTGAGTGCAGAATGCCATTTGATTGTTTGCGACTCTAAAGGCCTGTTTGGGGGGAGAGAATGCCTGTTACAGAAGAATACTATAGGTACAACCGAAGGTTAAGGGGATCCAATAGTTTTTTAATTTTCAGCACTTGAGAGGACTCTAGCTGAATCTTTTACACTTAATATATGTAACAACAATTGTCTTTTTTTTTTTTTTCTTTCTTTCTTTTTATGCAACAAGTGAAGAGTGAAGCTGCAGCTGCATTTGGTAACGATGGAGTTTATTTGGAGAAGTACATAAAAATCCCAGGCACATTGAGTTCCAGGTACATATTCCGATTGAACTTTCCATCACATCCATTCCATTAGGGGCTGTTTGGATTGGTGGAAATAAATAACTGAGAAAATGAAATCTCTGTTATCACAAAAATTAGAGCAAAATTGTTGTTTTCGGGCAATTGAGACTGTTTTGAACACATGGAACATGAAATCTTGTTACATCAGTTCTCATTATATTCTCTGACAGATATTTTTTTTAGACTCATTAGATCATTGCATAGAAACTTTTTTGTTGGGCTTTATTTGTTATATGATTGAAGTATCTTGAGTGGGAATATCTTAAATGGCATTGCCAATGGCACGGTCATATGAAGGGCATTTTGTATCAGAATTTTGGCAGGATGTTGTAAGCAGGAGTAAATGCTTACAGCATCCTCCCAATCTTGTAGCCTTTTTGTTTGGCTTAAAAAAAATTCCCTTTATTCTTTTACAGAGCTCTTCCCTTGCTAAGTCAAACAGACTCATGTGAAGCAGGGCCCTTTGGCAATTTCTTACTTGGATCTTGTGTGTGTATGTGTTCGTGTGTTTTTTTTAAGTGGATTTGGGGCCTTTGGCAACATGTCCTAGTCTGGTTTATTAAAGCTTATAGCTGTAGAGCATAACAATGATACTTAAATACCATCTTCTATGCATTCATGGTAATGAGTGGGTCTTCTTTACTGGAAAAGATAGCCCATAGCACATGCATTGACTGTAACATATACCATCAGATGGCTATTAGCCGTGTAACCCATGCAAGCAAGCCTGCATGTTGAATTGGATGGTAAGCCTCATGGCATGGGTTGGCTTCTATACTGTGTTTTCATCAGCTGGATGGTGTATCATGATATACAAACAGCACTTGCTTCTGTATGGTAGTCAATGCACAATGTATATTGTTTTCATGGTAGCATGACACCTTTCTCAAATTTTGATATGCTGTGCACATTCAAGCACCTTCATCTTTAATTTTTTCAATAGACTGACATTGTTTACTGTAAACTTTGGGGCAAGCTGTGTATTGATGTATGGTTTTTGTGTTCTTTGATAATATTTAGTGGCAATTTTCCTGCTCTTCCAAGCAAAAGGAAGCTGCCTCAAGCCCAGCTGCATCTGTGAAAATCTCTGCTTTCCCAAACAACTCACTAACAACGTGTGCACTTTTTTCTTACTTATGCTAGCAAGTAAACCTTATTTCTAAATAATAAAAAAAAAAAAACAAAAAACAAAATAGAACCTTAATACCATCAAATCAAGATTGGACCATGATATGAAATGGGTCCCACCTGCTTCAACAGTTCTTGGTAATTGATGCATTTGCTTTATGTTTTGCAGTGGTTTGTTTATCGGAACCTTGTATTTTCGCCAGAAAGGTATGTAGTTTTAAGCATACTAGCTATTGACAAATCTCATTCTCCAAAATTTCTTAAATTTACAATTTTTTCATGAGATTTTTAGGTTTCACTTGAGGGCCTGTTTTCATCATGCAAGTTAACATGATGGTATTGGAATCTTTTGGTGTATAGCTGTTATATTTGAGCATTTAAACAATTTGAACTTGGATGCGGGTGGATCTATGTCAACCTCTGCAGGTAGAAACTTTATTTCTGAAAATGCATATGAAGATGTCATTAGTCAGATGAAGGATTTATCTGTTGAAGCTGATGGGAAGGCACTTCCAAGAAAGAACTTAATAGTCAATGCAGCCTTTGTTGCGCAGCACGCCAACAACGCAGTGAGCCTAGATCCAATCTCAGGCCTCACCCACAAATGATAAATAAGAAGAAATATAAACTAGAAATAGATCAAAGCAATCCAAACAAACCACAAGACAAGATATAAGTGGAAAAATCCCAACAAGGGTAAAAAACCACGGATGCAAAACTTCCACTATGAAGAAAAACAAAGATTACAAGGCAATATACTAACCTCTCCCTTGGAAGAACATAGAAAACCCTTTGTCCACACCTTAGAATAACTTTCCCATCATTCACCTTAACCCTAGAATAGCCGTAGGGACCTCAATTTATAGTTTTGGCAACTTCCCTTTTGCATCCCAGTTGCGAAAGGACTTGCGACATGAAATCCGCAAAACTCATTTCCACATCCCAGTTGCGAAAGGACTTGCGACACGAAATCCGCGAAACTCCTTTCTGTATCCCAGTTGCGAAAGGACTTGCGACACAAAATCTGTGTAACCTCGACTGGTAGTGGGCGGCCCCAGATGTGGCTCCACTTCTCAACAATCTCCCACTTGGAGAGACATCGCCATAAACATTTGTCTTCTTCATCCGGAGTGCACCACCTCTTCGTCTTCAAGCCTGAAGACCAATCAAAGTTGAACAGATCTTCAACTTCTCCCTTGTGACCACCTTGGTCAGCATATCCGCAGGATTCTCAGTTACATGAATCTTCTCTAGAGAAATCGATCCATCTTCCAGTAACGAATGTATGAAGTGATATCTGATTGCAATATGTTTGGTCCTTGAATGAAAGGCTGAATTCTTAGCCAAGTGTATTACACTCTGGGTGTCACTGTACAGCTTGCAATCTGCTTGCTTCTTACCCAACTCTTCCATAAAACCTTGCATCTACACCATCTCCTTGCATGCTTTTGTTGCCGCAACATATTCTGCTTCTGTCGTACTGATAGATACTATCTTCTGTAACTGAGAGACCCAACTGACTGCAGTACTTTCCAGAGTAAAGACATAACCTGTAGTGCTTCTTCTGCTATCGATATCTCCTGCCAAATCTGAATCTATGTAGCCTTGTAGCTTGATTTCCAATCTACCATAGCACAACCCTACATCCTTAGTACCTACCAAGTATCTAAAGATCCACTTCACAGCTTCTCAATGTTCCTTCCCGGGGTTGTTCATGAACCTACTAAGAACCCCACTGCTTGAGCAATGTCTGGCCTCGTGCTCACCATAGCATACATGAGACTCCTTATAGCTGAGGCATATGGGACTTTAGCCATGTAATCCCGTTCCTCCTGTGTCTTTGCCCCTTGCTCCTTAGATAGCTTGAAGTGGTTGGCTAATGGAGTGCTAACCGGCTTAGCACCTCCCATATTGAATCGATCAAGTACCTTGGCTATGTATTCTACCTGTGACAAAACTAGTTTCTTGTTTTCTCTGTCACGCTTTATCCTCATGCCTAGGATTTGTTTTGCAACTCCTAAATCCTTCATGGCAAATTCTCTAAACAGTTGTCTTTTGAGATCTGAGATGTCCTTCATGCTTGAACCGACCACAAGCATATCATCAACATACAAAAGAAGGATGATGTACGACGTATCAAACTTCTTCAAATAACAACAGTGGTCTACATGACATCTCCTAAAACCGTTTTTCGACATGAAACTGTCAAACTTTTTGTACCTCTGCCTTGGGGCCTGCTTCAGGCCATATAAACTCTTCTTCAGTTTGCACACCTTGTTCACCTTTCCTGGTGTCACGTATCCTATCGGCTGATGCATATATATCTCTTCTTCAAGGTCCCCATGAAGAAAGGTTGTCTTAACATCTAACTGCTCTAGATGTAAGTCCTTTGTAGCCACTATACTTAAGACCATACAAATCGTAGACATTTTCACTACTGGTGAAAATATTTCAGTGAAATCGATACTTGTCTTTTGTTGAAACCCTTTCACAACCAATCTGGCCTTGTATCGTTTCGAACTATCGTGTTCCTCCTTCAGTCTGTAAACCCACTTGTTATGAAGAGCTTTCTTACCCTTTGGTAAAGTGACTAGCTCCCATGTACGATTAGACTCAAGAGAGTCCATCTCCTCATCCATGGCCTACTCCTACTTAACCCGTGTATCTGACTGTAATGCCTCTTCAAAACACTCTGGTTCACCATTATCTGTCAGTAGTAGATAATATAAGGAGGGTGAGTATCGGATCGTGGGTCTCCTCTTCCGAGTAGACCTCCTCAATACCGGCGTCTGTAGCCCTGCCCCATAATGCTCCTGTGCATGATCATCCCGTGGGGCTATAACACCCGTGTCCGGTAACTCTTTTAACTCTACAAATTCTTTCTCCTCAACCTTATTTTCATGCACACTGTCCTTATACATCACTTTTTCATTGAAGACTACGTCCTTGCTTCTGATGATTTTTCTGTTTTCTGCATCCCAAAACCTGTAGCCAAAATCATGCTGCCCGTAGCCTATAAATGTGCACCTCCTGGACTTCGCATCCAGCTTATTTCTGTGTTCTGCATCAATGTGAACGTATAAAGTGCAACCAAACACTCTGAGATGTGATAGGTTCACTTCTTTCCCAGTCCACGTTTCTTCTGGTAGCCCACCATCCAATGATGCTGAGGGACTTCTATTGATGAGATATGCGGCAGTATTTACAGCATCCGCCCAAAAAGTCTTGGGTAACCCTGCATGTAACCTCATGCTCCTGGCGTGCTCAAGGATGGTCCTGTTAATGCGCTCAGCCACACCATTCTACTGTGGTGTCCCTGGAATCGTTTTCTAATGTTTGATTTCATTTGCTTCACAATACTCCTCAAACCTCTTATCACAATACTCTCCCCCATTATCAGATCTGAGACACTTTACTGTTTTACCTGTCTCATTTCTACCATGACTTTCCACTTCTTAAATACATCAAATACATCAGATTTATGCTTTAAGAAATAGACCCACAGTTTTCTACTAGCATCATCAATAAATGAAACAAAATAACGTGAGCCACCAAGAGATAATACCTGTGTCGGTCCCCACACATCAGTGTGTACAAGCTCCAACAGATGTGTCTTTGGAGTATGTCCCGTTTTCTTGAAGCTTACCCTCTTCTGCTTACCATACATACAGTCCTCGCAAAATTCCAAGTCGATAGACTTAATCCCTGGTAGCTTCCCTTTCGACAATAGCACTTTCATCCCCTTCTCACTCATATGTCCCAACCTCTGATGTTATAACTGCCCATTCACTTTAGTTGATGTGACTGCGAGTGAATTATACGATCCTGAAGTCACATACAAAGTACCTTCCTTTTTGTCTCGAGATATTACCAAGTCACCTTTTGTGATCTTCCACGAGTCACTAGTGAATGTCGTTATATAACTGGTATCGGCCAACTGCCCCACAGAGATCAAGTTACGTTTCAAACTCAGTATATGTCTGACATCCTTTAATTTCATAAGTTGTTTCATAAGATGAACCTTGTTGGATACAGAGGGTTTTTCATACATGGTGGCTAGGGCTTCCATTAATTCTTTTGTAGTTTTCACCTTGGATATATTGAAGGTGATGCTCTTAGACAAAGAGAGTCGGATCGTTCCTAAAGCCCTCCTATCTAGTAAAAACCATTCAGCATCTGTCATCTTTTCTGGTTTCTTCTCTTTTCCTCCTAGTGGAACATAGAGGTCCTTCTGATACAGATAATCCTCCGTCTGCATCTTCCAGAAGGCAAAGTTTGAACCATCAAACTTCTCAATTCTAGTTTTCCCTTCTTCTGTCATTGCTCCCAATAGAACTAAACCAATAGCTCTGATACCAGTTGATTGGTATCAGAGCTTCAGCTTCTTCCTTGGGGTTTTACATAATCACGTTTCTATGTAATTGACGGGAAGGATTTAATTTCAAGACCGTTCCGTCTTTCTGATTTACATGAACATTCCCCTTTCCAACAATACTACACTGCTCATCATCACCCAAGTAGACTCTCCCAAAGTCACCTGACACATAATCACGTAGAACTTCCTTACATAAAGTGACATGAAACGAAGCACCCGAGTCTATAACCAAAGACTCATTCCTCGCATCAAGAGACAAGATCAACGCCTCTGTGTCACTCTCCTCAGATAGATTCACTGAATCCTTCCCGCCTTGAGAGCTTCCTTCTTATTTCTTAAGCGCCCTGCAATCACGTTTCATGTGCCCCTTCTTGCCGCAATGCCAACACCCGTCTTTGTCTTTCGGTTCCTTGGACTTCTTCCTTGACTTAGAATGCCCATGTTTATTGCCTCCTTTATTCAGCGATCTTCCTCTTCCTTCAACGTTTAGAGTATTCCCTTAATCCCCTGAAACTCTTGATGCCTTCCTTCTAGATTCTTCGCTGAGAATTAGACCAGCCACATCATCAAATTTCAGCTTTGTCGACCCTGAAGAATTGCTCACAACAATCACCAAACCATCCCAACTGTCTAGTAAACTGGATAAGATCAATAACGCTCTGACCTCATCCTCAAAAATAATGCCAACGGATTCCAACTGGCTCGTGACTGTATTGAACTCGTTTAGATATTCAGCCACGCTCCCACCATCTGACATCTTCATGTTGAATAGTTGTTTCATAAGATGAACCTTGTTGGATGCTGAGGGCTTTTCATACATGGTGGCTAGGGCTTCCATTAATTCTTTTGTAGTTTTCACCTTAGATATATTGAAGGCGATGCTCTAAGACAGAGAGTCGGATCGTTCCTAAAGCCTTCCTATCCAGTAAAAACCATTCATCATCTGTCATTTTTTCTGGTTTCTTCTCTTTTCCTCCTAAAGGAATGTAGAGGTCCTTCTGATACAGATAATTCTCCATCTGCATCTTCCAGAAGGCAAAGTTTGAACCATCAAACTTCTCAATTCTAGTTTTTCTATCTTCCGCCATCGCTCCCAATAGAACTAAACCAATAGCTCTGATACCAGTTGTTATGCAACACGCCAACAATGCAGTGAGCCTAGATCCAATCTCAGGCCTCACCCACAAACGATAAACAAGAAGAAATATAAACTAAAAATAGATCAAAGTAATCCAAACAAACCACAAGACAAGATATACGTTGAAAAACCCCAACAAGGGTAAAAAACCACGGATGCAAAACTTTTACTATAAAGAAAAATAAAGATTACAAGGCAATATACTAACCTCTCCCTTGGAAGAACATAGAAAACCCTTTGCCCACACCTTAGAATAACTTTCCCATCATTCACCTTAACCCTAGAATAGCCCTAGGGACTCCAATTTATAGTTTTGGCAACTTCCCTTTCGCATCCCAGTTGCGAAAGGACTTGCGACACGAAATCTGTGAAACTCCTTTCCACATCCCAGTTGCGAAAGGACTTGCGACACGAAATCCGCGCAACCTCGACTGGTAGTGGGCGGCCCCAGATGTGGCTCCACTTCTCAACAACGTTTTCTATGATATCATGGAATGCATTGAGGTTAGTACTCTTATGAAGTGATTTTGAATGTTTGACATATATCCTGTAAGTGTATTTTTTATTTCTTTCACATCAATTCATGCTAACTGATGCTCTCTTTATGAAAGTGGATCAAACTGTTGGTCCTGAAGGTACTGAAAAGGCAACTGTTGAATATGTCTCACCTTCTTCCAATGCTCAGCCTACAACTGCATAAGATAGTGCCTCTGTTCCTGCTTCACTTCGCATGGTAAGTGTGGCACTTCACTTTTTCTTTACCATATGGTTTTGCTGATCTGGTTCATGCAAATTACTACATGGTTCTCTTTTTTATACCATCAAACGACCTTACTTTTCAATATGGGTGGTATGTGTCATCTCCTACTGACTGTGTGATCTCTAGTTTTTCTATGTCCAGGCTTAATTTTGTGTTTTTCAAGGTCATGTTATATGTGGATATGGAAGTAAATGGAGTACCTTTGAAGGTCAAGGCACTATATATTATTTTTCTTTCTTTGGTCTAGGCACAATTGATCTCACAATCTTTCAGTAGGTTTTTATTGACAAAATATCACAGTAAAATACACATTGACATAGTTTTTGTGTTTGTTTATGGGTCATTGCAACACGTTGATACTGTGCTTCTCTCTCACTATTCTTGACAGCTTAGGTGGAATGGTATGTATCTTCTCTCTCACTATCTAGGATTTTGCTTTTTTCTATTAAGGAAAGAAATCAATGGGCATTTTTTTATTTGTAGTTGAAATGCTGAATTGATGAAGTTTTTACATATGCCAATTAGGCTGTAGACTGCAAATGCTAGTTGTTGTTTCCTTGTGTTTGATGGATGAACTAACTTGAAGGCTTCTTCTTCTTGTTCTTTTATTTTTTTAAAATTTATTTTTATACTTTTTTATCCATAACCCAAAAAAAAATGAAAAGAAGAAACAAGAAAAAAGGGATGAACCTGCTTCCATCAAGCCAATGGAAAAGAAAGCTTCTTTTACAATTGCATTTTCATTTAATTTCCTTTTTATTCCATGCAGGTGATGATAAAAAATCTGGAGCAAGTTATATATGCATATCTCCAATTGATGCTGTGCTATTTCCACTATGTATCACCCTCTTGGTGAGATTGACTCTTCTATCTAGCACTGATGCCAATTAGTTATATACGCATATCTTGATGGTGGTAACTGGTGCTTGATTTTTATGACAAATGCAAGATGGAAAAGTTGTTTGGATCTCTAAAAATATTGTTTGTAATTTTCAGCACTTGAGAGGACTCTAGCTGAATCTCTTACACTTGTGCACTTGTCTCCTCATTTTCTTTATCTTATGTTGTCGTGTATTCCACAGCCATCATAACATATGGAGAGATGGCCAGGTACCTCGGATGATGTCAAGGTACTTAAATGACAACTGGATTTCTCACTATATTCTGGTGATTTTGCATCCTGTTGCTCTCTGTACACATCTTTCTCACTATATCTTCCTTTTTGTGCATAGAATGCTCCAAACGGCTCCTTTTTGCTTCATGCCTGTGCACACAATCCTACCGGTGTTGATCCTTCAGAGGAAGAGTGGAGAGAGATCTCCTATCAGCTCAAGGTACCATTTCATGAGATGCTCATTTCCTATGTTATCAGACCATAAGTTTAACACTGCTCCTGGTGAATACTTTAGGTAAAAAATCATTTTCCCTTCTTCGACATGGCGTACCAAGGTTTTGCATGTGGTGATCCTGAGAGAGATGTGAATGCAATTAGAATTTTTCTTGAAGATGGGCATTTTATTGGATGTGCTCAATCATACGCAAAAAACATGGGACTATGGACAGAGAGTAGGATGCCTCAGGTAGTTTTTTTTTTTTTTTTTTTTTCCCCACAAATTTCAAGTTTAAAATGACAATGGCTGATTGGGATTCTTTGAAGATCTCTTTACTGTTCTTTAAATGTTTACTAAGGTCAATCAGTTTTTATCTGATCATTTAGCTTTCCTCTAGAACTAGTGTTTATCACCCTATTTATTTCTAAAAAGGTAATTTGTTTCTTAACAAAATAAATAAATCCTAAATTACCCTTCCCCAGGGAAGAGGTTTATTAAGATTGATGAATGAGCTATTTCCCATCTAGTTACAGTTGTTCTCTGTTAGCATTTCTCTTTTCCTTCTAACATAATTCCAGAATGGTAAAGGGCTTTATTTTAAAATTTTATTTTATTTAGTTTTTTGTTGTTGTCGATGCTACCTTTCTGGTTACAGTGTGCTCTGCGAAGATGAAAAGCAAGCAGTAGCTGTGAAGAGTCAGTTGCAACAGATTGCTAGGCCCATGTATAGCAACCCACCAGTTCATGGTGCGCTTATTGTTTCAACCATCCTCAGTGATCCTGATTTGGAGAATTTGTGGCTGAAGGAGATGAAGGTAAGAGCTCTATTTTCTTTTAATCTTTTTAAAATAGTTTCATTTTTTAATCAGTAGATGAGATGGATTGGTTCTGTTTTCCTTCATTCTTTAACTTTCAGTACCTTCATTTTCATTTTAGATCATGGCTGATTGCATCATTAGAATGCGAACTACTCTACGTGAAAACCTTGAAAAGCTGGGCTCACCTCTGTCTTGGGAGCATATAACCAATCAGGTAGACATGATTCATATGTGGGGATGTACCTATGTGAATGATGTTGGAATATTTGGTTGAATTAAATAGACTATTAAAATCGAGAACCAAAAAAGAAAATAAAATTTTGAGAAAAAGGAACTTAATACAATTGAACCTTTGGCCTTAGACGGCGTCCCAAGTGCGACACGATAGGCATGAGAACCACATCAGAAAGTGCACATGTATAATAACTCGAGAGAGTTTTGTAAGAAAGAAATATTTTCGTGTATATTATAAATGAAAAGTCTTTATATAGACTCTAAAAAATAAACCCTTTAAAAGGTTAGGTCCGTTTAAACCCAACGGTGCGACTCAACCGGAAGGAATGCATCTCTCTGGTTTAAAAAAGGCGCAAGTGCGAGTACACTCGCAAATAAAGTCCCGCAGTACCCATACACACAACTCACGCAAACTTCAGCATCGGGATATTCACGCCAAACCTGACAACAGCTGCAATTGCTGACTCGGAGTGATTGCAGCCAATGGCATAGATTAGAGCTATTGGCATATTCACATGCCCTCCACAACCCAGCAAAAATCTATCTTATATACTATGGGACAAAACCCACAACACAAAATACCACAACTTTTCAAATGTGGAGGAAATCACCGAAAATTTGAAAATTCAAATTTAATAATATTTTAAAACAAAATATAACAATCCCCACATGTTTTAAAATAAAACTCTTTCGGATTAAAGCGTAATAGTTGTATCAATGACCAAGGTATCACCATTGATTTGATCATTAGTAAGCAAGACAGTCTACAGAATGTGACACCATAGTCTTTTTAGGATCCTTTTAATATGATCGCAATACATGCCACTCACACAACTCTTCCTACGAAGTGAAGTTCGGGAGGCCATACACCATTGCTGATTTCATGAGTGCTCTAGAACGACTTTGAAGCGGCCTCCACCTCCACACCCATATAGAATTCCATCAAGTGTATGCAAAGAAGTATACACCACCAAATATATGGCTATGGATTCATTAAGAGTTCTAACAACTCATCCTTCTTCGTTCTTGCTTTCGTTGACCACACCATAGAAGGGGCTCATACAACTCAAAGGCAATCGTTACCTTGTGTCTTGTTATTTACTCATTGAACTTATCTCATGAGATCTTCACTTGTATAGGTTGGGTTGCTAACACTGGTAACTCATTATTACGCCTAGCCTCATTCCCTTCGATGTATCATTGACTAATCTTTTAGATAGTCCTTTAGTCGAGGATCATAGATTCTTTTTCGACCTCACAAAGTCAATAGATATGACTGTGAGAAATGTGTTTCACCATGTTGAGTCTAATATGCCTCGCTTCTTTCCATTGATATTTTACTTTTTGCAAGCTGTGTGACAATGAATAGACACAAGTGGTGGTGTTTTGCCAAACATAAATAAAAGATTTCTAAGCCACTCGGCTCTCGATGCCTTTTCTAAGGCAATAAACTCGATTCCATAGTAGACCGAGCGATACATGTCCGCTTGGTAGACTTCAAGAGACCGCTCCTCCACCCAAAGTGAAGACATATCCACTCGTGGATTTTGTCTCATCGAAATTAGCATCGCTATATCCTTCTAATACAAACGGGATAACCATTATAATGTAAACCATAGGCCATACCGCCTTTTAAGTATCTCAAAATCCTAGACAAGGCATTCCAATGCTCTTTTCCAAGGTTATGTGTATATCTACTTAGCCTTCCTTTGCAAAAGCTATGTCCGGTCTGTTTGTTAAATACATGAGGCTACCAATTATTCTCGGAATATTCCAATGAGACACACTATTTTCTTTATTCTTCATGAGAGTCACACTATAATCCCACCGACAAAACATGATCAAAATGGTTAAACTTTTTCAATATCTTCTCAATGTAATGAGATTGTGATAATATAATAACACCATTTTTGATAACTTCAATACCCAAGATTACACTCGTCTCTCCTAAGTCTTTCATGTCAAACTTAGATGACAAGAATTTCTTAGTTACATTAACTAATTTAATATTAGTTCCAAAAATAAGCATGTCATCAACATAAAGGCATATAATAACATAATCATTTTAAATTTTACTATATACACATCTATCTACATCATTTATATGATAACCATTTGATTTTAAAACACTATCAAATTTGTCATGCCATTGTTTAGGAGCTTGTTTTAAACCATATAGTGATTTAACTAGTCTACATACTTTATTTTCTTTACATGATATCTTATAACCCTCAAAGTTGTTCCATATATATTTCTTCTTCTAGGTCTCCATTTAGGAAAGCCGTCTTAACGTCCATACGGTGTACCAGTTTATATATGGAGGTTATTATTAAAACCCGATTGATGTAATTCTGGGGAATATGTATCAAAGTAATCTATTCCTTCCTTTTGTTTAAAGCCTTTTGCTACCAACCTAGCCTTAAACTTATCAATAGTTCCATCTCGGTTTTAGTTTCTTTCTAAACACCCATTTGACCTATTGGTTTGTTTCAAGAAGTGGTAGGTCTACAAGTTCCCAAGTATTATTAGATATTATAGATTCCAACTCATCATTTATTGCTTCCTTCCAAAAGGTTGCATCCGGAGAATTAATAGCTTCAGATAGGTTGTAGGATCATCTTCTACTAAGAATGTGAAAAAACCATCTCCTAGGTTGTTTCTCTTCTAACCCTAGTACTTTTTCTTGGTTGTATTTCTTCTATTACTTTATCACAAACATTTTTACTAGTAGACGCTAATATCGATTCATTGACTTCCTCTATTCCTATAGATTTAGATTTCATAGGGAATACGTTCTCAAAGAACTCTGCATCCCTAGCTTCTATAATTGTGTTAGGATCCAGAACATTGTCCTTAGATTTTAAAACTAGAAAACTCGTAGGTCATGACCTTGTTTTGTGCGTAACCTATAAATACACAGTCAGTCGTTTTAGGACCTAATTTTCTTTTCTTAGTTTCAGGCAATCCTACTTTAGCAAGACACCCCACACTTTAATATATTTGTAACTAGGAACATGATTCTTCCAAAGTTCATAGGGTGTTTGTTCAGAAGATTTAGAAGGAATCCTATTTAGGATATAACAAGCAGATAGAATTGCTTCTCCCCACATATTTGAGGGTAAGCCCGAACTGTTTAACATGGCATTCATCATCTCTTTTAGGGTTCTATTCTTACGTTCTGCTATTCCATTCTGTTCTGGTGTATAAGGAGCTGTAGTTTCGTGAACTATTCCATTCTTTTCACATAATTCTTTAAACTGAGAAGATTCATATTCTCCTCCTCTATCTGTTCTAAGTCTTTTAATTTTTATATTTAATTGATTTTCAACTTCAATTTTGTATTTAGAAAAAGCATCTAAAGCTTCATCTTTGTTCCTTAACAGATAGACTCTAGTGAACCTAGAGTAGTCATCTACAAAAGTTATGTAATATCTTTTTCCACCTCTAGACATGTGATTTCTAAAATCACCTAAGTCCTATGTGTATTAACTCTAATAGAACAGATGATCTTTCTATTCGTTTAAAGGGTTTTCTAATGAATTTTGATTCTATACATGTTTCACATTTTTCGAATTCTTCATTAGATATATTAGGTAATAAACCTAATCTTTTCATTTTCTTCAAAGATACTTTATTCACATGACCTAATCTACTATGCCATAGATAAAAAGGTTCAACGATATAAACAGAACTAGATGCCTTCTTATTATTATTATTGGATACATTTACAATGAATAAACCATCACAACAGTATCCTTTACCAACAAAAGTTCCATTCTTGGTCATTACAAGCTTATCTGAATCAAACACTAACTTAACACCAGCCTTATTGAGGAGCGAACCAGAGACCAAGTTCCGTCTAATGTCGGGCACATGTAGGACATCATTCAACATTAGAGTCTTTCCAGAAGTGAGTTTCAGAAGTACTTTCCTTTTCCTACAACTGGAGATGTTCTAGCATTACCCATGAACACTGTTCATCATCTCCCGATACTTCGTAGGAGGTAAACATGCTACGATCCTTGCATACGTGCCTAGTTGCACCAGGTGTCTAGTACCCACTCCAAGTTGTTTACCAGGAAGACTTCTGACACCACAGCTACTACCATGTCGACTCATTGCACTTTCGTTGTAAGATTAGCTGCGGCTTATCTTTGTTTTTTTAAGCCTGCAGGTTTTAACATGATGTCCAGGCTTTCCATTGTTTGTAGAGCTTTCCCTTTTTCTTGAATTGATTATTTGCATTCTTCTTTTTTGACCGCATTCATTTGCGTAATGTCCAGGTTTGCCATGATTATGATGAGTTGCCCTTTTTCTTATTATTTGCCCGACTTGATTCCACAAGATTCGCCTTTGAATCTATCTCATTTCCATTTTCTTTTTGGTCCCTGATTCTATTGGCCTCCTCTATTCGTATATGTACGATAGTGGTTTCCAAAGAAACACCGTTCTTTTTATGTTTCATTCTATTCTTATATTCTTTCCAGGAGGGCGGTAGTTTTTCTATTAGCGCTCTCAATGTAAATACTTCATCCAACTTAATTCCTTCGTCGATAGTTCGTGAACTAGACTTTGAAAATCATGAATTTGATTTGTGAGTTTATCGTCTGTCATTTCATAGTGAAGGAAACTAGCAATTGCATGTTTCTTAGCGCCGCATCTTCCAATATATATTTCTTTTCCAAGCGCAAATGTCCATATGTCTCAGCAGTACGCGTAAGAAGCATACACATCATATAGTTCGTTGGATAAAGAATTGAGAATATAATTTTACAATTATTTTAAATCTGTTACTTGATTTGATTTCTTTGGATCTATAGTAAATGATTGAGATAATATGTATGAAACTTTCGAGGGTGGTCAGCGAACATCAGTTTCTGTTTCCACCGTTTAAAACATTGTCCAGCGAACGGTTCGATTTTGGCTAACTCAGCAGAAGCATTTACAGTTACTGTAGCCATAGTCTATATAATTCAACAAATTCGATTTCAAGAATGTTGGAATATTTGGTTGAATTAAATAGACTATTAAAATCGAGAACCAAAAAAGAAAATAAAATTTTGAGAAAAAGGAACTTATTGTATTGAGTCGAGGCGTGACTGAGTCACTCGGCTTGAAATCGAATTTGCTCCCCTTGGACAGCGTCCCAAGTGCAACAGGTTTCCAGAGCAATCGACCTCCAGGATACAACGACTATGACCCGGTCCCAGCGGTGCACTCACTGTACACGGGCTCGAACCACTTGCAGTTTAATCCGAAAGTGCTGAGTTGACTCAGCGATGAACTCAGTAATAAATTCGTATCAGAGAGAGTTTTGTAAGAAAGAAATATTTTCGTGTATATTAGAAACTGAAATCGGTAGTCTTTATATAGACTCCGAAGTGGTGCATAAGCACCCTTTACAAAAGGTTAGGTCCGTTGGGTTTAAACCCAACTGGTGCGACCAACCGGAAGGAATGCATCTCTCTGGTTTAAAACGAAAAGGCGCAAGTGCGAGTACACTCTCGCAAATAAAGTCCCGCGAGTACCCATACACACACACTCACGCGAGTACACTTACACCGCATCCGCACGCACCAGCGCCACGCCACGCCCAGCCCGGCCAGGCCTCGTCCGTCAAGTCCGTCGCGTAAGCGCCGCGCACGCGCACACGGACACGGACACGGACTCGGACTCGGACTCGGACTCGGACTCGGACTCGGCTCGGCACGCACGCACGGCTCGGCTCGGCTCGGCGTGCTTGCGCGCGCGTGTGTGGTCAATGGCATAGATTAGAGCTATTGGCATAGCCCCCCCACAGGACCAAATTCACATGCCCCCTGAAAGGGGCACAAGCCCTAGGCAAAAATACTATCTTATATACAAGATAGTTTACTTTGTCAAATCCGATGTGGGACAAAACCCACAACACATCTCAAACTTATAATACAATTGAACCTTTGGCCTTCGACACATAGGCATGAGCATGTGCACATGTATTAACTGTGGAACATAAAATAAATAAAAAATAAAAAATAAAAAATAAAAATAAAAAGAACACTTGAAAACCGAAAACTGATTGCACCCAAGCAAATCTCAGCGGGATATTCAAAACCTGACAACAGCTGCAATTGCTGAAGTGATTGCAGCCAGTACCCTCCAACCCATTCCCTTTTCTATCACTCATGGATTTCATTTTAACATTATTATGTTAGTATCAATACCAAATATTAATTGAATTTGATCTTAATCTTTTTTGGCATATGGAAATACCTTTTTAGGACTAGAATGATACTGATTACGAAGAAGTGGGAGGTTGCTGATGAGTTTGACAACGACTTTGATGAGGTTTTGGAGCTGGCTGGGAATGCTGCTAGAGACAATAAGAAGTCCCGCATCATTCCAAGGCATGTTCTTTTAGCTGTGAGAAATGATGAGGAGCTAGGGAAATTGCAAGCTGGTGTGACAATTTCAAGTGGTGGTGTTTTGCCAAACATAAACTCTGTTCTCTTGCCTAAAAGTCTGAGAAAGCTTCAAAATCTCAAAAAAAGGATTGATTGGGTTGGAATGAATGCTTGGGCCCCACCTTGTAATTCTTATTTAATGGATTTTTTGGGAATTTCTTCGAATATGTAATTTTGGTTTTGGTGTTGGGATAGTCTTTGCTGCTTTCTTTTCTTTTTCTATATTTTGTAAATAGAGTAATGTTACTGTAGAGGTTTTGATGTATGTGCTTCAGCAAAAAGATGCAATAGATGTTATTATTAGATCTTCATCAATGAAGTTTCTCTAGTTATTTATTATTTATTATTATTATTTTTATTTTAAGCATTAAGGGTTTAAAACTGTTCTTAAAATTTGACCATTGGCAACATAAGAAGGGTTGGGTTTAAAATTGCTTGAGAAATCTGACCGTTGGCAATGGAATGGTTTAAAACCATTCCTAAAATACCGTTTCTAAAATTTGAAACAGTACCCAAAACGGTTATGAACCGTTCCTGTTTTTTTGTGATGCCTCATTTAGGAATGGTTTTAAACCATTCCTGAAGCATTTAGTAACGGTTTAAAACCGTTCCTAAATGACGATTTTGGTGTAGTGATATTTGGGCCCGCCCACACCTAGGGCACCTGATAAAGGGCTTGGATCATGCAATTTGCCATGTGTAAGGAGATGGTTTTTCTATAGGACCGAACAAATGGTATATCCTATCCATTTCCTTTATAAAATATTTCTTGACCTGACCTGTCGTTGTTGATGTTGATTCATTGACTTCTGACTTTTGTATCAGACGTGTGATGAAGGGAAGCGTATTGTGCCCTGCCCTCGTCTCATAGCAATAGATCTAAAGAGGGGCTATATAATAATGCCTATACGTTGTGGCTGTTGGTATGGTGTGTATGAAGATATTTGATGGGATGGAATGTACCTTGACTAAAGTTAGGCACATTCCTGATATAAAGAAGAATTTGATTTCTCTCGATGCACTCAAGCTGGATCTTTAGAGCTACCTGCTCCTCCACGGATTTCTTCAAGGCAAGTCAAAGCCCATCAGCTTCGACAGTCTTGGCTTGGAGTTGCGCCTCTACCTCTTCGCGTTCCTCCCCCACATGTATCATTGCTCACCGAGCGGATAAAATGACAAGAGTGAATTGAGGAAAAATACGAAGAAATGCATTAGACGACAACAAACTAGAAGAACAAGCATAATACAAGGAAGGAGCTCTACCTTATAAAAAGTCACGACCACCTCGCTTAGGATGGTGACCAGATGAGTCCCGATTAAGGCCGTGATGTCGGCCTTAGGAACGTATTGAGCCGTCCAAGTGGTAAGGCCTTGTGTATAGTACCCCGGTGGAAGAGGGCCTTCCTACATCCGTGGGCTGCTATGTGGAAGATCAACTTGTCGCTCTCTCTGCCAAGGCGGACCCTACCTCGGCATTTATAGGTAGCTCTGTGGAGGATCGACCAATTACCCTCTCTATCGGGGCAGATATAGTCTCGCTATCACGCCGTAGTGGAATCGGTGGATCGTAGGGTACCCCCACCCGTGAATCCCCACTTTTCAACCCTGAATCGCTTGAAAGGCCACAGGTTCAGCCCATTCATCTGAAGAATCAGACATTTGTGGCCGGAAAATCAAAACAAAGAAGAAAAATGGAAAGAGGAAGGGAAAAAAGAAGAAAATCTAAAGAACAAAGCTCGCCGGAGAAGAAGACTTCTAACTTATCGAAAATCGCAAAGTCCGAAAAGTCTGGGAAAGTCAGCAGAGGCAAATGGCAGGGATTCCCCCCCTCTTTTTATAAGGAATCTCGACTACATGTATTAATTACCAATATTTAATGTTGCAGCCGAGGAGACGCAACCTCGAGCACACCGTCATCATTATTGTAGATCCCCCTCGATCTCCATACCTTTCGTCCTTCTCAACAATAATGACAAAATACCATGAGTTAGTACACTCTATATTGACTTAATTCCCAAGCTTACATAGTGAGCTCGGAAGTAGGGGGTGAAAGTGCTCTGGTTTGTCAATTAGCGTGATTGTTAAGTTAGCTAGACAGAGAAGCTCCATAGGTAGACAAAATCTCCATAGGAAGATCAATCAATCATCTGCCTCAGCTGCATGTAGGCTCAATCTCGCCACAGGTAAATCTTAGCCTCACATCCCCTGTCCCAAAACACCAGGTAATTAAAACCCTTAAAATTGGTTAGAATATCATAGGGTTTTCAGGTTAGAAAACTTTTCCAAACTTTAGAAAAATCTCTAAGTTTTGTACCTCTGTCGATTTATCGATAGACTAATTGATGTAATCGATCTATGTTGTCGATGTCCTCGAAGCTCACTCAATACTATCGAATTGAGGACATAAGATGTCCAGCAACCACATATACCTCTGGACGGAATTATCGATGTATCGATAGCAGCATCGATATCATCGAATTTTGAATCTAAGTTGACTCGATAAAATCGACATCATGTATGTTGTGTCAAAGTTATGCTAAGGCAAATCATAAAATCATTCGATATATTGAAGTACTCCTCGACATCCTTGGAATTCAAACGTCGATGATATCAAAAGACCTTCGATGATATCGGTTTGGACACTCTGTTTTTCATCAATATTTTCAAGTTGTTTTATCTTGGATTGAGGGTCACTCGATAAAATAGATATTCAAATATCGATCATATCGAGGCTGGGTCGATTACATCGAGAATGGACATAAACTGTCCAACAAGTGTCACGCCCCCAAACTCAGAAAATAGGCTCACAAAATTTTCGATTGACGAATTCAGCGCCGACAACCTCCATAGTGCCCCATTCTCGGATCCCGGCACTCATATGCCAGATTCCAATCCTGGGATCCCACAAGGAGGATTTTCAGTATGATTTTTTTTTTTGTAATAGAGCATAACCACAACCATAACCAAGTCAAAAAATAACATCATCACCACATATCCACAAATATAAACATTCGAATACAATGCTGAAAGAGAAATACATATGTATCAAAATCAAAGCTCTAGAAGTCCGCTGCATGCTCCAAGTTCAACGCTGCTCCGACCTAACGCCACCTGCATGCATCTATCGTGTATAAGCTTATAGAAAGCTTAGAAGGTGGTGAAAGTGTGTGGAAGGTAAGTGCCAAGTATACAATAAAGCCCATAAATCACACATCATCAGAATAAGCAGAAATATTAACAAGATCATAAATCATACGATATCAGAGTAGGCGGAAATATACTGGTAAGTCCTTAAGTCATATAATATTAGAGTACGCAATACAGATTATAATAAGCCAAATATCATATACTGCAAATGCAATGCAATATGCAGATCCTTCCAAGTCCATCTAAGCCATATAAATGCAGAAACATAGCAATCTAAAATGTCATATGTCGTGGATAATATGCAATATACGATGCGAATGAAATGACCAAGCTGGAGTGAAGTTGGGATGATATTATGTAGTATCAAAGGCTACGGGTCCGTCACAAGAGAATTCTATCCAAACCAGTCACATACCTAAATTTGGATAGTCAAACACAATGTGGTAAAGTCATGCGCTCAACTGAAATCCTGGCTATTGCGAAGGTACCCGTAACAAATAGTTGTGCACCACTAGCCTGAGTGGGTAGCGGATGAATGAATGAATGAGTTAAGTGCTGAGTACACAACTCTTGCACAGTAGCATGCCAGCATAGTAGCCCGCCAACCACTGGTAGCTCGCCCAATGTGGTATCTCGCCCAGGCCTCAGCCCCGCCCACATCACACCCCCATACGTGCGCCCATCCACATGTGCAACAGTGATGGGGTGTTATAATACCATGTCAGTCCTCATATCAAGTCCACATATCAGTACAGTTCCTCTCTGGGATCATCACCGGGGTATAGTACTCTCCACACTGACTGCCACCTCCCTACACGCACAGCCCAACGAGTGAAAGAGACAACACTATTCACCTGACCAGTAGTCTGTCAATACCTATCCAGCTCTTCTATAGCGGACTCATTTACGAGTTAGTCAAACTCAGCCTAGTTTACAGTCCCCCTCACTCGGGCGGATAAGGCCACCCCCCCCCCCCCAACCGACCACGACACAATGAGAGACGTGGCCTACTTGTATCCGGCATTTGGGTGCTCATGTATCCACTCGGTCTAGACATTGGGGCGTCTCCTAGCCTCGGAGGTTCTGAGACTTTCACCTAAGGACATCCTAAATACCCACAGTGCTAGAACTAAGTATTTTCAGTGTCCCATCTAGTCATCCACAATGTGCCTGTGGAGGCCACAGCCCTGATGTCGCTAGGGCATACAATGATCATGTCACACATATACGAGATGCATGAATCACACCATCCAGTCATGTAGCAATCCTATGCGTATCACGTACTCATGTGGGTAACTCCTATTAGTGAGTCCCATAAATAGTCTACCCAATGGCATATGCTATGATTAATCATTACTCATATCAAGCATACATATGATGTGTATGGGCATGAATCATGGAGTTACGCTAAGTATGTTATAAGGTGATGAACTATCCTCACAACGAAGATAGGCCTAAATGACCTACACACAACAAGTATGAGCCTATCAATGGGCCTTAGGGAGAGTTATAATGTGGACATTTAACCAACATTATGCTTACAATGTGGACGTCAAACCATCATTGCTCCCAAGGCATAGCCCGCCATAAACATCATTACATAAACCATGGTGGAATTACACATTGCAATGGACCTTATGTACATCCCATTAGGCCTCGACCCATGGGCCTCCAATACATCAAATGGGCCTCATAATATGTGTCTCATATATATCAAGGTGGGCCTCAACGGATGGGCCATAACTATATCAAGATGGGCCTAATCATATGAGCCTCGTATATGTACCAAGGTAAGCCTCAAAGGACAACCACAAATAAATCAAGATGGGCCTCATACATCTCCAAAAATCATATTGGAGGATCATTTAGACCATATGACAAATAGTAATGGAGATAATAATTTTCACGGTTAAATAAATCACAAGGCCCACTATAAAGTTTATTTTCCAACCAATCTAATCATAAGTTCATAAAGACCTGGATTAAGAGGGGAAAACAAATATCATATAGGTCCAAACCCTGTAGCCCAAGGGTTTTAATAGTGAACATTCAAACTCACTGTTTCTATAATGTGGTCCACCTGATCCTAGATTTGTCTTATTTTTAGTCTCAAGCCTTACGATGAGCTTTCAAAATAATTGGACGACTTGGATGCAACACATGCATCATGGTGGGTCCCATAGATGGACAGCGTGGATGAAGCAGGTGGGACCCACAAAACTTGGTGACGCCACTACAGCAACAGCTATGCAGGTGGAGTGAGATACACCAGCCGTCCCACCCACACACGTGGGGACGGTGTGGGATAAACACAACATCAGTGGGTCCCATGTGGAGCCCACCATAACGTCTATTTTCCATCCAATTTTTTAATAGGGTCATCCGGACCCGGATAAAGAGGCAAAACAAATTTCAAAATGGTCCACAACTTCTGGGACACCCAAAAGGGTTTCAATGGCAAACGTTCAATCCCACTATTTCCTGTGACGTGGGCCACCTAAGTTATGTACACGGCTGATTTTTAGGGTGGCCTGCTGCCTTAAGGGGCCCCACCAAATGCAAGGTGTTGATGTTCCACACACATCACGATGGGGCCCATGGCTGGGACCCACATCCCTGGCCCCTCCCTCTCTCTCTCATATATATATATTTTAAAATTTTTAATGTTTTCTTGAGGTTTTTCGTAGGTGGGACCCGCATCAAGGGAACTGACCCAGCCATTGGTTTCTGTGGCTCAAGACCGACCAAATGAGCCCAATATACGATGTGTTTTGGTGAATAGTAAAATCAAGGTGGGTCCTAACTGATTTAAACGGTAGAAATCACAGTTTTCTATGGTATGGCCCGCTTGATTATTGGATCGACTTCATTATTCGGCTCAACGCTTAAAATGATATAGGGAATGGGATGGATGGCGTGGATTAAAGCCATACATCAAGGTGGGGCCTACACGAATGGTCCACCTAAGGTTTGAATCAAACTAATATATATATATATTATAAATAATATTTTTTTTCTTTGTTAGCTCGTCAGTACACGTCACTGATAGTTCACACTTTATTGTGCAGCCATGTCCAGCATCCCTGGACGCTGGACGATTTGCATACAACACATTTAAATGGGTCCTACCTACAGACGAGCTGTCCAGGTGGGCCACCAAATGGCTGGATGGCGTGGATAAGACACATCAAGGTGGGGTACATTCGAGTGGGCCACACGGCCACATCGTCACACACAACCAAAGTGAAAGAAAAGAGAGAGATAAAGAGAGAGAAATCGAGTGATGGAGGGACCCCGGCACTATGGGCCCTCCCTTCCATACATCATAACTTTTATCAAGTGGGTCCCATTACATGTGAGCCCACCGATCAAAATCAATGGTGGAGATCCTTTCTCCACCCAAATGCAAGGTCTAGATGACCCTATTTATGCAAGGAAAATAAACATCATGATGGGGTCCATGGAGAATAACCCCATCATGGAATGATCATGAGCATCAGGGTGGGTCATCGGCCACATCTAGGGTTCAAAGTGAGATCCATACCATCAATCGGTAGGCCTCACTTGGTCAATCATAAAAAAAATAAAATTTATGCCTATAGAAACATCCACCGTTTGATCTTCTTGGTTCGATGGAATGTCGATCTCCTTGTGTCTTACTTTGATGGAAGGTGATGAGAAAGGAATGGCTAGGATAATGGATCTTGGGAGAGGAAGTGGGCCACACGACACACACCTTCTCTCTTGAAAATGCTTGGACGTCCACCACTTTGGTTGCTTGGAATTTGTGCAGAGAAAGAGAGAGAAGGGGTTGTAAGGAGAGAGAGAGAGAGAGAGAGAGAGAGAGAGAGAGAGATGGGTGATGGATTGATGGATGGGAGTTGATAGGTGTACTTGACATGTATGGGTGTGTAAGAGAGAGGGTGAGAGAGTTGACTTTGGGATTACTCTTGTACTTGATATAAGGTGATTGATTGATTGGTTGAGTGATTGATTGATGAGACGTGTTGTAGAGATTCTCTTGGGATTGCAAACGTGCCGTGTTTTTCTTAAATTGAACACCGGCCCACATCTTCTGGCCAGGGTATCGAATCGGTGTATAAGACACGGCGTCAGAACCGCGGTAACAGTACAGTCGTAATGGTACAAGTCTCAGATTAAACTGACTCAAATCTATGAGATACGACTTAGGGTTGCGCACAACTACCGATTACAGATCGTGAGTCACCGAAATTCGACCGGGAGGACCACGGAAGCCTATGGAACAGTACGAGCTAGGATATGGGTCGTACAGCTCTCCCCTCCTAATAAAAATTTTGTCCTCAAAATTTAAAATACAACACAACCAATACAGAGCTCACTAAGGGACCTGTCCGAACACAACATGGCAACATTATCAAACACCTAAGAGATGGGGGCAACGTCTGCGAATCTCAGCCTCCTGCTCCCAAAATGCCTCATCAACACTACGATTGTGAGGCCCGTATCCAAGACCGTACCATTCCGTAGGCTTTCACGGTCCTCCCGGTCAAATTTCGACAGCCCTCGACCTGTACTAGATGTTTGCACACGATCCCAAGCCGAGTCCTGCAAATCCGAGTCGGCTTGACCCGAAACTTGTACCCTAATGACCGCGCCGTCGTCGCTTTTCCAATGCAGCATCTCGCGTGTTGATACGATACCCACGCCAGGAGATGTGGGCCCGTATTCATTGCGAAGAAACGCCACATGTTACGAATTTCGAGAAAATCTCTACAACCCGTCACATTAATCAAGTCAAGTACATCCTCCATACCCCAATGCCACCTCACCCTATCCCAAGTACAAGCACTCATTCTCACTTTTCCCTAAGTTAACTCTTTCTCTCCCCACCCATTCCACCTTTCCACAAATTTCAAACTAACCCATGCCTTCCCATCCCCATTTCTTACAACACCCAGTCCATCCACCTCTTTTCAACCATCACTCCCCTCTCTCATTTCTATCTTCATTCTCCAAATTCCCAAGAGCAAGCAACCCAATGTCCAAGTTCCATGGGAGAGAACTAGTGTGACCCACCTTCCTACCATCCAATCCCAATGATCATCCTAACCATTAAAATGCATCCCTTGGAGCTCTAAAACACATCGGTGGAAGGAGGAGTCCATGATCAAAGGTGGGTGTGCATCATCTTGAATTTTAATGATTTGAGGGCCCACATATGGTGGGACCCATCTTGATGTCTGCATTGTATTGGGAGGGACCTCTCTCTCTCTCTCTAATTTTATGGCCCACCTTGATGTATGTTTCGCTTCCACGCCGCCCACCAAATAGGGCCACCGCCATCCAGCATTTGCACTTGCTGCCTATCCTGGATCGCACCCTAGATGAAAGGAAAATACAAATATCATCTTGGTCTTACAAGCTAGTGGGTCTCACACGTTTGGACTGATCTTAATGTATGTTGTGTTTCCACACCGTCCATCCAAATGTGAGTCCTAACAGGTGTGTATCCCACCATGATGCATGGTTTCATCCAGTCGTCCATTGACCAGGGGTGTGGAGCCCACGTGATAGATGTATTGTATATTCACCGCCCTACAGCACCTGCTGCTGGAGGGAAAACGTAAATATCAGCTTAATTCCAAAAGCAGGTGCGTCTCACTCATGTGGGCCCTACCTTGGTGTACGCATCTGATCCGCACCGTCCACCCTTTTTCTCAACTCATTTTAGGCGTTGAGCCAAAAAATGAAGCCAATCCGAATTTCTGGTGGGCCATAATGTGGAAAACAGCGGTTTCATGTGATTTAAATCGATAAGGCCCGCTGTGATGTTTCTATACGCTGAAAAATATTGCATATTGGACTCGTTAGACCTGTAACGAGCCGGGGAGACGAATAGTCGGTGTGGATCTTCTTGATGTGGGCCCCATTTAAGCAATACTAAACAAAAAAATACAAGATAACTGACGATGTTGCTGCCAGCGTCCAGAGGACACTACAGCAAGCATCGTTCGCTGCTTGGTTTGGGTGTAGGATTAGTGGCCCCCAGCACAAGCCCCAACTTGAGGCATGTTGAACATCAACACCGTCCATTTGATGGGTCCCCTTTAACCATGAGGATATCCCAAAAATCAGTCGTACATGGGAACTCAAGTGGTCCACATCACGTAGCAGTAGGGGATTGAACGTCTACCATTAAAGCCCTTTTTGGGTCACAGAAGTTTTGGATCTATATGAAATTTGTTTTCCCTCTTAATTCTTGTCTTTATGACCTTATGAACTGATTGGATGGAAAATAAGCGCTATGGTGGACCCCACGTGGGACCCACCTCTGTTTGATGGATTGGCTGGTCCACCACGCACCAGTTAGGTAGCTGTGTATTGACGTCAGTAGGTCCGTGGGACCCTAATCATGATGTGTATATCCCTCCATCCATGGTAGATGGGACCCACCTTGATGTATGGGTTTTGTCCCCACACCGTCCATTTGTTTTATATCCAGACCATCCGTCTGATGGACGGTGGGCTAGCACACTTAGTTGCCTGAATGTGAATACGTCAGTAGTCCAGTGGGTCCCATGCATGATGTATGTGTTGTTAATCTGCACCGTCCAGTTGTTTGGACAGTGGATACCACCATGACATTTGTGTTTTATCCTCACCGTCCATCTTGACAGTGGGATCCACCCTGTTGTATGTGTTTTAACCATACCGTCCATTTGGGACGTGGACCCACCACTGATGCATGTATTACATCTGAACCGTCCATCCATTTAGCAATTCATCTCAAGGCTTGAGACTAAAAATAAGACAGATCCAGTTATTAGGTGGACCACACTACAGAAAATAGTGGAGTTAAACGTCTACCATTGAAACCATCTTTTTTTTGGATTACAGAAGTTTTGAACCAACATGATATTTGTTTTTCCTCTAAATCTAGGTCTTTTTGACCTATTGGGTGGGAAATAAACCCTATGGTGGACCCACTAGAATTTTAATAGTGGGAACCACTGACACCATTGTTATGTATGGTATGGTCCAGTTGATCCTTTAGATATGATTCATTTTTTAAAAAAATAATGCTCTAAAGTGATCTCTAAGAATAAATGAATGGTGAAATTGGTTTGGACCCATACGTATCGGCCCATTTGAATTGGCCCCATTTGATTCGGCCCACTGATTCGGCCTATTTGATTTGGCCCATTCGACTTGGCCCATTTTATTCGGCCCATTTGATTCAACCCATTTGATGTAATTGAGGCCCATGATGATGTATATGAGGCCCTTGTGCTAGGCCATGGGCCCCATATACGATTGACCCTATGAGCGCCACTCCTTGGGAGCAATGTTGGTTAAAGGTCCACATTGATGGGCAATGATGGTTGAATGTCCACATTGTGACCTTCCCTTAGGCCTTGTTAGGCCCATTCTCATCATCTTTAGTGGGTCAACTCAAACGATTGGGTCCCATTGATATTGCTTGATCCACCATCAGCCGTCCACCTATGGGCCCCGCCTTGCGTCGAGGACGATTCTGATTGTCGAGGCCGATTCCGATTATCGAGGCTAATTCTGATTATCAAGGCCGATTGTTGAGGCCTAAAGTGATGTAATGCGGCCCGTATTTGAGGTCCATTGTGAAGTGTATTCAGGCCGTGTTTAAGGCCCAACATGATGTATATGAAGCCTATGTGATGAGGCCCATCGTGGTGCATTTGAGGGCTAGGCGATGGAGCCCATTGTGATATATATTAGGCCCATGTGAGAGGCCCATTGTGATGTGTATTAAGCTCTTGAGTAAGACCCATAGTGTTGTATATTAGGCCCTTGTGTGAGGCCATGGGTTCATTATATGTTAGGCTCTATGTGGGCTATTCCTTGGGGGTAATGTTGGTTAAATGTCCACAATATCGAGGCCGATTGATTGATGCCGGTTATTGATACCGATCATGAGTATGAGACAGCATAGCATCATGATACATGCCCATACGCATTATCTGCATGTTTATTATGAGATATACCCAATGTTTGATACATGCCTATACACATTATCTGCGTGTTTATTATGAGATGTGATTGACCATTTCATATGCCATAGTACAGCTGGTTTATAAGACTCCCTGATAGGTGGAGTTATCCCACATAAGCGCACGGTATGCGTAAGATTGATGCATGATTGGACTACATGACTCATGCATCTTGCATTGTGTGATTGTGATTATCGTATACCCTAGTGACATCAGGGCTATGACCTCTACATGCATGACATGGATGACTAGATAGGACACTGGAATGTTTGGATTCGAGCATCTGGGCACTTTGGATATCTGTGGGTGAAAGTCCCTAAACCTCCAAGGCCAAGAGACACCCCTAACGTCGAGACCGAGTGGATATGTAAGCACCCGAGCGCCGAATACTAGGAGGCAGCGTCTCCCACTGTATCGTGGTCGATTGGGAGGGGGTGTGGCCTTACCTACCCGAGAGAAGGGGGTATAGCTAGGCTGAGTTTAACCAACTAGTGAATGGGTCTGCTATCGACGTGCCGGGTAGATATTGGCTGACTACTAGCTAGGCGGATAGTGAGGTCTCTTCTACTTGCATGGTCGCACGTCAATGGGTGGTGATTGCATGTAGATTGTACTAGACCCCAGTGATGATCCCAGAGATGTACAGTACTGATACATGGACTTATTGAGCAGGAGTTGTGTATTCATTTATTCATTCACTATCCACTCGGGCTAGTGGTCCGCAACTTAATTGCTATGTGTACCTTCGCAATAGCCAGGATTTCGGTTGGGGTGTGCGACTAACCTGAGGTCAGGAGTTTACCACATTTAGTCTAACTATCTAAGTTTAGGTATGGGACTGGTTTAAATAGAAGTCCCTTGTGGTGGATTCCATAGCTTGCGATACTACATACTACCATCCCGACTCCACTCTACAGCTTGGTCATTCCATTCGCACCACATATTGCATATTACATTACATCCTCGGCATATAGCATTTTGGGATGCTATGTTTCTGCATTTATATGACCTAGATGAGGCTGATGATATTCATAGCTCTTCCGAATTGCATAATTGCACCCTCGATATTTGATATCTGGTTCATTATGTTTCCACATTACGTAGCCGATTTACATTATTTTCTTAGTATATGACATTGGCTTACTATGTCTTTTCATCATATATCCTGGATGAAGTTGATGATATTTTATAGACTTATCAGTATTTCCACTTACTCTGCTATCATATGATTCACGACCTTGTCGTAGCAGCGTTGAGCTTGGAGCATGCAGCGGACTTTTGGAGCTTTGATTTTTTATATATGTATTCCCCTTTCAGCACTATATTTAAAATTTTATATTAGTGGATATGTGATGATGATGTTGTTCTTATGATTTGATATACTTGTGGTTATGTTTCTTATGAGATAGATGTACTTTAGAAAATCCTCCTTGTAAGATCCCAGGATAAAAAATCTGGTGCATGCGCGCTAGGAGCCGAGAATGGGGTACTACAGAGGTTGTCGGCACCAGATTCGGTGATCGGAAATTTTGTGAGCCTGGTTTCCGAGTTTGGGGTGTGACAACGTTAATCCAACTGGACCTCAAATCCTGGATCAGAAACAATCGAAGCTGGAATACTATACAACCTCACAATCTCAACGGTATAGAGCTATATCAGAAAATGTTTAAGTTATTCGAACTCGGGGATCTAACTATTCTAAGTTCTCAACAATCATAGAGTGAAGGGTAGCTATCAGCAGATATGTGATGTTATCCTTAAGTATTCCCAAGTTATGCTCTGATACCAACTTCTGTCATGCCCCAAATTCGAAAAACGAGCTCACAAAATTCTCGATTACTGAATCCGGCGCCGACAGCCTCCGTGGTGCCCCATTCTCGGATCCCGACACTCATATGCCAGATTCTGATATTATGATCCTACAAGGAGGATTTTCAGTATGAATTTTTTTTTTGGTAATAGAGCATAACCACAAGCATAACCAAGACACAAAACAATATCATCACCACATATCCACTAATATAAACATTTGAATACAATGCTGGAAGGGAAATACATATGTATAAAAATTAAAGCTCCAAAAGTCCGCTACACACTCCAAGTTCAACGCTGTTGCGACCTAACGCCACCTGCACGCATCTATCATGCATAAGCTTATAGAAAGCTTAGAGGTTGATGAAAGTGTGTGTAAGGTAAGTGTCAAGTATACAATAAAGCCCATAAATCATACATCATCGGAATAAGAGAAAATACTGACAAGATCATGAATCATATGATATCAGAGTAATCAGAAATATACTGGTAAGTCCTTGAGTCATATAATATCAAAGTACGCAATGCAGATCATAATGAGCCACATATCATATACTGCGGATGCAATTCAATATGCAGATCCTGCCAAGTCCGTCTAAGCCATATAAGTGCAGAAACATAGCAATCTAAAATACCATATGCTGTGGATGACAAGCAATATGCGATGTGAATGAAATGACCAAGCTGGAGTGAAGTCGGTATGATAGTACGTAGTATCGCAGGCTACGGGGTCCATCACAAGGGAATTTTATCCAAACCAGTCCCATACCTAAATTTGGATAGTCAAACACAATGTGGTAAACTCCTTATCTTAGGTTAGTCACGCGCCCAATCGAAATCCTGGCCATTGCGAAGGTGCACATAACAAATAGTTGTACACCACTAGCCCGAGTGGATAGTGAATGAATGAATGGATGAGTCAAGTGCTGAGTACGCAACTCCTACACAGTAGCCTACCAGCACAGTAGCCCACCAACCACTAGTAGCTCGCCCAGTGTGGTAGCTCGCCCAGGCCTCAGCCCCGCCCACATCAGCATCCACCCATGTACACCTGCCCACATGTGTAATAGTGACGGGGTGTCATAATATCATGTCAGTCCTCATATCAAGTCCACATATCAATACAGTTCATCTGTGGGATCATCACCGGGGTCTAGTACACTTCACACTGACTGCCGCCTCCCTAGCTGCACAGCCCAGCGAGTGGAAGAGACCACACTATCCGCCTGACCAGTAGTCTGCCAATACCTACCACGCTCGTCGATAGCGGACTCATTTGCGAGCTGGTCAAACTTAGCCTAGTTACAGCCCCCCTCACTCAGGCGGATAAGTCCACAACCCCTCCCAACAGACCACGAAACAGTGGGAGACACGGCCTACTGGTATCAGGCACTCGGGCACTCATGTATCCACTCAGTTTGGACGTTAAGGCATCTCCTGGCCTCGGAGGTTCTGGAACTTTCACCCAAGGACATCTTAAGTGCCCGTAGTGCTAGAACCAAGTTTTTCCGGTGTCCCATCTGGCCATCCATGATGTGCCTATGGAGATCACGACACTGATGTTGCTAGGGCGTATAATGATCATGTCACACATATGCGAGATGCATGAATCACACAGTCTAGTTATGCAGCAATCCTGCGCATATCGCGTGCTCATGTGGGTAACTCTTATTAGTGAGTCCCATGAATAGTCTACCCAATGGCATATGCTATGATCAGTCACTACTTATATCAAACATACATATGATGCGTATGGGCATGAATCTTAGAGTTATACTAAGCATGTTATAAGGTGATGAACTATCCTCACAACGAAGATGGGTCAAGATGGCCTACACACAACAAGTATGGGCATATCAATGGGCCCTAAGGAGAGTTATAATGCGAACATTTAACCAACATTATTCTTACAATGTGGACGTCAAACCATCATTGCTCCCAAGGCATAGCCCGCCATAAACATCATTACATAAACTGTGGTGGAATTATACATTGCAATAGACCTTAAGTACATCCCATTGGGCCTCGACCCATGGGCCTCCGATACATCAAATGGGCCTCATAACATGGGTCTCATATATATCAAGGTGGGCCTCAATGGATGAGCCATAACTATATCAACATAGGCTTAATCATATGGGCCTCGTATATGTACCAAGGTAAGCCTCAATGGACATCCACAAATAAATCAAGATGGGCCTCATACATCCCCAAAAATCATATTGGAGGATCATTTGGACCATACCACAAATAGTAATGAAGATAATAATTTTCATGGTTAAATAAATCACAAGGCCCACTATAAAGTTTATTTTCCAACCAATCTAATCATAAGGTCATAAAGACTTGGATTAAGAGGAGAAAACAAATATCATACAAATCCAAACCCTGTAGCCTAAGGGTTTTAATGGTGGAGATTCAAACTCACTGTTTTTTGTAATGTGGTCCACCTGATCCTAGATCTATCTTATAGTTAGTCTCAAGCCTTAAGATGAGCTTTCAAAATAATTGGACGGCTTGGATGCAACACATGCATCATGGTGGGTCCCATAGATGGACGACGCGGATGAAGTATGTGGGACACAGAACTTGGTGACGCCACTACAGCAGCAGTTATGCAGCTGGAGTGAGATATACCAGCTGTCCCACTCACACACTTGGGGACGATGTGGGATAAACACAACATCAGTGGGTCTCACCATAACTTTTATTTTCCATCCAATCTATTAATAGGGTCACACGGACCCGGATAAAGAGGAAAAACAAATTTCATAATGGTCCACAACTTCTGGGACACCCAAAAGGGTTTCAATGGCAGACGTTCAATCCCACTGTTTTCTGTGACGTGGGCCACCTAAGTTATGTACACGGCTGATTTTTGGGGTGGTCCGCTGCCCTAAGGGGGCCCATCAAATGCAAGGTGTTGATGTTCCACACACATCATGATGGGGCCCATGGCTGGGACCCACGTCCCTAGCCAGTTCACGCGGCCACAGTGCAGGACGCTGCCACGTCCTCTCACGGTCAGCAGCAGCAGGCGCTGCTGCTGCTCCCTCTCTCTCTCACATATATATATATATATATATATATATAATTTTTTTATGTTTTCTTGAGGTTTTTCATAGGTGGTACCCGCATCAGGGGAATCCGACCCATCCATTGGTTTCTATGGCTCAAGACCGACTAAATGAGCCCAAAATGCGATGTGTTTTGGTGAATAGAAAAATTAAGGTGGGTCTTAACTGATTTAAACGGTAGAAATCACAGTTTTCTATGGTATGGCCCGCTTGATTATTGGATCGGCTTCATTTTTCAGCTCAACGCCTAAAATGATTTAGGGAATGGGATGGACGGCATGGATTAAAGCTATACATTAAGGTGGGGCCTGCACGGGTGGTCCACCTAAGGTTTGAATCAAACTAATATATATATTATTATATATAATATTTTTTTTCTTTGTTATCTCGTCAGTACACCACACTGACAGTTCACACTTTATTGTGCAGCCACGTCCAGCGTCCCTGGACACTGGACGGTTTGCATGCAACACATTTAAGTGGGCCCCACCAACAGACGAGCTATCCAGGTGGGCCACCAAATGGTTGATGGCGTGGATAAAACATACATCAAGGTGGGGTACATCCGAGTGGGTCGCACAGCCACATCGTCACACACAACCAAAGTGAAAGAGAGAGAGAGAGAGAGAGAGAGAGAGAGAGAAACTGAGTGATGGAGGGACCCCGGTACTATGGGCCCTCCCTTCCATACATCACAACTTTTATCCAGTGGGTCCCATTACATGTGGGCCCACCGATCAAAATCAACGGTGGAGATCCTTTCTCCACCCAAATACAAGGTCTAGATGACCCTATTTATGCAAAGAAAATAAACATCGTGATGGGGTCTATGGAGAATGGCCCTATCATGGAATGATCATGAGCATCAAGGTGGGCCATCGACCACATCTAGGGTCCAAAGTGAGATCCATACCATCAATTGGTAGGCCTCACTTGGCCCATTATAAAAAATGAAATCTAGACCTATAGAAACACCCACCGTTCGATCTTTTTGGTCCGATGAAATGCCAATCTCCTTGTGTTTTACTTTGATAGAAGGTGATGAGAAAGGAATGGCCAGGATAATGGATCTTGAGAGAGGAAGTGGGCCACACAACACACTCTTTCTCTCTTGAAAATGCTTGGACGTCCACCTCTTTGGTTGCTTGGAATTTGTGAAGAGAAAGAGAGAGAAGGGGTTGCAAGGAGAGAGAGAGAGAGAGGAGAGAGAGAGAGAGATATGGGTGATGGATTGATGGATGGGAGTTGATAGGTGTACTTGACATGTATGGGTATGCAAGAGAGAGGGTGAGAGAGTTAACTTTGCGGTTGCTCTTGTACTTGACATGAGGTGATTGATTGATTGGTTGAGTGATTGATTGATTGTTTGAGTGATTGATTGATGAGACATATTGTAGAGATTCTCTTGGGATTACAAACTTGCGGTGTTTTCCTCGAACTGAACACGGGCCTACATCTCCTGGCCAGGGTATTGAATCGATGTGTAAGACGCGGCGTCGGAACCGCGACGACGGTGTAGTCACAAATTAAGCCGACTCAAATCTACGGGATGTGACTTAAGGTCGCGCGCAACTACCGATTACAGATCACGAGCGGCCGAAATTCGACTGGGAGGACCGCGGAAGCCTACTGAACAGTACAGGGTAGGATACGAGTCTTGCAGCAAGCTTACTGGAAAATTCTTTTGATTTATCGATGTATCGACACTGCCATCGATATCATCGACATTCAAATTCCGATGATATCGAGTGTGCCTCGATCATTCTTTTAACCTAAAATATTTCAAAGGTAAGTCTCTCTCATTTTTTAAATGTCGAGGAATCGAACATCGTGTCAATGAAATCGAAGTTCAAAATTTAATGACATCGACGCATGTTTGATTTCCTCGATCAGCCGACAGAAGGTTTTAAAAGCATTTGACATTTGAGTTTGTGTCATCGAGCGGTCAGTCGATGCGATTGAGAGTATACGCTCGATGATATCAACCCTGCTCGATGATATCAAACTCTGTAGAAAATGTGACCATTTTATATCCGTTGGAACCTTCTGACTATTTAATGAGAGCTTGCCCTTGGTTGTTGGGCGGAGAAAAGAGAGTGATTTTGTGTGCTTACCCCTAGATCATATACCCTAAGCCTTTTCTCTCATGGGAGTTCATCCTCCAATCCACCCTCATCATTGACAATCAATAGAGTGGATTGGAGAATGAACTTCTACAATCAAGGATCCTCCAGCTACAACCTTAATGACAAATCATTAAGTTGGGATGCCTTAAATGCATAGATGATTGGAATCGCTCTATCACCCTTATAGGAAAACATTCAATAGAGTAGGATTCCATTATAACCTTGACCCAACCCGTCACCATGTATTGGTACATCTTTTGAGTTGCGGATCAAGGAAGCTGAAGATTCTTCATCAAAGGAGGAGATCTTTAACAATGTGCTGAAAGGCACTCATCTGCTTATCTGTAAGTTATTAGAATCTAGAGGACCCTTGTGATTATTTCTTCTGTAGGATTGGGTCTAAGGTGTTTCTCACCCATTGCGAGTCCTCATAGGAGGCCTCCGGCGGGAGTGTATGTGGTGGGTACTTTGTGTTGACCCTTGCTCTGTGGAGAGCATAAACATTAGGTCCATTGTGTAGTTCCTTGACCAGGGTGGTCTAAAAGTTGGGTACTTTGTGTTGACCCTGGCTTGTGGGAGCATAAACTTGTGAGGTTCCTTCAGTGGATCCTTGGCCAGTGTGCCTAAAATTGGGTGCTATGTATTGACCCTTGCTCGTGGGAGCATAAACTGTCAGCCTAGGTGTAGGTTGTACTGGTTAGAGGTGAACCTGATTTAAAACCTCCGGTTTGAGGTGAACCTGTTGTGAAACCTCCTTAGTGAAATCTGGTACACTCAAGGGTCGAGTGCGTTTGCTGGGAGTGGAGTAGACAAGTAGTCGAACCACTATAAAAATGACTATGTTTATGATTGCTATTGTCTTTCATTCCTTATGTGATTATATGCTTTCATATTAATTATCTGGGATCACGTTCCACACACAGTCACATCCATCATAAACTCTGATTCGCTTCTTGTTTATCTTTCAAAGTAGTTTCATGATTGGATCCTCTATTTGGCTTGGAAGCTATTAGAGTTACTTTAAAGGAATCCTGATACATGCTTACTTACTCAGGATAAGATTGATAGGATTTTAAATAAATCATAAAAATATTTAAAAAGTCCTATTCACCCCCCTCTAGGACATATTGGCATATTCCTACTTCAACTAAACCGGTCATTACCGCAATTTCAGGGGGCTACTATTATGGCTAAAAATGGACTGACTAGAGACAAAGTATTGTGGAATACAAAAAGACCCAAGGAAAGCAGCTCAGCTCTAATGCTTGGGTACATCCTCTGCATGAAGATCGATGACTTGACCACAAGCTGAGAACTCGACAAATTACTGATATTGGAAGAAGATCCGATCATAGCCTACTGAACACTTAGCTCGGGATGATTGTATGACCTTGGGCTTTAGATCCTAAGATTAGTTCAGACAATTGACCCCGGGCTTTAGATCCTGAGGTCAGTTCGGATGGTCGACCTCGGACACCAATCCCTTATGTTTCCCGATCACAACCACCCAACCTTATCACTAAAGATCATTCCCGAGGATCTCGGGAAACGGCTGAGAATGACAGTAATGCACGCCTATGATTCAGGGAGCGTTTCTATCTATGTAACCAACTCTAGGTCTATAAATATAGGCCCCACTTACAAAGAAAGGTACGCACTAGTTACACTTAAATCGACTAGACCCAAATTCCTCAAAGGTTCTAACTTACGCATCGAAGGGTCCCTGCCATAGCCAAGGTCTTCTTTGCCATCTTTGTGTTGCAGGTACCTAGAGATTTCATAAGGGCTAACTAGATTTTAGCATTAACATACGTGTTTTCTCTATGCAAGCCCTTCATTTTTTCTGGTTCATATTAGTGCATGAACCTAGAATATGAGGCAGATCCAAATCTCATTTGGACCACACCACAAGAAATAGTGGGGATGGCAACCATTGAAACCTTCCCAAGGCCCACCATAAAGTTTATTTGTCATCCAACTTGTTCATAAGTTCAGACAAGACCTGGATGAAGGGAAAATACAAACATCAGCTTGATCCAAAACACCTGTGGCCCTAATGAGTTTTTAAAGATAAGCATTCAATCTTTACTGTTTTATGTGCGCGGTGCACTTGAGCTTTTTTTTTTTTTTCAAAAGGAGGGATCACACCCCTATATCTTTGATAATATGGATAGAGGATGTACAGCCAAACTTTCAAGTGGGCTCCACAAAAACAACTGGCCTCACCTATCATATCACCTAAATAGAAACCACAAAATGGAAAAGAAGGAATGCTTCCAACCAGCCTCTCCATACTGCCTGAAGACATACCCTGCTCCACAGATCGGGGAGCATTCAGAAGCACAAGAAGGAACCATCCCTCCTCCGTAGATCAGGGTACATTCAAAATTACTGCTAGCTGCTGAAACCTTGCCTGCAAAACAATGACAAGAACTTCTTAGAGTTTAAAGAAATCCTTGCATCTCTGAACCCCCTTAGCCTGAGCACTGCGCCTACAGGAACAGGATAGCAGACAGACCGCTTGTCACCCCAAAACTCCAGAAAGAACATGATGCGGTGCACTTGAGCTTTGTATCTGCCTTGCTCATGCCCTAAAACGAGCTAGAGAAATGAATGGACGGCCTGGATAAATCACATACATCATGGTGGGCACCACAAAGCTTTGACATCAGCTACCTGGCTGGTGTTGGGGTCATCAGCCAAACTGCGCCCAAGAGCAAGAGGCTGGATTGGAAATGAGCCCACTTAGCATTGGGATTGGTTTGGGCTGATCTTCGTGGCTTGTTGGTTGGATGCGGGCTTGGGTTATGCATGGCCTAGCATGACTAGTTTGGCATTGGTGACTGAGATTCGGAGTTCCTAGCTTGAGCCTGACTTGGGTCATGCAGGGCATGGACCTTGATTCATGGGCTAGACTTGGACATGATATAGGCTAGCCCATTTTAGATGCCAGCACATGGGCCGCTCGAACCATGGGTTTAAGACTTGGAAAAGCCTAATGAGTTTCATCCGAGTCAGCTCGAACTTGGTCAGATTTGATCCGGTAAGCCATGCCTAGTCTGAGTTTGATTCAGGTTGTGCAGGAAATGACACGGGTTAATGGTTCATGGGGTGCTGGACTTGAGCAAGCTATAGGTTGGCCCATTTGAAATGTCGGCTTATGGGCTAGGCTTGACCAATGGTTTAAGACTTGGCCGAGTCTGATGCGACTTGTCAGAGTGAACTCAGGTTTTGTTAGACGTGATCTAACTCTATGGATTTTTTAAAGGGAGGCCTCCCTATACTATGTCGTTTTGTATTGCTCGCCACTTCGAATCTAAGGTATGGTCAAACCATCATTTCAAGATTAGCAGCTCACAAAAAATTTGGTTGGAGACATTGGGATTTAGATCCGAGGTAAGGACAGTCACTGTGCGTGTGTGGTAGCATGGAGACATGGGGGGGTGGTCCACAATCGCAAGAAGTTTTAGGCCATCTAAATCATGCAAAAGAAGGGCCTGATCATGAGGATCACCTATCTTGAAAATCCATACACTCATTATATGTGCCTAAGCAATGTGTTTAGTCATGGATTGGCCTTAGATTGATTTCAAAATGGTGTAGCTTATCTGATTAGCAAACTGCGATATTGTTTGTGCCAAATGATCCACACAGCGGAGCCCACTGTTTGCATCATTCAGATGGGATCTTCATGATGGGACCCACTATTCGTATATATGAGAGAAGGGTGTTGAATACTTGAGTTCTAATTGTAAATGCAACTTTTTACTTGGGATCAAATTGACTTGTGTCGCTTAACCAGAGTAACGTAGCACCTTTTTGCTGCATGGGTTGTGTAGAATCAGCAATCCTTCTCTCTCAAAATGTTAGCAAGCATAAATAGCTGGTAAGCAATTGCGTGATTCTTAGCACGAGCAACATTTCAATAGAAGGTTCAAGTAAGATTCGTACATGGGTAGATTGGATAGATTTCTAGTTTTATTTAGTTTCATATTTAATTGAGTTTAAAGATGTTTCCATTTAGAACCAACCGTGTTTAGCAAGCAACAATTGGCATTCTATATTTCTAATTACTAATTAGGTAAGTGTGGCGTGCATTACAATATCTATATATACTAGACTATACATATGGTTTAGAACATGGTTATTTTGATGAAAAGACTTCTTTTTTTTTTTTTGAAGCATGTGATAGGTTAGTTTTGTGGAGTGTGATGTTTCTATACTCTAGTGGTATGATGCCCTGGATATATCCTCGGTGATTATTTCTTTTTTTATTTCCTTCAAGTGAATTTTTTCACAACAGATCAAGTTCGGATTCCAAATATGGTACGTATATTCTGAAATTGTTTAATTCAATTTTGGGCTCAAAATTTGACTTCATAATCTGCCAATTTTGGTATAAAGAAAGTTCTCATGCTTCTTAATGATTCCCAAATCTGGTACATATAAAAATCAAATGATCATATAGACAATATATTCAACTCATGCTTCTTAATGATTCCCATGGGTGGCAAATGAATGGATAGTAAAATGAAAAAGAATAATGATCCAAGTTTAATTAAAAAATGTGTTAATTAAATAGATGTTAACAAAAATATATTGATATAAAAAACCCTACACACACATATACATTTTTTTCAAAAAGAAGAGTATCTCATTAATGAAGCAAATTTACAGACTAAGGCTTTCGGGTGGGAGATTGGGCAAAAAAAACCTGTCCCACCTATCATATCCTATATAGAGGATGTACCCCGACATTCCCTAGTAAACCAACCCCCCCCCCCCCCCCCCCACACACACACACACACACACACACATATATACATATATTAAGAAGACGTTGGCCGATTATGACGTGAGTAATGTTCTCGTTTGGCCTAGAGTGCTGACGAAAACATAAATATTAAAGGAGTTTACTTAAAACTTTTCTTAAGTCAAGAACATACTTTTTAAATTTGGTCAGGACATGTGGATTGTGTTTGAGGTTATTTTGGATATTATTTGACTAAATCTTTATCTTAAATTATTTAGTAGTTTTGCTTGACTAATCTAGTGATTTGTTTTAGCTTTTCATCTTCTTATGCATAACGGAAGATACACATATATCTATTATGATTTGTTTTGATTTTTTCTCTGCTTATGCATAAAATGTTCTGATTTAAATATTAAGAACTACATAGTGGCTTGATCCCAATCTTTCGAACATTGTGTACGTAGGCAGCCGTTCATACTAGACTGTATCGGTGCAACCACAAATTTCCTTTTTTTCCCTTCTTGTAGTGTGTATGCATTTTCATTAGGACTACTTGGCAGAAAGAGTGAGGCAGATGTAAGTTCTCAAAACCATAAATCAACTTGAATCATTATACCTTTACCGCTTCATTTATATGTTGTTGTTAGGGTCAGCTTCTAACTCCTCAGAACCCGCTCTGCCGTAAGACATTACGGTGCATAACGGTTCCCGGTAGGTTAAGTTGCAAATTATTATTAAGAGTTGGTTGGATGTCTTTTATTTTTTTGTAAATGTTGTTAATAGTTGGATGGATGATGAATGTATTTGTGAATATAAATGAAAATAAAAAACTTATATATATATATATATGTTATCAATAGAGGATACTTTGTTTAGGGAGACATGAAATTCTTGTAGCTTATGGTATGGTGCTCCAATATTGGTTGTATGTTACTAGTATGTAGTAGATAATACTAGATCCAATATTTTTTGTATGTAGTTAAATTTTTTATCTCAACTACTCTCTCCTGCATGACCCACTTGAGTTTTGGATCTACCTCATTTTTCATCCCATGTTTTAAAATGACCTCAAAAAACATATGGATATAAACTATGTGGAGCCCACTATGGACGTATGTCTTATCTACAACGTCCACCCCCAAATTGGTGGATATGACATTGTTACTGGACGATTAATAATGAATTCAAGCTTCTTTGGTGTTGTTTGGATGCTTGTAAATGAGCCAAGTTGTAACTGATTTACAGGTAAATCGATCTCTTTTTTTCCTGTAAATCAGTTGTAAATGATTTACAACATTTATCCCCATCTCATTTACAAGTAAAAAGTTTGGATTTCATTTACAAGCTCTCTCCATTTACAGCCTAAATAGCTATAAAAATTTTAAAAATCAGCTCTCTGTTATCCAAGCAAATAATCATTTCCTAAAATCATTTATTTACATTTTAAAGCGAAACAGGATAATTATAAATGATTTACAGCTTAATGCCAAACAGGACAGGCTGTGTAAATCATTTATAGCTTAAGCCATTTGCAGGCATCCAAACAAATCTTTTTTTTTTTCCAGATCCAAACTTCAAGTGGACCACAACACAGGAAACAGGGGGAATTGAATGCCTACCGTTGAAAGTTGAAATGAGCCTAGGGCCCACATGGATGTGTAGCTGTCACCCAACCTATTCATAAGGTCACATACATGTATGAAGGGTAAACACAAATATTAGCTTGATCCAAAACTTTTGTGGCCCCCAAGAAGAATTGAATGGTCGGTGTTCAATTTCTCGTTTCTTGTGGTGTGGTCCACTTGAAGTTTGGTTCAAGCTGTTATTTTTGTTTAACCTTTATGGAGTTCTATTGATTTCTTAAATGAGGTTGGGGATTAGCTGCAGCCTTTTGGAGGTCTATTGTTGTTCTAAATGTTATTTCAGCAATTCTTAAAGCATAAAAAAGAAAGATGTTTTCCAATGAGGATTTTCAATGTGACATATAAAAACATCTCTGCATGGCACCACAATCATTTCCTCAATTCCCTCTTTCAACAAGCTACTACTGCTAGTGCGTTTTACTAATAGGCTTGTAAAGTCAAACAACCAATGGCTGAAATACAGTTACCAGAAACACCTCAAAAGCAAGCAATCAACATCAAAGTTCAACCAAATAACATTCCTGAACTCGTATATCACTTATCAAATCATCAGTTCCACATGCGAAAGATAAGAACTTCAAATATACCATCCCTTTCAATTAGAGATCAGGATTGGATTAGCTACACCAATGGAATCAATGTAAACTTGCTCTTAAAATCTATAAGATCACATGGTCTGGCCTGCTTGAGCTTTCTATCAGACTGATTTTCATATCTTCAATTTACCCTGATTTATACCTGATTAACAGTTTTAAAGGAATATAAATACCATGGTAGCCCCATAACAAACCAACGATTGGCATCCCATCCTCATTGTTCTCTGTGGTGAAACCCACCTGAATTGCAGATGTGATTGAATTTTACCCCTATCATGCCTATATCTAGGACACGATGGGCGCCATAGATCTTTTATTTCACGTGGTACCTAAAACAGCAGAAACACATTTTATAAAATGATCAAGGTGCAACTGTAATAAGCTGATAAATAGGTGTTATCTCGTTGCTCAGTAGCCTGAGCCATACACACACCAAATGCCAACATGAAACGTTAGTGGAATAATAGAATCGTCTCCACGTGTATTAAAAATGTCCAGAAGTTCAGATTTCTCTTTTAAAAAGTAAACTCATGTCTTTGTATTAAAATCATTGATGAAAATGGTGAAATTGCTACTGTTATTATTTGAACGATAACAAATCTCATACTTTTTTGAATGCACAAGCTAAACTGGAGATGTGGCTCTCTGTGATTTTTCAATTAGGAAAGGATCTGTGTTTCTTTTCATAAATGTAACCATCACAAATCTAATTTGGTTGGTTGAAATCCAGTACACTTCTTTTTTCTTTTTTTTTTTGAAAGATACTGAATTTTATTAAAGCCTGAAGGGCGCGCGCACACAAACAAAAAAAAAAAAAAGGAAAAAAAAAAAAAATCAAGATGTCCAATCTCTGGTAATTTCCCCTGTTTTTAAACTTGCATATGTGGGAATCAGGATTAAAAATTCAAAACCTGACTCAAACTCAATAGGGCCAGACTTTAAGTTGATTGGAAACTTGGTTAAGTTTTTTTTTTTTTTTTTTTTTTTGAAATTATTCAGCTGAGTTTCTTTTGTGGAGGCTCGTCGTTATTTTTAAGAGCTCATTGAGCTTGTCGAATACTTCAAGTTTTGTATTTTTGTATAGGCATTCTTTTGTTTCTCAACAATATTTTTGTCACATTCTCATACAAGTGCCAAGAACTAAGTGGCATAGCTGTTTGGACCATTACTTTTTATCTCAGCCAATCAGTTCATAGCTCCTAACATGCTTCCCTCGATGCTGCTTGTCACATTAGAACTGGGTGGATGAATTGAGATTCATTGTAATGGCATCTACTTTTGCAAAATGTCACTTGGATATTGTATTGGATTCTCGCTGTAGGAGCTGTAGGAAACAAGCTCCATTAGTGCATTCTTTGACATTACCTAAGTTGAATCATTCCAGTGATTCATGGTTTGCTCATATACTACAATTTGAGCATTGTATCATGTGTCTTTCATTTAGGCCATGTTTGGATAAGTGGAATCCAAGGCAACAGAAGGGAAAAATAAATAAATAATTATCCGATGATGATTTCCATGAGAACCATTGAAACATGGATTCCAGTTTTGAGTTCTTGTTTGTGTAGCAAGTGGAAATCCCATATTCCTCTCACAAAATTCATCTAGTTTTTGTGCTAAGAATCCAAATAATGGAACTGTAATGATTTCTTGGTAGAATCCCACCCTTTTCTTTGCTATTCAAACAACATGAATAGTCACTTCCAAGGAAAACCCGTTTCCACTATTTGGCATGGAATCCATGGTTTCCAAACATAGCCTTACTCATTCTCTTCATGTTCATCATGATGTTATTGTACGTTGTATTATAACAAAATATAATTTAACGGTCTGTCCTTAACTTTCATGCTTCTAGAGTAACAACCTCTTTGCGCTATTCTTGGATGAAACAATGATCCATTCATGCGCTATATTTAAGGTGTGTATCACTTCCTTGCAAAACCATCTTTATTCAATTTAATCCTTTATTTCTAGTATGTGATAGGTGCAATTTATAGGATTCTAACTTCCATGTTTGAACCATCTGAAAGAGCGAGGATGAAGATTTAAAGGTTGCACAACTACGGAAAATCTCTCCTAATTGGAAAGTTGAGGCCCTTATCACCAACTATTCTATTTAAATAGTATTTGGATGGGTTTCCATCTATTACTTTCTTATCTGACTTTATCTGTAATTTTCAAAATGATCCAAGCCAGAATCAATGCCGAGCACAAAATTCTTGAGATTGGTTGTGGTTCGGGAAGCCTAGCTATAGAGGTTGTCAAGAGAACTGATTGTAAATACACAGGCATCACATTGTCTGAGGAGAAGCTGAAATATGCAAAAAGGAAAGTGAAAGAAGTTGGCTTCCAGGTAGTTTATTTTATTCAAAATTCTATTTACAAATTTGTGATCTCAATGAAAATGGATTACTAACCAAATGCTCAAAGATTGATTAATCCCTTTATTTTATTTTATTTTTAGTTGTATTTAAGTGGAATCTAGAGATGAAGAATACTCAAGGATACTGTTTTCTTGAAAATCAATCTTCCAAGACTGCCAAATATTTGAAAGTTGATTTTATAAGACATGTTTGGTTGACATTCTAATTTTAATTAATTTTGTTTTCAGGACAAGATAAAATTCCTTCTATGTGACTATCACCAACTGCCAAGCTCTCAGAAATATGATAGGATTATATCATGGTGATTTCCCAGCAACTGTTGAAACTCCATCAGCTTTTAATAGGCAGAATTAAATTGCATTGCCCAATTGGTGAACTTCTTTTCTTTTTTTTTTTTCTTTTTTTTTTTAAAATTGCAGTGAGATGATAGGAGTTGGCCATGAATACATGGAAGAGTTCTTCGGTTGTTGCAAATCCATTTTGGCTTAAGATGGTTTGTTTGTCCTACAGGTTATATATTGTCTATTATAATTTTTCTTAATTATGGTTTGATTTGAATTATCTGATCAGTTAAAAATCATCAATCAATCATAAATGTCTTAAAACAGCCAATCTAACCCTATTAGTTGAATGGTTCCCAACATGAACATGCCCTATCTCAAGTCCAAGCCAGTCCACTCATTGGGTGGGCCACACATATGTTGAATATAGACCACTACTCATATATTATCTAACTGTCAATCTTTCTCATACAAGTGTTGGCATGTTGGCATGGTGCCCCTTCCACCCCTTCCTATCTCACTCCCCTTTCAACAAATGACAAATTTAGAATAATGAAAAGAAAGGTGTACATGTAGTAGTCCATTCAAATGACCCCACTTAGGCCATTTCCTCTTTATTGAATTGAGTTGTTACCACTTTTGTGAATGGGATTCTTATTAAACAATCATGTGAATTATTTTTTGAATGACTATCAGGTGTAAGATTCAAAAAATAAAATAAAACATTTGACGATATATTTTTTTAATTCACAAATATCTTAGTGACGGACCAAATCTGTCACTAATTTCTAAACATTGAAAATCAACGACAGCGCTCTACTCATATTAGCGATGGACCTTGTCCATCACTAATATTTTTAATGATGACATTGGATTGGGTTTTTTGAATTACATCGACGGATTTTTTATTTTTTACGACAGACCTTATCCATCGCAGATTAAATGATGAATTTTTATCCATCCAAAAAATGACCTAGTAAACAGCGACAGATGAAATCCGTCGTTTACTTAGTTTTACGACGGATTTGGTCCGTCATAAATTCACAATTTTGGCATAGTGACATACTTCTACCGTAGGTAGGAATAGGCAAGGCCCGCATCTACTCAATGAGTAGGCTTCCACTAACGGGGGCATCAGGTAATGAATTTACCAGGAGACCAAACTACTAGTACTCTACTAATAATAAAAGTTGAGTTGGATCTAGATTCAGTTCAGGTAGCTCTACAGTGAGTCTAATGCTCTTCGATGTGGCTAAGGCTTTTTCACCAGTAGAATATTTGTAGCAGGCTCATTGTTGGTTCAGGTTTTCATTGTTTCTGATGCAGCTATGGGCTGAGATCATGCCAAAAGCTCTCCTCCTGACCTGAGGTTGTGGTTCAGAATAAGCTGTCAGATGGGAACATCCTGTAGTTAAAAAAGAAGAGGATGGTTAGAGAATTTTGTACATGTTACCTAGAAGAAGCATTAGTGTACAACTTCAAATAGAGAAATTCAACAAAACACAAGGGGTTTTCAGCTTGTGCAAGTGGGTCCTCTAGTTCTTGATCCAAAATGTCGATTTGATTGTCAATAGTCGGGAAGGTCCATACAATGCACCAACTATTCAAATAGTACTCTTCCAGATGTGAATTTCCTCCTACAATTAGTGACAATCAAATGGGTCGTCACGAAAGAAAATGCAGCAGCAGTCCATATTTGACCAAAGCAAAAGTTTTAACTGCTAGGATCTTTCTATATGGGGCAGTGGAGCATTTGAATCAACGATGGACTAGGCTCCACTTGTCCAAACTAAAAACCAAAGCGCACTGTAGAAACTGCCTATGATGCATTGTATAATGAATTAGAAGAAAAGAATGTCTGTAACAAATAGTATTTATACTATTGTATACCAAAAGCATAAAGATGGGCACATTTACTGTGGAAGGGGTGAAAATGAAAAGTGCAAGTGCCATTGAGAAGATGAAGAGTTGATCTACTACACACACAGCCAACGTGGCATGGAAAGACCACCACTAACAAGGCATGGAAAGAAATCAAGATGGTTTATTCATCAAGTGGGCCACATTTGTAGAAGAAGTAGATGCTTAAACAGAAGATGGTGAATGCTCTATGTTTATGACTTTGAGAAAGAGGAAATCTATACTCTTTTTAAACATAGCCTTTGAATCCAAAAGGAATGAGAAATTTTCTAAAATGAGCAACATTAATGAATTGAATGTTGAGTACAATTTATTTGATATGATTATATAAATAAAAGACGTCTTATGTTCGCAACTTGACATGAAATGGGACACTTTTCATAAATAGTATAAATTACTAAAAATAATAATAGTGTCAATATTACTAAAACTCATAAACAACTTTTAGATGATTAAAACAAAGACTCTAGATCACAAGTGGACTCTTAAAACCCTAAAAGTAAAAAATGAAACTTACCAAAAAGAATATATTCTGACTTAAAATCTTAATTTGACTGCTAAAGTGAAACCTTTGGGAACGAATAATCCTTGATTGGTTGTCAAAGGCATAAAACCATACACATGTGAAATGGATAACTGGTCGCATAGTAATAATCGTTGGAAGCTATCATGCACGTTCAAGCTGTTTTAGTGATCGGGCTGAACTTGTGTGATTCTTGTCCTCCATTGAATCATCATTTATCTGCCTTACATCAATGTATGTGTTACTTAACAAGAGAGTGTAGACACCATGATGGAAGAGGCGAAGCCACCATTCGTCGATGACATCATGCGCTCAGCCCTCCCTCTAAGGTTCCGAATGTCACTCATCACATCATACTCAGGCTTTAGGGATCCCACTAAGCATTTAGAATCTTTCATAGAATGGATGGAGCTATAGTCAGCATCTTGGCCAATTATGTGCCGCCCTTTTGCCCTAGCTTTAACAGGGGTGCGGAGCTGGTACAGGCAGCTAAAGCCATAGTCAATTAGTTCATTTTCCGACCTCAGCAAGGCATTTCTGACGCAGTTCATTGTTGGGAAGGAACGGAGGAAATCGTCCACCCACCTGCTCATTATCAAGAAGAAAGAAGGAGAAACACTAAAGGATTACATTGTGCGGTTCAATGGAGAGGCAGTATAGGTGGATGACTACTAAGAACAAATAGCCTTGACCACTATGATAGCCGAACTCAGAGAAGGAAGGTTCCTCTTTTTGATAGGCAAGAATCCTCCAGCAACCCTTGGCAAACTCATGAACCAAGCACAAAAATACTCCAATGCTGAGGAGCTTTTCAATTCTCAAAAGTTACTTGAGATGCCGGGAGCTCGGCCAAGGACAAAAAGCGAAAAGAGGAAACTCCATCCCATGCACCCTCTAAAAGAAGAAGGGACAAGGACCCGGTGAGAGGCCAACAATTGAGCAGGCAACCTAAGAGTAGATTCAACTCATATACCCTTATTAACACCATGTTCGAGCAAGTCCTTTTTGAAGTACGGGATAAGTGATTACTGAAATGGCCTGACCCGATAAAAACCGATGTAAAATCTCTCACCTAAAACCCCTTAATACTACTAGACCCAAATTCTCAGCCTGACTTTGGCATCAGAGGGTCCCTTGCTCTTGCCAGGCTCTCCTTTATCTTCTTCCTGTGCAGGTACTCCAAGGTCTAAAAAGGGTGGACCAGATTTTTGCATAACAATCATCATCAAATTTCTTCATATTAGGGCCATGGGTGTGTGGCCCAACAAATCAATGGTTGTGATCTATATAAATATTTCCCAAGTGTATGGTGAGGAAGGCAGTTCACGGAGAACATCTGCGCAGTTGCATGTGGTAGGGTCATTTCTTTACAAGGAAATTGCAAATTTGTCCCTATTGAGAGAAACGATAACTAAAATCTCCCAGAATCACCAACCAAACCAGCCACTATAACCATTGTTGAATGGTTCAGATGTTTAGGAAATCAGGGTTTTTGTAAAGTGCATTCTCAGGTGTAATAATAACTATTAGGTTCCTAAAATGGTTAACGGTGGCAATGGTAGAGACCTGCCTAGCCTAACTGGATTTGAGTCAGGCTTGGACCTTTAGCTTAGCATGTGCACCAGGCATGGGCCTTGCATTTTGGTCCGATCAATTTTCAGACCAGGGTCGGGCTCAAGTCATCTTAACATGGACCGGTACATTTCGTGCGTGCATGTTTCATATCCCACAAGTATGCCATTTTAATTCTTATCAAACAATCCAATCATCTTGAATATAGACCATGATGATTTGGTTCCTGTCTTTTTTTTTTTTTCATGTGAATGAGTAGCCTACTTAATCATCTATTAAGAATATTCAAATGAGAAATATGGATTTTATTAATTTTTGGGTCAGATTGGGTTGGCTTGCACCCATGGGATTAGGCTTGGGCATATTTGGCTAGGCTCATGTTGGGCTTGAGCATCTGGCGTCACGTCTCAAGTGTTGTGCTAAGCCCTGTCTTAACCTTGTCGCAGCCCAAACCAGTTCATTGCCACCTCTACCGATAGTCAACTACCATTTTAGAAGTGGTTGTGTAGGTACACATTCAAAGTTGCAAGTGTATTTGGCATCTTTCGGCTCAGTTCTCATGCATGGAAAAGGTATGAGTGATCCAAGCTGTTACCTTAGTTTTTTTTTATCATATGGGCCAAAAGTGGACACTTATAAAATATTAGAAGTCATTTTTTTAATGAAATGCAAATTTCATTCCAACAGTAACTATTAAACAGCCTAAATTCGTGCAGGCCCACCATTAAAAGGTTGTATACTTGCCTATCGTAAAACTAAGGAAACAAAATTAGCCTTCCCTCAAGCTGCCCAGCCCTACTTTGTCTAAGAACAACAGTCCACGAATGATAGGGGGAAGCTCTCCGAGCGATCGAAACTGCCGGTCCACCTTACCATCACTCCCCAAATGGGCTAGGTTATCCCCAACCGAGTTAACCTCCCTAGGGGTGTGGGCAATGCAAACTTCCATTCTATTAATGAGAGACTTGATCCTTGTTTGCCAATACCACATGGACCTTGAGCATATAGAGGACTGACACCACTAAATTTGAGTTGCTTGCCACCTCTACCTTGGTGATTCTAAAACCCGAACCCTGAGTAAGACCATCAAGATCGCCCTAATCTTTTTCCAAATATTGGAGCCGAAGCCGTACCCAGAAGAAAAAGAAAATAGAAAATCACCTTAGCAATTTCTTCCGACTCACTGAGGACCCTGGTTTCTCATCACTGATCCATCTACGTTTATCTTAACTCAACCGTATTGTGGTCTAGCCTAGTAGAACACTTGAACTTTGAACGTTCACTACACCAAAATGAGCAAACTGGAACGCATAAGAGCTTGGTGTAGAAACGGCTTTCAGCCGTTTCTGATTGGAAACGGTTATAAACCGTACTCCAACTGGTTGCTTCTCTACATTTTTATTTCCACTTTTTTGTTAGTGTGTCTTAATTGAGTGTTGGATCTTCTTAGTTTTTATTATTTTATGTCATGCCCCGAACTCGGAAACCGGGCTCACAAAATTCTCGATCACCGAATCCGGTGCCGATAGCCTCCGTAGTACCCCATTCTCGGCTCCCGGCACCTATACACCAAGTTCCGATCTTGGGATGCTATAAGGAGGATTTCTAATCATCAATTTGTTTTATAATGAGCATAACCATAAGCATAACACACGAACAATAACCACAAGAACACTATCAGAAAATCCACTATGATCAAAAACTTTTGAGTACAATGCATATGAAGGGAAATACAAGATAGTACTAATAACTGAAACTTCAAAAGCTCGATTATACGCTCCTGCCGCTACTGTGCTACTGTTGCGTCCTGGCGTCACCTACATGCATCAATCGTGCATAAGCTTATAGAAAGCTTAGAGGGTGGTGTAAGTGTGTGCGTAGTATAAGCGTGCTCTGAATGCAAGGTCAGAGTAATGCAAAACATGCTGATGAGTACATGAATGCAATCAGCCGTACCAAGGGTATGCGGTGCAAGATATGAATGCTATCGGCCATGTCAAGACCATGCAATGTGAGATGCAGCTCAAGCATGTCAATTAAATGTTAGTACAGTTCTTATTCTGGATAATCACCGAGGTTCAGTACACTCCAAATGGCATTGCCGCTCTCCCAGTCGCACAGTCCAAGTGAGCGTAAGAAACTTCACTATTCGCCTGGCCAATAGTCTGTCAATACCTAACCAGCACGTCGATAGCGAACCTATTCACGAGCTGGTCAAACTCAGCCTAGTATTGCCCCTATCCTCTGGCAAGTAAGGTCACACCCCTTTCCAACCGACCACAATATAGTGGGAACGCTGCCTCCTGGTATTCAGCCCTCGTACGCTCATATATCCACTCGGTCTCGACGTTGGAGTCATCCTTTGGTACCATCGGGTTTTGGAATTTTCACCCAGGGATATCTATGGCGCCTTGATGCTAAAATCAGTATTTTCGGTATCCGATACGGCCATCCACTATGTGCCTATGGAGGCTATGGCCCTGATATCGCTAGGGCATACAGTAACCACAATCACACAAATGCAAGTGCATGAATCACACTATCAGTCATGCAACAGTCCTGCATGTATCACACGCTCATGTAGGGCAACTCCGCCTATCAGGGAGCCCATAAACAATCTTCCCGAGGGCATATGCTATGATCAGTCACTCCTCATATCAAGCATACATATGATGTCTATGATCATGAATCATGGATATATACTAAACATGTTATATAGTGATGGACTCCATTCATAATGAAGATGGGCCTAAACAACCTACACGCTACAAGTATGGGCCTATTAATGGGCCCTAGGGAGAGTGACAATGCGGATATTTAACCAACATCATCCTTACAACGTGGGCATCAAACCATCATTGATCCCAGGGCACGGCCCGCCATAAACATTATTACATAACCATGGTGGAATTTCACATAGTAATGGGCCTCATGTACATCCCATTGGGCCTCAACTCTTGGGCCTCCAATACATCAGAATGGGCCTCCTAGCATGGGTCTCATATATATCAAAGTGGGCCTCAGTGGATGGGTCACAACTACATCAAGATGGGCCTTATCATATGGGCCTCATATATATATACCAAGGTGGGCCTCAATGGACGACCACAAATGAATCAAGATGGGCCTCCATATGGCAAGTGGGCCAAATCACATGGGTCGTATGTATATCAAATGGACCACACCAAAGATAAGTAGTGTTAATGATTTTCCACCATTAAAATTCTCAAGGCCCGCCACAACATATATTCCCCATCCAATCTGATCATAAGGTCCAAAGGGATTTCAATGGTAGACGTTCAGTCCTCACTACGTCGTGTGGTCCGCTTGATAAATAGATCTATCTTATTTTTAGTCTCAAGCCTAAAAATGAACTTGCCAAAAGGGTTGAATGGTTTAGATGCAACACATGCATCATGGTGGACCCCACCGTCCAAATAGTGGACGGTGTGGTGAGAACACATACATCACTGGGGACCCACCGTCCACACCACTGGACGGTGGTGTGAATAAAACACATACATCTTTGGTGGTCCCTGTGTTGAGGGTCAAATATTGCATATCAGACCCTATTTATTGCCTGAATTTACGGACATAGTACTGATTAATGGTTTAAATTAATCGTGTTTTCGATGTAGGATGTATTTAGGAGCTTAAACTGAAATTTGGTACTAAAGGTGTGGATTTGACGCTCAGAATTCACCAGAGCAAGGGACGGACCCCAGGGTACGAAGATCAACGGAATTACACGCCAAAGACCCGAGAAAATCAAGAAACTGAAGCTCAAGTGGCCTGAAAGTTAGATAAAATGTAAGATCACAGGGTTCCCACCATCCGTTCTGCTCGAAACTTTATACATGAGCTGAAGAGCATAAATGAACCGTACACGTCGAATTTCAGCTCCTGGATCTCTGTGGAAGTGGCCTAACAGCTAGATCAGCCCATAAATTATCAAATCTGGGGCTCACCTGCTACTTGGATCTACTTCACTTTTTGTCCCAACGTCTAAAATGATATGATAAAACGGATGGACGGAACAGATTTCTCACAAACATCACGGTGGACCCCGCATGTACAACGCATGTACATGGGGTACCGATGACCCGTGCCGCACGGACGGTCGCCCGGCCAAAGCGGGAGCCGGCCGACCCGTCTTCCTCTCGCAACCAAGCGGCCGAACGGACGACGTCCGTCCTTTTTCGAGTAGTGGACCCCACCTCTCATTCAAAGATCAAATCCAAACCGTCCATCGGTCTTACACGGTCCATATAAACAGGACCTAGTCAGTTGCGAATTGGAGAAAACAGCGAGAGATCGGGTTTCGGCCGATCAAACGAAGAACGGACGGCTGAGTTGAATTTCTCGGTGGGCCACACTGAGATAGAAGAAAAATCCTACCTCTGAACGGTTTTTCATGAAGATCTTAATGAATGGAGTGGATTTATCAAAAAGTCATCGAACAGGGACCCACCAAAATCACTGTGTAGCGTCTGCGAGCTCTGTTCGCAGACAGAGCATGCGGACCGATCTTCTGGGCCACCACCGGACATCATGGACGTGATCAGGACCATCCATTGGCTTCCTAACAGACTTCTCATCACTGCCTAGGTGGCAGAATTTCAGACTACAGCGAAGGATGGTTTTTCAACCGTTCAAACACGAGTTGAACGACGGGAGAGAAATCCTGTGAGTCACACCAAATTCGGTCCAAAAGTCATCCTATTTTACTAAAATTTCAAGAGGAATCCAATGAATGGATTGGATTTCCCAGGAAGTCTCGATATTGGGCTCCACTTTCAATTCAGTGTAAGAGTGCCTGCGTACTGTACAATCCAGTTCTATTACGGACTAACTGCGGAAGAGCTCGGCTGCACTGGGTGCTTATATAAGAAAGGGAGAGAGCTTGAAAAAGAAATCATTCACGGCTGGAGGGCTGGAGCAGGGGACGTGGAGGCAGCAAGAGGGAGTAGAATTGTTTTGTTTTATTTTTATTTTTACTTTATTTTTGTTTAAGGGTTCAAGCCAAGCATGGTTGGCTAAACCTCTTAGCTAGGGCTAAGAGGTGAAGCTTGTAGCGTGAAGGGAGGCCTCTTTGCTTGTGCCTTTTGTTAAGACTAATCTGATATTGATTTGGGTTTAATTAAGGGAATGTTTTCAGTCTTTAATGGTCTGTTGTGACTGAAATTACAATGGGTCTGCAATGGCTTTGAGCATGTTCTTTTCCTCTTTATGTTTATGACGTCAGGAAGCCCTGTTGTTCACCATCGTCTCCTGGGCATGGTTGGATGTCGGTACCCTTCCTAACCTTCATGGCATGTTGATTGGTTGGTAATTAGATTAATTCTGTTGTTTGCTTTGTCTCCTGGGCATGGTTTGGTGATGGAATCCATCCTAATTCATACACCTTTTATCTTTTGAAATCTATATCAATGGCAGTTCAATTAATTTCCCTGATTTTTAATCCAGGCATAAGATCTCCCTGATCTCTACAAGTGGATCCTCTGAATCCCTAGTTTCCCTTCTCTGATTTTTCTTAAAGTTTTAGATTAAATATTTCATCATTATTTTTCAAATTACAATCGATTTAGATTTCATCTCATTCTAGTTCTATTTCTACTTAGTTTCAGATAACGTACAAGTTACAGTCCCTTGGGATTCGACCTCGGTCTTACCGAGTTATTACTACATCACAACCCTATACTTGGGGAGTGAACAAGTTTTTGGCGCCGTTGCCGGGGACTGACGGCTACGATTTTCTGAAATTTATTGGATTTAGAGTTAGTTTAAGATTAAGATTTTAGTAATTTTAATTTTTGATTTTGTTTTCTATTTTGATTTATAGAAACTAACCAGTTTTCTTATTTTGTAGGATTCTAAGATAGAAACTTCTAATTTGGTGATATCTTCCTAATTTCTTTACTTTTTTTCTATTTTTAGAATTAGGGTTTTATTTTTTAGAAATTTTCTAACCTTAGACTTACTATTCTTAAAAACTAACTTGTTTTGTTTTGTTTTGCAGGTTTTTTTTTTCTTAGGAATCTTTAACCTGGTAACTTCTTTATAACTTCTTCCCCTCATACTTTCCATACTGTTGTAGGATCTTTTCTTTTTATTTTTCCTAGAAGTAGATTCAGAATTTGGGTTTTATTATGCAAGAGTTGGAACGTATATATGCTGAGATAGCTAAGGAATCTTGGGAAAAATTTTTGATGTATGATGATAATGATGGAAAACAGCCTATGCCTCAAATATTTTCTGAAAATTACTTCAACCAATCGAAACATGATGCTCCACCGATTAAGAAGTCATTCGGTGATTATCTACGGGAAAATAATTGCATTCCACGAGTTAAGGAAACAGTACGTGATTATTGGAATGATAACGCATATCAACTCTCGACCAATGACCCGTATGACTATAACCAGTGGAACCATCAAAACTGGGAAGATGAACCAACCACATGTAATGATTATTCTCTTGGATACCCTACCGTTGAGAACCTACGTAAACGATCCAAGAGGATGAAATTCAGTATACCATGGAATGCCTTACGGAAATAAGAAAAGCAATGGAAGCACTGAATTCGCGCCTTGAAAGGATAGAAGAAGCTCGTGCATCCCAACTACAATCCAATCCAGAAATACAATGCAAGGAAAGTGATCCTCACTCGCTTTTTAAATCGGAATTTGGAATGAGTAGTTGGATTCCATTAATGAGCATACGGTTCAACTCCCCGATGAGTCGATCTCAATGACTGTTCAAAAGAATGATGGAGATACATGGGTGTCTTTCAAATACAGTGATGATGACACACTTTCCTTATATGATACACAGGATCTCAATGATGAGGTTGAGGTTAGTTCATTCAAACCTCAACCGAATTTAGGAATAGATTATGAGGAAAGCGATCCCATCTCAAGTGTGTACTGTACTGAATTGGAAGCTGAGAAGTATTGGGATGAGATTCATGAAAGCACAACCCAAATTTCCCTGGAATCAATCTCAAGTATGGTCCAGGTCAATGCTCAAGAAGCACACGAAGTGATCGGTCATACTGAGCTACTCCACTCATCTAACATATCTGATTTAAAAGTGGAAGATGAGCTCATTAAAACTGACCCTTCCAACTTCTGTGAGACATGTTTGGACCACTCTCTTGAATTGAATGATAATGTGATTCGGGAGAAGGACGAGCTGCTCGCTACGACTCTAGAATTTGAAACCACTCAATTAAGACCACCATCTGAGCTGTACACATCTGACAGTTCAAAGCCTCGATTGAGTAGTTTTAATGAACAAAGTGATCACATCGATGCTTCCCCTATTGATCTTCAATATGTTTGTGCAGGGCTGGAGCAAGAGAGCATATCTTCATATACTTTTAAGGGCGAGGGAGTCCTTGAGCATCTCATTACAGATTTCCACGAGGAAAATAAGTCACTCTTAGCTGAAATTTCCGACTCTTTTGATAATTGCTGGGCACACTTTGCAAAGTCAAACGATCCCATGTCAAAAGACAAAGTGGATGCCTTGCAAGACAACATCTCGGTAGTTATCACTGACCGAGAGAACCCTTATTTTGAAGCCCCTTCTTCCCCTGATCCTAAACATCTACCATTAAAGGAGGAGAAGTTGAAAATTGAACCGAAGTTTGACACTTCGAAATGTGTTGAGGATACATCACTTTTTGTGAAGTTTTCTAAACTTTATCTACTTGTAGTCTCTGATTCACCATGGGATACTAACGTTGAAACTTCTTCTGTCACAGGTGAATCGTACATACTCTGGTTACCTCAAGCAATGCAATGGAAAATTTCTTATGAGGTACATAAGTCTCTCTGGAAAGTCATGCTCCAGGGCACCCAAGCCTTTTGCAAAAAGGGCTTTTGGATGATCTTGTTGAGGAACTTACTGAGGAACTTATCAAGATACTGGCCAGAAGATGAACCTTGCAGCATGAGTAGTGAGTTCAATGTTTGTGGGTAACATTGCTCTAAACCCTCACGAGACTACAACTCGTCCACTAGGGGCAACCTAGGGGTTTAAAGGCTTGTTGCATATGCTAAATGCAATCGAGAGCACCTACGAAAGTGGTATAGGAAGGATTTTATTTCTTGATATTTTTGTGTTACTTTCTCTCTCGTGCTCACCCGCTCTCATGTTGAGATCTCTTGGAAAGTTTTTCTCGATTCATCATCCAGGTACTATCTTCCCATCACTTTGTATTTACTTTCCTTGTCCCATGTGCATTCCATGCTCATATCTTTTACATTGAGGACAATGTAGATTTTAGGTTGGGGGTGGGAGATTAGGTTACCTAATCAGTGTTTTCTTCGTCTTTGAGCAAAAATTGTGAAAATTGTGACAATTTTTAAATTTTTTCTAGACTTTCTTGTGAAGACAAAGTGATTTTGACAGATATCCTAGATTTAGAATTTCAAGATTCGTGATGTTGGAAATTTATAACTTTTGGATTCAGTTATCTGTAGATTTTACAGTTAAGTTTGAATTGTTAATCCATGATTAGAAGTTGTAAACATTGATTGAGTCATGATTTCACATACCACATCTCCCTTACACATTGAAATTTCACTTTGATATTGAATGATTAACTTGGTAATCACTGAGCATGAAAGAAACCAGCCTAAAAGATTTGGCCATCAGGATAAAAAAAAAAAAAAAAAAAGAGAGAGAGAAAGAGAATTACACCATGGGTTTGCTCCCTATAGGTGTGGATTTGATTTTTTATGATCAACAGTTAGACAGAGCTGGACGACTATTTTCACCATAGGTTTGCTCCCTATAAGTGAAAATTTGATTCACATGTTTAAACTAAAAAAAAAAAAATCTAGAAAATGAAAGAATGATCTGTGAGGCAAAGTACTGGTTTAGGTGATGGTTGTTACGAATTTTCTAATTGATTACTAATGATATCATGAAATCGACAATTTGATCTCTTAATGATGTTAGGCTGAGATTTCACTATACACCCATGGAACTCAATGTTTACAATTATTCTAATTGATGGATTAATATTTGAACTTGATTATGAAATTCACTGTGCATGAGAGGCCAGGAGAAATTGATAATCAGCATTCATGAATCTTAAGATTTCTCGTATCTGGATTGTTTTTCAAAACATCACTCGGCTTCATAAGAATTGTCTCGTAATTCTCAACTTATTTTTCGCATATTTTGCTCGGGACTAGCAAAATGCTGGTTGGGGGTTGTGTTGAGGGTCAAATATTGTATATCAGACCCTATTTATTGCCTGAATTTACGGACATAGTACTGATTAATGGTTTAAATTAATCGTGTTTTCGATGTAGGATGTATTTAGGAGCTTAAACTGAAATTTGGTACTAAAGGTGTGGATTTGACGCTCAGAATTCACCAGAGCAAGGGACGGACACCAGGGTACGAAGATCAACGGAATTACACGCCAAAGACCCGAGAAAATCAAGAAACTGAAGCTCAAGTGGCCTGAAAGTCAGATAAAATGTAAGATCACAGGGTTCCCACCATCCGTTCTGCTCGAAACTTTATACATGAGCTGAAGAGCATAAATGAACCGTACACGTCGAATTTCAGCTCCTAGATCTCTGTGGAAGTGGCCTAACAGCTAGATCAGCCCATAAATTATCAAATCTGGGGCCCACCTGCTACTTGGATCTACTTCACTTTTTCTCCCAACATGTAAAATGATATGATAAAACGGATGGACGGAACAGATTTCTCACAAACATCACGGTGGACCCCGCATGTACAACGCATGTACATGGGGTACCTGATGACCCGCGCCACACCGGACGGTCAGCCCGGTCAAAGCCGGGCTGACCCGTCTTCCTCTCGCAACCAGCAGCAGCGAACGGACGCTGTCCATCCTTTTTCGAGTAGTGGACCCCACCTCTCATTCAAAGATCAAATCCAAACCGTCCATCAGTCTTACACGGTCCATATAAACAGGACCTAGCTGTCTGAATTGGAGAAAACAGCAGAGATCAGGTTTCGGCCGATCAAACGAAGAACGGACGGCTGAGTTGAATTTCTCGGTGGGCCACACTGAGATAGAAGAAAAATCCTACCTCTGAACGGTTTTTCATGAAGATCTTAATGAATGGAGTGGATTTATCAAAAAGTCATCGAACAGGGACCCACCAAAATCACTGTGTAGCGTCTGCGAGCTCTGTTCGCAGACAGAGCATGCGGACCGATCTTCTGGGCCACCACCGGACATCATGGACGTGATCAGGACCATCCATTGGCTTCCTAACAGACTTCTCATCACTGCCTAGGTGGCAGAATTTCAGACTACAGCGGAGGATGGTTTTTCAACCGTTCAAACACGAGTTGAACGACGAGAGAGAAATCCTGTGAGTCACACCAAATTCGGTCCAAAAGTCATCCTATTTTACTAAAATTTCAAGAGGAATCCAATGAATGGATTGGATTTCCCAGGAAGTCTCGATACTGGGCCCCACTTTCAATTCAGTGTAAGAGTGCCTGCGTACTGTACAATCCAGTTCTATTACGGACTAATCATGGAAGAGCTCTACCTTTGGTGCTTATATAAGAAAGGGAGAGAGCTTGAAAAAAAAAAAATCATTCACGGCTGGAGGGCTGGAGCAGGGGACGTGGAGGCAGCAAGAGGGAGTAGAATTGTTTTGTTTTATTTTTATTTTTATTTTATTTTTGTTTAAGGGTTCCAGCCAAGCATGGTTGGCTAAACCTCTTAGCTAGGGCTAAGAGGTGAAGCTTGTAGCGTGATGGGAGGCCTCTTTGCTTGTGCCTTTTGTTAAGACTAATCTGATATTGATTTGGGTTTAATTAAGGGAATGTTTTCAGTCTTTAATGGTCTGTTGTGACTGAAATTACAATGGGTCTGCAATGGCTTTGAGCATGTTCTTTTCCTCTTTATGTTTATGACGTCAGGAAGCCCTGTTGTTCACCATCGTCTCCTGGGCATGGTTGGATGTCGGTACCCTTCCTAACCTTCATGGCATGTTGATTGGTTGGTAATTAGATTAATTCTGTTGTTTGCTTTGTCTCCTGGGCATGGTTTGGTGATGGAATCCATCCTAATTCATACACCTTTCATCTTTTGAAATCTATATCAATGGCAGTTCAATTAATTTCCCTGATTTTTAATCCAGGCATAAGATCTCCCTGATCTCTACAAGTGGATCCTCTGAATCCCTAGTTTCCCTTATCTGATTTTTCCTAAAGTTTTAGATTAAATATTTCATCATTATTTTTCAAATTACAATCGATTTAGATTTCATCTCATTCTAGTTCTATTTCTACTTAGTTTCAGAGTTACAGTCCCTTGGGATTTGACCTCGGTCTTACCGAGTTATTACTATATCACAACCCTATACTTGGGGAGTGAACACCCACCGTCCAGTGGTGTGAATAAAATACATAGATTTTTTGTGGTCCCACGTGGGGCCCACCATAATGTTTGCATGCCATCCAATCCGTTGGTAAGGTCACACGGACCCTGGATGCAGGGAAAAATAAATTTCATATCGATCCAAAACTGCTGGACCACAAAAGGGTTTCAATGGCAACCGTTCAATCCACTGTTTCTTGTGATGTGGGCCACCTAAGATTTAAATCAGCCTGATTTTTAGAGGGGGCCCACTCCAGGGAGGGGCCCACCAAATGAACGGTGTGGATATCAACACCCATCACGGTATGGCCCACGGCTGGGACCCACCGTCCCCGCGTCGTCGTCAGTCCTTCAGCAAAGAAGCAGATGATCAGCATTGGCGTCATTTGTCGATAGCAAGAGACGTTCTTCTGCTATTATTTGGTTTTTTTTAAAAAAAAATCTGCTGCTGTTGTTATTTGGTTTTTTTTTTTTGCAAATACGCTTTTTTCGAGGAATTTCCTAGACCGGGCCCTCATCAGGGAAATCTGCCTCGTCCATTGCACTCTACAACTCAAGACCGACCAAATGAGTCCGATATGCGGTATGATTTGGCGAGTAAAAAGATCAAGGTGAGTTTCAACGTTAAACACCACTATTTCGTATGGTATGACCCGCCAGAAAATGGGATCAACTTCATTTTTTAGCTCAACACCTAAAATGAGCTGGAGAATGGAATGGACGGCGTGGATTAACTTTATACATCAAGGTGTGGCCTGCATGAGTGGCCCACCCCAAAAGTAATTTTTTTGTTTTTTTTTTGTTAACTTGTAAGTACACATCCATGTCAGTACACGTACTCCATGTTAGCCACACGCACTCCATGTTAGCATCCTCACATCTAGCTTCCAGGGATGCTGGACGGCGTGGATAAACACAGACATCATGGTGGGCCCCACATATTCATGGCCTACACATCAAGGTGGGTCCCACATGAAAGTGGCCCACCTTTTGGATCAATAGGATATTTGTGTTTTCCTTCATCTTGGTCATCCAATTGACCCATTGTAAGGTGGGCCTCACGATCGGATGGTTAAGATCGTCTTACACCACGGTGGCCACAAGACATCATACAAAAGAAGGAGAGAGAGAGAGAGAGAGAGAGAGAGAGAGAGAGAAAGCCCGTGAAAAAGAGGGACCCCGCCACTATGGGCCCCTCACTACATTGCATACATCATTGTGGGTCCCACAATAAGTGGCCCTAAAATTGAAATCAATAGTGGATCACCCACCTCTAGGCCTCCTTCTTGCTCCCCTAGCCTCCTTAGCTCCTTGCCTTCGAGTTTGATGGAGGTAGATGATGGATGGATGGTTGAGATGAGAGATGAGAGTGTAAGAACGTGGGCCACACTTGGCTTTGTGAGAGAGAGGGTTTAGACATGGGATGTTGTTGCTTGGGGAGTGAAGAGAGTGAATGAGAGAGAGAGAGAGGAAAGTGATGGGTGAAAAGGTGATGGAGTGATGGGTGATGGGTGATGGTGTTGTAAGAAGGGATGGGTGGAGAGAGAGGGAGAGTTGACTTTGGGTAGCTTGTGTAAGAGAGAGGTAAGGGTAGGGTATGGGTTGTTTTCTTGACTTGAGGTGTGATGTGAACTTGATTGATGAGATTGATTGATTGATTGATTGATGGGATAGGTCGTAGAGATTCCCTCGAAGTTCGTAATGTGCGACATTTTTCTTGAAATGAACGTGGGCCTACATCTTCTACCTTGGGTATCGGTTCGATGCGCGAGTCACAGTGTTGGAACCGCGGCAATGGCACGGTCGCTAAGATACAAGTCTCAGGTTGAGCCGACTTTGGCATGCAGGTCTCAACTTAGGATCGTGAGCAAACGTTAGATACGGGTCGAGGATTGCCGGAATTCGACCGGAAGGACCGCGGAAGCCAACAGAACGGTACGGACTAGGATACGGGCCTTACATTTTATTTTATTGTTTTATTTTAAAACAGGTGGATGAAATGGATTCAGTTAAAAACCTCTCAATGGACCCCACAAGGTCCAAGAGGCACATTTCTCTATATCTGTCGCAGACTACCAATTAATTTTTACCATTTTCTTACCCCAAAAGCCCTAAAATGCTCATTTCCACCGTCTCCGTCTCCCTCTCTCAATCTCCCTCTCCCTCTCCCTCTCTCAATCTTCCTCTCTTTCGATCTCCCTCTCCCGATCTCAACCCTCTCTCGATCTCCCTCTCACTCTCTGTCCCTCTCCCTTGATCTCCCTCTCTCTCTCTCTCTCTATCTCTCTATCTCGATCTCCCTCTCCCTCTTCCGATCTCGACCCTCTCTCTCTCTCGATCTCCCTCTCACTCTCCCTCGCTTTCTCGATCTCCCTCTCCCTGCAACATCTCTCTCCGTGCATTTCCTCTCATATTAAAAATGCAATCTTGCATTTGAATCTATGGAAGAAGGTATTGTGACATTTGCTTACTCCATGAAATTGAAATGATGTTGTTGATATCTTGTTTTGACAAAAGAGATTAGTGCCTGCAGCCACTGTAAATGCCACATGATGGTCCATTGGTTGAGGAGAGGACATACGAAGTGGGTCGCACTGATTTTGATCCATTGGTAGCCTACAAATGGACAGTTAACTAGACTGGTCTATAGTCAATGGTGAACAAGCAAAACTCTACTGTTTTTGTTATTAGGATACTGCAATCAGTGCACTTCTCTCAGCGTCTGAGGCCCACCTGATGGATGGCCTTGATCTTTGGATCATCATGCGGTGGTACAGTTGTGAAAGGTACTCAATATGTGTACCAGCATGCCTAGTCTCTCTTAATTTGGTGGCATGTGAATGGAAATGACCTCTCGATAAGACTCTTGTGGGCCGGTTCCTATTTAATCCTTGACCATTGCCTCTATGATTTATGGATTGACCTACTTTTGGGGCCATCACAGATTCATAATGTGGCCCACTGGATTCATGAGATCTTAACTACCCGTCAGATGGGCTTGATCATGTAGATGATCTGGCCTAAAATCAGGCTATTCCATTCTTCAGTTGGGCCAGTGTTAGAAACAGGCTGATGACCTAAAAGGCATTCCCTTAGTGTTTCCAGCCATCCTTTTCTTTCTTTCTTTCTTCTTTTTTCTTTTTCTTTTTGTTGATGACTGTGCATATCTACTTTAATACTGCATTTTATTTATCAGGAAAAAATTGTGTAGTGTTATGCTTATTAGTTCATTGTTGGTTGGTATACAACACACATACCAAGCATAAAAATCCATCAGTGCACAATGTATGAATTTTAAGAAAAATTCACTTCTAGAAACATAAAAAAAATAAAATAAAATAAAATAAAAAATAGAACATTCAGCTTGTTGGTGCCTTTCTTTTAAACCAACATAATAAAAATCTTTATTATAATCAACCATGATTTTAGACTCATGATAAAAATCAAATAACCAGACTGGAATGTGGTGACTTCTTATATATACATATAGGTAAGCATGATTGTACCAATTGTATAGTTTGAATTAAAAGACTGTGATTTGGTTAGGTTCTGTTTCTTAGAGTTGGCATGTCAAATGGACTGGTCTGATTCTAGACGTCTTAGATCTTGTACTAATGTGCTATCATGCCTTCTACATGAGTGTGGTCTTAGCAAAGATCTCACAAGTGTGACTACGTAAGCAAAGTGGCCTATCATTAGACCAGTGTACATTAATAGACGGTCTCGCTGGAAGAACCACAACCAGTCTCACTTCCACATTGTTACTTTCAAGTTGGGGCAGTTATTTTATACTCTGGTTGTGTTGATAGTTGATATGTGGGCACTTAGAAATGGTAGGTATTAACTTGAATATGTGGACTGTTTCCAATTTTAGCCACACAATAAGGGCTCCTTTGGGTACCACCAAATAAGTTACTTTTTCTACTTATAGCAATCGATAATAGCTAATATAAGTTTAGTTTATGATTAGTTATAAGTAACTTTTTTACTTAAAAGTACTTAATTACTTTAGTTAAATATATTAGTTTTTTTACTTTTCATAAGTTTCTGAAGAGAGACATAGGAGAGATGAAAAGATTGGACTTTTACTTAAAAGTACTTAATTACTCTTCTATATTTTTTCTTAAATTCTCATGCAGAGAGAATGCGACCATGCAAGTTGTACTCTTGGTGTAAAGAGCTCGTTGCTCAAGGGCGATTTCTTTTGGCAAATGGGCCCCAAATGATTCATGGCAAACCTCTTCGGAAAGAGTTTTACAAGGTTGCCATTGATATCATTATTTAAGGAGACGCCGAATTGCCCGAGCCAGACAAATATCATTTGACTTTAGGCGAAGTTGGAATTAGTTCATTTGTTGCCTGACATTCTTCTTTACTGAGTTCACCGATTAGGGACAATAGTCTAACACTTTTTTGGACAATTCACCTTTTTGGACTGTATGTTTTTATTGTATTTGTGGACTGCGTCCCAAGTACATCTTGTATAGCTTGATTAGTTGTTTCTACAGTTGGTTCTTTTTCTGACACAGGGGTTCAAAGAAAACTGAAAATGGATTATCAGGTGTGCAGGGAAACTTGTGTTACAGTTCTTGTTATAGTTTGGTGTCATGTTGACCTCATAATCTCACTACTTATTCTCTAAATCAAAAACAGGCTACCAGTATAAAAGAGAAGTCATTGAAGAGCTCTACCAAACTGCCGAGGCAGCAACCCCCGGAAAGAAACAGCCCAGGTATGCACATATTATGTTTTCTTTCTATGTTTTCTCTCACAGTATTATCATTCAACAACTGACACGGGTGTTTTACCACTGATAATTTAATGGGCAGCGGCTTCTGTTTATTCAGGAAAAACTTCAAGGGGAGTCGTGGACACAATTGAAAAGATGGGAAAATGGCCATCATCTTGATAGAGTTATCCATTTTACACAAATGTTCCTGATGAATACATACAAATTCTTCAGTTTCCATTTACTGCTAGACTGATTTTATATATATATATATAATATGATTTCTGTTTGTTGAGCTCCTATGGATTTGTAAACCGACAGAAACACTCAAATAAATATAGAGTTTTGTAGTTCCTATTTATTTGAGTGTTATGGGTTTTACTATTGTATCTGTTACGAGAATCTGTTTGCAGTTTCACACAGCAAGTCAGTAATATTCTGTGTGTATTTCTTTGTCTCATGTGCTGACATTGGCCAACCTTGCTATTGTATTTTTATGTATTTTGGTTATTTGGTGATCTCATTGTACTAAAGGTTTTACAAAGAGAACATTAGACCTTTGGAACAACAACAGATGGATTTGAAGAATAATCGGCCTAAGGACAACATGGTCAGGAAGACTCGAGAGGCAGCTCTCAAACTTACGTGGAAAGCATCAAGAAGCAGAACTAGTGGTTAACATTCTGGTATTTTTTTTTTCTTCCATTTCTTGATTTATTTTGTGGAAAGCAAGGTCTGGAGTTATATGAGAGTTTTTTGTTCTTCCTGAACTAGTTGCTAATGGAATACAAAGAATTTATCAAGTCTTGTGATTTTATTAAGGTATGCACAGAATAACCTGGTTCATGTGGATTATGCAATATATGCTGATTTTTATGAAACAACAAGTCTGCATTCAATTTATTTTAGAAAGACCCATGTGATGCTTTGTATATGACTTGGAAATGCTTGGCCTTTGATGAAGACATCGAGGCCTCTCTCTCTTTCTTTCTCTTTGAAATTAAAATAAGAAGACCTGCATTTTCTCTTTCATCTTTTCATGGTTTCCTAACAAAGAGATATTAGAATGATGGATCTAAAATCTCCTGAACTTGATTCTGATTTTGTTGAAGTTGTTCCCACTGGTAGATATGGAAGGGTATACAATCTTCTCATTCCCTCTTCTTGTTGTGGTGGTTGTTGCTGTTTTTGTTGTTTTTCTTTTCTTTTTTTCTTTTTTTCTTTCTTTCTGTTTATTTATTTATTTTTGGGGTGGAGTTTTGAATATTGGGTTGAATTTCTTTCTTGTCATAGTACAATGAAATCCTTGGAAAAGGAGCTTCCAAGACAATGTATGCTCTTCTTCTCAGATCACCAGCCTACCTTTTTCATTTTTCTATGTTTTTCTCATGTGGGTAATTTTCAATTTTCCCTAATGTCTCCTATTTCGATATCATCAAAGGACCTTAGATGATATCGAAGGCTGTCATCGAGAGACCTTCGATGACATCGATAATTGTCAAAAAATTTCACCATTGGTCACTAGACAGTTTTTGGTTCTGTTTCGAGATCATCGAAGGACCTTAGATGATATCGAAGGCTGTCATCAAGAGACCTTCGATGACATCGATAATTGTCAAAAATTTTCACCCCTAGTCATAGGACAGTTTTGGTCCTGTTTCGATATCATCGAAGGACCTTAGATGATATCGAAGGCTGTCATCGAGAGGCCTTCGATATCATCAAAGAGTTATGCAGATGCGATTACGGAAACGTAGATTCTGCAGAATTTATTTCCTATTTTCGTTCTACCTCTTTCTATTCTTATATAAAGGGGTGTATGCGGGATTAAGGGCATTCCAGGGTATTCTAAGGTTTCCTAAAGGTTTTCTAGGAGGGCTTAGTACTATCAAAGGTGTGAGAGAGAGAGAGAGAAAGAGAGAGAGGAAGCTTGAGGAAGCGAGGCTATGCTCGTAGAGGTGATCTACCATATCTCAGCGCTTTCACGTCCTCGTAATCGGTGAGATCTCTCTGTTTTCTTTGTTTCTCTTATTGTTTATCCACTCCTGCATGAGTGAAGAAGGTTGTAACATTCTACTTCATAGTGGATTGTTGATCTGTACAAGTTCTCGTGATTTTTACCTCTTTGAGGGTTTTTCATGTAAAAATCTCATGTTGTGTGGTTTATACTTTGATTTATTTCATTGCATTATTATTCCATAATTCTCGTTTGTTTTGGGAGGCTAGATCCTAAGGTTTTGTGCAAGGCCTCCAACAGGTATGGGAATGATGGTTATCTGGGGTCCAACAGAAGTTTAAGGAAGGATCATCGATATAGAAAGAGAATACCTCTCGTCCAAAACTAGTAGGCATAGCTGCGGTCAACATTGAAGAATTATAGATTCTCTGCACTTGTGACAATCGGGCTGAACCCAGTTCAGCAAGACCAAGGGTGAAAGAAATGGAAGTTATTATCAGTCAGACTAGCAGAGGAGTAGGTACAAATGTGGAGTCAGACAACATCAATAGGGTAGTTTTAGAAGGACAACATAATTAGAAGGCAGCTATCATTGATGGCAAACGAGTATCGCTCTGGGTAGATATTCAAGGAAGGGAAGACTCCCTCGAGAAAAATTCCATTGATTCAAGCAGCCAATCTGGAAAGGAAAGACTTCTCCCAAAAGCAGTACTAAGAAAGAAAGGCAGACCAACAGCTAATATTTTCAAGAGGAAAAGCCAAAGATCGAAAAGTCTACATAGGAGGGCCGAGCTAAAGGGTTCAGTAACTGATGACTAGTATCCTATCATAGAACATGAGGGGGGTAGGCAATGCTCAAACTATCCATCATCTGAGACAGTTAGTTAAGAAACATAAAGTTGTGATCCATCTTCTTCAAGAACCAATGATTAGAAAGTCGAAGAGAGCTTCGGTGGCAGCAAAACTAGGTTTCCATACGCAGATTATGGAGGAAGCAGCAACTAACAAAATCTGCATATTAGTCAAAGATACCATTCGAGTTCAAACTATTAGAACAACTAGACAATTCATCATGCTCTCAATGCACAAAGAGGGGCTTACAACACCATCCATCATTTCAGTTGTATATGCTAGTTATGACAGAGAGTAGAGGAAAGATTTGTGGGAGGAAATGAGAAGGATTTCCAACATCGTCAATGGGCCGTGGCTAGTTTGTGGTGACTTCAATACCACAATGTGTGTTGAAGAAAGACTTGGAAGAGTGCCATCGATATCTAGACCAATGAATGATTTTCAGGAGGTTATCATTGATTCAGATCTCATTGATGCAAGCTTTTCAGGATCCATTTTTACTTGGTGTAACAACAGATCTAGAAGGGGGTGCAGATGGACGAGACTCGACGGGATGCTCATCAATGCAGTCTAGATGAAAAATTTTCCAAAGTTCAAGGTCGACCATTTAACGAGGTCCCATTCAGATCATTCTCCGATCCTTCTAAGCTTTAAAGATGATATGGAAAATTTTCCTCGCCCATTTTGATTTTAGAGAATGTGGACGTCCACAATGACTTTAAGAGGGTGATCAAAGACAGCTGGAGCACCTATGTTCAAGGTTCTCTTAAAATGAAGAATTTAAAGATGGTTTTGAAAGCTTGGAACAAAGATATATTCGGAGATGTGAATAGAAATGTGCAAAAGGCTGAGGATGAAGTCAATAAAGCTGAATTCAACCTCCTCAATAGCCAATCAGATGTAGACTTCAATAGGCTGAACCTTACTCAAACTAATATGAAAATGGCCTAGCTTCAAGAAGAATTATTTTGGAAGCAAAAATCCAGGAATAAATGGCTGATAGAAGGGGACAAAAATACGAGACTTTTTCATGATACAGTCTTGGACAAGCAAAGAAGAATGACAATTAGGAAAATAAAAAATGCTTCAGGTGAAACATTGGAAAAAATTGAAGACATTAGAAGTGAGGTTGAAAGATATTGTAAGGATCTTTTTTCATCAGAAAGAAGAGAAGTTCATGAAGACACCCTATCCTACATTCCGACGCTAGTGACCGACCAGATGAATTAAGACCTTATAAAGCCCCTAACTATAGAAGAAGTTAAGAATGCGGCAACCTCAATCCCAATCAACAACACTCTAGGGTCGGATGGCTTTGGTGGAACCTTCTTCTCATCCTGTTGGGAATTGATAAGTAATGGCATCTTTGAAGTAGCAAAAGACTTCTTGGCTGGAGGGTCATTGTCCAGATCATTCCAGTGTACTCAAATCTGTCTCATCCCAAAGAAGAACAACCTAAAAACTATTGAGGATTACAGACGCATAAACCTGTGTAACTGCATTATGAAGATCTTTTCTAAGATTATAGCATCAAGGCTGGCCTCAATCCTCCCCTCCATCATTTCAAAAGAACAATGGGCTTTTGTGAAAGGTAGATTGATAGCGAAAAACATCTCCATAACTCAAGAGATGGTGCATGAGTTGGACCACAAAGTTTATGGGGGAAATATGATTTTAAAACTTGATATGGAAAAAGCCTATGACCGTATTGAATGAAATTTGGTTGCTCAAGTAGTGAAAAATATCGGCTTTGATTAGAGATGGATCCTCCAGGTGCAACGGTGTTGGAAAGGGAGCTGGTTTTCCATTTTAATCAATGGAAGAGCTTTCGGTTTTTTTCAATCTACTAGAGACTTAAGACAGGGAGACCCTCTATCACCATCAATATTCATTCTTGTAGCTAAAGTTCTAAGTCGAGGCATTCACAATCTTTTCACATCAGGGACTTGCTAAGCGTTCAAACTCCCTCAAAAATGCCCCACGATAACTCTTTTTTTTTTCTTTTTTTTTGTTGATGATGTTATATTGTGCTTAAATGGCAGGCTAGCAACAATGTGAGCTCTTCTCAAATTTATATGTGATTATGAAAATGCTTTAGGTCAAAAGGTGAATTTGTCCAAAACTTCCTTCGTTGCCCAGAAGAAAGTATCGAAAGCAAGAGTTCGGAGAATCTACCACCTGACAGGATTCAAACAGGCCTTTCTCCCATGCACATACTAGGGCGTCACTCCAACAAGGGGAAAATCCGAACTCCACTCATGTTGCAGCTCGTCCAGAAAATCTCAAGCAGGATTGAGGGATGGAAAGCCAAACTCCTTAATTCAGTGTCTAAGGTAGTTTTGATAAAGCATGTGTTGACGAGTATTCCAATACACGCCATGTTAGCAATGAATATCCCCAAAGCCGTATGCAAAATGCTGAAGGCGGCCTTCGCAAATTTCTTCCGAGGCATCTTGGACAGTTGGAAAAAAAAAAAAAAGGCATTGGGTTAGGTGGTCCACGGTATGTGGTCCTCTTCTTAAAGGAGGATTAGGAATCAGAAGTATGGGAGATATTATGCGGGCTTTTAAAATGAATCTATTGCAAGGAAAGTCTCCGTGGGCAAAACTAATTTCAGCGAAGTATCTCAATAAGTTTATAAAAAACCAGAGGAGTGAATAGCACAACAGCCTCAGTTGAATGGAAAGACATGTCTGTTCCTTTTGTCCAAAAGCGCGTGCTTTCAGCTCAAAAATGAATTTTTAATCAAAATTACTATTTTTAGTAATTTTGATTTTTAATAAATTTTTTTATTTTTTATTTTTAGAGTTTTAGATTTTCGTCTTTTTATAAATAAGTTTAAATAATGATAGAACTCTTCTAGCAAAAGTTTATTTGGATTAATTTTATTTTTAGAAATTAGAGGTTAGAAGAGTTTTATTAGAATTAGGATTTTTAATAGAGTTAGGATTTTGCTAATTTTCGTACTTACAAATTTTGATTTTTTTTTTTTTCTATATTAATGGCATAATGGGGACACATACATATTACACAATTATTAATCAATCAAATTATTTTGATTTTTAATTTATTTTTTTTCCCTCATGGATTCGAGATTTCTCTTTGAGGAGTCCAGATAGGTTATGTGGATTCATAACAGGAAGCATTTACATGGCTTGAATATTGCACTTGTCTGCTACAGTGGATGACAGACACAAGTTGCATTGGATGACCGACACCGGCTTTTAATACTTAGAATTAAAACTGAATAAGAATTAATTATATACAAGTGGTGTATCGAATTTCAAAGTTCTTGTAGAACATTGTTTTTTTACCAAGTACTGGAACCTCAGGCCTTGTAGTGCTAGACTCCTTTGGCATCTTCCCACCATTTTTAAGATGGTAGTGTCATCCACCGCACTTGCATAGTTGTATCAAGTCTGGACTATTCTAGTATATTGCTCTCCGGGCAATTTTTACATGGTATACATTACATGTTTTCAGAACTTAATAGATAGTTTAGATCAATCGATTGGACTGTCTAAGTGATCTGATGAAACTAAGAGCACCATAAACTATAAATAAATTATTATTATTTATTGGTCACCACCCTTTGATTAGGTCATTTACGTGGGGCATCCTACCTTAGAACTACCGATTCATTAAAATAAATAAATAAATAAATAAAAACGAACCAAGCATTTGTATAATATTATTATCTAGTTTGGGTGTATCAGAGACCTCAAGTCATTGTATAATGAGTTTTATTAGTAGAAGCTGGGTACATTAATTATATTTTTCTAATAAGATGGTGTGTATTAAGCATCATATATACACACAACCAAATGTCAACACGGCACATGGATATATATAAGATCTAATCCATCCATTGTGAAGGTAACTCTAGGTTCATATCCTGGCCTAAGAATGGATGGATTAGAACTTATATCCATGTGCCGTGTTGGCATGTGGTCGTCTGTATATTTGATGCCTTAATACACACGGTCTTATTAGAAAATGTAATTTATGTATCCAGCCTTCTACTAAGAAAACTCATTATACAATGACTTTTGGGCGAGAACATTTGTATTGCCACACCTGCTTGATGGGCGGGAGGATAGTGCCAATACATGCTAAAATAGAGTACCCTACACCTGATAAAATCCAATTGACAAAAACAGAGAGAAAAATCAAGAGAGAAGGAGAGATATAAGAGAGATGTGTTTTCATTTTTGTGTATTTTGTTAGGATCTATACAGTGATATTTATACATTTTTTTTAAAAAAAAAAAATTGGGTTAGCATGTCAGTACACACCCATGTCAGTACACACTCCATGTTAGACACCCCCACTAGGGATCGATGCCAAGACCTCAAGTGTTGAAACGAGGTATCTCCACTCAGTCTACCAGTTGAGCTATGGATCTAGGTGTAGTGATATTTATACATGTATTGGTGAAACAAAACAAAATATTGAATAAGATTGATAAATATATGGAATGGAGCATAGGAGAACGATATCAATTTTGATTATTCTGTGGCTGGTGAATCCCTAAATGAAAGCCCGTTTGTCCCTTGCTTGATTGTTGCCGTGAATCATGGTGGTCTTCCTTAACACTCCCCCTCAAGTTGGAGTGGATGTTCAATACACCCAACTTGCTAAGAAGATAATTGAATTGCATTGTCCCAAGTACCTTGGTGAAGAGATTGGCTGGCTGATGAGTTGTTGGCATGTAGACTGTCTAAATAATGCTGCTCTGGAGCTTTTCTCGAACAATGTGGCAGTCAATCTCTATGTGCTTCGTTCGCTCATGGAACACTGGATTCAAGGCTATGTGAATAGCTGCTTTGTTGTCATAGTACAATTTGGCAGGCTATTGATGTATAACATTAAGATCTGTCAATAGATATTTCAACCAAGTAATCTCGCAACATATGGAAGCCATGGATCTATATTCTACTTCTGCTGAGGAGCGAGAAACTGTTGTTTGTTTCTTAGTTTTCCACGAGATGGGAGATTCCCCATGAAGAATGCAATAGCTGGTGACTGAACGTCGGGTATCCCTGCAACGTGCCCAATCTGCATCACAGTAGGCATGCAGTTGAATTTCACTAGAGGCTGAGAGGAGGATCCCTTGTCCCGGTGATTGCTTAAGAAATCGAAGAACTTTATGAGTGGCATCCAAGTGAGGAATTCGCAGCTTATCTATAAACTGACTCAACACGTGTATGGCATATGATAGATCTGGTCTTGTGATTATCAAATAGATTAGCCTTCCCACTACCTGTCTGTATGATGAAGGGTCCTGAATGAGTTCTCCGTTACTTTCACTAAGTGCAATATTTTGCTCCATAGAAAAGTTTCCAGGTTTTGCTCCAAGAAAGCCTATATCTTCTAGTATCTCAAGTGCATATTTCCTCTGTAATAAGAATATGTCATTTGATGAGCGTGCTACTTAGCAATGAAAGTGCCTCGTATGATTAGACGAAAAGTGAGTAGTCTGCCTTAGATTGCTTGTATCCTGCATCAATGAGAGTTGATGAGAGTTTAGCATACCATTGCCTCGAAGCTTGTTTGAGGTCATACAAGGATTTAGTGAGTTTGCAGACTCTGGTCTCCCCCTTTCGTCTGAAGCCTGGTGGAAGTTGCATGTAAACTTCTTCATCAAGTTCTCCATGGAGGAAAGCATTGTTGACGTCAAGTTGATAAAGGTGCCAATTTTGGGTGGAGGCAAGGGCAAGAAGAGTACGAACATTAACCATCTTGGTAACTGGAGCAAAGGTTTCAATGTAGTCAATACCTTCCTTTTGATTGTAGTTCTTAGCGACCAAGCGAGCTTTGTAACACTCGATAGAACCATCAGGATGATATTTGATCTTGTAGACTCATTTACAGCCAATGCGTCGCTTTCCAGGAGGTAGCATTGTGAGAGTCCAAGTGTGATTGAGTTCGAGGGCATCAATCTCAGCACTCATGGCATTACGCCATCTAGGGTCTTTCGTGGCTTGTAAGAAAGAAGTTAGTTCTTGTGTAAGAGAGATCGCAGTAGTGAAGGCACGGTGAGCAGGGGATAATGGTGTATATGAAAGAAAGTTGGAAAGAGGGTAGAGATTACCTGAAGAACGAACCAATGTCAAATCAGAAGATTGAGCGGGGCGAGACGGTAAGGCTTGTCCAACATGAAAGTCTAGTATGTCGGTGGCTGAGTGGGGCGAGTGGAGTGTCGAGGCATAGGTGGTGGCGACGAATGTGGTGAGGAGTGTGAGGCATTAATGGAAACAGTAGGAGCAGGGTCATAATCGTCAGTGGGAAGTATGGGATAGGACAGGACAGGGTTCGCAGAAGTGTTTGGAGATAAGGCAAAAGGGAACTGTTCCTCATATAAGATGACATCATGAGAAACAAAAGTTTTGTGAGCGGCAAGGTCATAAAGGCGATATCCTTTTTTATGGAAAGGATAGCCGAGGAAAAGGAAGCGAGATGCTCGAGGGTCAAACTTGGACGGATTTTGTGAGCTAGTGGATGCATAGCACAAGCAGCCAAACACACGTAAATGGTGATATGTGGGTGGTACATCATGTACTTTCTCATAAGGAGTGACACCATCTAGAACAGAAGAAGGAGTGCGGTTAATCAGATAGGCAGCGGTAAGGATGGCATCCCCCAGAAGTGTGTGGCATTTGGTCTTGGAAAAGCAATGCTCGGGCAACGTTGAGAAGATGACGATGTTTACATTCAACCACTCCATTTTGTTGAGGAGTGGAAACGCAACTAGTTTGGTGCAAAATGCCTTTGGTGGCATAGAAATAGAACATGTCAAATTCAAGACCATTGTCACTGCGAATGATTTTTACTGTGGTGGAGAACTGATTTCAATGTATCAAATGAAAGATTGCAAAAAAGTACATGCTTCAGATTTATGACGCATTAAATAAAGTCCAGTACACCGAGTGAAATCATCCACTATGGTAAGAAAATATTGGGCACCATGGATAGAGGGTACCCGATATCCTCCCCAAATGTCAACATGCAAGAGATGGAAAGGAGCAGGAGAAGATATAGAACTAGTGGAAAGGGGAAGATGAGTCTGTTTAGTAAGTGGACAAACAAAACATGGTTCTGACTTTGTATTATGAATTTCAAAAATATTATGAGAAAGAGATGACAAATTTTTATTAGAAGGATGACCAAGGCGATGGTGCCATAGTTGATAAGAAGTGTGTGCTGCCTGACAACGAGCACTTCGAGTGTTGGTGAAGTAGTACAGACCATCCCGCTCAGTTCCCAACCCAATCATCTTCATCGAGCGTAAGTCCTGAGTAAAACAGAAGTCATGAGAAAAAGTGAGAAGGCAATGGAGAGTATTACATAATTGACGCACAGATATCAAATTAAAATGAAAGGTGGGGACACAAAGAACATTTTTGAGGATGAGGTTGGGAGAAAAGACGACAGAACCAATGTGTGTGACAGTGGCATAAGACCCATTTAGTAATTGAATAGTGCTACCATATACTGGAGTAGAATGGGTTAAGGTAGTGGTCGTGCAGACCATATGGTCTGTGGCTCCACTATCAAGAATCCATAAGAGATCAGTGAAAATTTTACCTATCAGGGAAGACTCAGTGCTACCTACATGGTGAACCATGGATTGGGGCTGAGAAGTATTGTTGAGAATCGCCAGAAGTTGTTGGCATTGCTTGGGAGTAAAAGGTAGGCTGCTGGTGGAAGGGATAGTGGAACTAGAGGCCTAAGAAGCACTGTGTTTGGTACTCGTCCCCGGCTTTGTATTGGGAGGGCCTAGTGGATATTCATGGATGCGGTAACAACGATCTCAGTGTAACAGTCTTTCCCATAGTGGGTGCACTTAAGAGACTTCTTAGGTAGACCGAATCGACTTTCTTTCCGTGGTGGATAGGTGGAGGTAGCCAAAGCAAGGCCTTCAATGGGTGGTGGAGACAAAACGTTGCGATGGCGTTCTTCTTGCATGACAAGGGCATAAGTACGGCTGACATTCGGAAGTTGATCCATCAATAGTATCTGTCCACGAGTTACAGCATAAGATTCGTTGAGCCCCATAAGAAATGTTAGGACATTGTCGGATTCTCAATGTGCTAGATTTTCTTTGCGGGCACCACAAGTGTAAGTAGGTGGGGATTGGATTTCCGACAACTCATCCCATAAGCCTTTCAATTTTGCAAAATATGTTGTGACGGATAAAGAACATTGAACAAGATTACCAATATCTTGTTTAAGTTTATAAAGGCATGGGCCATTGACTTGGGAATATTGATCTTTCAAATCATCCCAGATGGTATGAGCAGATTTGCAATATATCACACTGTTAAAAATTTCTTTAGAAATAGAATTGAGTAGCCAGGATATCACCATGACATTGCATCACTTCCATTGTCGAGCCTCAGAGGAGGAATTAGAGGTTGGTGGAGGAACTATACCATCGATGAAGCCAAGTTTGTTTTTAGCTTCAAGAGTGAGAAGCATTGCTTTACTCCATGAGGCATAATTGTCTTCACTGAGCGGGTGGGATACCAATACCATACCAGAATCATCAGAAGGATGGAGGTGTAGATGATGGGTAGGATCATCATAGTTTTCTACTTTTTCAGCCATGTAGAAAAGAAAATTAAAACTAAGCTTCTTTTTTTTCGGGTCAGATCAAAGCCCAACTTGCACCTACAGCCCGCAAGTCTGGCCCGGTCCAGTCACGTTGGGTGAAGTATGAGCAAAATATAATCTCTGTTCATGGTGGCATGAAACAAAAAAAAAAAAATAAAAAAATAAAATAAAATAAAATAAAATTCAATCTCTGTTTTGTGATAATCAAAATAGAGATGCAAAATATATTTAAGAAATAAGTTAACCCTCAGGACATGTTCTTCGCTTTGATACCATGACAAAAACAGAGAGAAAAATCAAGAGAGAGAAGGAGAGATATAAGGGAAATGTGTTTTCATTTCTATGTATTTTGTTAGGATCTATACAGTGTTATTTATACATGTATTGGTGAGACAAAGCATTAAATGAGATTGATAAATATATAGAATGAAGCATAGGAGAACGATATCAATTTCGATTATTCTGTGGCTGGTGAATCCCTAAATGAACGCCCATTTGTCCCTTGCTTAATTGTTGTCGTGAATCATGTCGATCTTCCTTAACACCAGTCAAAGGTAATCATAGATTCCTATACAATTATAAATTTTAATGCAAATCAATCACTGGCCTTTGTTGGTCCCATTTCTTTATATTGACACAATTTTCATCTCTTTTTTTTTTTCAAAAGTAGGTGGTGCCACCGAAATTGACCGAATAAGAAAGAATATAAATGTGTACTGAATTTCTTTCTCTAGAAACATGTCCAACACATCCTTTCGAAGTAGGAATTAAATCAAATCGATGACATCCATTATATGTACCATACCAAATTAACCAATACTTTAGAGTTGCTTTCAAGTGAACACCTACCCTAATTCATTGAGCAATGATCTAATTAAAGGAAACCCTCGACTAGTCGAAGGCTGTCCTTGACCAATCTAAGGTTATGCAGACAGCACACGAATTATGAAAAATTGAAGCGGTATCTAGATTTTTTCAACTCGGTGCAAAAGTTGGAGTTGCAAAACTATAAATAGGGGTCCCCATGATGTTCCTAGGCATCTTCTAGGGTTTGAGGAGTGGAACAAAAGGGTGAGCCTCCGTCTGGGAGTTTTCTTCTTCTTCCTTAGTTGATGTTTTATTTGAGAGTTCTTAGTTCAATCATGTCTATGGTTGGCTAAACCTCTTAGCTATGGCTAAGAGGTGAATCTTGTAGCATGATTGGGATGTTTGCTTTGTTTTGATTCATGTTTGTTGAACTCTCTTGGATTCTAGTTTGATTATGAAGGAATATTTTTAGTTTTTAATGGTTTGTTGTGACAAATTACAATAGATCTACGATAGCTTAAGATATATTCTTTTCCTAAATTGAGATTGTGAAATTAGGAAATCTTGTTGTTCACCATCGTCCCTTAGGCATGGTAGGATGATGGAATCATTCCTAACCTTCATAATTCTCTTACGATTGGTTGTGGGATTGGTAATTCTCGTTATTTGCCTTGTCTCCCGTGCATGGTTAGGTGAAAGAATCACTTCCAAATCTTCACCTCTCTCATCCATTGATGATTAAATCCATGAGAAGTTCAGAGATCTGACAAATCTCTTCTTACCAATTGGATAGAATAGGACTCTGATTCCAGTTGTGTCCTTGAATCATGCAAGGTAACTTCCTAATTGCTACAAGTGGATCCTTAGCACCCTAGTTCCCACCTTTAAATTCACTAGTTTTAATTACTTTAATCACAATTACTCTTTCAAATATTCCATATTTAGGTTTACATCTTTTTCTAGTTTTAGTTCTAGTTTCTTTTAGAAGACGTATGAGTTCAGTCCCTATGGATTCGACCTCGGTCTTACCGAGATTATTACTACATCGCGACCCTACACTTAGGGTTGTGAATAAGTTTTTGGCGCCGTTGTCGAGGACTAACAGTTACGTTTTTCTGAGATTGACTAGTTTTAGAATTAGTTTAAGATTAGAGTTTTTCTATTTTTCTAGATTAGGGTTTACTGAATTATTTTAGAAACTAACCTTGCTTCCTATTTCTAGGTTTAGAAATTTTCCTTTTTTTTTGTTTTTAGAAACTACTTTTTAATTCTAAGTTTAGAAACTTTCCTAATTGTTTTTAGAAACTAACTTTTTCTCTTTTTAAAGACTTTCTATTTTCTGTTTTTAGGAACTTTCTTTTTACGTTTTTAGGAACTAGGTTTTTTTTTTTTTTTTTTTTTAGAAACTTTCCTTCTTAGTAACTAGTTTACTTTCCTAATTTGTTTTAGAAACTATTTCACTTTCTTTTTTCTTTTGTAGGATCCTAACATAGATCTCCTCCAATCTGGTAACTTCCTTCTAACTTTCCCTCTACTTATTTTCCATATTTCTGTAGGTCTTTTTTTAAGGATTAGATTCAGAGTTAGGGTTTCACTATGTATATACAAGAATGGGAACGTCAATATGCTAAGCTAGGTTTAGAGAATGCGAGAAATTGTGAAGGCCTGTCAGATGATTATATGAGGAAACAACCCATGTCTCAAAAATTTTCTGAAACCATCATCGAGAACCGAACGGAATATAATGCTCCACCGGTTAAGAAATCCTTACGCGATCATATGTGGGAGAACAATTACACCCCATGGATTAAGAAAACAGTACGTGAGTGTTGGGATTATCATAACTATGGGAGTGAGAATTATTATCATCTATCAGACAAGAAGAAAATAATAAGAGATTATATTATGGGTGATAATATGTATCAACAACTATCAGATCTCCCACCTATGACCCGTATGACTATAATCAGTGGAAACATCAATGTTGGGAAGATGAACCAATAAGACATCATAGTGAACATTCTCTTGGGTTCTCTACCTTTGAAACCCAATCAGAAATGATCCAAGAGGAATCACTTCAGGGTTACACAAATAATTTTGCTGACATCAAAAGAACGATAGAAGTGCTTGAATCACGCCTCAATAAACTAATGGAGGCTAGTTCACCCCAGCCTCAACCCAATCCAATTCTTCATTCCCAACCCCTTACTTATGATCAGTGGAAACATTAAGATTGGGAAGTTGAATAAACAATGCATCATAGTGACAATTCTCTTATACCTCTGAGATCCAAGAGAATTCTCTTAGGTCCTATACCTCTGAGATCCAACAAGAAATGATCCAAGAGAATTCACTTTAGAATTTCATACAAACTCTAAAGGTCATCCAACAGAACACACTCCAAAAATTTCAAGAACTTATAAAAGATATATAACAATAGAGTTCACGTGATGCGATTATGGAGAATATTGAAATTGAGAATGAAGAGTTGGATTGTGTTAATGAGCATATGGTTTAATTTTCCAAAGAGTTGATCTCGATGACGGTCCAAAAGAATAATCAAGAGACGTGGGTGTTTTTCAAATATAATGATACTGACACACTTCACTCACATGACACACTTGGTTTCAATGATGAGGAAGAGGTTAGTTTATTCGAACTTCAACCTAATCTAGGAACAAAATGTTAGGAAAGCGACCCCATTCCATGTGTGTACTGCACTGAATTGGAAGATGACGAGTATTGGGATGATAATCATGAATGTATATATCAAATCCCCCTGGATTCAATCTCAAGTTTGGCCCATATCAATGATCAAGAGGTTCATGAAGTTGTCGACCATAGTGATCTATTTTGCCCATCTGACATGACCAATTTAAATGTGGAGGATGAACCACTTTCAAATAACCCTTCCAACCTTTGTGAGGTATGGTTAGAGCACTCCCCATAATTGAATGATGATATGATTCAGGAGATGGACGAATTGCTCGATATGACTCTAAAATTTGAAACTATCCAGTTAAGGCCACTATTTGAGTTGTCAACCCTTAACAATACAATGCCTTTACTGAGTAGTACCAATGAATAAAGTCTTCACATCAATTCTTCGCCTGTTGATTTTCAATCTGTCAGTGCAGGGCGAGAGCAAGAGAGCATGCGTCCATCCACTTCCAGAGATGATGGAATCCTTGGGCAGATCATCACAAACTTTGATGTGAAAAATGAGTCACTCTCAGCTGAATTTTCCAACTCTTTGGATGACTACTTAACACACTTTGCAAATTCAAATGATCCTATGATAAAAGAAATAGTGGAAGCCTCGCAAGACAATACCTCGATAGTTGTCACTAACCGAGAGAACCCTTATTCTCAAACCCTTCCCTCCACAGATCCTGAATGTTTACTATCATAGGAGGGAGAGATGACAATTGAACTGAAGTTTGAAACTTCGAAATGTGTTGAGATTACATCATCTGCTGAAATTTTTTCTAAATTTTATCTACTTGTAGTCTTTGATTCACCATGGGGTACTAACTCTGAAACTTTCTCTATCACAAGTGAATCATATATACTTTGGAAACCTCAAGAGATTAAAAGGAAACCTTATGCTGAGGTCTATAAATTTCTCTAAAAATTCATGCTCTAGGATATCCAAGCCTATTGGAAAAAGGGCTTTTGGATAATCTTGTTGAAAAAACTACTAAGAAATTTATCAAGATATTGGCCGGAGAAGGAACCTTGCGGCATGACTAAGTAGTTTTTCCCTTACTTTCCTAGTTTAAGATTAGTTTATTGCTTTCATAGGACTAGGGTAGTTTGCTTTTGCTATTTTAGAATAGTTTGTTTATCATTTGTTGAGTCCTCCTGCTAACCCATCTTCACTTTGAGACCCTTGAAAAAGCCTCTAGATTCCTTCTTCAGGTACTACCTTTCATCTATTTTGGAAGATCGTGTTAAGACATGAGACTAAAAATTAGACAGGTTTCAAACTCAAGTGGGCCACATGACTAGAAAACAGTGGAAAGGGGTTGCCTACCTTTCAAACTTTTTTAGGCTCCATTGTGATATTTATATGCAATCTAAATTATTCATAAAGTGACCCAAATGCTCATAAGGTCCTTACCATAGGAATGAACAGAAAGAATAAAAATATTAGTCAGATCCAAAGCTTTTGCAGCCTCATAATTGTTTCAACCATGGGGGGTACAATCTCCATTGTTTTCTGTTGTGTGGCTCAGTAGAGCTTTGGATCTACCTCATTTTTGGGCTCATGTTATAAAATGATTTGGCAAAACATGTGAACAGCATGTATTTCTCACAAAGACCATAGTGGGCTCTACAATGTTTATTCCATAGGTATTTCGAGACAATTTTGCTCCAAATTTTTTGAAAAAAAATTGTCAGGGGCTATCGTTGAATTTTTTTTAAAGATCCCAATTTTTGGGCACGTTTGGCATTACCACAGTATTACTTTGATAAAAATCCCATCTTTACTAATACTTTTGAAAGCAACCAATATGTGACAAAATTTAATAGTTGGTGGACGGTCATAATCGGGTGGCCCATCCATGACGTGTAAATAAGGGTGGCACACTCAGTTTATTGCTGTGAAAGTCAAGCCACCTCTATCCAACACAATTTCCTACCATCTGGTGCATGGACTTTGAAGCCATCATTTGAAATTTGTTTTTAGATTTATATGGAAAAATTCCTCATGAACATTGATTCCATCCTTTTTTTTTTGAATAAAATTACTATGATATCCAAATTTATTATTTTTTTTAAAGAAGTCTAAGAGTATATGAACTACGGGCCCACGTGATGTGTAATATGCACATTCAGCTCCCCCAAGTAATGTATCCTTACAGTCACAATCTGGAAGGAAGATGGTCACCACTATTTTTAAAATACTATTTTCTTTTCCTCCAACCATCTTTAGAGTGTTATTTAATGCACCCATTATGTCTCCACTATCAATTAAAATGGTTGCATCATTTGTGAATTGGGACCATCCATTAGGTGTCCCCTACATTCAATCCGATAACATATGATTAATGAAGCAGAGCGATGGATTAATCCCAAGCATTCGACCAATGGAGATTTCCTTCTTCTAATTCTTCTTCTTCTTTTTCAATTTTTTTCTTCCTTTTCAAATATGGACCATTGACCTTTCACTGTTCTTCCAAAGCTAGAAATAAGGTTGATGTACCCTATTACTGACAATTCCTGGAATAACCAATTAGTAAAGGATATGTGTCATTGTATGAAAAATGTAGCATACAAAAGATCTTTAGAGATATATGGAACATTATTTACAGAATTACAATTGTCATTGATTTGAATGATACACGTCATCTGATGATGGGGAATGATTGAGAAGCTTAAAGGCAGAACGTGGTCAAGCGAAAAGAATGGTCAAAAGGACACGTGTCAAGAAGAGAAGGAATGATCTAGAAGATTAACGTGACAATGAATTAGCTACCAAAACTGGTGAATGAAGAGACAAATATAAATCATGCATATACAGACAACACAAGGCACAAAATTATCAAAAGCTTTCTTTTCATTTCATCATATGTTGTCTTTACACACATATATATATATATATATATGTCTTTTCTTTGCTTAAAAATAAAATATAACGCTTTCCACCATTTTTGTATCATACAAAAAGCGCGTACAAATGACCCAATAAATAAAAATTTAAATAATAAACTCTCAGTCCTCATCAGAATCCCTAAAATGTAACTATCTCTCCCTCTGATCCAATACTTCAATCCTCTCATTGAAGTGTTCTCTCTCCTCATAGGTACTGAAGCTCATCGACCATAAAGCAATCTCACTTGCTGGCACAAGTAATGTGTGAAAATAGGTAGTTAGCATGCCATGGCCTATAAAATCATTGTGTCAACCATGAGAACACCAAAATCTAAACAAAGCGAGGTCAGTTTACTTTCTAATAAAAATTAGCATTGATTGTGATCGTCGATTCGTGATTCGATGGACTAGATCATTTTTAAAATTTCTAAAAATATTCCAATAAAACCAGCATCCACCGCGACCGTTTATTCGTGATATGATGGAATGGATCCTTTTCAAAATCTCAAAATACCCCAATAAAGACCAGCATTGATCACGATCGTTAATTCGCAATCCAATAGAATGGACCACTTTTAAAATCTTAAAAATATTTCTAAACCAACATCAATCACAATTGTCAATTCATGATCCGATGGACTTGATCCTTTTCAAGATCTTCAAAAATATTCTAATAAAAACCAGCATCAATCGCGACCATCAATTCGCAACCCATTGGACTAGATCATTTTCAAAATCTTTAAAAAAATATTCTTAATAAAAACCGACATCAATCGTAACTGATAACTTGCGATCAAATGGACCATATCATCTTTTGAAAATACAAAAACATTTTCTCAGAGAGTCAAAAAATAGTGGGACAACAGATCCCATTGATCATAGATCGGAATCTTAATCGCAAAAACTACCTGACGATGGATTCAATCGATCATAGATCAGAATCTTGACTACAAATCGTGGGACAATGGACCCGATTAGTCACGATTTAGAATCCTGACAACCATTGACGGACAAATACGCACCATCCATAATTTATTTTTTTTAAAAAAAAAACAAAATTGATCACAACTAACTATCTGGATTAACTAAAAAATAATCAAGTCTGATTATCCTATGAGAGGATGGAACCAATCGACCATCTCTAATCGGACACTTGATCACAAGCACTAATCAGACTTGCACCAAACAAACCATCCCCAACAGATCTCAACCTTAATTGTGACAACCAAAATTCAAACAATAAAGTATAAAATCCTAAAAATCCATAATCCCTATCAAAACCATTATATGCACTAGCCCCTCACATATTTTTAATAAAAATTAGCTTGGTTGAAGTCCCATAAGCATCCCCAGTTAGGGTTGAAAGTTAGGCGAGTTCAACCCGATGACCTGTGACCGACCCGACATTGGGTTGGGCTTGGGCAGGATGTATCGGGTTTGGTCTCAGGCTTGGTCCATACAAATGCCAACCCGATAAAACTTGGGTTGGGCTCGGGTTGAGGTCTTGGGTTGCCCAACCCAACGCGAACCCGATCAATATATAAGTTCCTTATAAATTAATTATAATTAAGTGCGGATCATGTGTTGAAGGCACATGAAATTCCAATGTCGTCGGGTTTCATTGGTCCACGTCATTTCCGATGACTCAAGCTAACAAGATACACCAGATTTCTCACTCCCAAATAGATTGCTTGATACACAATACAACTTTTAAAGGAGTAGATGTCCTATGTTTTAGCTTGTTGGTTTTTTTTTTCTTTTTTTAAATGTTCTTTATGATAAATAACTACAATATAATTAATAAAATTATTGGTATAAAAAATAAAACTTGTATTAAAAATATAATAAACTAATGTAATAATGAAAATATTAGCATATATCTAACCCGACCGAACCCGCTTGAGTTGGGCTTGGGTTGAGAATTCCCAACCCGAGGTTTGGGCTGGGTTGGGTTAGGGTTAAGGTATAGGAACCATGGGTTGGGCTAGGGTTGAGTACCAACCCGACCCAACCCAACTCGCTCGACTTTCAGCACTATCCCCAATGGAGACGACCAATATGCTGGATACATTTCAAAATCATCATGCAATAAAAAAAAAATCCATGGAGTATCACTACCTAGAGTGGGGCGACTTTAAAATTAGAAAATATTTTCAAAATAAAGCGTCAAACTTTCGAGGCACTAAAAAATCTTCCATATGACCTGGATAGGGGTCAACACAAACTCAAATAAGATCCGATATCTCACGGTTTCCCTGAAAATTATCGAAGCCGAATGTATATCAAAGTACGATCGAACGGAACTCTAATGTCAACTCCATCCTGTCAAGTGTTAATGCTAAGAAAAGATGATAGGCCAATATTGGTCAGAAGAAATCATCTAAAAGGCGAAAAAGATAAATTGTAACCTAAGTGTTAAAGCCAGAAGATGCATAGCAAAAGGTCACCTGCACATATCTAAGCATGGATGCTTACGAAATTTGATCGAGTCCAAGTTGGCATATTGGGTTCCCCGTAAGGCCACAAAAAGTTTAGAGCAGTCAACCACTTTGACGATCAAGCAAAACAAGTACTCTTAGGGTAATTTGGGAAGCAACAAACAATCTAGTATAGTTAGTATCCTCGTAAGGCCCTAGAAAGCGCAAGGCTCTATTGTACCTTTTCGATGTAAGTATCAATCAAGAGCGAAAGGGTTGTGATTGAATGTCTACGCAGGGACAATTGCAACGTTTTCCTCAAACTGTCGCGATATGTGCGAGTTATCTATTTCCAGGCAACCAACTGACATAGACACAAAGGCAGGCAACGAATCCGGATGGAAATTCATGACTGGCTGATAAAGGTGGGATGTCCACTCTCTTTGGCATTCAGTTGCACACAACTCTATTAAAGAGAGGCATTTGTAGATAGCCCACCCTAGGCTGATAAGCTGATTGAGTTTGAACCGATGGAGGCTCAACCAAACCCCATTCCTAAATCCTAACCCTAGAAGTATAAACCCTAGGAACCCTAGTCCTAAACCCTAAACTCAGCTCATTCAACCTAGTAAACCTGGTCGACCTAACCCTTAACCCTAGGAATCTAAAATCTTAAATCAACTCAACAAGTCAACTCACCCAATCAACTCGCCACGTCAACTCACCCAGCTAGCCTACTCAATCCAACAACCTAGTGACTCACCTAATAAAGCCCAAAATCAAGCAAAAAAAAAGCCAAATTAGAGAAATATGCAAAACCTTAAAGTAACAATCTTTAAAGCAAAGCCTACACACACTTGGAGGAGACTACCTGCCAAAGTAGGGAGTCTAAGTGGGGACCAACGGTAAGTTGCAGGAACTAGCTTATCACCGACCATGTGGCACTCCCCTTCTTTGGGGTGGCATCCCTCAATCATGTAGAATCTCCCCATTTTCGACCCTAAGTGTGCAGTTGAGGTGAGGTGTATTTACTCTGAAACCCATCTCCTTACCCAAAATTATATTTTTACCACCTCATCTAACTCATGAGATGATGTCATGTGGAAATCTCCAATCATAACCCTTTAACCATATTTTCCCACTAAGATTACCAGCAATCACTAGAAAATCGGGTTTTGAAGCTATAAATAGCCCCATCCCATTCTCATTTCAAGCATCCATTTGATTCAATAAGCATCCCTTCTCATCCAGAGATCCCTTAGCCTTAGCAATTTAGTAACCCTTCCACCAAGGAGAATAAGAGTGAGAGAAAGAGAGAGAAAGTTCAGCCCTAGTCTAGCCTAGCCTAGCTAGAGTCCAAGCCTCCTGAGTCACTTAAGTTCAAATACGAGTCACTGGATCTAACCTTGCGGTACTACCGTTCATCCAACCATTCAAGCTTCAATTAGTTTTATTAAATTAAAGCATTATCATCGTGCAACAGTCATTCCATTCTCAACCTCCCTTACTCCCCATATACATCTTTATTACATTGTATTCCATCAATTTTCTCACATCTAAGTAGCGGCTGTATGCTCTGAGAGTTGCCAATATAATCGGAGCAAATCTACCAAAAACCTTAGTAAATTAGCCATCGTTTTATCATAAACATCAATATATCATCAATCATCTCATACATATATACTTTTCATCCTATACTCGATCGTTTCTAACGTATGTTCTGCGGCTTGCTGATATAATCAGATTCTGCCCATCAGAAATTTGGATATATCAATTAACATTTTCATTACATCAATTACACGAGAAAACTACTCTTATTTCCCATAAATTAGTCAAATCTTGTGAAGTAAAGATTATACATCCATATGAGCAGATGGGTGCCTAACACCTTCCCACTCTGTAACCGTCGTCCTTTACTCGGAATCTATGGAACAGTAACTCATGAGTCATCTTAGGGCATGTTTGAGCAGTGGGATTAGAAGGGATTAGGTGGGATGGGATTCATTTGGTCCTGTGCCAATTCCACTCCATGTTTGGAAGAATAGAAAAGCTTGGAATTAGATTAGATGGAATTGCATTGGGTCCCGTACCAATTTCACTCAATGTTAGCAAGTTGTGTAGGTCCCACCTTGATGTGTGGGCTATATCCACACCGTCCACCCATTTTTTGAGATTATTTTAGAGCATGGGCCAAAAAATCAGGTAAATCTAAAGCTCAAGTGGACCCCACCATAGAAAGCAATGGGGATTGAATACTTACCGTTGAAAACTTCTTTGGGGCCACATAAGTTTTGGATCTACCTCATTTTTAGGCCCATGCCCTAAAATGAGGTTACAAAACAAATGAACGGTTTAGATATAACACATGTGTGTTATTCTTGGTAATTTCAAATGATGGTGGGTATATCCATTCAATGTACCACCGTATTACCATCAAAGAATGGCATTAATCCTATCCCATGGCAACAGGGAACAATCCCTGACATGGGTAATAATTATGTTTTTTGAATACTATCCCACCTAATCCCTTCTAATCCCGTCGTCCAAACACGCCCTTAGGGTTAAGGATATTTGGATTCTCAATCCTAAGCATTTTTACGTAGTCTAACCGATTGTAATATCATAATAATTTATTAGTAGCGACTTTGGTAATATAACACCTTCTTATCTTCAGATAAAATCCCTCGAGCTAGGTAACCAATGGAAAAGAATCGATCTCCCATCTCTTAGAAATCTTCTCTCCAGTATTCATAACCATACTCTTAGAAACAATGGTGATTGAACATTAATGGGACACAAAAGTTCTAGATCAACGTTGATATTTGGTTTTTCCTTTCAACAAGGATTATACAACCTTATTAACAGATTAGATGGCTAATAAACACTACATAAACATTAACATTAAGGTTCAGGTGCGATATAAAAAAGGTTTTTAAAGGTAGGGAGTTCCATCACCACTGTTTCCTATGATACAGTACCCCTGATAATTGGGTCTGCTTCGTTTTCAGCGTGATGCCCTGAAATGATCTTAAAAAACGGATGGACTGCATGAATATATACAACAAGGTGGGCCGCACCGTCTCGAGTCTCACCTAATCCGCTGCCCTGGCAGAGTACAGTTCGTCTCCTCGAACCTCCTACACTAAACGCGTGGCATACTTTGTTTGAAGCCACAGAAATTATTTATGGCAACAATTACTTGCACGTGAGTTTGTTGGCATGTGCATGAGATCCAAACTGCTCATCAGAGGGTCCCACCGATTAAACACCTTGGCTAGAAAAGACGCGGATTGGCCGGAAAGGACGGGGCTCTGAGAGGCTACCGTGATGTATGGATTTTATCCACGCCGTCCATCCATTTTGCCGTATCATTTTATCATATAGACCCAAAAATGAGGCAGATCCAAGGCTCAAGTGGGCCACGCCACAGGAAACAGAGGTGGCAATGACACCCACCGTTAAAACCTTCCTAGGGCCCACCTTTATGGTTAATTGCCATCCAACCTATCCATAAAATCACATGGATCGATGACGGACAATCACAGATATCGGCTTGAATCCAAAACTTCCGTGGCCTCCAAAAAGTTTTGGTCGACTCAAGGGTTGGGATAACCATGTACTCCGGTCCTTGTGTGATAAGCTAGACTTTGGTTTGTCTGGCCTTGCTTGACCTAACCCAAGACACGTACATTGAGCCTTGTAATGTATGGAGCACATGCAGGCTCACTTCTACATCGAGCCTGATTCATTTATGATGATTCACTATAATTTTCAAATGGGTGCAACTCATCAACCGTACTTTTGGGATGATCTAGACCTTCCAAAACGTGGGACCAATTGTGGATGAAGCATACCTTGACAGAGGGGCCGATCAGATGTATTCAACCGCATAATTCCCAACAATCAAACGGACTTAATAATACATAATTTAATGTGCGGACTTACCGGTCAAGATCTTCCTGTTAGGGTAATATTATTAAATTTTTTTATTTTTTTTTTGAACGTTTTCATCCATACCCCATGGAAATGGGACCCACAAAATTTAATGGCTTGGATATCCATATGTGTAATTTTAAGTAACTTTCAGCTGTGCATATGATTAGGGATAGCCACACTCTTGCAGAATATCAGTATTTTTCTCTCAGAAATGAGAGACATTTATCCGAAAATTCTTCTGATCCATGATATTACGATAAGATGCTTTGGCGCCCGATATTTACCAAAACAGTCCTTCGGTGGCATGGACATAAGCTGAAAAAGTCTAATCTACTCCTGCCAGAGAACTCATGTATAAACTAAGTGTTAACTAAACATTTTTACAGGTCTAACCGATTGCAATATTATAATAATTAATTAGTGACTACTCTGGTCAAATATAACACCTTCTTATACTCAAATAAAATCTCTTAGCTAACATATGGAAGAGAGAGTCGATCTCCAACATATGGAAGAGAGAGTTGGATCTCCCATCTCTTAGCTGCTCTCTAGCCTCCACAACCGTATTATTGGAAACATTGTTGATTGACCATGAGACACAAAAGTTCTGTATCAATGTTGATATTTGGTTTTTCCTTTCAACAAGGATTATGCAACCTTATTAACAGATCAGATGGCAAATAAACACTACATAGACATTAACATTAATGTTAAGGTGCTCTATAAAAAGTTTTGAACGGTAGGGAGTTCCACCACCACTGTTTCATAGTACACCTGATAATTGGGTCTGCTTCGTTTTCAGCATGATGCCTTAAAATGATCTTTAAAAACGGATGGACTGCATGGATGCAAAATACACACATGAAGGTGGGCCCCACTAAAGGGCCGCACACATCAAGCCCCACTCTAGAGTACAGTTTCTCCTCGAACCTTCTATATTATACACGTGGCATACTTTGTTTGAGGCCATAGAAATTATTTACCATGTTGATGGGAATCATAAGTGCATTAATTTCTATGGAAATAATTTCTTGCACGTGAGTTTGTTGGCATGTGCATGAGATCCAAACTACTCATCAGAGGGTCCCACCGATTAAACACCTTGGCTGGAAAAGACAAGGATTAGCCAGAACGGACGGGGCTCTGAGAGGCCACCGTGATGTATGGGTTTTATCACTACAACAAAAGGAGGATTAGCCGACGATGTATTTGGTTGATCAGCGGCGCTAATTAAAATGGGGCGTCGATTTGCGATCGGTATAAATACCGTACGAAAAGCCCTAGACTCTTTTGCTTCTTTTGCTCCCCTCTCTCTCTCTCTCTGTCTCTCTCTCTCTCTCCCTTTAGGCATAGCGACAACCATCGCCATCTCCACATATTTCCCCTTTCTCAATCGATCCTCTCTCTCTATTTCCCCTTTTCTCTCTCTCAATCGACCATCTCTTTGTTTCCCCTTTCTTAATCCACCTCTTCTCCTCTAGGGTTAGTCTCTCTCTCTCTCTCTCTCTCTCTCTCTCTCTCTCTCTCTCTCTCTCTCTCTCTCTGAGACCCGAGATCTGGTTTTTCTCTCAAGCTATAACATTTCGATGCAAACATGGGATTTTCTCTCAAGTAATTAGTGATTATCTACAACCGCATCTAATCATAAGGTAATTTCAGCTATTTCATCCGTGCTAACCCTTCTTCTTCTGCTAACAGAGTCTCTAGTTCCTATTCTGTGAATCTGAAGCCTGCTGGCCTTTACTGATTTGTAGTCTGGATGTAACTTTTCATCATATACTTTCCAGGTTTACAATTGACACAATGCAGTCAATTTTCCTTGATGTATTTGGGAGAAAAAATGCCCTGGATCATAGCACTCAACAGACGACTCTTATTCAACACATATTTGGTGGTCATCTTCAATCTTAGGTTGAAGTTCTTACTTCCTGAAAATGTTTCAGCACCCTGCTTCTCGTTTACTATAAAAAATATGTAGGAAGTGTGCCATTCTCTTGGACCTGATTTGAAGAAATGAGGCATTATAGGGTCTTGTTCATCAGCAGAGGTTCTTACTTCGTGAATATATTTCAGCACGTTGCTTCTCATTTGCTATAAAAAAAATGAGTAGGGAGGAGGTTTTCTGCATCAGCTACCTTTATCAGAATTCATGGTTTCAATCCATCATGTCTTTTGGATCTCTGTTCTCAAAAGTAATGGAAATCATAATTGATGGAATTTCACTGCATTGTTGTGTGGAATTTATTGTTCTTTGATTATTTCTTTGCTTTTCCATGAATTATATTTGTAGAGATTATGAATTTCTGTTATATACAGTGTCATGTGACATGTTTAATTGATTGATATTATGTAGGAAGAAGTTGTTAGCAAGATGCAGTCATTTGAGAGATTGAAAGCTGAAGCAGAAAAATGCTTTAGCCCAAAGTGAGAAGTTTAAATATGAGAAAGCAGAATTTTAATCTGCTGTCTATGCAAAGGTGTGATTTGGGTCCTGCATTTCCAAAGATTATAGTTTGAATTTACTTAATCTTCTATTTCAGCTTAGGAGTGTTTTTCCTCTTCAATAATAATCCTAAACCTACTAAAACAACAACAACAACAAAACTAATAATGTTTAGAAAAAAGGAAAAGTTATGCGCTCACAGTGTTGCACCATGTGCTGGCCCACACATTCCCCAACATCAATAAAGGCAGTAAGATTTCTTAGGGCCCTTTTGATTGCACTTACTCGAAAGGGTTTTTTGTGAAAGTGGTGGTTTCAAGCCTGCCTTTTCGGTAATTTAAAAGACAAAATATCAGATTTGGTTTTGTTGAATCGGCTATCTCCTGACGGCTGTATCTGCATACACAGAATCTGTGCGGAAATGGAAATTATATTCCACTTAAAAGACAGCTTGGCTGTTTGGATTCCTCATATCCAAACACACCCTTGGGGAGATTGACACCTCAAACTTATCACTCTCAAAGTCAAATGCAGAAGGCCTTTAAGGCTTGTGGCCGGGACCTAGGCACATGATTCTTGAAAGATAACTAAAAGGATATATTAATCCTTGTTGTGGCTATTGCTACCTCTATTTTATTATTTGATGAACTCCTTAGAGGTTTGCAAACCCCACTTTCACCCCCTCCAAAGAACATATATTGGCATGTATAGAGAACAAACAAACCGTGTATCAGGTGGGCCCAATAGTGTAGATGGCCTTATCCAAAAATCAGGGCCTTATCCAAAAATCAGGGTTGTCAGTGAAAATGATGGGCAGCTTAAAAGGAACTTCAAGTGTCCCTTTAAGCTATCCACTTTTTCTGTTCATGCATGGTGCATCATCTGCTTGTCATTCATTAGTAGCGCTTGCAAACCTTGAACTACCTATACTGCAGAAGTAGCAATATGGTGGCAAACCATCTTGCGTGTAGTGTGGATGGCAGATAACTAGATGTAAAATTCCATTTCAATTTTATTACTATTATTATTATTTTTTATTTTTGTGCTTTCATGTGATTTGTTCTTGAGGAAAAGATCATGTGCACCGACAGTTAGTGGACACCTATATCTATACAAATAAGTATTCTGACACACTTGAAATGGATTTTGAAAATCCCATTTCAGAATATGAAAGATAGCGTTTTAGTATACATGTGGAATTCCTGCCCACCTTGTCTGGACAGTGAGAGCTGTGAAGTTGGGCATTGTCACTTTATTCTTTATCAGATTTATCTTTGATTTGTAATCATTGTCTTTAGTCACTATTTCTTTTATTCACATTGATCTTTTAAGCTGCCTTTGGGTTGATGTTCTATCTCAGGGCAGGGGTGTCAGGAAGGATGGGTTGGGGTTCACGCCCCCCCTTTTTTTTTTTCTTTTTTTTTTTTTAATAAATCTCAAGGGTTAAACTGTAAAAAGGTATAAATCTGGAGGTGGACTACTACTATGATGTTGAGGAGTTCTCCTACATGTAACTCTTTGGCGGGTCTCTGTAGACCTAGAATTACATTGACGGGGCTATGGTATTTGGGATAGAAAACATTACACTTTCTCATTTTGTATATTTTGAAATCAAATTTGTAATTGTTAACCTAGTGACATTCATACTCTGAGGGCTTACTATGACTTTTATATCATTTATATACTTATTACAGTCTTCCGCTTGCACAATTTAGATGCCTTGGGAGTATGATATGCTGTTTTGGTATAGTTCTAATCATGTTTAATGCCCTAATATAGACAACATTCAATCATCATTATCTATGTTACATAAGTGATGTTTTGGAACTCGGGAGTTGGATTTCTACTTGACCCCCGATTTTCAGGGCGTTACATAGAGACACAGAAAAAATAGATCATCCTTCACAATTACAGTTGAAGTGTTGAATTTTGGGGATGAAATTCTCTTTAAGGGGGGTAGATTGTAACACCCCATACTTTTCCATACTCGGGTGTTACCGTGTAACATAACGTAGTATAAACACTAACCTAGTTTACTTGAATGTTCACTTGATTTCCAGTCTAAATCCAACCATGATAAAAGCGGCTCCCATCCATATATTAAGTTATCCATCCATTGATCTGAAAAACCTATTTTTAGGACTTGACTCCTTGATATAAGAGCCTGACCATCCATTGGTAGGCTTTGGGAGTCAGATCATTGAGTCCGTCAACCATTAGTCTAAGAAATTTGAGGGTAAATGATACATGACTGGACTATAAGAATTAGCCCTTAAATCCAACTGTTGTCTTTCAAGATGGATCATCCTACCATAAAATTTCAAGCTGGACCATCACATCACCTAGAAAACCGCATTGAATCTCATGAGGCTTAATTCTAGGAACCTAATTGGGGTAAAACATTAGATGACGTCCTGTTAGCCTGATTAAATGGTGGAGAGTCGGTTTCAAGACTTAAGTCACTAGATTCACTATTTCTTAGACTTACAACCAATATTTGGGTGATCCATCCCTAAAAATCACCTCAATGGACAGATTAAAGCGTCCACTATTAATATCAATCTTTAGGGATCACTTAATGTCAGGTTTGGAATCGATTAGAGCGTCGGATGGATGAAAGCCATAGTTTGAACCTAAGAGAAAATGTTGTGTGACCCATCTGGTTGAAATAATATCAGTTTAAAATAAATAGTGGCCCTGGGTGGCTCACTAACTAGATGAACTGAGCATAGGTGTGGACCACATACCATCTCGAATCGATGATAAGTAGCGCTAAATGGCCATACTCGTATTGATATGGCCCACATAAGTCATAGATCTGCCTCATCCTTTGGACTAAGTCTTAAATAAAGTAAATAAAATAATTGAAGGGCCTGGATCCATCAAAATCGTCCCTGTGGGCCCCACACCACATCATGTGTGGACCATGGGAGGTGCACTCATGGTGCAATTGACTAAGGGACCCAATCAAGCTCCAATGACCCTGAAAGTGCACCTACTTGTGCCCTGGTTTGTCAAGTTACGTTAATGGTAAGTCAGACTGGCTACGGAACTTGATAGGAAGATTATTTCAAGTATCTGCCTCAACCAGATGTGTGGAAGCTCGCAATAGGTAAATCATAGCCTCACATCCCATGTCTCGAAACACCAAGTGATTAAAACCCTTAAAACAAGATAGACATCTTAGGGTTTTTGAGGTGAGAAAACTTTTTCAAAATAGGAAAATCTCTATGTTTTTCTCGCCTTGCCGATCTTATTGAAACACCCTCGATATGATCGACCTGTTCTGTAGAAGTCCTTGATACCTTAACGATATTATCGATGAGAGGACCAAAAGCATCTAACAACTAAATATTCATCTGGACGGATTTATCGATGTATCGATACACATATCAATATCATCGATATAAGTACAAATAGGTCCAGTAACTTCATAATATATCTGGACGAATTATCGATTTATCGTTGATATCATCGATATTTAAATCTCGAGTCCATCGAGAGTGGCTCGATAAGATCGACAGACAGTTTTTCGGCGCCCCTGTTTTTTTAATGAAAATCTCAAATTCCTTCGATATATCGATGACCGTCCGATATGATCTGAATTCAAATATCGATATGATCAGAGGTCCATCGATGATATCGATGGTGGGCACGCATTTCTTGCAGCAGATATTTCAGGTTATTTTAACTATGATTAGGGGCCCTTTGATAGAATCGATATTCAAATATCAATGATATCGGCACCAGGTCGATTGCATCGAACAAGGACAGAAATCGTCTAACAAGCTTAAAGACAAATCCACTGGATTTATCGATGCATCCACTCTGATCTCGATATCATCGACATTCAAATTCTGATGATCTCAACGGTTCCCCCAATCATTCATGAAAACCCGAAATATCTCAAAGTCAAGTTTCTCTGATTTTTCAAGTGTCGATTAATCGAACCTGTCATCAATGGAATCAGAGTTCGAAATTCGATGACATCGACAATAGCTTCGATTCATCGACCTATTGGTAAGAAGTTCCAAAAGCGTATGACATTGAGTCCGAGTCATCGAGCAGACCATCGATGCTATCGAGAGTATACACTTGATGATATCGAACTTTGTCATAAAAGTGACCGTTTTATATCTGTTAGAACTTTTTTCCTATATATAAAGGACTTGTCTTTTGTTGCTGTAAGAGAGAAGAAAAGAGAGAGCTTTGTGTGTTTCAACTTACATCTTATACCCTAAGCCCTTTCTCTCAAGGGAGTTCATCCTCCAATCCACCCTCATCATTGATATTCAATAGAGTGGATTAGGGAATGAACTTCCGCATTCAAGAATCCTCCAGCTACTACCTTAATGGCAAGTCATTATGCTGGGATGCCTTGAATGCATAAGATTAGAACTACTCTACCTTTCTTATAGATAAACCTTTAGAGAGTAGGATTCCATCTTATCCTTGACCCAACCCTAAGCCTAGTCTTGGTATACCTTTTTGTGTTACGGATTAAGGGAACAGAAGACTCTTTGTCAACAAGGAGGAGAAAATCTTCGGCGTTGTTCTTAACGAGACTCATCAACTTATCTGTAAGTATCTAGAGTACAAGAGGACACTTGTGATCATTCCTTTCTAGGATTGGGTCTTAAGTGGTTCTCACCCTTTAAAGCCCTCAAGGAGGCCTCCGGCGGGAGTGTACGTGGTGGGTACGTTGTGTGGAGCCTTGCTCTGTGGATAACATAAACATTTGGTTAGGAGTGAACCGGTAAAACTCCAGGGTGCGTTGTGTGGACCCTTACTCTATGGAGAGCATAAACATCTGGTTAGGAGTGAACCAGTAAAACTCCAGGGTTAGAGGTGAACCGAGTAGAAACCTCCGTGTAAAGGTTGAAGGTGAACCTGACTTAAAACCTTAGGTTTGAGGTGAACCCTGGGAAACCTCCTTAGTGAAATCTGGTACACTCAAGGGGTTGAGTGCGGCAGCTGAGAGTGGACTAGACAAGTAGTCGAACCACTACAAAATGACTGTGTTTTCCATTGCTATTCTTCTATGTGTGTGTTCTATGTCAATGCTTTCATATTCATATACCTGAGATCACACCTCACACACTTACATAGTCATATCCATCATAAACTAGTTTGTATAACTGTTTACTTCTTTCATAGTTTGTGATTGGATCCTCTACCGGGCTTGGAAGCCAGTAGAGTTGTCTTTGAGTAATCCTAATATATGTCTGTTGTTAGGATTAGTCTGATAGGATTTCAAATAAATCATAAAAACTTTTAAAAGTCCTACTCACTCCCCTCTAGGACATATTGGCATATTCCGACTTCAACTCAAGCGGTCTTCACCGCTATTTCAATTAGTATCAGAGCGGGTCTCTCTTTAAGGGCTTCACCGCCTAGAGAGTGATCTTGACTAAAGTTGGGAATATGGCCAACGGAGAGGGCTCATCGGTCTCTAGACCTTCAATATTTGATGGTTCAAATTATGCTTATTGAAAGTCTAGGATGCACTATTTGGATCATGATGTTTGGACATAGTTGAAACCAGATATGTGCCACCAAGCGATTCATGAAAATGGCACAACTATCTCCAAACCTAAATCCAATGAAATATAAACTGCATTCGAGAAAGAAAAATAAACGTCTGAAGCAAAAGAAAATGAATGCGATCTACTGTGCTGTGTCCCAAGAAGTATTCATGAGATCTCAATTTAAACACATCAGAATGGAGGATGATGAGACCTTCATGGAATTTAAAAAATTAAAAAAAAAAAAACTGAATATCATTTGTAATTCCATGGGTGGATTAGGAAAGAAAGTTCTGGTCTAAAAATGTGTAGGAAAATGGATGAAATGAAAATAGAAGAACTAGTAGGTTACTTATAAACTTTTGAACTACACTTCAAACAAACTCCTAAATCCAAAAATACTATCCTCTCAACTACAAAGAACACATCAAATGAGGAAGTAGAAATAATGAGGATAAGGAAATGACTCTCTTTACTCAAAGGTTCAAAAGATTCTTCAACAAGAACCGTGGCCAATCTTTCAAAGGCAATCAGTGGAAAGCAAGCACAATGGTAAATCTGCTTAAAAGTCTAAAGAGCCTCAGTGCTACAATTGTAGAAAATTTGGACATTTGTCCACTGAATGCCTTAACAAGAAAACTAAAAGAAAAGCCATGATAGTTACTTGGGATGACACTGAAGAATCAAACACTGACTTCAGTGATTCAGAAAGCAAGGGAGACTACAAATCATTGAAAATACTCATGGCCTCCACATCCACAAACATCCCAGTACTAAATAAGAAAATTGATGAATCTTAAATCAAAGAGTCATTTCCATTAAATGATGAGAAAGAAGAAGAAAAAGATGAGAAGGATAAACAGCAGGGTGCCTATAATCAACCTTATAAACATAACATTTATATCCTTAGAAAACTTGGAATGAGCAAAAAAAAAATAAAATGAGGATAAATTGTTGTAAGAAGATCTAGATAAAACACTAGAAATTAATACACATGTGATCAACAAAATACAACATTACCACTCAAAAAATTACAAGCTAGAAAGAATGAATCTATCCCTAAAATCTGAATCCTTGAAATTGATCAAACAGATTGAACTACTGAAAGAATGAAAATCATACACTCAAATTTAGTGTAGAACAATCTAGAAAATTTGTTAAGCTAAAGTCTTAGGGATGGGAAGATCTAGTAATGAAAAGAGTGGGTTGGGATATGGAAAAGGCAAACCAAGCTCCAAATGTAGCACAAACACTTGAGAAATCCGCTGCATCAGGAAGTAGAACTAGGGCCACTCTTGTTTGTCATTTATGTGGAGACTCAAGACACTACAAATTCGAATGCATTACAATTGGAAGGACTCAAGTCATGAGTCCACCAAGGTATATGGTAGGAGGTAAGAAACATCCATCTCCACTAAGAATGACAAAGAGAATGGATGAGCTATTGATTCAAGTGGCCCAACTGAATCAGAAGGATTGATCAATCAAGGGAATGTGATTCAATTACCAAATGTGTCTAGACAAACCCATAGTGGAACAAAAACAACGTCATAAAAGGGGAGTGAAAATTAAAAGAAATTGGCTTGTGACTCACTCATTTTCACAAACAGGCAATAATGCTAATGGGTTCTTAGATAGCGGTTACTCAAGACATGTAACGGGTGACATATCCCTTCTCGCAAATTATTCAAATCTTGATGATGGGGTGGTCACATTTGGAGACGGAAGCACCGTTAAGGTAATGGGATATGAGATTATTAGAAATGCTAAAAATGAGAATGCCCTCCTAGTAGAAGTGTTGACACACAACCTTCTAAGCATTTCTCAAACATGTGACAACAAGCATGAGGAAACATTCGACAAGCTTAAGTGTAGATCCTGGATTTATCGGGAAAACTAGTTATGAAGGGTCTTCGCACCAGTGCTCACTGCTATGTCATTATAATTGTGGTTTCACAACTTTTTCTACAAATTTTGCTATGTATACAAGCTGATAAGAAAATATTCTATGATATGCATATCTGAAAGGTCATCGAAGTACATAGATCAATGTCATATTCTTCTCTTCGATAAGTCATTCGATGAATCAATCAGTGACATCAAAGGACTCGCAGAATCAGAAGCATAGGTGCATGTAGACGATATCAAGTAGATCCAAAGAAATCACCTATCACCAGTTAAAAGGATCATCAAGTATGTGATTGGAACAACCACCTTCGGTTTGTGGTACCCATTTGAAACATCTACAGTCATTACTAGGTACTCCGATGTCAATTGGGCTGAACCACAATAACTCTCCTCTGTGACAACACTAGTGCCATCAATATTTCAAAAATCATGTTCAACATTCTTGGACTAAGCATATTGACATTCGTTCATTTTATCCGAGAACTTGTTGAAGAAAAGATCATTGTGTTGGATTATGTGACATCTTACTAACATAGACTCTTAATGATAATAGATTTGGTGACCTCCAAAAATCTATTGAAATATGTGCAAGATGATAAAATGCATAGGAAAAATGAGCTAAATTGGCACATCTGAGAACTGATGCTCTCTCTCCTTAAAAAGGAGAACGAAGAAGTTGATTGGCTTTGGTTGAATGTACATGTGCAACATAGGCATATTTCCTTGTACTAACCATTGCCCATTATGTATGTCAAAGAAGAGTACATTTCAAAAACTTTTAAATTTGACATATCCGATGACATTGAACCAGTATCGATGTCATCGAAGTCGTCTGAAACTTGAATAGTCGCCATGATAGATGAAATGTTCAGACACACTGGAATGTGAAACATCGTATATCAGGAAAGCATCTTTCAATGGTCATCAAATCTAACTGGTATACCTTATTCTGACTGCTCTCCTGAAAATTATTGAATATCCTCTCAAGATTGAGACTTAGACTGTGAATTCTGTCATTTGAAGCTATACTGTTATTTTTTTTGAGAACTCACAGCTCTTCTCTACACTGATATGCATAGATAGATGTCATTATCTGTTATGGATGGGTTAGAATACTGATGTTTGGTGATTGAGTGCCCATAAATGGGCCTGGTAATGTTGTTGGATATACTGTTAATCTACTGCTGTCTGTGGCAGTAAGCGCTTTGGATAGATGGATAATATTTGTGTATATGGCTGAATGAAATTCTCATCTTTACTGCCATTTTTATGTTTCATCGACCCCCTAGTTTGTCTGATATGGAATGCATGTGACGTTCTTTAATGAACATTTCAACTGCTTTACAACTGCTCTATCTTATCCTACATGCATTCATGAATTCTGAAATTGATGTTTGATTGAATTGAGTTAACTTTTATACATCAATGCTCTACTTCTACCTACTTGGTTCTCCTATGCAATTCACTATTCAGTCAATATCATTTGAAAGTGCACCTACTTGTGCCCTGGTTTGTCAAGTTACGTGAATGGTAAGTCAGTCTGGCTACAGAACTTGATAGGAAGATTATTTCAAGCGACTGCCTCAACCGGATGTGTGGAAGCTCGCAATAGGTAAATCATAGCCTCACATCCCATGTCCCAAAACATCAGGTGATTAAAACCCTTAAAACAAGATAGACATCTTAGAATTTTTTAGGTGAGAAAATATTTTCAAAATAGGAAAATCTCTATATTTTTCTCGCCTTGTCGATCTTATCGAGACACCCTCGATATGATAGACCTGTTCTGTCGATGTCCTCGATACCTTAGCGATATTATCGATGAAAAGACCAAAAGTGTGCAACAAGTAAATATTCATTTGGACGGATTTATCGATGTATCGATACACATATCAATATCATTGATATAAGTACAAATATGTCTAGCAACTTCATAACATATCTGGACGAATTATCGATGTATCGTCGATATCATCGATATTCAAATCTCGAGTCCATCGAGAGTGGCTCGATAAGATCGACAGACAGTTTTAGGTGCCCCTCTATTTTTTAATGAAAATCTCAAATTCCTTCGATATATCGATGACCGTCCGTTATGATCTGAATTCAAATATCGATATGATTGGAGGTCCATCGATGATATCGATGGTAGGCGCGCATTTCTTACAGTAAATATTTCAGGTTATTTTTAAGTATGATTGGGGGACCTTCGATAGAATTGATATTCAAATATCGATGATATCGGCACTAGGTCGATTACATCGAACAAGGACACAAATCGTCCAGCAAGCTTAAAGACATATTCGCTGAATTTATCAATATATCGACTCTGATCTCGATATCATCGACATTCAAATTCCAATGATCTCGACGGTCCCCCGATCATTCATGAAAACCTAAAATATCTCAAAGTCAAGTCTCTCTCATTTTTCAAGTGTCGATTAATCGAACCTGTCATCGTGGAATCAGAGTTCGAAATCCGATGACATCGACAATAGCTTAGATTCATCGACCTATTGGCAAGAAGTTTCAAAAGCGTATGACATTGAGTCCGAGTCATCGAGCAGACCATCGATGTTATCGAGAGTATACGCTCGATGATATCGAACCTGCTTGATGATATCGAACTATGTCATAAATGTGACCGTTTTATATCCGTTGGAACTTTTTACCTATATATAGAAGACTTGTCTATTATTGCTGTAAGAGAGAAGAAAAGAGAGTGCTTTTGTGTGTTTCAACTTACATCTTATACCCTATGCCCTTTCTCTCAAGGGAGTTCATCCTCCAATCCACCCTCATCATTGATATTCAATAGAGTGGATTGGGGAATGAACTTTCACATTTAAGGATCCTCCAGCTACTACATTAATGGAAAATCATTATGTTGGGATGCCTTAAATATATAAGATTGGAACTACTCTACCTTCCTTATAGGTAAACCTTTAGAGAGTAGGATTCCATCTTAACCTTGACCCAACCCTAAGCCTAGTCTTGGTATACCTTTTGTGTTACGGATCAAGGGAGCAGAAGACTCTTCATCAACAAGGAGGAGGAGATCTTCGGCGTTATGCTTAACGGGACTCGTCAACTTATATGTAAGTATCTAGAGTCTAAGAGGACACTTGTGATCATTCCTTTCTAGGATTGGGTCTTAAGTAGTTCTCACCCTTTGAAGTCCTCAAGGAGGCCTCCGGTGAGAGTGTACGTGGTGGGTGCGTTGTGTGGACCCTTGCTCTGTGGAGAGCATAAACATCTGGTTCGGAGTGAACCAGTAAAACTCCAGGGTGCGTTGTGTGGACCCTTGCTCTATGGAGAGCATAAACATCTGGTTAGGAGTGAACCAGTAAAACTCTAGGGTTAGAGGTGAACCGAGTTGAAATCTCCGAGTAAAGGTTGAAGGTGAACCTGATTTAAAACCTTAGGTTTGAGGTGAACCCTGGGAAACCTCCTTAGTGAAATCCAGTACACTCAAGGGGTTGAGTGCGACAGCCGGGAGTGGACTAGACAAGTAGTCGAACCACTATAAAATGACTGTGTTTGCAATTGCTATTCTTCTATGTGTGTGTTCTATGTCAATGCTTTCATATTCATATACCTGAGATCACACCTCACACACTTACACAGTCATATCCATCATAAACTAGTTTGTATAACTGTTTACTTCTTTCATAGTTTGTGATTGGATCCTCTACCGGGCTTGGAAGCCAGTAGAGTTGTCTTTGAGTAATCCTAATATATGTCTGTTGTTAGGATTAGTGTGATAGGATTTTAAATAAATCATAAAAACTTTTAAAAGTTCTATTTACCCCCCTCTAGGACATATTGGCATATTCCGACTTCAACTCAAGCGGTCTTCACCGCTATTTCAGACCCGACTAAAGAGGAAATTTTCTCTCCTCTTTCGTTTCCTGCCTGTGAGATTCAAACAAAGTCGTCCATTGTGACAACTATGGCCCACCATCGTGCCCCACTGCCAAGATCCAAACTGTCCATCATGTTCGCGACATGGATCTAACCAAAACCACATCACCCGTGCAAGTTCATACACATGTGCATGCACACAAGCGTGGCCCAAGCATAGGTATGTGCGGCTCATTCAGAGAAAGGAAGTTTCCTCCATTTTTCCCTGCCACGCTGGAGATCCGCGTGCGCCCTCCCCTATGAATCTCAGCCCTTCACCTAACATAAATCCCAGAGCTTCTTTCAGTGCCAAAAATGGGAAAACAACTTACTGCTTAGCAAAACCGGCATGGGAAGCCTTTCCACTTTGGGAAAGTTGCGCTGGCACGATCCGAACCTTCCGCCAACTCCGTAGACCACATCTCAACCGTCCCCTCTAGGGCAGCAACGACTCTTTTGAGGAGAACTTCTTATCTCATGAGCAATTTGCAAGAGGAAGAAGATCTCATGGAAGATAGGGAAACGATGATGGTTAGTGGGAAAAGTGGGCCCCACCATGATCAATGGCCCCATTCGGACCATTCAAATAGACTAGATCGCCATGTTAGGCCGTAGATAAAAATCGTCCATTGATGGCCACATCATCTTCCCCGTTAAACTGAGAAACCTACTGTGATGGTGTGGGCCCCATTACAGATAGAAAAGTACTTTTTCGGTGGGCTATAGCTACAAAAATCCACCCCTCGTGATGGATGGACCCCCACGAAAGCAAGAAACCAAGATGGAGCGTGTGTGCAGCCACACCCATCTTAGTTGTTCGCAGGAACGTTTGAGCGGGCCATAAGCCTATAAAGGAGACACGTTCGTCTCGAGATCCACACTAAAAACCTAGGAAAGAGAGAGGGAGAGAGAAAGAAAAATAAAGAAGAGAAAACGAGAGAGAGATGGCTCGAGCTGGTGCAACACCGTATGGCCTGCCCGAGTCACCATTCTATAGTGAATTCGGGTTGCGGTCGGGTCAAGTCGTAGCTGAGTTCAAGCCATTCCAGAGAGAGAGAGAGAGAGAGAGTGTAAGGCCTGTATCCTAGTCCGTAACTTTCCTTAGACTCCCACAATCCTCCTCATCGAATTTCGGTGACCCGTGACCTTTAGACAATATTTGCTCGTAACCTTAAGTCGCATCCCGAAGATCTGAGTCAACTCAACCCGAGACTTATATCCTAGCGGCTGTGTCGTCGCCACGATTCTAACACCGCATCTTGCGCAATAATGCGATACCGAGGCCAAGAGTTGTGGGACTATGTATATTTCAAGGAAAATGCCACGCGTTGCGAATCCCGAGAGAAGAATCTCTACCCAACCATCACATCAATGAATCAAGTACAAGCCATCACAACCCATACCTAGCCCATCCCTCTCTTACCAAGAAGGCATGACACCCATTCCTCTCTCATCCAAAAGTCAACACAACCCATACCTCTCATGTCACTCCTCTTACACACCCATTCCTCTCATCCAATCCATCTTACACAACACCACTCCTCTCCCAGTTCACTCCATCCCATCTCATTCTCTACCCAAAAATCCTAAGCAACTAAGGAGAGAAAAGAGCCCAAGATCAAGACCCACTTTCCCTACCACCCAATCTCATCATCCAACCCTTCAATCTTCATCATCCTCCATCAAAGAATGAGCTTAGGAGCCAAGGATTCCAAAGAGCTAAAGAAGAGGACCATAGGTGAGTGATCTTAGGTTTAGATGTTGTTTTTATTCATGAGACAAGTGGGGCCCATAGGTTGATGGTAGAGATCTCATTTTGGGCCCTAGGTGTGGCCGATGGCCCACCATGATGCATATGCTCATTCTATGATGGGGCCATTCTCCATGGATCCCATCATGATGCTTATTTTGATTCCCATTGTAAGAAGGTCATCTAGACCTTGTAATTGTTGGTAGGAAAGGGATTTCCACTATTGATTTATATTAGTGGGCCCACAAGAATTGGGACCCAAGATGATGTACATGTTGTAATCCTAGGAGAGCTCATAGTGGCGGAGCCCTCCATCACATGTCTCTCTCTCTCTCTCTCTCTCTCTCTCTCTCTCTCTCTGCATTGGATGCTGGATCTGGTGTGGCGTCTGCATTGAGAAGTGAAGTCTCTCTCTCTCTCTCTCTCTGCATTGGATGCTGGATCTGGTGTGGCGTCTGCATTGAGAAGTGAAGTCTCTCTCTCTCTCTCTCTCTCTCTCTCTCTCTCTCTCTCTCTATCTATCTATCTATCTATCTATCTATCTACCTATCTATATCTCTGCAGATCTTGAAAAGTAACTTTCACTTTCTCTTTCGTTATTTTATCTTTTTCGGCCCTAATTGTTTTCCCTTTCAACAATGATTTGTATTATTGTGATAACTGATAACATGCATTTAAACTTTGTGCCAATGCCTTTCCACTTGGTTTTCCTCACAACGAGAACACATCATATTCTTTCTTTTTACTCATTCAGTATCAAAGAGTTCTATAACTCTAGGGCATAACTATCTAGTTTTTTTTTTTTTTATGTTTCTGAATTGCATGCTCTCTCTATGTGCAGCAGCTAACACATCAAAGAAACCATATAGACTATCCAACTAAGAGTATAAGCTATTAATTTGTTCACCAATGGCCGAGAGGGCTTGTGTGAAGCGCCTTCAAAAGGAATATAGAGCACTATGCAAGGTATGTCTTACTGCAGAGTCTTCTTTAATTTTCCACTCACCCGACATTCAATAGCATGCACATGTATTCAATAGTATAAACATTCTCTACATTCTTCATTTCATTTTTTTGATATTCAGTTGTAGTAAACTGAAATTCCTACAGATTTGTAGACTTGATGCAAGGATCAGGCAGAACCTTGCTGCCATTCAGCAGTTGGAACATGAGCTTAAGGCCATGTCTTCCTTTGATTATAGGCAAGTTTTTATCAACTCAGTGTGGTCAAACTTTAGAACTGAAAGACTAAATCTTACCTTGAGTCTTAGTATCCAACATTAAAAACTTCTGCATTAGTTGTATGTCTTTGAATCAAAGTTGGGTTTGGGTTGAATCATTTCATGCATTCAAAATGCAGCGTCTTCCCTCCTCAGTTACTTATATCCTTTTTTCTTTTCTTTTTTTGCTTTAAATGAAGGTTCATGCATTCAAAAATGCAACATCTTTCCCTGCTTAGGTAACTCATCTCCTTTTGTTTTTTCTTTAAATGAAGGTCGGGGAGAACAGCTATGGATCTATTCCTTCATATTCTTCAAAGCCATATGGGTTTGTATTTCATATCTTAGAGTTTTACCTCTACTTCAGGCTGGTTATTTGGGTATTTTAATTTTTATCTGAGCTTGCTCTTTGTATATTTTCATTTGTACAGACTGCCTTCAACCCTGAAGATTGTCATCCTGGCCCATGCAGTAGGTAAAGTGATGGGTAAAGGTGGAGCAAACATAGGAAATATTCGTAAGGTATGTTCCGTTCCCAATTATTATTGTTTTATATCAAGTAACAGGCTTGTGTTTTTAACAGTCCGATTCAGTGAACTGTCCCAAAAAAAGTCAATTCAGTGCAAACATTATACCATTCATAAAAGGTGCAAAATTTATAGTTTTAAAGCATAAAAGGTCCCATTCAGTGAACTGTCCCAAAAAACTTTTCAAGCAAAAACTAATGCCATCCACGATTTTGGTGGAAAATTTATTATAACTAACTTTTTCAAGTAATTGGATGATTCATATGATCCAGTAACATTTATTGTTTCATGTCTACTTGTTGAGGCAAGGCTTTTAAGATTAAATGGTTGTAGCTTGATTGGGAAGTAATGGGATTTTGGTTGTTAAGCTATTAGTGGCTCTTACTTTTTTGGTTGGAGAGCATTCTGATTACAGTATATCTGCATCCAACATGACTGTTCATTTTCTGATTACAGGCTTGTGTATTATCATGGATGTTGTGAATGTTTTCTTTTCTTGCTCTCCATAAATTGGATGCTTGCAGAAGCTCAAAATCTCTATTCCTCTAATAAGTAGTGGTTCTTCTTAGCTATCTTGATTGACTTGGTTGCTAGTTATATGTTTGGATCCTTTGCTTCAACTTATGTAATAATCCAAGAGGATGGATTCATTTGATGATGGCAAGGTTAGAACTAATATAAGACGGACGACATAAAAATGATGGCAAGGTTAGAGCTAATGAGCTGAATTTCATTTTTTTTTTAAAAAAAATGTATGAGTTTCCACGATTCAGAATGACCTATACTGGCTCGACTTATGACATTGGAGTCCCCAACAACTACAAAACCAGAATGCTCTTTTGCAACTAACCTCACCTACTTTCTACCTAGACTACCACTCAGATTGTTTGCTAAGCATATGAAGCCCCTAATCTTACATTAGTTCTTCAAGTTCACAGCTGCAACTCCAGTCATTACAGTTTTCACAGGAGTGATTACTGATAATAAAAGAATCATATAATTTTCTTTGAAATAGATCTTTCTTGGCCTAGTCTTTTTATCATGTATTTGAAATAAAGTGGAAGAGGAGGCATGGCTAACCAAGTGGGACATATTTGGCAATTTCCAGGAAAGCCAAAATTGGTGTTTTAGGCTAGTAGCTGCAAAAAGGAAACTGCTTAATATCAACCTACTCAGAAAGGAAGACAATGATCACAAATGAGTGTCTCTTCTGTGTGGAGGAGGAATCAATTAAGCATCTATTCACCCATTGTGGATTCTGCAGGAGTTTGGAAGAGGGTCCTTGATCTACTTGAAATTTGGAAGAGGATTCCTTCTCAACAAAATCGAAGCTTTTTTCATTGCCCAAGTCCAATTGAAAATTTGGAAGAACGATTCAATGTTCAACTTTGAGTCTTCGAATCATTCTTATTCTTTTAGGTGTCACCAATTTGTTTTCTTCAGCTATTATCTACACAAGTGGAAATGCTATCAGCATGGATAGGTTGCCTGAAGAAATGAATGATATATGAAGATAAGGGATGACAAGGTAGGTTTTAATATAATCTTATCTCTACTTGCTTATTAGCATATTAGCCTTCTCTATGAAATGTGAATTTTTCTTCTAGGAAATGGAAACTGCTGTGGTCAATGGAAATGGCATAGAGACGGGTCATATAATTATGACAACTATTGGGGGTAGAAATGGCCAACCAAAGCAGGTAATCACTACATGAATTCTAAAATAATCAGTGCTTGTTATTCACTAAACTTGTTGCTCACCTCACCTTATCCCTTGCTTTCAGGATTATTTGGTATTAGTTATCAATTAACATTAATATTTTTTAGCCAACTCATCAAAATTTAAGATGTGTATTTCAGAAACAGCAGATGATGAGAGTATTAGCGTGTTGGAAGTACCTAGCTAGTGCATGAAGGCAATATGACGTTAGAAGATTTCCTCACCCCAACTGAGATGAAAGATGGACTCACAAACCTTGCTAGAGTCAAAGATCTGGTTGCTGTTATGCAGAGAGAGAAAATATTACAAAGAATGTAGGTAATGCATCTAGACAATGGTCAATTATAGCAAGTACCTTATCAGTGCCTTAATCATTTTCTTCAGTTAGATGGGCATAGGTTTCTCAACCAATGGCTCCAAGTGCAGTGGTGGCGCAAGTGACAGTTCTGTTGAAGAATCAATTAGTACAGTCCTAGGAGCACTTGAGAAGCTGCCTCTAGATGAAAGCTTAACTACTTCAGGAATTGTGGAAACTGTCAAACATCTCCTTGGCAATAGGAGCTTGAAAGTCCAGGAGAGGGCAAGAACTTTGTTTGATAGATGGATTTGTTTTTATTTATTTATTTATATTGTAGACCATTTTCAATTAATTGTAATAAATATATTTTTTTTAATTGTCTAGTAATATAAATTTTGTTTCATATTTAGTTTTATTTGTATTGCATCATTTTTATGTTTCAAATATTTAAAAAAAAATACAGGTTTCAATTGAATTATATATAATATAAAAAAATTACTGTGCAGGCTAGGGCCTCTCAAATCCATACCAAGGCCTCTAGCGGCGCTTGTGTAGAAATCTTACGGCGTTTTTTTAGGAGAAAAAGTGTTAGAAACCATTTTTAGCAGCGCTCATATTGACTTTTAACAGTGCTTATTCGCGTCGAAAAACCTTAATTAGCGGTGCTCAGATAAGTGCCAATAAAAGTTACGTAGCGCCCCCGATACTTTTAGCGACAGACCCATTACTCGGCGGTTGTCTAGCGCTGGAATATATTCAGCGGCGTTTTTTGTATCTTAGCGGCGCTTTTAAGCGCCGCCAAATATCCCAATTCTTCTTCTGATCCACTCCGTCCATCCATTTTGCCATATCATTTTACCCTGCAATCCCAAAAATGAGGCAGATCCAAGGCTCAAGTGGACCACACCACAAGCAGCAGAGGTGACAATGACACCCACCGTTAAAACCTTCCTAGGACCCACTGTTATGGTTAATTGCCGTCCAACCTATTGATATAGTCACGTGGATTGTGGTACGACTTTGAATGCATACATAAACAACCACTTTTTAAAATGGTGGTTCATAATACAAAGCTCTATCCATTTATTAAAAATAAAAAAAATTTAAAAAAAAAACCACTTTTAAAATGGTGGTTAAATATTAGAGGTAGCACTGGGCTAGTGGGTTGAGTCTAAGCCTGGCCCAGCATAACACTACGGCCCGAGACCCCAGCATAGCATGAGCCTAGCCTAATATGCCAAAGCCCGATCCCATGGGTTCAAATGGATTCAATCTAGTCCATAAGTTACTAAAATCCATATTTCCCACTTGAATGTTCTTAATCCATGCCTTGATAAGTAGACCATGTATTCATAAAGAAATTAGAAAGGAACAAAAATCAACTTGGTATATATTCCAGATGAACGGATGCTGAATATAGAACATTCGCCATCTACTATTCTAACTTCCATTTTCTTCTACAAGTGTGGCCCACTTAAGGAGTGAACCATCTTGATTACTTCCCATGCCTGGTTAGCGCTGGCCTTTGCCTGATGAACTGCTCTGATCCTACAGATTATTAACTCTTCATTCTCTCATTGGCACTTGTACTGTTCATTTTCATCTCTTCTACCAGTAAATTAATAAACCCATATCTCTGCTTTTGCTACACAATAGTATTAAAATACAGAGTAAAAATACTGCCATAAAGCTGATAGCTTTTTTTGTTGTTAAAATAGACACCATGGCTAAATACAGACACTGATTTAAAACAAGGACCTTAAACCGACCCATTCCCATGAGGTATTCCGTCCAAGCTAGTCTAACCGTCAGTACAACTAAGTTAACTCATCGCTAAGGAGAAAATTTTGATACTCAGTTTGAGTGGGATGGTTGATGCACAGACATTAAAAATGCCATAGTGGCAAACATGTTACTTAGATTGAACTGTCCAAATTATGCCCCCAAATCTAGAATTTATATATATATAATTTATAATATCTTACTTCATCAATGGGCTTTAACAAACTACCTAATGAAAAATAGCCAATCATCCTAAATCATCAAATAAGGTCTAGGAATGAAATGCTAGTTACCTTCAATATCTGTTGTTTTTGGGCTACCACCTACCTGTTGGACAGGGCCTACTTGTCAAGGCTTCCACAAAAGGCCCTATTCCCCTTAGATAGCAATATACAAAACAAGTTTGTGCTAGATAAAACAAGTTTGTGCTAGATAATTGAAGGCTTTATGCTCTACTAAAGGGTAGTTTGGGAAATCATTTATCTCATTCGTGGCAATTTGTTTGAATTGTGGGTCCCATCGGAGGAACATCGTGGCCCAAAATAAGTACTGATTAGACGGACGGTCTAGAAATGATTCTAAGTTATCTGGCCATTGATTTTTTATTTTTTATTTTTAAATAAAAATTAATGATGTCTGCGGTTTGCTTAGTCCACAACGGATCCTTAACACTGGTCCCTGTGGATTGATATGAATGCATGCCTGATGAATGGACTCGAAATATCTTTAATTTTGTTGACCGCAGACCAGTCCATGTGTTTGGCACTTACAATGTGGGACTTCAACTGTTCAGTCAATCAATCTCTGCACATGTGGCAATTCAGAACTGTTCATGTAACAAGCCCTACCATGGATGGCCCAGATCCATCCGGACTAGACACTGCAGAATTGCCCCATTTTACTCTTTCCTAAGTTTCATCATGGGTGGTCTCTCCTAATCAAAGCCGCTTTCTGAAATGAATCATGTAATTATTTCCACAAACCCATGTACAGATAGCCAAGGTGCCCATCAATTCATACCATCTAAATTGTGAGGTCATTACTTGAGAATCAGTGGTCAGGAAATCCTGACTATCCGATCAGTGGGCCCCTGAAACATTGCCAGGCCAATCACAAAGCTCCAATTTCTTTTGATCAAGCATTATATACATGGTACCTAAAAGGAAGCGTCAGTGTACAACTTCAAACTGAGAGTTTCAACAAAACACAAGGGGTTTTCAGCTTGTGCAGGTGGGTCCTCTAGTTCCGCAATCCAAATTGTTGATTTGATGGGCACTAGTCTGGAAGATCCATGCAATGCACCAACTATTCAAATAATCTTCCAGATGTGAACTCCTTTGGACAATTAGTGACAGTCAAATAGGCAGTTACAAAAGAAAATGCACAGCAGTCCACGTTTAACTAAGGCCAAAGTTACGAAGGCTATGATCTTTCTGTATGGGACCGTGGAGCATTTGAAATCAACGGTGGAACTCGGCTCCACTTGTCCAAACTGAAAACCGAAGCACACTGTCAAAACTCTCTATCATGCATTGTATAATACATTGTAGAAAAGAGTGGTCTGTAAATTAAAAAATAAAAAAGAAGGAAAAATTTCTTCTATTTCAACTCTCAATGAGAATATTACATGAAAACATGCATATACTATTAAAAATCGAACATTACACAAAGCGCTTGTGAAAACTACTGAATGTATTGTGTCCTAAAATGGCACAAGGTAACAAATTAAAAGATTGTGAGCAAAACATACACACATATATCCTCATGCTACAATTTGGAATATCATCCAAATCCTCATGCACCAATTACCATCGAATTTGAAGACCCACTGGCCAGCCTCTGATCAGGCCATCTAGGAACATCTCCAGGAGACATTAGCTTGGACCACGAAATTTCACTCCATATGCCACATAGAAATGCCAGGGAAAGGCCTTTGAAAGTTTTGTGGTTAGTCACCCAGAGGATAAGATTATCCTTCATTCTTCCCACAATCACCTGACCAAACCGTCTATTTCTCTTGAGCCACCCTTCATTACAAAAGAAAGCGAGGAAAAACCATCAAAAGGTAATCGATTCCCATGCCACCATTCTCCTTATCCGTCCAGTTGCTTCACATGTGTGTGTCATCACGGTCATCACGGTCTATCACATGAAAGAAAGAGCTTGGAAATTGACACAGGGGAGGACGTGAGGTCGAGCACCGTCTTCCTCAAGAGGATAATTATTCCGAATCCACGGAACTTCTCTAGACTCCTCACAGAGACTTTCTCGAATCCACGAGAAAAGAGAGCAGAAAATAGAAATAAATTCTAAATAAATTCGAAATAGATTAATGAATGCCTAAAAACGAGTTCACAACCCTTTAAATAAGGGTACTAAGCAATGGAAAAGAAATCAGAATCAAACTACAACTAAAACTCCTAGAATTCGCGACTTACTATAAATAGTAAACTTACTATTTATAGACGGTCGTGATGTCTACTAGTGCGCAAGGTTTTCGGCCAAAAATAGTAAGTGTCCTATTTGGCTTCACTAAACCGTTCCCCTAATTATTCTAAGCTCTTTTCACATTGGGCACAACTCCTAAAGCCCAACGGATGAAGAGTTATAAGCAAACTAAAACTTACTATTTATAGTAAAAACGAAATTGAAACAGGGAAACGACCGTCAAATCAGGGGTTTCTCGCAATTCCGAGCGTCGCAACCCCGCATAGCTGGGTTGGTTGGCTAAAGTAGCTCGTTCTACCCCAAAATCATATATTTTTCGTCGGCTAACTCATCCCGGATTGTGAGATACGCCTGATTTAAGGTCTGATGGTCCAGATCACTTCTTTCGCCGACCAGGCCTTTTCTGATCCATCTTTGCCATGTAATTGTCCGCGACCCGCTCTACATCAGAAATCAATCCATGATTAAACACTTGATAATTACATGCTAGAATTTGCTTGCTTAAATCTCTAAAAGCATTTGAAGCATATATACTTACATTAGGAATAAAACAGGAGGGTGCAAGAGTCCAGGTAAACTATTGGTTTAATAGGCCCACCCTTAGAGGGAAGATGCTCCAAAATTCTTACAGACTGAACCTCCTAATCATTCAAGCAATATCCTACAAATAGAGGGTTAAAAAATATACATGAATTGTCCAGGGGAGTTAGTGAAGCTCAACTAAAACTTATATGAATTGTCCAGGGGAGTTAGTGAAGCTCAACTAAAACTTATAATATACTTAGTCCAGGAATCAGGCCAACCGCAAATCAGGTGTCCTAGACATATACAATAAAAATAGACGATCCACATTCAATGTGCATGAATGGCCCATCACATTATCAGAGTAACCTATTCTTTGCACAAGGGTAGTTATACAATATCCGTGTGAATTCTCCAGCCAAGCATTGTGGATCCCCTTTTTAAGCTAATATTCTAAACAATTGCTTCCACTTTAACTAAGCATATAACATCCAAACACAAATACACTAATCACAAGTCAAACAACACGAAGTTTCCATGAGGTCGACCGCATAGCACTACACCAAAATCATAAATTTGCAACGGTTATGATTTCGGTTTAGAAATGTGCAAGTGGTCCGTTGCATATTTAAAACGGTTTTAAACGGTGCCCGTGCCATAGCTAAGGAAATAGGCCAAGGGCGGGCTCTCTCCTCTCTCTCTCTCTCTTCATTCCGAAAACCTATCCAAAACCCCCCCTTTTTTTTTAATCCATTGTTTTTCCATGGCAACGAGAGCAGAGCCCAGAGACGTTTCCAGCCGAAGATTCTGGCCAACGCATAGGGTTCTGGAAGAATACTCCTCTTCCTTTTGCTCTTTCTGCCGTCTGTGTGTCAGATTTCGGCAGCGTTCTCCAGTGGAAGGGAGCAGAACTGGCTGGAAATACCGTGCATTTGATCTTTTGATCTGAGATGAGAAGTCTAGAAGCTTCTTCCTGAGGATTTTCTCGACGTATTCTGCTTTTGGAGAATGAAATATGGTTGTTTTTCTTGCTTTGACGTTACCTTGTGCAGCGATTTCTAGGGTTTTGTAGCTGCATCGCTCGGTTTTTCTCCTTTTTCCGTGAGAAACCTCGTTCGGAAGGTGAATTGCGAGAGGTTTCGTCCTGTTTTTGCTTGGAACGTCGATTTTTTCTGATTTTCTGAATTTATTTTTTTTTAGTGTTTCTAGGGTCAGAATCGACTCTCTTAACTGATTTCTAGGGGTTTGTTTTGGAACCTGTTCGCGATTCGTCGATTTCTTTGCTTTTTGTGAGAAATCTCATATCTCGACGCTAATGCTGGCAATTTCCTGGTATTGTCCTTGAAATCCTGTGTAAAAATCGGTTATCGGATTATCCTGTGGTTCGGAGAGATTTCGAGGGTTAGTTTATGTTTGCCATTCTCCTATATCTTCAATTTGTTTGGTAGATCTCGTTTTGGATGCAGAATGGGAGCAATCTCTTGCATTCGTGTCCTCCGGCATTTGCGAGTTTCAGTTTCTGTGAGAAACCCGGTTTCGAGTGCCAAATGCGGGTGATTTTCTGCTGTTATTCTTCAAGTACTATTAATGATCGACAAGATCGTCATTTATGCAGCTATCTTTGATTTGATTGAGCTCAGACAGCCGGAATAGAGGTTTTTAGCTGCTTAAATGGTTAGCGCTGGCATCTTTAGCTGTTCCTTTCCTGCAAAATCCATCAAAAATCATCTGCGGATAGCTTCTCTCCCTGTATATTTGGAAGTTTCTAAAATCAGCCTTTTTGCTTGTTTCCTAAGCAACAGCTTCCTTGAAATCTCGTTTATCCGCTTAGATTAGGTCATTGTGACCTTATGAACAGATGGAAAATAAATGCTATGGTGGACCCACTGGAATTTCATCAGTGGAAACCATTATCACCACGGTTATTTGTGGTATGGTCCAGGTGATCATTTGATATGATATAATTTTAAATAATACTCTAATTGATCTCTAAAAAATAGATGAATGGTGTAGTGATACAACCCATTTGATTAGGCCCATTTGATATGGCCCAGTTGATATAATTGGGGCTCATTTGGTGAAGTCCGATACGATATACTTGGGACTCATTTGATAAGGCCCAATGTCATATATGAGGCCCTTGTAAGAGGCCCAACTCGTTGTATTTGCGGAGGCCCGACGTGATGTATTACGACCCATTTGAGTAAGGCCCAATACGATACATATATGGCCGATGTGCTGAGGCCAATTGTGATGTATATGCGGCCCTTGAGAGAGGCCCATGGTGATGTATATTAGGCCCTTATGTGAGGCCATGGGCCCACTATACGTTTGGCTCCATGTAGGCCACTCCTTGGAAGCAATGTTGGTTAAATGTCTACATTGATGGGCAATGATGGTTGAATGTCCACATTATGACCTTTCCTTAAGCCCTTTGTTAGATCGATTTCGATTGTCGAGGGCGATTATCGAGGCCAATTCCGATTATCGAGACTGATTCCGATTGTCGATGCCGATTCTGATTGCCGAGGCCGATTCCGATCATCGAAGCCGATTTCGATTGCTGATGCCGATTATCGAGGCTAATTTCGATTGTCGAGGCCGATTATTGAGGTCGATTATCGAGGCCGATTCTGATTGTCGAGCCCAATTCCGATCATCGAGGCCGAGTCCAATTGCCGAGGCCGATTATCGAGGCTGATTTAGATTGTCGAGGTCGATTCCGATTATCGAAGCCAATTCTGATTGTCGAGGTCGATTATCGAGGCCAATTATCGAGGCCAATTGTCGATGCCGATTATCGATGTTGATTAACGGTGCAAGTTATTGATACCGATTATGAGTATGTGACAGTATAATATCATGATACATGCCCATACGTATCATCTACATGTTTGTTATGAGATGTGATTAACCATTGCATATGCCATAATGTAGGTGGTTTATGGGACTCCCTGATAGACGGAGTTATCCCACATGAGCGCACAGTATTCGCAGGATTAATGCATGATTGGATTGTATGACTCATGCATCTTGTATTGTGTATTGTGATTACTGTACGCCCTAGCGACATCAAAGTCGTGGCCTCCACAGGCATGTCGTGGATGGCCAGATGGGACACCGAAAATCTGTTACTAGCATCTGGCCATCATAGGTGGCCCTAGGTGAAAATCCTTAAACCCTCTTGATACCAGATGACGCTCCAACATCGAGACCGGGTGGAAAACAAGAGTGCCCGAATGCCGAATACCAGTAGGCGATGCTCCCACTGATCGTGGTCGGTTGGAAGGGGGTGTGGTCTTACCTGCCTGAGGATAAAGGGATAGCTAGGCTGAGTCTGAGCAGCTTGAGGAATGGGTCCTCTATCAACGAGTCGGGCCCGATATTGGCAGGCAGATAGTGAGGTCTCCTCCACTTATCCAGTTGTGCGCTTGATTTGGCGACAGCTGACATAGAGTGTACTAGACCTTGGTGATGATCCCAGAGATGTACAGTACTGATTTGTGGAGCAGGAGTTGCATACTCATTCATTCATTCATTCACTATCCACTCAGGCTGGTGGTGTGCAACTATTTGTTACGTGTACCTTCACAATGGTCAGGATTTCAGTTGAGGCGCGTGACTAACATGAGATCAGGAGTTTGCCACATTAAGTCTAACTATCCAAGTTTAGGTATGGGACTGGTTTGGATAGAGGTCCCTTGTGGTAGACCCCATAGCCTGCGATACTACGTACCGTCATCCTGGCTTCACACTCTAGCTTGGGCATTTCATTCGCATTGCATTTGCATAATCGATCTGCATTGTGTAGCTAATCTACATTGCTTTCTTAGTATATGATATTTGGCTAATTATGATCTGCATTACGTACTCTGTTGTTGTATGACTCATGGACTTGTCAGTATTTCTGCTTACTCTGATATTGTATGGTTCGTGGGCTTATCAGTATCTCTGTTTACTTTGATATTACATTCTGAGCACGTGTATACTGCTCACACACTTACACCATCCTCTAAGGTTTCTATAACCTTATGCACGATAGATGCGTGCAGGTGACTTTAGGTTGCAGCAGCGTTGAGCTTGGAGCGTGCAGCGATCTTTTGGAGCTTTGATTTTAAATATATGTATTTCCCTTTCAGCATTGTATTCAACTGTTTATATTAGTGGATATGTGATGATGATGTTGCCTTTGTGATTTGGGTAAACTTGTGGTTATGCTTATTACGAGTTAAATGTATGTTGGAAAATCCTCCTTTTAGGATCCCAGGATTGGAATCTAACATATCTGTCATATGAGCACTGGGAGCCGAGAATGAGATATTACGAAGGCTGTCGGCACCGGATTCGGCGATCGAGAATTTTGTGAGCCCGGTTTCCGAGTTTGGGGCATGACAGAACCTATGAAATGTAGAGCGCAACACCTCCGGGAGATGCAACATAGCTCTGGCCTTTAAACAGCTCTTCTTGATTCCAGTACACTATTTTGTTTTAACATGGTTTGTGCAAAAGTGAAAAGCACAATAGTAAAAAATTAAAATAGACTCTCAGACCAATTGAAGATAATGATTATTAAGTGTATTTGAAGAAAGTGAAATAATCATTCTCTGGAAAATGGTGAAAACCAAATCCATTTTCCATAGCTTATTATATTTTGGTAGAAATTTTTCTTTTGACATGCTCGTGTGGGATGATCCTCGCAAATTCATCTAGCTGCATCTGTCATGTGGTATGTATGTGCAAAGATTCTTAACTACCCTTTTTTTCAGTTTCAGTTTAGACTGAATCAACTTTCTTAGTTTATATAGTGGAAGAGCTGTTTTCTTTTTGGTTAGTATATATGAAAATTGTAGTCTTTATGGTTTGGTGTATCATTTGGATTCAACCTAGACATGTTCAGTTGGATTCCTTTATTATATAGAGGAAGAATTGTTTTCTTTATGGTCAGTATATATGAAAATTGTTGTCTTTTGTGGTTTGGTGTATCTTTTGTATTCCTGATAGATATGTGCAGTGGGAATCTGAATGATATATAGAGTAAGAATTATTTTCTTTTCGGTCAGTACATATGAAAACTATTGTCTTCTGTGGTTTGGTGTATCATTTGGAACCCTTATGGATATGTGTAGTTATATATATATATATATATATATATATATATATATATATATATATATATATATATATATATATATATATATATATATATAACACGCACACACCACCAGACACTCACGCCGTAGTGGGATTTCACCACCTATGGGTACTCAAACCCTTGACCAAGTGTTGAAACTCTTAAGAGTCTACCACTAGAGTAAGAGCTAGGACCCGGATATGTGCAGTTGGATTCCTTCTTTATACTCCAAATTTACTGACTTTACAAACCTAATGCTCTACGCTTTCTTTGAAAATCTATTGGTTACTCACAGCAGCGTTTCATTGTCCTGAAGTTCATTGATCTCAACTCGGGAATTGTTATAGACCTCTGGTATGGTTACTCTCATATATTTCGCTTTACTGTTTCATGGATTGTGAACACCTTTACCCTACTATTCTTTATATTTGTTGCATGGAATGGGAATTTCTTTGGCAGAAATTCAGTCGAATTAGTGGCAATCGGCTGAGCTTCTTTAGCCACTTTAATTCACATGGACTAAGTGGATGTAAGGCCCACCCCCACAGCACATGATATTATCCGCTTCGCCGAAGCTCACGGGTTTAAAACGCGTCATGTCTGTTAAGGGAGGAACCCAACATATAACCACCACAACTCCAGACAACTCTTTCGATGTGAGACAAGTTATGCTACGATCGCACAACAAGAGCTCGCCCAAAGACAAGAGCTTTGCCAGCCACACCTGGGGGCCCGCCCACGTGAGCCCGCCCACATGAAGCAGTGACCGGGGCGTCACATTATCCCCCACCAAGGGCAGAGCCGTCCTCGGCTCTGATACCATTTGTAAGGCCCACCCCCACAACACATGATATTGTCCGCTTCGCCGAAGCTCACGGGTTTAAAACGCGTCATGTCTGTTAAGGGAGGAACCCAACATATAACCACCACAACTCCAGACAACTCTTTCGATGTAGGACAAGTTACGTTACAGTCAACTGCAACAGTAGCTCGCCCAACACAATAGCCTGCCAGCTACACAGTAGCCTGCCAGCCACACCTGAGGGCCCACCCACATGTGTGCCCGCCCACGTGAACCCGCCCACATGAAGCAGTGACCGGGGCGTCACAGTGGATCTCTATAAATTCTTCAGTGCCCAAAAATCAGACTGCTTGGGTAGATCTCTTCTGCCTGCTGAGCCTCCTCTCAATAACCTTAGGTTTTGTTGGGGATTTGTCAGGTGTACTGCGACTAAACGCCTTGTATAAGACTGAATTGTATGGCTTCTGCTTGCTGTAGAGAGGGGATTTACAGAGGCTCACACTGTAGTAGAGATTGATGCCCAACTTAACTACCCAATCCCCGTTACCTGGTATCACTTCCTCATCTTCCAATGCTATGGGTTCCCTGAACGAGATATCCTTCCAGAGATGATTAATACCTAATTCATCTGCCTATGATTTTTCTTGTGCTTCTACTTTGGGATAGTCTGCAGGCAATGATATAGGAAATCAACAACTGTGGGATGAATGAAAATGTTCGAAAGGTGTGGGGATGAAAGATAGGCATTCAGTTTGTGCGAATTTCTACTAGACACTTCATTTCAGTAACAACACAAAGTCTGTTTGGTTGTGTTATTATTTATGCATTGACATTCTATTATTAGACACACATTCCACAGATGAGTTTCATTGTATACAATGAGTCCTAAGCATCCAAAACTGAAACTAGCTTCATACCAAATGTTGGTTGTTTGGATTGCCGTATGTTGTTGCCATTAGTCTTGACCATCCCCAGATACAAAAGAGATCCACCCAGGTAGTTTGATTTTTGGGCTAAGATCCATCCACAGTAGGTTTGGTTGTTTGGATTGCGATTAGTCTTGACCATTTTGAGAATTTATGATGAATGTAACACTTACTTTAGCTAGATTTGAATTTAGGCCGTAAGGATGTGATTCATGTAACATTGAGGAGACTGTTACACAAATGTGTGTGTGTGTGTGTGTACACACACACACACACACACACTCTATGTTATCACTTTTGTGAAATAGGACATGGAGTACTAATGTAGTTTAAACCAATGATTTAATATATATATTTAAAAGACATCCGCACTTGAGAGTGTAGGTTATCAGTTGGCAATGGAAAATGAAGATGAGGAAGAGATGGACAGGTCTATTGTTATTCAATCGATGGTAGCTTGTGTAACAACTATTGGGGAATACTATCGCGTATACATGTTCAAACAACCGGCTCATCATGGGGATGAGCGAGCGAGGTTCATCAACTCTATCATTCGGACGAGTGGCAAGGATTGTGTCATGCAACTCAGGATGAATCGAGAGACATTTTTTGAACTATATACGAAGCTACGCGAGAAGACACAGTTGCGTGATACTCGTAGTGTGAGTCTTGAAGAATAAATAGCTATTTTCCTACACACGTTGGGGCACAATGTTCGAAATCGGGTCATAGGTCACAGATTCATTCAATCGGGTGAAACCGTGAGTCACCACTTTCACTATGTACTAAATGCACTTGTATCAATATACCTTAATTTCGTTAAACTGGCCGGATCGGAGACGCCCTCTGAGATCCAAACAAATGTAAATTTGGCTGCTTACTTTCAAGTATTATTTCCATTGGGCTGGATTTCTATATATGTTATTTTCACTTCCCTTCATTCACACGTTAAGCCTAAACTACATTTGATTCAATGCATTTAGGATTGCGTTGGTGCAATTGATAGTACACACATTCCGGCTCATGTGCTCGCAGTCGACCAGGCGAGCTTCCGCAATCGGAAAGGGGTCCTCTCCCAACACGTATTGGCGGTATGTTCATTTGATATGAATTTTACATATGTATTGGTCAGTTGGGAGGGTTCTGCTTCGGATGCGAGGGTGCAACACAATACATTGACCCGATTAGATGATCCCTTGTTTATCCCACATGGTATTGGTTATCTGTTCAAAGATTGCCAATCTATTTCATAACTATGAATTCTTTGATTGTCCACTTAATAAAACATTGATTCGAATATATAGGAAAAAATTATGTTGTCGATGCTAGATATGCTCATTTACCCAGTTTTATGGCTCCATACTGGGGCGTTCGATACCACTTACAAGAGTTTTGAACCGGGAGAGCGCCTGCCAACATAAAGGAGTTGTTTAATTACCGACATGCACAGTTGCACAATGCAATCGAGTGTTGTTTTGGTGTTTTGAAAGGCAGATTTCCGATCTTTAAGAGCGGTATACAGTATGAATTTCACGCACAAGTTAAAATTGTGATAGCATGTTGTGTCCTACACAATTTCATACGTACCGAACATGAGTCTCCTCAGGATCGAGAATACGTTGGTATATTTGTTGCCGATGAAGAGAGTAACCCAATACCTCACAAGGTATCAACAAATGACAAGTGACAATGGTTACTGTGAGCAACTCAACATGAAAAAGATGCTTGGATTCGCGTGTGCGATGATATTGTAACCAGAATGTGGGCAGATGCACATCAAAATAGTAGGAGTAGATAGTCAATTTTTTACGTTTAATTTCCATTACTTAGTTGCTGATATTTAGGCTGGAGAAATATTAAGTACTAGACAATGGAATTATGGTCTCCTAAAATCTTCTTGGGTTAATTCATCATAAGTAACGACATGTGAATTTATGAATAATCAATCATTTATAATCATTGACATTCTAACGATTTCGGTTGACATTTACAAAACATCGTATATACTTGACATGTGCTGCATTCAGATGGAATGGCAGACTTTTGGTGCAATGATACATCAACAACAACGCAATTATCGATTAAAGCACCAGTGGTGCCCACTCGATGTTCTCCACCCGAGAAGACGATGAAATCCCTAACCGAGCCTCTGTCCTGAGCCCTGAAAATCAAATGGACTATTGCTATGGATTAGGTTCTTTTCGACACCTTGTTCGAATAGGTTGCAATGAGATGTAAAGCTGATAATGGTTTCAAGTGGGAGGCGTACCAAACAACTGCCGAAAAAGTGGCGAAGCATACAGACATAGTCGTCAACTGGCAGAACGTATCAAACTGACTGAGATATTACAAGAGAGAGTATAATGCAGTGAAGGACATGTTGGCAGCTAGCGGGTTTGGATGGGACAATGAGCGAATAGTGGTTACGGCTTCTGATGAAGTCTGGGAGAAATATCTTAAGGTAAGATTTACAAAAGTTGAAATTCCCATCGTACACAAATATCTACTATTTACTAACTTACAACGGTCTTCTACGACTGCAGTCTCACCCGCGTGCTAAAAGACTCCGTGGGAAACGCATCGAAAGGATGGATGACCTTGCAGTTATCGTCAGATCCGACCAGGACACAGGACGTTATGTGCAAGGCAGTAGGAGTATGGTCGCATCAGCATCATCATCTCAGATTCAACGAGATCTCAATGATGCATGAAGAGAGCTCAATGATGATATCAATGATATGATTGACCTCTCAGAAGATTATGTAGCAAACTCCACAGGGACAATTCCATTTTCGTCGGACAGTCCTTCGATGGAACATCGTGGGTCCCATGACACTCCTACTCGCACTGCTAATTCTGATGGTAGCTGAGGTGGGACTACAATAAGGAAACGATCGTGCCCTCCTCGTCCCTATGATGTACTCAGTACCTCTCTCCAGACCGTTGCAGAGGCTATGCGTGATTTTGGCCTGGGCAATGAGGTGAATCACACTAGCAAAGTACTTGATGTACTGGAGGATGTACAAGGCTTGACCAACTCAGAGTTTATCGAAGTTGGTTAGCTCTTGAGTAGGGACGAGAAGCTGGCATCATTCTTTATCAGTCTTTGACTTGAGCTCCGCGTAGAGTGGTTGAAGAAAACACTACATGATAACTTTGGTGATGGAGGTGTTGGGTCTATCTGACAGGGTGTGGTCCCTAGTTTGGATTTTTCTGTGTCTTATCCGGTCATGTAATAACTTTGTTAGACATGATGATTATTTTTTAAAAAATTATTTTAGGATTGATATACGTGGTATACATAGTGTATACCACAGTGACCTTTGCGATGATGACAACTTTTTGCTATTTAACATCTTTCATATATGCAATCACATGCTTGCATTATGCACATTAAGACAGATAGGACCACACACTTCGATTGGAGAAAGGGTACGTATAAACAACTTTCTTTATTTTTAAATTAGTAAGGTTTTTTGTACCTCATTTTCGGTAGGACAACAATGCATTTTTTTCATTTTGCGATCCCATTCCAAAACACGGATCTCATGTCAATTCCCTCCATGTCATTACAGATGGCAAATGAGAAGTACTATGTTGTCTTGGTGTGATGTCGGCCAGGTATATATCTGACATGGGACGATGCCAGATTGGAGGTGAAGGGATTTAGCGGAGGGAGACACCGATCCTTCAAGAACTGGAAGGAAGTTGTTGCATGTTGGGACAGTCACTTCAGTAAGGCCAGTGCACAGTCGAAACCTCGCATAGAATCTCTTGCGGTTCAAGTTGCTGTATAATCTGATGAGATAGACATCCACCATTCTTTGACTTCGTCTATCCAACAGACGACTCGGGCCATGCTTTCCAAGTCCATGTCGACTGATGATCCTGCCTCATCAGATGGAGAGATTTTTTGTGCACTTCCAGTTGTCGTCGTGGTTCTTTTTCTTGCGTTGATTGTTATTATTAAATTCTAGATATTACTGGTATTGTAACTTAAAGATTATTACTTGTTATTTTTGTCTCTTTGTTGTGTATGAGTTATGATGACATCGGCCATATGAGCCATGGAGAATTGTTTACATTATCTTCTGCTTCATATTCAGTCGTTATTTCTGTATCACACCACTATCATATGGTGTGGTCCACCATGGACATCTCCCATGTGAGGGTGATTTTGATTGAATACACCTAATATTAGGGTGTGGTCCACTGCTTTTGTGGATGGGCACAAAGGAAATAACGGTGGCCCATTGAATGGCTTCAACGGTAATTGTTATCACCGCACATTCCTTCACTGTGGTCCACTCGAGATACGAACCTTCTTCATTTTTTGGAATATATATATATATATATATATATATATATATATATATATATATATATATATATCAGTCCAGTGTCGCGATGAATGGCGTTGATGAGACAAATACATCAAAGTGGCCCCACAGAGCCTTGCCCGAACGGGCTGTCTGGCATGGGTAGTGTAGCCTGGAGTTTTGATAATCACCGCACATTCCTTTGGTGTGGTTCACCGGAGATATGGAGATGGTCCATTTTCTGGAATATATATATATATATATATATATATATATCAACTGCGTGGTGTAATGAAAGGCGTGGATGAGACAAATACATCGCAGTGGGCCCCACAGAGCACTACCCAGACGTGCTATCTGGCCTGGGTAGTGTAGCTTGGATGAGTTTTGAATCCCACCCCACCTAAACCCAATCTGCCCAAACAGACAGTCATTGAAATCCATGGGATTGTATGCAATCCCACGCCCGGCCAAACGGGATAGGAGTTTGGCATCCTAATATGTCAGCCATGCTAAATAGGCAGACATTTTGGCCATCGGATACATTGCCAACAATCCACTAACGCTGCAATCATTACCTTAAATCTAATCCCATCTACCCTAATACCATTCAATCCGCATGGCCAAACAGCCCCTTATTTTCCATTTGATCCATGACCTAGCCCATGGTGGGCCCCAGCTCTGAATTGGCTCTTAAGGAAACACATAAGAAAAAAAAAATAATTTAAAATTAAAATCAAACCGGTCTGCAACTTCAAATTCCCGCCTTCAAAAACACTAAAAAATCCAAAAACGCTTAGAGTTGGGGTCGCCTCGCTGCATATCCGTACCGAGACCGCCGGATATTCGCGCGCCGCTTCTTATATACAAACCCTCCTAATCCAACGACCCCTGCAGCGGCGATAACTCCGATCGCGACCCCTGCCTTCTGTCCGGCCGTCATTCCGCCGCCTCCGTCTCTCGCGTTGCTGTTGCCACTGCTGCCGGGCGACGGGGGCGGACGAGGAGGAACATTCGCCGGCGGGGCAGGTAGCGGCACAGGCGACGGGGGCAGAGGAGGAGATCCATGATCCGGAGACTCTGGAGGAGATAACGCCGGGGGCAGAGGAGGAGATCCATGATCCGGAGACTCTGGAGGAGATAACGCCGGGGGCAGAAGAGCAGGTCCATGAACCGGAGACTCTGGAGGAGATACCGCCGGATGATATATAGACCCAGGAGCTGGAGCAGGCGCGCTTGCAGATGTGGTAAGATCTGCAGATAGAAGAAGCAGCAATGGAAGAGAAGAGAAGAGTCTGATCAGTTTCATCATCGCCGGAGCTTCTCAAAGAAACAGAGATCTAGAATTTCAGGAGCGTTGCCGTTGAGAAACCACTGAAATCTGGATTTTGATCGCAGCTAAGACCCAAGAAAAGAGATCTGAAAGCCTTGATCGATGCAACGGCTGAGATACGTGATGAGAAGATGAACCGATGAATATCTCGTGATCTCAACGGTTGGATAGAATCGCCATCGAATTCAGCGGTTTCTACCGGGAGGGTTTTGCCCGCTTTTAAAAGGAGATTGTCGATGATCACAATTCGGACGTTCGTCAGGATTCGGACCGACGTCAAACACGAAGCGAGAGGGTAGAGACGGCAAAAGACGAATCGTGGAATGTTTGAACTCGAGCAAGCGAGTGCACTTTCCTGAAATACGCTTGTCACGTGTGGTAAATTCGGAACACTTGTAACAACAAGCTCCTCATGCGGTTCCCATGTTTCTGTGATTCGTTTGTGAAAAACGGGTGCGGATCGTCTGTGCTGAAGGCACGGGAATTGCCGGCGACCAACCACAAAACACGCTGATTTTTTCACACCACGTAGCGCTACTTTTAACGTCTGTATCTTTTATGGCACGCTATAATTTATGTGTTATATCCATCTTGTTGATCAATTTTATTTTATTTTTATTTTATTTTATTTAATTAATTAATTTATTTATTTTCCAGATCATTTGAGATTATGAGCCGAAAAATGAGGGACATTGAAAGCTCGAGTGGACCATACCTCATAAGGTAATGTGGATTGAATGAACTATATTATTGAAACCTTCCTAAAGCCAATCCGAAGTTTATTTACCATCAAACTTGGTCATAAAGCCACACATACTTGAATGAAGCAAAGACACAAATAACAGCTTTATCAGAGCTTTCTGTGGCCCAAAAAATTTCCAACAGTATGCGCCGATTCTTACTATTTCCTATGATGGGTCCACTTGAGCTTTAGATCTGCCTTACTTTTGGGCTAATTTCCTGTAATGATATGAAAAAAATGAATGACCGGTGTGGATCTAATAAACGCATGACCATGCTGTTATAAAATAAGTGATTTTATAAAATATATTTTAAATAAAAAAAATATATAATATATATAAAAGTTTTTGTAAAAAAAACTTTTGTAAGGGGGTTTTTTTTTTAGAATAGTCACACATGGGAAAAGGTAGAGAATTTTTTGTGGTTTAAATGAATATGGTGGAGTACCTTATTATTTGCCCACATAGTCCATGGACCATGGGACTTGCGTGTTTCAGTGTGCGCTTTGGCATAGGCACGGGCTCGGTCTTAGTCATCGGCTTGATGCGAGGGCATGGACATGTGAGACAATGTGGCTGTAGAGGCGCTAGTGGCCACTTTGCACTTCGCACATCCACATCGTGTCGCTCCTTCGGGAACTGGAGCGAGACGTGTGCGAGTCGCGGTGCGAGTAAGTGGCTACGGCAGATGGTAGGTTGGAAGAGTGACTAGAGGAACGAATGAGGGTCTCTGAGTATATATAAAGGCTGGAAAATATAGATGTTGCAGAAATGTGTAACAGCTGTACCGTTAGTGCAAAAACCATGGCTAGCCCAACAGCTAGAAAACAGCTAACCACTGTCTCACAACAGTCAATATGCAGCAGTGATTATGATTTATGCACAACTGTCAGAAAACGGCCAAAACGGCTAGTTTTCTCCAACAACTAGAAAACGGTCAATGAAATTTATTTTCCTGGACCATAAGCCCTAGCCACCATAGCCTATATAAATAGGGCCTAGATGGGTTTCCAAACAATCTCTTAACCCACTCCAGTAGACACCTACGAATTGAGATAGCCACTCCTCTCTTATACTCCAGTAACTCCAGCAAGACAGCAAATTTAACATTTGCTTGAAGATTAGACCAGCGGTGTGGTATAGAACGGTTCAACTAAACCAGTGACTGAAGAGCAGACCAGTACAGTGGTCTAAATCACAAAACTCCTTCTCTCTTTTCTTTCTCGGATTTTTCTTTTACTGTATTTTTGTTAGACTATGTGTAAACAGAGTTCCAGTAGTGGGCCTACGTGCTTGCTGAATGCAGACTCACATCAGGCTCGTCGTATCCTAGAAGTGGTTTGCCTGTAACCTATCAGCATACTCAATTCACATGAGTAGGGGCAAATATCGCTTTAAGGACATCGTCCCAGATGTGCTTCAACCTATCCTTTTCAAATCAATTTAGTTTTTCAGTTTCCACATTTTTACAGAAAAAATATTATTCTGTATAATTTCCAACAATCTTAAAGCATTATTTGTGATGGAAGCCAATAGTATATCATCTATCAAGTTGATGAATCGGGACTTGATTCGTCTTGACCGGTTCGATGGAACCAATTTCATGAGATGGCAAGACAAGATGAAATTTCTTCTAACGGCGCTGAAGATCTTCTACATCCTAGATCCTAGTCTTCAGCCATTGCCTGAAGCAACTGAAATTGATACACCTGAACAGATAACTGCCCGCACCAAACGAGATGAAGACGAACTCTTGTGTTGAGGATACATTCCGAACCCGCTCTCCGACCGCCTGTACGATCTGTACCAATAGACATCATCAGCAAAGGAAATCTGGACCGCTCTGGAATTCAAATACAAGGCTGAAGAAGAAGGTACCAACAAGTTTCTCATCGCCAGGTATTTTGACTTTAACATAGTATATAACAAACCGCTATTAGCCCAAATCCAGGAACTGCAGCTTATAGTTAATAAACTCAAAGCCATCAAAATTGATCTTCCTGAATCATTCCAAGTCGGGGCTATAATCGCTAAATTGCCACTGATGTGGAAAGACTATAGAAAGAAGTTGCATAAGACTGAGGACTATACACTGGAACAAATCCAGAAACATCTTCGAATTGAGGAAGAATCCTGTAATCACGATAAAAAGAATGACAACAGGAATGCCTCATCCAAGGTACATGTAGTAGAGAACACTAATAATAAGATTCCAGAAAAGGACGATTCCCTGAAACCCAATAAAAGGAAATTCAAGAAAACCACCCAAAAGAAGAACGGAAAGTTCAAAGGCCCTTACTATGTTTATGGGAAAAATGGGCACTATGCTCGAGTATGCCGATATTGCAAATCTAAAAAAGAGGCAAGTGCAGTAGAAGAAGGTGATATTGTAGTCATGATCACTGAGGTAAATACCATCCAAGGAAAGGTTTCCGATTTGTGGTATGATACTGCCGCTATAGTACATGTGTGCTAAGATAAATCAGCCTTCAAAACCTATGAGAAGTTGAGCGATAGTCAAGAAGTCCAAATGGGTAATGAAGTCCGATCGAAGGTTGTTGGCAAAGGAACAGTAGAACTGATATTCACCTCTGGGAAGAAAGTGATTCTGACTAATGTGTTGCATGTCCCAGACATGAGAAGAAACCTAGTTTTTGGGGATCTTCTGGGTAAATCAGGGATAAGGGTGGTGTATGAATCAAGAAAACTGATTCTGTCTAAGAATGAAAACTTTATCGGAAAGGGATATACTTGTAAGGGGATGGTTAAGTTTTCTCTGAATGAAAGTAGCACTTCTGTGTATATAGTTGAATCCGCTGGTCTGTGGCATGATAGACTGACCCATATAGGGTATAGTACCTTGAAGTTCATGACTAAGAATGTTTTAATCTCATACACAGATAATGAAACCGATAAATGTGAAGTGTGTATAAGATCCAAAATGACGAAAAAACCTTTTTCAAGTGTTGAGAGATCGTGTCAAGTATTGGATCTTGTGCACAGTGATATCTGTGAGTTAAACGGCATTCTTACCCATGGAGGTAAACGGTACTTCATAACCTTTATTGATGATTGCTCTAGATATGTGTATGTTTATCTGTTAAAGAGCAAAGATGAAGCAATGAACATGTTTAAAATATATAAAGCAGAAGTAGAAAATCAACTAAATAAGAAGATAAAAATTCTCCGTAGTGATAAAGGAGGAGAATACTTTTCCAATGAATTCGATAACTTCTGTGAAGAACATGGACGAATACATCAATATACTGCGCCATACACACCTCAACAAAACGGAATAGCTGAAGGGAAGAATAGAACATTAGTAGAGATGGTCAACTCAATTCTAATAAGAGCAAAGTTGCCATTAAGTCTATGAGGTGAGGCACTGCTTGTAGCGTGTCATATATTAAACAGAATTCTGTCTAAAAAATATAAAATATCTCCATATGAAACATGAAAAATAAAGAAAACCTAATCTAGGATATCTAAAAGTGTGGGGGTGTCTTGCGTATTGCAGAACCCCTGATCTAAGAAGAACTAAGTTAGGACCTAGAGCTATTAAGTGCACCTTCGTAGGGTATGCACAAAATAGTAAAGCTTATAAACTTCTAGATATATAGTCTAATAACATAATAGAATCAAGAGATGTTGAGTTTTTTGAGAACTCATTATCCTTGGAGTCAAAAGATAATAAAGTCCAAACTTCTTGTAGAGAACCAGATAGCACAGCTCCACTGATAGTGGAATCACTTGTTGAACCTCGTAGGGGTCAAAGGACAAGAATAGAGAAGAGTCTAAGAGATGACTATATAGACTCACAACGCGTCATTTTCCATCTTATAGAAGGAGATGGAGAAAATGTTATAAGAAAAATACCTATAGTAATGACTATAGAAGATGATCCTAAAACATATAAAGATGCTGTATCCTTTAAAGACTCAGCTTTCTAGAAAGAAGCTATAAACGATGAAATGGAATCTATAATATCAAATCAAACATGAGTACTAGTTAACTTACCTCCAGGTTCTAAACCCACGGGTTGCAAGTGAGTTTTTAGAAAGAAATATCACACTAATGGGACTATCCAAACCTTTAAAGCTCATCTAATAGCTAAGGGTTTTAAACAAAAAGAGGGATAAATTATTTTGACATATACTCTCCTGTAGATAGGATAACATCTATTAGGATATTGTTTGCACTAGCTTCCATACATCATCTTCACATCCACCAAATGAATGTAAATACCACATTTCTGAATGGTGACCTCAATGAGGAGGTATACATGGAACAACCTGAAGGATTCGTTCTACTAGAAAATGAAAATAAAATATATAAATTAATCAAATCTTTGTATGAATTAAAACAAGCACCAAAACAATAGCATGAGAAGTTTTATTCCAAAATACTATCTCATGGTTTCATGCATAATGTAGCTGATGAATGCATATATTCTAAAGTAGATGGTAGTTGCATGATTATTATTTGTCTGTATGTTAATAACATGTTAATAATAAGTAATAAAATAGAAGGTGTGACTGAAACGAAGAGGTTTTTATCTTCCGTATTCAAAATGAAAGATCTTGGACAAGTTGATAATATCCTAGGTATCATAGTTAAAAAATGTTGTGGGGGTTTTACTTTGTGTCAATCTCATTATATTGAGAAAATACTAAACAAGTTTAACCATTTAAATATAAAAGAAGCAAAAATCTCATTTGATCCAAGTATCAAGCTAAATAGAATAACAGAAGAACAGTTGCACAATTGGAATATGCGAGTGCTCTAAGGAGTCTTATGTATGCAATACAATACACTAGACCTGATATCACATATGCTGCGAGTAAACTTAGTAGGTTTACTAGTAATCCCAGTATTGAACACTGGAATGCAATCAGTAGAGTCTTTGGTTACTTAAAAGTAACAAAAGACTTAGGACTATTTTATTCAGAGTTTCCTGCCGTAATGGAAGAATATACCGATGCGAGCCGGATATGTAGTGCAGGCGACAACAAGTCTACTGCAAGGTGGGTATTTACCCTAGGAGGTGCAGCTGTTTCTTGGGGATCCAAGAAACAAACCTGTATAACGCACTCGACTATGAAGTTTGAATTTATAGCCCTGACTACAACAGGCAAAGGGGCTGAGTGGCTAAGGGATCTTCTATTAGAAATCCCTTTTTGTGTAAACCCCATATCGGCTATGTCATTATATTGTGATAGTGAAGCCACATTAGCTAGAGCCTATAGCAACACATATAATGGTAAGTCTAGACATATAAGTCTTCGACATGATTACCTCAGACAATTGATTCGAGATGGAATCATTGTTATTTCTTATGTGAAATCAAGCAATAACCTAGCAGACCCTTTTACTAAACCTCTACCGAGAGAGGTAGTAAAGGCTACATCTAGAGGGATGGGGTTGAAACTCTTCAACTAAAGTTCCACTAGTGATGGTAACCCAACCTAAAGTAAGAAAATCTCTAATTTCAGGTTTAATGGGTAAGAACAAGTTATTGATATGTGAAAAGCTTTTCAGCACTAAATTATAAAACCTCATCCATAATAGATAAGTGTTGAGAGGTACGAAAGAGGGTTGAGTCTTAGAACTCTTAATAAAATTCAGTCTAAAGGATAAGTGTCTTAAAGTAATGAAGACACTGGAAGGATTTCACCTATATGAACGTAAAGATGGTGCTGTCTCTCATGAGAGTTAGGAGTTTTCCCTCGGGATCGTTCATGAAATAGGATAAGCACATGACCATTAATTGTACTGAGCAAAATTGTGGGAACTCTAATTAACACATAGCGAATATGTGTGTGATTTCTCCGACTCTTTTATCTCGGAATAACTAGTTTAAAGCTGCGGCTATCAGTCATTTCGATAGAGCTTTAAGATACTTATACTAAGGGAAGATTAAAATCGAAAGATATATTTCTTTATGCATATAAGCTGATTATTCTGGCAGAAATGTTTAATCGAGAAACAATATATTTAAAAATCAGTGGGGGATTGTTAGAAAATAAGTGATTTTATAAAATATATTTTGAATAAAAAATATATAATATATATAAAAGTTTTTGTAAAAAAGCTTTTGTGGGGGTTTTTTTTAGAATAGTCCCACATGGGAAAGGGAAGAGAATTTTTTGTGGTTTAAATGAATATGGTGGAGTACCTTATTATTTGCCCACATAGTCCATGGACCGCGCGGTTGCTCGCGCTCGGGCTCAGGCACGGGCTCAGGCATGGGCATGGGCTCGGTCTCGGTCTCGGTCTTGGGCTCACTGCGAGAGAGTGGGCATGTGAGGCAGTGTGGTTGTAGAGGCGCTAATGGCGCACTTTGCACTTCTCATGTCCGTATCGTGTCGCAGAGGGTCGTTCCTTCGCAAACCGGAGCAAGATGTGTGCGAGTCATGGTACGACTAAGTGGCTAAGGCAGATGGCTAGTTGGAAGAGTGACTAGAGGACCGAATGAGGGTCTCTCAGTATATATAGAGACTGAAAAATAAAGTTGTTGTAGAAATGTGTAATAACTATGCAATTAGTACAGAAACCATGCTATAACTGCTGCATGGCTAGCCCAACAGCTAGAAAACGGCTAACCACTGTCTCACAACAGTCAACATGTAGCAGTGATTATGGGTCATATACAATAGTTAGAAAATCGCCATAAACGGCTAGTTTTCTCCAACAGCTAGAAAACGGTCAATGGAATTTATTTTCCTGGACCATAACCCCCATCCACCATAGCCTATATAAACCGTGCATGGATGGGTTTCCAAACAATCTCTCAACCCACTCTAATAGACACTTACGAATTAAGAGAGTCACTCATCTCCTATACTCCAGTAACTCTAGCAAGACAACAAGTTTAACATTTGTTTGAAGATTAGACCAGTGGTGTGGTTTAGAACGGTTTAACTGAACCGGTGACTGAAGAGCAGACCAGTACAGTGGTCTAAATCACAAAACTCCTTCTCTCTTTTCTTTCTCGGATTTTTCTTTTACTGTATTTTTGCCAGACTATGTGTAAACAGAGTTCCAGTGGTGGGCCTTCGTGTTTACTGAACGCAGACCCACATCAAGCTCATCGTATCCTAGAAGTGGTTTGCCTGTTACCTATCAGCACACTCAATTCACTCGAGTAGGGGCAAATAATGCTTTAAGGACAGCGTCCCAGACGTGCTTCAACCTGTCCTTTTCAAATCAATTTAGTTTTTCGGTTTCCACATTTTTACAGAAAAAATATTATTCCGTATAATTTCCAACAATCTTAAAGCATTATTTGTTATGGAAGCCGATAGTATATCATCCATCAAGTTGATGAATCAAGACTTTATTCGTCCTGACCGGTTCGATGGAACCAATTTTACAAGATGACAAGACAGCTGAAATTTCTTCTAATGGCGCTGAAAATCTTCTACATCCTAGATCCTAATCTTTAGCCATTACCTGAAGTAACTAAAATTGATACACTTGAACAGATAGTTGCCCGCACCAAATGAGCATAACCAAGTCACAAAACAACATCACCACATATCCACTATAATAAACCATGTGAGTACAATGCGGAAAGGGAATATACGGGTATAATGAAACTCCAGAAAGATCGCCGCACACTCCCACCTTAGCGCTGCTACGTCCTAGTGTCACCTGTACGCAACGGTCATGCATAAGCTTACAACGAAGCTTAGAGGGTGTGTGCGTATGTGCGCAATTCATGTACAAAGCATACGAAATTAGAGTAAGCGAAAATACTGGCAAGTCCATGACTGCTATCAGCCATGCCAAGGCTATGTGATGTAAGGCCTACATAGCTAAATGTCATATGCAAGATGCAACACAAGCATGCTAGTTCTCATCGAGTCCACATGTCAATACAGTTCATCTCTGAAACATCACTGGGGTCTAGTACACTCCACACTAGTTGCTGCCTCCCTAGCCGCACAACCAGTGAGTGGAAAAGACCTCACTACCCTCCTGGCCAGTAGTCTGCCAATACCTACCTGGCTCATCGATAGCGAACCCATTTACGAGTTGGTCAACTCAGCCTAGCTTACAGCCCCCTCACTCGGGCGGATAAGGCCACACCCCCTTCACAACTGACCACGACATAATGGGAGACGTGGCCTACTGGTACTCGGTACTCATGCGCTCATGTATCCATTCGGTTTAGACATTGGAGCATCTCTTGGTACCAAAAGGGTTCTGAGACTTTCACCCAAGGACATCCTAAGAACCCACAGTACTATAACAAAATATTTTCGGTATCCAATTTGATCATCCACGACATGCCCGTGGAGGCCACAACCCTGATATCGCTAGGGCGCCAAGTGATCATGTCACACAAAATGCGAGATTCATGAGTCATACCATCCAGTCAGCAAACCTGTACGTACCACGTGATCATGTAAGGAAACTCCATCTCATAAGGAGTCCCCTAAATAACTCAACCCAACGGCAAATGCTATAATTAATCATTCCTTACAACAGGCATACAAATGATGCGTATGGGCATGTATCATTATGTAACACTAAGCATGTTCTCAATGTGTCCTACTAAACTAAGTACACTAGTATGATTATCAGATATAAACAATAATCGACCTAAATACATGGTGAGGTCCATAGAGGGATGACGGATCTAGCCCAAACATCTAGATAGGCTTTAAACAGTGGATATACCAAATCTGATACCACATATTCTTCCGTCTATGGTAAAGGGTGATGATTTACTCTCAATGGATGGCCTAGGCGTCATACTTACACCAAGAATGGGCCTCAGGGTGAGTCTAATGACTATACAATAAGGTGAGTTGGGAGGGTAAAACTGTGTACAACAAGTGGGCTTCCTCACCCTCTCTTATCATGTAATAAATTGGGCCTTCCTATGGGACCCGATCCATACACAAGGTGGGCTCCAAGGTTTGAATAATTCCTACAAGGTATGGTAGAAGGCACCATTATCAATGGGGGCCCAATGGTTTAGGTTAGCCCAATATATCACTAACATCGATAGGGACCCAACGGTTTGGGTTAGCCCAATAAGGTAAGGGTGGAAATGGGCTTAACAATGGGCCCTAAGGAGGTTTACAACGTTGGACATTTAACCATTATCGTCTCCTAGTGTGCGGTCCACTTGGGATTAGAATCTGAATCACAATGGGGCCATCGGCCCTTAAAATCTCTAAAAAATGGATGGACAACCACTACAAGAAATATGGTTTTTACCTACGAATTTTTTTTTTGTAGGTAAAGATGACTTTTACGAACGAAAATTATTTTCGTAGGTAATAGCTTACTTTTACCAACGAAATTTAATTTCATAGGTAAAAGCCATCTTTACCTACGAAAATTTTCGTAGGTAAAGGGTCTTTTAACTTTTTCAACTTTTAAAAGATCGAAAACTTTACCATATTTACCTACGAAAATATTCGTAGCTAAATGGTGTTTTGAATTTTTTTAAAAAATAAAAAATCCAAAAGTTTACTTTTACCTACAAAATTAAATTTCGTAGGTAAAACCCTTATTTACCTACGAAAATATTCGTAGCGAAAGGGTCTTTTGAATTTTTCAACCAACCCAAAAATTGAAAACTTTCCTTTTACCTACGCAATTTAATTTCGTAGGTAACACCATCTTTACCTACGACAATATTCGTAGCAAAAGGGTCTTCCAAAAGCCACCTTTACCTACGAACTTATTCGTAGCTAAAGGGTCTTCCAAAAGCCACCTTTACCTACGAACTTATTCGTAGCTAAAGAGTCATTTGAATTTTTACTTTTACCTACGAAATAAAATTTTGTAGCTAAAAGCCATTTTTACCTACGAAAATATTCGTAGCTAAAGGGTCATTTGAATTTTTCACTCGAGGGTGTTTCTAATTTTAAAATGGAAAACTTTACTTTTACCTACGAAATCGTATTTCGTAGCTAAAATCCATTTTTCCCTACGAACATATTCGTAGCTAAAGGGTCATTTGAATTTTTCACCCGCACCAAAAATTGTAAAACGTGTTTTGAATTTACTTCTACCTATGAAAACAAATTTCGTAGCTAAAAGCCATTTTTACCTACGAATATATTCGTAGCTAAAGGGTCATTTGAATTTTTCACCCATACAAAAAAATCGAAAAATGTGTTTTGAATTTACTTTTACCTACGAAATCAAATTTCGTAGCTAAAAGCCATCTTTACCTACGAATATATTCGTAGCTAAAGGGTGTTTTTAATTTTTTAAAAAACAAAAAAATGGAAAACTTTAATTTTACCTAAATCCATTTTTACCTACGAGAATATTCGTAGCTAAAGGGTCATTTGAATTTCAAATAATCAAAAACCTTACTTTTATCTATGAAATCTAATTTCGTAGGTAAAACCCATCTTTACCTACGACAATATTCGTAGCTAAAGGGTCATTTGAATTTCAAAAAACAAAAACTTTACTATTACCTATGAAATCTAATTTTGTAGGTAAAACCCATCTTTACATACGAAAATATTCGTAGCTAAAGGGTCTTTTCAATTTTGAATTTACTTTTTACCTATGAAATCAACTTTCATAGGTAAATCCAATATTTACCTACGAAAATATGCGTAGCTAAAGGGTCATTTGAATTTTTCACTCCCCCACCGTAAAAATCGAAAACGTGTTTTGAATTTACTTTTACCAACGAAATCAAATTTCGTAGCTAAAAGCCATCTTTACCTACGAATAAATTCGTAGCTAAAACCTTACTTTTTCCTACAAATAACCCACCTTTGCCTATAAAAATATTCGCAGCGAAAGCTTCTCTTGAACTTGGACAAAAAAATCAAAAACTTTACATTTACCTAGGTAAAACTTATCTTTGCCTACGAAAATATTCGTAGCTAAAGGGTGTGTTAAAATTTTCAAATGCACCAAAAATCGAAAGCGTCTTTTGCACCTTCCACAAAACAAAAATTCAAAAACTTTACATTTACGTACGAAATTGAAATTCGTAGGTAAAACTCACCTTTGGCTACGAGAATATTCGTAGCTAAAGGGTCTGTTAAAATTTTTAAAAATAAAAACCAAAAAATAAAAACCTTACTTTTTGCAAATTTTTGCGGGGTGCTGAAAATGTTGGCGGTAAGACTTTTACCGATGAAAATTTTCGTCGGGAAAAGTTTTTCGTAAATATTTTTTTCCAACGGCTAAAAACCGTCTGTAATAATGAAATTTGTTTTAATTTTTAAAATTTTTGTCTATAACCTAAATGTGTGTGTGTGTGTGTGTGTGTATATATATATATATATATATATATATATATATATATATATATATATATATATATATATAATTAAAAGGTAGTATTTAAATAATTTGTAATATCACATGAAAAAGAATATTGAAAAGTTACAAAATTTTAAATATGTTTAAGTAATATTTTGAGAACAAAATAATGCTTTTGAAGAGAAAAATTGGCATTTTGAAATTTTTGAGAAAAAAAATTAAAATATGATAAATTTTTTGAGATTTTGCAAATAAAAATTCAAAATTTGTTTTTAAATATTTTTGAAATATTTTATAATAAAAATGCTATTTATTTAAAAGAGTAAAAAATATATATATACCTTTAAAAAAATGTTAAATTTATTTATGAAAAATAAAATTACTAAATTATTAAGCACACCCACTAATTGAATCTTTAATCGTTTTTGGACAATCTAATCAGTTTAAATTAAAGAGTAAATAACTTCAGATGTTTAAATCAAATTTCACTGAAATTGTTGATCAATCTTGTATGCCCAATATCTTTCTCATACGTAGCTTGATTGAGGCGAGTAACTAGTCAAATTGAGAGTATTGATCAGTAAAATAGAGTGAATGCATCAGACATGTAAAATGGGCCAAATATTCTGGTTAAAATTGTGACCCAACTTACTGACCTCGTGAGAACCTAAGAAATCAGTTAGTAAGTTTTGTGGGCCCCATCATGATGTCTGTCGAACATCAACACCGTGGAATTGATGTGTCCCCTTTAGGTTATGAGATATCTCAAAAATCATCGGTAAACGAAACTCAAGTGGGCCATACCATTTAAAACTATGTGAAGACATCCTAAAAAATATAAAAGCACTTGATGGGGCCCACATGAGTTTTGGATGCGGTTGAAACTTGGTCTGACCCCTCATCCAAGTGGGACACACATAATGAGTGGGTTGGATATGTGAATCACATTTAGGCAGGCCCAATATATGATTACAAATGTTGTAAGGAAACCATTCTCCACTACATTTAAGTTACTCGTTACCTTTACCAGAGTAAACTCTGTGGGGTCCACTGTTATTTATTTATTTTATCCACTCCATTCATCCATGTTAACAAATAATTTTATTGGTAGCCGTTAGAGGCCTTAAACGGTTAGTTTCCATCCTCACTGTTCCCATTATGCGGCCCACTTAAGTGTTAAATCTACCTCATTTTGGACTCATGTCTCAACACAACCCGGTGAACCATTTGGATGGAGTAGATTTTCTCTCAAACATCATGGGGGACCCCACCTGGCTCCCACCGTAAGGCTCTACCTCTGCAGGGAACTAATTAGGCACGAATCGACTCTCAGCCGAATCTTTCTCTAACTACAACACTTCCGTTTCTTCCATTCCATCAACTCCAAAAGCACCCACCACTACAAAAATGCATCAAGATCATCTAAAACGGATATGAGAACCTCAGATGGTACCTGAGAAGGCCCAAACCCTAAAGAACAGTGTCTGAACTCCTTCATTCATAGTAGCATGTGGCTACTGTCAGAAACATTTCGCTCTTGAACCCCTCGGGATAACCACATCCAAGCTTCAATTTTAGGATTCTACATGCTCCTCTAGACTAATCCACACCATGGAGATCATTACGAAGAAAAACCCTCGAAGTCAGAATTTGCCATTAACGGGGCACCATTTTCTCCACCGACCACCACCACCGTATGATCTCGATAATCTTCACATATGCCATTAACGGGCCACCATCTTCTCCACTGAACACCACCACCGCATGATCTCGATCATCTTATGGACACTGGATCACGGGCGGATCAATGTCACAGGGGTTAGTGACATTGAAATGTGATGGCGGAGAGGGTGTTATACTTTACAAAAGTTGCCACTTGCTAATTACTTCATTCCCATAGTTGGCTAAACCTTGCAAAAAATATTAAGAATGAGAATACGGAGGATTTCAATATCTATTATCTCTAAATCCCCAAATTCCTATACCAACATTAGAAAAAATAACTGTCCACAATCAATGACACCTCAAAAAAATAAAATCAAACATATAAAAATTCAATGTTTTACATAAACATATACTTATAAACAACATACACATCCAATATTTGTTCAAAACAAGAAACTAGTAATATCCATGACATGATACCATGACACTTCAAAATACGTAACGTATCGGTACTATACCCATGTGTCGATATACCAGTATTTGAATATAAAAGGCGTATTCGCTCCATATTTGAGTAGTTATCATGGTATCAGAGCTATTCATTTGTATAAAAAACCACATAGCTAGCTCCGACACTGTGTGATTTGGCTGCAACCACGGGTATATGGGTTTGCCTGAGCTCCTGGCCAACAATTGTAGTAAGACGCGCCAGCCCGTGAACAGGGCACATTGTCACGTTTGAGCGCTTCGTAGCTTATGTACTGGCTCGTGGCGAGGATGCGGCGGTTGATCTCGGAATCCATGGAGAATTCGGCGGCGGATTCGCAATCGGCGATCGACCCATCACAGATGGGCCTTTGTGGGACCCAGCCCAATTGGTGGTCACCTGCATTAACGGTGCATTGAAATTATGATCTATACCATCCAAGCCATTGCTCTATACCATCCAACATTTTAACGGCTACCAATGATCTATACCATCCAAACCATTGCTATTATGATCCAGATAATCTAAGCTATTGATATTATGATGTAGACCATCCGAACCATTGAAATTTTGGTCTAGATAATCCAGACCATCAGCATTATGATACAAACTATTCATACTATTGATATCATGACCTATACTGTTTTGACTGTCAATATTATGATCTAAACCATTCGAGCTGCTGAAATTATGATAAAAAACATCCAGACCATTGCTTTTGATGATTTATACCATCTAGATCATCGATACTATGATCCAGACCAACTATACCATTGATATTATAATTTAGACCATCTAGACTATCAATACTAATTGTTCAGACCATTAAAACCCCCCTAAGGCCCACTGCACTTTTTATTTGACATCCAATCTGTTGATTAGGTCATATAGGCCCAGATGAAGGGAAAAAAATATCAGATTGATCCAAAACTTTATATGGACCCTAAAAGGTTTTTAATGGTCGACGCTCATTCAACACTGTTTCCTATAATGTGGTCTAGTTGAGATTGGGATATACATCATTTTTTATCTCATACTATAAAATGAAAAGAAAAAATAGATGGGCGGCAGGGATGAAACACATACATCATGGTGGGGGCCACAGAGCACTGACCACGTGACTGGGGCCCAATCGCGAGAGAGACTTGAAGTCTCTCTCGCTCTCTGTCCTCTCTCACTCTCTCTCTCTCTCTCTCTCTCTCTCTCTCTCTCGGTCTGAACCTCCACCGCGCCCTCTCTCTCTCTCTCTTGGTGCTCCTCTCTCTCGCTCTCTCTCTCTCTGACTCTCTCTCTCTCTCTCTCTCTCTCTCTCTGTCCTCTCTCACCCTCACTCTCACTCTCGCGCCTCTCTCACTCTCTTGCTCTCTATCCTCTCTCTCTCTCTCTGGCGTCTCTCCACCGCGCCCTCTCTCTCTCTTTATCTCTCTGTCTCTCTCAGTGCTCTCTCTCTCTCCACCGTGCCCTCTCTCCACCACCCTCTCTCCACCGCGCCCTCTCTCCACTGCCCTCTCTCCATCGCACCGTCGACCGTGATCAGGGCTCCAATTCAAACAGGTATCTCTCTCTCTCTCTCTCAATCTCTCTCAATCTTAATACTGATTAAAAGGATTTGGGGATTTAGGGATTTTGGGATTTAGGGGTTTTTGGGGGTTTTTTCTTCCTTTTGGTTGAAAATTTGGGATTTTTTTTTTTGTGGTCTACTGGAAGAAATTGGGTTTATGATGATTGATATCTTGCATTTCTGGATATGGGTTTTGCAATTTGGGAGCAGATTTGTAACTCTGGGTAGGAATCTACTCTGCATTTTCTGTCGGTAGCTTGCTTGTAATTTCGTCTTTTGATGAATGTTGAAAATGGGGACTGATTTTATCAAGTGATGAGATGGGTGATGATTTCTTGTTCTGTGGATGTTTCTACGCTCCGATTTGGCGATCCAACCCTTTTCAACAACAATGAATTAAAACTTATGAGAATGTGAGAGTACTGAGGAGTGAAATGGCCCGATTAAAGGATATGATAATGCATACCATCTGATGAAAAGTCCAGGTCGGCCATTGACACATGTTGCTGATGTGCTAGGTAGGCAGTCTTTTTGTTCATGTGAATGCTTCACCATGGTTATGCCCAAACCATGCATTTTAGGAGATGTTAGTGGGTTGGTTGACTTGTGAAAAGGCATGTTTTTATTTTGTCGTGGAAAAGCTGAAATGGCATTTGGTTGTACTAGTTTGAGCGGCCAGAGATTTTTTTTTTTTCAGGGTGTCCTTGGGAGCAGATTAGATGAGACCCCTAACTTACCCAAGACAACCGAAGGCGGTGCGGTGAGGCCCTTACTGTGGTGCCCACATAAAAAAATGAAGCAGATCTAATTATCAGGAGGACTATACCATAGGAAACGGTGGTGATTTAACACCCAACTGTGGCACCTTAATGTTTCTGTAGTGTTTATTTGCAATCCTATCTATTGATATGGTCACATAAGCCTGCATGGAAGGAAATAGCAAATAGCAACTTGATCCAAAACTTTTGTGGCCCATTAATAGTCAATCACCACTATTTCCTATGATATGGTCCACCTGATAATTAGATCTACTTCATTTTTTGGATAGTACCCCAAAATGATCTGGAAAAATGGATGGAAAGCATGGATACAGAACATACGTCAAGGTGGGCCCTAGCGTAAGTGTCGCACCGTCTTGTGCTAGTCGGAGGTATTACCTATCCCTACTATTTCGGGTGCTAAGGTCCACCTGGAATTTTAGATCTGCCTAGTTCTTAGACACACGTCTTAAAGGAGCTGTTGGAACTAATGGCAGAGAGTGGATGTGGCATAGGGCATCACATGGGGTCTCCACAGCTTTTTGTTGCACGGGGCTTCCTAAGAATTTGGCTTCAAGAGAAAGAAGAAAAGGCTAAAAATGTTGTTTTCCACACCCGTATTGACTTCTTGCTGTCATGAAAGAGTTTTGCCTTTCTGGCAACCCTCTAGATGGCAAAATGTTCCATATTCAACCTACATGTGAGCCCACTGGATGAAGGGGTTTGGTTGAATCTAAGACTATTGGTATCGCTAATTAGGTTTGTTAAATAGGCATCATCTTGATAGGGATTAGGATTAGAGCCCGGCTAACATTTAAAATCCTGTGGAATCATATAGATTTTGAAACCGTTGAAATTGAGAGGATTTTGCAAATCAGACGAGTTGGGAATGCCAAAAGGGTCTTTGGAGATATTTTGAAGTAATCAAAATCTAAAAAACCTTCAAAATTCTTGCTACCGAGGATCCCACATAATCCACGCTGCTGCCATACAATTCTTACAAAATGACAATAATCAAATGTTTTCTTAGGAAATCTTTAATATCACCATCCAACAAACTTCTCATCTCCATCTGATTCAGGTCCAACGGTAATAGGAAGTTGATTCCCCCAATACAACCTACCATCAGACCATTTATTTATGGAAAGGTAACGGAACCAGGGGGATTGAACCCTGGATCACTTACACTCACTACATTGTCTCATCCCACTCATCTAACAAGTTGGACACAACTGGTACTCTTATTATTGTGAGAAACTAACTCTCCACATAATTTCACCACTCTAGACAACTTCCATTTGTGCCAGCCATTCTCTATTTGCATTTTATTTTGATCTGAGCACTGTCTAAGGACAAAAATCCAAGTAGAAATCACCTTTGGTTACGAGAACAGTCCAATCCCTCCCATTTAAAACAGTAAATGTAGAAACAGTCAATGTTGTTATTCACAGGACGTCTTTTATATTTAGGAGGAAGTCTGTAAATATGTGCTCGTATTCCAGCATCTTCCCATACCCTGAAAGAGTTTAAGAAGGCTCTTTCAGAACCAAACAGAATGTGTGCATGAGTCCGCACAATGCATTTGTATAAGTGTTGGTTTGATGATCTGTTGAGTGAGTGTATGCATTGTGTCTTGGGTGGTTGCTTGTTTTGGTGATCCAAGATGTTGGTTTGATGGATGGCACTTGCAACGGTCAGTGGTATCCTGAAACATATTGAGGTTGTCATGCCACATAAGCACATAATGATGCTAAGATCAGCCCACTAGAACATGTGTTGATGATGTTTAAATCAGTTCCACTTGGACACGCATTTTTTATGCTTAAATTAGTCCACTTGGACATGTGTTTACAATGCTTAAATCAGTCTACTCTACTTGGACATGTGTTTATGATGCTTAAATCAATCCACTTGGATGTGTGGTAATGATGCAATGATCAGCACACTAGAACATGTGTTTGTTTAAAAACCTTAAATCAGTCCACTTGGACATGTGTTTAGAATGCTTGAATCAGTCCACTTGAACATGTGTATCTAGATGATTAAATCAGTCCACTAGAACATGTGTTGATGATGCTTAAATCAATCAAGTCGGATGTGTGGTAATGATGCTAAGATCAGCCCACTCCCTAATTAAAATCAACATGTGTTTATGATGCTTAAATCAATTAACTCGGATGTGTGATATTGAATGCTTAATAGCTAACTTAGCATTGTGTATTAGATATCCACCAACCAGCCGCTTAGGAAATTAGACATAAGTTCCATATAGCTTATGGTTTATCACACATCTAAAGTATAACATACAATTGCATGTAGAAATAAGGGCATTTCAACATCCATGTATAGCCTAGTTCCTCTCTACACTCGCACACATGCCAATATACATGTGAGAGATCCCAATACCCACCATATAGATTCCTTGGCACAAAAGTAAATACAGTAAAAACTCATGAGTAGGGCATATAATATGAGACAAGTAGATGGAAACCATCCATTAGTTTCACACATTGTAGCTCACCTAATGAGTGGATGGCCTCATTTTTGGGCTAGGGTCCAGAAAAATCGTTGTTGCGGCCAACAAGTGGAGATTAGACAAAACTATAGTGATCTATGCACTCCTCCAAATATAGTTGTATCAACATCATCATAGCTTGCTAGAAATGATGTGTTTGACTAAAATAGTGATCTATAGTGATCTATGCACTACCTCAAATTGAAGTCTTTTATTTGACTTTAAGATATTACATCCATTGCCTTCTGCTCCCTAAAATTGTCCTTGCAAACTTTCATGAGCTTGTATATTACATTTTTTTGTCTTAAATTATTATTGTGATTAGTTTGTTTATAGTTGTGACATGTAATTTATAGATTTGTAAGTTAGATAATTAGTTACTCGTTTGAGGATTTCTATGGGCCATACATAGATATAGTGTGTTTTTTGTGGCATAGAAATCACTCAAATTGTCCCATTTTGGACAGTTCAAGGTTAGATGAAAAGTATGCTTTCATACAATCTATTTAAATGTTCATGCCTGATCCATGGTCCATCTTCTTGTTTCTCTCTGGATATGTTTCTTCCGTTCCGTATCCAATGCCAAATATCTTTATATTGCTTTAGATATTTGACATCAGAATGTAACGTAAGATCAACTTATCTGGAGAGGCATGGGGAGATGCTGCCGAATTTTCGGCGTGGACGTTTAAATGGGAATATGAAAGTATTACAATCTATCCAACCTTGGATGAGTAACTAATTTAGGATTTAATTATATTAGCTTAGAAAATGTTGGAGCAGACCCGGATTTGCGTCAGAGCTATCCGAATGTTGAGCTTAGAAAATGTTGTAGCAGACCGAGATGCATGATTTTCCTTTTCAACTATTAGTCATAGAGTGACAGAACTTGTTTTGATTTTCTTGGATGGATGATGAATGTATTTGCGAATGTAAATGAAAATAAACAACTTATAAACTAAACTTAAACCTAAACTTATAACCTTAACCTAAACCTATTCTCAAATCCCAAAACCTATACTTATAACCTTAACCTAAACCTAAATATAAACCTATAACCTAAACCTAATCCCGAACCCGAACCTTAACCTATAACCTATAACCTAAACCTTATCCTATAACCTATAACCTATTCTCAATTCCCTAAAGCTATAACCTATAACCTAAACCTAAACCTTAACCTATAACCTAAACCTAAACTTATATCCTTAACCTAAACCTATTCTCAAATCCCAAAACTTATAAACTAAACGTAAACCTAAACTTATAACCTTAACCTAAACCTATTCTCAAATCCCTAAACCTTATATACTTATAACCTAAAACTATACTTGTAACCTTAACCTAAACCTAAACCTAACTTATAACCTAAACCTATTCTCAAATCTCAAAGCCTATACTTTTAACCTAAACCTATAACTTGAACCTAAACCTACTGTTAAATTCCAAAACCTATACTTATAATCTAAACTGAAACCTATAACCTAAACCCGATCCCGAACCTGAACCTTAACCTATAACCTATAACCTAAACCTTATCCCATAACCTATAACTTATTCTCAAATCCCAAAACCTATACTTATAACCTAAACCTAAACATATAACCTAAACCTATAACCTAGCCTAATCTTAAAGCTATTTCCATAAACTGACTCTAGTTTTTTCATTTTAGAGATGGATAAGAGTTGGATGCGAGCTAAGAATAGGTTTAGCCCAGAGTATAAACAAGGGGTTCAAGAGTTCATGGAATTTGCGAGAAATCTGGCAGATTCAGAGAATAAGATTAGTTGTCCATGTCAAAAATGCAAGAACATTATATATAAGACTTTAGACAAAGTAGAGGACGATTTGTTCATAGTTAGGATTGACTAGGGTTACACTTGGTGGATCTATCATGGTAAAGATATGACCTATAGAGTTGAAGCCACTGAAGTCAATGAAGACCTAATTGTGCCGGATGACGAGGATGAAGACGTTGACGAAATGTAAGATATCATAGGTGATGTGTTCAGGGGAACAATTGTGGATACTGATTTTGCAGCGACAAGCAGTAGCCAAGATATTCCTTCAATGGGTGATGTCAAATCAGAAAAGTTGAGTAGGTTGTTGAGGGATGCGCAATGTCCACTTTATCTGGGGTGTGAAAACTTCTCCAAGTTGAATTTTCTTATAAAGTTACTTCATTTGAAGACAATAAATCGTTGGAGTAACAAATCGTTTGACATGTTGCTTGAGTTGTTGAAAGAAACATTTCCAGACAGTGAGACATTGCTCAAGTCTTATTATGAGGCAAAATCCTTGATGCGAGACTTGGGCCTTGGTTACACCATCATACATGCATGTATAAATGATTGTTTATTGTATCGAAAAGAGTATGATAAGGCTGATCAGTGTAAAGAATGTGGAGAGTCTAGGTGGAAGAATAACAAAGCCACGAGTAAGAAAATCCTGCGAAAGGTGTTAAGGTACTTCCCATTGAAACCCAAATTGCAAAGATTTTTTATGTCTCGTAAGACGGCCGAAGATATGAGGTGGCATAAGGAGAAACGTGTTCATGATGATAGTACACTGAGGCACCCTGCGGACTCTGAAGCCTGGCAAAATTTTGACAAGCAACATGACTGGTTTGCAGAGGATTCTCGCAATGTTCGACTAGGTCTTGCAAGTGATGGTTTTAATCCATTTAGTAATATGAGTAGCTCGTACAGTACGTAGCCAGTGGTACTTATGCCCTACAATTTACCTCCTTGGTTGTGTATGAAGGAGTCATTTTTCATGATGTCATTGCTTATTCCTGGACCCAGGTCACCTGGGAATGACATTGATGTGTATTTACGACCGTTAGTAGATGAGTTAAATGAGTTGTGGAGTGAAGGTGTAGAAACGTATGACACATTTGCAGGACAGTCATTTCGATTGCATGCAGTGATCTTGTGGACAATAAATGACTTTCCCGCGTATGAAAATTTGTCTAGGTGGAGCACGAAGGGTAAGTTGGCGTGTCCTACATGTGGTATTGAGACTTGTTCATTGTCATTGAAGCATGGTAGAAAAATGTGTTATATGGGCCATCGTCGCTTCCTTCGAAGAGATCATAGTTGGCGCAAGAAGACGATGATCTTTGATGGCAAACAAGATCATAAGCCACCCCCGAAAGAGCTATCTGGAGAAGATGTGATACAACAATTGAGTAACATTGGAGAAGTTAGATTTGGTAAGGCATCGCACTTGAAAAAGAGGAAACGTATAGTATTGGACTATAACTGGAGGAAGAAGAGCATCTTTTTTGAGTTGCCCTATTGGAGTGATTTAAAATTATGGCATAACTTGGATGTCACGCATATTGAGAAAAATATATGTGACAATGTCTTCGGAACATTGATGAACATAGAGAAGAAAAAAAAAGATAGTTTCAAGGCTTGATTGGATCTACAAGAAATGGGTTTAAGGAAAGAGTTGCACTTGCAACCACATGGAAATTCGTATACTATACCAGCAGCCTGCTACACGTTGACAAAACTAGAGAGAAAGCGTTTATGTGAATGGTTGAGATCGGTGAAGTTTCCTGATGGGTATGTGTCAAACATATCTCGGTGCGTAAACGTTATGGACTGTAAGGTAACAAGAATGAAAAGTCATGATTGTCACGTCCTTTTGCAATGCCTACTACCGGTTGCGATTCGTAGATTCCTAAGCAAGGATATTAGTGTGGTGCTGATTGAGTTGGAGATATTCTTTAAGGATTTGTGTTGGAAATTATTGAATGTAGATGTTATTAAACAACTGGAGAGGGACATTGCCGTAATCCTTTGTAAACTTAAAAGAATATTTTCACCTGCATTTTTTGATGTCATGGTACACCTAGCGATTCACTTACCACATGAGGAGAAGCTTGCAGGCCCAGTACAATATCGCTGGATGTATCCGATCGAAAGGTGGTAGAACTTATTAAAATTTTTATTCATTCCATAAACTACATATATCCATGTTTTCATACTCTTAATATAGTGGTTTTGTATACAGATACCTTCACACACTCACATGATTTGTGAAGAATAAGGCGTGTCCGGAGGGATCCATAGCTGAGGCGTACATTGATAATGAGTGCCTTACATTTTGCTGCATGTATCTTCGTGGCATAGAGACTAGATTCAATCGAGAAGATCGAAATGCCGATGAAGGGTAGGAGCATAAATAAGGACTCATATCTGTGTTTGCACATAATGTTCGTCCTTTAGGATCCTCGACGTTTCAGGATATGGACCTTAGGGATCTAGCAAAGGCGAGGTGGTATGTGTTACATAGTTATGAAGAAATAGAGTCATACTTGGAGTAAGTCTTCCCTCGATTATTGTTTTCTCTACATACGATGATCTTAATGTTTCTTGCTGCTGACGTGCCATTTATGTGTAGCGAACACAGAGACGAGATGAAGTCCAAATTCTCCACAAGTTATGATCGAATGCATCAGGATCAGTTTCCATAATGGTTCAAAAAATGTGTAAGATTTCACACTGTATCTCACCACACTTAGAATTTTCATTGTAATGCACATTATTTGAACCTAAGAAAATCCCTAAACAATTACATTCTGTACATGATAATAGATGAAGACGTTGCGTACAAGAAACTCTGCAGATGCGTCTGATGCACTATACTCGTTGGCATGTGGCCCTGATAGACGTGTATCTAGATATACAGGTTGTATTGTAAATGAGATTCGGTTCCACACCGAAGAACGTGACAAGTACAGGACCACACAAAATAGTAGGGTGGTTGTGAAGGGAACGAATGACGATGATGAAATTGACTTTTATGACATTTTAACGGATATTATTGAGCTGAATTATTGTATGAGAAAGAGGGTGTACTTATTTAGATGTGATTGGTGGGACATTGGAAATAAGAAGTTGGGAATACAGACTGACAACTACTTTACGAGTGTAAATTTATCTCTGAAGTGGTTTAAGGATGACCCATTTGTCTTCGCCAGCCAAGCCGAACAAGTATTTTACCTCGCTGACACCAAGTTAGGCGGCTCTTGGCACGTGGTGCAGAAAATAAAGCCCAGGAATGTATTTGACGTTCCTATACCAGAAGTTGAAGATAGGGAGGACGAGGGAAATGACACGGCTAGGGTTGAATATGCATATCAAGAAGACATGCCGTCATATATTGATATAGGGATTAATTCAAGTGTTGATATTGATGTGGTGCAATTGGACAGAGATGATGTGCCACCTGATCATGTTGATGCCTCAATAATAGATGACATTGCTAGAGATGATAGCGGTTTCATTGATGACAACGTTGCAGACAATGAAGAGGAAATACTGATCAGCGATAGTAATGGTGAAGAAGAAATAGTCCTAAGCGATAGTGATACAGACGACGATTATTAATGTACGCATGATTTACATTTTATTTTTCAATTCAAATAATTTATGTATTCCATGTATACATGAAAATTACAAGTCATGATTTATTCCTCTTATTAACTTGTTTATAATCAATATTTGTAGTTGAGTCAATTTCTGATAATGTCCTCCTCAAACCAGAGCGTATCAGAAGTACGCAACATACTTCATCAGTTGTTACAGATGGACTTTCCCGTCCTATCTTCTTCTCGTAGGGCCATAGAGATACCCGGTCTGGTCAATGAGTGTAGAGTGGAATATATCGATGACGACTTAGACGAAAGATTATACGATCTCAAAAAAATTCCAGAGCTGGTGGAGATATATAACCATGAGAAACGAGATATGGAAGATGCGACTCTGTCACTTGCACATCTGCATGGAGTCCTGAGAGATCAGCTTTCTCCTATTGTGACTGTCATCTTGGCTATGAAACTGTCTAATGCTTCACACAGGATGATATATACTTCTGAAGCATGCGATAACTTACGCAGGGAGTACTTCAGTTAGTTTACCTCAAAGTTGTTTCGTATTACAATGAAATATGTGTATTTAATATAGAATGACAATGTGTAATAGAATTTTCAAGGGTTATAGATTAAAGTTTATGGTTTTATTATATTCTCTTGTATTATAGTGTAATGGTCTAATCATATTTTAATCATCTCTCTAAGCAGAAGCACAAATGCATTGTATAATATTTTAGTATATTCCACTTGTATTGACATTATTTAAATTTATAAGTTCGTAGCTCTCACATATTCAGTGATGGCACCAGGTAGGAGACCACGTTGTTCGCACACTAGATCTACCCCTTCTACCTGTAATGCGACGGAGCCAGCATCGCCGTCACATATTGCATCGCAGGAGTCTTATCCCTCAGTCACGCATACACCGGGCACAACATGTAAGTCTAGACACATATTTTTTTAATGACTTCTGTTTATGTTTAGACTTACACATTTCTTTTACAGCAGCATCATCGACCAGTCGACGAGGATGTGGACCCATGCGTCGGTTGCTTTTAGAGTGACTTACGGTGAGGGTAGGGTGACGGTAGAGTTCCCACAGGACTATATTAGACCTGTTGGGAACAATGCCAGCTTGTTTACGTCGGAGGTCGGTGTCTTATGCCGATCTCTGATCCTCGCCACCACCCCCCGTTGGGCAGACGCGATAAATGATGTGCGACAACTCATTCATCAGGGCCTTCAGGTAAATTTTAGTAAATTAAAATTAATTTTATAAAAGTTTATTTACGATTAAGTTATTTTATAAGGACAACATTGGAGGGACCTGGCCATTTGGATAGGCCGTGTTTATGTATTTGCTCGAAATTAATAGAGCAGACCTGGATGTGCGTCGGAGCTATCCGGATGTTGAGTGGGGGTCCCTGAAATGTGGGAATCGCTATTATGACCATGATGAAGCTGTCCATTTCTTATGGACAGCATTGGAGGGGCCTGGCCATTTGGACAGGCCGTGTTTATGTATTTGCTCAAAATTAATGGAGCAGACCCGGATGTGGGTCGGAGCTATCCGGATGAGCGGGGGTCCTTGGAAGGTGGGAACCGCTCTTATGACCATGATGAAGCTGTCCATTTCTTATGGACACATTGGAAGGGCCTGGCCATTTGGACAGGTCGTGTTTATGTATTTGCTCGAAATTAATGGAGCAGACCCGGATGTATAGCATTGGAAGGGCCTGACCATTTAGACAGGCAATGTTTATGTATTTGCTCGAAATTAATGGAGCAGACTCGGATATGCATCGGAGCTATTCAGATGAGCGGGGGTCTCTGGAAGGTGGGAACCGCTATAATGACCATGATGAAGCTGTCCATTTCCTATGGACAGCATTGGAAGGGCCTGACCATTTGGACAGGCCGTGTTTATATCTGTATTTGTAGCTACCACATCCCTAACCTATCCTCAATTCCCTATAGCTATAACCTATAACCTACCTATAACCTAAACCATTCCCTAAACCTAAGACCTAAATGTGTTCTCAAATCCCTAAACCTAAACCCACACCTAATCCTATTCTCAACTCACTAACCTAAGCCTAAACCTAAACTTGAAAACCCAAAGAAAAACCCGATCCCGAACCTGAACCCAATTTCCTAAACCTAAACCTTAACCTATTCTCGGTTCCTACCTACCTATAACCTATAACCTAGACCTAAAACCTAAACGTAAACCTAAACCTAAAACCTAAATGTGCTCTCAAATCCCTAAACCTAAACCTACACCGAATGCTAATCTCAACTCCCTAACCTAAATCTAAACCTAAACTTGAAAACCCAAAGCAAAATCTGATCCCGAACCCAAACCTAATTTCCTAAACCTAAACCATAACTGATTCTCAATTCCCTAGAGCTATAACCTATAACCTAAACCATTTCCTAAACCTAAGACCTAAATGTGTTATCAAATCCCTAAAGCTAAACCCACACCTAATCCTATTCTCAACTCCCTAACCTAAACCTAAACCTAAACTTGAAAACCCAAAGCAAAACCCGATCCTGAACCCAAACTCGATTTCCTAAACCTAAACCTTAACCTATTCTCAGTTCCCTACAGCTATAACCTATAACCTAGACCAAAAACCTAAACCTAAAACCTAAATGTGTTCTCCAATCCCTAAACTTAAACCTACACCTAATGCTAATCTCAACACCCTAACGTAAACCTAAACCTAAACTTGAAAACCCAAAGCAAAACCCGATCCCGAACCCGAACCCGATTTCCTAAACCTAAACCTTAACCTATCCTCAATTCCCTACAGCTATAACCTATAACCTACCTATAACCTAAACCTATAACCTAAACCTAAACGTAAACCTAAAACCTAAATGTGTTCTCCAATCCCTAAACCTAAACCTACACCTAATGCTAATCTCAACTCCCTAACCTAAACCTAAACCTAAATTTAAAAACCCAAAGCAAAACCCGATCCCAACCAGAGCCCGATTTCATAAACCTAAACCTTAACCTATCCTCAATTCCCTACAACTATAACCTATAACCTACCTATAACCTAAACCTAAACATAAACCTAAAACCTAAATGTGTTCTCCAATCCCTAAACCTAAACCTACACCTAATCCTAATCTCAACTCCCTAACCTAAACCTAAGCCTAAACTTGAAAACCCAAAGCAAAACCCGATCCCAAACCCGAACCCGATTTCTAAACCTAAACCTTAACCTATCCTCACCCCTAAAGCTATAACCTATAACCTACCTATAACCTAAACCTATAACCTAAACCTCAACATAAACCTAAAACCTAAACGTGTTCTCTAATCCCTAAACCTAAACCCACACCTAATCTTAATCTCAACTCCCTAACCTAAACCTAAGCCTAAACTTGAAAACCCAAAGCAAAACCCGATCCCGAACACGAACCCGATTTCGTAAACCTAAACCTTAACCTATCCTCAATTCCTTACAGCTATAACCTATAACCTACCTATAACATAAACCAATAACCTAAACCTAAACATAAACCTAAAACTTAAATGTGTTCTCCAATCCCTAAACTTAAACCTACACCTAATCCTAATCTTAACTCCCTAACCTAAACCTAAGCCTAAACTTGAAAACCCAAAGCAAAATTCAATCCCGAACTCGAACCCGATTTCCTAAACCTAAACCTTAACCTATTCTCAGTTCCCAACAGTTATAACCTATAACCTAGATAAAAAACCTAAACCTAAACCTAAACCTAAAACCTAAATGTGTTCTCCAATCCCTAAACCTAAACCTACACCTAATCCTAATCTCAACTCCCAAACCTAAACCTAAACCTAAACTTGAAAACCCAAAGCAAAACCCGATCCCGAACCCGAACCCAATTTCCTAAACCTAAATATTAACCTATTATCGGTTCCTCACAACCTATAACCTATAACCTAGACCAAAAACCTAAACCTTAACCTAAACCTAAAACCTAAATGTGTTCTCAAATCCCAAAACCTAAACCTACACCTAATCCTAATCTCAACTCCCTAACCTAAACCTAAACCTAAACTTGAAAACCCAAAGCAAAACCCAATCCCGAACCTGAACACGATTTCCTAAACTTAAACCTTAACCTATTCTCAGTTCCCTACAGCTATAACCTATAACCTAGACCTAAAACCTAAACCTAAACCTAAACCCTAAACCAAAATATGTTCCCAAATCCCTAAACCAGAACCTACACCTAATGTTGATCTCAACTCCTTAACCTAAACCTAAACCTAAACTTGAAAACCCAAAGCAAAACCCGATCCCGAACCTGAACCCGATTTCCTAAACCTAAACCTTAACCTATCCTCAATTCCCTACGACTATAACCTATAACCTACCTATCATCTAAACCTAAATGTGTTCTCCAATCCCTAAACCTAAACCTACACCTGATGCTAATCTCAACTCCCTAACTTAAACCTAAACCTAAACTTGAAAACTCAACCAATCCCGAACCCGAACACAATTTCCTAAACCTAAACCATTACCGATTCTCAATTCCCTATAACTATAACCTATAACCTACTGATAACCTAAACCTAAAACCTAAACCTAAGACGTAAATGTGTTCTCAAATCCCTAAACCTAAACCCACACCTAATCCTATTCTCAATTCCCTAACCTAAACCTAAACCTAAACCTAAACTTGAAAACCCAAAGTAAAACCTGATCCTGAAACCGAACCCGATTTCCTAAACCAAAACCATAACCGATTCTCAATTCCCTATAACTATAACCTATAACCTACATATAACCTAAACCAAAAACCTAAACCTAAGACCTAAATGTGTTCTCAAATCCCTAAACCTAAACACACACCTAATCCATTCTCAACTCCCTAACCTAAACCTAAACCTAAACCTAAACTTGAAAACCCAAAGCAAAACCCGATCCAGAACCCGAACCCGATTTCCTAAACCTAAACCTTACTATCCTCAATTCCCTACGGCTATAACCTATAACCTACCTATAACCTAAACCTATAACCTAAACCTAAACCTAAAACTAAAACCTAAATGTGTTCTCCAACCCTTAAACCTAAACGTACACCTAATGCTAATCTCAACTCCCTAACCTAAACTTGAAAACCCAAAGCAAAACCGGATCCTGAACCTGAACCCGATTTCCTAAATCTAAACATTAACCTGTTCTCAATTCCCTACAACCATAACCTATAACCTACCTATAACTTAAACCTATAACCTAAACCTAAACGTAAACCTAAAACCAAAATGTGTTCTCTAATCCCTAATCCTAGACCTACACCTAATGCTAATCTCAACTCCCTAACCTAAACCTAAACCTAAACTTGAAAACCCAAAGCAAAACTCGATCTCGAACACGAACTCGATTTCCTAAACCTAAACCTTAACCTATTCTCAATTCCCTATAGCTATAACTTATAACCTACCTATAACTTAAACCTATAACCTAAACCTAAATGTAAACATAAAATCTAAATGTGTTCTCCAATCCCTAAACCTAAATGTATACATAATGCCAATCTCAACTCCCTAACCTAAACCTAAACCTAAACTTGAAAATCCATAGCAAAACCCGATCCCGAACTCGAACCCAGTTTCCTAAACCTAAACCATAACCGATTCTCAATTCCCTATAGCTATAACCTATAACCTATCTACCATTTCCTAAACCTAAGACCTAAATGTGTTCTCAAATACCTAAACCTAAACCCACACCTAATCCTATTCTCAACTCCCTAACCTAAACCTAAACCTAAACTTGAAAACCCAAAGCAAAACCCGATCCCGAACCCGAACCCGATTTCCTAAACCTAAACCTTAACCTATTCTCGGTTCCTCTACTATAACCTATAACCTAGACCTAAAACCTAAACCTAAACCTAAACCTAAAACCTACATGTGTTCTCAAATCCCTAAACCTAAACCTACACCTAATCCTAATCTCAACTCCCTGACCTAAACCTAAGCCTAAACTTGAAAACCCAAAGCAAAACTTGATCCCGAACCTGAACCCGATTTCCTAAACCTAAACCTTAACCTATCCTCAATTCCCTACAGCTATAACCTATAACCTACCTATAACCTAAACCTATAACCTAAACCTAAACCTAAACCTAAAACCTAAATGCGTTCTCAAATCCCTAAACCGAAACCTACACCTAATGCTAATCTCAACTCCGTAATATAAACCTAAACCTAAACTTGAAAACCCAAAGCAAAACCAGATCCCGAACCCAAACCAAATTTCCTAAACCTAAACCATAACCGATTCTCAATTCCCTATAGCTATAACCTATAACCAACCTATAACCTAAACCATTTCCTAAACCTAAGACCTAAATGTGTTCTCAAATCCCTAAACTTAAACCCACACCTAATCCAATTCTCAACTCCCTAACCTAAACCTAATCCTAAACTTGAAAATCCAAAGTAAAACCCGATCCCGAACCCGAACCCGAACCCGATTTCCTAAACCTAAACCTTAACCTATTCTCAGTTCCTTATAGCTATAACCTATAACTTAGACCTAAAACCTAAACCTAAACCTAAACCTAAAACCTAAATGTGTTCCCAAATCCCTAAACCTAAATCTACACCTAATCCTAATCTCAACTCCCCAACCTAAACCTAAGCCTGAACTTGAAAACCCAAAGCAAAACCCGATCCCGAACCCGAACCCGATTTCCTAAACCTAAACCTTAACCTATTCTCGGTTCCCTACTACCTATAACCTATAACCTAGACCTAAAACCTAAATGTGTTCTCCAATCCCTAAACCTAAACCTACACGTAATGCTAATCTCAACTCCCTAACCTAAACCTAAACCTCAACTTAAAAACCCAAAGCAAAACCCGATCCCGAACCCAAACCCAATTTCCTAAACCTAAACCATAACCGATTCCCAATTCCCTATAGCTATAACCTATAACCTACCTATAACCTAAACCATTTCCTAAACCTAAGACCTAAATGTGTTCTCAAAACCCTAAACCTAAACCCACACCTAATCCTATTCTCAACTCCCTAACCTAAACCTAAACCTAAACATAAACTTGAAAACACAAAGCAAAACCCGATCCAGAACCCGAACCCGATGTCCTAAACCTAAACCTTAACCTATTCTTAGTTCCCTACAAGTATAACCTATAACCTAGACCAAAAACCTAAACCTAAACCTAAACCTAAAACCTAAATGTGTTCTCCAATCCCTAAACCTAAACCTACACCTAATGCTAATCTCAACTCCCTAACTTAAACCTAAACCTAAACTTGAAAACCCAAAGCAAAACCCGATCTCGAACCCGAACCCGATTTCCTAAACCTAAACCTTAACCTATCCTCAATTCCCAACGACTATAACCTATAACCTACCTATAACCTAAACCTATAACTTAAACCTAAACGTAAACCTAAAACCTAAATGTGTTCTCCAATCCCTAAACCTACACCTACACCTAATGCTAATCTTAACTCCCTAACCTAAAACCTAAACCTAAACTTGAAATCCCAAAGCAAAACCCGATCCCGAACCCGAACCCGATTTCCTAAACCTAAACCTTAACTTGTTCTCAATTCCCTACAGCTATAACCTATAACCTACCTATAACCTAAACCTAAACGTAAACCTAAAACCTAAATGTGTTCTCAAATCCCTAGACCCAATCCTATTCTCAATTCCCTAACTTAAACCTAAACCTAAACTTGAAAACCCAAAGCAAAACCCGATCCCGAAACCGAACCCGATTTCCTAAACTTAAACCATAATTGATTCTCAATTCCCTATATCTATAACCTATAACCTACCTATAACCTAAACCTAAGACCTAAATGTGTTCTCAAATCCCTAAACCTAAACCCACACCTAATCCTATTCTCAACTCCCTAACCGAAACCTAAACATAAACCTAAACTTGAAAACCCAAAGCAAAACCCGATCCCGAACCCGAACCCGATTTTCTAAACTTAAACCTTAACCTATCCTCAATTCTTTATGGCTATAACCTATAACCTAAACCTATAACCTAAACCTAAAACCTAAATGTGTTCTCCAATCCCTAAACCTAGACCTACACCTAATGCTAATCTCAACTCCCTAACCTAAACTTGAAAACCCAAAGCAAAACCCGATCCTGAACCCAAACCCGATTTCCTAAACTTAAACCTTAACTTGTTCTCAATTCCCTACAGCTATAACTTATAACCTACCTATAACCTAAACCGATAACCTAAACCTAAACGTAAACCTAAAACCTAAATGTGTTCTCTAATCCCTAATCCTAGACCTACACCTAATGCTAATCTCAACTCCTTAACCTAAACCTAAACCTAAACTTGAAAACCCAAAGCAAACCTGATCCCGAACCCGAACCCGATTTCCTAAACCTAAAACTTTACCTATTCTCAATTCCCTACAGCTATAACCTATAACCTACCTATAACCTAAACCTATAACCTAAACCTAAACGTAAACCTAAAACTTAAATGTGTTCTCCAATCCCTAAACCTAAACATACACCTAATCCTAATCTCAACTCCCTAACCTAAACCTAAACCTAAACTTGAAAACCCAAAGCAAAACCCGATCCCGAACCCAATTTCCTAAACCTAAATCATAATCGATTCTCAATTCCCTATAGCTATAACCTATAACCTATCTATAACCTAAACCATTTCCTAATCCTAAGACCTAAATGTGTTCTCAAATCCCTAAACCTAAACCCACTCCTAATCCTATTCTCAACTCCCTAACCTAAACTTGAAAACCCAAAGCAAAACCCGATCCCGAACCCGAACCCGATTTCCTAAACTTAAACCTTAACCTATTCTCAGTTCCCTACAGCTATAACCTATAACCTAGACCTAAAACCTAAACCTAAACTTAAACCTTAACCTTAACCTAAAACCTAAATGTGTTTTCAAATCCCTGAACCTAAACCTACACCTAATCCTAATCTTAACTCTCTAACCTAAACCTAAGCCTAAACTTGAAAACCTAAACCTAAACCCGATCCCGAACCCGAACCCGATTTCCTAAACCTAAACCTTAACCTATTCGCACTTCCCTAAAGCTATAACCTATAACCTATAACCTTAACCTAAACCTAACGAAATCCTGTAACCTAAACCTATAACCTTAACCTATCCCTAAAATCTAAACCTAAACCTAAACCAAAACCTATAATATACCTAAACCAAAACCTATATCCTAAACCTTAACCTATAACCTAAAAGCTATAAGCTAAACTTATAACCTATAACCTAAACCTAAACATATAAACTAAAAATTAAACCTAAACCTAAACTTAAAACCTAATTGTATTCTCAAATCCCTAAACCTAAACCTACACGTAATCTTGATCTCAACTCCCTAATCTAAACCTAGACCTAAACATGGAAACTCAAACCTAAACTCGATCCTGAACCCGAACCCGATTTCGTTAACCTAAACCTTAACCTATTCTCAATTCCCTAAAGCTATATAACCTATATCCTACCTATAACCTATACCTTAACCTTAACCAAAACCTTAACCTTAACCTAAACCTAAACCTTAACCTTTTAATCTTAACCTTAACCTTAACCTTAACCTTAACCTAAACCTAAACCTATACTTATAAATCTTAATTTATTTGATAAAAGTTCATTTACAGTTAAGTTATTTTCTTTATAAGTTTATTGCCTTAATCTATTATTTACGAAATTGCAGGATAAATTTGAATTGAATTTGAGTGTTCCGCACATTTCCTTTGCCGTCGACGACATGATCAAGGAGCGGTTCAAGGAGTACCGCTCCTTGTTACAATAGCGGTACAAGCAGTGCATGAGCAATGAGGAGGGCGCACTGTCCGCACTACCGCACGTGACCCGTGATGACTGGCAAATACTCTGCGATAGATTTTCATTTGATTCTTTTCAGGTAATATTTACATATTTACGATATCTTTAAGGTAACAATTAAATTCACAATTAATAACACTATATTATGAATAATGTGTTCAGAAGAGGACCAAAATAAATTCTAACAATAGGGGAAAGTTAGCAGTGAACCACGTAGCTGGTTCAAAGTCCTTTGTATAAATTCGTCACGACATGGTAAGAAATTTCTAGTAATTATTAAGTTGATATATTCTTTCAATGCATTTTATATTAACTCTATTGTCCTTTCGATTGCGCAGCGAGATTCCGTCACTGGTCAGGAGCCCGGACCAATAGACCTCTACAAAGGGACTCACTGTCGACAGACAACAGGATCTTGGGTACATCCCAGTGCCAGCGAGATTTGGGTAAAAATCCTTACATTGTCAAATTTAATTGCATTAAATTATAATAATATCATTTTTTTGAGAAACTTTATATTTTCATTACAGGCAGCGATGGACACCTTACGCAGTCAGCCCACTCCCGATGGTACTCAGCGGAGTGAGCCAGAGATCCTGAGTGAGGTGCTTAGCACCCGTTCTGGATATGTGCGTGGGCTTGGCCATGGTGCCAAGCTCATGGCACCCGCTAGAGCTGTCTCCACCCGATCCAACGTCGTTGACGAGAGTGCCACCCACCGAGCTGATATCGCAGAGAGAGAGAGAGAGAGAGGTTCAACAACTACAGGTTGTCGTCAATGACATCAGAGAGCAGCTGGAGAGGAAGAGTGAGCATCTGGAGAAGCAGATGGAGGAGCAGCAGAGGAGGATGGAGGAGCTGACGAGGGAGAGAGAGGAGCAGGAGAGGAGGAGGATGGAGGACCAGGCGAGGCTGAGGGAGGAGTAGGAGAGGAGGATGGAGGAGCTGATGAGGCAGAGGGAGGAGCAGGAGAGGATGAGGATAGAGGAGCATGCGAGGCTGAGGGAGGAGTAGGAGAGGAGGATGGAGGAGATGCGGGTGGAGCATGAGCGACGGATAGCGGATATGTTTCAGGCTCTCGCCGCACGCTTACCCATCGATGCCCCACCACCTGCGCCTCCATCTTTGTGATTTTTTATATTTTATTTATGATGTTAAACTTATATGTATTTATGCATGATGTAATTTATGTTTGGATGGATTTATTTATGTACTTTGGAGTTAAATGGATGTGAATGTGAATATGATGAAATATATTACATAACAGGTCTATATTGTAACAGGTGTATATCAAGAATTTTGTGCTGGAATTTGGAAAAAAAAAAAAAACTTTTACCTACGAAAATTTTCGTAGGTAAAAGCCCCATCAAATTTTTTACCTACGAAAATTTTCATAGGTAAAAGTCTCATCCAAGCTTTTACCTACGAAACTTTTCGTTGTTAAAATTCTCATCCATGTTTTTACCTACGAAAATATTTGTAGCTAAATGTTAGGTAAATATTTTTACCTATGAAAATATAAGTAGGTAAAAAAATTTTTAGCTAAGAAATTAGTGGTAGGTAAAAGTTTTCTAAGTGTTTTTACCTACGAATATATTTGTGGGTAAAAGTCTTGTAAATACCTTTTAGCTATGAAACTATTGGTAGGTAAAAAGTGTTTTCAGTGTTTTCAATATTTTTAGTTACGAAAATATTCGTAGGTAAAGTCTTATAAATTTTTTTAGCTATGAAATTATTGGTAGGTAAAAAGTGTTTTAAATATTTTTAGCTACGAAATTGTTGGTAGGTAAAAAGTCTTGTAAATATTTTTAGCTACGAAGTGTTTGGTAGGTAAAAAGTGTTTTAATTATCTTTAGCTACCAAAATATTCGTAGATAAAAAGTCTTTAAATATTTTTTGCTACGAAATTGTTGGTAGCTAAAAAGTGTTGTAAATAATTTTACCTACAAAAGTATTCGTAGGTAAAAAGTTTTGTCAATATTTTTACCAACGAAAATTAGCGTTGAAAAAATGTTTTTCCTACGAAAAATTTCATTGGCAAAAGTCTTACCTTTGCCAACGAAATTTTTTTTTTCGTGGGTAAAAGCTTTTCCCCTCGGACTTTTAGTAAGAAATTTGCCAACGAAAATTTTTGCGGGCAAAACTCTTTGCCTACGAAAATCAGACTTTTACCTACGAAAATTTTCGTTGGTAAAAGTGGCTTTTCTTATAGTGAACGTCCGCACATCACTTACACATGGTGGGCCTCACAAGGCAGCCCACTGCCCAAAATGGGGAAATAGTATGTATATAACACATACATCATAGTGGGCCTCACAAAGCAGCCCACGGTTGGGCGTATAACCTATAAATTGGGGTGGGCCTCTCAAGGCAATGGGGCCCACGGTCCTAAAATGAATGGACAGAGTATGTAGCACATACATCAAGGTGTAGGACGCCCCACACATGCTGGACAACATGAATATAAAATACATACACGAAGGTAGACCGATTGCTGGACGTTCAACCCAACAGCCTGGGGGCCCGCGAGACTTCTAGCGAATGGACAGCCTGGATAAATACATACAGCTCATGGTGGGTCTACACATGACAATGGACCTCACACAACGCAGATGGGCCCCACCAGATGGACAGCGTGTGTGTATAACACATGCATGACGGTGGTCAGCTGCTGGACAGTCAGTCCAGCAGCGTCCTAGCCCAGCTGGGCGTTTAGTCAGTGGACGGCCTGTACTAAAACACATATATGGTGGGTCCCACTGGATGTGGGCCATCCAGGAGGTGGGTCGGCCGCTAGGCCTCCCACAAACATCACAGTGGGCCTAAAAAGTTTTAAATGGTGGGCGTCAGCCCACTGCTACTGCTGGGTCATCTAGGCGTTGGATCTGCTTCATTCTCAGGCCCATTGTTTGAAAAATTGGATGGACGGTGAGGATATAATGCATACATCAAGGTGGGGTCCACGTGTGTGACCCACCAGCTCAATGATCCAGCTAATATTTGTATTTTCCCTTCTTCCAGGCCTACTGTTGGACAACAATCTGTCCGATTGCACTTGGCTCATCTGGCCCACGTCCTCATGATCTCTCCACTAGACGGCCGGTGTAAATAGAATACACATCACAGTGGGTATAACACACATATATTAAGGTGGGGTCCACGTCAGTGGGCCACCTCACTCAACTGAGTAAGATGACATTTGTGTTTTCTACCAAACAGGCCACCCACAACGATCAGCAGAGTGGGCCTGCCTATTGGACGATGGCAACAAGGTGGGCCCTGATTTGCACAGGAGGGGCATCCCACTAATTGGACAGCGTGGCTCTCATACATTCATTAGGCGAGCCATCAAACAGGGATAAAGAGGGAGAGAGAGAAAGAGAGAAAATCGAGTGGTGGAGGGAGCTCCGCCATTATGAGCTCCCTTGCCATACAATACATACAACAAGATGGGCCCTAAAATATGTGTGCCCTCAAATTTTCCAATCAAGGTGAGGATGTCATCCCCACCACAAAATCAAGGGTCTAGGTGACCTCTACATATAAGTTATCAAATAAACATCATGATGGGGTCCATGGAGAATGGCCCCATCATGGATTTACACATATGTATCATAGTGGGTCATTGGCCACACCCTGGGTCCAAAATTGGATCCCTACCATTAACCGGTAGGCTCCACTTATCCCATGGATAAAATTGACATCTAAACCTAAGATCACCCACCTATTGCTCTCCTTCTTGGTTCCTTGAAATCCTTAGCTCCTAAGCTTCCACTTTAATGGTGGATGATGAAGATTGCATGGTTGGATGGTAAGATTGGCCGGTGATAGGGAGATGGGTCTTACTTGGGTCCTTTTTTTTTTCTCTCCTTATATCTTCTCTCCTCTTGGTTGCTAGGGAATGGTTAGAGAATGAGAGGGAATGGGATGGGATGGATTGAAATGAGAGAGGAGGGATGGGTTGTGTAAGAGGAATGATGGGTGTGTAAGAGAGGTGACATGGAAAGCATGGGTTAAGTTAACTTTTGGGATGAGTTGCTTATCTTGGTGGAAAGAAGGCATGGGCTAGCCATGGGTTGAACTTGACTAGTTGATGGGAAAGGATGGGTAGAGATTCCTCTCTCCCAAATGGAATCTCTCAAGATTCACAACGCTCGGTGTTTTCTCGAAATATACGTGAGCCCACTACTCCTAGTTTGGGTATCGTATTGGTGCGCAAGACACAGCATTGGAACTGCAGAGATGGTGTGGTCGCTAGGGTATAAGTTTCAGGTCAAGTCGACTTAGATATTCAGGATACGACTTAAGGTCACGCGCATTTACTATCTATAGGTCATGGGTCGCTAGAATTCGACGGAGAGGATTGCGGGAGTTGGTGGAAGGGTACGGTATAAGGATACGGGTCTTACAGTTAGGGTTAGAGTTAGGGTTTAAGGTTTAGGGTTAGGCTTAGGGTTAGGGTTTAGGGTTTAGGGTTTACGGTTTAGGGTTTAGGATTAGGGTTAGGGTTAGGGTTTAGGGTTAGGGTTAGGGTTTAGGGGTTAGGGTTAAGGTTAGGGTTAGGGTTAGGGTTTAAGGTTTAGGGTTTATCAATGTCTATTGTTTTTTTTTTATTAAAACCTTAAAAATAGTAATCTATTTTTATGCCTATTTTTTTGTATCAAGCATGGACTATATCTATTAAAATTAATTTCTTTTCCAATGTTTTCATCTAGGTATCTAACTGGATAAGACTTGTCCAAGTCTTAAAACCAAAACATGAATGTTAAGGAGTTCATTACAATTTAGTTATATCCACTTTACTGAACTTGATAACTGTAATTCAATTCAATAATAGATCTAAAACATAGCCTCAAACACTAAAAAATACTCCATTGCTCCCAAACACGATTCCATTCATCCAATGCATCCAAACATGTAAAGGGCTAAACCACCAGCGAGCCAGGGCGAGGGTCGGCCACGATACACAACAAAATATAAAAAATAAAATAAAAATGGAACCTATAGACTAAGGTACCTACCTGATCGAGATGAACGATGATGATGGCTAATAGGTGTTGGCTGTTTGTGGACGGATCGAGATCAGTGGGTCCGTGCGGTGCTGCTTGTTTGGGTAGAGAAAGAGAGGTCCGTGCAATGCTGCTCGTTCGGGTTGAGAAAGAGAGGGTCCATGCGGCGCTGCTCGAGATGAATGGTGATGATGGTCGATGGGTGTCGGGCTGTTAGTGGCCGTATCGAGATGGGTGGGTCCGTGCGGCACTACTTGTTTGGGTAGAGAAAGAGAGGGATTAGGGTTTCGTTCGGTTTTGGGTGAGGATAGTAAAAAGGTCAAAGTAAAAATGTAAAATGAGCATATATAGGTACCCGACTGGATTGGTTTGGATTGACTACTGATCCGAACTCAATCCGAAGTACGGTCGGATCTGAGTGGGCCTACTTGATCCGACCCGATCCGGGCCTTCGGTTCGGTTCGAATTGGGTCGGATCCGTCAGATCGGGTTAGATTATGTCCAGCTATGGGTGTACATGAGTCAAACCGAGTCGAGCTTGGCACAGCTCAACTCGGCTCAACCACTAGCTGACCCCAGCTCGAACTTAGCTCGGCTTGGTCCTCGAGCCTGATTGGCCAGCTCAACTCAGTTCAGTCAGCTACTTGGGCCAGTTCGAGCCAAGATCGAGCTCTGTGGCATTTTCTCAAACATATGGAGTGTGCCTTCAATTTCTCATGGAATGTAAAGCAGCAGGATCGGTTAATAGGTATCTCATCAAACACTCAGCAAGCAACATAAAAATTAAGATATAATGGGTAGTTGTTTCATATCTATACCTTCCTCGCCTTCGTTAAGTCATTTCATCAAACACTTGCTGAGCAACATCAATATCAAAATAACCAAGTCACCAAACTAGTTCGATCTGAGTTCGATTGGAGCTGGGGTTCGATCCGAGTCGAGTTGAGCTCGAATTCAGCTCATAATTTTTTTGAGCTAAAAAAAATCAACTCGACTCGGATCGAACTCAGTTTCGAACCGAGTTAAATCGAGCTTTTTCGAGTCGAGCTTAGCGAGCTAACTGAGCTAATTCGTTTTGTATACACCCCTAGATGTATGTTTCTTATCCAGGCTATTCAGTTTGTCTAACTCATTTTAGGGCATGAGCCCAAAGCATGTACAATGCTAAATTGTACTACATCATAAGAAACCTTGGGATAATGACTAGAGTTGGACACCGAGTCAAACCGAGTTGAGCTTGGCACAGCTTGGCTCAGTTCGACCAGCAACTTACCCCAGCTCAAGTTCATCTTGTCTCAATCCTTGAGCTTAACTGACCAGCTCGGCTCGGTTAACAACTCGAGCCAATTCAAGCTGAGCTCAAGCTCAAGCTTTCGAGTTAAGTTCAATTTGAGCTTTCAAATTGAGTTCAGTTTGAACTGTTAAGTCAATTTTGAGCCGTCGAGTCAAGTTCGAGATTGTACATAAAATCCAATGCATAAAATTTAATCCATCAAATATGTAAAGACAATTTACAAACAAAAAAGTGAAAATATTACAAACTTACCATGCTCACAACATTAACATAATACCCTCTATAGGAAGAGTGCTTTCCTGGCATATAACTATAGACGTGTTTATAATAATTAACTTCTGCATTTGAACCAAATCCATCACTTTTGCCATCTAATTCATCCTTAGATGTGTTTGTCTTCTTCTTTTTTTTTTTTTTTTTTTCTTTTTTACAATAGAAGATTTGTTTGCCGAGCTCGAGCTTCTAACTAAATCTTCATATAGGTACTCGTTCATCTCTCTTAAATCAGGAGGAGAGAGTTTTCCATCGTACTATTTTATAGTTTGAAATAGATTTTTCAAACTTTCTTTGTAAGTAGATTTATACAGAGTATCCAATACCCCATGGAATGCACCGAGATTGGAGAGAAACTTGGATAGTTTGTTGCTCTTATTATTTTTGCTAGTGCTTGATCTTGTTTCGGCATCATATTGTCTTGGAGGATATTGTTGATGTCTAAAAGCCTCTTCCATATTACATTTTAAGACAAGTTGTAATTTTTCTTCTTCCAATATTAATAATCTGGCTTCCTCCTCTACTTCTTCCCTAGTAGTTCTCTGACACTCTAATTCTTGTGTACAAGAGATTTCACAAATTACAACTCTTGTGGAAGGTTTGGATGGGGTGGACGGTTTCTTATTTGAATTTATAAGGGCTTTAAAAAGAATTTAGACCTCTTTCGGAACTTTAAGATACGGTTTTGCATTTTCACCTGATATGATAGGTGTAACTGAAGTCGATTAGTTTTGTTAACAAACTTTTCCACACACAAACCACATATAATCTTCACTTTTCTAGACATTAGGAAGTGGACTAGGGAACCATACCCCCAAATGTCGGTCGATGGGTCAAATTGTAACGCCCTGGTTTTCGAGACCCGAGTATATCACTCGTCTCTTGAAAACCCAGGTGTTAACTAATAAGCAAGAGGATAATCAACTCAAATCAAAGTGCGATTAACGGAACCAAGCGTAGTATAGATAAAACCCAAACAGTAATAATATCCTGGGCCACTCAGCTGGGGCCCATATACAAAACCTCAATTCTCAAAATGAGTTGAAATGTTAATAAGCAAGAAAGCTACTGATTTAATCCAAAATAAGCAGCTGCCTCCTGGTATGACTCCTCATTGTAAGCCTCCTTCTCGACCTCCATCGCCTCCGGCTCCTCCATAACTCCCTTTGTCCATGTGTACTATGTACGGTTAAATATTGATGAATGAGTGGCCAACTCAGTGTGATCTCCCGCTAAGATTACACACCACCGCCCTAAATAAGGAATAACATAAAAGCATACAGATAATCCAAAACATAGTAGATGCAGTCTTATTAAGTACATGGATGTATGGAATGCGTTCACGCCCCGGGGATGCTCATCCGTACGGACAACGCCGCCGCCCATGCAATCATCGAACCTGGAAAACATCATCCAGTCGGAACATCGAACCCGAGATACATCATCCAGTCGGAACGATACGTACATCACGTACAATAGCAATAGATGTTGGTTTGTACGATGTATGCATGATTAGCCAGTCCATTATTAATCCAGTTACACTCAGCCATTTTAAATAAGCTCACGGTCACTACGGGGAGCACCTGGCCCAGCGTAGGCCGACGGCTCGGGCATAGTGTCCCATTACCACCATCTCCGGCCCATGAGACTACCGTTTTAAGGTGTGTGTGTAGCACCCATTAACATGTGGTTAATCAATTCAACATAAGAAGTTACCACCAATGCCGACTAAGGGTGAAATGTTGAAATTACCAAAAGTGGCAACTTGAACACGTCGGCATGAATGATTTAAAAATGGGCAATCATCGATATTTGGAAGGGTTATGAGATTCACCCCCAGTTAGTTAGGTGAAACCACACATGGATGGTAAACCCCATGGTCAAGTACCACAACTAAAACCTCCATGTCAGGGGCCTACTTAGATTACAACCAATCTAGTTATACCTCAAGCACGGACTCTCCTTTACTAAGATTTTCCATGGAGAGATTTTATCAGTATGTGTGTCATAGTAGCATATATTATGATATGAAAGGAGAATAAGGAAGGACACATGTATTCCTATCAATATACAACAACTGAGTATACATGACATAAATGACTAGATTTTTACCTAGGCAGTTCAAGAATCTAAACAATAGTAAGCATGAGAATTATCATGTTTAGCAGATAAAACAAGTGAATACAGTTTATTTCTACGCAAAGTTTATCATTAGTCTAGCTAGCTATTTACATTAATAAAACTACCATTTCTGGTCTAGTCAAGGGTGGAAAGCTTAAGGGGAAGAAATCATCACCAGATACGTTGTAAGGTGTTCTTTGGTGTAAGCCTTCTTGAGAAGCTAGAGTCTCTGCATCACTTGAACAGATTCCTGAAGACGTCCCTTGCATTAGTTAATAAGTTCTAAATTCTATGATGTCATGGTTGGTCGAATGACTCTAATCATGATAGTCTGGTGTTTGTTTGAGAGGAGTACAGGCCCGACAATACTTGTCCCAATAAGTGGGCTCAATATATTTCACCTAGTTAGTGGGATTTATTGCACAGACCTTGCAAATAAATATCTATCTCGTGGTGGGGCTCCCATATGTGACCACCACCCTATATAGGAGCTTGCACACTATATATATGATGTATACATCGCCTGGTATATTTATGTATATTATATTTGGCATTATATAGTATGTATGTACACATCATCTAGGTTAAAGACATATCACCTAGTATACCTATGTATACATTATGTATATCATATTGACATTATGGTTTGTTATGACTGTAGTAAATGGTATATTTGTTTTTGCACCTATAACAACACGGCTTCACACATGCGTGGGTTCCACATGGGCATGGGTGTTGAATCTGAACTGTTCATAGGATGTGGAATCCCGAGAAACCCTAGGGAGTGAATTTTCACCCTGATCCAAGACTCCGGTGGGCCATAGCAAAGATAAATGCAAATTTAAGGGAAGAAACTATTTACCTTAACCAGGGTCCACTGAAGTTTTGGTCCTAGGTAAAAGTTTGAGCCAGGGGGTTTTATGAGGCTCTGCTCTAGGTGGACCGTTCAGATTTCCCAGACTCATCTGACAGGATGAGATCTCGTAATATTTTAGTGGCTTACGTGAACAGTTATGTGCCGTTTCTCACACACTGTTGCATGCATGCATGCTACCTTTTATTTTTTATTTTTTCACGTGTGGGCCTCATGTAAACATGGGTGTTGAATCTGAACGGTCCATAAGATGTGTAATCTCAAGAAACCCCTGGGGGTGAACTTTCACCCTGATATAAGATTCCGGTGGGCCATAGCAAAGATAAATGCAATTCAAGGGAAAGAACTGTTTGCATTAATCATGGCCCACCAAAGTTTTGGTTCAAAGTAAAAATTAGAACCAGGGGGTTTTTTGAGGTTCTGCTCCATGTGGACCATTCAGATTTTCAAGACTCATCAGGTATGATGAGATCTCAAAATTTTTTTTGCATAGGGTTACGTGGACTGATTGGCTTTCTATCGTAAATACAAAGGTGCTCTCTGTACCAACGTCCAGGTGCATACATGCACCGTTATTTCACGTCCTAGGTGGTCCCATGTGGGGCCCACCACATGTACACCTATCCTTGTACCCTGTATATGTATACACTATGTAGTATAGCATTAAGTATACTGCAGTTCTTATATAGTATACATATACATCTATGGACTGTTGAGAAGTCGAGCAACCACCGTCCAGGTCTTCTGGATGGTGCAGGTGGGTTTTACCCAACTGGCAAGACAGTGGATGGTGTGGATTATGCGGCAGGGTGGCTTACGGCAATCGCACGGCCCACCAGCTTTCAGCGTGCGGCCCCATATACCGAGCCCATCTGCGATTTGTGGGGCCCACCTGCACTTGCGCAGGCCCATGACCGGCCCACCTGCGTCCAGCGTGCATGCTGGTAGGGGCCATTTTTCGGCCTGGTTGCAGTCCGGTTTGGGACCCATTCACCGCCCATCTTCTGATCAGCTTTGAGGCCGGATTGAAGACGATCCAAGGCTGGTCTGGGAGCTCAAATCAGGGCCCATACTCAGCTTAAACAGAACCCGAAACAGGGACGTTTGATGGCCTAATGGACGGCCTGTGTTCAGCTCCAAATTGAGCAATTGTTTGGTTTAGCTTCAACTCAGGACAGGCCTTCTCTTACTGTTCTCCAATCCAAACAATACTGCTGTTGTTTCCCTGAAAGCATGGCCATTATTTGGCCAGTTTCCTAGCCCCAAAACAGAGCTCAATGAAGACTTGTTTCTCAGCCGAAATCACAACTATTTACATGACTGGTTTCGGGGCCAGGATACGAACGTTGTTTAGGCCTGGAATCAGCTTGGAATCAAGGCCATTGGTTAGCCTAGTTCCTGCTCGAAGTAGGGTTCTAATTCATGGCCTAGTTCATCCCAAAACAGGGACCCAACTCACTATTTCCTTAGACAGATTCACAGCCATTGATCGGCTAGTCTCCCGTCCGAATCTGAAAATGACCTAACGCACGGCCATTATTCGGTCGTGGTTTCAGTCCATGCAGGGCCTAGGTAAAACCCTCAGCCCATACCACGACCATTTAGAAGGCCGGTTGGAGGAGAAATGTAGATGTTGCTGGTCTGTTACCAGCCTGAGAATCAACTAGAAAGGAGAGGGGAGAAGAAGGGTCACCTGAGGTGGGTGGATGCCGGCCCTGCACTCGAACTACAACAGGAGAGACTGACTCCCTATTTCTCACTCTCACTTAAACTCTCTCCCTTCTTTGCTTGGTATGAATTCCCTAGGGCTACAATGCCCTCTTTTATAGCCACCGAGATAGAGGGATGAACGGTTGTGATCGTCCTCCCCATGAATGGCTGAGATTTGCCTTTCCTAAAGAGGAAGGCGGTCTTCTTTCTCCTTCCTTCCACAGGCATTCATTGGGTTATCTTTGGCATAAAATGGACGGTGTCATTCAATCTGCTTCGTCCGAATACGAATGATCAAATGGCTATATTGTTATGATCGTACGGGTCCCATGAATGGTTTGAACGGTTTAGAATGTTCAGAAAGTGGCTGTGGTGGCCCACTTATAGATTTGAAGTAAGTTGGTTTCAAATGGAGAGAGGGCGGGAATGGTCATTTTCCTGATTTTTCGTATGAGGGTCGGTCAGTGGTCGTTTAACCGAACCGACTGTTCTAGTGTACTGCGTTGGTGAACGCATGGGGTGCACATAGAACCCATGTGGGGCCCATCATGATGTTGGTGATAGATCCACTCCGTTCATACACTTCAGGAGTCCTATCCAGGGGGCCCGGCCAAGTTTGGGGTGGAGGTGAGGCCTATGTGGGATGTATCACACATCTAAGGTCTTATTTGGCCAGTGCATGTCGACCTAACGGTTGGATTGGCTCAATATTTGGTTTCGACGGTCAAATAGGGTTCTAGAGGATACTGACTGTTCGGTTGAGCATTCATTTATTCCCAAGAGTCACTAGTGGGTGTATTGTTCCAATATGATTTAATTAACTTATCTATAAGCTCAATTAACTCCAGGTGATCGTTGGGTCTTACCTCACTATTTGGTGTCGGGTTAAACTTGGCTCCTATCGACCCTGACGGACGGCCTCGATGTTAGCAGGAAGTCCCATCCTGCACAAGTTATGTTTGAGTCGATTGATTATTTTGGTTGAGGTGTGTTTAAGAAGGTAACACCCGAGTATCAAAGGTACGAGGTGTTACACAAATGATGGCATATCAACACTCCATGGTTTTTTTTTTTTAAAAAAAATAGTATTTTAGCACAGTTAGAAATAAAAAAGAAATTATAAACTGGTAACTCGATGTAAAAGATAAAGAAAATACTACAATATAATAACAAAGAAAGCAATAATGAACTATATTTTAACAATTAACATAATATAAAGAAAATGAAATAAAAGTTGTTGCAATTCTTTAGATGTGCAAATTGTAATACATTTAAGTACACAACACAATACTCCACTTTTAATAGATTAACAAATAACATTAATTTATGACTTACTTCATGTTAATGTTGCTACTGGTGCAGTGTCGCCTTAAGACTCGATAACATCCTCATCCTCGTCCTCAATATCAAAATCACTACCTCCCTAAATTGAACGCAACCAATCTTGCGTTCAAATTAATGTTTCAACTATTTTTTGTGAAAGTGAGCTTTAATGTTTGCTCACGACCTTACTCCCCGTGTTAAAAGTGGATTCCAATGCCACTATTGAAATTAACATTGACAATATGTCGTGCACCATCACCGATAGTGTAGGGTATTTCGATTCACTGACTCTCATCTTTTACCAACCTAAAACATCAAAGTTTGAGTTTGGGCGCTTTATGATTGACTCTTTGAGATATATGATTAGCTCTGATTCCTTTGTCTAATTATTTGTTTCATTTTGTGCTAAGAAAGACATGTATTCATTGAGCCCATTGTCATCACTTATAGAAATACTTGAAGCTCCAATTCTTTATCACCTGTTGTGGTTGTAGGTATAGTAGAAACATATAAAATGTACAATTCTTTCATTGCATCATAAACCTTAGAGGTTTTGGTTACCATCCTTTTAACAGAATAAATCTTCATAAAAATAAACCTAACCATGCCCATCTTGCATCGAGGATCAAGAACAACTGTTATAACCATTAATAAATGACATTCACCCTAGTACTTATCGAACTTCATTTGCATATCAAGTGCCATCAATTGTAGAAAATTTGAACTGTCACTGGAACTTTTTTACGACTTCCTTAATCTTTCAAAGAGACGGAAGAAACAAATTTATGGTGGAATACCTATTTTCAGAAAAAAATCGTGTAGTCATAAATAACTTTGAGAAATTTATCAACTTATTTGTCTTTACTTCAATCATCTTTAGTAGGCAATTAAGCATACGTTTTGTCATGCCAAATATTCAGAGAATGCAAGCTCCAATTCCATAGCCAAATCCAACATTTTAAAAGTTGAATTCTAACATGTGCATACATCTAACTTCAATATTTTTTAAAATTTCACATTCAAACGTTGGATTATATCACTCCATGTACTCATTTTTAAAGATGACCCCCATATGTAGTTTATACTCTCTTATGTTCTCTATAGTGGAGTCAATTGTTTTAAGCCCTTCTTGTATGATCAAGTTTAGTATGTGGGCACAACACCTAACCTGAAATATTTTTTCCTTAAAAAATAAATTTTCGATTTTCTTAAACTGGTTACATAATAATGAAATTATATTGTTATTTGTAGAGGCATTATTTAAAGTTATTGAAGAGTCTGGTTTTTAATGCCCGACTTTTGCAGACAACTGTAAATGCAATATGAAATAACTAAGTCGGTATGAGGAAGAGGAATGTGACTGAACTTCAAAATGGTCTTTCAGAGTTTTTAATCTTCATCAATATAGTGTGCAGTTAATGAAATGTATCCATTTATTTAATTAGATATCATCCATAAATTAGAAGTCAAACTTTTTCTGGAGACTGATGCTAAAAATGCTTTCATTTTTATATTCTCATTTTACATAATCTTCATGTACTCTTTCTTCAAAGTGGCACTGGGAGGCCTTCTCAACTTTACTCTCTATCATTCTAAAAGATTCTTCTTTAACGATCACTAATCTTGCATACTACTCTTTTAACTTTTTTTTTTTCAAACTTATGAGTGAAAAGTGTACCTTGAGAATTGTTCACTCAAAACTTCGTAAATGACAACAACTATTGGCTTGGAATTGAGATTATTCGTTTCTTTGAACAACTTTGCCTATGTCTTTTTAAATGAGTAGTTGACCATTTATAATTCTTAGTGTATAATGATTTGTAATGAACACATCTAATCTTCATAACACCATTAACCATGATTTCTTCTAAGTCATCTTACATTGTTGTCCTTTTATTTCATTTGGCTGAAGCGGTAAACATGTTTCCCTCCACAATAAGAGGAGATATGGTGATGCACCGGCACTGGGGGTTAGTTGGGACTTCCTCATCAGTCATCCATAAAAATAAAGTTTAGATAGATTATAATGCTTTTATTTTCCTAAATTGTAATCTTTACCACACTACCCCATAGATTATAGCGCTTTACTAGACTTGCCTAACTGTCCAAATCAGTTAACCATTCAAGGTTAGATAGATTGTAATGCTTTTATTTTCAATTTAAATGTCACGTCAAAATTTCAACAGTATCTCCACTTATATCTTTATAAATATTGATCATGTGTTTGATTCCCACGTTAAGTATCCACACAAAGTGTGAATATTTGATGACAGAAATAAATGGAAGAAATATATCTAGAGAAAAAAGGAGAGACGATCTGGAATATACATATGCATTTAAATTAGAATAAATGAAAGCATTTCAATCTATCTAATTTTGAACTATAAAAAAATTAGATAATTTGAGAATTTCTATACCTTAAAAAAACGTATTGTATCCTATACCTGGCAACATATAAATTCTTAAATGTACAACAAATATCTTATACTATAACAATTAAAAAAAAAATCTAACTAATTGAATAATAAGAATAACATTAACAGTATAACATTATCATTAACAATCACATTAACTACAATTTAACATTTAACATTAACAATATAACAATAACAAATTAACAAATTAATAATCTAACATTAACAATCACATAACTAACAATAATAATTTAATATTAACAATCACATAATCAACATTAACAATCTAATAGTAACGATCTAACTTCAACATTGACAATAATAACATTAATTTAACATTAACATTAACAATAATAAATTTAACATTAACGTTAACAATCTAACATTAATAATAATTTATCCTTCACATTAAATCCAACCTCCCAAACTACCAAGTGGCCATTGACCGAAGTCAAGCTGTCATGGAGACAGGGACATGCCTAATAAATGGGCTTTCATGGTCCTTATGGAGGATAGGGAGGGGCAGAAAGACTAGGTTGTCCAGGACCCAAGGTCAGTGGCACGGTGTTTGACTGTCCAAGCACTCAAAATGAAAATAAAAAATGAGAGGGGCAGAGAGAGGAGGTTAATGGGATAGCGAGACGTTTAAAACGTAGAGAGAAGGGGGTTCGGGTCATTAGGGATGGCTGGACGAACTCGGTATGGAGAAATCGAAGGGGCCTCGAGACACCAGGGATAGCCGCATGAACTCAAGATGAAGAGAGAGAGAGAAGGGGGTTGTCACGCCCCAACATTCAGGGTACTCGAATAGGGTATTCGAATGTCAGGGCGTGATAAGTTGGTATCAGAGACCAGGTTTAAGATCAAACTGAGGACCTAGGAAAAATGTTTACATAACAACATTGACTTAGGACGCATTCCAATAACGATATCCTAAAAATAATAATTAAAAAAAACTTAACGTATCGTGTATCGCTTAGATGTTAGTGTACTAAATCTTATTTGTTTAAAATAATCATAGGTCATGGTTGAATTCAACTTGAATGATGGAGCCTCACCAGGAACAGCTACTCTTAACGTTACTGAAAATGGACCACTTATTTGTGGGATCCTCAGGGCTATAGGAGAACTTACGACTCTTATAGGACATCAGATCAGGCAAAATCAGACGTAAAGTTCTAATACAGTGACTCCTGTTGCATATGAAGGGATTGGAGCCTTATTAGAAAGATTCAAAAGGTAAAGGCCTCCTATATTCAAGGGCGGGTCTGATTTAAATGAGGTAGAAAGGTGGAAGAAGCATATTGAAAAGATCTTTACGGCTATGAAGTGCGACGAATACTAAAAACTAGAGCTAGCCATTTTCATGTTAGAAGGGGAGGTAGACCACTAGTGGGATTCAGTCATTAGAGCGAATCCAGGAGTCGAAGAATGGACCAGTCCTCATTTTATAAGGAATTTGATGAAAAATACTTTGCTCTTTACGTACAAAACCAAAAGACTGAAGAGTTTATGAGTTTGGAGTAAGGCAATATGATAGTGCGTCACTACGATGCCAAGTTCACGGAGCTGTCACGTTTTGCTATTTTTCTGGTGTCCAATGAAACCTGTAATGTACAAAAGTTTGAGAGTGGTTTGAAAACATCTATTCAAAGTAGATTAGCCCCTTTTAGGATTAAAAACTATGCAGAATCTCTGGAGCGTGCCTTGGTAGTAGAAAAAGATATTAATGAATTTTGGAGGGACCGCGATCAGAAGAGAGATGCAAAGAGTAGTACCAGAACCATTCCTCACACGTCACCGGTCTAGCAAGATGCAGCCAAAAGGCAAAGAATGATGTTGACACTGATGGCCAAATCACCCTCAGTACAACCTCCGCCACGATTTACAGGAGTTTGTTATATTGTGGACTTAAAGGTCACACCTCCTGTAATTGCCCCTGACCACAACGAATTCAGTACCCACATAAACAAGAACCGCTACAATCGTCTTTCAGGCCACTACAACATTATGTGCCATCACCTTCATATCATCGATCCCCACAAAAATTTTCAACGTCTCAGTCGGATCTGAGACCGCCTCATCTATACCCGGAAAGACCTCCTCAACTACATCTAAGACCACCTCAACAAGGGCTACCATCGGCATATCAAAGGCCACCCCATCAACCACAACAGAAGCATGGATCTTCGTAATTTCAACAGCAGAGACAGGGAGGTCAAGCACCTCATCCTTAGGCTCTAGGTCACATTTACGCCTTAGTGTAACCTAGTACAACACGACTAAGTCATACGATGACTCTACGCAATAGTATGATGACCCAACATAGGGATATGAGGACTCAGTACAACCATATGATGACACGACGCATGAATTCGACAATCCAACACCTCCATGTGAGGATCTAGCACCACTGACAGACTCGACCGCATTACTAGATACCGAAGCTACCAGGGATGTAGTCGAAGATACCATCGTTATATTCGCATCACTAGCTAGATTATTATTTGATTCAGGAGTGTCGCATTCATTTGTCTCATATTGCCTCGTATGCTCGTTGGGCTTCTCTCCTATTTTATTAGATAAGAAGTTGGTAGTTGTGACCCCTCTTGGTAAATCAATAAACTTAGGTCAAATATGTAAATCTTGTCCGATTATGCTTAAGAATGTACAGTTGGCAGCCGATCTTATAGTTATGCCGATGAGAGAATATGATATTATCCTAGGAATGGATTGGTTGTCCTTATATTTGGCCAAAATACATTGCTTCAAGAAGATGATAACTTTAAACGTTGTTGGGTGACCACCGCTACAGTTCTTTGGGACACGAAGGAGAGAAGCACCAGTTAGCCTATCAACTCTTTCGGAAGAAGACTTGCAAGAAGAAGGAATATAACAAATACTTGTCATTAATAAATTTCCAGAAATATTTCAGGACATTCCAGGATTACTCCATGAAGGGAAGTAGATTTTAGTATTGATCTTATACTAGGGACCGCACCAATCTCTAGAGCACTGTATCGCATGGCTCCAGTCGAATTGAAGGAACTGAAGGAACAAATTCAACAACTCCTGACTCAAAGTTTCATTAGGCTAAGTACATCACCGTGGAGAGCACCAGTTTTATTTGTAAGTAAAAAGGATGGTTCTATGAAGCTGTGCATCGACTACCGACAACTTAATAAGGCGACCATTAAAAACAAGTACCCATTACCAAGGATAGATGACTTTTTTGATCAGTTGAAGGAAGCATGGTATTTCTCGAAGATAGACTTATGGTCTAGATATCACCAGTTGAGGATTAAAGACGAGGACATACCAAGACCGATTTTAGGACACGATATGGCCACGATGAATTTCTAGTGATGCCCTTTGGTCTAATGAATGCCCCAATAATATTTATGGATCTTATGAAGATTAATTCGTGATTGTATTTATAGATGACATCTTAATATATTCCAAAATCCAAGAGGATCATGCGGGACACCTAAGGATCGCTTTGCAGACTTTAAAAGAAAATCAGTTGTATGCTAAGTTGACGAAGTATGATTTTTGGAAAGAGGAGATGGAATTCTTATGTCACGTGGTTTCAAAGAAAGGAGTGTCCATGGATCCATCAAAGGTCGAGGCAGTAATGAAATGGGAGCAGCCCAAGAATGTGACAGAGGTGCGTAGTTTCCTTGGTTTAGCTGGATATTATAGAAGATCTATCGAAGGATTTTCTAAAATCACTAGACCATTAATTCAGCTGACAAGAAAGGGCACGCATTTTAAATGGAATGAAAATTATGAATTCGCTTTCATCGAATTGAAAAATCAGTTAACTTCAGCTCCAGTTCTAACCTTACTAGCCAAAGGAAAAAGATTTGTAGTGTATAATGATGTGCCATACAAAGGGTCGGGATGCGTTCTCATGCAAGGTGGTAAAGTAATATCATATACGTCAAGGCAGTTAAAAACTCATGAACATAATTATCCTACGCACGATCTGGAACTAACAACGATAGTATTGGCCCTAAAGATTTGGAGACATTATCTATATGATGAGCAGTTTGAACTATATTCTGATCACAAGAGTCTAAAATATCTTTTTGACAAAAAAAACTAAATATGCAGCAGAGGAGATGGATGGAATTCTTAAAAGATTACGATTTTAACCTTTGTTGTCATTCAGATAAGGCAAATCTTGTGGTCGATGCATTAAGTAGGAAGACGTATAAACTTAGGGCATCTCTAACGATTCAAGAGTAGAAGATGCTTGATAAAATAAATGATTTTAATCTTTAACTTAGAGCAGATGGTCCACAGGCTTATCTCAGTAACATAGTGGTGAAGCCCACTCTGGTGAGTTAAGTGATAGAAGCACAAAAGAATGACGCTAGGCTACAGGCCAGAATAGCGGAAGCGATAGGAGATGATAGCTCGGAATGCTAAGTAGGCCCCGATGATGGAATCAGATTTCAAGGAAGATTATGCGTTCCACACATTCTCAAATTGAAAAAGGAAATTTTAGACGAAGCACACCACTTGAAATTCACAGTTCACCTGGGAGGGACAAAAATGTACCACGACGTTCGACGACAGTACTGGTGGAACAACATGAAGAGAGAAATTGCCGACTACGTGTCTAAATGCTACGTATGTCAACAAGTCAAAGCCGAGCATCAGAAACCTTCAAGGTTACTTCAACCTTTGCCAGTTGCAGAATGGAAGTGGGAGCACATTGCCATGGATTTTGTTGTGGGATTTTCGAGGACCAGACGCAATCACGATGCTATTTGGGTGATAGTTGATCAATTAATTAAGTTTGCACATTTCCTCCCTATCGTGTTTCTTCATCTTTAGACGAGTTGAGTAAACTTTACATCAAGGAGATCGCTAAACTGCACAGTATCCTTGTAGCCATTGTATCCAATCGAGATTTTAAATTCACATCGCACTTTTGGAGAAGCTTTCGGGATGCTTTGAGGACATCACTCGACTTCAACACTGCTTTTCATCTGCAGACGGATGGACAAAACCGAACGAATAAATCATATCTGTCACACCACAAACTTGGAAACCGGGCTCACAAAATTTTCGATTGCTGAATCCAGCGCAAACAACTTTGTAGTACCCTATTCTCGGCTCCCGGCACCCAAACACTAGGTTCCGATCCTGGGATGCTACAATGAGAATTTCTAATCATCAATTTGATTTGTAATGAGCATAACTATAAGCATAACCCACGAACAATAACCACAAGAACACCATCACAAAATCCACTATAATAAAAAACTTTAAGTACAATGCATCTAAAGGGAAATATAAGATCAAGCAAATAACGAAAACTCCAAAAGCTCGACTGCACACTCCTGCTGCTACTATGCTATGGCTGCATCCTGGCATCACTTATACGCATAAATCATACATAAGCTTATAAAAAGCTTAGAGGATGGTGTAAGTGTGTGCGCAATATGAGCGTATTCAGAATGTAAGGTCAGGGTAATGTGAAATCATGCTGATAAGTACATGAATGCAATCAGCCATACCAAGGCTATGTGGTGCAAGATATGAATGTTATCAGTTATGTCAAGACCATGCGATGTAAGATGTAGCTCAAGCAAGCCAATCCTCATCATATATCAGTACGGTTCTCATTCTAAAAAAATCACCGGGGTTTAGTACACTCCAAATGGCACTTTCACTCTCTTAGCCGCATAGTCCAAGTGAGCGTAAGAAACCTCGGTATCCGCCTGGCTAATAGTTACCAATACCTGTCCGACAGGTCGATAGCAGACCCATTCACGAGCTGGTCAAACTCAGCCTAGTATTGCCTCCTACCCTCGTGCAAGTAAGGCCACACCCTTTTCCAACCGACCACGACACAATGGGAGATGCTACCTCCTAGTATTCGGCCCTCGTGCGCTCATATACCCACTCGGTCTCGACGTTGGAGTCATCCTCTGGTATCATCGGGTTTAGAAATTTTCACTCAGGGACATCTATGAGCCTCGATGCTAGAAACAGTATTTTCGGTATCCAATCCAGCTACCGACGATGTGTCTGTGGAGGCTATGGCCCTGATGTCATTAGGGGATACAATAATCACAATCACACATAAATGTAAGTGCATGAATCACACCACTAGTCATGCAATAATCTTGCGCGTATTATGCGCTTATGTAAGGCAACTCCGCCTATTAGGGAGCCCATAAACAATCTGCCCGAGGGCACATACTATGAACAGTCACTCCTCATATCAAGCATACATATGATGCATATGAGCATGAATTATGGAGCTATATTAAACATGTTATATGGTGGTGGACTCTGTTCACAATGAAGATGGGCCTAACAGCCTACACACTATCAGTATAGGCCTATCAATGGGCCTTAGGGAGAGTAACAATGCAGACATTTAACCAACATCGTCCTTACGATGTGGGCATTAAACCATCATTGCTCCCAAGGCATGGCTCGCCATGAACATTATTACATAACCATGGTGGAATTTCACATAGCAATGGGCCTCATGTACATATCCAAACTTTTGTGACAACAAAAGATTTTTAATGGCAAAAGCTCAATCCCCTCTGCCGTTTTACTGGGTGGTCCACTTGATCTAGATCTGTCTCAGCCTACAGCTCATGCCATAAAATGAGCTTCCAAAATGGTTGGACTGTTTGGATGCTAGACATGCATCATGGTGGGGGTCCACATGAACTATGGATCTAACTCGTTCTTTGGCTCATGTCATAGAATGAGCCATCAAGGTGGATGGACAGTTTGGATGCAGCACATGCATCATGGTGGGGTCCACTGACCGTCCAGCAGCCTAGCCAAATGGCTGGACAGCAGTGGTGAAACACATACATCATTTTGGGTTCCACCGTCCACAGTCAGTGGACGGTGTGAATAAAACACATACATCACTGTGGGTCTCACGTGGGGCCCACCATAATGCTTATTTGCAATCCAACCCGTTGGTAAGGTCACACGAGCCCAGGTGAAGTGGAAAAAAAACAAATTTCATAATAATACAAAACTTCTGTGACCCAGAAAAGGGTTTCAATGGCTGACATTCAATCCTGTTGTTTCCTATGATGTGGGCCACCTGAGCTTTGGAGGGGGCTGATTTTTGGGGTGGGGCCCACTGCCCTAATGAGTCATCAAATGGATGGTGTGGATGTGGGGTCCACATTACAGTGGGGCCACAGCTGGGGCTGTGGTCCCAACCTCTTCCACCCACGCATCCGCAGGCGCTGCCTGCGTCCTCTGACAGCGGCAGCAGCAGACGCTACTGCAGTTATATATATATATATATATATATATATACATATATATATATATATATATTTGAAAGGTGGGATTTTTGGGGTTTCTCCTAGGTCGGGCCCGCATCAGGGAAATCTGCCCCGCTCATTGGCTTCCATGGCCTAAGACCGTCCAAATGAGGCCAATATGCAATATGTTTAGGCAAGTAAAAAAATTAAGGTAGGTTTTAATGGTAAGCATCATTATTTCCTATGGTATCGCCCGCTCGATTATCGGATTGGCCTCATTTTTTGGTTCAATGCCTAAAATGAACTAGGGAAAGGGGTGGGCGGCTTGGATTAAAAACATACATCAAGATGGCGCCTGTGTGAGTGGCCCGCCCAAAAACTCTTTTTTTTTTGTTAGCCTGTAAGTACACACCTATGTCAGTATGCACACTCCATGTTAGCCACACCCGCCTAGCGTCCAGGGACGCTGGACGACATGGATAAACACATGCATTATGGTGGGTCCCACATGGAAGTGGCCCACCATTTTAGATGAACATGATGTTTGTGTTTTCCTTTGATCAGGCCTGTCCAAACAGATGACCATGTGGGCCACTCGGTGGACGGCCTGGATAGAATGCATGCTTCATGGTGGGCCACACACACTCATATTAGGTGGGCCATCAATAAGGAAAGGGGAAGAGAGAGATAGATAGAGAGAAGGAGAGAGAGATTGGCATAGTGGAGGGGCCTCGCCACTATTGGCCCCTCATATGACTACAACACATACATTAAATTGGGTCCCATCACAAGTAGGCCATCAAATTGAAAATCAACGGTGGATCACCCACCTTTAGGCCTTCTCCTTGGTCTCTTAGCCTCCTTAGCTCCTTGCCTTCTCTTTTGATAGTGGTTGATGGAGTTTTGATGGTGGGGATGAGAGATGAGAGGGTGGGCAACACTTGTTGTTTGGGAGAGAGGTAGCTTGGACGTGGGATGTTGCTTGGGAGATTTTTGAGAAATGAGGGATGATGGGATGATAAGGATGGGTGATGGGTTGAGTGATGGGTGGAGTGATGGATAAAGTGATGTAAGGGTTGACTTTGGGTAGCTTGTGTAAGAGAGAGTAAGGATAGGGTATGGGTTGCTTGTACTTGACTTGATGTGTGATGTGTACTTAATTGATGGGATTGATTGATTGATTGATTGATGGGATAGGCCGTAAAGATTTTATTGGAATTTGTACGCACGGTGTTTTCTTCGAATTGAACACGGGCCCACAACTTCTGACCTGGGTATTGGATCAGTGCGCGAGTCACTGCATTGGAACCGCGGCGAGGCGCGGTCGCTAAGATATAAGTCTCGGGTTGAGCCGACTTCGGCATGCATGTCTTGGTTTACAATTGTGTGTAAACGTCAGATACAAGTCAAGGATTGCTAGAATTTAGACCGGAAGGACCGCGGAAGCCTATGGAATGGTACGAACTAGGATATGGGTCTTACAACTCTCCCCTCCAAATAAAAATTTTGTCCTCAAAATTTCCATAATCATCGTGAGTAAACATAACTTATAATAGAAGAGGAAACAAGACATCGTCATATAAAATCAGAGACAATATACAGGATACAATATATGATCAATCATCAAAGAGATGAGGATAGCGCTCTCGAATCTCAGCCTTGCGCTCCCAAGATGCCTCATCAACAGAATAGTAACCCCATTGCACTTTCACCAAGGGAATGACCTTGGTCCGGAGGACCTGCTCCTTCCGATCAAGGATACGAATTGGCTGCTCAATGTAAGAAGCATCCTCACGAACCTCCAACGACTGTCAATCGATAACAAGAACTACATCTAGCCCATACTTCCTCAGCATAGAGACATGGAAAGCATTGTAGACAGCGGATAACTGCGATGGTAAGGCAAGCCGATAGGCCACGACGCCAAGGCGCTCAGTGATCTCGAAAGGTCCAATGAATCTTGGGGCAAGCTTGCCCTTCATTCTAAATCGAACTACACCCTTCATGGGTGAGACCCTGAGATACACATGGTCCCCTACATCAAACTCCAAGGGACGACGCTGACGATCAGCAAAACTCTTCTGCCGACTCTGAGCTGTGCGCATCCTCTGGCTGATGATATCGATAGCCTCTGACGTCTGCAGCACAAGCTCGGGACCTAAGAGACACCGCTCTCCCACCTAGGTCCAACAACTCAGAGATCTGCACGGTCTACCATACAATGCCACAAAAGGAGCCATGCCAATGGTTGTCTGATAGCTGTTATTGTATGCGAACTTAGCCAATCGCAGATGCTCATCTCAGCTACCCCTGAAGTCAATCATGCAGCCCCGAAGCATATCCTTAAGGATCTGGTTGACTCTCTCAGTCTGGCCATCAGTCTGCTGGTGATTTGTGGTACTGAGCTGCAAAACAGACCCCATCGCTCTCGAAAAGCTCCTCCAAAACTGAGACATGAACATCGAGTCTTGGTCAGAAACGATCAAAACTGGAACGCCGTGCAGTCTCACAATCTCTTCGATGAATAACCTCGCAAGCGGATCTAAAGGTCAAGTCGCACGAATCGCAAGAAAATGTGCCGACTTCGTCAGATGATCAACGACAACCCAGATGACATCATGACCGCGCTGAGTCCTTGGCAAACACACGATGAAATCTATAGATACGTGCTCGCTTTTCCACGTCGGGACGCTCAACGGCTGCAATAGACCACGGGGTCTCTGATGGTCGGCCTTGACATGCTGGCATGTGTCACACTCGGCCACAAAACTGGCGATCTAATGCTTCATCCCCGCCCAAAAATACTGTTTCCTCATATCACAATACGTCTTCGTCGAGCTAGGGTGGATAAAAAATTGCGATCGATGTACCTTGGTCATAAGATCTCTACGCAATACAAGAATATCTGGGACATACAATCGGCATCTGAAGCGAAGTCCACCATCGGACCAATCTGCCAATTTGCCTGACTCTCAGATGCTGCCACTGCTCAGTAATCCTGTAACAACTCATCTGTCTATTGAGCCTCGATCACCCTTGCGACAAGAGAGGGTTGAATCGACAGGCTCGATAATTGGACAATCGAAAACTGCAGACCAAAATTAAAGTCGTACTCTACTATATCCTCGAGCATTCTCCACTCTTGAATCATCATGTGTGCCACTAAGCCTCGTGGCTAACAGCTGAGGGCATCCGCCACCACGTTCGCCTTGCTTGGGTGGTACTAGAGGTCAAAATCATAGTCCTTTAGAAGGTCCATCCAGCGTCTCTGTCTCATGTTCAACTCGGACTGAGAGAGTAGATACTTTAAGCTCTTGTGGTCAGAGAAGAGCTCGAACCTGACCCCATAGAGATAGTGTCTCCACAACTTCAGTGTGAAGATGACTGCTGCCAGCTCCAAATCATGCGTGGGGTAGTTCAGCTCATGGACCTTGAGCTGACAAGACGGGAAGGCTACAGGTCTGCCGTACTGCATTAGGACAGCACCTAAACTAATACGTGAGGCATCGGTAAATACAACAAATCCATCATTGAGGACAGGAGTGGACGTCAGACGGTCCTTCAGCTCTACGAATGCCAGCTCACATGTGTCAGTCCAAACAAAATCTACGCCCTTCCGAGTCAACTTGGTCAACGGGGCTAAAATATGGGAGAAGCTCTCAATGAAACGTCGATAGTATCCCACTAAACCAAGGAAACTATGGATCTCAGACACAGTCGTGGGCTGTCTCCACTGATACACTGCCTCAACCTTCGAGGGGTCCATTGTGACACCCTCCCTGGTCACCACGTGACTGAGGAACTTCACCTCCTCCTGCCAAAAGTCACGCTTCTCCAGCTTCGCATATAGCTGGTGGGCACGAAGTGTCTGTAAAGCGATCTCCAGATACTGCATATGGTCCGTACGGGTCCTTGAATATATCAGAATGTCGTCGATGATGACCATAACAAACTGATCGAGATATGGACGGGAGACCTCGTTCATCAACTGCATGAAGACCGCGGGTGCATTGGTCAGTCCAAAGGACATGACCTGAAACTTAAAATGACCATAACGCGTCCTAAAAGCTGTCTTTGGGATGTCATCCTCTCGGACATGAATCTGATGATAACCAGAACGTAGGTCAATCTTCGAAAAGAACTGTGCACCATATAACTGATCAAACAAATCATCTATCTTCGGGAGCGGGTACTTATTCTTGATCGTGACCCGGTTAAGCTTACGATAATCTACGGAGAACCTCAACAAGTCATCCTTCTTCCTTAAGAAGAGTACTGGCGCCCCCCATGGAGAACTGCTCGGACGAATGAATCCCAACTCACGCAATTCATCCAACTGTTGCTGCGGCTCTCGCAACTCCATCGGTGCCATATGGTACATGGCCTTCGAGATAGGCGCGGTACCGGGCATAAGATCAATTTGGAACTCAATATGAAGGTGCGGCGGCAATCATGAAATCTCCTGAAATACGTCAGAAAAATCACAGACCACCGATAACTGATCGATACACAAGGTAACGGGCTCCTCGACTGCGCAGGACATCAAACAAGACAACGACTCTCCTCTTGGCTCGGCAATGAACTGAAATGTGGCAAGTCGGGTATAAAGAATGTGACAGTCCTCGCGGAACAGTTTAATACAGCGTGGTACTCAGCATGCCAATCCATGCCCAGGATGACGTCGAAATCTGACATCGGAAACATAAATAAATCAGCGGGCAAAAAGATATCACCGACCAGAACTGGGCAAGATAAACAGAAATGGCCCAATACTTTGGTCTTCCCCAAGGGCGTCAATACGGTCAATCCCTCACTAGCAGAATCTTTCAGCAATCTAGTCAATCAACAAAAATCCTTAGACATGAATGAGTGCGAAGCACCGGAATCAAATAGTACTCAGCCAATGAATATAGAGACTGAAAGTATACCCTCAACGACTCCTCCAGAAGTCTGTAGGTCCTGTTGAGCCCACCGAATCTAGTTTGAGCTGGATGGGGAGGTGCATGTCCCTTCTGAGGTCCCTGGTGCTGCTGCTGCCTCTGCGGTGCCCTGTACTATTGTCTCTGCTGCTACTGTGGAAGCTGCTGTGGTGCTCTCGGCTGCTACAGATGAGGCAGGGGTACTCAGACAAGCGATTCCCTGTCCCCCCACATCCAAAATAGGTCCCTGAAAATGACTGCTGGGGTGGCATTGGAGGTGTTATTGGTGCTTTAGCAGGTGGTTGTCTCCTATACCTCTGTGGTCGTCGATGCTGCTGGGAGCTATTGTAGGGGGCCTGCCTCTTCTAACCCCTCCTCTGATTTCGATCGGCATGTGTGCCGGCCCACTCAGCCTCATAAATTTGAGCCCTCCGCACTACCGCCTGGAAAGTCGGGAGCTCATGCCCAATAACATGGCCTCGAAGATCGTAATGTAAGCAGTTCTCGAAACGACGGGCCTTCCGCCCTTTATCATTAACCAAATACAGCACGAACCTCGATAGCGCCACAAAATGGGCCGCGTACTATGCCACGATCATGTCCCCCTGCAGCAGAGTCTCGAACTCTACTGCTCCTCGAATCGGTCGATAAAGTCCTCTTATGTCCAAACATAATCACGTCCTGCGACACGAGTAACGGAGGTCCACTAATGCTATGCCTCACCGTGGAGAAGGAATACAACTAATTGGACTCGCTGCTGGGTCATACATGACATAGTATCAAAAATCTTTTCCACATCGGAACGTCATCTCTCGGCAGCAGCCGGATGTAGCTCGCCCTGGAAACATGGAGGATTAGCTGTTTGAACTCACGAAGAAGGGCGCTCATGCACTCCTGCTCAGCCTGGGCTGGAAAAGCAACTGGGCGCCTGCCCTGCCCCTGAAGCGCAACAATCACAGCCTGCAACATCTATTGTAACTGATAGGCTCTCACAGGAACAGTCTGATCCGCACTAGTCTCAGGTGGAAGAACGTCATCCTCATGCAGGGGAGCAGGGATCTTTGGCGGTGGAACGGGAGAGGCCAGTGGTAAAGCTGGAGCCTCAGGTGGTGGATCGGGGTGCGCTCGGGTCACTCTCCTGCGCGGCATGTCCTATAGGAAGAATAAGGACACTAATCAACCTTGAGAATCGCACGTTAGGGAAGGTTTCGCACTCGGAACCTAACCTTCCTAAACTCATAGCAAATATATGATGTTGTTCTGGTTATTCCCAAGTTATGCTTTGATACTAACTTCTGTCATGCCCAAAACTCAGAAACCGGGCTCACAAAATTCTCGATTGCTGAATCCGACGCCAACAACCTCCGTAGTACCCCACTCTTGGCTCCTGGCACCCATACACTAGGTTCCAATCCTGGGATGTTACGAGGAGGATTTCTAATCATCAATTTAATTTGTAATGAGTATAACCATAAACATAACCCACGAACAATAACCACAAGAACACCATCACAAAATCCACTACGATAAAAAACTTTAAGTACAATGCGTCTGAAGGGAAATACAAGATAAAGTAAATAATTGAAACTCCAAAAGCTCGACTGCACACTCCTGTTACGACTATGCTACGGCTGGGTCCTTGCATCACCTACACCCATCAATCGTGCATAAGCTTATAGAAAACTTAGAGGATGGTGTAAGTGTGTACGAAATATGAGCGTTCTCAGAATGTAAGGTCAGGGTAATGCGAAATCATGCATGATAAGTACATGAATTCAATCAGCCGTACCAAGGCTATGCGGTGCAAGATATGAATGCTATCGGTCATGTCAATACCATGCAATGCAATATGCAGCTCAAGCATGCCAATCCTCATCATATATCAGTACAGTTCTCATTTTAGAAAATCACCGGGGTTTAGTACACTCTAAATGGCACTGTCGCTCTCCTAGCTACACAGTCTAAGTGAGAGTAAGAAACTTCATTATCCGTTTGGCAATAGTTTGCCAATACTTGTTTGACACGTTGATAGCGGACCCATTCACGAGCTGGTCAAATTCAGCCTAGAATTGCCCCTACCCTTGGGCGAGTAAGGCCACACCCTGTTCCAACTGTCCACGACATAGTGGGAGACGCTACCTCCTGGTATTCGGCCTTCGTGCGCTCATATACCCACTCGGTCTCGACGTTGGAGTCATCCTCTGGTACCATCGGGTTTAATGATTTTCACCCAGGGACATCTATGGCGCCTCGATGTTAGAAACAATATTTTCGATATCTAATTCAGCCACCCACGATGTGTATGTGGAGGCTATGGCCCTGATGTCGTTAGGGCATACAATAATCACAATCACACGCAAATGTAAGTGCATGAATCACACCACCAGTCATGCAATAATCCTGCGCATATTATGCGCTTATGAAGGGCAACTTCGCTTATCAAGGAGCCCATAAATAATCCGCCCGAGGGCATATGCTATTCTCAGTCACTCTTCATATTAAGCATACATATGATGCATATGAGCATGAATCATGGAGCTATATTAAACATGTTATATGGTGGTGGACTCTGTTTAAAACGAAGATGGGCCTAACGGCCTACACACTATCAGTATGGGCCTATCAATGGGCCCTAGGGAGAGTAACAATGAGGACATTTAACCAACATCGTCCTTACAATGTTGGCGTCAAACCATCATTGCTCCTAGGGCACGGCCTGCCATGAACATTATTACATAACCATGGTGAAATTTTGCATAGCAATGGGCCTCATGTACATCTCATTAGGCCTCGACCCATGGGCCTCCAATACATCAAAATGGGCCTCCTAGCATGGGTCCCATATATATCAAAGTGGGCCTCAGGGCATGGGCTATAACTACATCAAGATGGGCCTAATCATATGGGCCTTATACATATACCAAGGTGGGCCTCAACATCGGGTCACAAATACATCAAGATGGGCCTAATCACATGGGTCTCATATATATATATATATATATGAATCATATCAAAAGATTAACCGGACCACACTCCAAATAACTGTGGTGACGATGATTTCCACCATTAAAATTCTTAAGTCCCACCATGACATTTATTTTCAATCCAATCTGGTCATTAGTTCTCACAAACTTGGATTAAGGGGAAAACAATTTCTTAACAATCCAAACTTTTGTGACAACAAAAGCATTTTAATGGCAAAAGCTCAACCCCCACTGCCCTTTTACTGGGTGGTCCACTTGATCTAGATCTGTCTCAGCCTACAGCTCATGCCATAAAATAAGCTTCCAAAATGGTTGGACGATTTGGATGCAAGACATGCATCATGGTGGGGGTCCACATGAACTATGGATCTAACTCATTCTTTAGCTCATGTCATAGAATGAGCCTTCAAGGTGGATGGACGGTTTGGATGCAGCACATGCATCATGTTGGGATCCACTGACCGTCCAGCAGCCCAGCCAAATGGCTGGACGGCAGTGGTGAAACACATACATCATTTTGGGTTCCATCGTCCATAGTCAGTGGATGGTGTGAATAAAACACATACATCACTATGGGTCTCACGTGGGGCCCACCATAATGCTTATTTGCAATCCAACCCGTTGGTAAGGTCACACGGGCCTAGGTGAAGTGGGAAAAAACAAATTTCATACTGATACAAAACTTCTGTGACCCAGAAAAGGGTTTCATTGGCTGACATTCAATCTCGCTGTTTCCTATGATGTGGGCCACCTGAGCTTCGGATGGGGTTGATTTTTTGGGGTGAGGCCCACTGCCCTAACGGGCTATCAAATGCTTGGTGTGGATGTGGGGTCCACATCATGGTGGGGCCATGGCTGAGGCCGTGGTCCCAACCTCTTCTGCCCACGCAGCTGGCTGCAGCCTGCGTCTGCGTCCTCTTCTGATAGTAGTAGAAGAAGCAGACGCTGTCATTATATATATATATATATATATATATATATATATATATATATATTTGAAAGGTGGGATTTTTGGGGTTTATCTTGGGTGGGGCCCGCATCAGGGAAATCCGCCCAAGACCTTGGTTTCCATGGCCCAAGACCGTCCAAATGAGGCCAATATGTAATATGTTTAGGCGAGAAAAAAATTAAGGTAGGTTTTAATGGTAAACATCACTATTTCCTATGGTATGGCCTGTTCGATTATCGGATTGGCCTCATTTTTCGGCTCAATGCCTAAAATGAGCTAGGGAAAGGGGTGGATGGCTTGGATTAAAAACATACATCAAGATGGCACTTATGTGAGTGGTGCACCCAAAAACTCTTTTTTTTTGTTAGCCTGTAAGTACACACCCATGTTAGTATGCGCACTCCATGTTAGCCACACTCGCCCAGCGTCCAGGGACGCTGGACGGCATGGATAAACACAAGCATTTAGTGGGTCCCACATGGACGTGGCCCATCATTCCAAATCAATATGATGTTTATGTTTTCCTTTGATCAGGCCTGTCCAAATGGACGGCCATGTGGGCCACTCGGTGGACGGCCTGGATAGAATGCATGCTTCATGGTGGGCCACACACACTCATATTAGGTGGGCCATTAACAAGGAAAGGGGCAAAGAGAGATAGATATACAGAAGGAGAGAGAGATCGTCATAGTGGAGGGGCCCCGCCACTATGGGCCCCTCGTATGACTACAACACATACATTAAATTGGGTCCCATCACAAGTGGGCCATCAAATTGAAAATCAACGGTGGATCACCCACCTCTAGGCCTTCTCCTTGGTCTCTTAGCCTCCTTAGCTCCTTGCCTTCTATTTTGATAGTGGTTGATGGGGTTTTGATGGTGGGGATGAGAGATGAGAGGGTGGGCCACACTTGTTGTTTAGGAGAGATGGAGCTTGGACGTTGGTTGTTGCTTGGGTGATTTTTGAGAAATGTGGGATGATGGGATGATAAGGATGGGTGATGGGTTGAGTGATGGAATGTAATGGCTGGAGTGAATTCACCTGATGCGGGCCTCACCTGAGAAAAACCTCAGAAAAACCAAGTTTTCAAAAAAAAAAAAATACATAGGCAGCAGCACCTGTTGTTGCGCCGTGGACGAAGAGACAGGGACCAGGGGTCCCATGCGTGGGCCCCATTGTGATGTGTCTTGAACATCCACACTGTGCATTAGTGGGCCCCTTAGGCCAGTGGGGCCCCCACCAAAAATCAGCCGTATACATGGCTAAAGTGGCCCACGTTGCATAATGGTGATTGAATGACTGCCATTGAAACCTTTTTTGTGGCTACAGAAGTTTTGGATTGTATGAAATTTGTTTTTCCTTTTCATCTAGTTACGTGTGACCTTACCAACAGATTGGACGACAGATAAACATTGTGGTGGGCCCCATGTGGGACCCAATGATGTATGTGTTTTATTCCACCATCCGCACCCTTGGACGGTGGAACCCACCATGGTGTATGTGTTCTATCCTCACCGTCCAAGGCACTGGACGGTGGGACCCAGTGATGTATGTGTTTCTCTCCACACCGTCCATCCCTATGGAACCCACCTAATGCATGTGTTGCATCCAAGCCGTCCAACTATTTTGAAAGCTCATTTTATGGCACGAGCTAAAGAATGAGTCAGATCCATAGTTCAAGTGGACCCCACCATTTAAAGTAGTGGACAATGACGTCCACCGTTCAAAATGTTTAAGGGCCATAGTAGTTTCCTATTAAGCTGATATTTGTTTCCACTTCATCTATCACTATGTTAATTTATGAACAGGTTGGATGAGAAATATATGTTATGGTGGGCCTTGGGAATTTTAATGGTGGAAATCAATATCACCACTTATCTTTTGTGTGGCCCATTTGATATACATATGGCCCATGTGATCTGGCCCACTTACCATATGAAGGCCCACTTGATGAATATAAGGCCCATGTGATGCCGCCCATTTGATGTATCTAAGGCCCATGGGTCGAGGCCCAATGGGATGTACTTAAGGTCCATTGCAATGTGTGATTCCGTCATGGTTTATGTAATGATATTTATGGCGGGCCATGCCTTGGGAGCAATGTTGGTTTGACGTCTACATTGTAAGAATAATGTTGATTAAATGTCCGCATTATAACTCTCCCTAGGGCCCATTGATAGGCCCATACTTGTTGTGTGTAGGCCATCTAGGGCCATCTTCATTGTAAGGACAGTTCATCACTTTATAACATACTTAGTATAGCTCCATGATTCATGCCTATACGCATCATATGTATGCTTGATATGAGGAATGTTTGATCATAGCATAAGTCGTTGGGCTAAGACATTTACGGGACTCCTTATGAGAAGGAGTGCTCCCACATGAGTGCACAGTACGCGTAGGATTGCTGCATGATTTGATGATGTGACTCATGCATCCTGCATATGTGTAACTTGATTATTATATGCCCTAGCGATATCAGGGTTGTGGCTCCACAGGTACATCGTGGATGGCCGTATCGGATACAAAAAATACTTGGTACTAGAACTGTGGGCACTTAGGATGTCCTTGGGTGAAAATTCTAGAACCTTTTTGGTACCAGGAGCTGTTCTAACATCTAGACCGAGTGGATGCACTAGCTCCCGAGTGCCGAATACCAGTAGGTCGCATCTCTCACTATGTTGTGGTCAGTTGGAAGGGGGTGTGGCCTTATCCGCTCGAGTGAGGGGGCAATAAGGTAGGTTGAGTTTGACTAGCTAGTAAATGAGTTCGCTATCATGAGCCGGGTAGGTATTGGCAGACTACTGTCTAGGCAGATAGTGAGGTCTCTTCCACTCGTTGGGCTGTGCAGCAAGGAAGGTGACATTCAGTGTGGAGTGTAATTGACCCCGATGATATCACAGAGAGGAACTATACTGATATGTGTACTGGCATGCTTGCTTTGCATCTTGCATATGACATTTGGCTACATAGGCCTCGCATCGCATGGCCTTAGTATGACTGATAGCATTCATGCCTTGCATCACATAGCTTTGGTACAGCTGATAATATTCATGGACTTACCGCATATTTTCGCATTACTCTGATATTATACACTTGGCGCTTGCCTTGCGCACACACTTACACCAGCCTCTAAGCTTTTGTAAGCTTATGCAAGACCGTTGCGTGCAGGTGGCCTTAGATCGCAGCAGCGCTGAGGCAGGAGCGTCCATCAAATTATTTTGGAGTTTTTGGTTACCTTGTATTTCCCTTTCTGCATTATACTTAAAGTTTTTGATATAGTGGATATATGGTGATGTTATTTTGTGACTTGGTTATGCTTGTGGTTATTCTCCATTACAAAAAAAATCATACTAAAAATCCTCCTTGCAAGATCCCAGGATCGTAATTGGGCATGTGAGTGCCGGGATCCGAGAATGGGTGTAACTCCCTAAAAATCGGGGGTCGAGCAAAGCTCAGCTCCCGAGTTCTAACGCATCACTTATGCAACACAGATAATGATAATTATGATGAGAGCATTGAAACATGAATGAGATTATACCAAAACAGCATATCATACTCCAGAGACAGTTAAATTGCATGTGGAAGACTGTGATAGATATATAAAATATATAAACTGTGGTGAGTCTCAAGAGTGTGATAACATTACCAGGTTAAATAATTACATGTGCAAGTCCAAAATATACAAAAAAAAATGTAATGACATCTAATCAGCAACCCTGTAACCCTGTTGATCAAGACACGGCTCGCATGAAGCCGCCAGAATATAGGATATACAAGAAGGCATCCTCGTCGTCGCAAAAGTTCAGCTCCGCCTCATAAGCGTCGCCATCACCTGCAGCTACAATAGGGTCTGGTTAGTGTGTACAACACCGTCCCGTAACGTGGGAGTGAGTGATCAACTCAGTGGAACAATAAAGCATAGGTTAACATGTTATCAATTCAGTCAAGCAATAATGATAAAGCAGTATAATCAACATTCCCAAGTACTATAATTAATGCAAGGATGAGATGCGATTATGATGCATGCCCTCGCTAACATACTCCCTCGTGCGACACCATCTTACATCCATAGCATGCTGTCACCCTCATTGCTCCACATCTTCCAGGCACATGCAATGCGATGATGAGCATGATTACCGAGTTGTTATTAGTCCATTTCAAACAACAGTATTGGGAAACTAAGGTACCTTCCTTATATCATTCCCAAACAATGATCCATTCTAGGGTCGTCAGTCCTAGACAATCTCATACAATAGTGTGTTTCTAAGTCGCTGCAAGGGTTGTCAGGGCTGTTACGCGGAATCGTTACACCACTTCCCCATCACCTTATCAATGCAAGCCTATTTTAGACTCTGTTACTACGGGAAGGCTCGTCGCCTCACCGTAGATTTAGAGTATGCTCGAGGTCACTACACCGGGTACGGTTAGGGCTATCAAGGCTGTTACACAGAATCGTTGCACCACTCCCCCATCACCCATCAAAGCAATGTAGGCTGACAACTCGAATATAGTGTCCCATACCACCATAGTCGGCTCACGAGGCTGGTTGGTCACTGGTCCCTACGGATAGGCACATGGCCCCAGTGTAGGCCGACAGCTTGACCACGGTGTCCCATACCGACATGCCTAGCTCATGAGTCTTAGCAGATCGAGGTACCACAGTTAACGGGATTCCACTGGTAAGGTTAGTACCTTAGGTTCAAACAGAGGTGTCTAAACATGGTGAACATACATAAGACAGATCAGGTTACTTGACGAGCTCGACTAGTTCGAGCGCACGATAAGTTGAACAACATGAAGTGCATAAGCACTTCACGTGGCCAACCACTATCGCCAACCGAAGTACGACTCGGGTTCGTCGAACACATCTCACGTGGCGAACGCATCTCAGCCACGAATTCAATCCCGTTATCGATTGCCTGGACTATAATCATAGCCCCAAACATAATCAATCCATGACCAGAAGCATGTAGAGTAAAGCAGAATAAATAAAGTAATTCAAGCATATTAACAAGCATGTCATAAAGCATGTAATAAAGCACAATATAAACAGGAAATACAAACACATATATTTCATAAGTAAGCGGTTAAATTAAACAAACAATATGGAGGAAATCATATACATCTCTAAGGTAGCTGAGAATCCTATCTCAACACCCTTATACATTACAATTTACTAACTACTACTCATTCAGCCATTTCAACAAACACTTTAGACTACATACATCAACATACATGACGTATGTTGATCACATAGGTATAAGACCAAATCCTTTCACTAGAGAGTTGCCCCAATTATAGCACGCGTACACCCACGACGGATAGTCATGGCAAGCAGTAATCCAAGTTCCATATTCATTCAGTCATTTCCACAAACACTTGGGCTACACATTTTAGCATATATAGTGTATATTGGCCGTGGCGTGATTTAGGGCAAATCCTTTCGTCAAAGGGGTATCGCCAATACAACAATCATATATTCATGACAATTAGTCATGGCGAGTACGAATGAAAATTCTATACTCATTCAGTCATTTTCACAAACACTTAGAATACACTCTTTTAACATACATAACGTATACTGGCAAAAACATGTATTAGGGCGAATCCTTTCGCCGAGTGAGTATTATACATATATATAATATGTTCATATAGTAATTAATCATGGCTAACATACTTTCAAAATTTGTATGTATACAGTATTTTCTACAAATACGAGGAATACTGTATATTCAACATAGTTAACGTATAACCGAAAAATGAAACGGATAGCACTTTGTACATGTGCAATTGCATGCAGATCATGAATCTATCATTATCTGACATTGAAAGCGTTGAAAACCATAACCTATACATCTAAAGTCTGCACCTTTTGTCGTAGAATCGTAACGAATACGCTAGAATCTCTAAGCCTTCATCTACGGTGATTAGGCAACCTGAATCATGAAACAGGTCAGCTATTACATCACCAACACTCTTGAAAACCCTAAAACAGCTTAGGGTTAGGTTTTCTTACCTAGAAATGAAGTTGGAATCGCGGGAAAGCGATTAGATCGGGATGGTTAAGCTTGGATAGCGGTAGGGTAGAGTAGCAGGGAGATGCTCCCACAACTCTCACACTTTCTCTCTCTTTTCTCTCTTCTCTCTCTCCTAGGTTTTCTCAAATTCGTATGGGCTAGATATGAGAGAGTTTAAGGTCCTTATATAGGCTAAAAACTCACCAAATTAGACTTCAGGTCAAGGTATACTTAGGTTATATCCAAAGTGGACCTGTTTCAGCTCAACGGAGCACTTCTGGTGGCCCCCCTTGAGCCAAAGGTCGGACTTAATCTCACGGACATTGGATCCAGGTCGAGTTAAGTTTTCGCTCCAGTCGGGTTCTCAGATCACGCGTGGCGGACTAGTTTCAGTTCAACAGTCACCGGAACTCGATCAGGGTTACAAGTACATGGACATGTGTATGAAATTTCCCCTGATCCGATGGTGTATTTGGGTCAGATTCTGACGGTCTAATTTCTTATATCATGCCTGCAAGTGACAAGTCTCAGATTACTTAAATTTAGATATTTATTTCTAAAATATCTATGTTTCTCACACACTTCACTCCGGGCTCAAGCGAATAGCCATGGGATATTATTTGGATTTGATTTCTGAGATAGTTGTCAAGCCCAGCAAGGCAGTCCTAACCGAATAACTTTGCGTTAATCGAATTTTCGACCTGTGGTCCAGATCTGATACGGAGTTTCGTGATGCTCCCGAGAGCAACCGGGTAATGAGATTAATCCTAGATTTTAGGGTAATCTAGCATCAATGATTCTACAAGTTTTGGGTCTTGCAGATCGTATTTAAAGTGGATCTAGCAGGTTTCGTAGCTAATCTAGTTTAACACTTAGTTACCTTTGAAGGATAAGGTAGTGAAAGGTGAGATTTGTGAAGGAAAATGATTAAAAAGTAATTTTAGACTGTGGGATTGAGTTCTGATAAGTTAATAAGGTGGTAGGATCGACCCATTGCCTAAGGACGTCTAATTCCAGGTCGGCAAAATTCTGAGATGTTGCAATGGGGCACTACGGAGGCTGTGGGTGCTAGATTCGGCGATCAAAAATTTTGTGAGCCCGTTTTCCGAGTTTGGGGCATGATAGAAGTTGGTATCAGAGCATAACTTGAGAATACCTGAAGATAACATCACATATCTACTGATAGCTAGCTTACACTCTATGATTGTTGAGAACTTAGAAAGGTTAGATCCCTGAGTTCGAATAACTTAGAGATTTTTTGATATAGCTCTCCACCGTTGAGATTGTGAGGCTGTATAGTATTCCAGTTTCGATCATTTTTGATCCAGTATTCGAGGTCCAGTTGGATCATCGTTGTTTTGATGAGGCGTCTTGGGAGCAACACGTTGAGATTCGTGGGCGTTGTTCCCATCTCTTAGCTGTTTGATTATGTTGGCATGTTTTGTTCGGATAGGATTTCCCTCCCTTGGTGAGCTCTGTATTGGTCATGCTCTATTTTAAATTTTGAGGATGAAATTTCTATTAGGTGGGGAGAGCTGTAAGACCCGTATCGTAGCCTGTAATGTTCCGTAGGCTTCCATAGTCCTTCCAGTCATATTCCGGCAACCGGCGATGCGTAGATAGCATTTACACGCAACCCTCAGTCATTTCCCTTATTTCAGAGTCGGCTTGACTTGAGACTTATACCAGTACGACCGTGCCGTCACCACGGTTCCAACGCCGCGACTTGTCCACTGACCTGATACTCAGGTTAGAAGATGTGTGCCCGCGTTTATTTCGAAGAAACACCACACGTTTGCAATTTCAAGAGAATCTCTACATCATGTCCCATCAATCAATCACTCAAATGAATCAATCACTCACCTCATGTCAAGTACAAGAGCAACCCATGCTTTCTTTATCCACAAGTCAAGCAAACCCCAAAAGTCAACAAGTCTCTCATATCACCCATCACTCACCTCATATCCATCACTCACCTCACATCCATCACCCATCACTCTCTCTCCCTTATAACCCCTTCTCTCTCTCTTTCTCAACACAAAATTTCAAGCAACCAAAAGGAGTACACGTCGATGCATTTCTAAGGAGAGAAAGAGTTGTGTGTGGCCCACTTCCTCTCCCAAAAACCTTCATCCTAGCTATTCATTTCTCATCTTCAACCATCAAAGTGAGACACAATGAGATCGACTTTACAACGGACCAAGAAGATCGAACGGTGGGTGCTTTATAGGCTAGATTTTTCATTTTTTGATGATGGACCAAGTGAGGCCTACCGATTAATGGTATGGATCTCACTTTAGACCCTAAGTGTGTCCGATAGCCCACCTTGATTCTCATGATCATTCCATGATAAGGCCATTCTCCATGGACCCCATCATGATGTTTATGTTCTTTGCACAAATAGGGTCATCTAGACCTTGGATTTCGGTGGAGAAAGGATCTCCACCATTGATTTTGATCGATGGGTCCATATGTAATGGGACTCACTTGATGTATGTTGTAAATCATGGAAGGGAGGGCCCATAGTGCCGGGGTCCCTCCATCACTCGATCTCTTTCTTTCTCTCTCTCTCTCTCTCTCTCTCTCTCTCCCTCTCTCTTTCATTTTCTATTGTGTGAAATGATTTGGTTGCGTGGCCCACTTGGATGGACCCCACCTTGGTGTATGTTTTATCCACACCATCCATGCATATGGTGGCCCACCTTAACATGTGTTGCATCCAAAACCATCCAGCGTCCCTGGACATTGGACGTCAGTGAAGTATGGACTAACGGTGTGGTTGTTGTTAAGAAAAAAAATCAATTTGATTCTAAGCTTTGGGGTGGGCTGTTCAAGCAAGCCCCACCTTGACGCATGGGTCTGATCCACGCCGTCCATTCCATTCCCAAGCTCATTTTAAGCGTTGAGCCAAAAAAATGAAGCTGATCCGACTATCTGGTGGGCCATAGCATAGACAACAATATTGTTACCGTTGAAAGTCACTTCGATGTTTCTACACATCGAAACATGCTCAATATTGGGCTTGTTTGGTAGGTTGAGAAATGAAATGTAATGGCAGGAGTGGATTCACCTGATGCAGGCCCCACCTGAGAAAAACCTCAGAAAAACCAAGTTTTCAAAAAAAAAAAAAAAAAAAATTACATAGGCGGCTAGCCTTGCTATCGCTACAAATACGGCGAATGCAGCAGATCTTCCGGCAGGCCGTGGACGAAGAGGCAAGGACCAGGGGTCCCATGCGTGGGCCTCACCGTAATGTGTCTTGAACATCCACAATGTGAATTGGTGAGCCCCTTAGGCCAGTGGGCCCCCCACCAAAAATCAGCTGTATACACGGCTCAAGTGGCCTACGTTGCACCGTGGTGATTGAACGACTGCCATTAAAACCTTTTTTGTGGCTACGAAAGTTTTGGATTGTATGAAATTTGTTTTTCCTTTTCATCTAGGTACGTGTGACCTTAACAACAAATTGGACGACAGATAAACATTGTGGTGGGCCCCACGTGGGACCCAATGATGTATGTGTTTTATTCCACCGTCCACACCCTTGGACGATGGAACCCACCATGGTGTATGTGTTCTATCCTCATCGTTGACAGCACTGGATGGTGGGACCCAGTGATGTATGTGTTTGTCACACCCCGAACTCGAAAACCGGGCTCACAAAATTCTCGATCGCCGAATCCGGCGCCGTCAGCCTCTGTAGTACCCCATTCTCGGTTCCTTGCACCCATAAACCAGGTTCCGATCCTGAGATGCTTTAAGGAGGATTTATAATTATCAACTTAATTTGTAATGAGCATAACCCATGAACAATAACCACAAGAATACCATCACAAAATCCACTATGATAAAAAACTTTGAGTACAATAGATATGAAAGGGAAATACAATATAATGAAAGTAACAGAAACTCCAGAAGCTCGACTGTACACTCCAACTGCGATGAGGCTATGGCTGCATCCTGGCGTCACGTCACGCATCAATCGTGCATAAGCTTATAGAAAGCTTAGAGGGTGGTGCAAGTGTGTGCGCAATATGAGTGTGCTCAGAATGCAAGGTCAGAGTAATGCAGAATCATGCTGATGAGTACATGAATGCAAGCAGCCGTACTAAGGCTATGCGATGCAAGATATGAATGTTATCGGCCATATCAAGACCATTCAATGCATAATGCAACTCAAGCATATCAATCCTGATCGAAATCCACATACAGCTCATCAATATCAGTACAGTTATCATTCTAGATAATCACCAGGGTTTAGTACACTCCAAATGGCACTGCCCCTCTCCCAGCCGCATAGTCCAAGTGAGCATAAGAAACCTCACTATCCGCCTAGCTAATAGTCTACCAATACCTATCCGGCACGTCGATAGCGGGCCCATTTACAAGCTGGTTAAACTCAGCCTAGTATTGCCCCCTACACTCGGGCAAGTAAGGCCACATCCCTTTCTAACCGACCACGATACAGTGGGGATGCGGCCACCTGGTATTCGGCCCTCGTGCGCTCATATATCCACTCGGTCTCAACATTGGAGTCATCATTTGGTACCATCGGGTTTAAGAATTTTCACCCAGGGACATCTATGGCGCCCCGATGCATAGTAACAACATTTTCGGTGTCTGAATGCAACACCCTGAATCTTCAGGACCCGAGTATATGACCCGTGTCCCAAAAACCCAAGTGTTAACCTTAAAGAATGGTCAAATTCGAGTGTACACTTTTTTTTCGACTATCGGAGTAAGCAAATGAGCGTAGTGTGGACAAATCGACATAAAGGAAAATTTCATTATCATTCACATATACAAGAAGCTGCCCACAATGACTTATACAAACCAATATCTCTGAATTTAACAAGTACAAGATTTACAAGAATTTAATACATGAAGAATAGCAGAAAACATATAAATATAAGTCGCCAGATCATGCAACTCCTCCAGGAAAATATGACCATTCATCCTTGACGATTGTACCCTGCTCCTCATCAAATCTGAACATGCATATCATTAAAGCCACATGTACTACCTATACGGTTGTATATTTGATGGATGAGTGGCCAACTTAGTATGAATTCCCTTCAAGATTACACACCGCCGCATTAGGTAAGAAATAGTATAAACATCCAGACAACCAAAATAGAGTAAATGCAGTCTTATTAGATGCATGAATGCATGGATGCAATCATTGTCTTGGGTAAAACATCCAGACGGACAGTAGGGTTGTTACCCATGAAATCATTGACCCGAGTAAAACATCCAGACAGTCTGTGCCTCGGGTAAAACATCCAGACAGGCATGAATGTGACTGGTCATCAGCACAACACTCGGCGTACTCACATGGGCATGATGATCCAAGTCATCATCATAAATCAAATGACTGGTCATAAGCGTAACATTCAACATAATCGCAAGGTAGAGTGATCCAAGTCATCGTAATATGCCATGCATGTATGATTTGCTAGCCTATTATTAGTCCAATTGCAACCAGCCGATTTAAGTAAGCTCACAGTCACTATGGGGAGCACATAGCCTAGCGTAGGCCGACGACTCGAGCATAGTATCCTATAACTACCATCTCCAGTCCATGAGGCTACCGTCTTGGGATAAAAACCATTGGGCACAACAACCCTAGATGGTAGGCCCACATCAATGATCCATTTAGACCACCACTTAATAACCACCAAGTCGAAGGTCCATTACGATCACAACTAGTCATGTTACGTCCCAAGTATGGGTGTACATTCATATGTGAGAATTTTCCACTAATGTACCAGTTTAAGTTTCATAAGCAATCTACAAAAAGAACACAAGCATGAACAATTATACAGGATAATCATAAAGCATGTAATACAATAATTCAATTTCCACTAGCTAACACATGTGATTATAAAAGGAGATGTCAATTATGAATTTAAATAAAAACTATAACTTAAGCTAATGAGAAGATGGAAAGATCAAGGGGAAGAATCATCACCTTATAGTTCTACCAATGTTGTTAGAGAATGCGTGTTTCCCTAGAACCAAACCCTACCATCAATTGTAAAGTCATACAAATAGATTCAAGCTTTATACGATATTCTTGGTCGAGGTCTTAACCTAAGGTTTGGATTGCCTTGGTTTTAGGGTTTTGATGTAGAACTAGGTTTTATCCTAGAGTCTAGCTCCATACTTGGATTTTAGGATTTGAATGTTAGTTCATGTAAAATTAATTATCATGATAGTTTATAACTTGTAACATCCCAGATTTTTGCCAATATGGAATTAGACATCCTTAGGCAATGGATCGATCCTAACACCTTATTAACCTGTCAGAACTCAATCCTAAAGTCTAAAGCCGCTATTTGCTTGAGCTCGAAGCGAGGAGTGTGAGAAATGTAAAAATAATTCTAAATTAAATTCCAAAAAAATAAATCCGAGACTTGTCACTTGCGGGTCAGTATTGAGCAATCTGACCGTCAGAATCAGGTCAAATTACACCCTCGGATCAGGGATATTTCCCCAAACATATCCATGTACTCGGAATCTCCGATCGAGAGCCACTGACTGTTGAATTGAAACTGGTTCGCCACGCGTGATCTGGGACCCGACTAGAACGAAAACTTAACTCCACCTAGATCTAAGGTTGGTGAGCTTAAGTCCGACCTTTGGCTCAAGGGGGGCTGCTAAAAGTCCTCCGTTGAGCTGGAACTAACCCACTTTGGTTATAACCTAAGTATACCTTGACCTTAGGTCTATTTTGGTGACTTTTTAGGCTATATAAGGACCTTAAAACCCTCTCTCATTCAGCCATACGAATTTGAGAAAAACCCTAGGAAAAGAGAGAGAAAGTGTGAGAGAAGTGGGAGCATCTCCCTGTCATGCTTCCCTGCTGCTACACGAGCTCAACCACCCCTATCTTATCGCTTTCCCGGCGATTCCGGCATCATTTCTAGGTAAGAAACCCTAACCCTAAACTGATTTGGAGTTTTGATAGTTGTAGGTTATGAAATAGCTAACCTATTTAGCTCTATAGGTGGCCAAACTGCCTTATACGAAGGTTTAACAAACCTATCGAATTCGTTACGATTCAACGACAAAAGGTGCGGACTTTAGATGTATAGGTTATGGTTTTCAATACTTTCAATGTCAGATAATGATAGATTCATGATCTGCATGCAATTGCACATGTACAAAGTGCTGTCTGTTTTTCGTTTCGATTAAATACGAAGAATATGGAATTTTGTGTATTTTAGGTATTTGTAGAAAGTACCGTATACGTATAAATTTTAGAAATGTATTTGCCATGATTATTTGCTGTATGAACATATTATATATGTGTATAACACTTACTTGGCGAGAGGGTTCGCCTTAATACATGTTTTTGCTAATATACAGTATGTATGTTAAAAATAGTATATTCTAAGTGTTTGTGAAAATGACCGAATGAATATAGAATTCGTATTCATGCTCGCCATGATTGATTGCCATGGATACATGATTGTTGTATAGGCGACACCCCTTTGACGAAAGGATTTGCCCTAAATCGCGCCACGACCAATATACACTATATATGCTAAAACGTGTAGCCCAAGTGTTTGTGGAAATGACTGAATGAACATGGAACTTGGATTCCTACTTGCCATGACTATTCATCGTGGGTGCACGCGTGTTATAATTGGGGCAACTCCCTAGTGAAAGGATTTGGCCTTATACCTATGTGATCAATATACGTCATGTACGTTGATGTATGTAGTTTAAAGTGTTTGTTGAAATGTCTTAATGAGTAGTAGTTAGTAAATTGTAATGTATAAGGGTGTTGAGATGGGATTCTCAGCTACCTTAGATATGTATATGTTTTCCTCCATGTTGCTTGTTTAATTTAACCGCTTACTTATGAAATATAGGTGTTTGTATTTCCTGTTTATATTATGCTTTATTACATGTTTTATGACATGCTTGTCGACATGCTTGAATTACTTTGTTTATTCTGCTTTACTCTACATACTTTTAGTCATTGATTGATTGTGTTTGGGGCTATGATTATAGTCCTGGCAATCGGTAACGGGATTGAATTAGTGGCTGAGATTCATTTGCAACATGAGATGTGTTCGACGAACCCGAGTCGTACTTCAGTTGGCGATAGTGGTTGGCCACACGAAGTGCTTATGCGCTTCATATCATTCAACTTGTTGTGCGCTCGAGCTAGCTGAGCTCGTCAAGTAACCCGATTTGTTTTATGTATATTCACCATGTTTGGACGACTCTGCTTGAACCTAGGGTACCAAACTTACTAGTGAAATCTCGTTAACCATTACCTCGATCCGCTAAGACTCATGAGCCAAGCATGGTGGTATGGGACACCGTGGTCGAGCTGTCGGCCTATGCTGGGGCCATGTGCCTCCCCGTAATGACCAGTGAATAACCAGACTCGTGAGCCGATTATGGTGGTATGGGACACTATATTCGAGCTGTCGGCCTACACTGATTGGTGACGAGCCCTTTGTAGTGACCTCGAGCATACTCTGAATTTGTGGTGAGGCTACGAGTTTTACCGCAGTGAATAAAGTATGAACTAGGCCTGTATCATTGTAGTGATGAACCGTTAAAAAGGTGATGGGGGAGTGGTATAATAATTGCGTGTAACAGCCCTGACAACCTTTGCAGCGACCTAAAAACACACCATCGTATGAGATTAACTAGGACTGACGACCCTAGAATGGATCATGTTTGGGAATGATACGAGGGAGGTACCTTAGTTTCCCAATCCTGCTGTTTGAAATGGACTAATAACAACTTGGTAATCATGCTCATCATCGCATTGTATGTGCCTGGAAGATGTGGAGCACTGAGGAATGCAAGCATGCCGCGAACGTAAGATGGTGTCGCATGAGGGAGTATGTGGTGAGGCCATGCATCATGACTGCATTCATACTTGCATTTATAAGAGTATTTAGAATCGTTGATTGTACTGCTTTATCATTACTGCTTGACTGTTTTGATAACATGTTAACCTATGCTTTATTATTCCACTGAGTTGATCACTCACTCCCACGTTACGGGACGGTGTTCCGAACACCCACCAGACATTGTCTGATTGCAGATGGTGATGCTACTTCTGAGGCGGAGCCGAACTTTTGTGATGACGAGGATGCTTTCTCGTGTATGTTATTTTCTGGCGGCTTCATGTGAGCCGTGTCTTGATCGACGGGATTACAGAGATGTCTAGATGACACTACACCTTTAGTATATTTTAAAATTGTACCTGTAATTCATTAACCTGGTAACCTTATCACACTCTAGAGACTTACTATAGTTTATATTTTTTCTATCTATCACAGTCTTCCGTTTATAATTTAACTGTCTCTGGAGTATGATATGATGTTTTGGCTTAATCTCACTCATGTTCACTACACTAATACAGATAACATTCAATCATCATTCATTTTGTTGCATAAGTGATGCGTTGGAACTCGGGAGTTGAGTTTATGCTCGACCCCTGATTTTCAGGGCGTTACATAACTATCATATAATTGTTAATATTAATGATAGAATTGCTATTAGTTAATTGTGGCAATAATAATCATTATAATGGTAGAAATCAGTATACTTCTACTACTAATAATGATATCTAAGAATGGTGAGTAAAATCCTAATAACAAAAGTTATGGTCTTATCTATGTTAACTAATACTAGTATGAGTAATCTATTAGTGGCTAATCATGTCTATAATAAAATTTACCATGATAATAGTAATAAGGATGGAAATTGTATAATAGAAATAAGGATGGAAATTGTAAATCAAGATCCTTCTAGTTTGGTGTACCATTAATCGCCATATAAACTTGCTAATTACAAAATCATTATTGACATTAGTGTTATGATTTATATTAGCTAACTTGATAATAAAAATCATTAGGATGGAAATTAATAATTAGAATTACCATTGATGATAGTAATAACAACAACAAATATGATTGAATAAGATGGCTTACCTAACTTAAGCCAAATCCGAGTAAGTTGACTTACGATTCGATAGCCGGACTTGATGATTTGACTCAGCCGAGTTGACTCAGCGAGTCAAAGTCTCATTGCCCCTTTTACCTTCATTATCCTTGCTTTCTCCCTTCTTCTCCTTCCTCCTTATTATTTTTTTTCTTTTCTTTTCTTTCCTAGACTAACCCAAACCAAACCAGGTCTAACCCGACTCAACTGAACTCAGCCTCAACCGAGTTGACTCGGCAGCAACTACGACTCAAGGCTCTCTCTCTCTCTCTCTCTCTCTCTCTCTCTCTCTCTCTTTTCTTTCTTCATTCCCCTCCTACTGGACCGGATAGGACCTGGACTTGACCAGCCCCACATGTAGCTCGATCTGGACTCGGTCCAGACTCAGTTCGGTCGAGTGGGTGTGACAACAGTAACAGTGACAGCGCCCCCTACTCTTGTTTTTCTTTCTTCTTCTCTCTTTCTTTTCTTTCTCGTTCTCTCTCCCTTTCTATTATCTTTTCTCTCTAGTTTTCTTCTCCTGGCACCAGGATCCCTGGTACATCTTGACTCAGCCCGAGTCAACTGGACCGACTCGCTGCAGTGAGGTAGCAAGTGCAAATGCTCGAACTCTCTCTCTCTTTCCTCCTCTCCTCTCTTTTCTTTCTTCTTCTTCCCTTCTTTCTCTTTTCTTCACTCTTCTCTCCCAACACCATCACTAGATGGCATGAGCCTGAAAACGGCATCACAAACTAAGCTGACCCAGTTTTGAGCGGTGGAGAAGAAGATCGCCATTAATGGCGTTTCCTTCCACACGGTACCTCCCTTCTAACTGGCTATTATGGATGGTTTGGTTAAGCTCCAGTGAGCTTACCGACATGCGATTTTGAAGTTTGGAGGAGGTTTGGGCAATGGGTTCGCATTTGGAAGCTTTCGGCCGGTTTCTCGAGTTGCGACAGGGGCGTGGAAGAGGGACCTATTGCAACTCCATCCATCGATCTTAAATCGAGCCCTAAGCTCTCTCAGGGCCGTCGGATCGGTAATAAATGGCCTAGATTAAAAATCGGATGGCAGCAGCCTCCAACGTCTAGCAAAACCAAAACCGACAGCGGTTTTAGCTTCCTGTGGGTAGAAACTCTCCCAAGCGGAGAGCCATCGGATGGCTGGGATTTTACCTCAGTGAATGGCCCAGATTAACTAAAGATCCCTCACATGGATCGCCAAGATGTTTCCATTTTTGAAAACATGGTTTTTTCGTGGTCTATAAGCACCTGAATTTGTGGCCACAGGTGGGTACATCTTTGTGTGAAATAGCTGGGGTTTTGGTCAGCCTCACGTTGCTAACATGATGGACGGATCAGATCACGGCCTCGGGGCATGATGGTGGGCCACTAATTGAAATCACAGACAACATCCATTTGCTAGCCGAGAGCGAGAAAGGAGGAGAGGATCCCTCTGTTTACGGAATTGTCGGGTCAGCGAGCTCTGACCGAGTTTCTCTGCTCGGTGCACATCGGGTGTACATGCTAGTGTACACATGGGTGACTAAGTGGGATCCATCGTGATGTTTGTGGGAAATTCATTCCATCCATTCACTCTGTGAGACCCTAATTAGGTCCTCTGGCTGGAATTCAAGCATATTCAGATCCCAGGTGGGCCGTGCTAACTGAATCGAAGCCCTTGGGTGCCGATTCTATCGATCCGACGGTCGAATCGATCCCAATCTGACCATCAACGGTCAGAAGGTTCCAATGGACCTTTTGTATGTCCTACCATCCACATATTAATTTTATTTTATTTCATTATTACAACATGCATATTTATATATAAATATATATATATATATGTGTGTGTGTGTGTGTGTGTGTGTGTGTGAAAAGGCCAAGCTATATGTCCTAGAAGGGGAGGTGAATAGGACTGTGCGAAATTAAAATTTAACAGCAGAATTGAAATATGATAGCCTTATAAAAATAAAGAACAGTACATTAAATAAATCAAAGAACTAAAATGTAAAGTAAACTTAAATAAAGAGCTTGATACTAATGTTGTTCTAAGGACAACCTTTGCACCATAAAAACCAACGGTTTATGGCAGGACAACCTTACTAGAACAAATTGAATATCAAAAATCAAACAGAAAGGAAATAAAGGAAATAGCAAGAAATAAATTATAGACTATTACAACATTCCCCACTTTGCTTGAAATGTAAATATTACAACATTCACATCCACATATACATTCCACAAATCTGAATGATTAAAAATATGGAAATTAAAAGAGCATTCAAATCACAAAACACACCGATATATAGTGGTTCGACTGTATCTTCACCAACTATTAAACAACAGCCACACAGCTTGCTACTCCACTCCTAATATCCTCACACAGGGGATATTAGCATTCACTATTAAAATAGGTTTCACAAGTTCACCTAAAACCTTCACAATTGTGTCTTTTTAACTTGGACTTACACAATCCAAAAACCCACACTTTTTGAGTTTTCTGGCTCTCCTCAGATAACCAACACAATGAGATTTTTCTGGCGAATCTCAAACAAAACCAAAATAATGAATTTACAACAAATGTAAAATACTTGGATTTCTTCTTTTGTAGCAGCCCGGTAGAACCAATCAGAGTAGAAGTTCGAATCAATGTTCAATGTCCAATGTCCAATACTCACTTAAGAAATGGTTCTAGTTTCTAATTAATTTTAAATTAAACCAAATTGGGTGTAGCTCTATTTGATTTTAATTTCAATGAAAAAGGAATACAGCAATTCCCCTTTTCAAAATAATATTGGAATATAGGAATAAAATCAAATAAGAAAAGCTAACAAAAGAATATTAAATATGCACAACATAACTTAAAAAGGAACACAACTTATCTCAGAGTGGAGACTTGAATTTCTTAAATTAATAGATGTAAAACTCTGAAATTTGTGTTCAATTTATAGAAGCAAAGATCGCGTCTACGACTGGTCTTAGGAACCCTTCGACTGGTCGTAGCTCCAACGGTATTTTAAAATTTTAAGCGCGATCTGAAAAATCAGTTATACGACTGGTCGTAGACCACCTACGACTGGTTGAAGCTGACCCAGGACTGGTCGTAGAAAACCAGATTTGGTTACTAGAGTTTGATTTGTAGTACTAGGACTGGTCGAAGGACGAGTCGTGACATCCCTACGACCGGTCGAATAATCTCCAGGACTGGTCGAAGAATAACCAAAAAATTCTGAAAATCTTCAACAACTTAGGATTGGTCGTGGAATTTCTTGGACTGGTCGAACCAGGTCTAGGACTGGTTGAACAAGGTCCAGGACTAGTCTTAGAACAGACCAACTTCATGTAAAAAGATTTATCTTGAATTATGTATACAAAATAACCTACCCTAAGGTCAAACTAAGGTCTATAATACCTGGAACATGAAGTATGAACATTAAACTTCATTCTTTCAGATAATGGTTTAACCTTTGAAGCTTGAGACCTCTACTTGATATAGCTTAAGATGGTGATCTTCTACAGCTTAAATATAAACTTAAACTTGATTTGTACTTGAGTCTTGAAATGTACTTGAGTCTTGAACAAACACTCTTCTTATCGATGTAGCTCTGAACATTGATGCATATTGAAGAGGACAAAGTACATAACCTTGCATTTCTTGAAGTCGAGCATCGTACATGTCTTGAACCATTGTGATATTGTCTTGAATCATATATATATATATATATATATATATATATATATCAACATACAAACACAAGACACATAGATAGAAGTTTTGGCACACAAGAGGTTTTAGCACTACAAAATTTGACAATCAAAGGAGCATGAGACCATAGCACTTACAATCTCTCCCTTTGTCAAATTCGTGACAAAACATACTTCAATAAGAGAAGCACAACATGCATATTAACGAATCATGCACCACTTGTCATTAAGTAGCACAAACTCATTAATTAACGAATCATGGACCACTTGTCATTAAGTAGTACAAACTCATTATTTATATATTATACTCCCCCTGAGTAGTAACATACATCTAAAATATAACTACTCATATCCATAAGCAATCAAACCTTCTCCCCCTTTTTGTCACAATATGATAAAGGAAGCAACAAAGTTAAAGATAATTATTGGAGGAATAGATGAAGTAACTCGACAATATATAAGAAAGTAAACGTTCACAATCCAGTTATTGACTAACAAAAAAGTCATCAAACCAAATAAAGTGCACAATCCAACATAAGTAAGAAAGATATTACATATCAAGAATGAAAACACTTAATCAGATCCGGAAGAAGCAGGAATGGTAAGATCAAGATTATGCATTCCCTTGTTCAAGCACCTAAGATATTTGCGCATATATTTAAACTGAAGATCATGAGCAATATTCATATTCTCTACCTTTTCTTCTAAAGCATGAAGATGAGCATCAAAATTAGAAGGCTCAAAATCAGGATCATTTCTAGAATCAGATTCAAGTTCATCGAAAATATCATCCATATCCACATCGTCAGGAGGAAGATCACCAACTTCTTCATCCCTAGCCTCAGATCTACCAACATCCACTTGGCCACGAGCCAATTCGAATTTCATTTTGTTAATATTCGAATTGTTAAAAATAAGATGATGGATGAGATCTTCTCCAACAGGCATAGCCACGAGCATGTGAGTAGCTAAAATAGTCAAGAGATAGGCAAAAGGAATATCACTATGACCTGGATGGAGACAAGAATGAATAATGGAATGACAGATCAAGGACGAAAGGCAAATTTTAGAACCAGAAATGACAGATTGCAATACACGAACCATAACGGCAGTTAATTCAGTCTTATTACTAGAACGAGGATACAAGTTAGAAGTAAAAATACTGTGAAGTACCCTGTATTTGGGTAACAAGTACTTTGCAGGGAGTGCATTCCCTTTATGAGTCCATTGCACATTCATATTACACAAATCTCTGGTTAGCATACACTTTTCATATTCGAAGGGTTTTTCAGATAAATTTTGAATAGGAATACCCTCCTCATTAACAGGCATATCCATTAACCTTGTAATCAGATGGTGGTCAACTTCAAATAGACCTTCTCTAGTATCAATTTTAAAAGTTAAATTCTCAAAAGAGAACTCTGAGATACATGCAAACATGGCCTGTGCAATAGATTGGTATGCAGGCCCACCCCAATGTAAAATGTTATCTCATCCTACAGCTTGGAGTATAGGTATAATACCAAAAGGAGCAATATGATCAATACAGACAGACCGTTCAACAATGACATTGTGCATACGCAAATCCCGTACATCGGAGGGATCAATCTCAGGTGAACAAAGAAAGCGTCTAGCGAGAGGAGCCGATCTAGAAGAAGATGGACCACGGGAAGCTTTCTTTTTCCCTCTAGCATCCATTATCAATATAAAAATCAAAGGATCTAGTAGATACAAAAGATGTGAAAAATGGTTTTTGCTATATCAGATTTTTCAAGAAAAAGCCCCAAAATTGCAATGAAACTTAAAATAGATTACTCCAAGAGTAAAAATGAAGTAATAGGAACTAGAATCTACAAGAGAAACACAAAAGATGCCCTAACCTTGAAGATCTAGGAAGGTGGGTACGATTAGTCGTGCCTCGGCTCGTTGGAGAGTGAAATGGAAATAAAGAAGATGAAAATTTTCTCCAATTTTAAAAGATTCTAATGCGCTACATGACTGGTTGAGGACCGTTCTCGACCGGTCGTACCACGACTGGTCGAGCACGTCCTCGACTAGTCGTGAAAACACAAAAATATGCATTTTCCATAGAAATTTGAAATTTAAATAAATAAATTATTAAATATATATACACTATGATACAAATATGCATGAATAATCAATTTAGAATGCATATTCCGAGATCAAATTTTAATTTATTAAACCTGCTTTTGTCGAGCGATTTAGTGAAAATGTCGGCAAGTTGAGTCTCGGTCGGTATATATTCCAATGATATTATTTTATTTTCCACTAATTCACAAATATAGTGATACCTAATGTCAATGTACTTGGTACGTAAATCATGGATTGAGTTTTTTGATATATTTATAGCACTGAAATTATCACAAAATAATATCATTGATTCCTATGCAATTCCATAATCGCTTAACATACATTTCATCCAAACAAGCTGAGTACGTGCATTTCCTGCTGCAATGTATTCAGCCTCAGCAGTTGAGAGTGATATAGAACTTTGCTTCTTGCTAAACCAAGAAACTAAACAGTTTCCAATATAGAAACAACCACCACTGGTTGATTTTCTGTCATCAATATTTCCAGCCCAATCAGCATCTGAGTACCCAGCCAATTGAACACTAGTATCAAATGGATACCAGAGACCCATTTTAACAGAACTTGTAACATATCGCATAATCCGCTTAACAGCAAATAAATGTGACTCTATAGGATCAAACTGATATCTAGCGCAAATCCCAACTCTTAAAGCAGTATCGGGTCTAGTAGCAGTTAAGTAAAGTAGACTATCAATCATACTACGATATAATTTAGGATCTATATTTTTGCCTGTAGAGTCTTTTGAGAGTCTTAAAGTTGTACTCATAGGAGTATCAAAATTCTTAGCATTCTCAAATCTAAACTTTTTGATTAAGTTCAGCATATTTTGTTTGAGAAATGAAAATGCCATCTGGTTGTTGTTTTACTTGCTATCCAAGAAAATAATTTAATTGCCCAACCATGCTCATTTCGAACTTAAATTTCATCAATTCTTCAAACTCAATAGTCATGTTAGTACAAGTTGATCCATAAATAATATCATCAACATAGATTTGAACCATTAAGATATCATCGATATGTTTCTTAACAAAAAGCGTCTTATTAACACTACCCATTTGAAAATTATGACTTAGTAAAAACTTAGTCAATTTTTCGTACCATGCTCTAGGAACTTGTTTTAAACCATATAGAGCTTTTTTAAGATGATATACATAATCAGTAAACTTAGGGTCTTCAAACCCTGTAGGTTGTTCAACATATACTTCTTCATGTAGATCACCATTTAAAAAAGCACTCTTTACATCCATTTAATAAATTTTAAATTCTCTAAAGCATGCAATGGATATAAAAAGTCTGATTAATTCAAGGCGAGCAACTGGAGCAAAGGTTTCATCATAATCAATGCCTTCTATTTGAGTGTACCCTTGTACAACCAGTCTTGCCTTGTTTCGAATTATATTCCCAAGTTCATCAGACTTATTTTTGAAAATCTACTTAGTTCATATAATGTGTTTATCTTAAGGTCTAGGATCAAGATACCAGACATCATTTCGAACAAACTGATTAAGTTCTTCCTGCATAGCTACTATCCAGTTTTCATCAGAAAGAGCTTCTTTTACGTTTACCGGTTCAATTTGAGATGTAAACACACGTAATTACATATGTCTTCTAGTTGTCTACGAGTGCACACACCAGTGAGAGGGTTACTAAGAATTTAAGTGGTTGGATGATCTTTAACAGTCCTTAATTCAGAATTGTTTTGACTTGATGAAGTATCAGTTTTGTCAATTAAAAGAACTTCATCATTATCTGAACTTAGGGCAGGTGTATTCAAATGATCATCTATGACCACATTAATTGATTCTTGAATAACGCCGGTCCTTTTGTTCAGTACACGATATGCGCGACTATTTAAAGAGTATCCTAAAAATATTCCTTCGTCACTTTTTATGTCAAACTTCCCCAGATTTTCACGGTCACACAAAATATAGCACTTACTACCAAAAGCTCGAAAGTATTTGATAGTAGGCTTTTTATCAAACCACATTTCATAAGTGGTTTTATTATTAGATTTACATATATAAACCCGATTAATAACATAATAGGTTGTATTCACTGCTTCAGCCGAAAGATTTTTTGGGAGCTTCATACTATTCAACATTACAGTTCCCATTTCTTGAAGCACTCTATATTTCCTTTCTACAATTCCATTCTGTTGAGGAGTTTTGGGTGCAGAGAATTCATACAATATTCCCTGATCGTTACAGAATTTCTCAAAACTGTTATTTTCGAACTCAGATCCATGATCACTACGGATCTTACAAACTTGAGAACTTTTTTCAGTTTGGATCCGTTTGAGAATCATTTTAACTTCATCATGGGTTTTTTATTTATCCCTTAAGAAGGCTACCCAAGTGAATCTAGAAAAATCATCCACGATTACCAAGATGTATTTTTTGCCACCTCGACTCTCCGTTCTGGTAGGTCCTATATGATCCATATGGAGAAGCTCGAGTGGTCTTGATGTGGCATTGAAGTTCACCTTTTTGTGAGAGCTCCTTGTTTGCTTGCCATACTGGCATTCACCACATATCTTGTCTATATTTTGTAATTTAGGTAGACCTCTTATTAGTTCTCCTTTGCTCGATCTGTATAAATTACGATAGTGTACATGTCCAAGGCGTTTATGCCATAATTCAATTTCATCGATATGGACTATGTGGCACGATTAATTAGATGAGCTACCATCGTTTACAATATAGCAGTTTTCAGAAGTCCTGCGACCAGTTAATATTACAGAACCCTTTTTATTCAAGATTTCACAACCTTTATTAGAAAATTTCACGCTGTGATTGTTATCACATATTTGAGATATGCTTAATAAGTTGTGTTTTTGCCCCTCAACATATAAAACATTCTTAAATAAGGGAAGGTTATAGAGTCGAATCGTACCTTGGCCAATAATCTTGCAGTTGTTACCATCACCAAATGTGACTGACCCATCAATCATATCTTTAAGATTGGTGAATAAAGCTTTATCGCCTGTCATATGCCTTAAGCATCCACTATCTAAGTACCACTTCAAATGGCTTGTAGCATTGAAAGCAGTGTGGGCAACCAAGCAAGTAACTTTAGGAACCCATTTCATTACTGTTTTGGGTTTAGGAGTATAGTTGGTCTTCTTGTATTTGTAATTTTTGTACGAGTGACCTACTGAGTTAGTTTTAAGAGCTCCTTAAGCAAATCAACTATTTTTTCAGCTAAAAGGCTTTGGTTTTGATTTTTGTAATGGTTACCTCTGGTTTTGAAAGATTGAAAAGTTTTAGAAAACTTTTGACTTGAACTTTTCTCTTTTGAGTTAGAGGATTCTCCTTTTACAAACTTGGGAGGAGTATTCTTCTGTTTAGGAGGAATATTTTTGTCGTAGCCCAAACCGGATCGGTCATCACATTTTCTAGATCCAGATAAAAGTTTCTCAAACTTCGGATCTCCTTGGGCATACCTCCATGTATCCCTTGAACTTAAAAGGAAAGAGACTTCAAGTTTAAGTTTATCATTTTCAGATTTCAGATTTTCAATAAGGGTGGTTTTGAAATCTAGATCCCATTTGCATTTTTCAAAATAATCTGAAAGATGAGATTTTTCTAAAATAAGAGACTCAAATCTTTCTCTAAGCCCTGAAAACCTTTCTTTTTGAAGTTTTAGTTTTACGACAATTTTACAACTTTCCTTGTATAGGGCATTTTAAGCATCTTGAAGATCTTCTTCATTATCATGATCACTATTCAGATTTTCTTCACTGGTTGAATCATCACGATCTGAAAAAGTGAACTTGGCTAGAGTCATAAGGGCCTTAACTTCATTGCGTGACTCGTTTTCAGAATCTTCTGATTCAGAAGAGGCTGCAGTGCCAAAAGATTCATCCCAAGTAGCCAACATTCCTTTCTTTTTAGATTTGTGCTTTTTAGGACACTTGTTTGCTAGATGCCCATATTCTTCGCAGTTGTAACATTGACTATTTTTCAAAGATTTTCAATATTTAGATTTTAGTTTAGAACGTTTCTTATCAATTGATTTTTGAAAATCAACCCTCTTTTTACTTTTGAAGATCTTGTAAAACTTTTTAGTAAGAAGGGCCATATCATCTTCAGAATTTTCTAAATTAGAATCTTGAGAAATATATTTTGAAGATTTAAGCGTAATAGATTTATCTTTAGGAGCTTTAAAATTTAATTCATAGGTTTGTAAAGACCCAACCAACTCTTCTACCTTCATATTGTCAGTATCACAAAGTTCCTGGATCGCGGTTACCTTATAATTGAACCGTTTAGGTAGTGAGCGTAGTATCTTTGCACACACTTTACTTTCTGGAATTTTATCGCCAAGACCCCACATAGAGTTTACAATGTCATTTAATCTAGTGTAGAAGTTCATAAACATTTCATTTTCCTCCATATGAATTTCTTCAAATTTGGTTGTGAGGAGTTGGACTTTAGATTTTTTGACAATTGAAGTACCCTCGTGTGTCATTTTTAATATATCCCAAGATTGCTTTGCAGTATCACAGGATATAATTCTTTTGAACTCATCCAGTGATAGTGCGTAAGTGATTGCATTTAGTGCTTTTGCATTGGCACTACTCTCACTTTTCTGAAGAGTGGTCCATGAGAAAAATGGTGTAACTCTCATAGATTTTGAACCATCAATACCAGTCACTTCAGTGGTAGGTGGGTTCCATTCAGTCACTGTGGCAAGCCACACGTTCTCATCCATTGATTTGAGGAAAATCCTCATCCTGGCCTTCCAATAGGCATAGTTGGAGACATCAAAGGGTGGAGGCCTAGTGACTAAAAGGCTATCAAAATTTGACATCTTATATATAGCTTAGATCGTTAGCTCAGGAAATGAATCCAAGAATAAAGAATTAAAAAATGAACTATTAGGCTCTGATACCACTTGAAAAGGCTAAGTTATATGTCTTAGGGGGGGGGGGGGGTTGAATAGGACTGTGCCAAATTAAAATTTAATAATGGAATTGAAATATGATAGCCTTATAAAAATAAAGAACAATACTTTAAATAAATCAAAGAACTGAAATGTAAAGCAATCTTAAATAAAGAGCTTGATACTAACGTTGTTCTAAGGACAACCTTTGCACCATAAAAACCAAGGGTTTATGGCAGGACAACCTTACTTGAACAAATTGAATATCAAAACTCAAATAGAAAGGAAATAAAAGAAATAGTAAGAAATAAATTCTAGACTATTACAACATTTCCCACTTTGCTTGAAATGTAAATATTACAATATTCACATCCACATATACATTCCACAAAACTGAATGATTAAAGATATGGAAATTAAAAGAGCATTCAAATCACAAAACACATCGATATATAGTGGTTCGCCTGTGTGTTCACCAACTGTTAAACAACATCCACACGGCTTGCTACTCTACTCATAATATCCTCACACAGGGGATATTAGCATTCACTATTAAAATAGGTTTCACAGGTTCACCTAAAACCTTCACAATTGTGTCTTTTTAACTTGGGCTTACACAATCCAAAAACCCACACTTTTTGAGTTTTCTGGCTCTCCTCAGATAACCAACACAATGAGATTTTTCTGGCAAATCTCAAATAAAACCAAAATAATGAATTTACAATAAATGTAAAATACCTGGATTTCTTCTTTTGTAGCAGCCTGGTAGAACCAATCAGAGTAGAAGTTCAAATCAACGTTCAATGTCCAATACTCACTTAAGAAATGGTTATAGTTTCTAATTGATTTTAAATTAAACCAAATTGGGCGTAGCTCTATTTGATTTTGATTCCAATGAAGAAGGAATACAACAATTTCCCTTTTCAAAATCATAGTGGAATATAGGAATAAAATTAAATAAGAAAAGCTAACAAAAGAATATTAAATATGCACAGCGTAGCTTAAAAATGAACATAACTTATCTCAGAGTGAAGGCTTGAATTCCTCAAATTAATTGATGTAAAACTCTGAAATTTATGTTCAATTTATAGAAGCAAAGATCCCGTCTACGACTGGTCTTAGGAACCCTTCAACTGGTTGTAGCTCCAACGGTATTTTGAAATCTTAAGCGCGATCTGAAAAATCAGTTCTACGACTGGTTTTAGGATTCTACGACTGGTCGAAGCTGACCCAGGACTGGTTGTAGAAAATCAGATTTGGTTGCTGGAGTTTGAGTCATAGTTCTAGGACTGGTCGAAGGACGAGTCGTGACATCCCTACAACCGGTCGAACAATCTCCAGGACTGGTCAAAGAATAACCAAAAAATTCTGAAAATCTTCAACAACTTAGGACTGGTCGTGGAATTTCTTGGACTAGTCGAACAAGGTCCAGGACTGGTCTTAGAACAGACCAACTTCATGTAAAAAGATTTATCTTGAATTATGTATACAAAATGACCTACCCTAAGGTCAAACTAAGGTCTATCATACCTAGAACATGAAGTATGAACATTGAACTTCATTCTTTCAGATAATGGTTTTACCTTTGAAGCTTGAGACCTCTACTTGATGTAGCTTGAGATTGAGATCTTCTACAGCTTGAATATAAACTTAAACTAGAGTTGTACTTGAGTCTTGAACAAACACTCTTCTTATCGATGTAGCTCTGACCATTGATGCATACGGAAGAGGACAAAGTACATAACCTTGCATTTCTTGAGGTCGAGCATCATACATGTCTTAAACCATTATGATGTCGTCTTGAATCACACACACACACACACACACACATATATATATATTAACATACAAACACTAGACACATAGATAGAAGTTTTGGCAAACAAGAGGTTTTGGCACCACAAAATTTGACAATCAAAGGAGCATGAGACCATAGCACTTACAATATGTGTGTGCGTATGTTTATATACAATTCGTGTTGTAGGCCACTCTATAGGTTTTTAGGACTATCATCTCCTAGTTTTATGTTATTAAATGTTCAATTACTAGCATTGTTATTATCTTTATTATTTTTCTAAGTTATTTATCGTGGTCTGCATCTTGACCAACGCCTTTCATTTACTGTAGGGTTTGATAAGAAAGATCAGATCATTTTTAAATTTGTAAGTGGGCCACACATGGGTTATTTTCACGATCTATGAAGATCTGACAGATGCTATGTGTGTTCCCACATACGTTCATGCTAAGTTGGTTCTAACAGTAACACCCAAGCATTACAAAATACGGGGTATTACATTGAACCTACCCTCCACGATGTGCTTGTGGAGGTCATCGCCCTGATGTCGCTAAGGCGTATAGAAATTATGTCATACAATGCGAAGTACATGAATCACGCTACCAGTCATGCAGCAATATTCTGCGTACCGCCCGCTCATGAAGGGCAACTCTGCCTATTAGGGTGCCCATAAATAACCTACCGAAGGCATATGCTATGATCAGTCACTCCTCATACCAAGCATACATATGATGCATATGATTATGAATCATGGATCTATATTAAATATGCTATATGGTAATGGGCTCTGTTCATAAAGAAGATGGGCCTAGACGGCCTACACACTACAAGTATGGGTTTAAAAATGGGCCCTAGGGAGAGTTATAATGCGGACATTTAACCAACATTATTCTTAAAATGTGGATGTCAAACCATCATTGCTCCCAAGGCATGGCCCGCCATAAAATTCATTAATAAACCATGGTGGAATCACACATTGTAATGGGCCTTATGTATATCCCATTGGGCCTCAAATGTATCAGATGGGCAGTATCACATGGGCCTTATATATATATATATATATATATATATATATATATATATATATAACTAGGTGGGCCTTGACAACGGGCCTAGTCAAATGGGCTGAATCAAATGGCCAAGACAAATGGGCTGAGATGAATGGGCTAAGTCCAATACATCATTCATCCATGATCATTATACAGCATACCAAAAATGAATCATATCCAAAGAATCATCTGGACCATACCACAAACAACATTGGTGATGGTGATCAACATATCATTTGGACCGCATCACAATTAGTACTAGAGATAGTGATTTTCATTGTTAGAAATTTCATAGGGGCCACCATATCATTTATTTCCTATCTAGACTATTCATAAGGTCATAAAGACCTAAACAGTGAGGAAAACAATTATAATATTGGTTCAAAACTTCTATAACCTAAAAGGGGTTTTAATAGTGTGCATTCAATTCCACTGTTTTGGCGGTGTGGTCCACTTGATAATAGATCTATCTTAATCCTTGTCTCAAGCCTTAAAATTATCTTTTAAAATGGTTAGACGGTTTGGATGCAACACATGCATCATGGTGGATCCCATAGGGATGTACAACACAGTTCATGGTGGGGACCACACTGATGGAAGGTGTGGAACGCATACATCAGTGGGTCCCATGTGGGGCCCACCATAATGTTTATTTTCTAGCCAATCTGTTGATAAGGTCACGTGGACCAGATGAAGAGGAAAAACAAATTTTATAATGATCCAAAACTTCTGATACCCAAAAAGGGTTTCAATGGCAGACGTTCAATCACCTCTGTTCCCTATGGCGTGGGCCACCAGAGCTATGTATAGGCTGATTCTGGGGGGTGGCCCACTGCCCTAAGGAGCCCACCCAAATACACGGTGTAGATGTTATACACACATCACAGTGGGGCCCACAACTACCTCCAGGGTCAGGCAGCAGGACACTTCTGACGTCCTCTAACTGGCAGCGGCGGCAAATTCTGATAGGTGGGGCCCACATCAGGCAGATCCACTCTTTCCATTGTGTTTCATGGTTTAAAACAGACCGATCAAGCCCAATATGCAGTATGTTTTGGTGGATAGAAACATCAAGGTGTATTTCAATGGTATAAATACTGTTTTCTATACTATGGCCCGTCAGATAGTCGGCTTGATCTCATTTTTTGGCTCAACGCCTAAAATGAGATGTGGAATGGAATAGATGGCGTGGATTAAACTTATACATCAAGGTGGGGCCTGTATGAGAAGCCCACCCCAAAGGCTCAAAAAAAATAATTTTGTTAGCTTGTTTATACACACCCATGTCAGTATACGCAGTCCATGTTAGCCACACCCGTCCAGCATCCAGAGACGCTGGACAACATGGATATAACACAAGCATCATGGTGGGCTCTACACACTGCCATGGTGGGGTCCACATGCTGTGCTCAGTACGTCGCCAAGGTGGGCCCCACGTCCTCTTCATGGACAATGTGGATCTAGAACATGCACATCAGCGTGGGATCCACAGCACCAGCACCATCCAAATTGTCTGGACGGTGTGTATAACGCGTATTTCATGGTGGAGATCCACCGTCCCAACCAGGAACGGTGTTGGATCTAGCGGGCTACGCCCATCACAAGAGAGAGAGAGAGAGAGAGAGAGAGAGAGAGAGAGATTGGTGAGAAGGAGAGGGACCCCGCCACTACGGGCCCTCCCTGTACAATGCATACATCATGATGGGTCCCACAACAAGTGGTCCCTAAATAAAAAAAAGAAAATCTAACAGTTGGTCACCCACCTATCGGCCTTCTTCTTGCTCCCTTGGACTCCTATACTCCTTACCTTCACTTATGATGATGGTTGATGGAGTTTTGATGGTGGGGATAAGAGATGAGAGGGTAGAGAAAGTTGGCCACACTTGGCTTTGGGAGAGAGGAGGCTTGGACGTACGGTGCTTTCATGGGATTTAGGAGGTTGCTTAGAAAAATGAGAGAGAAAGTGTGGTGATGGATTGATATGGGATGGGTGGAATTGGTGTTGTAAGGAGAGTATGGGTTGGGTTAAAATTTTGGTAAAAGAGGAATGGGTGAAGAGAAAGAGTTGACTTATAGAAAAAGGAGGAATGGATGTATGTACTTTAGGTGTAGCTTGTAGTTGACATTGATTGATTGATTAATTGATGGGATATGTTGTAGAGATTCTCTCAAAATTCGCAACAAGCGGCGTTTCTTCTAAATGAACGTGGGCCCACATCTTCTAGCCTGGGTATCGGTTCGGTGCGCGAGTCATGGCGTTAGAACCGCGGTGATGGCGCGATCGCTAAGGTGCAAATTTCGGGTCGAGCTGACTTCAGTATGCAGGACTTGGTTTAGGTTCGCACCCAAACATCAGATACAGGTCAAGGGTTGCTGAAATTCGACCGGGAGGACTGCGGAAGCATACAGAACAGTACGGTCTAGGATACGGGTCTTACAGTGTTTCTCTCCACACCATCCATCCCTATGGAACCTACCATGATGCATGTATTGCATCCAAGCCATCCAACTATTTTGAAAGCTCATTTTATGGCATGAGCTAAAGAATGAGTCAGACCCATAGTTCAAGTGGACCCCACCATTTAAAGTAGTGGACAATGATGTCCACCGTTCAAAATTTCTAAGGGCCATAGTAGTTTCCTATTAAGCTGATATTTGCTTCCACTTCATCTATCACTATGTTAATTTATGAATAGGAAGGATGGAAAATATATGTTATGGTGGGCCTTAGGAATTTTAATGGCAGAAATCAATATCACCACCTATCTTTGGTGTGGCCCATTTGATATACATATGGCCCATGTGATGTGGGCCACTTGCCATATAAAGGCCCACTTGATGAATATAAGGCCCATGTGATGCCACCCATTTGATGTATCTAAGGCCCATGGGTCGAGGCTCAATGGGATGTACGTAAGGTTCATTGCAATGTGTGATTCCGCCATGGTTTGTGTAATGATATTTATCGCAGGCCATGCCTTAGGATCAATGTTGGTTTGACGTCAACATTGTAAGAATAATGTTGGTTAAATGTCCGCATTATAACTCTCCCTAGGGCCCATTGATAGGCTCGTACTTGTTGTGTGTAGGCCATCTAGGCCCATCTTCATTGTAAGGACAGTTCATCACTTTATAACATGCTTAGTATTGCTCCATGATTCATGCCCATACGCATCATATGTATGCTTGATATGAGGAACGTTCGATCATAGCATAAGTCGTTGGGCTGAGACATTTATGGAACTCCTTATAAGACGGAGTACTCCCACATGAGCACCCGGTATGCACAGGATTGCTGCATGATTTGACCGTGTGACTCATGCATCCCGCATATGTGTGACTTGATCATTGTACACCCTAGCGACATCAGGGCTGTGGCTCCACAAGTACATCGTGGATGGCCGTATCGGATACCGAAAATACTTTATTTTAGCATTGTAGGCACTTAGGATGTCCTTGGGTAAAAATCCCAAAACCTTTTTGGTAGTAGGAGCTACTCTAACATCTAGACCCAGTGGATACACAAGCGCCCGAGTGCCGAATACCAGTAGGCTGTTCTCCCATTATGTCGTGGTCGATTGGAAGGGGGTGTGGCCTTATCCGACCGAGTAAGGGGGCTATAAGCTAGGCTGAGTTTAACCAGCTTGTAAATGAGTCCAGTATCAACAAGCCGGGTAGGTATTGGCATACTGCTGGCTAGACGGATAGTGAGGTCTCTTCCACTCGCTGGGCTGTGTGGCTAGGGAGGCGACAATCAGTGTAGAGTGTAATAGACCCTGGTGATATCACAGAGAAGAATTGTACTGATATGTGTACTTAATGAGTACTGATATGCTTGCTTTGCATCTCGCATATGACATTTGGCTACATAGGCCTCGCATCGCATGGCCTTGGTATGGCCGATAGCATTCATGCCTTACATCACATTACTTTGGTACAGCTGATAGCATTCATGGACTTACCACATATTTCTGCATTACTCTGATATTATACACTTGGCGCTTGCCTCGCACACACACTTACACCACCCTCTAAGCTTTTGTAAGCTTATGTACGATTGTTGCATGCAGGTGGCCTTAGATCGCAGCAGCGCTGCGACATGACACCTATCAGATCATTTTGGAGTTTTTGATCATCCTGTATTTCCCTTTCTGTATTGTACTTAAAGTTTTTGATATAGTAGATATGTGATGATGTTATTTTTTTGACTTGGTTATGCTCCATTATATAAAAAAAATCATACTGAAAATCCTCCTTGTAGGATCCCAGGATTTGAATCGGGCATGTGAGTGCGGGATCCGAGAATGGGGCACTAAGGAGGCTGTCGGCGCCAGATTCCGCGATCGAAAATTTTGTGAGCCCATTTTCCGAGTTTGGGGCGTGACACTCATGGTGATAGAAGCACCTCTAAGGTAGTAGGGTGTGGAACCATAGAATGAATGTATATGCTCAAAAATGAGAATGCTTTTTACATAAAAGGACTGACTCACAATCTTTTAAGCATCTCTCAAATATGTGACAATAAACATGTGGTTACCTTTGACAAACTAAAGTGTAAGATCCTGGACCTATCAAGAAAATTGATTATGGAGGGTCTTCGTACCAATGACCACTGTTATGTCATCAACAGCAATGAAAAGGTTAATCCATATGCTTAGTAACAATTAAGCAAGGAAAACATGTCCACGTCATGGCATCTAGATCTGGATGAATGTTGAAATGATGCAATTTTAATGATTTCCATGATATATCTGAGGTCTCTACTCAATTTTTTTTTTAATTTTATAAACATTACTAATGTTTATAATTTTGGATTGTACAACTTTTCGTAAAGATTTTGATTACATACTGAAGCTGATATGAAAATATTTGAAGAAATACATATATGGAAGATTATCGAAAACTGGAGATAACATGTCCTATCCTTCTTCTCGATAAGTGAATCGTTGAATCGAACGAGTCATCGATATTATCGAAATCGCATCGATCCCATCGATGACCTCTCAAGAATCTGAAACGTCGGGTCGATTGGTCTACCCTCGAACTCAGTATCGATAAACATCGATTAGGGTATATCGATATCATCGAAACCAAGTTCGAAGATATCAAAGGTTACTGCACAATAAAAGGCGAACGAGCGGGAAATTTTCATTTCTTTATTTGAAACTAATTTTTCTCCCTGTTGTTTGTCTTCCTCAGCCGTTTTTCATGGTTTTTCCTCTATAAGCCTTCTGAGATCACCCAAATCTGGTAATTCCTTATCTATTCTCTTGATTCCTCATGATTGCATCTTGTCACTTTGGGTATTTCTAAATTAGGGTGAGGAATACTGTCTAGGAAACTATCAATTCGTGTTCAATCTTCTGTCAGATTCCATTCTCCGTCACCCCATTCTGAAGTGTAAATGTTCCATGGGAAAGGATAAAGGAAAAACTCCTATTTCTGGGGAATCCTCGAGATCCTCCAGACATAAAATCCTTGCATCGAAAGAAAGGGCAAAGGCTCCTGATCACAGGACCCCAACACGCCAGCGAAGTACCAGACAAACATCGCGTGGTGGGTCTCAATGTGCCACACCTGTTTCTCCTCCTGCTGAGGTAGACCCTATTCTGGCAAAATATACTGGAAGAAAGTTGGTACATGAACGAAAAATTGACAGGGATTGCCTAAAACCCTACAACTTGGAACCTTTGTTGCCTGCAATAGATTGGCTGCCTATGCTTGATTTTTGTGGTCCATGTCATTATGAAAGAACCTATAGCTTCTTTGCTTCCAACCATTCTCCTATCGTAGAACCTCCTTCCATCACTGTCTCTGTTAGGGTTACCAATGTAGAAATCACCCCAAAATCTATTGCAAGTATTTTTAGTCTCACTCTGTCTCCAGTTGGTCTCTCTAATCTAGATCTTGAAAATCCAGTGACTCGATTTAAGATCACGTCATTTCTTTGCCATGGTTGGGATATTCCTTGGTACCAGAGTAATGCATTAAAGACAATTTATGGAACCCAAGTATCGAGTTTTGCATGGCATATTCGCCACAAACGTGTACCCTAGAGGTACAAGCCGATCTGACCTTACAGGATTTATGGTCATGATTGTGTACTGTGTGACAACTGGGATCAAGATGTGTGAGACCCGTATCCTACACCGTACCATTCCGTAGGCTTCCGCAGTCATCTCGGTCGAATTCTGGCAACCAGCGACCTATAATCGACATTTGCACGTGACCTTGAGTTGCATCCTTTCTATCTGAGTCGGCTCGGCCTAAGACTTATATCATTGCGACCGCGCCGTCGCCGCAGTTCTGATGCCGCATCTTATGCGCCAAGACGATACTCGAGCTAGGAGATGTAGGCTCACGTTCAGTTCGAGGAAAACGTCGTGTGTTGCAAATCCGTAGAGAATCCATCACATCAATCACTTCACTTGTCAAAGTACACCCATCAAGTCAAGTACCCTATCCCATCCCCCAAGTACACTACACTACCCCCAAAGTCAACCTTTCCATCCCATCTTTTACACACCCCATCACTCCTCTCCCATCATCTCTCTCTCTCTCTCTCTCTCTCTTTCTCTCTCTTTCATTCTCTCTCTCATTTTTCCTCCCAAGCAACCCACATCCAAGCTCCCCATGAGAGAGCTAGGGTGGCCCACCTTCCTACCTCCCATCTCCATCATTCAAAGTTCATCTCAACCATCAGAATCGTTTCCTTGGAGCTCTAAAGACTATAGGCGGATGAAGGAAGAGAAGATCAAATGTGGGTGTTTCTCTCTCTCCCTTTTATTTTCCTTATGTGATGGTCCACCTTGATGGACAGTGTTGTGGACCCCACCTATGATGTATGCATCCACGCCGTTGTCCAATTAGCGGACGGCATTTTCTGTCCAAATCAGGGGCCTACCTTGCTACTGCATCTAACCAGGGCCTACCCTTGTTGCCCACATGAATGGACCCTGATGAAGGGAAATCACACATATCAATTTGATCCGTGCGCCCCTCCATGATTTCCGTGGGATGCCAACACCATCCAGTGACTGGACGTGGGGCCCACACAATACAGGTGTTTTGTCCAGGCCGCCCGTCCAAGGGCCTGGACGTGAATGTCTTATATATATATATATATATATATATATATATATATATATATAAGGGTGGGACCTACCTTTATGTATGAGGGATGGGCTGGTGCGTACTCTCACAACACCAAAATCGTCATTTAGGAACGGTTTAAAACCATTCCTAAATGAGGCGTCACATAAAAACAGGAACGGTTCAGAACCGTTTTGGGTACCGTTTCAATTTTTAGAAACGGAATTTTAGGAATGGTTTAAACCGTTCTGGTACCAACGGTCATATTTGAGAACAGTACTGTTTCTCATTTCAAAACGATTTTAAACAAAAAAAACCTGCTGTATAAAATAAAATATATTTAAGCCATATTCATTTAAGAATCAAAAGATAGTAAAAACAACCATGATGTAATTTGAAACATTATTTATCTGACTTTCACCTGACAATAAAAACTAAAACCTACAATGGAACTACAAAATAAAAAGACAATTCAATGAAAGTCCGTCAAGCAAATGAAGAGCTCCACAATGTGATGGCCTTTTATGTACCTATCTAACAAGCAAGTAAAAAATAAGAACAAAAACATGTAAATAGATTGAAAGAACAACAATCAATTATCAAAACAGTGTGAAAAAAATTGTGACAATTGAACATACATATGGGGGACTGGTGTTAGTTGAATCACCTGGTTTTTGGATATGCTCGATGCACTCCTGACCCAAGCAGAGCTCATTCTAGACCAAGCAAGGCAAACTTGTTCACTTGTTAGGTGTGAAAATGCATCTCCTGTGAAATCTATTGATCAGGGTCAAATATTGCATATCAGACCCCAGTAATTGCCTAAATTGACGTACATGATAAGGCTTAATGGAGTGTTTTACTCGTGTTTTTATTACAGGATGAAATCAGGAGTGTGTATTGAAAATTGATGTTAAAGGCATGGATTTCATGATCCAAAGTCTCCAGAGCACGGGATGGACTCCAGAGAACCAATAATGAAGATTTTACACGCCTGGGATTTGAGGAAAGCAAGCCAAAGGGGCCCGAAAAGAGTCCAGAATGCAAGAGCATATGGTTCCCACCATCCGATCAACTCGAAACTTCATACATGTGATGAGGGCCGAAAATTAACCGTACATATTAAATTTCAGCCATTGAGGATCTCGGGAAGTGGTCCAACGGACAGATCAGCCCTCAGAATCATGATTCTGGGCCCACCTGATATCTGGATATGCCCCAAATTTGGTCTCAACTGTTTAAATAAGATGATAAAAGAGATCGACGGAGTGGATGTCTCACATGCATCACAGTGGACACCACGTGTACATGAGGGAGTGCACAGGCGGTGCACTCCCGCACCGCATCAGACCGTCCAAGACGGTCAGCTAAGCGCTGACCCACGCCCGTCTCCTCAAAACAGCATCCGCCGTCCAGCGTCCGCAAACACGGCTTACGGTCCTCAGTTGTGGGCCCCACACATCGCCCAAATGGACAATTCAAACCGTCCATCCGCTTCCTGGGGCAGCCATTACCATTGCCTAGGTGGCAAAAATTTAAATGAAAGCATAGATCAGATCCCAGTCGTTCAAACGTCGGACGGACGGTGGCGCAGAAGTCAGGTGGACCTCATCAACAAAAGGCGGAAATCTGCATTCCCAACCGGAATTTCCTCCTTCATACAATGGACAGAGTGGATTTTCAGTTTAATCAAAGGAATGGGCCCCACCATTACCACGGAAGTCGGTTTCGCGTCAGCGAAACGGACGCCGCTGGTCCGTTTTGCGGAAGTGAGTGGGCCCCGTACGTCGTCCTTCTGGCCGATCCAAGCCGTTCATCGTGTAGAGGGCTTCGAGCACTACAAAACAATGCTGATATTCCACTCCCATGCGTACACACGTGTGCGGTACAGAGGCCACAAACAGGCGGTCTTGTGACGTTCAAAATTATTTTTGTTGAGATTTCTTCTCTGGGCCGCGTTAATGGACATTCAAAACCACCCATTCCTGACTGAAATTTCGTCCTGAATCCAATGGACGGGGTGGATTTTCCAGAAAATACCTCTGTGGGGCCCACCGATCACGGCTGCGAAAATTTGCACTTCATGTCCTTCTACGACTCTGCCACTGACTCCAGCCATCCAGCAGCTATAAAAGGGGAGTTTTGGACGTGGGAAAGGCATTCAGAAATAGGGAATTCCAAATCTAGAGCAAGGAAGAGAAGAGAGAGGAGAAAGGGAAGAAAGAAGAGAGAAGATCGATCGGTTTGACGTTTTATTTTTTTTATGAATTTTATTTAATCTTTTTTATGGATTTTATGGGTCACTAATCTCTCAGCTAGGGCTGAGATGGAGCCCCTAATTTGATTAGCTCTTATATTGGTTGATCTACTTTGAATATTAATTAATTTGTTTCTTTCTCTAAGTGGGCTTTATGGGTTTAAATTCTATACTTCTCCATCTATGAACTTAACCAAAGTATATATATGGATGTTGTTTGGATGCTTATTATAGGTGCTTGTGTCTGATCAAGAACAGGTTTCCTATAGAGGAAGAAACAGGGTGCTTTAATGAATGTACATTCCATGTACCCAACCAAGGACATGGGATATGTTATTCATGGCATTGCTTAAAGGAATTAGACATTCTGTATGCCCGATTAAGGACACAGATTGTGCTTTTTTTATACAATTGGTATCAATCTAGATCAAGGTGAATCAACAGACAAAACAAGGGTTAGGATACTTAGGGGTGGATTCGAAAGTCCTAGTGCTCTCTCTCTGATTGAATTTTCTTCCCTGTTCTTAATTGTTTTCTTTTCCTAGAATTGGGCTTAGTAGTTCATTCCATTATTTGATTGGATTAGTTAAGGAGAATCATAGATTTGAATTGTGACGACCAGTCCTCGTGGGAACGATCTCGTAATACGTACCATATCTACATCTGATTCGTATACTTGCGAGTTTAAAAATCATTTAAATCATGTTGGTTTAAATAAAACATCATCTATAACAACATAAGAACACCTATAGTAGTTCAACAAGGAAACTCCGGCAAGTGTTAGTGTTCCTATTGCTAGAGCCTGATGCAATTTGAGATGAGATGTGTAGTTATATAATGATTTCATTTCCTCAAATATGAAAGTGAATCATCATAATAATAGACAACCAAAGGATGTTTCCATCATCTTCATCCTTTAAAATTTTATAGTGCATTAACTAAGAAAAAGAATGCCATCATTCTTCCACATGCACATCAAAGACGCTTACATTTCCTGAAAATAGCAGTAAAGCAAGCAAAGAATTCTAGTTAATGTAATGGAACTAGCTTCACAACTATTGATTGCTCCAACCATTAACAAAAGGCATATACTGCACCTATGCATCATGTTTATCAAAATATCCCAAATATTTAGTATTGATCAATCACTATGAAATGCCAAGTTATTTACCCAAGGCGTACACGATCCATATACTGCACCTATGCATCATTTACATGGCCCAATTAGTATTTCCATACAAATTGAACCAAATCTAGCATCTCTTAAGTACCTTTCCAGCAGATGAAAATTCTGCACTCTACATACACAGATGCCAAACACTACTTATTCACCACCCACCCGTGCCAACATTGCCCTGAAATATCAAAGGATTTATATATATCTTGCTACATATGAAGATATTCAACCAAATACCTTTCCAGCGGATGAAAATTATGCACTCTACATACACAGATGCCAAACACTACTTATTCAACCACTCACCCATGGCAACATTGCCCTGAAATAATAGATTATCTTTGTTACGAGTCACTGGAGTGGAGTTTTACCCATCTCGTTTGTGCACATGATGCCTGTTCTGAAATTTTGGAAGAAAGTACCATGAAACTATCATTTTTGCCAGAGATAATCAGATGGTTAGGATCATTCAACACGAGCAATTTTTAAAAAGGAATGGCAAAAATTCCAGCTCTTTGGGCCCTTATTCCCTAGGCTTGTACTACAAAAATCCATCTCTTTAGGAAAATAACAGGAATATGTCAAAGATGTATACATATCCCAACAACACATAAAAGAATAGAAACGGGAACAATTTCTACAAACTAGAATTGGTACTTGGCTTGTTTGTGTATAATGTATTAAATCAATGACTCAACTCATACAAAATGTGAATACAAAACATGGACAACACTAATTTCTTTGTCTAATCTCTTGAAAAGTATACTAGAATCGTACAAGAGACCATTTCAATTAAAAAACACATATGCCATTTGCAAATGACAAACCAACCTGAGGTGGATTGGAACCAAATAAAAAAAAGACGAGTAACCAGAGATGAAAACACATACCCTATTACAATATCAGTAATTTGAACTTAAGGCAAACACATAATTGAGGAAACTGTAATTTTCCCATCTGATTGAGTATTGAGATATCATAGACTAACCTTAGTTCCAATAACAAATGGAACCAAACCTTCTGCTGTCAATCACAGGCTCCACCGGATGTGGCTCCCGTTTCTCGAAATGCTCGGGCATAAATCTCTCGCTTAAAACATTCCATGTGCTCAATAGTAATAATGGTATTGTCTAAGGCGCATCAATTTCTTTTCCTCTTAATTGTAACTAAAAGATTATTGAACTTGTGGTCTTATCTTCAAGCTTGATAATGCACTCTTCCCCTCGCCGATTACTTTTAATGCCCCTTCCCATGCCCATTTGTTGACATTCCATTCATCAGCCCTAGAACAAACATAATTATTTAGAAACTGTCTCCATTAAGTGCAATGCTTTTAAGTGCTCCTATGGCAACCCATGAAAGTAGGATCTCAATCCAACTTCCTAAAATGTACCATGTGTGACAGATCCAAGTGATTCCTCAAGAGGTGTTGGACCTACAATATCTTCTATCACCTGAAAATCGACCAATCCAGTCATTAAGTGTGGACCACTGATCAATTCTCCTAACCATCCTTTCTTTGTACACATGGCCCATCTGATGACCATACATACCTAAAATTTGGGCTTTGGCACATACATGGTAGGCCCACCTGAGGAATGCCCTAGGTCTCTCGCACACACATGGCACATTCTCAACAGTATCCTGACCCGATTTAGATCTTCCAGCTTAAAAATTATTTTTTTTAAAATCTGGCCATTTCACTCCTCTGGCAGGTGACAATGTACTAAACAAAATGGTTGGTTTAAATGATTTTTTTTCTAGTCATCCATTTTGTTTTACATATTGTGGCCCATCTATGGAGTGAAATAAACAGAGTTTTGGTTCATGAGATAGAATAAGTGTAGCCCACTAAAGAAAATGCCAAAATTAAAGATGTATTACCTGAATTTCCCTGTATGTTGCCAATATATAATTAAAGATGTATTCATTCCAAGCAAAATTTGCACCAAAACTCCAATGACCTGAAGCATACAAGTAAATCTATCAAAAGTGGCATAAAAATTGAGGGAAACATCATAAAATGTTTTAGCTGGGATGAAATTATGTTGATGATGATGATTCACTAGTTCTACTTCTTTGTTACCAAAGCATGAACAGAAATAAAGATAAAAAAGGTTTTGTTTTCAATTAGATCACTTTCTGTCATTGGATTTCAGGAAACCAATAAATTGCTCCAACCAGCTGACAAGACTCTGAAAACAATGGCAATAGAATTTGCAGTGTCAGGTGCGGTCAAAGTGATAAGCTTTTCTTTTCCATCTGCAGAGTTGCTAAATCTTTTATGTACAACATTTGATTGATCAATATATCCAAGTCAACTATATAGCAAAATTTATACATTTATAATCTACAGGAGTAATCAGTCAATGAGTTGAGCACTTTACCAGGCGTGTATGGACATTCCCTCAACTAGAAAATGCACATTCCCTTAGCTGGAAAATATGAAGAGAAACATTAGAAAATCAAACAATTGCAATCATGAAGAAAGTTGTTGATGGTTCTTCCAAAACATATACAGGAATTGCAAGGCCTAATGAAAGTAAGGAACGAGGTTCTTCTTCAAATTTTCAAAGTGTTTTTGGATATGATTAACTGTGGCATGCTCCAAATAATATGCGCTCATTTCCTTCCTGCAATGCAAATAATGAACATTATCATTCTAGTAAGAAGTGGAGCAGTATGCTTTAGGAATGGCATTTACCAACTGAAAAAAAAAATCATGTTAAAGCAAAAGATTTGCTGAAAAGGAACCCATTCTTAGGTAAGCATGCATTGTGGACTGACAGTCTAAACGTGTATTGTGATCGTTGATAGACTGTTAGAGGTTTCAATATACAATATATATGTATTTGTGTGCTTGTCTGTGGAAGGAAAAAAGAAAAAAGAAAAAAGGACACGTAAGCATACTAGTTGCATGAGAGGAGAGTTGATTTTAGAAATGAATAGTGAAACCATCGCTCTGTTATAAAATGAGCTAATAAAATGGATGAACGGAGTAGATAAAATATATAAATCATTCTGGGGCCCACAACACCAATCAGTGCTGAGATCTGGGTAGTGGAAGTCCGGTGTTGGGGTCACCATCTAAACCGTGTCAGCGCTATTGCCACTTGGGACCCAAATGGGACTACCTATGACCACGGTGTACTATTGCCCCGGTTGTAGACTCACAAGAGTTTCAACACCACCTCCTCTTTATTTGACACCAGTAAACTGCAGGACACTAGCAACAAGGACAAAGAAACAACTATTAAGAACTAACAGTGAGAAACCAATTTCACCTCCTGCCGCCATGGAAGATGAAAAACTTAAATTCTTTTATAATTTCAAAACCAACATTGTGTGAACTCAATCTAAAAGATCAGGCATACCAATACATATCTCATAATCAACCATTTACCATAGAAATAAAAACCATGCCTTCCAAGCATAACACCAACACCACGTAGGTGTGTCATGTCAATAATATAAATGTTGTGCCTCACAACCACAACACCAATACCCCTGATTACAATGGAGTGGAGTTTCAACACATAACATAGTAATATTCACTATCTTCCGTTGTCCACATTCAACGAAAACTAGGCCAAAGACTAAAGTTAGAGGATCTTCCAATCTGCGAGAACTTTGGAGCATCACCCACCAACAGAGGGGCCCATCAGATGGATAGCTGTGAATTGTGATCATCAAATGATGGGCCCAACATGTACAACATCCTGCTTCTGAGCAAACTACCACACTTGTTGAGGCTCTAGAGTCTGGACCAGTAACTCATCTAAAATGGGAGGTTTAACATGTGAAATCAAGCATGAATTTTCTAAATTTTCATGTGCTTCTTTTCCAAAATGGACTAAAGTAAAGCAGAAACTTTTACTCTCAAAAGTGGAATGCTCAACAAAACATAATCGAGTTGGTTAACCACTAAAGCCAATACATAAATCACATAATAACCAAAGCTTCCAAATTTAATGTCATCCAAATCATACAAGTGAGAAATCAACAAAAGGATCTCTCATTAATACTGCAATGCTTGAAAAACTAGTCTCTCGTTATTTTCCATAGGGCCTTCTTCTACTACTCCGGAGTCTTTGAGAAGTGTTACGGTTACTTCCATTACCTAAAATGCAGAATGAAGTTTATATATTTGTAGCTTCCATTACCTAAAAAAATGAATTTGAGTACATGAAAGTGAGTTCTTTTTAGCCCCATAGGCACCCACTCTAGATGCTTCTGAGTCATTCATCAAGTGGACCACATGTGTATACTGAATGTAGACGTTACATTCATTCCGTTCCTTTTTAAACCATCCACTATTTCATTGTATGAGTCCCTAAACCTATTGTTTTGAAAATGCAGAATGAAACTAAAACTAGATAAAACAGGTCAAAGCAAATGCACTCAATTTGAATAATGTGACAAAATGAGGCAAGTTTCATAGGTTGAATTTCCACCGAACAACATTGCACCACTGGTTAAGTTTCAAAGGCAAGAAACAGATGAGAGTTAGAGTCATGACTCACAGAGTCCTATAATTGGACACAGATTTTCTAGCTTTGCATAACTGATTCCCTGCAAGAAAGAAAAAGAAACCTAATTAAGATCACCAAGAAACCTAACCATTGAGAAAGCTATATGGAAGAAACCATATTTATAAGGGATGTCATCTTGCGATTGAACTTCATCCTTGCGAAACAGGATAACATATCAGGAACACTCCTTATCAACTTGCTAATCCAGAAGGGCAAGGCAAGGCCCAAAAGGACGTGGATGAATGACCTGTTCCACAAGAGGTAATTTATGAAAGTTACCATTTGTCTGTCACTGAAATTTCTCCAAAAAAAAAAAACAAAAACAAAAAAATGGTATATTTGTTGTTTTTTAAATCTGCTTGGAACAGGTTAAGGCTCAATAGCAAGAACACCTGAGTCAGCTAACCGAATTTCAACCCAAGTTGCCTAACCCAAACCAACCTGAATTCCTCTGTGTTTGACCCTAATCTAAATTTCAACCCAAGCTTGCGAGTTACTGATCAACTAGGTCTCCTAGGATATACTAGAGCTTCTGTGAACTGAAGACACGGTTACATTAATAAATCACAAGAAGAAGACAAAGTTTAAATTAAAAAAAAAAAAAAAAAAAAACACACTTCAAGACGCTGGTAGAATGATGGGTGATATGCAAGCACTTGGAAATTATTTAGAAATTGCATACGTGGAATACAAGTAATTCAAATCAAAATGTCCAATTATGGGTCCCGGTATAGATGCATCATGAAAATATTTATTTGATATCTGACTATTGGATTAGAAGTTAAAAACACCTAGGTCATATTTTAACAAACAAGTGACCACATATCAAGGGTTAGGATTGTTCAACAATCTGACATTTAGTCTTGGTGAAAACAATTTAGTCAGCATATCAAGAGTCATATGTTGTTGAGTATTTAAAAACTTCCCATTCAAACCACAACCAAAATCAAGATTCATTGAGCAAACAAGAAGCTTACAGTAAGATGAATGCAAGAGCATGTTTCAGATAGTTATAAGTAACTTCGAGCATGAAACAAGAATAGAAGGCTTAACTAGTGAAGATACATTGTTCAAACTCCAAATATCAAAACATAAAACAGAAACCAACTTCCACAATGCATTAGAACTTAGGAACACCTAAAAGAGAATGCATGATGAAAACAACAAAGACATCTGGAAAATTCAAAATTTGAAACTTCAATAACCCCAAATAGCTATGATGATGATGAAACTGGAGAGGTGAGCAAGTTCTCATCAGTTACACTGCTCTCAAGTTGGAAGTGTCCATTGTCAAGACCATTCATCAGGCAGGTCCCATCATGGATGAAATTAGGGAGCTCAACAAGTTCTTGTCTGATGACCTACTCTGACGTTGAACACGTGTCATGACCATTCATTGTCAAGACCATTCATGAGGTGGTTCCCACCAAGGATAGGATATTGTTTGCCAATCACACAATGTGCAACCTCACCTGCACAATTGGGGGAACTTGTCACATTCATTGCTAATAGTTGCTAATATCCTTTTCCATCATCCTTTTGTACGTCTCAACATCGAACTGTTAAGATTGTCTGAACAGTGAGATTTTGTCATAGTTGCAGATCCATGGAAGGATCCACCCATCCAAGTGGACAGCCAATTACATTGGCCATCTAGTGACATTTCCAATTTCTAGTGGGAAATCTAGACGATAGCAAAAGTTATAGATGATTGCTTTAATTTTTGTTGTCGACCAAGGAAATACTTAACCCAACTGAAAATTTTGTAGTAGAAAACACCAAAGATGTTGTAATGTATCCACTTCAAGAAAAACACGAGAAAAAAAGTCAGTAATAGAAGAGGTGGGAAGAATAAGTATTGTCGAATTGGAATACCTTCCTCTCCAATATATCCACATTGTCTTCTCCTATAAGGAGAGTGGAGGAAGCGCAAGTTGCAATGATGTCTTTTGATGTGATGACAAATTCCAATGAAGGATCCACAGGGTAAGATGTGAAATTACCTCGCGTTGAAGATCCTACAATTCCTCTGCTCTAGACCAAGGTGATGTTTCAAGATTTACAAGCAAAGCGGCAAGTTAATACTACAAACTACTGCCTAAGATAATTCAATGCTTGTCTTTGGAAACATCTTTCTCTGCATTTTGAGATTCCAATTCCTTGGGTTTCATCTTCTCTGTGACCTAAAAATAACAATCATAAGGCAATGATGAGTTCTTAAGAGATGTTTATGGTAAAATGATTAACTGATTAAAACTACAAGTTCATGCGCAACATTTGAGAGAGACACGCGCTAGCGTAGCATAGTAGCAATGCAAGGACAGAAAATTGAATCATTGCATGAAAACAATGGTTTCATGAGAATATTGATGTGTCCACAGTTCCCAGACATGGTTAAAAGACTTGGCGACTTGTTCTCGAACTATCTAACTTGAAAGTAACACGATCCAAAGTTGGAGACACTCAATATGGATGTTAAGGAGCCTATTTGATGCATGGGAATCCATAATAAAAAGAAGAAAAAGTGTAATCATTAATATTTCCCCTGGTTTGACTTGCATAGAAAATCATGGATTCCATGATATCACTGCACTTTCCCACTTGTACAATCCACAAGCACAAAATTTATGGTGACCATTGTGAGATAAAACAGAGATTTGACTGAATTCCCCTCCTACACATTTCATCGAATAGGTTCTAAGCATGTCATCCAAAAATCTTGTAAGTAATGACATTTGACTAAATTCCCCTCCTACGCATTTCATTGAGCAGGTTCCAAGCATCACACAACAACTTATTCAAACAACAAGCATTTATCAAAATATTGTGAGTATAGGCATTAGGAACTGTGTACCGATCAAGATGCAGATAAAATTCCTGAAATTTTTTGCTAGTAAATCACTTACTACTTGCCCCATTTACGACCATCCAAACGACATCAGATTCTTCATTCCCAGATAGAAAATGTTAACTCTCTCTCTACACACGAATTTGAGGAGTTATTTGATACTCCTGGCAGAGTATAACACTAGATATGCAGACATTAATACGAAAATCACCAAACCAATCCAGAAAATAAATCTCAGCAAAACTAACCTCCAAAATGGGATCCGAGATCGAGAATCGAAGCCCTATTTCATGACAATGGAATCCGAGATCAAAGATTCATCGCCTCAAAAGTGGTCGAACGACAGAAAATCTACTTGGGAACAAGTGGATGGAGTGAAGGTCGATCAATCTATGATCTTCTGCAGCTACAGAGATCGAGATGGACAGAGATCGAGAGTAAAGAGAGGGAGAGAGATCGGGAGGGAAACATATCAAGAGGGAGGGAGCGGGAGAGAGATAGGGAGAGAGATCGAGAGGGAGGGAGTGAAGAGGTGAGGGAACGGGAGGGAGCGGGGGAGAGAGAGAGAGAGAGAGAGAGAGAGAGAGAGAGAGAATGGGTGCGGCTGCGGTCACTACAACAAAAGTGGGATTAGCCAACGATGTATTTGGCTAATTATCGGCGCTAATTAAAGGAGGGCGTCAGTTTACGATCGGCTATAAATACCGTACGAAAATCCCAAAGCCTCTTTTGCTTCTTTTTTTTACCCTCTCTCGACTCTCTCTCTCTCTCTCTCTGTTTCTCTCTCTCTCTCTCCACCCCCGCGCCTCTCTCCATCGCCTCTCTCCCTCCTCTCTCTCTCTCTTTCTCTCTCTCTCCATCCGCCTCTCTCCCTCCTCTCCCGATCTCTCTCTCTCCATCCGCCTCTCTCCCTCCTCTCCCGATCTCTCTCTCTCTCTCTCCATTTGCCTCTCTCCCTCTCCCAATCTCTCTCTCTCTCTATCTCTCTCTCACTTGCATCATCTACGGATCTCGCGCTCTCTCTCTCCATCGCTTATCTCGCACTCTCTCCCTCTCCCTCTCCCGATCTCTCTCTCTCTCTCTCTCTCTCTCTCTCTCTCTCTCTCTCTCTCTCTCTCTCTCTCTCTCCCTCACTTGCATCATATCCAGATCTGGTGCGGCCAGCAGCACGCCTTTCATCTCTTCCCCGGCCAGGTACTCATTTCTTTCAAATAGATATTTAGGTTTTTTATTTTTAGATCTGTAAATCTGCAGATTATCAAAGGATACAATATTGGAATTAGGGATTTCCTAAACTCTGTAATGGGAAAAGGATTAGGGCTTTCCTAAAAAATCACTTTTATGGTTTATTGGTTTGATTTTCTTGAAGGAATTGTAGGGCCCTACTCTGTATTTTGCTGAAGCACAAGATCTGTACATGTGGATCCCATGGGTCATTGGTCCAAACAGTGTTCCCTTTGGCTCCACCATGAATGAAGGATGCCCTAAAAACCTCCCAGATTAGAAAATCATAACCATCTGATATGTGTTTCTTTTCATTGAATGTGGATGGTTCTTTGCATTTTTCAGAATCTGGACCATCGATATGTGACTGTGAATCTGGACCAGTTGGACCCTTAACAAATCCTATCGAGGACACAATCAGGTGGGCACAGTGCATATAAGGAATGGCTGTGTGTGTGCACCCCACATGTGTAGGCTCCCCACGGTGCATAAGGAATGGCTCAAATGGGGCCCACTTGATCATATACATGGCAACATACAAAGGCTTACTTTCCTTTTTAATTGATTCTAGTTTCTGTATCTGCATCAATCGCATCCAATCATAATGAGAAATCCAAATGGTCATAGTATTGATTGATGAAAGGTAATCATTAATTTCAGCCATTCCAAGTATTACTGCTCTCTTGTTTTCTCAACACCAGTATATCACCAAGCTTTGATCCTGCAAGCTCCCAAAACCTTTGGCGTGATTTGTTCTGACTCTGCTTTTCATGAATTTTCCTAACAAGAGCAGATCCTTTGGGTGATATTATAGCCATATCAGAAGTGGGATCTTTCAACGGCATTATAGGCTCTGCCTACTTTGTAAAAACAACCCTGCCATCCAGGAAAGGAGGCTTTGTATCTGTGGCAGAAAAGATAGTCAGTAACCATGATTAGGTAGAAGGCCTAATGAAACAAGTCTATTCAATTTTTTATCAAAGGCATTTAATGTGTCAAGAATCATAGACAAACAAGATAATTTTTTTTTGAAAAGTGAATATTATTAAAAGAAACCAGAAAGAAAACAACACTAAGGAAAGGGAAAAAGGAAAGAACAAGAAAAAACCTAGAAGAAAAGTAAAAACCTAAAAACAAGAAATGATTTCACACTCGGTGCTAGTATACTTCCTCGCATTTCTGTTTCTTATAGGAAATGGTTTCCATACAGGATGACTTCAGCTTTGATGAACAGACTTGGAGGACCATCTCTTCATCCATGAAGCAATTGATTTCCAGTCTTCTGATCGTCGATCCTCATAGAAGACCACTGCACAAGAGTTATATAGCATGACCATTAGTCCATTCATGTTACATTAGCTACTTGTGCTCAAATCTAAAAGGAAGATGGAACAATGTATCCTAACAGGAAGGATATCAGTAGTGATTAACAAGATTCCGTAGGATTTTTCCTTTGACTTTGAGGTTTCATCCACTAAAATATTGTTTACCATCGTTCTAGAGTCTTTTGTGTTTTATGTACTAGAGTTTTGCCATCTGGTCCCTGTAGCAACTTTCCTACTAGTGAGCTAGGATGTAATCACAGGTCTCCAAAATGTTGAGGTTTGATGATTTTTGTAGAATCCTATTTAGACCTGAATTTGAGGTTTGTTGCATGCTCTTGGAGCTAATTTCATGGGTATGGATCATTTGGTTACGAATTTGTTGTATGTATTAAATTTGGGTGGCTCTTTGCGACCAATTCTTGCAGAATGCAGGTTCTACTCAACATAAATCATTCCTATGGGAATCCATGATGGTTGGGATCTTTCATGTCTCTCTGCTTTCTTGGGGACCCATGTATGGTTTTCCTTAAGGACCTCTCTCTCTCTCTCTCTCTCTCTCTCTCTCTCTCTCTCTCTCTCTCTCTCTCTCTCTCTCAAAAACTCAAAGTTGGTTTAATCAGAAGTCATGATGCAGAAGGTGGTGAAGTTCTTATTTGTCCTTCTACAAAAGAAACTGAAAGAAATTTAGAACTTAAAATCTTCTATCAGCAGTCTCTTCTTCTTCATTTTTTTTAAAAACTAAAGCTTTTTCCAATTCATTCATACACGATATCTGAGGTTTGCTAATTCCACAGCCTGTGGGGACCATACACAGGCCCATGTGTCACAATGTGACATGTGTGATATCTAATCTTTCCATCAGATGAGGTACTTTGTTCAGATTGTCTGGCATAAAAATAAGGCCACTTCACACCTCAGGTGGGTCACAGAATATCAAAACAAATGAATGGATGGAAATTTTTTTAACTGTCAATTTAACTTGTACATCGTGGCCCACCTTAAGTGTGAACTTGTCTGATATTTTTCAGGCAGAAGGTATAAGCATTATTTCCAACCTTATTGAAAGCTCAGCCCAAACATGTGTTTCATACTTGCACCTGTACTTATGTGTGGATGTGTATGGATTTGCATGCGTGTGGAATTAACACACCTCATGATATCATATGCCCTTGTTACGTTTCAAATGGAATAAGGGTATTCATAAAACTAAAACAATACTAAATCAAAGATTGCTTTAAAGAAAAATAGCTTTAGATTGGAGGGACCCTACAAAACACTGTAGGGAGTTCTTTAAATCAGAATCTTGTTGTTGTTAGTCAAAGGGCTGTTGTTGTCAATCCAATTTCTCCAGATTGGGGGCATTAACTGGATAATTAAAAGTGAATTGTCAGCTGTCCATATTCCACTAAACACCACATGCTTGTGATAGTCTATTTGAAGCCAGTTATTTTTCAGTTATGCTCCATTCATTTTGGTGCCCATGGTGCCAATCTGTTGTATAAGTCTTTTTATTTTGTTTTACTTGCTAGATGCTAGAAATTAATAATTAGGGATGTAACTATGGCCCAGCCAGCCCATCAGTGGGTCCCACATTTAGATGAACTATACTGTTCCTCAATTGGCAGTTACACGACTTCAAAATCTGTCTTCTTTGGGCATGGCAGGGAGGAGGTGGGGAACATTGGAAAGGCTAGGTTTTGGTTTCTTTATTAACTCAGTTTTGGTTTTTCATCAATGCTTTGTGATTTTGGAAGCCCGAACTGCTGAATTTCATCTGAGAGCTAGTAAATTATTAACTGTCAATTAATTAACATCCATTTGAAAGGTTTGGAATCTTCTGTTGTAGGAGATTTTTAGGCATCACAGATCTTTCATGCATCTGTTAGATCACTGGCCGTGATCCATGAGCTGTAGCCTGTACATGCATGAACTGGTGCATCATGAAACTATTCACTTTCTAATGCATCAGGACCTTATCATACACTTCTGGTATTAGATCTGGAAATTGGACTCATGATGGTGATGGTGATATGTTTATGCATATGATATATTTTCTCTCTTTTGTTTCCATTGATACTGAATTTACTCTTTTGGCAGGTCGACTCATTTCTGTCTATAGAACGGGATACGTGCAAAGACCTTCTAGTCATTATCTCTAGTCTCTGGTTAGTCAGATTCGTTTTTAAAGCACAAAGATTTCTGTTTCTATCAGCAAATCGTATCTTTCTTCCAGACTATTGCATAGGTTGATTACAATTAAGCACTATCTAATAGCCTATTACATTGCTTGATTACAATCAACAAGTTGCCTACTAGATGTGTAGGTTATTTAAAAATCAATTCCAACAACTTCTTAGCTTTTGAATGTCTTTCTCAAAAGTCAAAACAAAACATGCAGCTTTAACTAGGACAAAACGATGCTTATTCTGGATTTGACACATTGCTTGGAAAAGCTCTCCAATCTTAGAAAACCAGCAATATGTTTAGATGGAGTGTCCGATGAGGTATTGTTTGTATCCATTGTCAAATTGGACTGCCTCTAGTCCTTGTTTGTGATGGGATACCCAGTCCCATTGAATATTTCTTTTCCACATCTTTATAAAAAACCTTTACATTCTCAAATTGCTGGACTATTCATACCTGAAACTGGAGAATGGCTTGCTTTGCACAAGGGTTTCCTCGACTTGAATTCTTACATCTCCAATAGGGGTTGCAGCAGATGCCCATTCAAGGTGTTGTACTCTCTCTTCATGGAGGTTTGAGTGACATGTGATACTCTATTATGGGAGCTGATTTCAATGTGGGGCGTTGAGGCTGAAAGAGGCTAGTCTGAAGACGCAGAAGAGGTTTCAACTGTGCTATGTTGCTTGGATGCCGTCCAGTGTTGTTCGTGTAGATTTTTTGCTGCTTTGCTCTGCTTAGATGATTTTTGTGCATATTTAGTATTCCATCTAGAGCTGGAATGGAATGTGATTGGTGAGTATTTATTTATGTTCTCCATCCTTTTGACACCAACACACTTTGTAAAATCATTCTGTTTCTTTTCTTTTTTACAGGTGGTCACTTGGTCATCATATTTGTAGTGTAAGAGTTCCTATCATACCTTTTAGTGTTATAAGTCTTAGGCTCCATTTGGTCATCACATTAATCTTTATGAATATAATTTTTTTCTCAAACCAAATGGAGCTTAAGCCCTTTTTTAACTCCGCCAATGCAACTTCTTGTATTGTCGATCCCAAGCCCAAGTAAAGGAGGAAGGAGAAGGGCATCAAGGTGTGTTGTGTCCTTTTCTTCCACATGTCTTTAATGCAATAGTGCTAACAACAATTTGATTGGCCCACTTCTTATTCTCAGCTTAGATGACATCGTCATGTTTGTTCTATGTCCTTTGCAGGAAGTAGGATATACCAGGCTTGCAATTGAACCTCATAACAAATATAAAATTCAGGTCTAGCTCTTATACTGTTGTCTTTCTTGGTTTTGGTGCAAGGCCTCTAAATATGGGTAGTTTTTTTTCTTCTTCTTTTTCTTTCTTTCTCATATTTACTTGTGTATTGGATAGACCAAACCTCATGGCCATGGAGATGTGCACTCACTTATTTACTCTAGGGGCCTCCTAAACTCATGGTATGCTTTTGTACTTTTCTATGTTAAATGCAATCAATTTCTTAGTTCAATTTTTCCAAGATACTAATGGATTACTCTTTAAGGTCTAATAATGTACACATTGTGTCTTGACCATCCGTTGGATAGAAATGTGTGGGCCTTGGGCATTAAGATATTCATTGGAGTTTCTTGTGCCTCTTTTGATTGTTTTTGGCTCTCTGTAGTGTAATTTTTGTGTAATTTTTTGCATTGATTCCTTTCCTCCACTGTTCCTTCAACAAAATTGCATTGCCTTTCAAAGAAAAGAAAAGAAAAGAAAAGAAAAATCAGTTTGATGCCTTTTTTCTAGAGCCATATTGTAAGTTGTCATTGCATATTGTAGGGACAAATGCAGATCTAGTGACCTTCAATCCATTAAAACGTGCCACAGAATCTCCCACGGAAAGCAGGTTTAATATTCATTTTGAATTTGAAAGTAATGTAATTGCAATTTGTGCTAAGAAACTATAATATGATTACTTCCTCTTTATTGTGATATTGCAATTCAATGAGCCAGTGTATACAAACACACCTTTGCACATGATGCTTTAGATATGAGGTGTTCATGCACTTACCAAACAAGGGTTGTGCTTTGTTAGGTGTAGCATTCTATTGTAGATATGCATCCTCAGCGGAGAATGGCAGAACTTTGTCAACTTACAGGAGTTAAACTCATAACATCTCTCTCTCTCTCTCTCTCTCTCTCTCTCTCTCTCTTGTAAATGTTTTTTTAAGGAGAATAGAAACATGGCCTAATTGGGTTGAAGAAATTAGGCAAATCTTCTAAGTGTAGTCATTTGTGAAGTTTCATTCTCACCGTATTCTTAGTTTGTGAAGTTAGGCTAACACACATTCGTAGTCCCACCATATGGTATCATATTCAGAGTTTGTTTAGCTGATCTTCAGTAAGCACGTTTGGTTTTCTTGTGATGAAAATTCTGGTTATTTGCTATCTTTGCATGGCTTTAGAAGTTGTGGTATCATAACACAACTTCTTGTTGTTTTGTTATTAATAAAGGTCTTGACTTCACTATTATATCTTTATGTTGGTTCTTACTGCATTTTGTAGTTTATTGTTTTCTTTCTTACTATTGTTAGGATGTATGCTCACTGTTTGGTAATCTTATTCCATTATAACAAATGTCCTGCAATGAAACTCATGTCAACATCATGGTCTTTGGTCATTGGGCTTGTTGACTGAATGCAAGTTATTCTCTTAGTTTGTCACTCTTGTGCTTGTCTTGTGGCTATTCTCAATGTCCATGATCTCCCAAGTATAATTGCTCATTGAGATCATGGATAAGGCTTAGATGATGGCATTGCTCAGCAATTTGGCTTACATACATTTTTGGGTTTCAATTATTGTTCTTTTTTTCACTTGATAGACAGCCTGAATATCGCATCAGTTGGAGTAGGGTCTATTATACTAGATGATTTTAATTCTCATGAATCTGTCCATCTTGACAATTTTGAGTAAATCATACATTGTGACAAGTTGGAATGCAGGTTTTTCTTTGTTTTGCTGACTTGATGAACATAATTGAGGAGTCTTCATTTGGGATTTTTTTTCCTTTTCATTTTCTGCATTGCAGAAACATTCATCAATTATGGAGTATCCAACATAAGATCACATCATTCATTCCTAATGTTGGATTACAGGTAACTTAATGATGGTTTCTCTCTTATTCATCTGATTTCAACAACATTGTTGCATTAGAACTCGTTGCAGGAATAGGTGGCAACTACCTTATATAGTCAATGTTATTTACGGTCTACCATACACAACAACTTTTTTTTTTTTTTTTAAGAACGACCATCTCTTTCTTCTTACAGTGAAGATCTGTGTCATAGTTAATGTAGTTGCATTTGATTACTCTTTTAATGATGTTCAGATGAAAAACTTATTTTGATGAATTTGATATTAACGTACATGGCTCGTTTTGTCAAAACAACCTACTATATGCTCGTAGGCACATTTTGTTTCCTCTTTGAGTATTGAGGAATACAATGAACGCGTGATGGCAATAGTATGCTGTGACGCACAGGCAACTCTTGTTCTTTCCATGTTTCTTTACAACATTAATAGGAGGGCATTTTCCTTTTTTAGCGTGCTTTTTGAGGCCGTGTTAGATGATGGAAGCCAAGCAAAGGAGAACAACTACATTTATGTAAGTATTGTTGTGTTGTTCTTGGTACATATTTGTAGTATTATAAGTCTTAAGCTCCATTTGGTCATCACATCAATCTTTAAGAATATAATTTTTTTTCAAACCAAATGGATCTTAAGCCCTTTTTTAACTCCACCAATGCAACCGTTTGCATTGCCAGTCCCAAGCCCGGGTAAAGGAGGAGGGAGAAAGGCTTGAGCGTCGCAAAGTCAATAGCAGAGGAAGCTGGTAATTACACTTGACTATCTCATTTTTTTTTTCATTAGGTGTCATTTGGCTCCGTGGATTTGGATTCTAACTTACTAGATTTCATCTCATGCACAGTTCTCACCATTGTGATTAAATAAGGGTTATATTTTACTTTGTTCAAATGTTGAGTTGATTCAAAAGAGCAAGGATAAAAGGTATTTAAAGAAATATTGATGTCGTCTCATTCACATTGCAGGGAAGATTAGATATGTGAAATGGATGCTTAGGATTGCTAGTGTTCATGGAAATAAAGCATTGTTGTGTTTCCTTAAATCAGTTGAGGTAAAGATGTTATTAGTTCTCTGTTAATTTTCACTAGAGGAACATTGTTGTGGCATACACGTCATGGAGTTCCATGATGCGCCTACAGAAACATGTCACATGTGGCACTAACATATGGTGATCATGGCCATTGAATTTATGCTACACCATATGGATGGGCCATATCCCGAAATTGAGGTGATTTGTGTTATCCACTTGAATAGTGGCCCAACAAGCTATGGTTTTCCTAAAATAGAGTAGTGACCCATATTCAACGGGAAAAACACCCTGAAACTAGATGTCAGAGTTTTGTATATCACTGAGATTTTGGCCTAGGGTGCATCCATTTGGTGCCCACTAGATCAACAGTCATGATTGCTCCATGTGTTTGCCACCTGTACAGTGATGAGGAATTTATACATTTTTGCTAAACGAGTACATTGGATATGGAAAATTGGTAAACTTTTTTACAGCCTATTATTTTTTCATAAAATGTGTTGCCCACGATGACTAGACCAAGGCTGGTTTTTAGACAACACATAGATGGTGGATGAGTAGTTCGTACTTTGTACTAGTTGAAGGGTGCAGATCTGCACACATGTTGTATTGGCATGAAGGTGTTGGATTTGAAATTGTATTCTGGTACAAGCTGCTTTCATATTATGTTTTATGTATCTACTACCTGTCATCAGATTGGATCGGTACACATGCTATATTGGCCTGATGTTTGTTTTCTTGCATTTGAACTCGTAGGTTTCCTTTCCAGAGAGGCCAGATCTAAAGACTGTCATTCTAGAAGAGCAACCATTTTTGTTGAAAAGGTATGTTGAATCAGCACAAAAGACCCCAAGTTGTAATTTCTTATAATGGCATTGGTGAAGTTACTTTAGATGCTTACTATATTTGTCATTCTGTCTTTTATATTTTCGCTTTCGGATATTGTTTTTTTTTTTTTTTTTTTTTTAATATTATCAGAGAAACACTGAAGACAAGACCCTTCAAAATGGTGTTGAATCTCTACTTTGGTGAGGGGTGTGGATGCCTATGCACTAGAATCGAGTGGGATGTTGATTTCCAGGTGAGAAGTTGGTAACGGATTTTGCAATTTCTCATCTGGTAGCACTGATTGTTTGAATATCTTGCTTCCATATCAAGATTTCTCATTTTTATGTTCCCTCTTTTGTGTGTGTGTGTGTGTGTGTGTGTGTGTGTGTGTGTGTGTGTGTGTTTGTGTGTGTGTGATTTTCACTATTGATAAGGATATTAATTCATATACAAAAAATTAATCCTTCTAAGTTTAGTTTAGTTCAATTTTTTTTTTTTTTTTTTATTATTATTTTTTTTTTTGTGGTTTGAATGACTTTGAAACTATAGGATTCCTATGAGGATCTATTTGAGGAGCTGAGAAAGTATGGAGAGATTGAGAGCCTTAATGTTTCTATTTGTTAACCTTTTGCAACAAAAACTACCTCACCTTGTATCAAAGGTTTGTTTTTTGAGATTTCTCCTTATCTTTCCAGTTCATTTCTGCTCCACGTAATTACCACGCTCATCTCATGATCTTCAAAAGTTGGAAGAAATAGTGGATTGTGAATTGAAAAGGCCTCAGTTTTATAGTTATTGTTGGTCCCAAGAATCAATAAAAGAACTTCCAAATGATAGTGTAGAAGAAAATTTATCTTGCTATAGTATCTAGAATTGTATTAATTAGCAAATCCCACAGATTGTATATAGAAGAAAATTTACCTTGCTAGGATCATTGCCTGGATTGGCACCATTACATATCGGTCATATCCCAGGACTTTCTCCAACTGGCAAACCTTTAAAAAAAGAAAAAAAAAACCTTCCCTCCAGTTATATATATATATATATATATATATATATATATATATATATATAATAATAATAATAATAATAATAATAATAATAATAATCGGTTGGACTTGGTGGCTCTAATGAGTCTGTTGTTCTTCAACACTTCCAACCTTGGTGACTATTAAACCTGTTTGACTTTTCTTTTTGGTAGGTAACTAACTTGGGACCTATAAAACTTAAAAATAAGGTGTTACATTGTCTTCTCTTGTTTCCCTTAGAAAGGATGTGTGTGTGTGTGTGTGTGTGTGTGTGTGTGTGTGTGTGTCACTCTCTCACAAAGCATGACCATTATGAAACAATCACACCCCACAAAAAGAGAGAGAGAGAGAGAGAGAGAGAGAGAGAGAGAGAGAGAGAGAGAGAGAGAGAGAAAGAAAAAGAAAAAAGGAATGAATATGCAACTCTTTCACAGCACGGCATGCACATCCATCACTTTCCATGTACTGCTGCAGATGTAATAAATTCCATGGTGGGCCATCACGTGGACCAATCATGATGCAGAAAAACTGAATTTTCTACTTGTGGCAAGCGAGAGGATCCAGATTCATTTTTCAATGCTAACTTCTAGTGCTGAACGGGACTACACTTAGCTGACTCTGAGCCACATGTCGGATGAATTGTCAGTCCATGGGAATGACTGAGGTTTTGAACTTTTGATTTATTCATAGAAGAGAAATGCTCCAATGCTCATAGTTGGACACTTGGACAGTCCAATCCATTGATTTAAACTGTTAATAAGTCCATAGATCATTCTCATGGGCTAACATGAAAACATCACACTGATCTGCAAATATTAACCATTTGATCTGCAAATATTAACCATTTGATCTGCAAATAGCACTGATTTTCTGCATTTGCGTGTTTTTGTGGATTGTGACACGTAACAAACTACTCATGAAATTCCTGCAAATCCATGTACTGAAAAAGAGTATAGGGAAGATTTTTTGTTTCTTTGCTTTACCTCTCTGTCTCTCTCTCTTTTAATTTTTTCTGTTTTCGATGCCAAGAGCTGCAAATGCATAAGATACTTAGAATGGTAATGGTAAGATACATAAACCTTATATCTACCTCAATTTTTTTTTCTTGTGTGCAGGATTTTAATCAATTGTGCCTGAATTTAGTCCTACAAGCACTTCAGCCTTTTGACGCCACTCGTGATAGAGTAGACCATATAGAGGATTTGTTTTTATTTATTTATTCGAGGCCATTTTTAATTTTTTGTAATAAATATTATATTTTTTTATTATGAATTAATATAAATTTTGTTTAATATTTAGTTTTAATTGTCTTGCATCATTTTTTTTTGTTTCAAATATTAAAAAAAATGCAGGTTTTTCAATTGAATTATATATAATAAAAAAAATATTACTGGCCTATCGTGGCCTTTCAAATCTATAAAGAGATTTATCCGCGGTTTTCTGTGAAAAAACTGTTCAGAGACAGTTCTTTTAGCGGCGTATGGAGCGGCGCTTCTGCCAGAAATAGCAGCACCCACAAAAGCGTCGCTAAAATCAGAATGAGCGCCGCTAAATATTTGACACTTAGCGGCGCTCCAACAAGCGCCACTGAAAGTATACTGGTGCTGCTAACTCCTTTAGCGACACCCCCATTAATCGGCGCTTGTGTAGCGCCAAGAAACCAAACAGCGGCGCTTTAATGGGATTCTAGCGTAAAAATACTTCTTCTTGTAGTGGGTGAAAATAGAAATAGGGTTTTTTTTTTTTTTTTTTTTTTTTTTGAGAATGGCTTAATAATTTACAACCGTTCCAGAACCAAATGCATTACCGTACCTAAATGGTATTTTTGGTGTAGTGCTACAGCGTCAGCAAGTTCTGAGGACCGGACTGTGCTATATGTGGGGCCCTCCATGATGGGTGTGTGCCATCTGCACCGTCCATCTGGACGGTGCTGTGCAGGCCCTTCTATGATGTATGTATGTGCACTGTCCATCTGGACAGCGGATGTGGGCGCCGATCACGAGGTATGTGTTACCACACCGTCCACCCTCAGCCGTCCACACGTGGGACGTGTGGACTCCGGGCCATGTCGCATGTGTTTTATTAATGTCGTCCATTGGTTGGACCAGTGGCCCAGGACGCTGCTGGACATCGTCCAACAGCTGCAGGGTCCCATCTTCACCGTCCTCTGCTGGACGCTATATGAAGGCAGACATAAATATCAGCTTGATCGCAAAACGGGTGGGCCACGCTGACGTGGCACCACCCTGATATATGTGCCTTGCATCCCCACCGTCCATCAGGGATGGTGGGACTCCACCGTCTTGAGTGTTTGCATCCAGGCCATCCAGGGCCTAGATGATGGACACTGGCAGCCTTTTGTGCGTATATATATATATAATGATATGGTGGGCCCCACGTGGGACCCACCGTGATATATGTGTTTTATTCCGCTGCAACAGTAGCTGTGGGACCCACGTGTTTGTGGACTCCACACGATGCATGTGTTTCACCCTTGCTGTCCAGGGCCACAGTGATGTATCTGTTCTATCTAAGCCGTCCATCATCTGGACGGTGAGCCATCCCACCCAGTGACATCGTTAGATCTGTGGACCCCACCGTGATGCATGTATCTTACATCCACACCATCCAGTCCAAATGTACGGTGGTCGCTGGATGTGGCAGGCTACAGGTGTTGTTTATATTATATATTATATATATATGTGTATATCAAGTATGTATGGTGGGCCCCACGTGGGGACCCACCTTATTGTATGTGGCCTGCATCCTCACAGTGCATGTGCTCTAGACGGTGGGATCTGGACATGAGAAATCCAAACCATCCGTCCATTTCATCTTGTGGGCCACATGTGTAGACCCCACCATGAGGTATGGGTTTTATCCAAGCCGTCCCACTGTAGGGCCCCACCTTGATACATATATCATATTCACGCCGTCCATCTGTGCTGGGCAGTTTGGATGGTGTTGTGTTGCCCCGATGCATTTGTTCATCCACACTGTCTAGATGATTTGGACGGTGCCGGACGTGTTTGAACGGTGATGATGACTCCACCATGATGTATGTATCTTATGTCCACACTGTTCTTTTGTCGGTCCCACCTCGATGGATGTGATTCATCCACACCGCCCGGCCATGTGATAGGGCCCACCTGTAGTGTATAATTGAGGCCCATATGTAAGGCCCAATGTGGTGTATATCAGGCCCAAGTGATTGGGCTCGTCATTATGTATAAGGCCCACATTGTAAGGCCCATATCCTAGACCATACAGTTCCATAGGCTTCCGCGGTCCTCCCGGTCAAATTCCGACGACACGCGATCTATAATTGACAGTTGCATGCAATCCTACGTCATATCTCGTATTCTAGAGTCGGCCCGACCCAAGACTTATTCCTTAGCGACCACGCCGTTGCCGCGGTTTCGATATCGCGTATTACGCGCCGAGACGATACCTGAGCCAGGAGATGTGGGCTCCCGTTCAGTTCGAGGGAAACGATGTGCGTTGCAATCCCAAGAGAATGTCCCATCAATCACATCAAGTGTCAAGTACTCCATCCCATCATGTCAAGTACAAACACCCATCCCCAAGCAACCCCAAAGTCAACACTCTCTTACAACCAAGTACACATCCATCACCCATCACCCATCTCTCACCCATCAGTCTCCCATCTCTCTCTCTCTCTCTCTCTCTCTCTCTCTCTCTCTCTCTCTCTCTCTCTCTCTCTCTCTCTCTCTCTCTCTCTCTCTTACAACTCCCTCTCCCTCACGCTCCATGAGAGCAACCCACGTCCAAGGGAGAGGAGAGAGCTTGGTGTGGCCCACTTTCCTACCACCCAATCCCACCATCCAAAGTCCATCTCAACCGTTAAAAACGTTCCCTTGGAGCTCTAGATGCTATTGGCGGAAGAAGGAAGAAGACATCTCGAGGTGGGTGATTTTATATTTTTCTACTGTTGATTTTGTCATTTGAGGGCCCACATATGGTGGGACCATCTTGATGTATGCCTTGTATTGAGGGCCCTATAGTGGCAGAGTCCGTTCACCATCCGATCTCTCCCCCTTTATCCCTCTCTTTACCTTTTATTATGGTATTGATGATAGTGAGGTGTGGCCCACCTAATGTGTGTGTGTGGCCCACCTGATCCAGTTGGTGGAGCCCACATTGTTGTTCATGGCAGGACAGACCTTGATGGAGGGAATCACAAATAACGACTTGATCTAAACGGTGGTGGCCTATCCTCATGGCACTACATGATGTATGTGCCTTATTTACACCGTCCGGCCATGGACCCCACCCACGTGGAACCCACCTTGATGTATGTGTGACACCCACACCGTCCATCCATCTTTCTGCCCACCGTGATATTTTTTTTATGCACTCTCTGCATCTAGTGAGCCCAAGGAAATTTTTTTATATTTTATACAATACACAGTCCACACACACATGGATCTGACCTTGATGTATGTATCCGATCCACACCGTCCATCCCACTTCCTAGCTCATTTTAGGCGTTGAGCCAAAAAATGAAGCTGAATTGAATCTCTGGTGGCCCATATTGTAGAGAATAGGGGTTTGGGCAGTGTAAATTGTTAGGGCCCGCTGTGATGTTTTTACTCGCCGAAATATATTGAATGTTGGCTCCTTAGGCCTGTCTCGAGCCTCGGAATCCAACCAATAGGGTAGATTCTCTTGATGTGGGTCCCACCTATATAAAAAAATTCATAAAAAAATGTGTTGGGACACTACTGCTGCCAGCGTCCTCTGGACGCTGCAGCAAGCAATGTCCTTGCTGCTGCCTTTAATGTTGGAACCATGGGTCCCACCACAGGCCTCACCATGATATATGTGGTACATCTACACCATGTATTTGATGGGTCCCCTTTAGGAATTGAGATTCCCCAAAAATCAGCCGTTCACGGCACTCAGGTGGTCTGCACCATCGAAACAGTAGGGGATTGAACCACTTACTGGGTCCCAGCAGTTCTGGATCAATATGAAATTTGTTTTTCCTCTTTATTCAGGTCTTTGTGACCTTATAAACAGATTGGATGGAAAGTAAACGTTATGGTGGGCACCACGTGGGACCCACTTATTGTGAAAAGCGGATTGGTTGGGTACATCACTCTAGCTATTTAGCTGTTGAGTGACGTCACCAAGCTTTGAGGGTCCTGGTGGGAGCAGTGTCGTCACCAGCTCTGTGGAATCCACTGTATGTGTTGATGGTGGGAATCCACCTGGACACAGTGACGTCATCAAGTCCTGTGGGCCCGACTGTGATGTATACGTTTCATCCGCACCGTCTAGATGGGACGGTGGGCCCTCCCATGATATATGTATTTTGATCCCCACCGTCCGTCTGATGGACAGTGGGCCTGTAGCCGCTGCACGTACAGCAGGGGCTAGGGGTCACCGTGATGCATGTACAATCCACTTCATCCGTCCATCTGGACGTGGCAGATGGGGCCACCACTGATGGATGTATTTTCATCCAAACCGTCCATTCATTTCATATGGATGACCCCACCGTGATGCATGTTGGCCCTTGCACTTTCTAACAGACACACATTTATATATACACCTGTATATATATATATATATATATATATATATATATATATATATATATATATATATATATATATATATAGGAAAACGCTCACCTGCGAACCAGTTCGTACGTACCACGTACGAACTTTTTTGACAACCCATCATACGTGATGAATCTCGCAAATCTGAACCGTCCACATGAAGCAGAACCTCATGAAACCTTATAGTATAAAATTTTACTTTGATCCGAAACTTTGGTGGACTGTGAAAAATGTAAACAGTTTCTTTCCTTGATTTGAATTTCTCTTTGCTATGGACGGTATGGATAAAAGTTTTAGATAAAAGTGAAACTTGGTCCTGGGGGGTTTCACTAGGTGCTGCTTCACATGAACGGTTCAGATTTGCGAGATTCATCACGTATGATGGGTTGTCAAAAAAGTTCGTACGTACTACGTACGAACTGGTTCGCAGGTGAGCGCTTCTCTATATATATATATATATATATATATATATATATATATATATATATATAATGTATATAATATATAATATATTAATAATATCATATTGGTGGGCCACACGTGTGGACCCACCACTTCATATGCATCAAATCTGCATCGTTCAGATCATCAGACTCTCTGGATGGTGGCTTTCTCTGTGTCATGTTGTATTATAATATAATGTAATATATTATATTATATTATATGATAATATATTATAGTATATTATATATATGTTAAGGTGGGCCACTACGTGGACCGCACCATGATGTATGTTGCATCTACACCGTCCATTTGTTGGACGGTGTAGCAGCCATGACGTCCAAGTCATCCATCCATCTTACGGGTGGATCCCACCATGATGTATCCTTGTCGTCTATCCATTTGACGTGTGTGCGGCCCCACCATGATGCGTGTGTTGTATCCACACCGTCCATCCAATTTGAGGGGCCACACGTGATGTGTGGGTCTTATCCACGCCATCCATATGATGGGACGGTGGGCCCCCTTTTGATGTTGTATTCTATATCCAAGCCGTCCATCAGATTGGACATGGGCCCACCATGCCGCACGTGTTTTATCCAAACTGTCTATACATTTTGTGAGCTTGTCCTTGGGCTTGAGACAAAAAAATAATAATAATAAGGCAGATCTAATATCAAGTGGACCACCCTACATAAAACAGTGGTGTTGAACACCCACCCTGGAAACCCCTTTAGGTTACAAAAGTTTTGATTCAATATAATGGTTGTTTTCCTTCCCTGTTTAGGTCCTTGTGACCTTATGAACATTATGGATGGAAAATAAATACTATGGTGGGCCCACTAAAAATATAACTACGAAAATTATTATCACCACTGTTATTTATGGTATGGTCCAGATGATCTTTTGATATGATTCATTATTGGATAATGCTCTAAAATAATCTCTATAGATGGATGAATGGTGTAGTCATTGTGGCCCATTTGATATGGCCTATTGTGATATATTTGGGGTCCATGGGTCGAGGCCCATTGAGATGTATTTGGGGCTCATGGGTTGAGACCCATTGAGATATATTGGAGGCCCAGGTATGAGGCCCACTTATTGTATTAGGCCCATGTGTAGGGCCCACCTATTGTGTATTTGAAGCCCATGGGTTGTGGCCCAAGGTGATGTATTCGAGGCCCATGGGCGAGGCCCATTATGATGTATATTGAGGCCTATGGGTCGTAGCCCATTATGATGTATCTAAGGACCATGGGTCGTGGCCCATGGTAATGTATTTTAGGTCCGTGTATTCAGCCCATCATGATGTGTAATTTTGAGTGAGGCCCATCGTGATGTACATTAGGCCATTGTGTGAAGCCATGGGCCCACTATACGTTTGGCTCTATGTAGGCCACTCCTTGGGGGCAATGTTGGTTAAATGTCGATATTGATGGGCAATGATGGTTGAATGTCCACATTGTGACCTTCCATTAGGTCTTGTTAGGCCCATTCTTACCGATTTCGATCGTCGTGACTGATTGCTCATTCCAATTGACGTGACTGATTTGCCAATTTCGATTATCGATCGATTCCGATTGTCGTGGCCGATTGCCGATTAGCGATCGAGACCGATTATCATGACTGATTGACAATTTCTAATTGACGTGACCAAATTTTCAATTCCGATTATCGATTGCATGGCAGATCGCCGATTAGCGATCGAGGCCGATTATCATGACCGATTAACGATTTCCGATTGACGTGACCGATTTGTCGATTCCAATTATTGATCGATTCCGAGCGTCGATTTCGATTGTTGAGGTCGACCTTGATTGTCGAGGCTAATTTCGATTACCAAGGCCGATTGTCGAGACCTATATGATTACATGCGACAAGCAGTTGAGGCCCATTGTGACACGTATTAAGCCCATGATGCATGACCCATTTGATGTATTCAAGACCCATGTGTAGGGCCCACATGTCATGTATTTGAGGCCCATGGGCAAGGCCTATTGTGATGTATTCATGGCCTATGGGCAAGGCCCATTGTGATATGTATTAGGCCCATGAGTAGGGTCCGCCTGTTGTGTATATGTGGCCCTTGAGTAAGGCTCATTGTGTTGTATATTAGGCCTTTGTGCGAGGCCATGGGCCCATCATATGTTTGGCTCTATGTGGTCATTCCATGGGGCAATGTTGGTTAAATGTCCACATTGTCAAGCCCGATTGTTGATGCCGGTTATTGATACTGATTATGAGTATGTGACAACATAACATCATAATATATGCCCATACGCATCATCTGCATGCTTGTTAAGAGATGTAATTGATCATTGCATATGCCATAGGGCAGGTTGTTCATGGGGCTCCCTGATAGGCGGAGTTGCCCCACATGAGAGTATGACATGCACAGGATTGATGCATGATTGGACTGTGTGACTCATGCATCTCGCATTTTTGTGACATAACCACCGTACGCCCTAGCGACATCAGGGCTGTAGCCTCCATAGGTATTTCGTGAATGGCCAGATGGGACATCGAAAATCTATTCTACATAGGGTGTTATAGATATCCTTGGGTGAAAATCCCAAAACCCTCTTCGTTCCAGAGGTTGCTCCAACGTCTAGACCGAGTGGATGAATGAGCGCATGAGGGCCGTATACCATTAGGCCACGTCTCTTACTATGTTGTAGTCAGTTGGGAGGGGGTACGACCTTACTTGCCTCAGAGGAGGGGGCAATGCTAGGCTGAGTCTGACCAGCTTGAGGAATGGGTCCACTATCGACGAGTCGGGCCCAATATTGGTAGGCAGATAATGGGGTCTCTTCCACTCACCTTGTTGCGCGCGATGAGGCGACAATCTGGTTTGGAGTATAATAAACCCCGGTGATTCCCCAGAGAGTAACCGTACTGATATGTGGACTTAGTGAGAAGGAATTACATAATCATTCATTCATTCATTCCCTATCCACTCGGGCTGGTGGTGCGTAACTATTTATTACGTGTACCTTCACATGGCTAGGATTTCGGTTGGGTGCGTGACTAACCTGAAATCAAGAGTTTACCACATTGAGTCTGACTATCTAAATTTAGGTATAAGACTGGTTTGGATAGGAGTCCTTTGTGGTGGACCCTGTAGCCTATGATGCTACGTACTATCATCCCGACTTCACACTCCAGCAGGTCATTTCATTCACACCGCATATTACATTGCATCTGCAGTACTTAACATTTTAGGTTACTATGTTTATGCATTTATACAGCCTAGATACGATTGATGGTATTCATGGACTCATTAGGGTTTGCATATTGCACTGCATCATCGACATCTGATATTTGTCTTGCTGTCTCCGCATTGCATATCTGATCTACATTGCTTCACCAGTATATGATATTATTTTTTTATATTATATTTCTGCATCGCATAGCTTGGATAAGGCCGATGATATTTATGGGTCTGTCAGTATATTTCCGCTTACTCTAATTTCTCTGATATTGCTTACTTAACACTTACTTGTGCACACACTTTCACCACCCACTAAGCTTTCTATTAGCTTATGCACAAAGATGCGTGCAGGTGATGTTAGGTTGCAGTAGAGTGGAGCATGAAGCATGCAGCGATTTTCTGGAGCTTTGATTTTGACATATGTATTTCCCTTTCAGTATTGTATTCAAATGATTATATTAGTGTATATATGATGATGATGTTGCCTTTATGATTTGGGTATACTTGTGTTATGCTTCTTATGAGATAAATGTATGTTGGAAAAACCCTCCTTGTGGGATCCCAGGATCAGAACCTGGCATATGGGCGTTGGGAGCTGAGAATGGGGTATTACGGAGGCTGTCGACGCCGGATTCGGTGATCGAAATTCCTGTAAATCCGATTTCTGAGTTTGGGGCGTGACACATATCATGCGGCCCATTGTTATATGTATTAGGCCCATGTCGCATGACCCATTTGATGTATTCGAGGCCTAGATACGTGGTCCACTTAATGTATATGAGGCCCATTGGTGCGGCCCATTGATGCGGCCCACTTGATGTATATGAAGCCCATTGGTTCGGCCCATTGAACAACCCATTGTGATATATATTAGGCCCATTGTTGTGTATTCATGGCCTATTCGGCAAGGCCCATTGTGCTGTATTCATGGCTCATTTGGTGAGGCCCAATACAATGAATGTCCGGACCGATGTAATGTGTGATTTCATTATATTGTATGTAATGATGTTTTTGTGATCCACTCCTTGGGAACAATGTTGGTTAAATGACCACATTGATGGGCAATGATGGTTGAATGTCCACATTGTGACCTTCCCTTAAGCCTTGTAAGGCCCGGTCTCATCGAGGATGATTGTCGATGCCGAGTAGCGAGGCCGATTTCGATTGTCGAGGCTAATCGTATAGGACGATTCTGATTGTCGAGGCCGATTGCTGAGACTGATTTTGATTGCCGATTCTGATTGTTGTGGCCGATTGACCAATTATCGATCGAGGCCGATTATCATGACCGATTGCCAATTTTTTATTGTCGAGGCTGATTATCATGGCTGATTGTCGATTGACATGGCCAATTGCCGATTCTGATTGTCTTGGCAGATTGATCGATTAGCGATCGAGGCTGATTATCATGACCGATTGCCGATTTTGATTGTCGTGGCCAATTAACCGATTATCGATCGAGGCAGATTATCGTGACCGATTGTCATTCTGATTGTCGTGGCCGATTGACCGATTAGCAATCGAAGCCGATTATCGTGGCCGATTGTTGATTCCGATTGTCGTGGCTGATTGCCGATTCTGATTATCGAGGCCAATTATCGATCGAGGCCAATTATCGTGGCCGATTGTCGATTCCGATTGTCATGGCCAATTCCCAATTCCGATTGTCGAGGCCCATTGTATGGATATGCGACTTGTATTTGAGGCCCATTGCGATGTGCATTCAGCCTGTGTTTGAGGCCCATTGTGATGTGCATTCGGCCTGTGTTTGAGGCCCAATGTGATGTATATGAGGCCTAAGTGATGAGGCCCATTGTGATGCATTTGAGGGCCATGCAATGGAGCCCATTGTAATGTATGTTAGGCCCATGTGAAAGGCCCATCGTTATGTGTATTAAGCTCTTGAGTTAGGCCCATGGTGTTGTATATTTGGCCCTTGTGTGAGGTCATGGGTCCACTATATGTTAGGATCTATGTGGGCCATTCCTTGGGGGCAATGTTAGTTAAATGTCCACATTGTAGAGGTCGATTGTCGATGCCGATTATTGATACCGATTATGAGTATGTGACAGCATAGCATCATGATACATGCCCATACACATCATCTACATGTTTGTTATGAGATGTAGTTGACCATTGCATATGTCATTGAGCATGTTGTTATGAGACTCCTTGATAGGCGGAGGTTATCTCACATGAGCGCACGGTATGCGTAGGATTTATGCATGACTGGATTGTATGACTCACTCATCTTGTATTATGATTACTGTACGCCCTAGCGATATCAGGGCTGTAGCCTCCATAGGCATATCAAGGATGGCCAGACAGGACACTAAAAATTTGTTCTAGCATCGGACTACCATAGATAGCCCTGGGTGAAAATCCCTAAACACTCTTGGTACCAGAGGATGCCCCAACGTCAAGACCGAGTGGATACATGAGCGCCTGAGTACCGAATACCAGGAGGCCGCGTCTCCCACTGTGTCGTGGTCGGTTGGGAGGGGGTGTGGCCTTACCCGCCCGAGCGTAGGGGGCATTGCTAGGCTGAGTTTAACCAGCTCATGAATGGATTCGCTATCGATGTGTCGAATAGGTATTGGCAGACTATTTGCCAAGTGGATAGTGAGGTTTCTTACGCTCACTTGGAATGTGCAGCCGGGAGAGCGGCAGTGTCATTTGGAGTGTACTAAACCCCGGTGATGATCCCAGAGATGAACAATACTGATATGTGGACTTATTGAGCAGGAGTTGCATACTCATTCATTCTTTCTTTCACTATCCACTCGGGCTGTGATGCGTAACTATTTATTACGTGTACCTTCGCAATGACCAGGATTTCGATTGGGGCGCGTGACTAACCTAAGATCAGGAGTTTACCACATTGAGTCTGACTATTCAAATTAGGCATGGGACTAGTTTGGATAGAAGTTCCTTGTGATGGACCCCACAGCCTACGATACTACGTACTATAATCCTGACTTCATACTCCAGCATGGTCATTCCATTCACAACGCATATTGCATTACATTCACGGCATATGACATTTTGGGTTACCTGTCTCTGCATTTATATAGTTTAGATACGATATCTGATATACGAATCTTTATGACTCCTTATTTGTATAGTTGATCTGTATCACGTATTCTAATATTGTTCCTCATTTGTATAGTTGATCTGTATCGCGTATTCTAATATTGTTCCTCATTTGTATAGTTGATCTATATCACGTATTCTGATATTGTTCCTTATTTGTATAGTTGATCTGTATTGCATATTTTGATATTGTTTGACTCATGGACCTGTCAGTATTTTTGCTTACTCTGATAACGTATGATTCATGACCTTGCGCCTATTTTGACATTGTATGATTATAACATTACGTTAAAAACTTGGCACTTACCTTGTGCACACACTTTCAACACCCACTGAGCTTTCTATAAGCTTATGCATGATAGATGCGTGCAGGTGACGTTAGGTTGTAGCAGCGTTGAACTTGGAGCGTGCAGTGGACCTCTGGAGCTTTGATTTTTGATTTATGTATTTCCCTTTCAGCACTGTATTCAGATGTATTATATTAGTGGATATGTGATAATGATGTTGCCTTTGTGATTTGGGTAAACTTGTGGTTATGCTTGTTCGAGTTAAATGTAAAAAAATCAAAAAAAAAATAATCCTCCTTATAGGATCCCAGGATCGGAATCTGTCATTGAGCGCTAGAAGCCAAGAATGAGGTACTACGGAGGCTGTCGGCACCAGATTCGGTGACCAGAATTCCTGTGAGTCCGATCTCCAGGTTTGGGGCGTGACAAGATGTCTTCCCACTCTGATAATTCACCAGTTGGTGTACGCCATTTACACTTCTAAAGATGTCCACTACCCTTCCCTCAGATTATTCATGTGCTAAGTGATAAGATTTGTCTTCCATTGACAAATGATTGGGAGCTACCTCTTCAACATTTCAACAAAACCAATATTAGGAAGATGGATTTAAAGTTTCATCGATATCTAGAAGATCAACCCGAGGAGGGGATTCATAAAGAAGGTGAAATGGGTGAAGGAGTTATACAAGCCGAAGGAGCATCACAGACCGAAGGAGACCCAATCGAATCGCAGCAAGTTTCGCCTCCATCCGACCCTGTGCAAACTAAAAGATTCAAACTACATAAAGATAGGATCGGGACGACGTTACGAGAAGTAACTCAGATGAAGGAGACGATGAATGAACGATTCACTGTCTTGGAAAGATTGGTGGCTGGGGTGCAGCAAACGGTGTAGCAACTGGTTGATCTGATGACATGCTGATGAGACGATACCACACCGTCTTCATCAACCCCTCCACCATAGTATCGATAGCCTTCGTGCTGCCACATACACTAGATACTCATCTCAGCGTATGGGCATGGATATCTTTTGAATGCCCTGCGATCTTATGAGTGTATGTGATGGCTAGCTAACATGAAAAGTCTAACAATTTTTTATTTTTTTTTGTGGTTTATGGATATCCTCTACGTGAGGAAAATACTTGTATTTTGGTATGCCCATGGTTGGACTAGATCGTTTGTTGGGTTGGTTTGGGATGGATGTTGAAATACTGTTAAGCTTGGGCAGTTTTTATTTTGGATATTTTGATGGGTGATTGATACTCTATATATATATTTGCTACCATGTCTATCTGCTCTCGATTATGCATTAATTTCTGTGGAATGCTGGTATAAATTGTGATTACTTTCTATTGAATATCCCTTAAAGATTGAGAATTGGATTGTGATTTCTAACGTTTGAAGTTATGCTGCTATGTTTTTGAGGAATCACAGCTCTCCTTTAACTCGGTATGCATGGATGATTTCCATAAGTATAGAGAAGTCGTTATCTGTTATACATCTATCTCTTACTCATTATGTACTATAGAGATGTTGTTATCTGTTATACATCTGTCTCTTACTCATTATGCACTATAGAGATGTCGTTATCTGTTATGAATTCGAATATCTGGGTCTCTATTGATTCTCTCATACCTTTATGCTTCAACTTCAGTCAACTTCTATTGCTATACTGCCCTTTGCCAATGACTGACAAAAAGGGGGAGAATAATCCTACCGTCAGCAGAAAATTGTGTGTATTTATGTATAAATGGTGGTGCAGGTGTTAGGGGAGCAGCTGCAAGAAGATAAGGGGAGCAGTTACTACTAAAGGATACAATCATGTGTTGAACTCAATAACATATTTGTAAAATTGTGTAAAGTTCATGTACACATAATTTAGGATGTTAGTTTAGATTTTGTTCTAAGATTTTAGGTGTTTTGTCATGTAATTGACAAAGGGGGAGATTGAAAGTGCCCTGGTTTGTCAATTAGAGTGAGTGTTTCGTCAGCAAGACAAGTGAGCCCCATAGGAAGATCATTCAAGCGTCTGCCTCAACAGGATGTGTGCCCGAACTCGTCAAAGGTAAACTTAGCCTCACATCTCCTGTCCTAAAACACCAGATATATAAAACCCTTAAAAATGGATAGAACAACTTAGGGTTTACGGTGTGAAAACTGTTTTGGAAAATCAGGAAAATCTCTAAGTTTTCAGCCTTTGTCGATTTATTGATAAGTGGTTCGATGCAATCAGACTCTGTTATCAATGTCCTCGATACTCACTTGATGTTATCGAAATAAGGGCTTCAGATGTCCAGCAACCACATTGAATCCTGGACTGAATTATCGATGAATCGATGACAGACTCGATATCATCGACTTTCGAATCTCGAGTTCATCAAGACGGCTCGATAAAATTGACATCTAGTCAGTTTGTCCAATATGCGGTTAAGGAAAATCATGTGATTTTCGATATCTCGAAGAGAGCCCCGATATCCTCGAAATTCAAACCTTGATGATATCGATGGATCTTCGATGATATCAGATTGGGACATAAATTTTTCCAGCAAGCTTTCAAGTAAAATCTTTCAAAATGTTCGAAGTATCGAGAATCACTCGATGATATCGATATTCGAAGATCGATCATATCGAGACCAGGTCAATGGCATCGAATTAGGACACAAAACCGTCAAGCAAGTTTATAGGAAAAATCCTTGAAAAGATTGATGAATCGAAACTAGTATCAATATCATCGATATTCAAAACCAGATGATATCGAGGATACTCGATCATATCGATGCCTGTTCAGTTTCAAAGACAAGTCTGCTCTCAGGTTTTTCAAATGTCGAGGAATCGATCCATGGGTCGATGTTATCGGAGTTTGAAATTCGATGACATTGAAGCCTACTCGATTTCCTCGATCTATTGGCAAAAAGGTTCAAAAGCGTTTGACAGATTGAGTTTGTGTCATCGAGTGGCCATTCGATGCTATCGAGAGTATATGATCGATGATATCGAAGCCTGATCGATAATATCGAACTCTGTCAAAAAAATGACAGTTTTATTTCGGTTGGAACTTTTTACCTATTTAATGAGAGCTTGCCTGAGGTTGTTTGTAGAGAAAATAGACAGAGCTTTTGATTGCTTAATTTAGATCATATACCCTAAGCCTTTTTCTCTCATGGGAGTTCATTCCTCAATCCACCCTCATCATTGATATTCAATAGAGTGGATTGGTGAATGAACTTCCGTATTCAAGGATCCTCCAGCTACTATCTTAATAGCAAATCATTGAGCTGGGATCCCTTGAATGCATAGATGCTTGGAATCACTCCGTCTCTAATATAGGAAAACATTTAATATAGTAGGATTCCAACATAACCTTGACCCAACCCGTCGCCTTACATTGGAGCATCAAAAGTGTTACGGATCAAGGGAGCTGAAGATTCTTTATCATCAAAGGAGGAGAACTTCATCAACATTCTAAATGGGGCTCATCTACTTATCTGTAAGTCATTAGAGTCCAGAGACCTTGCTGATCATTCCTTTGTGTAGGATTGGGTCACAGGTGATTCTCACCCCTTTCAAGTACTCATAGGAGGCCTCCGACGGGAGAATACATGTGGGTGTTGTGTATTGACCCTTGCTCATGGGAGCATAAACTCTAGGTTCCTTGTGTAGATCCTTGGCCTGTGTGGCCTAAAACCTATGTGTTGTGTATTAACCTTTGCTCTTGTGTAGGACATAAACTCTAGGTTCCTTGTGTGGATCTTTGGCCTGTGTGGCCTAAAATCTGGGTGTTGTGTGTTGACCATTGTTCTTGTGTGGGGCATAAACTTATGTCTCATGGAGACATGTTAGGTACCTTGTGTAGGTCCTAGAGTCAGCCTTGTGTAGGTTGTACTGGTTTGAGGTGAACCTGATTTGAAACCTCCGTTAGTGAGATCCGGTACACTCAAGGGTTGAGTGCGTCCGCCGGAAGTGGAGTAGACACGTAGTCGAACCACTATAAAAATGACTGTATTTGATTGCTATTTACTTTTACTTCTTATGTGATTTCTCTGAATGTTCTCATAATGCATGTTCACATGATTACCTAAAACTAATTAGAATCACACCTCACACTCAGTCACATCCATCATGAACTATGTTCTTCATCTTGTTTATATTTTGAATAGTCTTATGATTGGATCCTCTATTTGGCTTAGAAGCCATTGGAGTTACATTGAAGAAATCCTAATACTTGCATATTGATTCAGGATAAGGTTGATAGGTTTTAAATCATCATAAAATTTTAAAAAGTCCTATTAACCCCCCTCTTGGACATCTTGGCATATTCCCACTTATACTAAAGTAGTCATTACCGCAATTTCACACACACCATACACATTTTAGATGTCACACACATGTGACCCTCATGTGAAAAAGAGAAGAAATAAATCAATTTAATAAATTTTGTTTTTAGAGAAATGTAAATAACGTTTGAATTCCACACACTCCACCCATATGGACCATCCACATCTCACTATACTCACCTTTATCAACTAGCCAATGTATGCTCACATCAATCCAAACCATTTAAAGAGTTCAACCCCTAACCTACTTCCCGATAGATGGTCTAACCAATCAAAACCATACAGTGGCGAACCGTATAGTTTGGACTGTTAAATTGGAATCTGCCATGTGGAGTGCCAATCTAGAAATCTAAACCATTAATTATCCAAACCATCGAGGCATACATATAATGAACGGTATTCTAACATCAAATTTTGCTTATGTACACATTATTTTAGATGTAGAGGTATTAGCATGAGAGGTGACAACATAGGTTGGAACATTTTAATATTAGTATTAAATGTAATAATGAAATGTTCACTACAAATAAGAGGGTTTTTACCGACGAAACCTTTAGCGATGAATTTTTTTTTCGTCACTAAAAGTGACTTTTAGCGACGAAATTTTTTTTCGTCGCTAAAAGTTTACTTTTACCGACGATTTTTTTTCATCGCTAAAAGTAACTTTTAGCGACGAAAATTTTTATCGCTAAAGGGTGTTTTGAATTTTTGAAAAAAAAAAGTCGAGAACTTTCCTTTTAGCGATGAAATTATTTTCATAGCTAAAGGTAGCTTTTAGTGACGAAAATATTCATCGCTAAAGGGTGTTTTGAATTTTTGAAAAGTCAAAAAAGTTGAGAAGTTTCCTTTTAGCGAGGAAATAAATTTCATAACTAAAGGTGGCTTTTAACGGCGAAAATTTTCGTCACTAAAGGGTGTTTTGATTTTTGAAAAAAAACTAAAAAAATCGAGAAGTTTCCTTTTAGCGACGAAATAAATTTCGTAGATAAAGGTGGCTTTTAGCAATGAAAATATTCGTCGCTAAAGGGTGTTTTGATTTTCTGAAAAATAATAAAAAAGTCGAGAAGTTTCCTTTTAGCAACGAAATAAATTTCGTAGCTAAAGGTGGCTTTTAGCGACAAAAATATTCGTCGCTAAAGGGTGTTTTGATTTTTTGACAAAAAATAAAAAGTTGAGAAGTTTCCTTTTAGTGACGAAATAAATTTCGTAGCTAAAAGCCACCTTAGTGACGAAAATTTTTGTTGTTAAAGGGTGTTTTGATTTTTTGAAAAAAAACAAAAAGGTTAAGAAGTTTCCTTTTAGCGATGAAATTAATTTCGTAGCTAAAGGTGGATTTTAGCAATGAAAAGTTTCATCGCTAAAGGCTATTTTAAATTATTGAATAAACAAAAAAGTCGAGAAGTTTCCTTTTAGCAATGAAATTAATTTCATAACTAAAGGTGTCTTTTAGCGACGAAAAGTTTCGTCACTAAAGGGTGTTTTGAATTTTTGAAAAAAAAAAAAAGTCGAGAAGATTCCTTTTAGCGACGAAATTAATTTTGTAGCTAAAGGTGCCATTTAGCAACGAAAATTTTCGTCGCTAAAGGTTGTTTTGAATTTTTGAAAAAAATAAAAAGTCTAGAAGTTTCCTTTTAGCGACGAAAATAATTTCGTAGCTAACGGTGGCTTTTAGCGACGAAAATTTTCGTCGCTAAAGGCTGTTTTGAATTTTTCAAACAGATAAAAAGTCGAGAAGTTTCCTTTTAGTGGCGAAATTAATTTCGTAGCTAAAGGTGGCTTTTAGCGACGAATAGTTTCGTCGCTAAAGGGTGTTTTAAATTTTTGAAAAAATAAAAGGTCGGGAAGTTTCCTTTTAGCGATAAAATTAATTTTGTAGCTAAAATCCATCTTTAGCAACAAAAAGGTTCTTCGCTAATGGGTGTTTTGAATTTTTACAAACTAAAAAAACTCGAAACGTTTCCTTTTGCCGACGATACATTTCGTCGCTAAAAACAATTACAAAACTTTTAGCGACGAATATTTTCGTCGCTAAAAAATACCTTAAAAACTTTTACCGATGAAAATTTTCGCAAGTAAAAATATTTACAGAACTTTTTCCTACAAAAATTTTCGTAGGTAAAAGTCTCTTTGTTTTTTGAAATATTCCATCATAAAATTCCACACAAAATTCCTCATATACACCTGTTACAATATATTTCATCATATTCATCCAGATATACACCTGTTATATAATATATTTCATCATATTCACATTCACATCCATTTAAACCCAAACTAGTAAATCCATCTAAACATAAACTATATTCATTCAAACATAAATTACATCCATCCAAATAGAAACAATCTTATCCACATCACATTCATCCACGCATTGGGGTTATAAGTTTTGGTTAAGGTTTAGGTTTAGGTTTAGGTTATAGGTTATAGGTTATAGCTTTAGGGAATTGAGAATAGGTTAATGTTTAGGTTTAGGAAATCGGGTTCGGGTTCGGCATCGGGGTTAGGTTTTTTTAAGTTTAGGTTTAGGTTTAGGTTAGGGAGTTGAGATTAGGATTAGGTGTAGGTTTAGGTATAGGGATTTGAGAATACATTTAGGTTTTAGGTTAGGTTTAGGTTTAGGTTTTAGTTTATAGGTTTAGGTTATAGGATTAGGTTATAGGTTATAAGTTTAGGTTATAGGTTAAGGTTTAGGTTATAGGTTTTGATTAAGGTTTAGGTTATAGGTTATAGGTTATAGCTTTAAGGAGTTGAGAATAGGTTAAGGTTTAGGTTTAGGAAATCGGGTTCGGGATCGGGTTTAGGTTTGGGTTTTCAAGTTTAGGTTTAGGATTAGATAGGAAGTTGAGATTAGGATTAGGTGTAGGTTTAGGTTTAGGGATTTGAGAATACATTTAGGTTTTAGGTTTAGGTTTAGGTTTTAGGTCTAGGTTATAGGTTTATGTTTAGGTTATAAGTGTAGGTTATAGGTTTAGGTTTAAGTTAGGTTATAGGTTAAGGGAATTGAGAATAGGTTATAGGTTGAGGTTTAAGTTAGGTTATAGGTTATAGCTTTAGGGAATTGAGAATAGGTTAAGGTTTAGGTTTAGGAAATTGGGTACGGGTTTGGGATCGGGTTTAGGCTTGGGTTTTCGTGTTTAGGTTTAGGTTTAGGTTAGGGGGTTGAGATTAGGATTAGGTGTAGGTTTAGGTTTAGGGATTTGAGAATACATTTAGGTTATAGGTTTAGGTTTACGTTTTAGGTTTAGGTTAAGGTTAGGTTATAGGTTATAAGTTTAGGTTATAGGTTATAGATTATAGGTTTAGGTTTAGGTTATAGGTTTAGGTTAGGTTTAGGTTTAGGTTATAGCTTTAGGGAATTGAGAATAGGTTAAGGTTTAGGTTTAGGAAATCGGGTTGAGTTTAGGTTTAGGTTAGTAGTTGAGAATAGGATTAGGTGTAGGTTTAGGTTTAAGGATTTGAGAATACATTTAGGTTTTACATTTAGGTTTTAAGTTTAGGTTAAGGTTATAGGTTTAGGTTAGGTTTTGGTTTAGGTCATAGATTATAGGTTATAGCTTTAGGGAATTGAGAATAAACTAAGGTTTAGGTTTAGGAAATCGGGTTCGGGATTGGGTTTAGGTTTGGGTTTTAGGTTTAGGTTATAGGTTTAGGTTTAAGTTATAAGTGTAAGTTATAGGTTTAGGTTTAAGTTAGGTTATAGGTTAAGGGAATTGAGAATAGGTTATAGGTTTAGGTTTAAGTTAGGTTATAGGTTAAGGGAATTGGGAATGGGTTATAGGTTTAGGTTTAAGTTAGGTTATAGGTTATAGCTTTAGAGAATTAAGAATAGGTTAAGGTTTAGATTTAGGAAATGGGGTTCAGGTTTGAGATCGGGTTTAGGTTTGGGTTTTCGGTGTTTAGGTTTAGGTTTAGGTTAGGGAGTTGAGATTAGGATTAGATGTAGGTTTAGGTTTAGGGATTTGAGAATACATTTAGGTTTTAGGTTTAGGTTTAGGTTTTAGTTTATAGGTTTAGGTTATAGGTTTAGGTTAAGGTTAGGTTATAGGTTATAAGTTTAGGTTATAGGTTATAGGTTATAGGTTTTCGTTTAGGTTAAGGATATAGGTTTTCGTTTTGGTTTAGGTTTAGGTTTTAGGTTTAGGTTAAGGTTATAGGTTTAAGTTATAGGTTATAGGTTAGGTTTAGGTTTAAGTTTAGGTTTAGGTTTAGGTTATAGGTTATAGCTTTAGCAAATTGAGAATAGGTTAAGGTTTATATTTAGGAAATCGGGTTCGGGTTCAAGATCGGGTTTAGGTTTGGGTTTTCAAGTTTAGGTGTAGGTTAAGTAGTTGAGATTAGGGTTAGGTGTAGGTTTAGGTTTAAGGATTTGTGAATACATTTAGGTTTAGGTTACGGTTAGGTTTTGGTTTAGGTTATAGGTTATAGGTTATAACTTTAAGGAATTGAAAATAGGTTAAGGTTTAGGTTTAGAAAATCGGGTTCGGGTTATGGATCGAGTTTAGGTTTGGGTTTTCAAGTTTAGGTTTAAGTTTAGGTAAGGGAGTTGAGATTAGGATTAAGTGTAGGTTTAGTTTAAGGATTTGAGAATACATTTAGGTTTTAGGTTTAGGTTATAGGTTTAGGTTTAGGTTATAAGTGTAGGTTATAGGTTTAGGTTTAAGTTAGGTTATAGCTTAAGGTTTATCGAATTGAGAATAGGTTAAGGTTAAGGTTTAGGAAATCGGGTTTGTGTTCGGGTTTAGGTTCGGGTTTTCAAGTTTAGGTTTAGGTTAAAGAGTTGATATTTGGATTAGGTGTAGGTTTTGGTTTAAGGAATTGAGAATACATTTAGCTTTTAGGTTTAGGTTTAGGTTTTAAGTTTAGGTTAAGGTTATAGGTTTAGGTTATAGGTTATAGCTTTAGGGAATTGAGAATAGGTTAAGGTTATAGGTTTAGGTTGTAGGTTTAGGTTATAGGTTATAGCTTTAGGGAATTGAGAATAGGTTAAGGTTTAGGTTTAGGAAATTGGGTTTGGGATCGGGATCGGGTTTAGGTTTGGGTTTTCAAGTTTAGGTTTAGGTTAAGTAGTTGAGATTAGGGTTAGGTGTAGGTTTAGGTTTAAGGATTTGAGAATACATTTAGGTTTTAGGTTTAGGTTTAGGTTTAGGTTAAAGGTTTTAGGTTATAGCTTTAGGGAATTGAGAATAGGTTAAGGTTTAGGTTTAGGAAATCGGGTTCGGGTTCGGGATCGGGTTTCGATTTAGGTTTAGGTTAAGGAGTTGAGATTAGGATTAGGTGTGGGTTTAGGTTTAAGGATTTGAGAATACATTTAGGTTTTAGGTTTAGGTTTAGGTTTAGGTTATAGGTTTAGGTTTAGGTTATAAGTGTAGGTTATAGGTTTAGGTTTAAGTTAGATTATAGGTAAAGGTTTATGGAATTGAGAATAGTTTAAGGTTTAGGTTTTAGAAATCGGGTTTAGGTTCGGGTTTAGGTTTGTGTTTTCAAGTTTAGGTTTAGGTTAAGGAGTTGATATTAGGATTAGGTGTAGGTTTAGGTTTAGGGATTTGAGAATACATTTAGGTTTTAGGTTTAGGTTTAGGTTTTAAGTTTAGGTTAAGGTTATAGGTTTAGGTTATAGGTTATAGCTTTAGAGAATTGAGAATAGGTTATGGTTTAGGTTTAGGAAATCAGGTTCAGGATCGTGATCGGGTTTAGGTATGGGTTTTCAAGTTTTGGTTTAGGTTAAGTAGTTGAGATTAGGGTTAGGTGTAGGTTTAGGTTTAAGGATTTAAGAATACATTTAGGTTTTAGGTTTAGGTTAAGGTTAAGTTTAGGTTTAGGTTATAGGTTATAGCTTTAGGGAATAAAGAACAGATTAAGGTTTAGGTTTAGGAAATTGGGTTCGGGTTCGGGATCGGGTTTAGCTTTAAGTTTAGGTTAGGGAGTTGAGATTAGGATTAGGTGTAGGTTTAGGTTTAAGGATTTGAGAATATATTTAGGTTTTAGGTTTAGGTTTAGGTTATAGGTTTAGGTTTAGCTTATAAGTGTAGGTTATAGGTTTAGGTTTAAGTTAGGTTATAGGTTAAGGTTTATGGAATTGAGAATAGGTTAAGGTTTAGGTTTAGGAAATCGGGTTCGGGTTCGTGTTTAGGTTTAGGTTTTCAAGTTTAGGTTTAGGTTAAGGAGTTGATATTAGGATTAGGTGTAGGTTTAAGTTTAGGGAATTGAGAATACATTTAGGTTTTAGGTTTAGGTTTAGGTTTTAAGTTTAGGTTCAGGTTATAGGTTTAGGTTTAGGTTTAGGTTATATAGGTTATAGCTTTAGGGAATTGAGAATAGGTTAAGGTTTAGGTTTAGGAAATCGGGTTCGAGATCGTGATCGGGTTTAGGTTTGGGTTTTCAAGTTTAGGTTTAGGTTTAGTTAGGGAGTTGAGATTAGGATTAGGTGTAGGTTTTGGTTTAGGGATTTGAGATTAGGATTAGGTGTAGGTTTAGGTTTTGGGATTTGAGAATACGTTTAGGTTTAAGGTTTAGGTTTAGGTTATAGGTTATAGGTTATAGGTTTAGGTTAAGGTTTAGGTTTAGGTTTAGGTTTGGGTTTAGGTTATAGGTTATAGGTTTAGGTTATAAGTTTAGGTTAAGGTTTAGGTTTAAGTTATAGGTTTAGGGTGTGGTTTAGGTTAAGGGTGTGGTCCCTACAAATACAGATATAAACTCGGCCTGTCTAAATAGCTAAGCCAAGCCACTCCAATGCTGTCCATAAGAAATGGACAGCTTCATCATGGTCATAATAGTGGTTGCCACCTTCCAAGCACCCCCGATCAACATCAGGATAGCTCCGGCACACATCCAGGTCTACTCCATTAATTTCGAGCAAATATATAAACACGGCATGTATAAATGGCCAAGCCACTCCAATGTTGTCCATAGGAAATGGACAGCTTCATCATGGTCATAACCGTGATTTCCACCTTCCAGGGACCCCCGCTCAATATCCGGATAGCTCCAACGCACATCTGGGTTTGCTCCATCAATTTCGAGCAAATACATAAACACAGCCTGTCCAAATGGCCAGGCCACTCCAATGCTGTCCATAGGAAATGGATAGCTTCATCATGTTCGGTTAGTAGAGAAGGACAAGTTCTTTATACCACATGACCTAGAGCTGATGAAATTTTTTAAGTAAATTGTACGAGGTTTATAGTAATCTTAGAGTGCAGAAAATTTTTAAGTATGTGGATTTTAGTCCGAGTTATTTCTATAATCACGATAGCCTTGGGATGGTTGATATGAGGGATTGGTTGATTGAAAAATGGCTGATTAAAACTATATTAGGTTATCTTACCAGACATAATGATTTCAGGACTAGTAAGATAACCCAATATAGTTTTAATCGACCCTTTCACAGTTAACCCATCCCTTGTATCAACCCTCCCAAGGCTATCGTGATTAGAGAAGGATCTCAAACTAAAATGCATAGACTTAGAAATTTTCTACACTCTAAGATTACTGTAACCCTCGTACAATGTATATTCAACGATGTATATAATATAATGTATATAACATGAAATTGTACATGAGTGAGACAAGATAACGTAACCTTTTATATACAAGCCAGAAATTGATAGGTTAAGATTGTCTTATCGAGGAGATTCTTATGCATAGTCCATCTGCTGTTGGGACAAACAGGCATGGGTTTGGATTATTGGACCATAGACCCCACCTGTCATTGAAAACTAAAGATTAAAATCAGTGTATTGGGTATCATATCATTCACCACTGATAAGGAAGCCGTTTTTGTTGGTGTTTGGTTTGCAGCCATTTATGGACTGGATGAAAATAATTTCTTTTACGTTATAACACCAATAGCGGGGTACAATGTAATTCGAGTCACAATGTACTAAACTGGACATGTGGAGAGAGAGAGAGAGAGAGAGAGATTATTTATAAGTCTCTTTTCTCATATGTGAAGGGAAATGGCAAAAATAAGGTTTTTCTTTTCATAAGCATCCTCTTTAAAGGTCAAAGATTATCCATATGGTTCCAAAACCAGTGTACCTAGATTCAAAGGCGGAGATCCACGCCTTTATCCATGTGGTTCCAGAACCAGTGTACCTAGATGTTCCAATTTCCCATAAAATCTGCATAACACTCTTTAAAGCTTCAGAATATGCATAAATGCAATGCTTATAGTGATTCTATCATCAAGATAAATGTCGACATCTGATAGCTAAGTGAACAAGAGTGCAAGTCTAACAAAAGCATTGGCAGATGAAATTTAACAAATTACACATGAAGAAGAAGAAAAGCATCATCAAAAAGATATATGAGAAGACAACATGTATAACAACTCTTTGTCACAAAAATTTTTTCAATGTGTTGATGGTGGGTGGTTTAGGTTGTGTTGTAGAAGAGACCACATATCATTTATTCCTCAGCCCACTGGATTGATTTAGCATTCTTTCATTGACTTGATTTAGCATTTATTCCTCACCAAGAAGATGTACTTTATGATTAAGGATATCAATTCTGGGAAGTAGATGTAATGTTAATAAAGTTATTAAGAGATCATTCTTAGTAAGTGTCTTTTAAAAGAAAATGATCCATTATAAGAGAACAAGTTCCCTGTTTGTAAAGAACAAGGAAGATCCCTGTTATGCCGAGTTTGTACATGTGCCACACGCACGCACACACAAAAATCCCAAATTTGGAAAATCCTAGTCACTGAATCTTTAGTCTTTCCTTTTATAGTTAACATCTCATGGATATAGCTAAAATTAAATTAAATTGTACAAGGACAGGTGAAATTCCTCTTATAATTGTACATGCTACAAGTGCAGTTCCTCTCTAGATGAAGAGTGACCAGACTAGGAGCAAAATAAACATGGAGAAATAGTTTGTTTTAAGTCTCTACTTTAAACTATTGGTTTCACTTTAATTAAGCATAATACATCCAAACACAAATACACTAATCGCAAATCAAACATTACTTAACTCTTTGTTATATTTAAGTATTGAAGATTGATAGGAAAAGATACAGACATCCAAACACATATCTTCACGCAAGTTCCCTATTTGTAAAGAACATGATATATAAGACTTTAGACAAAGTAGAGGACAATTTATTCATAGTTGGGATTAACCAGGGTTACACTTGGTGGATCCATCATGGTGAAAATATGACCCATAGAGTTTAGGCCACTGAAGTCAACAACGACCCAATTGTGCCGGAGGACAAGGATGAAGACGTTGACAAAATGTAAGATATCATAGGGGATGTGTTCAGGGGAACAATTGCGGATATTGATTTTGCAGCGATAAGTAGTAGCCAAGATATTCCTCCAATGGGTGATGTCGAATCAGAAAAGCTTAGTAAGTTGTTGAGAGATGAGCAACGTCCACTTTATCTGGGGTGTGAGAACTTCTCCAAGTTAAATTTTCTTACAAAGTTACTTCATTTGAAGACAATAAATCGTTGGAGTAACAAATCGTTTAACATGTTGCTTGAGTTGTTGAAAGAAGCATTATCGGACGGTGAGACATTGCCTAAGTCTCATTACGAGGCAAAATCCTTGATGCGAGACTTAGGCCTTGGTTACAAACTCATACATGCATGTATAAATGATTGTTTATTATATTTGAAAGAGTATGATAAGGTTGAAGAGTGTCAAGAATGTGGAGAGTTTAGGTGAAAGTATGACAAAGCCAGGCGTAAGAAAATCCCATAAAAGGTGTTAAGGTATTTCCCATTAAAACCCAGATTGTAAAGATTGTTTATGTCTCGTAAGACAGCTGAAGATATGAGGTGGCATAAGGAGAAACGTATTCATGATGATAGTACACTGAGACACCCTGTAGACTCTGAAGCCTAGTAAAATTTTGACAAGTAATATGACTAGTTTACAGAGGATTCTCATAATGTTCGACTAGGTCTTGCAAGTGATGGTTTTAATCCATTTGGTAATATGAGTGGCTCATACAGTATGTGGCCAGTGGTACGATGCCCTACAATTTACCTCCTTGGTTGTGTATGAAGGAGTCATTTTTCATAATGTCATTGCTTATTCCTGGACCCAGGTCACCTGGGAATGACATTGATGTGTATTTGCGACCTTTAATAGATGAGTTAAACGAGTTGTGGAGTCAAGGTGTAGAAACATATGACACATTTACGGGACCGACATTTCAATTTCATGCAATGGTCTTGTGGACAATAAATGACTTTCCCGCATATGAAAATTTGTCTGGGTGGAGCACGAAGGGCAAGTTGACTTGTCCTACATGTGGTATTGAGACTTGTTCATTGTCATTAAAGCATGGTAGAAAAATGCGTTATATGGGCCATTGTCGTTTCCTTCCGAGCAATCATAGTTGGCACAGGAAGATGATGATCTTTGATGGCAAATAAGATCATAGGCCACCCTCAAAAGAGCTATCTAGAGAAGATGTGATACAACAACTGAGTAACATTAGAGAAGTTAGATTTAGTAAGACATCGCAATTGAAGAAAAGGAAATGTACAGTATTGGACTATAACTAGAGGAAGAAGAGCATCTTTTTTTAATTACCCTATTGGAGTGATCTGAAATTGCGACACAACTTGGATGTCATGCATATTGAGAAAAATATATGTGATAATATCTTCGAAACATTGATAAACATAGAGAAGAAAACAAAAGGCAGTTTTAAGGCTCGATTAGATCTACAAGAAATGGGTTTAAGGAAAGAGTTACACTTGCAACCACATAAAAATTCGTATACTATACTAGTAGCCTGATATACGTTGACAAAACTAGAGAGAAAGCGTTTATGTGAATGGTTGAGATCGGTGAAGTTTTCTGACGGGTATGCGTCAAACATATCTCGGCGCGTAAACGTTACGGATTGTAAGGTAACAGGAATGAAAAGTCATGATTGTCATGTCCTTCTGTAACGACTACTGCCGGTTACAATTCATGGATTCTTGAGCAAGGATATCAGTGCAGCGCTGATTGAGTTGGGGATATTTTTTAAGGATTTATGTTCGAAATCATTGAATGTAGATGTTATTAAACGAGTGGAGAGGGACATTGCTGTAATCCTTTGTGAACTTGAAAGAATATTTCTACCTGCATTTTTCGATGTCATGGTACACCTAGCGATTCACTTACCGTACGAGGCGAAGCTTGCAGGCCTAGTACAATATCGTTGGATGTATCCGATTGAAAGGTGGTAGAACTTATTAAAATTTTTATTCATTCCGTAAACTACATATATCCATGTTTTCATACTCTTAACATAGTGGTTTTGTATACAGATACTTTCACACACTCAAACGATTTGTGAGGAATAAGGCATGCCAGGAGGGATCTATAGTTGAAGCGTACATTGATAATGAGTGTCTTACATTTTGCTCCATGTATCTTCGTGGCACAGAGACTAGATTCAACCGAGAAGATCAGAATGCCGATGAAGGGCAGGAGTATGAACAAGGACTCATATCTGTGTTTGCACATAACGTTCGTCCTTTAAGATCCCCAACATTTCAGGATATGGACCTTGGGGATCTAGTAAAGGCAAAGTGGTATGCGTTGCATAATTGTGAAGAAATAGAGTCATACCTAGAGTAAGTTTTTCCTTAATTATTATTTTCTCTACAGATGATGATCTTAATGTTTCTCACTAATGACGTGTCATTTATGTGTAGCAAACACATATACGAGATGAAGTCCAAATTCCCCACAAGTTATGATCAAATGCATCAGGATCAGTTTTCACAATGGTTCACAAAACGTGTAAGATTTCACATTGTATCTCAGCACACTTAGAATTTTTATTGTATTGCACATTATTTGAACCTAAGAAAATTCCTAAACAATTACATTCTGTACATGATAATAGATGAAGACATTGTGCACGAGCAACTTTGCGGATGTGTCTGATACACTATACTTGCTAGCGTGTGACCCTGATAGACGTGTATCTAGATATATAGGTTGTATTGTAAACGGGATTCGGTTCCACACCGATGAACTTGAGAAGTATAGGACCATACAAAATAGTGGGGTGGTTGTGAAGGGAACGAATGAGGAGGATGAAATTAACTTTTATGGCATTTTGACGGATATTATTGAGATGAATTATTGTATGAGAAAGCGAGTGTACTTATTTAGATGTGATTGGTGGGACATTGGAAATAAGAAGTTGGGAATACAAACTGACAACTACTTTACGAGAGTAAATTTATCTCGGAAGTGGTTTAAGGATAACCCATTTATCCTCGCTAGCCAAGCCGAACAAGTATTTTACCTCACTGACACCAAGTTAGATGGCTCTTGGCATGTGGTGTAGAAAATAAAGCTCAGGAATGTATTTGACGTTCCCGTACTAGAAGTCGAAGATAACGAGGACGGGGGAAATGACACGTTTAGGTTTGAACAAGCATATCAAGAAGACATGCCATCTGGGGATACAGGGACTAATTTAAGTGTTGATATTGATGCGGTGCAATTGGACAGAGATGATGTGTCACCTGATCATGTTGATGCCTCAATAGTACATGACATTGTTAGAGATGATAGCGGTTTCATTGAGGGATACATTGTAGACGATAAAGAGGAAATACTGATCAACGATAGTGATGGTGAAAAAGAAATAGTCCTAAGCGATAGTGATACAGACGACGATTATTAAATGTACACATGATTTACATGTCATTTTTCAATTCGAATATGTACATTTACTATAGAATGACAATGTGTAATGGAATTTCCAAGGGTTATAGATTAAAGTTTACAGTTTTATTATATTCTGCTTGCATTATAGTGTAATGGTCTAATTATATTTTAATAATCTCTCTAAGCATAAGCACAAATGCGTTGTACCATCAACACTACTTGTATAATATTTTAGTATATTTCACTTGTATTGACATTGTTTAAATTTATAAGTTCGTAGCTCAAAAATATTTAGTGATGGCACCAGGTGGGAGAGCACGTCGTTCGCGCACTGAATCTACCCCTTCTACCTGTGATGTGATGGAGTCAACATCATCGTCACATGTTGCATCGCAGGCGTCTGATCCCTTAGTCGCGTATACACCAGGCACTGTATGTAAGTCTAGACATATATTTCTTTTAATGACTTCTGTTTATGTTTAGACTTACATATTTCTTTTGCAACAGCGTCGTTGACCAGCCGACGAGGACGTAGACCCATGCGTGGGTTGGTTTTAGAGCGACTTACACGTGAGGGTAGGGTGACGGTAGAGTTCTCACAGGACTACATTAGACCTGTTAGGAACAATGTCATGTTGTTTACGTCAGAGGTCGGTGTCTTATGCTAATCTCTAATCCCCCACCACCTCCTATTGGGCAGACGTGACAGATGATGTGCGGCAGCTCACCCATCATTACCTTCAGGTAAATTTTAGTAAATTAAAATTAAAGGTTCAATTACGGTTAAGTTATTTTCTTAATAAGTTTATTGCCTTAATATATTATTTACGAAACTGCAAAATATATTTGACTTAGATTTGAGTGTACCACACATCTCTCATGCCGTCGACGACATGATCAAGGAGCGGTTCAAGGATTACTGCAATAAGTTACACCAGCGGTACAAGCGGTGCGTGAGACACGAGGACATCGCACAGTCCGCACTGCTGCACGTTACCCATAAGGACTAGCGGATATTCTGCGATAGGTTTTCGTCTGATTTTTTTCAGGTAATATTTAAATATTTACGATATCTTAACGTAATAATTAAATTCACAATTAATAACAATATATTATGAATAATGTGTTCAGAAGAGGAGCAAAATAAATTCTGACAATAGGGAAAAGTTAGAAGGGAACCATGTAGCTGGTTCAAAGTCATTTGTACGACTTTGTCACGACATGGTAAGAAATTACCGGTAATTATTATGTTTATATATTCTTTCCATGCATTTATATTAACTCTATTGTCCTTTCGATCGTGCAGCGAGATTCCCGCACTAGCTAAGAGACCGGACCAGTAGACTTGTACAGGGGGACTCACCGTTGGCAGGCGACGGGATCTTGGGTACATGTAAGGGTTATGGTCTCATACTCCTTTGGTTGTCAAATTTTGATGTGTCAAAACATCTATCTGTGTCTTGTGCTTGTATGATGATTTTTATTCAAGACATTGTTAAATACTTCAAGAAGTTATAAGTTGGATTCTTCAAGATGTTACAAGTTGAAGCTCAAGATGTTGATGTTCAAGAAGCTACTATGTTGATGTTCAAGTCTTAGAGAACGACTCATGACTTCAAGACTAATAAGCAATGCATGAAGTAGTTGTTATGTTGATGAAGATCTCAAGTTTGAAGCTACAACAAAGTTCAAGATTTCAAGCCTAATATTGTTCAAGATTTCAAGCCTGATATTGTTCAAGATTTCAAGCCTGATATTGGTTCAAACAATCTACATTCGTTGAATGGTTGAAGTTCAATGTCCATACGACATGTTTCAGGTTTGAATGACCTTAGGTTGACCCTTTAAGTAAGTCATTTTGGATACATAAATCAAATGTTTATTTAACATAAGTTTGGTCTATTCCAAGACCAGTCCTAGCTCTTGTTCGACCAGTCCTGACATTGGTTCGACTAGTCCAAGAAATTCCACGATCAGTCCTAAGTAGTTGAAGATTTTTCAAATTTTTTGGTACTCCCACGACCAGTCCTGGAAGTCCTTCGACCGGTCGTAGGTTGGCTTCGACTCGTCCACGATCAGTCGTGGAGCTACGACTCAATATCCAGCAATACAATTCATGGTCCTACGATCAGTCGTAGGTATCTACGACCAGTCGTAGGTGACCCACGACCAGTCGTAGGGTACTCACGACCAGTCGTGGAACGGCTTTCAAAGATCGCGCTCAATTTTTCAAAAATCTGTTAGAGCTACGACCAGTCCTAGGTTTCTAAGACCAGTCGTAGGAACGATTTTTTCTTCTATAAATTGAACACGAAATTCAGAGTTTTTATATCCTCAACTCCATTCCATTTCTAGAATTTTCAAGTAATCACTCTGAGATAAGTCTGTGTTTATTTTAAGCTAAATTGTGCTTATTTAATATTCCTTTTTGCTAGCTTATTTAATTTGATTTTGTTTCTCTATTCCAATCTTATTTGAAAAGAGGAATTATATTATTCCTTCTTCTTGGAATCAAAATCAAATATTGCTACGCCCAACAAGTTAAATCTAAAATCTATTAGAATTTAGAACCTTATGAATGTGAGTATTGGAAATTGAACTTTGACATTCAATCATCTACTCCGATTGGTTCTCTAGAATTTCGCTAAAGGAGAAATCCAGGTATTTTACAATTCTGTAAAATTCATTTATTTTTGGTTTTGTTTGAGGTTGAGCCAGAAAAATCTCATTGTATTGGTTGTCTGAGGAAAACTAGAAAACTCAGAAAAAAAAGGGGTTTTTGAATTGTGTAAGCCCAAGTGAAAAAAGACACAATTGTAAAGGTTTTTGGTGAACCTGAGAAAACCTATTTGATAGTGAACGCTAATATCCCCTGTGTGAGGATATTAGGAGTGGAGTAGCATTCTGTGTGGCTGTTGTAAAACAGTTGGTGTACACACAGGCGAACCACTATAACTCTTTGTCTTGTGGATTGAATGCTTGCTTAATTTTCATATCTTTTTTCATTCGATTGTGTGGAATGTACAAGTGGATGTGAATGTTGTAACTATTTACATTTTCAAGCAAGTGTGGGGATTGTTGTAATAATTTAGATCTTTTATACGCATTTATTTTCAATTCCTTGCTATTTCATTTACTTATATTAACATTGAGTTCTTGATTCAAAAGAGGTTCTAGAAATAAGGTTGTCCTACCATAAGCCCTTGTTTATTATGGTGTAAGGTTGTCCTTAGAATGAATTTGTATCAATCTCTCAATAATTATTTATCAAGGTGATTTATATTTAGCATTGTGAATTGATTCATAATTGTAAGGGTATTGATTTACTTTAGTTCCATTTGATTTATTTATAAATTTTGCATAGTCCTATTCACCCCCTCTAGGACATATAGCTTGGCCTTTTCAAGTGGTATCGAGCCTAATAGCTCATTTTTGTTGCTTTTTATTTGGATTTATTTCTGAGCTAACGATCTAAGCTATATAAAAGATGTCAAATTTTGATAGCCTTTCGATTACTAGGCCTCCACCTTTTGATGGCTCCAACTATGCCTATTGGAAAGCCGAATGAGAATCTTCCTCGGATCAATGGATGAAAGTGTGTGGCTAGCCACGATGGTGAATGGAATCCTCCTACCATGGAAGTAATGCTTGGTGTTGATGGTTCAAAATCTATGAAAATTACACCATATTTCCAATGGACCACACTTGAGAAAAATGAGAGTAGTGCTAATGCTAAAGCACTAAATGCTGATCACTTGCGCACTATCATAGGATGAGTTCAAAAGAATCATATCTGTGATATCTTTTGAAAGCAAGCCTGGGATATTTTAGAAATGACACACGAAGGTACATCAATTGTCAAGAAATCTAAAGTCCAACTCCTCACAACTAAATTTGAAGAAATTCATATGGAGGAAAATGAAATGTTTATGGACTTTTACACTAGATTGAATGACATTGTAAACTCTATGTGGGGTCTTGGCGAAAAGATCTCAGAAAGTAAAGTGTGTGCAAAAATACTACGCTCTCTTCCTGAACGGTTCAATTCAAAGGTAACCGCAATCCAGGAACTTCGTGATACGGACAATATGAAGGTAGAAGAATTAGTTGGTTCTTTGCAAACCTATGAATTAAGTTTTAAAGCTCCTAAAGGTAAGTCTATTGCTTTGAAGTCATCTAAAAGTATTACTCAAGAAAATTCAGATTCAGAAAAGTCTGAAGATGATATGGCCCTTTTGGCGAAAAAGTTTTATAAGATTTTCAAAAGTAAGAAAAGAGTCGACTTTCAAAAGGCAAATGAAAAGAAACGTTCTAAACCTAAGTCTAAAACTTGGAAATCATTGAAAGATAGTCAATGTTACAAGCTGTCAAGAATATGGGCATTTAGCAAACAAATGTCCTAAAAGGACAGATCCAAAAGGAAGGGTATGTTGGCTACTTGGGATGAATCGTCGATTAAAAGCCTCTTCTGAATCAGAAAATTCAGAAACTGAGTCGGGCAGTGAACTTAAGGCCCTTATGACTCTAGCCAAGTTTACCTTTTCAGATCACGATGATTCTACAAGTGAAGAAAATTTGGATAGTGATCATGAAAATGATGAAGATCTTCAAGATGCTTATAATGCCTTATATAAGGAAAGTTGTAAAATTGCTGTCAAACTTAAACTTCAAAAAGAAAAGTTTTTTAAACTTAAAGAATGTTTTGAAACCCTTGTTTTAGAAAAATCTCAAATTTCAGATTGTTTTGAAAAATCGAAGTGTGATCTAGAATTCAAAACCTCCCTAATTGAAAATTTGAAATCTGAAAATGAGAAACTTAAAAATGAAGTATCTTCTCTTTTGAGTTTGAAGGACACATGGAGATATGCCCAAGGTGATCCAAAATTAGAAAAATTATTATCTGGATCAAGAAAATGTGGCGATCGATCCGGGTTGGGCTTTGATAAAAACACATCTCCTAAACAGAAGAATGCTTCTTCCATTTTTGTGAAAGGAGAGACTTCTAACTCAAATGGAAAAGGTACTAATCAAGTTGTTTCTAAAAATACAAAAACCTTTCAAAAACACAAAAGCGACTATATAAATTTAAATCGATTCAAAACCCACTAGTGAAAAAATTGTTGATTTACTTAAGGAGCTATTAAAATCTAACTCAAGAGGTCACTCTTATAACTATAAACAAAACAAGACCAATTATTCTCCTAAACCCAAAACAAGATCTTGAAATGGGTTCCCAAGGTTACTTGTTTGGTTGCTCATCTTGCTTTCAAAGCTACAAGCCATTCAAAATGGTACCTAGGCAGTGGATGCTCGGACATATGACAAAGCGACAAAGCTCTATTCACCGATCTTAAAGATATGGTGATGGGTCAGTCACATTTGGTGATGGTAACAAATGCAAGATAATTGGCAAAGGTACGGTCCAACTCTATAACCTTCCCTTATTTAAAAATGTGTTATATGTTGAGGGTTTAAAACACAACTGTTGAGCATATCTCAAATATGCGATAACAACCATAATGTTAAATTTTCTAATCAAGGTTGTGAAATTACAAATGAAAAGGGTTCTCAGTAATATTAAGCTGGTCGTAGAACTTCAGCTGCTATATAGTAAGCAATGGTAGCTCATATAATCAAACGTGCTACATGGTCCATACCAATGAGACAGTTGATTTATGGCATAAACGCCTTGGACATGTACACTACCAAAATTTATCTGATTGAGCAAAAGTGAACTAATTAAAGGTCTACCTAAAATGCAAAAAGTAGACAAGATTTGTGGTGAATGCCAGTATGGTAAACAAACTAGGAGCTCTCACAAAAAGGTGAACTCCAATATCACCACAAGACCACTCGAGCTTCTCCATATGGATCTTATAGGACCAACAAGAACGGAAAGTCGAGGTGGCAAAAAGTACATCTTAGTTATTGTAGATGATTATACAAGATACACTTGGGTTTCATTCTTGAGAGATAAATCAGAAACCCTTGATGAAGTGAAAAAGATTATAAAAGCAGATTCAAATCGAAAAATGTTCTCAAGTCAGCAAGATCCGTAGTGATCATGGTTCCGAATTCGAAAATAGCGGTTTTGAGAAATTTTGTAGCGATCAGGGAATATCGCATGAATTCTCTGCACCTAAAACTCCTCAACAAAATGGAATTGTCGAGAGGAAAAATAGAGTACTTCAAGAAATGGGAAGTGTTATGTTAAATAGCATGAAGCTTCCTAGGAATCTCTGGGCTGAAGCGGTGAATACAGCCTGCTACATTATTAACCGTGTTTATATTTGTAAATCTAATAATAAAACGGCTTATGAAATGTGGTTTGAGAAAAAGCCTTCATCAAATATTTTGAGTTTTTGGCAAAGAAGTGCTATATTTTGCGTGACCGTGAAAATTTGGGAAAATTCGACACTAAAAGTGATGAAGGGATCTTTTTAGGTTATTCTTTAAACAGTCGTGCATATCGTGTTTTGAACAATAGGACCGGTGTGATTCAAGAGTCAATAAATGTTGTGATTGACGATCTTTTGAAAACACCTGACCCTAGTTTAGATAATGATGAAGTTCTTATACTTGAAAAATAAGAAATTTCATCAAGTGAAACTAATTCTGAATTAAGGACTGTTAAAGATCATCCAACCTCTCAAATACTTGGAAACCCTCTCACTAGTGTGCGCACTCGTAGACAATTAGAGGACATGTAACTACATATGCTTTACATCCCAGATTGAACCGGGTAACGTAAAAGAAGCACTTTCAGATGAAAATTGGATTCTTGCGATGCAAGAAGAACTTAATCGGTTTGTCAGAAATGATGTCGGCAACTTGTTCCTAGACCTAAAGATAAACATATTATTGGAACAAAATGGATTTTCAAAAACAAATCGATGAACTAGGAAATATTATTCGAAATAAAGCAAGACTAGTTGTACAGGATATACACAAATTGAAGGTATTGACTATAATGAAACATTTGCCCTCGTAGCTCGTCTTGAATCAATCGACTTTTTATCTCCCTTGCATGTTTTAAGAAAATTAAAATTTATCAAATGGATGTAAAGAGTGCCTTTTCGAATGGTGATTTACATGAAGAGGTATATGTTGAACAACCTACAGGGTTTGAAGATCCTAAATTCTTGATCATGTTTATCGTCTTAAGAAAGCTCTCTATGGTGCGAAACAAGCTCCCAGAGCATGGTACGAAAAAACTGACTAAGTTTTTCTTGAGTCATAATTTTCGGATGGGGTGTGTTGATAAGACGCTCTTTGTTAAGAAACATAACGATGATATTCTAATGGTTCAAATATATGTTGACGATATTATTTATGGATCAACCTTTGTACTAACATATTTATTGAGTTTGCAGATTTGATGAAGTCTAAATTTGAAATGAGCATGGTTGGAGAATTAAACTATTTCCTAGGATTGCAAGTAAAACAACAACTTTGATGGAATTTTTATTTCTCAAACCAAATATGCTCGAGTTTAATTAAGAAATTTGGATTTGAGAAAGGTAAAAATTTTGATACTCCTATGAGTACAAGCTGTAAGACTCTCAAAAGACTCTCAGGTAATGATGTGGATCCTAAATTGTATCGTAGTTTGATTGGTAGTTTACTTTATCTAACTGCTAGTAGACCGGATATTGCTTTGAGTGTTGGTATTTGTGCTCGTTATCAATCAAATCCTAAAGAATCTCACTTAAGCTATTTGTTAAGCGGATTATGCGTTATGTCGCAAGTTCTACTAAATTGGGTCTCTGGTATCCACATGAGACTAATGTTCAATTAGCCGCATCTGCGAGTCGATCTTGGTGAAATTTGAAACATTGATGATAGGAAATCAACCAGTGGTGGTTGTTTACATACATTGGAAATTGTCTTGTTTCTTGGTTTAGTAAGAAGCAAAGTTCTATATCGCTATCAAGCTCACTTGAAATTTGAATACATTCTTCTTTGAAATGCATGTACTCAACTTGTTTGGATGAAACGAATGTTAAGCGATTATGGAATTACTCAAGATTCTATGATTTTATTTTGTGATAATTCAAAGGCAATAAATATCTCTAAAAATCGATTCGGCATTCACGTACTAAGCATATTGACATTAGATTTCATTACATTCGTGAATTAGTGGAAGAAAAATTAATATATTTGGATTACATTCCAACCGAGATTCAACTTGCGGACATTTTCACTAAACCGCTCGACAAAAGCAGGTTTAATAAATTAAAATCTGATCTCGGTATGTGCAATTTAAATTGAGTTTGCATGATTTTGTGTATCATAATGTACATAAGTTTGATGTTTTATTTGCTTAAATTTGAAATTATTTATAAAAAAAAAAAAAAAAAAAAAAAATTGCAAATTTTTTGTCGTACTTTCGACTTTGTCGTGAGAATACACGACCAGGTCGTGCCTGACGGTCGAACACGCATACACGACTGTCGTAAATCTCGAGATTTCACTTAAAATTGGGGATTTTTATCTTCTTCTTCATTTCTTCATTTCTCTCCAACGGTTCTAGCTACAACTGCCCCAACCCACCTTCATTGTTCTTCAAGGTTAGTGGTTCTTTTGCATTTTTTTTGTAGATTCTTGCTATTAGTGTTTCAAAACTCATGTTTGTGGAATCTATTTGATCATTCATTGCAGGTTTTGGGGTTTTATCTTGAAAAATCCGTTTTACTTAAACCTCATTTCTTCCAACTTGTTGTTTCCTTGTAATCCTTCTTTGAAAATGGATGCTTAGAGGTAAAAAGAAAACTACTCGAGGTCCATCTTCTTCTAGATCAGCTTCTATTGTTCAACGTCATCTTCGCTCTCCTGAAAATGATCCTACTGATGCTCGAGATTTGCGTATGCGTAATGTAATTGTTGAGCGTCATGTTAATGTCAATCACATTGCTTCTTTTGGTATTCCTTCTTTGTTGGAATCAGGATGGGATAACATCTTACATTGGGGTGGAGCTGCATACCAGTCCATTGCCCAATCCATGTTTGCATGTATCTGTGACTTTTCTCTTGAGAATTTTACTTTTAAAGTAGATACTCAAGAAGGTTTGTTTGTAGTAGATCGACATTTGATTGCAGACATTATGGAAATACCTATCAATGATGAAAGCATTCCAATTAATATTTTACATGATAGTCTCTCAGAATCTGAACGACGAATGCTTACTAGAGATTTATGTAATATGGATGTTCATTGGACTCATAAAGGTCATACACTTCCCTCAAGGTATTTGTTACCCAGACACAGAGTACTTCATAAGATATTCATTTCAAATCTTTATCCACGTTCTGGTAATAAAACCGAACTCACTGCTTTCATGGTTCGTGTTTTGCATTCTGTTGTCTCTGGTGCAAAAATATGTCTTCCTTCTTTAATCTGTCATTCCATTATTCTGTCGCGTCACCATCCTGGACATAGTGATATACCCTTTGGTTATTTATTGACTATGTTGGCAAATCATATGCTCATAGCTATGCCTACTAGAGAAAAACCCATCCACCATCTCCCTTTTAATAATTCCAATCTTAATAAGATGACTTTAGATTTGGCTAGAGGCCAAGTGGATCTTGTAGTAGGTGGTGGTCTTTGAAGCTAGTAATCTTTGAAGCTTGTGATCTTCCTGAAGACGTGAATATGGATGACTTATTTGAAGAACTTGAGTCAGACTCGGCTGATGATCCTGATTTTCAGCCTTCTGATTTTGATGAAAGATTGAATTCTCTTCAAGAGCAGGTGGCTCAAATTCGTGTTACTCAAGACACACAATTTTCTTATTTGCGTAAATATATGAGGCGGATTGCTAAGGGTTTACACAAAATTGATCCATCTAATCCTGCACCCTCTTCTGGTTCTGACTGAATTTTTTTTGGGTCTGTAATATTTACTGATATTTGCATGCATCTCAATATTTTTTTTGTTTATGCACAATTTTCTCTTGCTTCAACTACTAATTTCATTACTGTTCTTCCTTTGTCATTTTGTGACAAAAAGGGGGAGAGGTTTGGTGAACTTTTGGTGTGTGAACTTTGTCACTTTGTCATTTTGATGTCATTTTGATGTTAAAAATGTCATTTTGATGTTAAACTTCTCTATGTGCTTCTATTACTCAGGGGGAGTTAAACTTCTCAAGAGTTATGGGAAAATGAATGATGCTAGTTATTGTTTATTATGTCTATACATCTGTGCATGCTTTGTACTTCTCTTATATCTATTAGAAGTATTATTACTTGGGTGTTTTGTCACAAATTTGACAAAGGGGGAGATTGTAAGGGTTATGGTCTCATACTCCTTTGGTTGTCAAATTTTGATGTGTCAAAACATCTATCTGTGTCTTGTGCTTGTATGATGATTTTTATTCAAGACATTGTTAAATACTTCAAGAAGTTATAAGTTGGATTCTTCAAGATGTTACAAGTTGAAGCTCAAGATGTTGATGTTCAAGAAGCTACTATGTTGATGTTCAAGTCTTAGAGAACGACTCATGACTTCAAGACTAATAAGCAATGCATGAAGTAGTTGTTATGTTGATGAAGATCTCAAGTTTGAAGCTACAACAAAGTTCAAGATTTCAAGCTTGATATTGTTCAAGATTTCAAGCCTCGATATTGTTCAAGATTTCAAGCCCGATATTGGTTCAAACAATCTACATTCGTTGAATGGTTGAAGTTCAATGTCCATACGACATGTTTCAGGTTTGAATGACCTTAGGTTGACCCTTTAAGTAAGTCATTTTGGATACATAAATCAAATGTTTATTTAACATAAGTTTGGTCTATTCCAAGACCAGTCCTAGCTCTTGTTCGACCAGTCCTGACATTGGTTCGACTAGTCCAAGAAATTCCACGATCAGTCCTAAGTAGTTGAAGATTTTTCAGATTTTTTGGTACTCCCACGACCAGTCCTGAAAGTCCTTCGACCGGTCGTAGGTTGGCTTCGACTCGTCCACGATCAGTCGTGGAGCTACGACTCAATATCCAGCAATACAATTCATGGTCCTACGATCAGTCGTAGGTATCTACGACCAGTCGTAGGTGACCCACGACCAGTCGTAGGGTACTCACGACCAGCCGTGGAACGGCTTTCAAAGATCGCGCTCAATTTTTCAAAAATGTTAGAGCTACGACCACCCCAGGTTTCTAAGACCGGTCGTAGGGAACGATTTTTCTTCTATAAATTGAACACGAAATTGAGTTTTTATATCCTCAACTCCATTCCATTTCTAGAATTTTCAAGTAATCACTCGAGATAAGTCTGTGTTTATTTTAAGCTAAATTGTGCTTATTTAATATTCCTTTTTGCTAGCTTATTTAATTTGATTTTGTTTCTCTATTCCAATCTTATTTGAAAAGAGGAATTATATTATTCCTTCTTCTTGGAATCAAAATCAAATATTGCTACGCCCAACAAGTTAAATCTAAAATCTATTAGAATTTAGAACCTTATGAATGTGAGTATTGGAAATTGAACTTTGACATTCAATCATCTACTCCGATTGGTTCTACCGGGCTGCTAAAGGAGAAATCCAGGTATTTTACAATTCTGTAAAATTCATTTATTTTTGGTTTTGTTTGAGGTTGAGCCAGAAAAATCTCATTGTATTGGTTGTCTGAGGAAAACCAGAAAACTCAGAAAAAAAAGGGGTTTTTGAATTGTGTAAGCCCAAGTGAAAAAGACACAATTGTAAAGGTTTTTGGTGAACCTGAGAAAACCTATTTGATAGTGAACGCTAATATCCCCTGTGTGAGGATATTAGGAGTGGAGTAGCATTCTGTGTGGTTTGTTGTAAAACAGTTGGTGTACCACACAGGCGAACCACTATAACTCTTTGTCTTGTGGATTGAATGCTTGCTTAATTTTCATATCTTTTTTCATTCGATTGTGTGGAATGTACAAGTGGATGTGAATGTTGTAACTATTTACATTTTCAAGCAAGTGTGGGGATTGTTGTAATAATTTAGATCTTTATACGCATTTATTTTCAATTCCTTGCTATTTCATTTACTTATATTAACATTGAGTTCTTGATTCAAAAGAGGTTCTAGAAATAAGGTTGTCCTACCATAAGCCCTTGTTTATTATGGTGTAAGGTTGTCCTTAGAACTGAATTTGTATCAATCTCTCAATAATTATTTATCAAGGTGATTTATATTTGGCATTGTGAATTGATTCATAATTGTAAGGGTATTGATTTACTTTAGTTCCGCTGATTTATTTATAAATTTTGCATAGTCCTATTCACCCCCCCCCTCTAGGACATATAGCTTGGCCTTTTCAGTACATCCTAGAGCCAGCAAGATTTTGGTAAAAATCCTTACATTGTAAAATTTAATTGCATTAAATTATAATAATGTCATTTATTTTGAAAATTCATATGTTTTCATTACATGAGGAGATGAACACCTTATACAGTTAGCCCACTCCCGATGGTACTCAGCGGAGTGAGCTAGAGATCCTGAGTCAAGTGCTTGACACCCGTTCTGAATATGTGCGTGGGCTTGGCCATGGTGCCAAGCTCATGACACCCGCTAGAGCTGTCTCCAGCCAATCCATTATCGTTTGCGACAGTGTCGTACACTGAGCTAATATCGCAGAGAGAGAGGTTCAGCAGCTACGGGTCATCGTCCATGACATTAGAGAGGAGCTGGACAGGCAGAAGGAGGAGTAGGAGAGGAAGATGATAGAGGAGCTGGATAGGCAGAGGGAGGAGCAGGAGAAGAAGATGATGGAGGAGCTGGTGAGGCAGAGGGAGGAACAGGAGAGGAAGATGGAGAAGAAGCGGGTGGAGCATGAGCGACGGATCACGGAGATGTTTTAGGCTCTTGTTACACACTTACCCACCGATGCCCCACCACCTCTGCCTTTATCTTTGTGATTTTTTGTATTTTTGTTTATTATATTAAGCTTATATGTATTTATGCATGAATGAATATGATGTGGATAAGGTTGTTTGTGTTTGGATGAATGTAATTTATGTTTGGATGGATTTACTAGTTTAGGTTTAGATGGATATGAATGTGAATATGATGAAATATATTATATAACAGGTGTATATCAATCAAGATGAATACGATAAAATATATTGTAACAGGTGTATATCAGGAATTTTGTGTGGAATTCTGTGCTAGAATATATATATTTTTTAAAGAGACTTTTACCTACGAAAATTTTCGTAAGTAAAAGTTTTGTAAATATTTTTACCTATGCAAATTTTCGTCGGTAAACGTTTTTTTACGTATTTTTTAGCTACGAAAATGTTCGACGCTAAATGTTTAACATTTATTTTTTAGCGACGAAAATGTTCGTCGCTAAAAGTTTTGTAATTATTTTTATTGACGAAAACTATCATCGCTAAAAGTTTAACATTTATTTTTTAGTGACGAAAATGTTCGTCGCTAAAAGTTTTATAATTGTTTTTAGCGACGAAAACTATTGTCGTTAAAAGTTTAACATTTATTTTTTAGAGACGAAAATGTTCGTTGCTAAAAGTTTTTTTAACGACGAAAAAATTCATTACTAAAAAGCTTGCCTTTCCCAACGATTAAAATTTTTCATGAATAAAAACCTTTTGCGTCGATCTTTTAGCGACGAATTTAGTGACAAAAATTTTCATTGCTAAAACGTTTTAGCTACGAAAATTTTGCTTTTAACGACGAAAATTTTCGTCGCTAAAGGTAGGATTTCTTGTAGTGGGTATTTAATATAGGAGTTTTAAAGATATTAAATTTTCATGCATGAGACACCAAGACACGTATTTTGCTTCACATATGAAGCACGTGCATGGATATTTATGGCATAGGCCCTATAAATAGGGGTCTAGCCATTAGCTTATGACAGGAGTGTGGGTCCGGTAGTGTAACAGCTCGGATTTTTGCCAACCTGGAATTAGATGTCCTTAGGCAATGGGCTGCTCCTAACACCTTATTAACTGGTCAGAACTGAATCCCACAGTCTAAAATCGCTTCTGAACCCATTTCCTTCACAAATCCCACCCTTCACCACCTTGTTCTTTCAATTTTCCTAAGTACTTTCACCCTAGACCCTATCTTAAACTAGTTAAGTATTATAACTTGGATCACCTTATATACAAACTGTAAAGGACTGAGTACCACCTCGACCAGAAATCACTTCGAATTAAACCCTTTAGAAATTTGACAAAGTTAACCAAGTGTTAAAATAGATTAGCTACGAAATCCGTTTGATCCACTTTAAATACGATCTGCAAGACCCAAAACTTGTAGAATCATTGATGCTAGGTTATCCTAAAATCTAGGATCAATCTCATTACCCGGCTGCTCTCGGAAGCATCTCGAAACTCCGTATCATTTCTAGACCGCACATCCGGAGTCCGAATAATACGAGGTTAAGGACTTAGGACCGCCTTCTGGGCTTGACAACCATCTCGAAAATCAAATCCAGACAGTGTCCCACAGCTGTTCACTTGAGTCCAGAGCGAGAGAGTGTGAGAACACTTGTTTCTTTACAAAATAAATATCTTGAATAGTAATCTGAGACTCGTCGCTTGCGAATCAGTATTAAGCAACCAGATCGTCAGAATCTGATCAAATTACACCCTCGGATTAGGAAAAATTTTATAAACATTTACATGTACTCGGAATCTCTGATCGAGATCCATTGACCATTGAACTGAAACTGGTCCGCCAGGCGTGACCTGGGAATCCGACTAAAATGAAAACTTAACTCTACGTAGATCCAATGTCTGTGAGTTTAAGTCCGACTTTTGGCTCAAGGGGGGCCACCAGAAGCCCTCCGTTGAGCTGAAAAATGCTCGCTTTGGTTATAACCTAAGTATACATTATCCTGAAGTCTAATTTGGTGAGTTTTTAGGCTATATAAGGACCTTAGAACCCTCTCTCTCACAACCATACAAATTTGAGATTTGAGAGAGAGAAAAGAGAGAGAAAGAGTGAGAGAAGTGGGAGAATCTCTCTGTTGCTGTTTCCTATCCCTACCCTAGCTCCACCACTCCGATCTTGCTGCTTTTCCAGCGATACCGACTTCATTTTGAGGTAAGAAACCCTAACCCTAATCTGATTTGGGGTGTTGATAGTTGAAGGTTATGAAATAGCTAACCTATTTCATTCTATAGGTTGCCAAACTGCCGTATACGGAAGCTTAACAAACCTATCGACTCCGTTACGATTCTACGACATAAGGTGCAGACTTTAGGTATATAGGTTATGGTTTTCAACACTTTCAATGTCAGATAATGATAGATTCATGATCTGTATGCAATTGCACATGTACAAAGTGCTTTCTGTTTCCTGTTTCGATTAAAGATGTAGATTATGGAATTTTACATATTATAGGTATTCGTAAAAAATACCGTATACGTATAAATTTTGGAAATGTATTTGACATGATTATTTGTTGTATGAATATACGATATATGGATAAAATACTTATTTGGCGAAAGGATTCGCCAAATACATGTTTTACTAATATACACTATGTATGTAGAAGTACAGTATTGTAGAAAGTACCGTATACATATATATTTTAGAGATATGTTCGCCATAATTATTTGTTGTATAAATATACTATATATGCATAAAATATTTGCTTGGCGAAAGGACTCGCCCTAATACATGTTTATTAACATACACTAAGTATGTTGAAATAGTGTATGTTAAGTGTTTGTGAAAATCCTTGTGTGAGTAAGTGTTTGGATGTTGATGCCTTAGGAGGGTGTTGAGATGGGATTCTCAACTACCTTAGAGACATGTATGATTTCCTCCGTGAGGTTATTTACTTAAACCGCTTACTTGTGAAATATATGTGTTGGTATTCCTATTTATTAGTGCTTTATAACATGCTTTATAACATGCTTTATGACATGCTTACTAACATGCTTGAATTACTTTGTTTATTATGCTTTACTCCACATGTTATGAATAAGAATTGATTGAGTTTGGGACTATGTCTATAGTCCAGACAATCGGTACCAGACTTGAGATTGTGGTTGAGATTTATTTCGCCACGTAGGATGTGTTTGACGAACCCAAGTCGTACTTCAGTTGTCGACAGTGGTTAGGCCACACGAAGTGCTTATGCACTTCATGTCGTTCAATTGATTGTGAGCTCGAGTTAGTCAGGCTCGTCAAGTAACCCGAGATGTCTAATGTATGTTCACCATGTTTGGTCGCTACTGCTTGAACCTAGGGTACCAAACTTATTAGTGAAATCCCGTTAACCATGGTACCTCGATCCGCTAAGACTCATCAGCCGGGCATGGTGGTGTGGGACACCGTGGTTGAGCTGTCGGCCTACGCTGGGGCCACGTGCCTCCCCGTAGTGACCAGTGAGCAACTAGACTTATGAGCCGATTATGGTGGTATGGGACACTATATTCGAGCTGTCGGCCTACATTGATAAGGTGATGGGGGAGCGGTGTAACCTTTGTGCGTAATGTTGACCACAGCGACCCTTTGTAGTGACCTCGAGCATACTCTGAAATCGTGGTGAGCCTTAGAGTTTTACCGCGGTATATAGAGTATGAACTAGGCCTGTTTCTGTATAGTGATGAATCGTTAAAGAGGTGATGGGGGAGTGGTGTAACCTTTGTGCGTAACAGCCTGGCAGCCTTTCCAGTGACCTAGAAAATACACCATCGTCTGATATTAACTAGGACTGACGACCCTAGAATGGATCATGTTTGGGAATGATACAAGGGAGGTACCTTAATTTCCCAATCATGCTGTTTGAAATGGACTAATAAAAACTTGGTAATCATGCTCATCATGCATTGCATGTGCCTGGAAGATGTGGAGCACTGAGGGATGAAAGCATGCCGCGAACGTAAGATGGTGTCGCACGAGGGAGGGTGTGGTGAGGGCATCCATCATGACCGCATACATACTTGCATTAATAAGAGTAGTTGGGAGTGTTTAATATTACTGCTTTATCATTACTGCTTGACTATATTGATAACATGTTAAACTATGCTTTATTGTTCCACTGAGTTACCTACTCACTCCCACGTTACGGGACGGTATTGTACACACCAACCAGATTTGTTGAGTTTCAGGTGATAGCGATGCTTATGAAGCAGAGCCGGACTACTTCTATGATGATGAGGAGGAGTTCTCCTACATGTAACTCTCTGACAGGTCTATGAAGACCTGGTATTGTATTGACGGGGCTATAACACTTGGGATAGAAGACATTACACTTCCTCACATTAGGTATATTTTAGAATTGTACTTGTAATTATTTAACCTGGTAACATTATCACACTCCGGAGACTCACCACAGTTTTTATATTTTATATGTCTATCACAGTCTTCCACTTGCAATTTAACTGTCTCTGGAGTATGATATGCTGTTTTGGCTTAATCTCACTCATGTTCGATGCACGAATATAGTCAACATTCAATCATCATTCATTTTGTTGCATAAGTGATATTCTGGAACTTGGGAGTTGAGTTACTACTCGACCCCCGATTTTCGGGATGTTACAGTTGGTATCAGAGCATGATTTGGATTAAACCGGACCTGGGTTATGGTCACACGACGCACACTGACGCACTCTGACTTAGGAGGGAGCGACGGAACGTAGAAACAGTCATAGGTATCCCGATTTCGCCAATTGGCGAAGTTCACTGAAAACGAACGTCGAAATCGAGTCTGTATTCAACCATGGTCGCACGGGTCAACCTTAAAACATTCCTAGGCCGTCTATTAATGATTCTAGATTACAATCCACCTCACCCCAACTATTAAAATGATAACTACTCTGAATCCTCGGAGCTTCTCTGGACTCCTCACAGAGACTTCTCGAATCTACGAGAAAAGAAAGCAAAAAATAGAAATAAATCCTAATAAATTTGAAATTGATTAATGAATGACTAAAAATAAAAAAAATGAGTTCACAACCCTTTGAATAGGGATACCAAGTAATGAGAAAGAAATCAGAAACAAACTACAACTAAAACTCCTAGAATTCGCAACTTACTATAAGGTCGTGATGTCTACCAGTGCACAAGGTTGTCGGCCAAAAATAGTAAGTGTCCTATTTGGCTTCACCAAACCGTTCTCCTAATTATTCTAAGCTCTTTTCGTGTTGGGCACAACTCCTACAGCCCAACAGATGAAGAGTAATCAAACTAAAACTACTATTAATAGTAAAGATGAAATTGAAACAAGGAAATGACCATCGATACAGGGGTTTTTCACAATTTCAGGCTGCGCAACCTGACGTAGCGGGGTTGGTTGGCTTCATTAGCTCGTTCTACCCCAAATTCATATATTTTACATCAGATAACTCATTCCGGATTGCAAGTTACGTCCGAAATTACCCGAGACTACATGAAATTGAGCGAATCGGGGTCGGGGGCCTATCCACGTTGATCCAGGGGTACCCAGGGTGGGACCCAGTATTTTTTGGGGCCTAGGGGACTGGTGGACCACGCCCGTGGGGACCCCCTTTGAAAACCAAAAAAATTTTCGGCGAGGCCTCGCCAGTTTTTTGGCTGGGCTAGGCCGGCCGTCCGGGCCGATCGTGTTTGGGGGCTTGGGGAACCCCCTGGTATGTGGGTCGTTTGGTAAAACTCCCCCAATCACCTACTTCCTTCACAAAACGACCCTCTAAGCTCTCTTTTCTCCTTCAACTTGCTGTCCTCTCTCTCAAAGCTCCCTTCCAATCGCCCAATCTGCGATTTTCGACCACTACCCATTCCTTTCCGTCATGCACAGCCATCCCTACCTCCCTTCCTCTTCATTCCTCTCTTGTTTCAGCCCCTACACCTTTCATTTTGTCCCAAATTCATGCACACCCCCTACCCCACTCCATCTTCTCATTTTCCTTCTTTATTCCCTGTTAGTGGGGCCTCTACAAGCCCTGTTGATACCCAAACTCGTGAAGAGTAAGCAGCTTCAGCCCTATCTCTCTCTTCTCATCATTTTTCATCACTTTCCATGGCCCTATCCGGGATTGTGTATTGCTATGTTACATCTTACGCTTTCCAACACAAGGCTCATGTTCCAAAGCCTATACCGTTAATTTTAATCCCCACCCACCCTCCTACCAAACCTATCATTCCCAATCCTGAAGTAGGATTAGCAATGCAGTTCCATTTAGTACAACTTAATATTGCTGGCCAAATAGGCCCTTCGAGTTTGGACCTAGAGCGGTGCTTCGACAGACCTGACAGTATAGGAAATCCAACAAATTAAGAACGTGAACTCTAGAACCCCCTTAGTTGGTTTAAGCATAGGTGAAGTGCTCGAGCGTAGCTACATTCAAGTTCGGGCAACTCAATTCCAAACAAACAAACAAACAATTTCCTTTATTAAAAGTGGTGTAAAAATCATCTAGTGTATAAGCATATACTTTGGATTACAACTAGGGGATTACGCTACTCATACGTTATGACTAGGCACTAAAGAATGTAAGGGCCCATTTGGCCGAGTGGATTGGAAGGGAGTGAATGGTATTAGGGTGGATGGTGTGGATTTCTAGGTAATGATGGTGCTGTCAGCGGATTGTCTTGAGATCCATGGGATTGATATATCCCTGGATTCATACATCCAGTCCGTTTGGCATGCTCGGCCAATCCGGCGATTAAAGCTTCCGATCCCTTCCAATCCCACTAACCAAACACGTAGCAGGCTAATTTCAACGGATTAGGATGGATTGGATGGGATTTAAAGGTAATGATGGTGTTGTCAGTGGATTGTCTGAAGATCTAATGGATTTGGATCAGATCACCTGCACTGTTTGGCATGCCCGGCCATTCCTGGGATTTATCATCCAATCCCTTCCACTACCATTTAATCCCTTCCAATCCAACCGGCCAAACGGGCCCTAAAGGATTCATTATGTTAAGATACTTGAAAGATATATTTAGTTAGTCGGCTTAAGTAGATTGGAGCGAGACCTCGTTCTTTCGTTGAATTCCCTTAATACACATAGGCTTCTTTGATAACTCCTAGGAAAGTTGTTTGACATAGAAACTATTCACGCTTAAAGGAAACTTATATATCCTTTGGATTTAATGTTAGATCAAATCAATGCATCCCTTAGAATTGCCTTCTCGAGGACTTATTACAACCGGGAATATGGAGTAGAGAAACGATATATATCAGCCAGGTATTCGCGGTTTGAATTGAATTCTTAATCCTGGTAGTTGCCAATGAACTCTATGCTCTGATGAAGCAGAGAGTCGAGATCAACTAGGATTAAGAACTGATACGATGATTTTCTGTCTTCACGAGGCAGAAGGTCCATGTATCCGATCCTGACCCACTACACAACTTTCCTTCCGTGTTGGCTCGACCACTTACAACCAAAAGTTTATAACTTCGTCTTTGAGAAGTGTAAGAATATATAGCCAATAGAGATTTTTCCTTTTAGGCCTAAGGGATTTTCCAAGTGAGCAACAGACAGTTAAGAATCAGGTCCCAAATCACATGCCATGTTGGCGTACATATTGTGCATATGAACGTAGAAAAATAGCCTGCCTGTTAGGCTTGACATGGGTACATAAGATAGGTCGGGACCGTGATGATAGTCCTTTGGTAGACTTAGGCATCTGGCCTCAAACTCACACCTGCCCCTGAAATCAACTACTTTACCCATCATTTTTAGCTCATTTCGATACCCATAGGTACCAATGCCATAATACACATCATCGATGAAAAGAAGACCAACGTGGTGGGAGATCGCATCCCATTTCATGTCAAGGATAGGTCTTAAATTACACCTTGTTCCGATATACGGAGCAGGACATAAATCTTGAGCCTTGAGAGTGAAAATAAAGTTTTAAGGGGGGTAGACTAAAATGAACCAGGCTAGTATATACCCTACCACGTGTAGGAACTCGAAATCAATAAGTCTTAGGCAAATGAAATAATAGAAATCTTTCCTTATTACCCTTAGGCAATTTCGGGGATGAAATTTTATTTTAAGGGGGGTATATTGTAACAGCCCAGATTTTTGCCAACCTAGAATTAGACGTCCTTAGGCAATGGGCCGCTCGTAACACCTTATTAACTGGTCAGAACTGAATCCCACGGTCTAAAATCGCTTCTGAACCCATTTCCTTCACAAATCCCACCCTTCACCACCTTGTTCTTTCAATTTTCCTAAGTACTTTCACCCTAGACCCTATCTTAAACTAGTTAAGTATTATAACTTGGATCACCTTATATACAAACTGCAAAGGCCTGAGTACCACCTCGACCAGAAATCACTTAGGATTAAACCCTTTAGAAATTTGACAAATTTAACTAAGTGCTAAACTAGATTAGCTACGAAATCCGTTTGATCCACTTTAAATACGATCTGTAAGACCCAAAACTTGTAGAATCATTGACGCTAGGTTATCCTAATATCTAGGATCAATCTCATTACCCGGCTGCTCTTGGGAGCATCTCGAAACTCCGTATCAATTCTAGACCGGACATCGGGAGTCCGAATAATATGAGGTTAAGGACTTGGTACCGCCTCGCTGGGCTTGACAACCATCTCGGAAATCAAATCCAGACAGTGTCCCACAGCTGTTCGCTTGAGTCCGGAGTGAGAGAGTGTGAGAACACTTGTTTCTTTACAAAATAAATATCTTGAATAGTAATCTGAGACTCGTCGCTTGCGGATCAATATTAAGCAACCAGACCGTCAGAATCTGACCAAATTACACCCTCGGATCAGGAAAAATTTCATAAACATTTACATGTACTCGGAATCTCCGATCGAGATCCACTGACCGTTGAACTGAAACTGGTCCGCCACACGTGATCTAGGAATCCGACTGAAATGAAAACTTAACTCTATGTAGATCCAATGTCTGTGAGTTCAAGTCTGACTTTTGGCTCAAGGGGGGCCGCCAGAAGTCCTCCGTTGAGCTGAAAAATGCTCACTTTGGTTATAACCTAAGTATACCTTGTCCTGAAGTCTAATTTGGTGAGTTTTTAGGCTATATAAGGACCTTAGAACCCTCTCTCTCACAACCATATGAATTTGAGATTTGAGAGAGAGAAAAGAGAGGGAGAGTGAGAGAAGTGGGAGAATCTCCCTGTTCCTGTTTCCTATCCCTACCCTAGCTCCACCACTCTGATCTTGCCGCTTTCCCGGCGATACCGACTTCATTTTGAGATAAGAAACCCTAACCCTAATCTGATTTGAGGTGTTGATAGTTGTAGGTTATGAAATAGCTAACCTATTTCATTCTATAGGTTGTCAAACTGCCGTATACGGAAGCTTAGCAAACCTATCGACTCCGTTACGATTCTACGACACAAGGTACGGACTTTAGGTCTATAGGTTATGGTTTTCAACACTTTCAATGTCAGATAATGATAGATTCATGATCTATATGCAATTGCACATGTACAAAGTGCTTTCTGTTTCCTATTTCGATTAAAGATGTAGATTATGAAATTTTACATATTCTAGGTATTCATAAAAAATACCATATACGTATAAATTTTGAAAATGTATTTGACATGATTATTTGTTATATGAATATACGATATATAGATAAAATACTTATTTGGCGAAAGGATTCGCCCAAATACATGTTTTACTAATATACACTATGTATGTAGAAATACGGTATTGTAGAAAGTACTGTATACATATATATTTTAGAGATGTGTTTGTCATGATTATTTGTTGTATAAATATACTATATATGCGTAAAATATTTTCCTGGCGAAAGGACTCGTCCTAATACATGTTTGTTAACATACACTAAGTATGTTGAAAAGTGTATGTTAAGTGTTTGTGAAAATGTTTGTGTGAGTAAGTGTTTGGATGTTGATGCCTTAGGAGGGTGTTCAGATGGGATTCTCAACTACCTTAGAGACATGTATGATTTCCACTATGTGGTTGTTTACTTAAACCGCTTACTTGTGAAATATATGTGTTTGTATTCCTATTTATGTAGTGCTTTATAATATGCTTTATGACATGCTTACTAACATGCTTGAATTACTTTATTTATTATGCTTTACTCCACATGCTATGAATAAGAATTGATTGAGTTTGGGACTATGTCTATAGTCCAGACAATCGGTACCAGACTTGAGATTGTGGTTGAGATTTATTTCGCCACGTAGGATGTGTTTGACTAACCCGAGTCGTACTTCAGTTGGCGACAGTGGTTAGGCCACGCGAAGTGCTTATGCACTTCATGTCGTTCAATTAATTGTGCACTCGAGCTAGTCAGGCTCGTCAAGTAACCCGAGATGTCTAATATATGTTTACCATGTTTGGTCGCTACTGCTCGAACCTAGGGTACCAAACTTACTAGTGAAATCCCGTTAACCATGGTACCTCGATCCGCTAAGACTCATGAGCCGGGCATGGTGGTGTGGGACACCGTGGTCGAGCTGTCGGCCTACGTTGGGGCCACGTGCCTCCCCATAGTGACCAGTGAGCAACTAGACTCGTGAGCCGATTATGGTGGTATGGGACACTATATTCGAGCTGTCGGCCTACACTGATAAGGTGATGGGGGAGCGGTGTAACCTTTGTGCGTAACAGCCCTGACAGCCCTTTGTAGTGACCTCGAGCATACTCTAAAATCGCGGTGAGCCTTAGAGTTTTGCTGCGGTATATAGAGTATGAACTAGGCCTGTTTCTGTATAGTGATGAATCGTTAAAGAGGTGATGGGGGAGTGGTGTAACCTTTGTGCGTAACAGCCCTGGCAGCCTTTGCAGTGACCTAGAAAACACACCATCGTCTGATATTTACTAGGACTGACGACCCTAGAATGGATCATGTTTGAGAAAGATACAAGGGAGGTACCTTAGTTTCCTAATCATGTTGTTTGAAATGGACTAATAAAAACTCGGTAATCATGCTCATCATGCATTGCATGTGCGTGGAAGATGTGGAGCACTGAGGGATGAAAGCATGCCACGAACGTAAGATGGTGTCTCACGAGGGAGGGTGTGGTGAGGACATCCATCATGACCGCATACATACTTCCATTAATAAGAGTAGTTAGGAGTATTTGATATTACTGCTTTATCATTACTGCTTGACTGTATTGATAACATGTTAACCTATGCTTTATTATTCTACTGAGTTAGCTACTCACTCCCACGTTACGGGACGGTGTTGTACACACCAACCAGATTTGTTGAGTTTCAGGTGATGGCGATGCTTATGAAGCAGAGCCGGACTACTTCTATGATGATGAGGAGTTCTCCTACATGTAACTCTCTGACAGGTCTATGAAGACCTGGTATTGTATTGACGGGGTTATGACACTTGGGATAGAAGACATTACACTTACTCACATTAGGTATATTTTAGAATTGTACTTGTAATTATTTAACCTGGTAACATTATCACACTCTGGAGACTCACCACAGTTTTTATATTTTACATGTCTATCACAGTCTTCCGCTTGCAATTTAACTGTCTCTGGAGTATGATATGTTGTTTTGGCTTAATCTCACTCATGTTCGATGCACGAATATAGTCAACATTCAATCATCATTCATTTTGTTGCATAAGTGATATTCTGGAACTCGGGAGTTGAGTTACTACTCGACCCCCAATTTTTGGGATGTTACAGGTAGAGTTTAAGTGTGGGCCCACCTTTAGAATCATAAAATAATAGTTAGTGTATGCATGGTGCATAGGTGTGAGTCAGTCAAGACTCAATTTTAGACATTGTGCACATTAAGTGTATACGTTGTGTTTGTTCTGCAAAAGGTTAAGCTCGCCACTTCAAATCAGGTAGGTGATCTTAACTTGAAGTTTAAAATTTTCAGCCTATTATCATGTCATCTTATTCTAAATTTTAATAGTAATATTGCTTAAATTAATTATTTATATGATTGATCTTTTTATTTAAAATTTATTTAATTATTTGCTTAATTGTTGAAATTTTGAGATATACCTTGAAACAATTGTTGAATTAAATTGGTTTGATTCATAGTTAAATTTTAATTTAATATTCAAATTATATATATATATATATAATGAATCTTAATTAGCTTAGATTAATTAATAAATTATTGAAAGTGTAATTTGATATATTTTTTTATAAATAAAATCCAATTATAATTCTAAACTTTTAGAAATTAATAATTTAAATAAATTTTGTTATTAAAATAATCAAATTCATCAACTTTGAAATTTATTTAATAAATTAGATTATAATTTGATTGATTTAAATCAATTTCATTAAAAGTTAAATTTAAATATAAATCTATTTTTTTATGTAAAAATACTTAATTTATATAAATTTATTTAATTTAATTTAATATTAGAATAACCAAAAGATTTATTTGCTAAGTTTATGTTGTAATTAAAATAAATTTTAAAATTTTGAATTTAGTGAAAAAATAATAATAATAATTTATTTTATGTTAATATGATTTATTATAATTAATATAAAAAATGATTTAATTAAAGTTAGAATTTAAAATAAAATTTCTTTTACATTATAATATCTCAGTAATTTAAAATTTAATAATAGTAAAAAAAATTATATTTTATTTAAGTATTTTAATTATTAAAGTTTCGACGAAATTATATCTAGAATTATTAATTATAAATAAAATTTTATATTATTGATATTTTAATAATTCAATAATTATTGACTATTATAATAATTTTTAATAGTAAAAGTACGTAAATAAATCCACGATAGATTTGTGTTGATATTTGTAATTATGAAATAATGATTCAACATGCATGTTTAGCATTAATTGAGTATCAATATTAATATGTTGGATGTAATGTAAGCAAGTAAGGCGATTGTGTCCATTGGGTGGAAGACCTTAAAGCTGGCAAGTAGGGCGATTTTGTCCATTGGGTGAAAGACTCTATAACCCACTAGATCCTTTGGAGTCTCCGTTATATACGGCGTATGAGTTTGTGTGCGCGGACATACGTCAGAGGTACAATTGGAGCAGTAGTTTGACCAGCTAACGTATAAATGAGTTTCTCACCACGAGGTACTGGTGCGTGGGCGTTAATGCAATGTGGTCATCCACTTGAGTACGGTGTTGTAAGAGATGACATATATTGTTTATGAAAATTCATGGAAAGTATCACATGCATAACATTTTTACAATTCTATTGCTTAAATTCATGTTCTCTTATTATCCGTATTCTATTTTTCTCTCTTGTTTATAAAAATTTAATATAATCTGAATATTTAAAATTTTAAGTAAGAAATAACCCTACTAGGCTGTTATGCTCACCCTACTACAAAAATGCACAGGTGCAGAGCTGGAATACTACGAGCAAGCAAGCCTCTACAATTAGTTTTTATTTTTCTAGAAAATTAAGTTTAATTTAAATTTCAATTCAATTTTTGTTATTTAGGTTTAGTTTAAATTCCAAATTTCGATGTAAAAAAAAAAAAAAAAAAAAAAAAAAAAAAAAAAAAAAAAAAACTATTAAGAGAATTGAATTTAATAAACATTAGCAGTATTTTCTTTTTAGATGACTTTGAATATCTATTAAATTTGATTGAATCATGTCAATTGTAATAAATATCGATATATTAAAACTCACGAACTTGAGATTTGGGTTGTGAATACCCTATCTGGGTACCTGAATGTCGGGGTGTGACAGGGGCTTGGCCGCTCGAGTCCCAGGGGAGGTTGGACGAAGGTAGAGGAGGGCTTAAGTTAGGCTAACGAAAAAAAGGGGAAGGGGGCACTCGGGCTCGAGGGCTCGGGTAGTTGTGCTATGGCAAAATAAAAGAGCGTTTTTTATATGGGTATTTTTGAGCCATCTTAGTCCTTGTTTGAACCAAGTCGAGTCAAGTCAAACTTGGGTTAGCTCGAAGTCAGCTCGAAAATTTTTTGGGCTTTAAAAAAATAAAAGGTTTGGCTTGGCTCAACTTGAACCCAGCTTTCGAGTCAAACCGAGTCAAGCTTAACCAAACTGAGTCGAGTAAGTTAACCAAGCTAGTTCGATTTGTGTCTAATAATGACATCCATTGTTGAAACCTTTTTAAGGCCTAGAAAGATGTTTATTTGTCGTCCTAACTGCTCATAAGGGTTACAAAGGCATGAATGAAGGGAAAACACAAATATCCACTTGATCCAAAAATTCTTCAATAATGTAGTCCACTTGAGCTTTGGATATGCTTTATTTTGGGCTCAAGCTCTAAAATAAGCTGGAAAATTATGGATAACCAACGTCGATAAGACATATTATAGTGGGCCAAAAAATTTACTTAGTATACTACTGAGTTACCCAGTACATAATATTCTCTTGTGAAAAAATGGGCTGATTCTTGTGGTGCATATGTTTACCAAAACGATTGATAAAGAATAGAGTTAATGAACCACATAAGATCCACCGGTGGCCAGATCATTATCATATTTATCATAGTGCATTTGAACCGGCAAAACCAAGATGAGTTGATTGGAGTTGTTACATGTGCGCCAAGTCACCTCGCGACAGTCCACAACCGACAAGATTGTATTTGCGTGACCGCAGTCCGCATTGCACTGCTATTCGTCCCATTTTTAATGTTTTCATTTTAGCGAATAGAGTGGATTAGGTGACTGAGAATTCGATGAGCTTTCGTTTTTTGGGACGATGTTTTAATATTACGAAAGAACGGATGATCTGCATGAATATATAATTAATACGTACGATCAGGGTGGGCTCCACGGTAAGTGCGGCATCTCATTAGGTGAGGCCGTAGCCTCACGTATTCCGCTGGGAGGGAAAAACATGGGGAGTCGATGGACGCGGATTTCCTGCTGAAGGCTTTTGCAGGAGGTTCCTGCGCAAGGATGATTGGTGGGGCCACTGAGGTGTTTGTGTTAAATCCACCCCATTCATCAGTTTTGAGAGCTCATTTTAGTATGTGCAATCAAAAAAGAAGTGTATCGAACACTCAAGTGGGCCACACGAGAGGAAATAGTGAGCATTTAATGAGCACCATTGAAGCATTCTTGTGGCCATAGAAGCTATGTATGGGGTTATATTTTAGGTGTTTTCACTTCATCCCACTTGGACTGACCTTATAAAGCGATAGCATATGATCATCAAGTGGAGTCCAGGAAGGTTTCAACGTAGAATATATTTCCCTATTTTCCCAGCATCCCTGCGCAGGGACTACATGCCGAAGTCCCTAGCAGTAAATCCACGTCCCGAGTCCACCTAGATAACACTGATTAAGGTGTTATCTAGTATTACCTTCAGGTGGCGGCGTATCATGCACTCGTGCAGAGAAGGATGAATACATACCGGTTTTACCCGGTAAAATCTTATCCGTTCCCGAATACACGGATTCTGATTAGGCAAGTGGGCCCAAACCACCGACCTTGGTGGTGAGGGGACGTGGCATAGTTCTACAGGCCCACCTTAACCCCACCTTTTCCTTTAATGAGGCACACTTGAGTCTTGTATCTTTTTCATTTTCGGTTTCTAAGGCTTAAAATGAGTTCACAAAAAAGATAGACGGGTAGATTTCTCACAAACATCAAGGTGAGCACCACCGCCACGTAGGTTACCAGGGCAGGGAGGGCGCGGATTAGCTACTGGCATGTTGAGTAGCGAGACTAGCTACTGAGGTGACGTCAGCAAGTTCCATGGCCCCCACCATGATGTATGTTTTGTATCCACACCTTCCATTCATTTGGAGTAATCATTTTAGGGCAATATCCAAAGCACGAGTTAAATCCGAAGCTCCGGTGGACCCTAGCACAGAAAACAGTGGGGACAGTGACGCCCACCATTAAAAACTTCTAAAGGCCACAAAAGTTTTAGATCAAGCTGATATTTGTCTTTTCCTTTATTTCATGTCTTTTTTAACTTTTGAAAGGGTTGGATTTCAAAATTATGATGGGCCTTATGATAGTTTCAACGGTGGGAATCACTCTCCCCACTGTTTTCTTTGGTGGGATTCACTGCAGATTTTTATTTTACTCATTCTTTGGTTCATACCCTAAAATGATATCTAAAAATAGATGAACAGTGTGGATATAACACATACATCATAGTGGGGCCCACAAAACTTAGTGACATCACTTCATTAGCCGACTCGCCACTCATCCTGTCAGTATCTAATCCGCGTCCGGGTAGAACTTCCTGCCAAATGCTTTCTGCGTACTTGTGTCGTATCCACGCTGTCCATACATTTTTCCAGATCATTACAGCGCATGAGCCCAAAAAGTACACCACACTACAAAACAGTGGGGGATAATAACGCCCACCGTTGAGACTTTACTAGGGCCCCACCATGATGTTTACTGTCCATCCAACATGTTTATAAGGTCACAAATACCTAGCAAAACACTAATACCATCTTGATAAAAAATTATGTGGCTTTAAGAATTTTTCAATGGTATGCGTTCAAAACCCACTATTTTCAATACTGTGGTCCATTTGAAGTTTGGATCGATCTCAATTTTTGAGCTCATATACTAAAATAATCTGAAAAAAATGGATAGGCGGTATAGTTATGACACATGCATCATGGTAGGGTATTTTTTTTATTTTTTTTTGGGTTAGGTTGTTAGTACGCAACCATGTCAGTACACGTACTCCATGTTAGTCACCCACGCTAGGGATCGATACCAAGACCTCAAGTGTTGAAACGAGGTATCTCCACTCAGTCTTCTGGGTATATGCATCACGGTAGGGTTGCTGCATCAACTCACCACCGAGATTGGGGGTGTGCTATGTTATGGGAAAATCCGAGCCGACTGCAATCGGAAGGATTGGTAGTCCGCTACTCTGGGCGGAGGGTCCGAGCCTCGGTATGACATTAGGAAAGGAAGTTAAGGTGAGCGAAGTTCCCATTCTTGACTACTATCCTTCCAGAGGCAGTCGGAAGAGAACATTATAGTTGTACGATCAACCCCGACCGAACATCCATCATAATACCGAGAATGACTAGCTGCATTACTGATGAACGGATCAAGGTTCAACTCAGGTTAGCACAGTCAATCATCAGCTCGGGATGATGCTGTCGTCCTCGATATGGCCGAGCCGAGGCATCTCCAAGGATAAAAGTTCCGCATACTAAATGAGGAAACTGCTATAAACGGACATGTCCTATTATCTCGCCCGTAGATACGCCCTACACAACACGATCTCCGAACTCTGCGCAATATTTCCATGATCTGTGAACCCACTGATCGTGCCGAGATTATCGGATGTGAATCAAGCGATGAAGAGGTATAAGTATCACACCATCCCATGGGAACAGGTACGCAACATCTGACACTCTCCCCTTTCTCCTAAACTTAGACCCGAATTCTGTTGTCCTGACTTAGGCATCGGAGGGTCCCCCTGCTTAGCCAGGGTCACCATTGCTTATGGTTTATGTGCAGGATTCCAGGTCCGTCGCCTGTTCGGAGTGTGTGAAGAGGGGAAGAGGGCTGACCAGATTTTGACCTCAACATTTTTTGGCGCCGTCTGTGGGAAACTGATACAAAAAGTTGGTTTCCTATTCTCGAAAGCTATGGCTAGGGGGGAAGAAGAAAGCAGTGGTGGTGAAACCGGAGCAGACCCGCTCTTCGTCACTACTTCATGCGGAGTCTGCTCCGGGCCCTTCTCAGCGTTCTCGCAACCGTTCCAACAAATATCGCGCTTTGCAAGGAGAAGTGCAGGCCTTGCGCGATGAGCTGCAACGGATGAGACAGGAGCGCGAGCCCCAGCAACAACCCGAGCGGAGAAGTCCAGTGCCAGAAGTTGTCGGACCAACCGTTCAAGCCCATTCAGCAACAAGAAGTCCGAGGCGCGGGACATCTCCGCAACAATCTACCCGAGCACCAGTGTCGGCTCAAAACCCTCCCCCAGCTCCAATGCGAGCTCCTACCAGGAATGTGACGACTCGGGCCCCGACGGATGTCCCAGCCGCCTCGGCTTTGGCTCCAACGGACCTTCGTCACACCCTGGAGAGGAGAAGGGAAAGAAGAATGCCTGAGCCGGAGAGCACTCGGGAAGAAGTGGCGGAAAACAGGGATCCCAGGAGTCACGATTCGCAGACATGAATAATCAAGTCTTGATGTTACGAAGCAACGCAGCGGCTATCATCGATCCCGCCGTGGCCGTTCAAGCCATGATGGAAGAGACCAAGCCTCCGTTCACCTCAGAAATCATGAACGAAGTGATGCCTCAGAGATTTCGAATTCCTCCTGTCATCCAGTACTCCGGGTCCGGCGACCCATCTGAACACGTGGAGGCTTATCGTTCGTGGATGCAGATACAGACTGCAACTGATGCAATGATGTGCAGAGGATTCTCGATTACTCTGGCCGGATCCGCTCGGAATTGGTATCGACAACTCAAGCCTGGATCCATATGTTCATTCGAAGAATTGGCTCGGTCATTCCTTACCCAGTTCATAAGCGGTAAGAGAAGCCGAAAGCCCAATACCCACCTGCTTACCATCAAACAAGGGTCGAAAGAATCCTTGAAGGATTACATTGCTCGATTCAACGAGGAAGCACTGCAGGTGGAAGACTATGACGATAAGATGGGTCTCGCCGCAGTATGTAGCGGCTTGAGAGAAGAGAGATTCGCCTTCTCTATAGGAAAGAACCCGGTAAAGTCGTTAGCCGAGCTCATCGCTAGAGCCCAGAAATATGTTCATGCCGAGGAGTTCTCTGCTACTCGCAAGAGTATCCAAATAACCGAGCCGAATGGGAAAGGAAAGAGGCCAAGGAACGAGGAACCCCAAGCTCCGAGGAAAAACTCGGATGATCATTCTTCTCGTGATCGCCGACCGAGCAGAAAGCCAGAAGGAAGATTCCGTTCCTACACGCCTCTCAACACTACCGCCGAGCAGATCTTACTAGATATCCGCGGCGAGAAACTTCTCAACTGGCCAGTTTGTATGCGGGCAGACCCAGAACTCAGCGACAAACGCAAGTATTGTCGCTTCCATCGAGATCATGGCCACAATACCGATGAGTGTGTAGATCTCAAGGATGAAATTGAATCCCTCATTCGGAAGGGGAACTTACGTCGGTATACCAAGCAAGAGAAAATTATTCGGAAAGAGGAGCGAGCACGAGAACGCCCCAAAAATCCGACCGAAGAACCTGTGGAGATCCACACCATCTTCGGAGGTACATCAGGTGGAGGAGACTCAAACAGAGCCCGAAAAGCTCATTCCCGAAGGAGCCCAGAGCATTACGTCAACCTTACCGAGCGGCCTAACAAAGAACCGCGAGTCAGTCCCTGTAGCCTCACCTTCACGGAAGATGACGCTCGGGGGATACAACATCCACACGATGACGCCTTGGTGGTCACTATGACCATAGCCAATCATAAGGTGTACCGGATTCTCGTTGACACTGGAAGTTCAGCCGACGTGATCTACTCTGAGGCCTTCGGGAGGATGGGGATTCCACAATCTCATCTTAGACCTGTGAAGACCCCCTTACACGGTTTTACCGGAGAAAGAGTAATCTCTGAAGGAGCCATTTCCCTCCCAGTGACTGCGGGAGAAGGGCAACATCAAGTCACCATGATGGTAGACTTCCTTGTTGTCAACATACCATCAGTACATAATGTGATTATGGGCAGACCCTCCCTCAATGCAATGCGGGTGGTCGTGTCTACTTATCACCTGATGATGAAATTTTCCGCCGAAGGCGGAATAGGTTACCTCCGAGGCGATCAACGCGAGGCTCGGAGATGTTATGCCATTGCGGTTCAAAAAGGATCTATAAAGCAAGCACTCACTGTCAACATCTTGGACCCGCGTGGACCCACCGAAAATAAGCCAATTGAAGATTTGGAGAAGGTACCACTTGACGAAGCCGATCCTAGCAAGACGGTCCAGCTCGAAACATCACTTAAGCCTGAGCAACGCTCCGAGTTGTTAACTTTCCTACAACGACATAGGGACGTATTCGCCTGGTCGCACGCGGATATGCCAGGAATCTCTCCAAACGTCTTGGTCCATTGGTTGAACGTGGATCCAGACCACAAGCCTGTGAAACAAAAGAGGAGACCGTTTGATGCCGAGTGATGTGAAGCCATTGCGGAAGAAGTCTCGGTCCTGTTGGACGCCGGCTTCATAGAGGAAGTATATTATCTAGAATGGATCGCAAATGTGGTGCTGGTTAAGAAGGCAAATGGCAAATGGAGAGTTTGTGTGGACTATTCAGACCTGAACAAAGCATGTCCAAAAGACAGTTTCCCGTTACCTCGGATCGATCAACTAGTGGACGATCTTGCAGACACGAACTACTTTCCTTCTGGATGCCTACTCTGGTTACAATCGGATCGCGATGCATCCCCAGATAGGCGAAGACTACCTTTGTCACGAGATGGGGGCTCTCATTGCACGGGTCATGCCATATGGCCTAAAAAACGCTGGGGCCACATACCAGAGGCTAGTCAACCAGATGTTCGCAAGACAGATCGAGCGCACGATGGAAGTTTACGTTGATGACATGTTGGTGAAAAGCGTCAAGGCATCCGATCACTTGGCAGACCTCGGAGAAACCTTCGTAGTCCTCCAAGAATATCAAATGAAGCTGAATCCAGCAAAGTGTGTTTTCGGAGTCGGTTCAGGAAGATTCCTTGGATTCCAAGTCAGCCAGAGAGGCATCGAAGCCAACCCCGATAAAATTAAAGCACTCCTCGACATGAGTTCACCTCGGACTGTCAAGGAGATACAATGCCTCACTGGACGGGTAGCAGCACTCGGACGCTTTATATCCCAAGCCACTGATAAATGCCTCCCCTTCTTTCAGCAATTGAAGGGTCATAAGAAGGCCTAGTGGACGCCCGAATGTGAGCAAGCTTTCCAGCAGCTGAAACAATATTTGGGCTCACCACCTCTGCTATCAAAGCCGGAGGAAGGCGAATCTTTGTTCTTATACCTCGTAGTCTCAGCCTCAGCGGTCAGTTCGGCTCTGATCAGGGAAGTGGGGAACAAACAGCATCCAGTATACTATGTGAGCAAAGCTATGGTACCAGCAGAAACAAGATACCCCGCTCTGGAGAAGCTTGCACTCAGCTTAGTCGTTTCGGTTCGGAGGTTGCGTCCATATTTCCAAGCTCATTCGATCATCGTGTTAACCGACTCTCCCCTCAGACAGATTCTCCAAAAACCAGAGGTCTCGGGTCGGTTGACCAAGTAGGCAATTGAACTTAGAGAATTCGACATTACTTTCCGGCCGAGGACAACAAAGAAAGGCCAGGCAGTGGCTGATTTCATCGCAGAATTCACCGTCTTAAGTGAAGGGCAGATCAACAACGAGGATAAAATGACCCCGCCTGACCTCCCAAGCAACTCACAGGTCATTCCAGAAGCCGGATGGATCCTCTATGTGGACGGATCGTCTAACTCAAAACGAGTCGGGGCAGGGATCGTCTTAATCGCCCCTGACTCCACAATTATCCAATATGCCATCCGACTCGGTTTCAAAGCTTCCAACAATGAGGCGGAATATGAGGCACTACTGGCTGGGCTCAGATTGGCCGCCAGCCTCGGGGTCCAATCCATACAAGTTCGATGTGACTCTCAGCTGGCCGTGAATCACATCTCCGCCGATTATGAAGCCAAAGAAAATAGAATGATTGCTTACCTAGACGAGGCTAGAAAACTGATCGAGAAATTTTGGAACTGTACGATCCACCAGATTCCGAGGACAGAGAATGTATGGGCTGACGCCCTGGCAAAGCTGGCATCAGCCTCAGAGGGAAAGATTCTGCGGATTATTCCGGTAGAATTCATTGAACATCCCAGCATCGACCGAATAGAGAAGAAGACGGTTAATCCGGTGAATAATAGCCCGAGCTGGATGGACCCAATCTTTAGCTACCTCGAGTTAGGGGAGGTTCCCTCGGACAGACAGGAAGCTAGACGTCTGAGACTCCGAGCAGCAAGATATGTTATTCTGAACGGAACTCTTTATAAGAAGGGGTATTCTCAGCCATATCTCAGATGTCTTCGACCCGAGTAAGCGGAATATGTCATCCGGGAGATTCACGAAGGGATCTGCGGAAACCATTCTGGCAGCCGAGCCCTGGCTCTAAAGGTGCTTCGGCAGGGATACTTCTGGCCGACCCTCAAGGAAGACGCCAAGAAGTATGTTAAAAAATGTGACAAATGCCAGCGTTTCACAGCCGTGCCTAGGCAACCGGCAGAAGAAATGACTCCCATGAGCGGTCCGTGGCCTTTCGCTCAGTGGGGAATCGACATCATCGGCCCTCTGCCGACTGGAAAAGGACAAGTTAAATTTGCCATCGTCGCTGTCGACTACTTCACAAAGTGGGCTGAGGCCGAGCCCGTCGCAAAGATTACCGAACAAAAAATAATTGACTTCGTCTGGAAGAACATAGTCTGTAGATTTGGAGTTCCAAACACAATCGTCTCAGACAATGGCCGGCAGTTCGACAATGACAAATTCAGGGGTATGTGTAAAGGGCTCGGTATCAGGAACGCTTACGTATCGCCTCGGCATCCGCAGTCCAATGGATAGGTGGAGGCAGTGAACAAGGTCATCAAGCACCACCTAAAGAAGAAACTGGAAAAAGCAAAGGGTAACTGGCCGGAAGAACTTCCCTTTGTCCTCTGGGCGTACAGAATCACATCTCAATCTTCCACTGGAAAGACTCCATTCTCTCTTTCCTATGGGTCAGAAGTAATAGTACCCGTTGAAGTCGGCCTCCCTACGGCTCGAGTGGAAAATTACCATGAGAATCAAAATGCCGAGCAAATCGCTGCCAATTTGGACCTTCTTGAAGAGATCCGAGAAGTCTCAAAGCTCTGCGCTGCTGCCCACATCAACAAGTAGCCAGATTTTATAATTCTAAAGTGAAGATTAGACGATTCCGGCCAGGAGATTTGGTTCTTTGACGAGTCTTTCAGAACACGGCCGAGCCGGGAGCCGGAGCGCTCGGACCTAACTGGGAAGGACCATACCGAGTGGTCCGATCGACTAAGCCCGGGTCTTACCATTTGGAGGATCTCGAAAGCCGCCAACTCCCCCACCCGTGGAATGCTGAGCATTTGAAAATTTACTACCCTTAATGAGGCGCTCTGAGAAAGCTACTGACCTTTGAGGTTATTTAATAAATGTACGTCCTTGAGCGACGAGCCTTTAAGGCTACAAATAATAACACATCTGATCGGCTTACTACTGTCATCAACAAAGACCAAACGAACTAAATTCTACAAAGGCACCTCCTCCTAACCGAGGAGAAAAAAGCTACGAGGCGATCTGACTTCCTAATAAGGAAGTCGGACCAATTTCTACAAAGGCATCCCCCCTTAACCGGGAGGGCAAAGTCAATGGGTAACTCCAACTCCCCAGTAAGGGAGTCGGCCCCACCTACGCGGAAGGTCCTTCGCTGAAAGCGAGACAAGTTGATCCTTTTAAGGATCAGACCTAGGCCCAAACCACATCCGAACGAATCAAGAACTTGGTTCAACTACACAATCTAGTAAACAAGTACATCAGTCATACGGAAGGACGACCAATAAAAAAGGAAGGGGGATCCAAAATCGACTCTTTCATTAAATGCTATAAATGTGAAGTACAAAAAAAAACAAAGTACAAATAAAGGAAGCGGAGTCTTCAAGAGGTCGGAGGAGCTTGGGAACCGGGGGCTTGATCCTGGCTGGTCGCCTCGGCGGCAGTATCAACGGGGTCCTCGGGCAGGAGGGGATTGAGATCAAGGTCCGGGTACAACTTCTGGACCTCGACAAGACACTCGTCAAAGCCACGGTCATAAATCTTGGCGGCCTCGATATCCCTCTCCTTTGAGGTCTTGTACGAATCTATTGCCGTGGCAACTGCCGCTGCCAAGGAGGCCTCGGCCTCGGCTTCTGGGTCTCCAGAGCTCTGCTTTTCTCTTCTGCAGCTTCGGCCTTGATCTTCTCTTGGTCCTCACTCAGTCGGACAACCTCCTCTGCCAGGGTGTCAACGCGGGCCCTGGCACGATCCAACTCAGCTACTGCCGCTTCACGTCGTGCCTCAAGGTCCTTCGCAACCCTTTGAAGCTGGAGCAGTTCAGACCTACTGCCTTCGAGCTGATGACATAAGTCACTTCCGAGGACTCCCGCCTCCGCCCTAAGGACCTCCGTCTCTGACCGGAGGGCTCCCACCTCGCTCCTGAGGGTTTCGACTTCAGCGTCAATTTTTCAACGCTCTCGGACCCTCTCCCAGCATAAGAGGATCCTCGGAACAGACTGATTCAAGGCAAGAAAATGAGGAAAAAATAATAATACAAAAACGACCATAACATAACTTTTTCAAGGGAAGAGGCAGGAAGCACCTGATAGAAGACTCCAGCCAAGTCTTCCAAGAAGCAGTCGTCCGGTTTATCAAGAAGGCGCAAAATAGATTCCTCCGTAACATGTCTCGCCGCCCAGTCTGTCAAACAAGACATGTGATAACCTGGCTCGAACCGGCCTCTGCTCGTGCCAACCTGAGCTAAGCCCGTCGCCTCTTCAGCTCCCGTCCGACTACCAGCCGAGGGCTAAGCCTCACCCTCGGCCTCGCGAACAGCCTTCCCCTCATTACCCGGTTGGGTAATCATGGCATCGACCATCCGAACGGCTTCTTCCCTCTCGGAAGATGATGGAACAGCTATCAGTGGAGGGTTGAACCGTGCTCCCTCGGTGGGGGGAACGGCGATGGAAGGAGGGGGAGTTGCCCCCGTTACTGGAGCATGGGCAAGGTTAGGGCCGCCTAAAGGTGTGACCATATCAACACCTACCAGGGGCACCGTGGCCGCACCCGGTAGTATTGGAATTAGGGACACAATTGCAGACGCAGATGGTCCCTCAACTGAAGGTGCTGCGGCAGGAAATGGAGCTGTATCCCGAACCAAGATGTTCGGGATAGGGGGAGGAGGTGCCGCCCTCCGAGCCGCGACCCCCGAAGCAGAACTTGAAGGATGAACTCCCTGAGCGACCTTCTTCCTCCGAACTACCTTCGCCGGGGGCTCGGCTCTCAGCATCTCCTCTACAGTCAGCGCGGCTTTCCTCCTCCGAGAACCAGATGCCTCGGCCATGCCTGTGCAGGAGAATGATTAGGATAACGTTACCTCAGACCAATAAAAATACATTGGCTGAAGACAAGAATACTCACTGAGCGAGGTAGGGAGCTGCCTCGTCTTGCAAAGCCCCGATCGGTAAAGGTTAACAGCTGTGATCAAATCTGACCAGCAGCGACGCTCCTCCGAATATGTCCTCGCTTTGGATATCTGGTTCCTTTGGTCAGAGGTAATGAAGGGCACGCCCCTCGCGAAACCTGCAAAACAGAAAGCTCTCTTCAAAACATAGCTGAAACAGAAAACAATGCGTGAAAGAAATCTCGATCCAACCTGGCATTGTGAAGCGGGTGGGGACCCGAGTCGACAGTGCCCCAATCTCTGCTGCCGGTGCCTCCCATTCGCCCGCGGCCCAAAACCACTTATTCTTCCAGTCCTTATTCGAGGACGGAAGACCCAAGACGAGCCCTGACCCCTTACTACCTCTGGTCGCGAAGTAGTACCATGGATCTTTGCCTTTGTGCTTAACCAGGTACAGGCTCATCAGCTCGGCGGGTGTCAACTCCGAGTTCCCTACTTGATGCCAGATAATGTAAGCAGAAATCAGCACCCTCCAAGCATTGGGTGCAAGTTGCCTAGGCGCGAGCCCTAAGTAAGCGGTCAGGGCTCGGATGAAGGGGTGCATCGGGAGACTGAGCCCGCATAGTAGGCCGCATAAAAATATGGCTATCTCCCCGACCGCGGGATTGCCAGCAGCATCAGTGGGCTCGGGGCTTCGATCCGAACGGAGCTTGGTATGTCAAACTCGGTGACGGATCCATGCCATTTGAGACTCGTTATTATGGAGCCCCCGGAACCGGCCCGACGCCCGTCCACCGGGGGCATCTCTCGGGACATCGACGACCGCTCTGGGGGCTCGTCTTTGTCCCTTTCTTCTTGGCCTTCTTCGACTGACGAGTGTGAGCTCTCACCACCTGCCGTCTCGCTCGGGGCCGAGGATATAAAGGCACAGCCTCGAAGGGACCTTCGGAGGTCTCTCTTCCATTATCAGAACTCCCCGACTTGGAGTCGTCATTGTAGCCTCTAGCCATTTCCCTATCGGAAGACATCTCGAAACAGTGGTGTTAAGGATCAAACTCACCAGATAATCGCCGGAGATGGCTTCAGCAAGCGTGAAAACTATATCGGAAATCACTTCTACCGAAAATCGCCTTCGCCGGAAATCGCCTTCTCCGCTAAACAACTCAAACGCAAACGATAGAAGTCGAATGAAGACCCCGGACGGGCCTTTTATAGACTGAAGAAATCCTGCATTAAATGGCCCGTAATAATGGCTGCGTCGGAATCATTGCTGGCCGACTCCGAGTCCGACGTGGTGTCATATCATTGGTTCAAAACATGGTAAAGGTAACGCTATCCGCCTCGATTGTTGTGTGAGTTAATCAACACGGTACCCGAGCGCAGAAAAGAGTGCTCGACACGACGCCCCGAGTGCACGTGGCGATCATCACAGGTTGGTGATGATTCGGAATCCCAACCGTCGCCACGTGTTTGCTCACGGTTAGCCCGAAGCCGCTAAATCCTGAGTACGTGACGTTTCACACGAGGACCATAATCGCACCAAAGAACTGAGGCGACTGATCTTCCAATTAATTACTCTCTGAGCTCATGAATGACCTCAGAGAGTAGGGGGCTTCTGTTATGGGAAAATCCGAGCCGACTGCAATCGGAAGGATTGTTAGTCCGCCACTCTGGGCGGAGGGTCCGAGCCTCGGTATGACATTAGGAAATGAAGTTAAGGTGAGCGAAGTTCCCATTCTTGACTACTATCCTTCCAGAGGCAGTCGGAAGAGAACATTATAGTTGTACGATCAACCCCGATCGAACATCCATCATAATACCGAGAATGACTAGCTGCATTACTGATGAACGGATCAAGGTTCAACTCAGGTTGGCACAGTCAATCATCAGCTCGGGATGATGCCGTCGTCCTCGATATGGCCGAGCCGAGGCATCTTCAAAGATAAAAGTTCCGCACACTAAATGAGGAAACTGCTATAAATGGACATGTCCTATTATCTCGCCTGTAGATACGCCCTACACAACACGATCTCTGAACTCTGCGCAATATCTCCATGATCTGTGAACCCACTGATCGTGCCGAGATTATCGGATGTGAATCAAGCGATGAAGAGGTATAAGTATCACACCATCCCATGGGAACAGGTACGCAACATCTGACACTCTCCCCTTTCTCCTAAACTTAGACCCGGATTCTGTTGTCCTGACTTAGGCATCGGAGGGTCCCCGGCCAGCTGTGGTCTCCATTGCTTACGGTTTATGTGCAGGATTCCAGGTCCGTCGCCTGTTCGGAGTGTGTGAAGAGGGGAAGAGGGCTGACCAGATTTTGACCTCAACATGCTACACAGATCCAAGTCCGAGAAGCATATACACTGCTCGACCGGGATCGCCTGCAACGTTAGTAACCGGCGCGGATTATGTATTACTCCTGCCTGTTCGGAGCTTGGGACAGGCGGAGGAGGCTATGCGGGACACTGAGGAGCCACCGTGATGTATGACTCTTATTCACACCAGATTAAAAAAATAAAAATAAATAAAAAATCCAATGCTCAAGTGCACCACACAAGCAGCAGTGCTAAGGACGCCCACTGTTGAAAGTTTCTTAGGGCCCACTTTGTGGTTTTTTTTCCATCCAACCCCTTGATATGGTCATGTACACCTGAATGAAGTGCAATAAAAAATATAATCTTGATCCAAAACTTTCGTTGTCCCTAAGAGTTTTTCAATGGTAGAAATTTAATCCCCACCGTGTGGCCCATTTGAGAATTGGTTCTTCGTTATTTTTGGAATAACATTCCCAAATAATATGAAAAAATGGATAGACGGTGTGGATAAAGTTCATACATCACGGTAGCCCCTCAGCGGCCGTCGGTGCCTCCGCCTGTCCCGAGCTCCGAACAGGCGGGGGTTGTACCTATTCCGCGCGTGTGTGTAACACGCAGCGCGTACAACACCTGACTCCATAGTCCAACATGTTTTGCGTGTGTGCCATGGATTCCGTTATTTAGATGCAGCCTTCGATGTTAGACATTGGGAAGAAAATGCCATCCCATCTGTTTCTGGTGAGCCGTGGGAAATTCTAAAAATCATTTTTAAAAAAATAAAAAATTTTAACACTCACTCACACCCACGCATACTCATGCACTCATACCATAGCAGGTTTTCACGGTAGTGGGTATTCGAACCCATGACTATGTTAAAACAACTGTTAGGGCCTGTTTCGGAGCGTGGATTTGGAACCCCCTGGATTCGCAACCCCTAGGATTGGAAACCCCCTGGATTGGCAATCCTCTGGGTGTGTTTGGCACCCTCGAGTGTGGATCAACTTTAATTCAAAATACCAATAAATGACATATTTACAGGGGTTTGAATTTAATTACCAAATCAACTTTAATATCCTCAATTAGTGAGATATATAATTTTTGACACTATGGTTGTGATAAGCCCGTTAAAATATATGTTTTGCCTAAAAATGATGAAATTCCAAGTCTCAGATGGATCGCAAGCACAAGATCATGTTGAAGTGACTAACTAATGATTTTTAATCGTTGATTAATATGGACAATGTTTGGACGGTGCTGGATCATATTTGGACAGTGCTGATCTACATGAACAATGTTTGGACGGTGCTGATCATCGTTAGTGGGCCATGTGCCCAGTAGAATGATAGTGTACAGTGACATACATTTATACCTGCAACTATTGAAATGATTTTAGGTGTAATCCAAGCTCTCACCGTGGATTACAAACTCCCTCAAAGAGGGGACTGGAAACCCCCTGGATTGGCAATCCCCAGTTGCTTTATGCTGCCAAACAACCAAGGGGATTTGAAACCCCCTCTAATCCCCTCCAATCCAAGGTGCCAAACGACCCCTTAGTCTACCACTAAGGACAAACTGATCGGTCTTTACGAGCTTGAGTCAACTTGAATTTTTGAACGAGCTGATTTTAGGCTTGAATTGGACGAACGAGGGGAAACAGTGTAAAATCAAGCTTCCCTGGTGTGGTTTTCCTCTATTTTGGATCTAGCTGGCTTTTAGGTTGTACGGTGGACACGAGAAGCATCACCTGATTGAAGGAGCGGATGCCATGCACAAGAGACGTTAGGCCCCACATCGTTCGGAATTCTTGTCTGGCAATGGCTGGGACCAAATATCCATACCCCTACACAGTCTTTTATTTTAATCCTACTTATCATAGTGAAATCAATGATTTAGTTGTTATGGAAAAAATAAAATTCCTACATTTTACAAAAAGTGTAACCGACCACAATAAAAATATTTCAGAACTGAACTTATTAAAATATCAAGACAAGCTTCCCGAACTAGTAGGACATAGAGCTCGGAAGATATGGTTAATGATTCTTTTGACAAAGAGATGGGTCTCGAGCTGACCCGAGTTGAGATGCACTAGGACAAATCTCGGTTGCAATATCCATCTCCTAAGCTGAGCAGATCAACGACAACTAGGGCGGGGTGAAGATCTCGGAGAAAATCCCGCCTCAAACCAAGAGAACAGATCTGAAATGATTCTACCCAAAAATCACACCGATAGAGGCAAGCTTGACAATAAATTTGAGGGAAGATATGTATCTAGATAAGATTAAGTACCCCCACTACAATGGAATAGAGGTAATAGACAAAAACCCAAGCTCAAGTCTTTTCAATCTGAGTCTACCTACCTAACTTAAGCATTGGAGGGTCCACAACCGTTATCGACAGCCTCGTTGTCTGCTTCATCTTATCTTTGCAAGTTCACTAGTGGTGTGATTGATCATATCTGTTTGTTGAGATTTTGACGACAACATATTGGGGTTGTTTGTGGGAAACTATAGCAAAATCAAGTTCTCACCAACTCTAGCGTAACACCCCGAACTTTTAGTACCCAAACCGTAAGGAGCAAAGTGGAAACACACCTTCAATCAACCTGGACACTTTCTGACGCAGGGGAGGACATGAGGTCGAGCACCGTCTTACTCAAGAGGATAAGTATTCCGAATCCACGGAACTTCTCTGGACTCCTCACAGAGACTTCTTGAATCCACAAGGAAAGAAAGCATAAAATAGAAATAAATTCTAATAAATTCGAAATTGATTAATGAATGAATAAAAACGAGTTCACAACCCTTTAAATAGGGGTACCAAGCAATGAGAAAGAAATCAGAATCAAACTACAACTAAAACTCCTAGAAATCGCAACTTACTATAAATAGTAAACTTACTATTTATAGACGGTCGTGATGTTTACCAGTGCGAAAGGTTTTCGGCCAAAAATAGTAAGTGTCCTATTTGGCTTCACCAAACCGTTCTCCTAATTATTCTAAGCTCTTTTCACGTTGGGCGCAACTCCTAAAGCCCGATGGATGAAGAGTTATAATCAAATTAAAACTTACTATTTATAGTAAAAACGAAATTAAAACAGGGAAACAACTGTTGAGCCAGGGGTTTTTCGCAATTCAGGGCATCGCAACCCTGTATAACTGGGTTGGTTGGCTAAAGTAACTCGTTCTACCCCAAAATCATATATTTTATGTCAGCTAACTCATTTCGGATTGTGAGATATGCCCGATTTAAGGTCCGATGGTCTAGATCACTTCTGTCGCCGACCGGGCCTTTTCTAATCCATCTTGGCCATGAAACTGTCCACGACCCGCTCTACATCACTTTCCTAGATCTAAAAGATAAGAATTGGTGTCACAATCACCATAAAATGAATCACTAACCAATAAGAGCGTTGACAACCCGATTTAGAGAAATCCGACTGACAGATTAGGGAGAATCCGAGATTAGAAACCAGATACCTTAAAGCTTGGCCCACCAAAGCGTTAGACCATACTCACCCTTGGAACCCAGAGGTCATACATGTATCAAGAAATCGAATGGATGGGGGCAGATTAACCAAGAACACCCCAATAGGTACCGTACGGGGGGTGCACGTACACAAAAGAGTGTGCGGCCACAGAACACTAAAAGCTAAAGCCGGTAAAACAACGTTTTACCTGGCAAATCACGAAGAGAAAGGATTTCTCTTCTTTCCTTCTCTTCCCGCCTTCAACATTTCAAACGTGAGGCCTCCGACCGGATCTGATGTGGGCCACCATCATGGAGAGATGGGAAATCAGAACCGCCCATCGACCACCACTTCAAATTCTGTACGAGAGGGGTCATGCACATGAGGAAAGATCATAGCCCACATGCTGATTCCGACAATATCGCAGGCCGTGCGGACGCTACAACAGAGACTTCCATTTCTTGCGTATCAATCTACGCACCTACCCAAGAAAGACAGCTAGATCCTTCCTTAATAAGAAAGAGGAGTCGTCCACGATTCTCGCTGGCTTTCACAGCAGTTCCGCCGGTTTCCACGCAACTTGCGGAAGCGTGGATCTTATGGGCCAATAAGCATCGGATGGCCAATCCGATCCACCTAGAGATGTCTGATGTGGAGAAAAAGTGGATCGGGACAAACCCGCCATTAAAACCAAAACCAGTCCCTCAGCAACAGAACCGTCTGATCAGAGATCCAAACCACCCGTTGGTAGATCGTCGGGCTCCTAGTGGGCCCAGACAACTTGAAGAAAGGACGATCTCGAGAAGATCGAAGCTAAAGATTACAGACAAGCTGCATTACTCGTTCCGCACGCCACAACCAAATGAGTCGCATTGCTGTTACGCACACCACGCTACGCATACGAACTACGTAAGAAGAATCCAGAAATCTGGACGTGCTATAAAATCCCCCATCACCTGGTCAGGGGATACACGACAAAAGAGAGAGAGAGAGAGAGAGAGAGAGAGAGAGAGAGAGAGAGAGAGAGAGAGAGAGAGAGAGAGAGAGAGAGAAGAAGGAGAGAAGGTCAGATGCCGGGAAGACCGCCTGAGTTTCACTAAAGCGCTAACGACTTCGACTCGGGTCCAACCAGCCAACAAGCAACGAAAGAAGAGGAAGAAGAAGCTGGTGTGTAACGATCCACCGAGTTACCACCTGAGTATGGTTCAGATCCGGCCTCCCCTAATTTTCTTTGTTTTCTTTTCTTTCCTTTTCTTTCCAAATCCAATTGTCTCCCTGCAATAGGATTCCATCACACCAAACCAAGTCGACTGGGTTGTAGGATGGACCTAAACATGGTAAGTTGGAACTTATCCATACATAACTTGTCTTGGGTATAATCTAAATCAAGTTTCCTTAGACTTATTAAACCTAATTGAAATCTAAACCATCCAAACCAGGTGAATTAAAGTAGAATCTGACCTTAAAATACGTCCCAAAGTATTTTACTGAGTAGAAGACGATTCAATGACCTAAGGTGAGGGTTTTTTCCTTTAAATTTTGTAATTTAATTGAATACATCTTTATCATATGTTCTAAGTTTTATTTATTGTTTATCTTCACCATATGAATCAGTGTTACATAATTCACATCACTACATTATTATCTTGCATGCAAATATGACGTTGAAAATCTTACTTCTAGTGATCAATATAATATCGTGGACGTAATGCGTTACGTGTAGCGGCTTTCTTGGTCGGCACGTAATCCCGTAGGTTGGTGAGTGGTGTACAATCGATGTAAGAAAATCACCATGCGTGTTACATCACTTCTTGGGATTGGATGTCACAAATAGTCGCTCCATGAACATATCGTGTCATATAAATCACTCAATCTCGTTGTTGTGTCACCTTGAAATGTTCGCGTAAATCCACGTTAACGTGGGACACGCCGGCGAATCTCCATAGTTTGAGAATGCGGGGCGAGTCGAATATCTTAAACTTCTTCCACATTGTAACCATGATCATTGAGTGTGATGAACTGTAATACTTTCGTAGGCATGCATACAATATAGAATGTTTGCGCATATCGATACCCCTTGTATACATGGAGTATGAGATGTATCAATACCCTTTCGATTTTCTTATGAATCATTTGAATTATTGTAAACCTTGAAGGATAACCATCATTATGAGTAGGGTGTTGACCCTCTCCAACCGTACAGATGATGCAGGTGACATACAAATTAAAGACCCAAAGGATCACCTCTCTATGGAAGATTACGCTGAATAAATTAAAAAATAGTTTCGTAATTTAGTTTTATTTATATTTCTGCTACAAAAATCAAATTATGTAATAAGCTCCCATTGAGAGAGAGCATTTGATGATTCATTAAACTTTTTACCTTTAAATGAATAATAGATGCAGTAAATTTCCTTATCATGAATTTGTACTTGTATGCACAAGGTGTGTAAAATCAATTGAAACCACACAATCTAAATGATGTGCGAATGAAATTAACGCCTAGAATTCCCAGGACGAGCAAGACTCGGGCCTCAGAATTTCGGGGTGTTACATCTAGCTTGAGCTATTACTTGTTCTGCTCCTCCTCGATGGCCAAGAGAAAAGGGAAAGCCCCAACTACGACTGAGTCTGCTCATGGGGTGTTGCCTGAAGACGCCCAAGCTTTGCAGTCAGCCCCCCAATCCCTCCTACCATCGGAAGCGATATCACAAAGGTCTCAAAACAGGAGTAGTCGGCTCATCTCCCTCGAGAATTAGGTGGGAACCTTGACCAACAACGTAGAGCATATCATGAAGCTGTTGGAAAGGCAACACAGATCCCTAACCAGCCAACAAGGAGAGGTAGAGGCAGCAGCTGAGCAATCCCGCCCAATATCGTCGCGTCATGAGCCTCGCCAAGCGAAGGCTCGACCTAGGAGGAGCATTCTCACCCCGACGTAGACCTCGAAAGCCACTGAGTTTGCTGAGTCGGATCTGCACCACACCTTGGACCAGAGGAGGCAAGCTCGAGTAAAGGCTTCGGAGATCATAACTGAAAATGAAGTCTCTTGGGAGTAGAAATAAAGAAATCTAGGATCAACTCAAGGATATACAACAGGCCTACCGAGAAAAGGTTTCAACTTTTGTTGATGCCCTTCTCAAACAGATTGAGCTGTCATTTACAGATGACATCATGCAAGCGTAGTTGTTGCCTAGGTTTCGGATGCCCCAAATATCGCCATATTCGGGCTCGGGAGACCCTGCCGAGTACTTGGAATAATTTAGAGCATGGATGGAACTTTACAACGCTTCTAGACCTGTGATGCGTAGGGCATTCTCTTGACATTGACTAGGGCAGCTCAGAAGTGGTACTGACACTTGAAACTAAAATCCATAAGCTCATTCACCCAACTTAGCAGGACTTTTTGCATCTAATTTATTGGGGGTAAGGCCAAAAGGAAACCTTTAACCCACCTCATGATAACCCAATAGGAAGATGAGCTACTAAAAGATTACATCGTCTACTTTAATGTTGAAGCTGTCCAAGTAGATAGCTACTCTGACCGCATGGCTCTCATAACAATGACGGTTGAGTTTAAGGAAGGAAAATTCCTCTTCTCAATTGGAAAGACCCGTCCCCGTCTCCCCCCCCCCCCCCCCGAAATTAAAAAAACTTTTTACGACCTCCTTAACCCACCTAAAAAATCTCTAATGTCAAGGAGTTGTTCAGTGCATGCAGAAACAATCGAGGTGAAGGAAGCTCTGCAAAAGAAAAGAAAAGACAGGAAAACAAGGCGGGATCTAACAAAATCTTTTTTTTTTTAAAAAAAAAGAGAGAGACCATGATTAGAGTAGAGCCCCCCGAGATAATCGAGTTTCAGAAAACCAATTTCACTGGTACACCCTATTAAACACCACGCTAGAACATGTGCTCATAGATGTTAAAAAATAAAAAAGAGGATCTTAAGATGGCCAAACAAGATAAGGGCCGACCTGGGAAAAATAGTCAGGAAGAAATATTGTCACTTCCATTGGGACCACGACGACAACATAACTAAATGTTCTAACCTCAATGAAGAGAATGAATCCCTTATTCAAAGGGGATACTTGCACTAGTTTATCGCTAGGGGTAGAGAAGATTGACCAGCTCCTCAGCAGGAGCGACGTGAGGAGCATATCGACAACATAGTCGGAGAAATATGCACAATCTTTGGGGGATCCGCTGGGGGTGGCGATTCGAACCACGCATGCCGAGCTCATACTTGGAGTGCAAACACTACTGAAGAGGAACACCAAATAAACCTCATTCATCAACTTAGGAAAGAGCCCAGAATGAATTCAAGCAATGTCGCCTTTACAAAGGAAGATGCTTGGTGATTAAACACCCCCTCAATGATGCACTAGTGGTCGCCATGACCATTGTCAACCACAAGGTACATTGAATATTGATCGACATAGGAAGCTCAACAGACATCATGTTTGCAGTCACTTTCGATCAAATAGGAGTTGAAAGATCAAGACTGCAACCTATGTGGACCACTTTGCTTGGCTTTGCAGGGAAAAAGTTGACCTTAGAAGGAAGAGTCCTCCTGCCATTAACGACTGGAGAAGGCACCAACTAGGTCACCACTATGGTGGACTTTCTGCCTATTTGACTTAGAACTATTTTGAAAAAGTCGAGGTATTTCAAAATGTTTGTTGACATGGACAAAGTAAGGGAAAACCTCTGAAATGATTTCGATATTGGACCTTGGATATATAATAGTTCTAAATCGAATACCTTATTTCGAATTGTTTGTTGACACGGACAAAGTAAGGGAAAACCTCTGAAATGATTTCAATATTGGACCTTGGACATATAATAGTTCCGAATCGAATCTCTTTAGAAAGAAGATCTTTTGTCTCATGGTAGCCTGCTCCAGTCCCCTTACGAAACTTTCGTGATTGGGTTAGCCATACACTTCACATGTTTCTAGCGATTCACATGGCATCATCAAATGATACAAGTCTTGGATAAGAATCTACAACCACTCAGTGTACAATGTAATTTTGGGCAGACTGTTCTTAAATGCCATACAGGTTGTAGTATCCACCTATCACCTTACCATGAAATTTTCAACTGAGCATGGGGTCTCCTGTAGAAGACCTTATCTCAGGTTAGGTCGCTACTTGAACAGCAACTCTAGGAAGAGATAGCAGACCAATTGAGGGGACATGCTGACGTGTTCACCTGGTCTCACCATGATATGCGTGGGATAGATTCGAGAGCACAATTCATCAATCGAATGTAAACCCCACCCACAAACCCGTCTGACAAAAAAGATGAGTGTTCGATTTAGAAAGGTACGCAACAATTAATGAGGAAGCCATCATGCTCTTTGAGGCCGACTTTATTGGGGAAGTACAGTTTCCCGACTGGCTGGCCAACGTGGTACAGGTGAGAACGGTTAGTGAAAAGTGGCGAGTCTATGTGGAATATACTGACTTGAATAAGGCTTGCCTAAAAGATAGTTTTTCACTGTAGAAGATCGACCAGTTGGTAAATGCTACTATTGGGTATGCACTCCTTAGTTTTATGGATGCGTACTCAGGGTATAACCAAATTTGCATACATGAACACAATAAGTAGAAAACCACCTTCATCATCGATAGAGGGTTGTATTGCTACCGAGTAATTCCTTTCAGATTAAAAAAACTGGAGCAACGTATCAATAGCTGGTGAATAAGATGTTTGCCAAGCAAATAGAAAAGGCCATAGAGGTTTACGTCGAAGATATGCTTGTCAAGAGCACCATGGCCAAGGGCCACGCAACAAACTTGAGAGAGATGTTCATGATCCAGAGGAAATACCAAATGAAACTCAATCTGAGCAAATGTGCCTTTGGCATCAGCTCAGGCAAATTCCTAGGTTTCATGGTCCATCAAAGAGGGATAAAGGTGAATCTTGAAAAAATTTGAGCTCTTATAGAAATGAGCTCTCCTAGATCGACAAAAGAAAGCCAATGCCTCATGCCCGTCAAGTGTTGTACAAACCTGAGGTGTTGGGACGACTCACCAAGTGGGTAATCATGCTCAGCGAATTTAACATCATGTATCGGCCCCAAACAATATTCAAAGGGTAGGCCGTTGCTGACTTTATTGCAGAATTCACCTACCCCTATGAACCAGCTATCCACAGAGAAAACTAAGCAGGGCTGAGCGCCATAAATGTGGACTCTCCATGTAGACGGATTGTCGAATGCTTAGAGAAGTGGAGCGGGACCAATTTTAACTTCTCCCGGCCAAGTGAAGATTGATTACACCCTCTGATTTGTCTTTCAGGCCTCCAACAATGAGGTTGAGTACGAAACACTTATGGCCATCTTGAGATTGGCCAAAGTAATGGAATGAAAGCCAAACTACTAAAATCTATGGCGACTCACAGTTGGTAGTAAACCAAGTCACCATAGAATATCATGCCAGATGAGACAAGATGATTGCCTACCTAACCAGGGCTTGTGGATTACTCGATGAATTTGGTAGGTACGAAATCATACAAGTCTCAAGATCTAAGAACTCCAATGTGGACTCTTTGGCAAGGTTGGCCTCAACCATCGATGTCGAACTCATCAGGACCGTCCCAATTGAATTCTTGCTTGAGCCAAGTATCAATCATCCTCACCAGTGAGCAGCCCTCCCAGTTAGCCACTCATTGACCTAGATAGATCTAGGGCGAGCTACTTGAAGACAAACTGGAGGCTCAAAAAATCAAATATCAATATGCTCGGTACACAATAGTGGGAGATGTCCTATACAAGAAAGGGTTTTCACTACCTTACATGAGATGCCTACAACTAGATGAAGTCGAATACATTTTAAGAGAAATCCATGAAGGTGTTTGTGGAAATCACTCATGCGAAAGAGCCCTAGGACATAAAGTGATCTGACAAGGGTATTACTAGCCCATGATGCACGAGGATGCCAAGCGGTTCACAAGGAAATGTGACAAGTGCCAGCTCTTCACAGTAGTGCCATGTCAACCACCCGAGTAGTTGACCCCGATGAGTAGACCTTGGCCTTTCACACAGTGGGGAGTTGATATCATCAGACCGGCAAGGGGCATACCAAGTTTGCTATTATTGTTGTCGACCAAGTGGGCCGACTCGATCAACTACCGAAAAGATTCCTTTCTTTTTAGCCTTTAGGGAAGAGGTAGTGGTCCCAGTGAAAATTAGAATGCCATTTAGATTAGCAAATGCTACAGAGTCTCGACTTGCTTGAGCAACTCAAAGATGGTGTGTAAATAATAGTCACCGCCTACTAGTAAAGAGTTGCTAGGCACTACAATTCTAGAGTCAACCAGCAAAGATTCAAGGTAGGAGATCTGGTACTCCGAAAAGTCTCCCTGAGTACCAAGGAGCCCGGTTCAGGAGCCCTAATACCGAGCTGGGAAGGAGCCTACATGGTCACCAGTATAACCCGGCCATGGACATATCGGTTGGAGGACTTGTAGGGGCAGGCACTGCCTCATCCATGGAATGCCAAACACTTGAAGTTATAGTATTATTAGGAATTGATCTGATGAGTTCTACAAGCACATCAGACATGACAGGTCAACAATGTTAGTGCACCGATTTGTGTATCCTATTTGTCAATCATGTGAGTCCTTCTGTCACATAGTCGGTTGAGCTCGTGAAGCTAGATCATTAAGAAGTAAAGAACATGTAAATGAGGTGCCTTGTTGACCATAACCCTTTACCCAGAACAACCCATATACATCTAGATGATCTTGACCTAATAAGAATAACTAATTAATCATCCATTAGCCTTAGGAACCCAAGTGGAACATGATAAATAAGATTAGAAGAGGTGCAAAGTAGTTGTGAAAACAAACACCTAAAATAACAGTTTTCGATGGTTGTTCGATTCCATCAAGCTACTATCGAAGGGCCTTCGATGGCATCGATTGAGAATCAGAAATGTCCAGCAAGAAATGACATTTAATTTTAAATTTCTCGATGCCAATGAGGCCACCTTTGATGGCGTCAAAGGCTAAGTTCGATGACATCGAAGGTGGCCTCGATGTCATCAAGAAATTTAAAATTAAATGTCATTTCTTGCTGGACATTTCTTTCGATGACATCGAAGGTCCGTCAATGACATCGATCAAGAGTCAGAAATGTCCAGCAACAAAGCACATTTAAATTATGATTTTCTCAATAACATCGAGAACACCTTCGATGACATCAAAAGTCAAGTTTGATGGCATCGAAGGTCTGTCGATGACATCGAACAAGCGAGTTAGATATATATGTCCAACACGAATACCTAAATTTCTCAATAGCGTCAAGGTAGCCTTCGATGACATCAATAGAATCGTTTTCTGCCCATTTTTTAATCATTGGAACTCAAACTTTTATAAAGGACATTTGGTTCTTAAACATTTTAGGTAGTTTTAGGTGCAATAGAAGCTTTGGTAGATCCATGTTCATATCTCTCATCCCAAGTTTGCATACCATTGAATTCTAAGCCATCTTCCATGAGATTAATACTCTAATAAGATTCTAACCTCAATTGAACTCCAACATCCTCTAGAAGTTAGAATTAAGCAATCTTGGTATACCATTGCCTAAATCTTCTATAAGACCCACTTAGGTGAATTCCCATAGGATTACAACACTCACACTAGTTGTAGTAGATTCATTGACCTCCTATCACCTTGGTTACCTCAAAGGTGCATTATATGCAAGGTGTTTAATCTAGGAGCTGAGGCCTCGATAAACCATCGACATCATGATCGAGGGAGCATCAAGGAGCTGATTGAAGCACATGAGAGTGACGATTAAGATACCTAAGAAGGATTTGCAAAAGGAACTTAATCTGACAAGTAAGTTGTCAAGTGTAAGAGTCCATGTAATCTCTTTCCTTGTATAGGATTGAGGGTAAGAGTTTGTAATCCAAACTTGACTAGGTTCTTATGTAGGATCTTAGCTCTTGTGTAGGGCGTAAATCAAATCCTTGTGTAGGTCATCCGACACGAGTGTTTACGTGTCAATCTCCTTGGGAGCTTCCGGTGGAGTAAATGTAGGGCTTTGTGTAAGATCAAGGTTGTTGGTCAGCCTAAGAAAAACCAACTAAAGTTTCTTGCAGGAGCCTCCAGCGGGAGTGTATGTATTGGGTTCTTGTGTAGGACCTTGGCACTTGTGTAGGGCCTAAATCCAAGTTCTTATTTAAGAGTTTGGCTCTTGTATAGTGCATAAATCATGGGTTGAGTGCGTCTGTCGGGAGTGGAGTAGTCAAGTACCCAAACCACTATACATGATTGTGTTTGGAAATGTTATTGGTGCACTATTTAATTATACTTATATGTTGATTGCTTAACTATATGCATGCATAATTTGATGAATGCTAGGTATTAATCGTTAGCACATCCAACATAGACATGTACACTATCATGTTATATAATAGTTTCTTAACTTGTATCTCATTTGTAGTCTATGTTATTAGACCTTCTAATGGCTTGGAAGCCCTAGAGTTAAATTGCCTTTAAGTTAGGCAATTAGGATTTAGAAATGCATAATTTAAAAATTAAATGTCATAGTCCCCCCCCCCCCCCCCCCCAAGGACATAGCCTTTATTCCTTAGCTTCACTAAGCTTCTACACGCACAGCCGTGGTAATCACATTACATCACAAGCACAATTTCAATTGGTATTAGAGAGGGTAGCTCTTGAATGGCTTAATCTCCTTGAGTTGATCTAAAAAACTTAAGAATGATATCTAATCAAGAGGGAAGTGCCATCATATGACCACCATATTTTGACGGGTCTAACTATGCCCATTAGAAAGCTAAGATAAGGGACTTTCTAAGATCCCTTGACCCTATAGTTTGTGACGCAGGGATGAACGTGATGAGGATAAATACTCCGAATCCACGGAGCTTCTCTGGACTCCTCACAGAGACTTCTCGAATCCACGAGGAAAGAAAGCAGAAAATAGAAATAAATTCTAATAAAATTCGAAACTGATTAATTGATTAATAAAAACGAGTTCACAACCCTTTAAATAGGGGTACCAAGCAATGGGAAAGAAATCAGAATCAAACTACAACTAGAACTCCTAGAATCCGCGACTTACTATAAATAGTAAACTTACTATTTATAGACGGTCGTGATGTCTACTAGTGCGCAAGGTTTTCGGCCAAAAATAGTAAGTGTCCTATTTGGCTTCACCAAACCGTTCTCCTAATTATTCTAAGCTCTTTTTATGTTGGGCGCAACTCCTAAAGCCCGACGGATGAAGAGTTATAAGCAAACTAAAACTTACTATTTATAGTAAAAACGAAATTGAAAGAGGGAAACGACCGTCAAATCAGGGGTTTCTCACAATTCCGAGCATCATAACTTGGCGTAGCTGGGTTGGTTGGCTAAAGTAGCTCGTTCTACCCCAAAATCATATATTTTACGTCAGCTAACTCATTCCGGATTGTGAGATACGCCTGATCTAAGGTCCGACAGTCCGGATCACTTCTGTCGTCGACCGGGCCTTTTCTGATCCATCTTGGCCATGAAACTGTCCGCGACCCACTCTACATCAGTTTGGGCCATTATTGAATAAGATTGGACAATGCCCATGGAACAAGTCATGGTTGATGGTAAAACCATTAGCACTCCCAAAGATAAATCCAAATAGAGTGTTGATGAGAGAATGTGGTATACCTATGATGCCAAAGCTCTCAATGTTATTCACTATGTAGTTTCCCCTAATGAATTTAAATGCGTTTGCACATGAGAAACCAGGAAGGAAGCGTGGGACTCATTGGAAATCTCTCATGAGGGAACTAGCACAATAAAAAGGTCTAAGCTTCAGCTCTTAATAAAATGGAAAAGTCTGAAATCTTTATAGAGTTTTATTCTAAGTTAAATGATATTTGTTACTCTACATATGGCTTAGAAGAAAGAATACCAGAAGGACGTATATGTAGGAAAATTCTTAAATCCTTACCGAATAGGGTCTCTCCCAAGGTAACCTCTATAGAAGAGTGTAGAAATATAGATGAGATGAAAGGAGAAGAACTTTTAGGTTCCCTATAAACACTTAACCTACGCTTTAAGACTCCCTCTAAAGCAACGAAATTATCCGTCATCAAAATATTTTATAGGCATTCACATAAATATAAAGAAATTAAAACTGAAAGTCATAGTGATGAGGAGGATGGGGAGGAGGAATTATCTAAAAAATTTAAGAAATTCATCAAGTTTACTAGAGGGAAGAGTTGTGACAAGCAGTGTTTGAAATATCGGTATCGCGTTACGTATAGCATTCTTGGGATACGAATACGTATCGGCTATCGCATGGGATATATAGGTTGTATCGTGTAATGTATCACTATTGTTGGAAACATGGGGAAACACTAGAAAATTGGTCAAATTTTTCAATGAAACTTTGGTGATTGTTAAAAAAGACATTAATACACATTTATAAATTAAAATATTATAAAAAATACACATAATAGGTTTTTTTTTTGTATTGGGGTCCTAATCTATGCGTTGTCTAACTAAATTGATACAAGTATATTCAATGTCTATTCATATAATTTATAAATGTAAGAAGATGTGTGGAAACACAAGCAATGCACTAAAAAACAAAAGAAGAATCACTAGATTAGGTTACATACATGTTTAATTTGATGTTTGGACACAAATTGCAAACGATTTACAAAAAATTAGGAAATTTTAATTATTTTTTTTTCAATTTTCCGCAACTCGGCCCATCTCCTCTAAATCTCGAAATCGAAGCTCCCAATCCATGATTTTTCATGTAAAACATAAAAAATTATGGATTTGTAACAATTAGACACTAATTTAGCATGATTTACAGAAAATAAAATGACTGAAATTCGAAAATCCTCACCAGATGGAACATGTTATATCACGCTACTTATGCATTTTGTATCGCACTAGTGGGATACAAGATATATCGTGGGATATATCGGCCGATGTCATCGATATTTAAAACACTAGTGACAAGAAAGACAAAGTGGTTGATAAACATAAAGGTAAATCTATTAAACCACTTAAATAAGTCCATTGTTATAACTGTGTGAGTTATGAACATTTTGCCCCTGATTGCCCTAGCAAAATAAGATCTGAAGGCAAGGTAGTGGCGGCAACATGGGATGATACAGAGGAGTCCGAATCTACTTTAGAAGACTCCTCTAATGTGGAAGACCTTAGCCACTTACGTGTCTTATCATCTTACACCACACCATCCCTTAGCAATTTGGGAGACCATAACACCATAAGAAGGTGATCTTAAAAGGTCCCATTTGGGCTGAAACGTTAAGTTAGAGGATCAAGCCTCACTTTTGAGCATAATTGTAAAATCGGAGGATTTCAGCCTCATATTGTTCTTAATTGATAAATTTGAGGATTTAACATCACTTGTCTTGATAATTTAAGCCTTAAAGTTGCTAAATTTTACATATAATATGTTTATAGCTTAAATTATCATTGGTCATTGTCATTTTTCATTGGTATATGTTTTGAATGACCATAGTAAGCATGCTCTATGATGTTAATGATAATATACACCCTTAACCCCTATTAGTATGAGCATTATAATTAATAAATCTATAAGTTATAGAGTTGTTTCATATATGATTGTATTGGTATATTTATTGAAACCAACTCTTTGTCAAATACTAACAAAAAGGAGGAGAAAGATTATATCTTACCAAAATATGAATTTTGTCTTGCAGGATTTGTTTGTTGTTGCAAGAATTGATAAGATAGAGGAAGCAATTATGGGGGAGAAATACTAGTGTTACATGTCTTAGTATATCGAGTTGTAAATCATTTACACTTGACAAGTAATATTTTGAGTTGTTTTGGTATGTCATTAGTATGGACCATGACATGGTCTTAGGTTAGATTTTTATTACATAATTAACAAAAAGGGAGATTGTTAGTGCACTGATTTGTATATCTTATTTATTAATCACATGAGTCTTTGTGTCACATAGTCGGTTGAGCCCTTGGAAAGTGAAGATCGAAGACACAAGTAAAGATGGAACATCAAGGAGCAAAGAACAGGTAAATGAGTTTCCTTGGTGACCTTAAACCTTTACCAAAAACAACCCATATGCCTATAGATGATCTTGACCTAATAGGAATACCTAATTGATCATCTCTTAGCCTTAGGAACCCAAGTGGAACATGATAAATAAGGTTAGAAGAGGTGTGAAGTTGCTATGAAAACAATTGCCCCAAAAAGTAGTTTTTTCGATGGTTGTTCAATCTCATCAAGCTGCCTTCAAAGGCCCCCTCGATACATCAGTTGAGAATCAGAAATGTCCAACAAGAAATGACATTTAATTTTGAATTTCTCGATGACACTGAGGCCACCTTCGATGGCATCGAAGGCTAAGTTCGGTGACATCAAAGGTCCGTCGATGGCATCGATCGAGAGTAAAAACTGTCCAGAAAGAAATCACATTTAAATTCTGATTTTCTCAATGACATGGAGGCCACCTTCAATGACATCGAAGGTCAAGTTCAATGGTATCAAAGGTCTATCGATGGCATCGAACAAGCGAGTCGGTTATGTCTAGTAAGAATATCTGTTTTCTCAATGGCATTGAGGAATCCTTCGATAACATCGACAGAGCCATTTTCTGTCCATTTTTTTTTAAACCATTGGAATTCAGTCTTTTTATAAAGGGCATTCGGTTCTTGGGCATTTTAAGTGAGTTTTGGTACAATAGAAGCTTTGGTGAATCCATTTTCATACTCCTCATCCCAAGCCTTTATACTGTTGAGTTTTAAGTCATCTTCCTTAAGATTAATACTCTAATGAGGATTCTAACCTTAATATTAAAGATGTGCTTGAACTCCACCATTCTTTAAATGTTAGACTTAAGTAATCTTGGTATACCATTGCCTAAATATCTAGAAGTCCCACTTAGGTGAATTTCACTAGGATTATAACATTCGCAATAGTTGTAAGAGATTCACCAACCTCCCATCACCTTGGTCACCTTGAAGGCGCATCATATGCAAGGTGTTTGATCTAGGAGTTGAGGTCTTGGCAAAACATCGACATCATGATTGGGGGAGCATCAAAGAGTTGATTAAAGCACCAGAGAGTGATGATCAAGCTACCCAAGACGGAGCCGCAAAAGGGACTTAATCTAACAAGTTGTCAAGTGTAGGAGTCCATGTACTCTCTTTCCTTGTGTAGGAGTTTGTGATCCAAACTCGACCAGGTTCTTGTGTACGACCTCAGCCCTTATATAGGGCATAAATCAAATCCTTGTGTAGGTCGCCCGACATGAGTGTTTGCATGTCAGTTTCCTTGGGAGCCTTTAACGGGAGTAAATATAAGGCCTTGTGTAAGATCGAGGTTGTTGGTCAGCCTAAGGAAAACCAACTAAATTCTCTTGCAGGAGCCTCCGATGGGAATGTACGTACTGAGTTCTTATGTAGGACCTTGGCTCTTGTATAGGACATAAATTCAAGTTCTTGTTTAAGAGTTTAGCTCTTGTATAGGGCACAAATCTTAGAGTACTTGTGTAAGGCTGTAAAGGTTAGAGGTTAACCTGATTTAAAAACTCTGATAGTGAAATCTGGTACACTCATGGGTTGAGTGCGTACACTCATTATTGTGTTTGGGAATGTTATTGGTGCATCTATTGAATTATGCTTATATGTTGATTGCTTAAATATATGCATGCATGATTAGATGAATGCTAGGTATTGATAGTTAGTATATCCGACACACACATGTACACTATCATGTTATAGACTAGTTGCTTAACTTGCAGATCATTTATAATCTATGTGATTGGACCCTCTAATGGCTTGGAAGCCATAAGTTAAATTGCCTTGTTTAGTTTAATTCTTAATTAGTTTAAGTTAGGTAATTAAGTTTTAAAAGGCCATAATTTAAGGAAAAAAAGTCCTAATCACCCCCTCTATGTCACGCCCCAAACTCAAAAATCGGGCTCACAAAATTCCCAATCACCGAATCTGGTGTCAACAGCCTCCGTAGTACCCCATTCTCGGCTCCGGGCACGCATACGCCAGATTTCGATCCTGGGATCTTATGAGGACGATTTTCAATATTATTATTTTTTGTAATGGAACATAACCACAAGCATAACTGTAACGCCCCGACTTTTCAGGACCCGAGTATATGACTTGTTTCCCAAAAATCCGAGTGTTAACCTTAAAGGATGGTAAAATTCGAGTGTACATATATTTTTTTAATCAGAGTAAGCAAATGAGCGTAGTGTGGATAAATCGACGTAAAGGAAAATTTCCTTATCATTCAAATATATAAGAAGCTGCCCATAATTACTTATGCAAACTAATGTCTTAACATTAACGATTACAAGGTTTGCATACATAAGAAATAACATAAAGCATATAAATGTAAGTCGCATGACCACGCAGCTCCTCTTAGCAATACGGCCGTGCACCCATGGCACCCGTGCATAGCTCCTCATCAAGTCTGAACATATACATTATCTAGGCCACCTGTTCTACCTGTATGGTTGTATATTTGATGGATGAGTAGCCAGCTCAGTGTGAATTCCCCTCAAGATTACACACCGTCGCGTTAGGTAAGCATAGTTATAAAACAACAAGGCAATCAAAACAATACATGATGCAGTCTTTTCAAATGCATGGATGCGTGAATGCACATCGACCTGGGGATGCACATCCAGTCGGACTTGGGCTCGTCGCCTATGCAAATCATCGACCTAGGAAAATCATCCAGTCGGACAGGGGTCGATAGTCAGTGGTCTGGGAGCTAGCGAAACGATACCCCGAAGATCTTAAGGGCACGTGCTACAGCATCTAGAATAGTCACCCGTCATCACCAACATGCTATGGATGCATGATTAGCCAAACCGTTATTAGTCCAGTTACAATCAGCTAATTTAGGTAAGCTCAAGGTCACTACGGGGAGTGTATAGCCTAGCGTAGGCCGACAGTTCGGGCATAGATCCTATACCACCATCCCCGACTCATGAGACTACCACCTTAGGATGTTTAATGGAAGCCCATCGACTAGTGGCCAATCACATTACAGTATATGGGGCTTACCATCGCATGGTTGCACTATATAAAACATCGAACCCATCTAGGGCAAGTATCGAAACAAAACCATGCATGTAGGGCGAGTATTAAAATATGCCACATAGGGCCGATATCAAAACCATACGATAAATACCATCCTTAAAGATCACTGGGCACAGCAACCCTGGATGGTAGGCTCACATCAATGATCCATCTAGACCACCACTCAATAACCACCAAGTCGAAAGTCCATTACGATCACAACTAGTCAAGTTACATCCCAAGTATGGGTGTACATTCATATGTGGGAATTTCCCACTAATGTACCAATTTAAGTTCCATAAGCAATCCACAAAAAGAAATCCACAAGCATAAACAATTATAGAGGATAATCATAAAGCATATAATATAATAATTCAATTTCCACCAGTTAACACATGTGATTATAAGGGAGATATCAATTATGAATTTAAATAAAAACTATAACTTAAGCAAGTTAATGAGAAGATGGAAAGCTCAAGGGGAAGAATCATCACCTTATACTTTAAATCGCCTACCTGTGTTGCTAGAGAGTGCGTGGTTCCTTAGAATAAACCCTATCATGAATTATAAAGTTATACAATTAGGTCCAATCTTACACACTGCTTAGGGTTTAGGGGTTTTAACCTAGGGTTTGGATCACTTAGGTTTTAGTTATGGGATTTGAACCCTATTTTGTGTGGCCATCTACGATACTATCCATGGAAGGAATAATAAAATTAATCAAGTGAATTGGTTATTAGTTTTAGGAATATAAACAATGACTACTATTATATTTATCTAATACAACCCACGATGAATGATCATATTATTAATTCCAAAACAATTATTAATATTAATAATATACTTAACATTTAGCCGTCGTGATATTAATAGTTATTTGGATGAAAATAAATAGTGTGTTCTAGCGTTAATGATATTTTAAGAATGATAAGGTAAAATATTAGTATTTTAATAATGATAATTTTCATATGCATCAACTAATACCTGAATGACTAATTTACTAATGGTCAATCACATCTAATTTTAATAATAGAAAATGGTAATAATAGTAGAAATGATAATTGGAATAAGTTAAATCCGGAAGTAAATGTGGACGCACCTTGCTAACTCGATCCGAGTTGAGTCGACTCAGCTCACATATCCACCGACACCTCTTCTTCTCTCTTTCTTTTCCTTTCTCCCCTTCTTCTTTCTCTTCCTTCTACCTTGCTAGGATGCCCATCAATGAGCCTGGATAGGCTATCCCACTCAAATCAGCTAGACTCGGTCCCAGCGAGTCAACTCGGTGAGTCAAGGACCTAACTTAAGTTCAACGTCCCATGCTACCTCTCTTCATCCTCCTGCCACTTTCTCTCTTCTACCCAACTCAACTAGGGCTCCCCTGACTCGGTCAGCAAGTGGGGGTAGGGAGCATCAACACCCCAGTGAGTTACAGTCGAGTTAACTCGACCCAACTCAATGTGGTGCAATGGGACGCCCTCACTCTCTGTCTCTCTTTCTCTTTCTTTCTTCTCGCCTCACATTTCTTTATGGAAACCCCACTGGACCTAGACCAACAATGTCCATACTCAAGTAGAGCTTGAGATAACAACCCTGCCTGAGTCACTCCATCTTGATGCGGCAGCAATCCGAGGAAAGGGCCAACGCCCCTCCTCCTCTCTCTCTCTCCCCTCTCTCTTTTCTCTCCTACTTCTCATCTCTCTCTTTTCTTTCTTCACACCGGGGACATCACCTGACATTGAAAACCTGAGGAATGGCATGCCCGAACTGAGCAAACTCAGTTTGAAGCGACGGGGAAGATGATTGGCGTCCATGGCAGATTCTTCCCTCATGCTTCTTTCCTCTTTCTGACTGCGTGGGCTGATTTAGATGGGTCCCTGGAAGCTTCAAGAATAGAAGGAATGAAACTCCAGCGTCATTTGACCGGTGGGTTCGAGCTCGGAAGGGAACAGCCGGTATCCTCAAGTGCGGCTGCAAGAATGGCTGTAAAACGGGATGTGATTTGATCCCTTCCTATTTACTCACCAACCCTATCTCTACAGGGTCGTCGGATGAAGGTTAGAGGGCCTGGATTAAAAACTAGATGATAACAACCCCCAAACACGTTCAGCAAAACAAAACCAGCCGTGGTTTTAGCTTCCTGTGGGCAGAAATTCTCTCTCCCAAGCGGAGAGCCACCGGACTGTTGAGATTTCCTTGCAGATGAACGATGAGATTAGTGGATTCCCACGCACGTGGATTGCTGAGCTGGAAGAGAACAGATTCCATTTTTGGAACTCTTTGTGTTTTCAGGCCTTGTTTGCGCCAGCATTCGTGTGCACATATGGTCGCATGAATGGAGATGGAGGGCATGGTTTTGGTTAGGGCCATGTTGTGTACAAAATGGGCGGATCAGATCTCCCATCTGATCTGAGATGGTGGGCCCCAACGCGTCCCAAACGGACGTCGTTCGTCGGCTGGCGCAACTTAGAAGAGAAGGAGAGTTTTCTCCATTTTCCGAGGGACACGGGTCAGAGACGTCTGACCGTGCCCCAATGGTCTAGTGCACAGTGGGTGCTCCGCCTAAGGTGCACATGCAACTCATGTGCGGGGCCCACCATGATGTATGTTATAAATCCACACCGTCCATGACCCTCTGTGGGCCCATTTGGGTCGCCTAATGAAATTCGAAGCTTGTGTGGGCCATAGACCTAAACTTCTACTCCCAATGGTGCATTTCTGTCAATCTAATGGTTGGATCATCCCGGGATTGAGTGTTAACGGTTGGAAAGGGCCAAGGACCCAAAATATGGGACATATTCATGTCTTAGGTAGGCCACACTTTAATCAACATGGACGGTATTAATCGTTGAACCAGGAATACGTCACGTAAATTCTTTACTTGCATGCACAGCTTTGGAAAAAAAATTAGGTGGGGTCCGTTTGTGATGATTTTCAAGGATCCATGCCATTCACCACTTTTATATCGCTATGTTAAGACACTGTAAAAAATGGAGTAGTTTAGTTAATCCAATAGATCGCATGGTCCCACCGAGTAGCGAGAATTCTCACCGTTAGAACTTCAACTGAACTCATGTCGTCAACAGTGCCATGCATGATACCATATTTACAATTGTTCCCTTTTTAAAAAAAAAAAACTTCTGCCATGAGTTTACTGTCCAAATGTGATGAAATTTGACAGGTGGTCTTTATTTTTCACGCTCCTTCCGTAGCCCAAATTTGAGCTTTGATCTCTCAATAATGACTAAGATTCTCTTTTAATGGCTAATATATTTCAAAATTCTAAAATAATATTTGTACTCCTCTGATTAACAAGTTATCGGGCAGCTGGGACCTAAACCCTAAGATCTTTATGATGATTAGTTTTCCATGATGTTTACATGGCCCGTTTGGCGGATCAAAACATGATGGGTGGTCAGTTGACTTGTTAATAATAAGGAGACTTGATGGTTAGCACTCTGGCCATGTATGTCAGTGGATGCACGGTCAGTTTCTTAAATGAATGTTCACAAGGTGTGTTTCTGGAGTGATTAGGGGTAGGGCTTATATAACGTTAGATTCGAGTGACTTTCTTACACAAAATTTTCTCAGATTCTGATTCTAATGGTGGGTTAAGCATATTCATGTAGTGTGAACAAGGTGGACAGACTAGAATCTTGATCTGATAAGTGTAAGAACGGATTTAGAGGTCAAGTAGCTAATTTACTATGATCTAAGGGCTGAAATTTAATGTGTACAGTTAATTTATGATAATTAGGTCTGGTATAAAATTTCGCATGAAACAGATCATCAGGACCGTGTGAATTGGAATCTAGGGGCTTAGGTCAATGGCATTTTCATAATTATTGTTGATATGTGAGTTTTGGGAAATCCAATGGTTCTACATGGTTATAGGCACATTTCTAAGAAGTTCTTACAAAAGAATATATATCTAAATCACTATGGATAGAGAGTTATCCGTCACATCATCTGAGGGAAAGTACTTACGTCAAATCACATGATGGGTGAGCTTGTCTTGAAATTCAACGGTCAGATGGCTTGATTTATGAATGAAGATCATCCTCAACAGTTAAGTTAGTGTCAGGGAAAGGATGTAAAGCTAGAATAGTTGGATTGGTATCGTACACATGTATATGTCACGTTGAATCTTATGGTAATGCTCGAGGACTTTCGATGCCCGAGCATCGAAAAGTTAGGGGTGTGACAATAACCAAGTCACAAAATAACATCATCACCACATATCCACTAATATAATCATTTGAGTATAATGTTGAAATAAAAATACAATATGAAGATATCAAAGGACACTCCAAAAGCTCCACTGTACGCTCTGGCCACAGATAGACTGCATCTTAACATCACCTATAAGTATCTATTATGCATAAGCTTATAGAAAGCTTAGAGGGTGGTGAAAGTGTGTGCGCAAGATAAGTGCCAAGCACACAAATACAATGCCATAAATCATACAATATCGGAATAAGCAAAAATACTGACAAGATCATGAATAGTACGAGATCAGAGTAAGCGGAAATATACTGATAAATCTATGAGTCATACCATATCAGAATATGTAATGTAAACCTGAAATCATAGAGAGTCAAATATCAGATGCCGAGGATGCAATGCAATATACAAATCCTGCTAAGTCTGTCTAGGCCATATAAGTGCAGAAACATAGTAACCCAAAATGCCATATGCTTGTGGATGTAATACAATATGTGATGTGAATGAAATGACCAAGCTGGAGTGTGAAGTCGAGATGATAATATGTAGTATCGCAAGCTACGGGGTCCATCACAAGGGAATTCTATCCAAACCAGTCCCATACTTAAATTTGGATAGTCAAACATAATGTGGTAAACTCCTAATCTCAGGTTAGTCGTGCGCCCTAACCGAAATCCTAGCCATTGTGAAGGTACACATAACAAATAGTTACGCATCACCAGCCCGAGCGGATAGTTAATGGATGAATGAATGAGTATGTAACTCCTGCTCAGTAGCCTGTCAGCACAGTAGCTTGCTAACCACTGGTAGCTTACCCAGGCCTCAGCCCCACCCACATCACACTTGCCCACATCAGCATCGCCCACGTGCGCCCGCCCACATGTGCAACAGGGACGAGATGTCATAATATCATGTCAGTCCTCATATCAAGTCCACATATTAGTACGATTCCTCTCTGAGGAATCACCGGGGTCTATTACACTCCACACTAACTGCCGCCTCCCTAGTCGCACAGCCTAACGAGTGGAAGAGACCACATTATCCGTCTGACCAGTAGTCTGTCAATACCTACCTGGTTTGTCGATAGCGGACTCATTTGCGAGCTGGTCAAACTCAGCCTAGCTTACAGCCCCCTCACTCTGGTGGATAAGGCCACACCCCCTCCCAACCGATTACGACACAGTGGGAGATGCGACCTACTGGTATTCGGCACTCAGACGCTCATGTATCCACTCGGCTAGACCTTAGGGCATCTCCTGGCCTCGGAGGTTCTGATACTTTCACCCAAGGACATCCTAAGTGCCCATAATGCTAGAACCAAGCATTTTCGATGTCCCACCTGGCCATCCACGATGTGCCTGTTGAGGCCACGGCCCTGATATCGCTAGGGCTTACAATGATCATGTCACACATATCGAGATGCATGAGTCACACTATCCAATCTTGCAGCAATCTCGCGCGTACCACGCGCTCATGTGGGTAACTCCTATCAGTGAGTCCCATAAATGGTCTGCCCAATGGCCTATGTTATGCTCAGTATCAAGTATACATATGATGCGTATGGGCATGAGTCATGGAGTTACACTAAGCATGTTATAAGATGATGAACTATCCTCACAATGAAGATGGGGCTAGATGGCCTACACATAACAAGTACGGGCCTATCAATGGGCCTTAGGGAGAGTCATAATACGGACATTTAACCAAACATTATTCTTACAATGTGGATGTTAAACCATCATTGCTCCCAAGGCACGGCCGGCCATAAACATCTTTACACAAACCATGGTGGAATCATACATTGCAATGGGCCTTATATACATCCTACTGGGCTGCAACCCATGGGCTTAAATATATCAAATGGACCGCATCACATGGGCCTCATATATGTCAAGGTGGGCCCTTAACAACGGGCCTTGTATATCACATCGGGCCTTATCAAATGGGCCGAATCAATGGGCCTTATATACATTACAATGGATCATAACCCATGTAGTTATCATTCTAGAGCATTTCACAAAGAATGAATTGTATCGAAAGATCATCTGGACCGCTCTCCAGATAATAGTGGTGACAATGATTTCCACCATTAAAATTCTCAAGGCCCACCATAACATTTATTTTCTATCTAATCTGATCATAAGGTCACACAACCCTGAATTAAGAGGAAAACAAATTGCCTAATGATTCAAAACTTCTGTGGCAATAAAAGGGTTCTAATGGCAGATGCTCAATCCCCACTGCTTTTTGTTGTGTGGTCCACTTGATAGGCAGGTCTGCCTCATTTATCTCAAGCCTTAAAATTATCTTTGAAAATGGTTGGACGGTTTGGATGTAACAAATGCATCATGGTGGGTCCCATGGAATGTGGTGACGTCAATGCACACCTATATGGCTGGAGTGGGGATCCCAACTAGTCCGTCGAGCAGGTGGGTCCCACAAGGGGCCCACCACACACCTATATATAAAGACATTATTATACTTATTTTTAATAAATAAATTAATGTCCAGAAGTCAGATGAATGGACGGTTTGGATGATTCACATACCTCAGGGTGGGGCCCACGCATGTGGCCCACCCAAGACGGTTCGCCAAGGGATGGACGGTTTATATGAGGGGTCCACCTAACGGGCTGACGTCAGCCCACCATAATATATTTTATAATATATATATATATATGTATATTATACTATAATATACTATATATATATTATATAATATATGTATATATACCCAGGCCAGCCCAGCGTTGTCAGTGTCCAGACGCTGGACATTTGGATGGACGGTGTTGATAAAACGCTGATGGACGACGTGGAAATAAAATAAATACATCAAGGTGGGTCCCACGTGGGGCCCACCCTAACGTTTATCTACCGTCCAATTTGTTGATAAGGTTACACGAACCTGGATGAAAAGGAAAAACAAATTTCATATGGATCCAAAACTTCTATGGCACCCAAAAGGGTTTCAATGGCAGACATTCAATTCACTACTATTTCCTTGTCCTGTGGGCCACCTGAGCTCCTAGTACGGCTGATTTTTAGGGGGGTCCACTGCCATAAGGGCCTCATCAAAATGCATGGTGTGGATGTCAACACACATCATGGCGGGGCCAACGGCTGGAACCCGCCGTCCCTGCCCGCATCCGTCCTCAATGAAGAAATAAGAAGACGACGCAGCGACAACAAAGAAGAATGCTCTGTTGTTGCATATTATATATATATATATATATATATATATATATATATATATATATATTGGAAAAATAGTATCTTCAGGGTTTTTCATAGGTGGGGCTTGTATCAGAAGAATCCACCCCACCCATTAGATTCTACAACCTATAACAAATCCAACAAGCCCAATATTGAGCATGTTTCGGTATATAGAAACATCAAGGTGGATTTCAATAGTAAGAACATTATTTTCTATGCTATGGCTCGCCAAATAGTCGGATTGGTTTCATTTTTTGGCTCAACGACTAAAATAATCTGGGAAATAGGATGGATGGAGTGGATTTGATCCTTGCATCAATGTGGGGCCTGCATGAGTGGCCCACCCAAAACCTTTAAATATTATATTTTTTTTGTCAGAACACCCACTATTTGTTCAAACTTCACAACCACGTCCAGCGTCCCTAGACGCTGGATGGACAACGTGTAATACAATTCATCAAGGTGGTGAAAGTGCACCTGCTAGTGCCCTGGTTTGTCAAGTTACGTGAGTTGTGGGTCAGACTGTCTACAGAGCTCAATAGGAAGAACAATTCAAGCGTCTGCCTCATCCAGATGTGTGGAAGCTCGCTATAGGTAAATCATAGCCTCACATCATTTGTCCCAAAACACCAGGTGATTAAAACCCTTAAAACAAGATAGACATCTTAGGGTTTTTAAGGTGAGAGAACTTTTTTTAACAAGAAAATTTCTAAGTTTTTCTCGCTGTGTCGATTTTATCGAAGCACCCTCGATATAATCGATCTGCTCTATTGATGTCCTTGATACCTTACCAATATTATCGATATGAGGACCAAATCTGTCTAACAACTAAATATTCATCTGGACAGATTTATCGATGTATCAATACACTTATCGATATCATCGATAAAAGCACTAAATATGTCTAGGAACTTCACAACATATCTGGATGAATTATTGATGTATCGATACACCTATCGATATCATCGATAATCAAATCTCGAGTCCATCGGGAGTGGCTCGATAAGATCGACAGGCAGATATCCGGTGCCCCTGTTTTTTTAATGAAAATCTCAAATTCCTTCGATATATCGATGACCATCCAATATGATCTAAATTCAAATATTGATAAGATCAGAGGTCCATCGATGATATTGATTGTGGGCGCGCATTTCTTATAACAGATATTTCAGGTTGTTTTTAACTATGATCGGGGGCCCTTCGATAGAATCAATATTCAAATATCGATGATATCGGCACCAAGTCAATTATATCAAACAAGGACATAAATCGTCCAAGAAGCTTAAAGACAAATCCGCTGGATTTATCGATGCATCGACTCTAATCTCGATATCATCGACATTCAAATTCTGATGATCTCGACGGTTCCCCTGATCATTCATGAAAACCTAAAATATCTCAAAGTCAAGTCTCTCTCATTTTTCATGTGTCGATTAAACGAACCTGTCATCGATGGAATCAGGTTGAAATCTGATGACATCGACAATAGTTTCGATTCATCGACCATTTGGCAAAGAGTTTCAAAAGTGTATGACAATGAGTCCGAGTCATCGAGCAAACTATTAATGCTATCGAGAGTATACGCTCGATGATATCGAACTTGTTCAATGATATCGAACTCTGTCATAAATGTGACCCTTTTATATCCGTTGGAACTTTTTGCTTATATATAGAGGACTTGTCTTTTGTTGCTGAGAGAGAAAATAGAAAGAGCTTTTGTGTGTTTCATCTTACATCCTATATCTTAAGCCCTTTCTCTCAAGGGAGTTCATCCTCCAATCCATCCTCACCATTGATATTTAATAGAGTGGATTGGGAAATGAACTTCCGCATTCAAGGATCCTCCAGCTACTACCTTAATGGCAAATCATTAAACTGGGATGCCTTGAATACATAATATTGGAACTACTCTATCTTCCTTATAGGAAAATCTTTAGAGAGTACGATTCCATCATAACCTTGATCTAATCCGAAGCCGAGATTGGTATACTATCTTGTGTTGCGGATCAAGGGAGCAGAAGACTCTTCATCAACAAGGAGGAGGAGATCTTCGGCATTGTGCTGAATGGAACTCATCAACTTATCTGTAAGTATTTAGAGTCCAGAGGACACTTGTGATCATTCCTTTCTAGGATTGGGTCTTAAGTGGTTCTCACCCTCTGAAGTCCTCAAGGAGGCCTCCGGCGGGTGTGTACGTGGTGGGTACGTTGTGTGGACCCTTGCTCTGTAGAGAGCATAAACATCTGGTTAGGAGTGAACCAGTAAAACTCCCAGGTGTGTTGTGTGGACCCTTGCTCTGTGGAGAGCATAAACATCTGGTTATGAGTGAACCAGTAAAACTCCAGGGTTAGAGGTGAACCGAGTAGAAACTTCCATGTTAAGGTTGAAGGTGAACCTGATTTAAAACCTTAGGTTTGAGGTGAACCCTGAAAAACCTCCTTAATGAAATCCGGTACACTCAAGGGTTAAGTGCGGCAGCCGGGAGTGGAGTAAACTTATCGTCGAACCACTATAAAATGACTGTGTTTGAGATCATTATTTTGATTGAGTGATTTGCATTAATATTTTTATTTCTGAATATCTAATCACTTCTCACACACCTATACAGTCATATCCATCATCAACTAGACTTTTTATTATTTAATCTTTAAGCAATTTGTGATTGGATCCTTTACCAGGCTTGGAAGCCAGTAGAGTTACATTTGAGTAATCCTGATAATTGTATATTTAAAAGGATAGTGAAATAGGATTTTGAATAAACCATAAAAACTTTTAAAAGTCCTATTCACCCCCCTCTAGGACATATTGGCATAATCCTTCTTCAACTCAAGCGGTCTTCACCGCTATTTCAATTAATATCAGAGCAGGTCTCTCTTTAAGGGCTTCACTGCCTGGAGAGTGATCTTGACTGAAGTTGAAATCATGATCAAGAGTGTCCAAGAGAGTGTATCAAACCAGAATAGTTGCCTGGTAATCCATACAACCCTGAAAGTCAGAAATAGTTTAAAGTGATATCTGGACAGTGGATGCTCCAGACACATGACTGGTGACCAGACACACTTTTGTGAGTATTCAAACTTTGATGGGGGATCTGTCATGTTTGGTGATGGAAGCTTAGCCAAGATAGTTGGATAAGGAACTATAGTAGTACCAGGCCTTCTAAAGATCAAACATGTACTCTGTGTAGATGGCCCGAAACATAATCTTCTGAGTATCTCCCAAATTTGTGATAAAGAACACCTTGTCACTTTCTCAAAGGATGTGTGTAAAATTTTGGATCATACAGGAAAATCTCTATTAAAAGGTTTACGTACTAGTGATAATTGTTATGTCATTGAAAGTACAAGTGAGAGGGTGCTATCCACAAAGTGTAATATGGCTGTGAAAAATGAATCCAAACTAGGGCACCAAAGGTTGGGACGTCCACTACCGAAATTTAGCAAAGCTCAGTTCAAAGAATCTGGTTAGGGGACTTCCTAAGATTAGAAAAGAAGAAAATGTTGTTTGTGGAGAATGTCTAAAAGGAAAACAGATAAAGGTCTGACACAAGAAGATAACCTCCATAGCAACAACAAAACCTTTGGATCTGTTACATATGGATCTAGTTGGACCAACTAAAGTGGAAAGTCATGGGAAGAAAAGATACTTCCTGGTGGTAGTAGATGACTACACCAGATTTACTTGGGTCACATTTCTTCGAGAAAAATTGGATGCTTTTGCGGAATTTGTGATCATGGCAAAACGACTCCAAAATGAAAAAGGATACGGGATCAATCGCATCAGAAGTGATCATGGTGGGGAATTTGAAAAATACTGCAATGAGAAATGGATTCATCATGAATTCTCGACTCCAAAAACCCCACAGTAAAATGGAGTCGTTGAAAGGAAAAATCGAGTATTGCAGGAGATGGGCTCAGTTATGCTAAATGGGAAGGATATGGCTAAAAGTTTTTAGGCAGAAGCTGTCAACACTGCTTGCTACATCATAAATAGAGTATACCTTAGAGCAGGCCTGAACAAAACTCCATACGAATTATGGTATGGAAAACTGCCTAGTGTGAAATATTTTCGAGTCTTTAGTAGCAAATGTTATATCTTGAGAGATAGAGATCACCTAGGGAAATTTGAGTCTAAAAGTGATGAAGGAATCTTCTTGGGGTATGCCTTGAATAGTCGTGCATATAGAGTATACAATTTAAGAACTCTCACTATTCAGGAATCAATAAATGTGGTAATCAATGATCAACCTCATGAAGAAGAGGCACCTGTGAATGAATTAGAAGATGATGTAGATTCATAAATACTAGAAAAACTCGAAAGCAAAACTTTATCACCCAGTGAACCTCAACCATCATCTGACATTCCCATTATAAAAGATCATCATCAAGAACCAATCATTGGAGATCCTAATGCTGGTGTAAGAACTTGACGATAAAAAGAAAATATCTATAGTCATCTCTGCTTTAACTCAAAGATTGAGCCTAAGAACATTGTTGAAACTCTTCAAGATGAACACTGGATAAATGCAATGCAAGAAGAACTTCAACAATTTCAAAGAAATGAGGTATGAAATTTGGTTCCCAAACCACTCGATACAAATGTCATTGGAACCAAATGGGTCTTCAAAAATAAATCTGATGAATCAGGAAATGTGATTAGAAATAAAGCAAGGCTTATAGCTCAAGGGTACTCACAGATAGAAGGCATTTACTTTGATGAAACATTTGCCCCTGTAGCTCGCCTTGAGTCTATCAAAATTCTTTTGTCCATTGCATGTGTATTAAAATTTAAATTATTTCAAATGGATGTTAAGAGTGCCTTTTTAAATGAAGATCTTTCTGAAGAAGTTTATGTGGAACAACCCAAGGAATTTTCAGACCCTAAGTGCCCTCAAAACGTAAATCGTCTAAACAAAGCCCTCTATGGTCTTAAACAAGCACCATGTGCTTGGTATGAACGATTGACAAAATTTCTTTTGGACCATAAATTCTGCAAAGGGAGTGTTGATAAAACCCTGTTTACTCAAAGAACAAAAGACTCACTGCTTATTGCACAAATTTATGTGGACGATATAGTCTTTGGTTCAACATGTGAAGATATCGCATACAAATTTGCTAACCTCATGAAATCAGAATTTGAAATGAGCATGGTCGGTGAACTAAACTTCTTCTTAAGATTGCAGGTCAAGTAGTTACATGATGGAATCTTTATCTGTCAAACCAAGTATGCGAATGATTTGGTGAAAAGGTTTGGTCTTGAATTTGGACGCTCTTATCACACTCCCATGAGCACCACACTCAAACTCTCCAAAGATGAAAATGGCAAAAGTGTGGATCAACATCTCTATCAGAGTATGATAGGAAGTCTAATATATCTTACAGCTAGTCGTCCCAACATATCTTTTAGTGTGGGTGTATGTGCTCGATATCAAGTTGATCCTAAAGAATCTCACCTAATAGCAGTCAAAAGGATAATTAAATACATAGCTGGGACAACCTCCTACGGTCTATGGTATCCATTTGAAACATCCACGATCATCGCTGGATACTTTGATGCCGACTGGGCAGGAAATTTGGATGATCGAAAATCAACCAGCGGGGGATGTTTCTATGTTAGAAACTGCCAAGTCTCCTAGCAGAGCAAGAAGTAAAATTCAATATCACTATCTACTGTTGAGGCTGAATACATTGCTGCTGGTAGTTGTTGTGCACAACTCCTTTAGATGAAACAGATGTTGTTGGATTATGGGATTAAACAACCCACGATGAGTCTCTTCTGTGATAACACAAGCGTAATTAATATTTCAAAGAATCCTGTTCAACACTCTCGGATTAAGCATATTGACATCCGTCATCATTTTATATGAGAACTTGTTGATGACAAGATTATTACATTGGATTATGTTTTCATAGAAAAGTAACTCGCAAATATTCTCACCAAACCTCTTGATACAAATAGGTTTAGTGATCTTCAAAAATCCTTTAGGGTTTGCACTCACTGAATATTCCGATGAACTTAAGGTACATAGGTTCATTTTTTTGCTGTCTGTGGCAGTATAGAGTTGGATATTTTTAGTTTTATCCTAGATATGGCTGAACAGAATTCACATTTTTAATGCCATAATTAAGTCTTTCCCCTGGTTTATCAAAGATCTGGAATGCATGCGATGTCCTTAAATGAATATTTTTTCACTGCTATATAACTGCTATACCTTATCTAATATGCATTCATGATTTCTTCAATTGATGTTTGATTGAATTAAGTTATAACTACAACTTTTATACATCAATGATTTGCTTCTGCCTGATGGTTCTCCCATGCAATTCACTCTTCGGTTAATATCATTTACTATACCTTTGCCAATGACTGACAAAAAGGGGGAGAACATTTGCCAACACCCCGAGCGGAAAATTGTATATCTAATGTGTTGCAGGTCTTAGGGGGAGCAGCTGCACTAAGAAAGGGGGAGTTTTGGAAGTAAGGGGGAGAAAACACTGGTTGTGTACATGGGTTAGAAAATTGTAAAATTGTGTAAAAGCGTGTACACACAATTTATGTAAAAGCGTGTACACACAATTTAAAGTGTGTTTGTCTAGATGTATTCTAGGGTGTTTTGGGTATTTTGTCACATAATTGACAAAGGGGAAGATTGAAAGTGCACCTGCTAGTGCCCTGGTTTGTCAAGTTACGTGAGTTGTGGGTTAGACTGTCTACAGAGCTCGATAGGAAGAACAATTCAAGCGTCTGCCTCATCCGGATGTGTAGAAGCTCGCCATAGGTAAATCATAGCCTCACATCCCTTGTCCCAAAACACCAGGTGATTAAAACCCTTAAAACAAGATAGACATCTTAGGGTTTTTAAGGTGAGAGAACTTTTTTTAACAAGAAAATTTCTAAGTTTTTCTCGCTATGTCGATTTTATCGAAGCACCCTCGATATGATCGACCTGCTCTGTCGATGTCCTCGATACCTTACCAATATTATCGATATAAGGACCAAATCTGTCCTGCAACTAAATATTCATCTAGACAGATTTATCGATGTACCAATACACCTATCGATATCATCGATAAAAGCATTAAATATGTCCAGCAACTTCACAACATATCTGGACGAATTATCGATGTATCGAAACACCTATCGATATCATCGATATTCAAATCTCGAGTCCATCGGGAGTGGCTCAATAAGATCGACAGGCAGATATCCGGTACCCCTATTTTTTTAATGAAAATCTTAAATTCCTTCGATATATCGATGACCATCCGATATGATCTGAATTAAATATTGATAAGATAGGAGGTCCATCGATGATATTGATTGTGGGCGCGCATTTCTTATAATAGATATTTTAGGTTGTTTTTAACTATGATCGGGGGCCCTTCGATAGAATCAATATTCAAATATCGATGATATCGGCACCAAGTCGATTATATCGAACAAGGACACAAATCGTCCAAAGCTTAAAGACAAATCCGCTAGATTTATCGATGCATCGACTCTGATCTCGATATCATCGACATTCAAATTCTGATGATCTCGACGGTTCTCCTGATCATTCATGAAAACCTAAAATATCTCAAAGTCAAGTCTCTCTCATTTTTCATGTGTCGATTAATTGAACCTGTCATCAATGGAATCAGAGTTCGAAATCTGATGACATCGACAATAGTTTCGATTCATCGACCATTTGGCAAAGAGTTTCAAAAGCATATGACATTGAGTCTGAGTCATCGAGCAAACCATCGATGCTATCAAGAGTATACGCTTGATGATATCAAACTTGCTCGATGATATCGAACTTTGTCATAAATGTGACCCTTTTATATCCGTTGGAACTTTTTGCCTATATATAGAGGACTTGTCTTTTGTTGCTGAGAGAGAAAATAGAGAGAGATTTTGTTTGTTTCATCTTACATCCTATATCTTAAGCCCTTTCTCTCAAGGGAGTTCATCCTCCAATCTACCCTCACCATTGATATTCAATAGAGTGGATTGGGGAATGAACTTTCGCATTCAAGGATCCTCCAGCTACTACCTTAATAGCAAATCATTAAGCTGGGATGCCTTGAATATATAAGATTGAAACTATTCTATCTTCCTTATAGGAAAATCTTTAAAGAGTAGGATTCCATCATAACCTTGACCCAACCCGAAGCCGAGTATTGGTATACTATCTTATGTTGTGGATCAAGGGAGCAGAAGACTCTTCGTCAAAAAGGAGGAGGAGATCTTCAGCATTGTGCTGAATGAGACTCATCAACTTATCTGTAAGTATCTAGAGTCCAGAGGACACTTGTATCATTCATTTCTAGGATTGGGTCTTAAGTGGTTCTCACCCTCTGAAGTCCTCAAGGAGGCCTTCTGCGGGAGTGTACGTGGTATGTGCATTGTGTGGACCCTTGCTCTGTGGAGAGCATAAACATCTGGTTAGGAGTGAACTAGTAAAACTCCCGGGTGCGTTGTGTGGACCCTTGCTCTGTGGAGAGCATAAACATCTGGTTAGGAGTGAACCAGTAAAACTCCAGGGTTAGAGGTGAACCGAGTAGAAACCTCCGTGTAAAGGTTAAAGGTGAACCTGATTTAAAACCTTAGGTTTTAGGTGAACCCTAAGAAACTTCCTTAGTGAAATCCAGTACACTCAAGGGTTGATTACGGCAGCCGGGAGTGTAGTTGACTTATTTTCGAACCACTATAAAATGACTGTGTTTGAGATTGTTATTTTGATTGAGTGATTTGTATTAATATTTTCATAACTGAATATCTGATCACTTCTCACACACCTACACAGTCATATCCATCATGAACTAGACTTTTTTATTTTTTAATCTTTAAGCAGTTCATGATTGGATCCTCTACCAGGCTTGGAAGCCAGTAGAGTTACATTTGAGTAATCCTGATAATTGTATATTTAAAAGAATTAGTGAAATAGGATTTTGAATAAACCATAAAAACTTTTAAAAGTCCTATTCACCCCCCTCTAGGACATATTGGCATATTCCTTCTTCAACTCAAGCGGTCTTCACCGCTATTTTAGGTGGGTCCCACATGGACGGGGCCCACTTGATGGGATCAATCTGGTATTTGTGTTTTCCATCACCAAAGGGTAGGGCCCACATGGCTTTGACGGTGTAGATCCAACACGTCCATCAAGTGGGTCCCACGAAGGCGGACAACATGGATACATTGCATACATCATGGGGCCAACAATCAAGGGAAAAGAGAGAGGGAAAGAGAGAGATCGAGTGATGGAGGGACCCCAGCACTATGGGCCCTCCCTTCTGTACATCACAACATACATCAAGTGGGTCCCATTACATGTGGACCCACCGATTAAAATCAACTGTGGAGATCCTCTCTCTATTAAAATGCAAGGTCTAGATAACCCTATTTATGTAAATAAACATCATGATGGGGTCCATGGAGAATGGCCCCATCATGGAATGATCATGAGAATCAAGGTGGACCATTGGCCACATCTAGGGTCCAAAGTGAGATCCATACCATCGATCGGTAGGCCCCACTTGGCCCATCATCAAAAGAATGAAATCTAAACCTATAGAAGTACCCACCGTTCGATCTTCTTGATCCGATAGAATGCCGATCTCCTTGTATCTTACTTTGATGGAGGGTGATGAGAAGTGAATGGATAAGATGAAGGATCTTGTGATAGGAAATGGGCCACACAACTCACTCTCCTGTAACTTGGGATGCTTGGATGTCCATCACTTTCGCTCTTTGTTACTTGGAAAATGTGAAGAGAAAGAGAGAGAGAGAGAGAGAGAGAGAGAGAGAGAGAGAATGGGTGGTTGTAAGAGAGAGGTGATGGATGTGAGGTGATGGTGTACTTGACTTGAGAGTTGACTTGGTGGTTGCTTGACTTGGGGAGAAAGAAAGTATGGGTGTGTTGATTGATTGATGACACATTTTGTAAAGATTCTCTCGAGATTACAAACACACGGTATTTTTCCTCAAACTGAACGCGGGTCCACATCTTCTGACTAAGGTATCGAATCGGTATACAAGACGCGGTGTTGGAACTGTGGCGACCGTGCGGTCTCAATGGTACAAGTCTCAGATCAAGCCGACTCAAATCTATGGGATACGACTTAGGGTCACGTGCAAACGTTGATTATAGGTCGCAGGTTGCCAGAATTCGACGGGAAGGATCGCAAGACTCGATGGAACATTACAGACTAGGATACGGGTCTTACACTCTAGGACAACCTTAATTCCTTAGCTCCACCAAGCTTCCACACGCGCAATTATGATAATACCATTACACCACAAGTATAATTTCAAATAATGCACCTCATGTGTTTACTACTTATAATATCCTTTATAAATAAAAGAGAAGAAAAATGCAATTTTCCTTCATCAGTAATCTATTATGTATAAGTGACCAACGCAATGGCTGAATAGGTCAAGAAGGAGCTAAACCCCAAGAGGTGTCCTTCCAACTACGAAAGGCTCAGTGGCTAAAAAGCCGAAACAAGGGAGAGGCTGAGCAAGGCACAACTGACCTCGTTACCCTGATAAGGTAACAAACCTAAGGGGCACAACTCAGATGTAAATACTCGGCATCATCTCAAGTACTTGGGATGGAATACTCTCGAGAAGACTACTAAAAGGCCCGATCCCAAATCATTTCTCACCCCACTTCTAAGCCCAGTTGGACCAAGCTCAGGAGTGAAGAGGGGGGCCGACAAGGTAGCAAGTACATAAATAAGCAATGCGATAGTACAGACATGAGCAAAGGTTTTAAACAAAAATTTTCTATTAATATGGAAAAAAAAGTGTATAGACCTGTCTACAACAAAAAAAAAAAGAAAGGAAAAAAAAAGGATAACACTTAGGTCGATGGAGGTCCTTCTGGCTCAAGGGCGGGAGTGACATCGGCAACAGAAGCAGTGATCTCTCCTAAGCCCACTTCCTCATCTAGCCATGCTAGGCTGAGCTAAGGGAATCGTCCTTGAACCTCTTTCCAGTAGTTGGCGAAGTCGATGTTGAAGGCCTCCTCCAACTCCGCCTAATGGGCCTTAGAGGCTTTATACGCCTTCACCACCACTGCCTCCCTAACCAGGATACTAGCCTCGGCCTCATCTGTTGAGATCTTCGCTCCCTCCACCTCAGCCTCCAGTTAAGCCTTTTTAGCCAGCAACGCAGCACTGTGTTGGCGCTCCTCCACCAGTTGGGCAAGGGAAGCTTCTTATTCTTCCTCGAACACACGAACAACACCTCGAACTCTCATAGGTCCAACGTAGCCGACGTTAGCTCTTGGGCCTTCGCCTTAAGGTCGGTACGTGCAACATTCAATAGGTGCTCGGTCTCCTTAAACCTAGCCATTAGGTCAAGGGTGAATTGGCGAAGGAGGATGACCCCGAGGGCCTCATGTAACTTGAAAAGGCCAAGCTATAAGTCCTAGAGAGGGGGAGGGGGTGAATAGGACTATGCCAAATTAAAAAATTAACAGTGGAATTTAAATAAAAATGAATACTGATAGCAATAAACAATCTCACAATGTTGAAAATAAAGACAACCTCAAATGTACGAGTATTGAGAGGTTGATACAGATGTTGTTCTAAGGACAAACTTACACCAATAACCAAGGGCTTATGGTAACCTTACTAGAATGGTTTGTGTATCAAAAACTCAAACTGATATAGAGGAATGAAGATATAAATAGCAAGAAAGAAATCTAAGCTATTACAACATTCCCACACTTGCATAAAAGAAATTACAATATTCTCCACAAATGCAAAAAGGAAAATTTCAACATCCACAAAATAAAATAAACACTCAATCAACCAACCACAAGTCAGAAATTAAGTGGTTCGCTAGTGTGTACACCAACTGTTAAACAATGCCACACAACTACTCCACTCTTAATATCCTCACACACTGGATATTAGCGTTCACTATGAAAAATAGGTTTTTTAAGGTTCACCTAAAACCTTCACAATTGTATCTTTCAAGTGAGCTTACACAATTAAAAAAACCCACACTCTAAGTTTTCTGGATCACCTTAGACAAACCAAAACAGACAGATTTTTCTAGCACAATCTCAATGAAACCAAAAAAGATAGAATTTACAATAATGTAAAATACCTCGATATTCTCCTTTTGATGGAGCCCGGAAGAATAAAATCAGAGTAGAAGTTCAACGTAGAAGTTCAATATTCACACTCACTTGTGAAATGGTTCTAGGTTCTAAATTGATTTTAGATTAAACCAAGTTGGGCTAGCTCGATTTGATTTTGATTCCAAGAAATGGGAATACAACAATCCCACTTTCAAATAAAATTGGAATGCAGAATTCAAAATCAAATACAAAGAAAGCTTATTAAAGAGAATATTAAATGAGCACAATATAGCTTAAAATAATGACTAACTTATCTCTCAGAGTGGCATATTGATTTAACTTGAATTGGATATAAAACTCTAAAATTCGTGCTCTATTTATAAGTGAAGAAATCACTTGCTCGACTAGTCCTGCGGTCAACTCGACTGGTCGTAGGACCAACAGATATTTGAAATTTTGAGCACGATAAGATCAGACCGTTCCATGACTACTCGAAGGACATGCTCGACCGGTCGAGCGGCCCCCACGACCGATCGAGTCCTATCCATGATTGGCCGTGTAGGACCTAATTTAGTTGTTGGACTTTAAGCCGAGCCTGTAGGACTGGTCGAGAATGAGTTGAGCACTGTTCACACGACTGTCGATCAGTCTCCAGGACCGGTCGAGGCTTTAACAAAAATTCTTAAAAATTAGTAACAAACTTAGGACTAGTCGAGGAATTCTTGAATTGGTCGAGCCAGTGCTAGGACTAGTCAAACATAGCCTAAGACTAGTCTAAAAATAGACTATGCACTTATAAAATATGCCATTTGAATTATGTATTCAAAATGACCTACCCTAAGGTCAATCTAGGGTCATCCAAACCTTGTTAGTGATGTATGAACATTGAGACTTCTTTTCCTTAGGTTGATAGATGATCTTTGAAGTTCACGAAGCTTGAGATCTTGTCATATGTAGAAGCATGAACTCGAGACTTTTGAAGCTTGACTTGAAGCTTGAGTTTGAGCTTGAGCTTGATCTTGAAGCTTGAGTTTGAAGCTTGAAATAGTATTACTTTGTCTTGACTTGAAGCTTTGAAAACTTGAACCATTGAAGCTTGAAGGATTGAATTCACACTTGATGTTGTACTTGAACATGAACATGTAATCTTGCATTTGACGTTCTTGAAGTAGAGACCTTTGTTCTTGTACATGAGATGCACTATCTTAAAACATGTAGAAGCGCTACACAAAACACAGATTCCAAGAGGTTTTGGCACTATAAAATTTAACAATCATAGGGGCTAGAAACCTTAGCACTTACAATCTCCCCCTTTGTTAAATTTGTGACAAAACACACTTCATAATAACATAAGCATTATACGCACAATGAATCATGCACCAATTATCAACATAAACCAGTTACAACCTGGTTAAAGAATCATGCATCAGTTGTCAGCATAAACTAGTTACAACCTGGTTAAAGAATCATGCACCAGTTGTCAACAGGTCATAGATTAACATCTACTCCTCTAACAAAACTCCCCCTTACTATATTCCCCCTTACAAAAATGGAATGAATGACTACATCTACATTTCCACTTTTACAAACCACATCCACATCCACACACATCCATAATTCACATCAAAATTCTCCCCCTTTTTGTCACAATATGACAAAGGAAGGAATCAATAAATGATAATGGAAGTAGATCAATAAGGAATAAAAAGAAGAGTAATGAGGAATAAATGAACAAGATAGGCAAGATAATAAAACCATAAGTAAGCAATGTTCAAGCATAAGCGACCATGTTCAACCAAATAAAACCAAGTTCAACCAAGTGCAACCAAGTTCAACCGAAAATGAAATATAAGTAAAGTTATTACAAACCAAGATAAGGAAAAACTAATCAGAACCCGACGAAGGAGTAGGTATGGTAGGATCAAGATTATGAAGTCCCTTGTTCAGGCCCCTTAGATACTTGCGCATATATTTGAATTGTAAATCATGGGACACATTCATGTTCTCTATCTTCTCCTCTAATGAGCACAAACGCACATCAAAGTCAGATGACTAATAATCAAGATCATCTGCTGAATCGGATTCGATCTCATCAAAAATATCATCCATGTTGATGTCATTTGAAGCTAAATCACCTTCCTCTTCATTCACTGCATCAGCTCCACCAACACCCACAGTGACTTGGCCTGTGACTAACCTCAAATTCATTTTGTTGATATTGGAGTTGTTGAAGATTAGGTGTTGAATGGGAGCCTCTCCAACTGGCATAACCACTAAAATATGGCTGACCAACACAGTTATAAGATATGCAAAAGGGATGTCACTGTGTCCAGGATGGAGACAGAATTGAATGATACAATGACAAACTAAAGACGAAAAGCATATATGAGTTCCAGAAACAATAGAATGAAGAATCTGAACCATGAAAGTAGTGAGTTCGATTTTATTACCAGAACGAGGATAAACATTTGAAATAAAAATCCTGTGAAGGACTCTGTATCTGGGTAACAAATACTTTGAGGCAAGTGCATTTCCAAAAGGATTCCATTCAGCATTTATATTGCACAAATCTCTAATGTGTATACGCTTTTCAAATTCAAATGGTTTAGCCAATAGAGTGCTAATGGGAATACATTCATCATTGATAGGTATGTCCATTAGACCAAAGATCAGATGTCAGTCTATTTCAACTGGACCTTCTCTAGCGTCAATAATAAATGTCAGATTTTTTGTTAAAAAATCAGAAATACATGCATATATAGCTTGTGCAATGGACAGGTATGCTGGCCCACCCCAATGTAGAATGTTAGCCTAACCTACAGATTAGAGGATAGGAAGGATTTAAATGGAGGTAGATGTTCAACATAAACAAGTCGTTCAACTTTTACATTGCGCAACCTAATATTCCGCACATAAGAGGGATCATCTTCGGGTGACTGAAGGTGGCACTTTGTGATAGGTGGCGATCTAGAAGTTGAAGGACCACGAGAACCTTTCTTTTTTTATCTACCTTCCATTTGCAACTAAGAAATTAAGGAACCAAGTGGTTGCAAAAGAAGTAGAATGAGTTTTCACAAGATTAGATTTTGAAGAAGAAAACCTCAAAAACCACTACGAATCAAGAAATAAATCACACCAATGATGAAAAAGGAGTGATAATAACTTGAATCTACAAGGATTATGTAAATAACGCACTAACCTTGAAGAACTAGGAGATGGGTTCGACCGGTCGACCTAGGACCCGTTGGAGAAGGAACCCACATTGAAGAAAAAGGGATTTTTTTCCCAAATAAAGTACCAACCCGCGCTACACGACTGGTCGAGGACATGCTCGATTGGTCATGCCACGACTGGTCGAGTATATACTCGACTGGTCGTGCACAGCCCAAAATATGCATTTTTCATAAAATTTAAAATTTTAAACCTTTAAAATAACAAATATATATATTATGATGCAGAAATACAAAATTAATCAATTCAAATTGCACATACCAAGATCAAATTTCAATTTAGAAAACCTGCTTTTGTCGAGTGGTTTTGTGAATATGTCAGCAAGTTGAGTCTCGGTCAGTATATATTCCAAAGAAAGTCTTGTGTGAGACCCGACCTGGGTTTGCATGTGTGCATGTGTGTGTGTGAGTATGCGTCTCATTTATTTTAGTCCCGCGGTCCTACTGATCAAATTTTGGTGACCCGCGACCCTTCGATAGTGTTTGCTGTCATCTTTGAGTCCGGTCATGTAGACCCGACTCAGGTCGACCCTAGACTTATGTCATCTTATTCGTATCGTCATTGCGGTTCTAATGACGCGTCTTGTACGTTCATCCGACTTATAGATAAAAAGTTGTGAGCATTTCATCATGTGGCCCACTTTTTGTACAAAAGCATATGAACCACTCTCATGGCACAAGTTCCCATGCACACTATCCACACACACTATAATTCTCATGGAATAAATACTACCCACCCTAAACACTACCCATACCTAACCTACCCTAGGAAACATTATTTGTATCACCATAGGTTATGATTACTTCCCTTAAAAATCTTTCTCCCTCTTTCCCTCTCATTTTTCTCTTCCATTTGTAAAATTCCAGCAACCTTCTCCTCATCTTCCCTCTATTTTCCAGCCACTTTCTTCCTTAATCCCCCATCATCTAGCCCTTGGAACATGATCTCAACCATAGATCTATAACCCTTGGAGCTTAAGGAGCTTGGAGATAGGAGAATCTTGAAGATTCAAGGTGGGTGTTTTTCACAAATGCTAATCTCTCTTCCCTCTCTTAGTTCTTTTGTTTCTTCATATAAGGAACAAGTGGGACCCACCAATCCATGGTGGAGATCCCATCTAACCCTTTGGATGTGACCAATGAGCCCATCTTGTCCCTGCGTGACCATGCATGAGATTTCTCCCTTGAGGGACCCCTTGCATGGGGATTTCCTCCATTTTCCTAAGTACAATGGGTCATCTAGACCCTTGCATGTGGGGGATGACATCCCAATCCTTCATCTCAAAGATCTAGGCCATGCATCACAATATCTATGTTGTACATGTGTTTGAAATGTTGTTTGTGGTGATGATTGTGTGGGGAAGGCTCAATAGTGGCGGAGCTCTCCCCTATTGGCCGGATACTCTTCTTTCTCTTTCCTTCTTTTGTAATCTGATGATATTATGTGTGGTCCACTTAGTGGGCCTGGATTGCCCAGAAAAGCCCAGTAAGGAAGGTACATCTATACTCAACCTACACCATGGTTTAGATGCCCCTTTTTGCCACTTTAAATGTTCTTGCAAGGGTGAAAATTTGGAGGTTTGTTCTGGACAATTGTGGGGCCCACTAGGGTGGGCCACGATACCCAATTTATGGGTCAATCCCTTAATAGGTCCATACATTTAGTTTATTCCATGCATGTATTGCTGTCCAGAAATTTCTGGACAGATTTTTGCTAGACATGAGCTTGAAATTGGGACTGATTGGGGGACCTTTTGTACCCATCAAATATACGCTTCTGAAAGGTAGGAATCTCATCTTGATTTTTGCCAAATTTCAGCCCCATATGACCTTCATTGGGGTCCCAAAGGTGTGGTCCAAGTGAGGTGGACAGTCTGGATTTTCTGCACTGTTCCAGTAACATTCCACCCTGTATAGGTTGGAATTTCGAAATTTATTAAAATATGTCTAAAAATTATGAAAATTTATTAGGAGGTTGACTACTCATGTTAAGACCCACCTACAAAATTTTAGGGCCAATGGACGCCTGTACACACCATGGTGGTGGCTGGACCGGCCAACTATAATATGGTGTCCAGATCAGTCTGATTTTCATGACAGATTGATTTATTTAAATGAATTAAAATATTTATAGATGTCTAAAAATTATAAAATTTGGTAGGATATTTTCCACTCATGGTAGGACCTACCTAGAAAATTTCAGGGCCAATGGACCCCTGTGCACACCGTGGATAGGGCCTGACTGGCCCACCACGTTGGGACGTCCAGGTCTGTCCGATTTTTTGGATAGACTATTTTGTTTAAATTAATTGAAATACTTAGGAATATTAAAAAATTCTAAAATTTTGTGGTGGTGTGAACCACCTATGTAAGTGTTACTCTGTAAAATTTCAGCCCCAACTGACCCCACTTGGGCATCCAGAATAATGGGCCAAGATTGTTGGACTGCCAGATTTTTCTGTTGTGCAGTCCAGCAATATGCCTTGATAAAAACCATAATTCAAAAATATTTCCTCTGATCGTGGGCCACCTTTTTGGGTTTCCTCTTATTGTATACATGATGAGGGACCTTGGAACTCAATTCTCAGAGTTTTAGAGGCCCTGGACCCACTCTAATGGAGTGCCCAAATTTAGGACTGCAACATGCATTGCACAAATTTTCTGTACATTATTGTCCCCTTTGTTATTTTAGAACTTTTGGGTCCCAGCCCATTGGGCTTTGTGTATGATTAGTTGGGTACCCATCCCTGATGTTCTAGGGTCCATTGGGGCCATGATTATGGGGCCCACCATATTGAGGAAATTGGGCATTTATTGCTCCCTTATATTTTAGAATACTCTTGGGCTATTTTCTTTTACCATACTATTATATTGGGCTAGTGGACCAGGTTACACAAATAGACGGGCCTTTAGTTGCCCATCAAATCAACTTTATACTTGGGCCGGGTTGTAGGCCTAACCTTACTTGACTAAGAGCATGACATTTGCCTGTGTGGTTTGAGCAATGGGCTGCCCACTAAGCTACCACAATATATATGAATAGTGGCCTTTATATTAGTCCCTAACCTTTCTCCTATGGGTCCATAGTGGTATGTATTAGTTGGGTTATGTGTATTTTCCTTGGACTCATGTTTTGGATAGGCATTGGGCCGCCTTTCTGAAGCCCAACATGAGTGTATGTGGTATGTTTATGGCTGCCCATTTCTTATTTCTAATGTTGTGAGGGCCTTGGGCCTTGATCCGTAATCAATTAGAGATGGGATACCTCTCAAGGACCAATTGTAGTTAGAAGTCCACATTGGTGGCCCGAAGGTAGGCCCATGGGCTTCTATGGGTGGTTAAAGGCCCACCATAGGCCCTTAGTAGGCTCGTCTCATCTATTTAGGCCCATATCATTGTTCTCCTTAGTCTCGTGGGCTACCCCGGATAAATGGGCTCCCACTAGAGGTTGTATTCCTTAGGAGGAAATTGGTTAAGTACCTAGACCTTTCATGGTTAGGTAGAGAGTTCATCTTAACCTCATTGGCACCCCTATTCATCTTCATGGCCCACTCCCATACGCATCATATGCATCCTTGGTTGAGCTATGATTGGCCATGGTTGTGCCATTGTGTAGGGTATGTTGGTATCTCCCCGAGGGGTGGAGTTTTCCCCTCTGGAGCATGATAGATGCTTGAGATTAATGCATGAGTGATTGTGTGATTTATGCGTCCAGCATTTGCATAGCATGTGGGTATCCGCATTTCCTTCATTAGGGTCTTGCCTCCACAGGGATATTCATGGGTGGCCGTATGTGTGAACACCGAAAATATTAGTTGATTATACCGGGTGCATAGGATGCCCATTGGTGAAATTTTCAAATCTTCCATGTTACCAAGGATCTGCTCCAACGCCGTGACCGGATGGAATACATGAGCGCACGAGGGCCTTATACCGTTAGGCCGCAACTCCCACTGTCGTGTAGTCGGTTGGATATGGGTGTGGCCTTACCTTCCTGGTGCGTAGGGGGCATTGCTAGGCTGAATTTGACCAGTTTGTAAATGAGTCCGCTACCGTCAGGCCTTACTAGTGATTGGCTGTCCACATGTGGGTAGTGATGTCTCTTATGCTGGTTTGACTGTGCGGGGTCTGTAGAGCGACAGTCATTCAGCAGTGTAATGGACCCTGGTGATTTTCTTATGATCGAAAATGTACTTGACTTGTGGTTTAGATATGAGCACTGGCATTACTTGCATCGCATTAGCATTGGCTGTACAAGCCCCTTCATGCATTGCCTTGGTATGGAACCCATTACTTATTGCATCTTATTCATGATAAGCCTGAGTAAGGCTAGTGATATCCTCATTGATCATGCTTCTCTCCTTGTATCTCCTACTACTCTTCTATGTACCATTATCACACACCTACACCACCCTCTAAGCTTCTATAAGCTTATGCATGATTGATACGTGCAGAAGATTCTAGGCAGGCGTTGTAACAACAGAGCGTGGAGTAGAGCTGAGCATTTGAGGACACCAGCATTGCCGACCTTTCTCTCCTTTCCTTTTTATCTCATGTATGTCTTTTTGGACCTTATGGATGATTGTAAAAGTTCAAATTTATAGTAGATTTTATGATGTGTGCCTTTGTTATTCTCAGATGTTATTGCTGTGATCTTGGGTATGCTCGTATTGGTAATGATCATATTATTATGAAAAATCCTCCTTATAGGATCCCAGGATCAGAACCTGCCTCAGGAGCCGAGAATGGGGTACTATGGAGGCTGTTACGGCCAGAACCGGCCATCGGGTTCCTTGTGATTCTGGTTACCAAGTCTGGGGCGTGACATCTTGTCTTCCACTAATTCACGAATGTAGTAATATCTAATATCAATGTGCTTAGTTCACGAATGCTGGATTGGATTTTTAAAATATTAATTGCACTTGAATTATCACAATATAAAAGCATAGTATCTCGCGCAATTCTGTAATCGCTTAACATTCTTTTCATCCACACAAGCTAAGTATATGCATTTCCTGTTGCAATGTATTCAGCCTCAGCAGTTAAGAGTGATATGGAAGTTTGTTTCTTACTTAACCAAGAAACTAAATAGTTCCCTATATAGAAACAACCACCACCGTTTGATTTCTTATCATCAATGTTACCAGTCCAATCAGCATCAATGTAACCCGCTAATTGCACACTAGTATCATGTGGATACCAAAGACCCATATTTGCTGAACTTGTGACATATCGCAAAATGCACTTAACAATAATTAAATGTGACTCTTTAGGGTTAGATTGATATCTAGTGCAAATACCTACACTAAATGCAATATCAGGTCGACTTGCAGTTAAATAAAGTAAACTACCTATCATACTGTGATACAATTTAGGATCCACACTCTTACCCGTGGAGTCCTTTGAGAGTTTTAAAGTTGTACTCATAGGAGTATCAAAATTTTTTCCATTCTCAAATCCGAACTTGTTAACTAAGTTTAGAGCATATTTAGTTTGAGAAATAAAGAAACCATCAGGTCATTTTTTAACTTGCAACCCTAGGAAATAATTCAATTCCCCAACCATGCTCATTTTGAACTTAGATTTCATAAGATCTATAAACTCAACAGTCATGTTAGCACAGGTAGATCCATAAATAATATCATCAACATAAATTTGTACTATGAAAATGTGATCATTATGTTTCTTTACAAACAGAGTCTTATCAACACTTCCCATTATAAAGTTATGACTTAGTAAAAACTTAGTCAATTTTTCATACCATACCTTGGGAGCTTGTTTCAAACTGTAGAGAGCCTTTTTTAAGCAATAGACATGATCAGTATTCTTAGAGTCTTCAAAACCCATTGGTTGTTCAACATACACTTCTTCATGCAAATAACCGTTTAAGAAAACACTCTTTACATCCATTTGATAAATTTTGAACTTTCTAAAATATACAATGGATATAAACAGTCTAATTGATTCAAGACGAGCTACTGGGGAAAAGGTTTCATCATAATCAATGCCTTTAATTTGAGTGTACCCCTGTACAACCAGCCTATCCTTGTTTCTAATAATATTACCAAGTTCATCAGACTTATTTTTAAAAATCCACTTTATTTCGATTATGTGTTTATCTTTAGGTCTAGGAACTAAATACCAAACATCATTTCTAACAAATTGATTGAGCTCTTCTTGCATTGCAATTATCCAGTTTTCATCCGTAAGAGCTTCTTTTACGTTAACTGGTTCTATCTGAGATGTAAAACACACATAGTTACATATATCTTCTTGTTGTTTATGAGTGCGCACACTAGCGAGAGGGTTTCCAAGAATCTGATTAGTTGGATGATCTTTAACAGTCCTCAGTTCAGAGTTATTTTGACTTGATGAAGTATCTGGTTTATCAATTAGAAGGACTTCATCATTTTCTGAACTTGAGACAGGTGTATTCAAGTGATCGTCAATAACCACATTAATAGATTCTTGAATTACACCGGTTCTCTTATTAATAGTCCGATATGCTCGACTATTTAGAGCATACCCTAAAAATACCCCTTCATCACCTTTGGTGTCAAACTTACCCAGATTTTCTCGGTCACGTAAAATGTAGCACTTGCTGCCAAAAACTCGAAAGTATTTGACAGTAGGCTTCTTATCAAACCACATTTCATAAGCCGTTTTACTATTTTATTTTCTAGTATAAACGCAGTTAATTATATAATAAGTAGTATTAACGGCTTTGGCCCAAAGATTTTTAGACAGCTTCAAACTATTTAACATTACGTTTGCCATTTCTTGAAGCATTCTATTTTTTCTTTCTACTATACCATTTTGTTGTGGTGTTTTGGGTGCAGAGAATTCATGTGATATTCCCTGATCACTACAAAATTTCTCAAAACCACTATTCTCAAATTCTGATCCATGATCGCTACGGATCTTACAGACTTAAGATTCTTTTTCAGTTTGGATACGTTTAAGTATCCTTTTTTACTTCATCGAGAGTTTCTGATTTGTCTTTTAAGAAGACTACCCAAGTATATCTGGTAAAGTTATCTACAAGTACTAGTATGTACTTCTTGCCACCTTGACTCTCCGTTCTAGTTGGTCCAATAAGATCCATATGGAGGAGTTCGAGCAGTTTAGATGTGGCATTGGAGTCCACCTTTTTTATGAGAACTCCTAGTTTGCTTGCCAATCTGGCATTCGCCACATATTTTATCAATTTTCTGTATTATGGGTAAGCCTCTTACTAACTCTCTTTTGCTTAATCTATATAAGTTGCGGTAGTGTACATGTCCAAGGCGTTTATGCCATAACTCAGTCTCATCAGTATGGACCATGTAACACGATAGATTAGATGAGCTAAAATCACTTACAATGTAGCAGTTTTCAGAAGTTCTACGACCAGTTAATATTACTGAACCATTTTTATTTAAAATTTCACACCTTAAGTTAGTAAATTTTATGCTATGATTATTATCGCATATTTGAGAGATGTTTAATAAGTTGTGTTTTAACCCTTCTACATATAAAACATTCTCAAATAAAGGGAGGTTAAAGAGTTGAACCGTACCTTGGCCAACAATCCTGCAGTTACTACCATCACCGAATGTGACTGAACTATTAGTCATATCTTTAAGATTGGTGAACAGAGCCCTGTCGCCTGTCATATGTCTAGAGCATCTACTGTCTAGGTAACATTTTAAATGGCTTGTAGCTTTGAAAGCAGTGTGAGCAACCAAGCACGTAACCTTAGGAACCCATTTCATTATCGTCTTGGGTTTAGGAGTATAGTTGGTCTTCTTATGTTTGTAGTTGTTATAAGACCGACCCAATGAGTTAGATTTTAAGAGCTCCTTAAGTAAATCAACAATTTTCCCAGTTAAAGGATTATGATTCTGGTTTTTGTAATTGATATGGTTACTTCTAAGTTTTAAGGATTGAAAAGTTTTAGCATTTTTAGGATAATTTTAATTTTTCCCTTTTGAGTTTGAAGACTCTCCTTTCACAAACTTAGGTGGTGTATTCTTATGTTTGGGAGGAATACTTTTGTTGTAGCCTAAACTAGATTGGTCGCCACATTTTCTGGATCCGGATAAGAGTTTTTCTAAGTTAGGATCACCTTGGGTATACCTCCAAGTGTCTTTTAAACTCAAAAGTGAAGAGACTTCATGTTTTAGTTTTTTATTTTCAGATTTTAAATTTTCAATAAGGGAGGTTTTAAAATCTAAATCGCACTTGAATTTTTCAAAACAATCTGAAATGTGGGATTTTTCTAAAACAAGAGTATCAAAATTTTCTTTAAGTTTCAAAAACTTTTCTTTTTGAAGTTTTAATTTTAAAGCAATTTTACAACTTTCCTTATATAGGGCATTGTAAGCATCTTGAAGATCTTCTTCATTTTCATGATCACTATTCAGATTTTCTTCACTAGTTGGATCATCATTATCTGAAACAATGAACTTGGCTAGAGTCATAAGGGCTTTGACTTCATTACCCAACGATTTCAAAATCTTCTAACTCAGAAGAGGCTTTAGAGCAGGAAGATTCATCCCAGGTAGCCAACATTCCTTTCCTTTTAGGTTTATTGTTTTTTGGACACTTGTTTGCTAAATGCCCATATTCATGGCAGTTGTAACATTGACTGTCTTTTAAAGATTTCCAAGTTTTAGATTTAAATCTTTTTTTTTTTATCATTAGATTTTTGAAAATCAACCCTCTTTTTACTTTTGAAAATCTTATAAAACTTTTTAGCTAAAAGGGTCATATCATTTTTAGAGTTTTCAAAATCTGAATTACTATAATTTTCTTGAGAAAAACATTTAGAAGATTTAAGAGCAATTGATTTACCTTTATGAGCTTTAAAAGTTAACTCATAGGTCTGTAATGAGCCAACTAATTCTTCTACCCTCATATTATCCATGTCACGAAGTTCCTGGATCACAGTCACCTTTGAATTGAACCGTTCAGATAGTGAGCGTACTATTTTTGCACGTACTTTACTTTCTGGGATTTTATCACGAAGACCCCACATAGAGTTGATAATGTCATTTAATCTAGTATAAAGTCCATGAAAGTTTCATTTTCTTTCATATGTATTTCCTCAAATTTGATTGTGATGATTTGGTCTTTAGATTTCTTGACAATTGTTGTTCCCTCATGTGTCATTTCTAAAATATCTCAAGCTTGCTTTGCAGCATCACAGGATATAATTCTTTTGAATTCATCCGGTGATAGTGCACAAGTGATTGCATTTAGTACTTTTGCATTGGCACTACTCTCACTTTTCTGAAGAGTGGTGTAAGAGAAAAAAAGGTGTGACTCTCATAGTTTTAGATCCATCGATACCAGTCACTTCAGTGGTAGGAGGGGTCCAATCAGTCACTGTGGCTTGCTACACGCTCTCATCTATGGATTTTAAGAAAATTCTCATCCTGGCTTTCCAATAGGCATAATTGGAGCCATCAAATGGTGGAGGCCTAGTGACTGAAAGGCTATCAAAATTTGACATCTCAAATAGCTCAGATCGATTAGCTCAGGAAATTAATCCAAAAGAAATATTAATTTAAAACAAGCAATTAGGCTTTAATACCACTTGAAAAGGCTGAGCTATTAAGTCCTAAGGGGGGGGGGGGGGGTAAATAAGACTATGCCAAATTAAAAAATTAACAGTGGAATTTTAAAAAAAAATGAATACTGATAGCAATAAACAATCTCACAATGCTGAAAATAAAGACAACCTCAAATGTACGAGTATTGAGAGGTTAATACAGATGTTGTTCTAAGGACAACCTTACACCAATAACCAAGGGTTTATGGTAGGACAACCTTACTAGAACGGTCTGTGTATCAAAAACTCAAACTAATACAGAGGAATGGAGATATAAATAGCAAGGAAAGAAATATAAGCTATTATAACATTCCCACACTTGCATAAAAGAAATTACAACATTCTCCACAAATGCAAAAAAGGAAATTTCAACATTCACAAAATAAAATAACACTCAATCAACCAACCACAAGACCAGAAATTATAGTGGCTCGCTTGTGTGTACACCAATTGTGAAACAACCACCACACAACTACTCCACTCCTAATATCCTCACACAGTGGATATTAGCGTTCACTATGAAAAATAGGTTTTTCAAGGTTCACCTAAAACCTTCATAATTGTGTCTTTCAAGTGGGCTTACACAATTCAAAAACCCTACACTCTGAGTTTCTGGATCACCTCAGACAAACCAAAATAGAGAGATTTTTCTGGTACAATCTCAATGAAACTAAAAAAGATAGAATTTACAATAATGTAAGATACCTGGATACTCTCCTATTGATGCAGCTCGGAAGAACCAAATCGGAGTAGAAGTTCAATATTCACACTCACTTGTGAAATGGTTCTAAATTCTAAATTGATTTTAGATTAAACCAAGTTAGGCTAGCAAGATTTGATTTTGATTCCAAGAAATGGGAATACAACAATCTCACTTTCAAATAAAATTGGAATGCAGAATTCAAAATCAAATATAAAGAAAGCTAATTAAAGAGAATATTAAATTAGTACAATATAGCTTAAAATAATGACTAACTTATCTCTCAGAGTGGTGTATTGATTTAGCTTGAATTGGATATAAAACTTTGAAATTCGTGCTCTATTTATAAGTCAAGAAATTGCTTGCTCGACTGGTCATGCGGTTAGCTCGACTAGTAGTAGGACCAACAGATATTTGAAATTTCAATCGCGATAAGATCAGATCGTTCCACGAGTGGTGGAAGGACCTGCTCGACTGCTCGAGCGGCCTCCACGACCGGTCTAGTCCTGTCCACGACTGGTCATGCAAGACCCAATTTAGTTGCTGGACTTTGAGCTGAGCCTATAGGACTGGTCGAGAACGAGTCAAGCACTGTTCACACGACCGGTCGAGCAGTCTCCAGGACTGGTCGAGGCTTTATAAAAAATTCTTGAAAATCAGTAACAAACTTAGGACTGGTCAAGGAATTCTTAGACTGGTCAAGCCAGTGCTAGGATTAGTCGAACATAGCCTAGGACTAGTCTAAAAATAGACTATGCACTTATAAAATATGTCATTTAAATTATGTATTCAAAATGACCTGCCCTAAGGTCAATCTAAGGTCATCCAAACCTTTTTAGTGATGTATGAACATTGAGACTTCTTTTCCTTCGGTTGATAGATGATCTTTGAAGTTCACGAAGCTTGAACTCAAGACTTCTGAAGCTTGACTTGAAGCTTGTGCTTGATCTTGAAGCTTGAGTTTGAAGCTTGAAATAGTATTACTTTGTCTTGACTTGAATCTTTGAAAACTTGAACCATTGAAGCTTAAAGGATTGGATTCACACTTGATGTTGTACTTGAACATGAACATGTAATCTTGCATTTTGACGTTCTTGAAGTAAAGACCTTTGTTCTTGTACATGAGATGCACTGTCTTGAAACATGTAGAAGAAGCGCTACACAAGACACAAATTCCAAGAGGTTTTGGCATTACAAAATTTGACAATCATAGGGGCTAGAAACCATAGCACTTACATAACATGAAAAGACGAAGGCCAGTCTACCAAAAGGGAAAATAAAAGGATAAAATGGAAAAATCTATAGACTAACAACATACATTGATGGCTGAGATCATCACCACTAAAAATAGCCCCTTTGGATGCAGAAAAAAAAAAAGAAAAAAAGAGAGAATTCATCACCTCCTGAAGCAGTTGGCTTCACCTCTAGCTCAGGAGTACAACTAAGTGCCTTAGGATCGACAGAGAGGAAGATGATGACCCTCTTATGGCAACCACTTCAGGGGTTAAGCCCTAGCATTCAAAAGCACCAACAATACCTTGGGCCTCCTTGGCTTGAGCTCCCTCAGACCTCGGTGAGGGCGCGTGGAGCTCAATCACTTCGGGAGGGTGAGCATCAGTGGGAGCGTCATCAGCTTTATTCCTGGGTACCACTGGGTCTATAGTAGGGACGACGACGGCTAGGGTGGGGGCAGCAGCTCAGAGGGGGGTAGCGAGAAGAGCTAACGGGGTCACCTTTTTCCCCAAGCTCTTCAATCTCTCTAACTCATCCCTAGATGGGAGCTTCTTCTTTAGGATTGAGGAAGTTCTGACATCGTTACAAGAACAATAGGGAAAAGTCAGTACAAAACTCTATCTACACAATTATCAATTAAGAATTAACAAAGGTGGAAGAAGTTCACCTGCAGGAGAAAGGTTGAATTGTTGCAAGAGTTGCGGAGTGAATAGCCTCCTACAGTCTCGTTGAGTCATTGGTCGCTCTCAAACGATCCTAATTTGGGGCAAGAGAGACAGAGAGGCTAGGCTGGCATATGGGAAAGGCTGCAAAAAGGAAAAAGGAATCAGACGCCCACACAAAATGAGTAAGTAATCAAAAGAAAACTAAATACAATAGCTCGACATGTATTCTAATCTGGGAGGGCGAAGGAGGTAGGAACTCAAGCCTATAATCCCTCCAGATCTGCCACAGGGGCCTCTCACTCTTCAATTGTAAAAAAGCCAATTGCCCTTCCAACCTTTATTGGATGATGGGTTATTGGTGATAACGGCCTGACTCTTGCCTGACCATGAAGAAAAGTAGTACCAGCATCGAGAGTCAGGGCTGCTCTTGGCCTGGTACAAGTAGAAGAGCTCATCCACAGTTAGCTCAGAATTACTAACCTGCTACCAAAGAATGTAACAAAAGAAGACAACTCGCCACACATTAGGGTTCAATTGCCCTGAAGTGACCTTGAGGTAGTGAAGCATTTGTCTCACCACCAGATGCAAATGCAAGTGAAGACCACAAGCAAAGAAAATTGGTTATAGGGCAACCTCCCCTGTGGGAGATTGGCCAGGAATTTCTTTAGCACGAGAAAGCCAAAGCCACACTGAGCTGAGAATCATGTACTTCGACCTGAGGCCCGTAGGTCAGTCGCGCTAAGCCTAGATATAAAAATGTTGCCAGTATGGGCCGTATCCCTAAAAGAAGAGGAGGCCGGCTCTGCTTGTCGCAAGGAGGCCTCCCTTGTTCGTGGCTCCACCTGTGATGGTGGTTCTGCCCTAGGCGAAGAGGTAAGCTTCTGAGACCCGGACCCCAAGGATGGTGCAGACCAGGAATCAAAGCTATTACCCACTGACTCCTCATGAAATGCACCAGAGACAGTGGGACCCCTAAAATCTTCCTCAAAAGACAAAGAAAAAGTGGAAGAGAAGAGGAAGAGAAATAGTTTCTAGCATACTGAAAAAAGCTCCGGCACAAGGACTTCAAACTGAAGGACATTGAAAATGAGAGAACTCCTGGAGTAAAGTGAAGGCAACACACTGGTTGGCAGAGATTGAGCTTCACAAAACAGACTAACGAGCAAAGAGGAGCGATGACAATATTTATAGAATCCCCTTGATATCGCATTTATTCATGTGTGATGCCACGTGAGTCTGAGGTGACGTTTGACTGATGCGCCCCTCTACATGGCAACTCAAGGTTAGCTCGAGCGAAAATATGACGGCATTGGTGATAGCTGTCAATCTATGATTCATCTAGAGTCTGAACGGTGCCTTGCCATTAATGCACGTCCCCTCGTATCTCGCAACCGTAATCATACCTTTTTCGAATTTTGCTTCAGGCATCTCCTTTTCAGCTCCCGCCCTCTCCAATAAATGAAAAACCCGAGCTTGATTTAAATTTTAAAGAAGACCGGGCTACCTGAGTTTTAAATTTTGGTTCCTACACTTCCAAACCAATGTAGGCCCTTACTTCTCAAGCATATGCAAGACAAGCTTGGAAGTGGGGGGCACTTGTTATGGGAAAAATCGAACAGATCCACCACATGGAAAGTGTAACCGACCACAAGAAAAATGTCTCAGAGCTAAGTTGACTACAAATGTCAGGATGAACTTCCCAAACTATTAGGGCACAAAGCGTAGAAGATATGGTTAATTATTCTTTTAATAGAGAGATGGGCCCCGAGCCAACCCTGAGCTGAGCTGTCTAAGGGTAGAGCTCGATTGTAAGAGCCATCTCCCGAATTGAGCAAATCGACCATAGCCGGGCGAGGAGAGGATCTTGGAGAAAATTTTTCCTCGAACTAAGAGAATATATTCGATATGATTCTACCCAAAGATCATGCCGACCGAGGCAGGCTTAACGATAAATTCAAGAGAAGATGCGTATCTAGATAAGATTTTCTAATGACTCCAGTGAATCCCACAAGATATACAAATCATGACACTACCTGATGGATCTTATAAGTACCCCCACTACTGTTGAGAAGTGGAGACACATCTGGGGCCGCCCACTACCAGTCGAGGTTGCATGGATTTCGTGTCGCAAGTCCTTTCACAACCGAGATACAGAAAGGAGTTTCGCGGATTACGTGTCGCAAGTCCTTTCACAACTGGGATGTGGAAAGGAGTTTCTTGGATTTCGTGTTGCAAGTCCTTTCGCAACTGGGATGAGAAAGGGAAGTTGCCAAAACTATAAATTGGGGTCCCTAGGGCTATTCTAGGGTTAAGGTGAATATTAGGGAGCTATTCTAAGGTGTAGGAAAAGGGTTTTCTCTGTATCTCCAAGGGAGAGGTTAGTATATTGCCTTGTAATCTTCGTTCTTCATAGTGGAAGTTTGCATCCGTGGTTTTTTACCCTAGTTTGGGGTTTTTCCACGTATATCTTGTCTCGTGGTTTGTTTGGATTGCTTTGATCTATTTCTAGTTTATATTTCTTCTTGTTTATCGTTTGTGGGTGAGGCCTGAGATTGGATCTAGGCTCACTGCGTTGTTGGCATGCTGCGCAACAACTGGTATCAGAGTTATTGGTTTAGTTCTATTGGGAGCGATGGCGGAAGATGGAAAAACTATCATTGAGAAGTTTGATGGTTCAAACTTTGCCTTCTTGAAGATGCAGATGGAGGATTATTTATATCAGAAGGACGTTGTAATGACCCGTAAATTTCCGTACATTGGGTCGAGTACCACCTCGACCAGAAATCACGTAGGATTAAATCCTTTAGAAATTTAACAAAGTTAACTAAGTACTAAACTCAATTAGCCATGAAATATGTTGGGAACGCTTTAAATACGATCTACAAGACCCAAAACTTGCAAAAAAAGTGACGCTAGGTTACCCTAAAGTTCAGAACCAAACTCATTTCCCGGCTGCTCTTGGGAATGAAACGAAACTTCGTATTAGGTCTAGATCGCACATCGGAAGTCTGATTAACACAAAGCTAAGGAACTAGGACCGCCTCACTGGACTTGACAATCATCTCAAAAATCAGGTCCATCCGATGTTCCACGGCCATTCGTTTCGATTCGGAGCGAGGGAGTGTGAAAAACAGTATTCCCATCTTAATAAAAATATCAGGAATAGTGATCTGGCATCGTTCGGTTACACGTCAGTATTAAGTAACTTGACCGTCAGAATCAGACCAAATTACACCCTCGGATTAAGAAAAATTTCAGGAACATTTACATGTACTTAGAATTTCTGATCGTGGCCCACTGACCGTTGAACTGAAAGTGGTCCGCCACGTGCGATCTGGGAATCCGATCAAGTCGAAAACGTAATCCCACGTAGATCCATAGATGGTGAGCTTAAGTCTGACGTTTGGCCCAAGGAGGGCCACCAGAACCTCCCTTTTGAGCTGGAAAAGTGACGAATATCCTATATTAGCAGTAACCCTTGAACCTGAGTCTATTTTCAGAATGTTTTTAGCTATAAAAGGAGCTTAGAACAGCCCCTCTCACAGCCATACGAATTTGGGAGAAAAACCCTAAAGAGAGAGAAAGAAAAGAGAGAGAAAAGCTTGGAAATTGTTGCCGATCTTCCTCCTACTGCTTTGGGTTATCGCACGGCCCACACCGCCCCGTTCTAGGTGTTTTCCCGGCGGTATCCATCCCATTTGAAGGTAAGAAACCCTAACCCTAGGTCTGATTTAAGGTAGGATCGTTGTGGGTTATGAAAAGGCTACGATTCCGCTCTTTAGGCTAGAAAACTCCCGTATACGGAAGCTCTACTACCCTTGCTGATTCGTTGGAATTCCAAGGGCTAAGGTGAGGACTTTAAGTGTATAAGTTACGGTTTTCAACGCTTTCAATGTCAGATAATGATAGATTCATGATCTGCATACAATTGCACATGTACAAAGTGCTTTCCGTTTCCTGTTTCGATTAACGTTGTAGAAATTGGAATTTCACATACTCTAGGTATATGTAGAAATACCGTATACGTATTTTTTTTGGAAAAATGTTTGACATGTTTATTTAATGTATGATTATATGATATATGGATAAAATACTAATTTGGCGAAAGGAATCGCTGAAATACATGTTCACTTGTAAATGTTACGTATGTTGAAATTGTGTATTCTAGAAATACCGTATACGTATTTTTTTGGGGAAAATGTTTGACATGTTTATTTAATGTATGATTATACAATATATGGATAAAATACTAGTTTGGCGAAAGGAATCGCCGTAATATATGTTCGCTTGTAAACACTATGTATGTTGAAATTGTGTATTCTAGAAATACCGCACATGTGTATATTTTGGAAGTGTAATTGTCATGATTATTTGTTGTATGAATATGGTATACGCGGGTAAAATAACCGCTTGGCGAGAGAATAGCCCTAACACGCGATTTGCTAACATACGTCATGTATGTTGGAATGGCGTACTCTAAGTGTTGTGTAAGTGCTTGTGTGTGTAAAGGCTTGTGTATTAGTGCCTTAGAAAGGTGCTGATATGGAATTCCTGACTCCCTTAGAGACATGTAGGATCTCCTCCATGCGGTGGTTCGCTAGAACCACTCCCTTGTAATGTGTACGTAATTGTATCCCTATGTGGATAGTGCTTTACTACATGCTTCACAACATGCTTTACAACATGCTTTACATCATGTTTTACTTCATGCTTTATAACATGCCTGCTAACATGCTTGTATTGCTTGTTTATCATGCTTTACTCCACATGCTATTGATGAAAACTGTTCGAGTTTGGGACTATGTCTATAGTTCAAACATTCGGTACCAGACTTGCGGTTGTGGCTGAGATTCATATCGCCACAACGGACGTGTCTGGCGAACCCGAGTCGTACTTCGGTTGGCGATAGTGGTTGGCCACACGGAGTGCTTTTGTGCTCCATATCGCTCAACTTGTGGTGCGCTCAAGCTAGTCAGGCTCGTCAAGTAAACCGATATGTGTATGTGTGTTCACCATGTTTGGTCGCTACTGCTTGAACCTAGGGTACCAAACTTACCAGTGGCGATCCCGTTAACCATGGTACCTCGATCCGCTAAGACGCATGAGCCGGGCATGGTGGTATGGGACACCGTGGTCGGTTGTCGCCTCTGGCCGGGGCCATGTGCCTCCCCGTAGTGACCATTGCGTAACTAAACTCGTGAGCCGAATACGGTGGTATGGGACACTGTATTCGAGCTTTCGATACTTACGGCGAGAGCCGAGTACGGTGAGACCTGTGCTCGTGCTGACGGGCGACGAGTCCTCCGTAGTATCTTCGAGTATACTCCAAGTGTCTGTGATTGGCGACGAGTCTTTCACAAAGAACTAGAGTATGAGTATGAGTTGGTTAGTACGGTGAGACCTGTACTCGAGCTGACGGCTAGTGATTGAGCCAAGTACGGTGAGACCTGTACTTGAGCTGACGGCCAGCAATTGAGCCGCATACGGTGAGATCTGTATCCGCGCTGACGGGTGACGAGCCCTTTGCGATGCCTTCACTACGCTTCTCAAACCATAATATCGTATAGGAATAGCTAGGATTGATGACCCTAGAATGGATCATGTTTGGGAATGATACAAGGGAGGTACCTTAGTTTCCCAATACTGCTGGTTGAAATGGACTAATAAAAACTTGGTAATCATGAGCATCATCGCACCGCATGTGCTTTGTAGATGTGGCGCACTGAGGGAGTAAGCATTCGCGAACGTAAGATGATGTCGCTTGAGGGTGGTTTGGCAAGGGCATACAGCATCATGTCATATCATTTTTGCACTTAACAAGAGTAGTTAGAAATGTTTGATTTGTACTGCTTTATCATTACTGCTTGATTGATTTGATAACATATTAACCTATGCTTTATTGTTCCACTGAGTTAGCTACTCACTCCCACGTTACGGGACGGTGTTTGCAACACCCACCAGACTCTGTCACAGGTGTAGATGGCGCCTTGGTTCAGGAGCCGGAGCCCGACTTCGGGGAGGATCAGGATGAGTTCTCCTTTATGCAGTACTCTGACGGCTATGCTTAGGCCGACTGCATCGCGGGGATTCCAGGGCTTATCTATGGGATTGTATTTTGATTTTTGACTTAGAAACAATACATGTATATTGGTACTTAGTTAGTACTCATACTCTGGAGTTCATAAAATTTTGTTACTTTACGTACTTTGAATATAAAATTTCCGTCTTCCGCTTGCTTTTATACAATTGAACTGGAGTATGAATTACTATTTTGGTATAATCTCATTCATGTTTATTGCGCTAACTCAGACAACATTTAACCATCATTGTGTATGTTGCATAAGTGATGCGTTGGAACTCGGGAGTTGAGTTCATACTCGACCCCCGAATTTCAGGGCGTTACAAGTTGGTATCAAAGCATGATTTTGATTAAACCGGACCTGAGTTATGTCCCCACTACGTACGCTGACGCATTATACTTAGGAGGGTGCGCAAAATTACAGAAACAGTCTTAGGGTCTCCCGATTTCGCCGATTGGCGAAATTCATTTAAAAACGAACGCGTTGATCGAGTCTGTACTCGATCCTGACCGCACATACGGACTCTAAATCACCCCTAGTCCGTCTATTGACGTGTCCAGGTCACTATCCACCCAAAATCAGTCTTCAAAAATCAGGAAAAATCATATTAGTTCAGAAAATTTTCGGAACTAACCGTTCTGGAGCTGAACTGAGTTCGGGGGCCCCCACGTTAATCCATTAAGGTTCTCGATCGAACCAGGGTGCATTTGGCACCCTGGACACATGGCAAACAGGCCCCACCGCGGTGGCGCGGTTCCAGCCAAGTCTGACCGCGGCGGCGGACCGCGGTCCGGTCGACTTTCTGGGGTGGGTCCAAGCATGAGGTTGGTCGGCCTGACCCCCTCTACCCCCTGGCATGTGCCAAATTGCAAGTTAGTTAGGTTTTAAAGGGCTGGAGCACCCCTCTTCCTCATTTCACCCATTTTCCAACACCCTCACACCCATTTTCAATTTTTCTCAAAAACCCATCCTCCAAACCTTGCAATCTTCCATTTTCTTCCATAACTCACACACCCCAACCTCCCACAACAGCCCTAGCTTCCTCCTTTCCCCATTTTCTCGAGTTGGAGCTCTCATACCCCTCCTTGGAGCTCAAAAATCGGGTAATCTACTAACCCATTCCATTCTCTTCTTGTTTCTCCTTCATTTCCTACTTCTAGTGCTCCTTCCACACCCATTAGATTGTTGTTTGTGGAGGATCAAAGAGATCAGCCCCTTGTTCCCCCATTTTGGCAATTTCCCATGGCCCTCCTTGGTGTGGTGGCTACCATTTTTTCCATTTCCTCCATCCTATCTCTCATGGGAAAGAGGAAAACCGCAGCTGATGACGCCGACCCAAGTAGGCCAGCCCATTCCCGAAGAAGATCCGACATTGGGGCCGACACTAGCACCGTTCGGGAGTTTAGGTCGAAGCGAGACCTGGATCCTGACCATCCCGCCAGAAATACTTATCCGATAGGCATCGAATACAGGCGCTTCGCGGGCCGTAAAGTTGTGTTTGAAGCTCATGTGGATGAAAGAATGTTTGGCCTACACCCGATGATGGACCACTTGGTGGATATCGGATGGAATTCTATATTTGAAGGCGAGTCTCCCGCATGTGAGAACACGGTTCGCGCTTTCTACGCTCACATCGTGGACTCATCAGTAGAGCCTCTTCAGTTTATTGTCTCTGTGAGGGGCATAAGGCGCACAATCACTGTGGATGAGGTGGTTCGGATCACGAAGATCCCGCTTGGTCAAGTGCATCCTAGTGATGACTTCTCTAGAAGTGCGCGGGAAAGGGATCGTCGCACGCGATATCTCTGTGGTCGCCGGGTTACTTGGAAGCGAGGAAATTGTATTGCGGCGACAAAGATGACCGAAGACTTCCGTTTACTCCATCACATTTTCACATACAATGTATACCCACGGTGGGGTAACCGCACGGAGTGTACTCGGGTGATGGTGGACTTTCTGTACAAGATGGGGCGTGGGGACAACATATGCCTACCCACATTCATCCTATCCCAGATAGTTCATGTGGTTCGTTCTGCCAGGAACGATCTTTCGCTCCCATTTGGCCGTCTGATCTGCAGGATGGCTCGTGATGTCGGCTATAGACTCAACATGGAAGACCTTGCACCAGTCCGAGTCATAAATGAGGCGACACTCAAGAATATGAAGATCGGCCCTCAACAGCAGCAAGCCCGATTCGACGAGTCTGGAGATGAGTCGGATAGCGCCGGCGAGGAGAGTGTTGACCTCCAGGCAGAGAGTGATGAGGAGCGTGGTGATGACATACAGGAAGAAGAATCTGAGGCTCAGGACACCGAGGAGAGTTCACCCCCTGCGGCTCAGGAGCAGGGTGTGGATCGAGATGCTTTTGATGCACGTTTGGCCCGTCTCGAGGAGGGTTAAGCCGCCCTGCAGCAAGAGGTTGGACAAGTTCGGGTTGAGCTTGGTGAGACTCGAGCCAAGCTTGAAGAGACCGAAGCCTACATGAAGAGGAGCTTTAAGAAGGTGTCTCGTACGTTGAAGGCCATTTTGTGCTGTGTGCAGGACAAGAATGCTCCTCCTCCACCGCCTACTTCGGATGCTTAGTCATCCATGTTGTTGTATGTTGTGTTTGCTTTGGTTACCGTGATAGGCGGTTTATGTTTTCATGTAGATGAAGTAGTAGATAGTAACATGTTTTAGGTATTTGATGTAGTGGATGTATTGGCTATGATGTGAATTCTGTCGTGATTCATGTAACTCTGTATTCCATGTATTATGACAATTTTGGGTAAATGAAAAGCATATAGCCTCTTTTGTTTTGATGATGTGTGGAATGCTTAAGTGCTTTATGGAGTGTATTGTGCCTTATCTCACAAATGATTCTACCCTATGTTGTATAGGGCATGCCGCGACAGTATACGCGGAGCACGGCACATCTTCTTCTGACCGGCTCTATGGACCAGACTCCTTCTGGTAGTAGCGGTCCTACGGACCGAGGGTTGGGATCTGATCAGCCTCCTGCTGGTCCTATCGGTGGACAGCCACCTTATACGCTCCCGGTCCGTGAGCAGTATCGGCCGTCTTCTTCTGCGCAGCATGACTCTCAGGCTGCTCCGTCGACTGATAGGTTTGAGCAGCTGATGATGATACATCGGCGGCGGATGTGACAGCGAGCAGCAGCACGGTCTGAGCGGCAGCAGCACCAGCAGCTTATGGCCACTATCGCTGAGGCCTTGTCCCGTGGTGGTAGTACGACTCCACCTACGACATCTGCACATCCTGATGAGCATTCTGAGCCTCCTGCTCAGGTTGAGGATGTGCCTCTGCCCCCATCCGTCGCACCTCCTACTGGAGAGGTCAGTACTCGTAGTTTACTCGAGCGATTTCAGCGCTTGAGGCCTCCCTCATTTATGGGTTCTCACAGACCCGAGGAGGCAGAGTTCTGGCTTGACAACATCTCTAAGATGCTTCGGATGCTACATTGCTCAGAGGCAGAGCAGGTGGAGCTGGCCGCTTTCATGTTTGAGAGGGAGGCCAGTTTATGGTGGGACAGCGTACTGCGCACGGTCGCAGTAGATTTCGTGTGGACCTGGGAGGCTTTCGAGTCTCGGTTCCACGAGAAGTACTACCCGCAGAGGTATCGGCATGAGCGGGAGGATGAGTTTCTGCGCCTCAGGCAGGGAGGTATGACGATCACGGAGTACGAGCACCGCTTCACAGAGTTGGGCCGCTTTGTCCCGACTATACTGGTGGATGAGCAGATGCGGATGCATCGTTTTTCCTTGGGTTTGCGACCGGAGATACGGTCGAGGATTTGCTGCCTCAGTATCCCCACCTACGCGGCATTGGTCCACATGTCTATGACGGCCGAGCAGGATATGGACCGATTGGCCAGATCGCGTGGTGCTATGGTTATGAGGCCACGCCAGGATTTGCAGAGCAGGCCTATCTTAGGCAAGAGGCCACGTGCTGATTCGCCCCCCAGGGCTACAGCACCTGTTGTTCCTGTGAGACGCCCGTTGGTGACCTGCACGTATTGCGGGAAACCAGGACACCCTGCTGAGAGCTGTTTCTCGCGCATAAGGGCTAGCGGATTTGTGCCACCGTAGAGATTGGATCGCCCTTATCCACAGGCCATATCAGCTCCACCGCTACAGACTGCTCCTGCACATCCTTCCTTCCGACCTCCTGTGTCGCGCTTCAGGCCGCCACAGCGACCCTTGGCTCCTCAGCCGAACCGCCAGCAGCAGGCTCGCGTGCACACGCTTGTTGCTGAGGCACCAGAGGCGTCGATTTTGACACCGACGGCTTTTGAGGGTACGGCTCATGTTCATGGTACTCCCGTTTCTTTATTGGTGGACACTGGGTCCACTACTTCTATTATTTCTTGTGGGGCGGTGAAACGCCTATCTTTGCATACGATTCCCACTAAGGGAATGAGACTCACTACGGCTACCGGGACCTGTTCGGATGTTACACGGTTCTGCGAGGGTTGCTCGATAGTTTTGGGTAGCAGCACAGTGCTCGTCGACCTTATTGTTGCTCCGCTATGGCACTACAACGTTATACTTGGCATGGATTGGCTCGCCAAGATGAGGGCGGAGATAGATTGCGATGCTCGGATCGTGACTGCCTATGGACCTGACGGCACAGCTTTCACGTTCCCAGTGCGGTCAGTTGGCCTGTCGAGTTGATTGTTATCTTTGCTTTACTTGTGCCGATTGATGGTCCGACACCTTGGAGGGTACGCGGAAGGTTCGGGAGTTTGTTGGAGTCTTTAAGACTATCCCTGGTTTACCTCCTCGGCGTGAGATTGATTTTACGATTGACCTTACGTACGGTGCGACGCCCATCTCGTTCTGCCGACTTATCGTATGCCTCCATGTGAGATGGAGGAGCTGCGGAAACAGATTGACGAACTTGTAGAGAAAGGTTTTATTCGACCTAGTGTGTCTCCTTGGGGAGGACTTGTGTTGTTCGTGAAGAAGAAGGACGGGTCGCTACGGTTGTGTATTGATTACCGTAGGTTGAACCAGGTCACGGTGAAGAACAAGTATCCTTTGCCCAGGATTGATGATCTGTTCGATCAGTTGAGGGGGGCGAAGTATTTCTCGAAGATTGACCTTCAGTCAGGGTACCACCAGTTGCGCGTGAGAGAGGAGGACATGCAGAAGACAGCCTTCAGGACGTGCTTCGGGCACTATGAGTTTTTGGTGATGTCGTTCGGTCTGACGAACGCACCGGCCCGTGTTCATGGATCGATGAAGCCGGGTATTTCGACCCTTCCTTTACCGATTCGTCATCGTCTTTATCGATGACATCTTGATATACTCCACGAGTCGGGAGGAGCACGAGGAGCACTGCGAGCGTGTGGGTACGTTGGAGAAGAACCGGTTGTTTGCGCAATACAAGAAGTGCGACTTCGGCGGGAGGAAGTCAAGTTCTGGGACATGTAGTGTCCAAGGATGGGATAGCGATGGACCTTGCTAAGGTAGCCGCGGTTCAGGATTGGCAGCGGCTGAGTCGGTTATTGAGGTGAGGAGTTTCCTTGGTCTGGCTGGGTATTACAGACGTTTCATTCGGGATTTCTCGAAGATCGCCAGGCCATTGTCTCAGTTGACTCGGAAGGACCTGAAGTTCGCCTGGAATGAGGAGGCGGAGGCAGCTTTTAAGGAGCTGAAGGACAAGTTGACGTCCGCCCCTGTGCTAGTATTGCCAGAGCAAGAGGTGAAATACACGGTGTATACTGACGCGTCTCGCGTTGGTTTGAGTTGTGTGCTGATGCAGAAGGATAGGGTGATTTCGTATGCCTCGAGACAATTAAGGAAGCACGAGGAGAATTACCCTACACATGACCTGGAGTTGGCAGCTGTCATCTTTGCATTGAAGCTCTGGAGACATTACCTCTACGGTGAGGAGTTCGAGCTTTTCTGCGACCACAAGAGCCTTAAATACATATTCACACAGCAGGATTTGAATATGAGACAGCGCCGATGGATGGAGACCTTGAAGGACTTCAAGTTCGAGGTTTCCTACCATCCTGGCAAGGTGAACCTTGTGGCAGACGCGCTGAGCCGCAAGAAGGCGATTGCATTTGCGGCACCGCTGATGATAGCCGAGTGGGACATGATGGAGTTTGTGCGGGACTTCGGCAGAGACTCACCTTGTCGAGGAGCCTTTTGAGTGTGTTGCGCACGTTCGGGTACGGCCACTTATTGACGACAGGATTGTTGAGGCCCAAGAGGGCGATATACGGCTGTCTGAGCTTCGAGAGCAGGCTAGCGACGCCGCGGACTCCGAGTGGAGAGTTGGTTCTGATGGGGGTTTACGATTCCTTGGCCGCCTATGTGTTCCTAATGTAGCTGACTTGAGACACGAGCTTCTCGAGTCCGCCCATAACTCGAAGTTTGCGATGCATCCTGGTAGCACGAAGATGTACCAGGATATGAGACGGACGTATTGGTGGGATAACATGAAGGCCCACATTGCTGAGTATGTGTCTCGATGTCGACGTGCCCAGCAGGTCAAGGCAGTAACATCGCCGACCTCTGGACTACTTCGGCCCATGCCTATAGCGGAGTGGAAGTGGGACTTCATCTCCATGGACTTCATATCGGGGTTGCTTAGAAGACGAGGAAGGGGCACGATTCCATTTGGGTGATTGTGGACCGGTTGACCAAATCGGCCCATTTCCTCCCTATCGAGTTACGAACTCGCAGACGAGTGGCTAGATTGTACATCGGGAGATCGTCCGTCCGCACTGGGGTTCCTTTGGAGATCGTGTCGGAGCGAGAGACACGCGGTTCACATCTATCTTCCGGACTCGTATCCGGGAGGCGATGGGTGTGAAGTTGAAGTTCGGTCTGGCGTTTCATCCTCGGGCGATGGGCGAGACAGAGCGGGTGAATCAGTCTGGAGGATATGTTGCGAGCATGTGTGTTGGACTTCAAGGATAGCTGGGATGACTGTCTTCCGTACGCAGAGTTCGCCTACAACAACAGCTTCCAGGCGACTATTGACATGGCGCCATATGAGGCTCTATATGGTCGTCCTTGTAGAGCACCGCATTGTTGGGCCGAGGTTGGCGAGCGTAGTCTGATTGGCCCAGAGTTGGTACAGGCGACTACAGAGAAGGTAGACATTATCAGGCGTCGATTACTCACAGTGCAGAGCAGGCAGAAGAGTTACGCCGATACGAGGCGGCGACCGCTGGAGTTCGAGGTCGGGGATCATGTGTTCCTTCGGGTTTCCCCTATGAAGGGAGTCCTTCGGTTCGGGAAGAAGGGGAAGCTCACACCGAGGTTTATCGGTCCATTTCAGATACTGGATCGAGTGGGTGATGTGGCGTATCGTCTCGCTTTGCCCACGCCACTAGCATCTGTACACAACGTATTTCATGTATCTATGCTGAAGAAGTACGTTCCTGATCCTTCGCATATCATCAGATGGGAGCAGGTACAGCTGAGCGAGGATGCTACGTATGAGTTGCGCTCGACACGTATCCTGGACAGGAAGGAGCAGGTACTGCGTAGTAAGGTCATCCCACTTGTGAAGGTACTTTGGACACATCATTCCGAGGAGGAAGCTACTTGGGAGACTGAGGCCGAGGTCAGGAAGAACTAACCTCAGATTCTCGAGGAATATGAAAAGGTATAAATTTCGAGGATAAAATTTTTTGTTTAAGGGGGGTAGATTGTAACGGCCCGTAAATTTCCGTACATTGGGTCGAGTACCACCTCGACCAGAAATCACGTAGGATTAAATCCTTTAGAAATTTAACAAAGTTAACTAAGTATTAAACTCAATTAGCCATGAAATCCATTGGGAACGCTTTAAATACGATCTGCAAGACCCAAAACTTGCAAAACAAGTGACGCTAGGTTACCCTAAAGTTCAGAACCAAACTCATTTCCCGGCTGCTCTCGGGAATGAAACGAAACTTCGTATTAGGTCTAGATCGCACATCGGAAGTCCGATTAACACGAAGCTAAGGAACTAGGACCGCCTCACTGGACTTGACAATCATCTCAAAAATCAGGTCCATCCGATGTTCCACGGCCATTCGTTTCGATTCGGAGCGAGGGAGTGTGAAAAACACTATTCCCATCCTAATAAAAATATCAGGAATAGTGATCCGCATCGTTCGGTTGCACGTCAAGATTAAGCAACCTGACCGTCGAGAATCGAGACCAAATTACACCCTCGGATTAAGAAAAATTTCAGAACATTTACATGTACTTAGAATTTCGATCGTGGCCCACCGACCATTGAAGCGAAAGTGGTCCGCCACGTGCGATCCGGGAATCCGATCAAGTCGAAAACGTAATCCCACGTAGATCCATAGATGGTGAGCTTAAGTCGACGTTTGGCCCAAGGAGGGCCACCGAACCTCCCTTTGAATTTGGAAAAGTGACGAATATCCTATATTAGCAAGTAACCCTTGAACCTGAGTCTATTTTCGGAATGTTTTTGCCTATAAAAGGAGCTTAGAACAGCCCCTCTCACAGCCATACGAATTTGGGAGAAAAACCCTAGAGAGAGAAAGAAAAGAGAGAGAAAAGCTTGGAAATTGTTGCCGATCTTCCTCCTACTGCTTTGGGTTGTCGCACGGCCTACACCGCCCCGTTCTAGGTGTTTTCCCGGCGGTATCCATCCCATTTGAAGGTAAGAAACCCTAACCCTAGGTCTGATTTAAGGTAGGATCGTTGTGGGTTATGAAAAGGCTAACCGATTCCGCTCTTTAGGCTAGAAAACTCCCGTATACGGAAGCTCTACTACCCTTGCTGATTCGTTGGAATTCCAAGGGCTAAGGTGAGGACTTTAAGTGTATAAGTTACGGTTTTCAACGCTTTCAATGTCAGATAATGATAGATTCATGATCTGCATGCAATTGCACATGTACAAAGTGCTTTCCGTTTCCTGTTTCGATTAACGTTGTAGAAATTGGAATTTCACATACTCTAGGTATACGTAGAAATACCGTATACGTATTTTTTTTGGAAAAATGTTTGACATGTTTATTTAATGTATGATTATATGATATATGGATAAAATACTAATTTGGCGAAAGGAATCGCTGAAATACATGTTCACTTGTAAATGCTACGTATGTTGAAATTGTGTATTCTAGAAATACCGTATACGTATTTTTTTTGGGAAAATGTTTGACATGTTTATTTAATGTATGATTATACAATATATGGATAAAATACTAGTTTGGCGAAAGGAATCGCCGCAATATATGTTCGCTTGTAAACACTATGTATGTTAAAATTGTGTATTCTAGAAATACCGCACATGTGTATATTTTGGAAGTGTAATTGTCATTATTATTTGTTGTATGAATATGGTATACGCGGGTAAAATAACCGCTTGGCGAGAGAATAGCCCTAACACGCGATTTGCTAACATACGTCATGTATGTTGGAATGGCGTACTCTAAGTGTTGTGTAAGTGCTTGTGTGTGTAAAGGCTTGTGTATTAGTACCTTAGAAAGGTGCTGATATGGAATTCCTGACTCCCTTAGAGACATGTAGGATCTCCTCCATGCGGTGGTTCGCTAGAACCACTCCCTTGTAATGTGTACGTAATTGTATTCCTATGTGGATAGTGCTTTACTACATGCTTCACAACATGCTTTACAACATGCTTTACATCATGTTTTACTTCATGCTTTATAACATGCCTGCTAACATGCTTGTATTGCTTGTTTATCATGCTTTACTCCACATGCTATTGATGAAAATTGTTCGAGTTTGGGACTATGTCTATAGTCCAAACATTCGGTACCAGACTTGCGGTTGTGGCTGAGATTCATATCGCCACAACGGACATGTAAACCGCGAACCCAGTCGTACTTCGGTTGGTGATAGTGGTTGGCCACACGGAGTGCTTTTGCGCTCCATATCGCTCAACTTGTGGTGCGCTCGAGCTAGTCAGGCTTGTCAAGTAAACCGATATGTGTATGTGTGTTCACCATGTTTGGTCGCTACTGCTTGAACCTAGGGTACCAAACTTACTAGTGGCGATCCCGTTAACCATGGTACCTCGATCCGCTAAGACGCATGAGCCGGGCATGGTGGTATGGGACACCGTGGTCGAGCCGTCGGCCTCTGGCCGGGGCCATGTGCCTCCCGTAGTGACCATTGCGCAACTAAACTCGTGAGCCGAATACGGTGGTATGGGACACCGTATTCGAATTTGTCGATACTACGGCGAGAGCCGAGTCGGTGAGACCCGTACTCGTCTTGCCGACGGCGACGAGTCCTCCGTAGTATCTTCGAGTATACTCCAAGTGTCTGTGATTGGCGACGAGTCTTTCACACAGAACTAGAGTATGAGTTTCAGAGTACGGTGAGACACCGTACTCGAGTGACGGCTAGTGATTGAGCCAAGTACGGTGAGACTGTACTTGAGCTGACGGCCAACAATTGAGCCGCATACGGTGAGATCTGTATCCGCGCTGACGGGTGACGAGCCTTTTGCGATGCCTTCACTACGCTTCTCAAACCATAATATCGTATGAGAATAGCTAGGATTGACGACCCTAGAATGGATCATGTTTGGGAATGATACAAGGTAGGTACCTTAGTTTCCCAATACTGCTGGTTGAAATGGACTAATAAAAACTTGGTAATCATGAGCATCATCGCACCGCATGTGCTTTGTAGATGTGGCGCACTGAGGGAGTAAGCATTTGCGAACGTAAGATGATGTCGCTTGAGGGTGGTTTGGCAAGGGCATACAGCATCATGTCATATCATTTTTGCACTTAACATGAGTAGTTAGAAATGTTTGATTTGTACTGCTTAATTGATTTGATAACATGTTAACCTATGCTTTATTGTTCCACTGAGTTAGCTACTCACTCCCACGTTACGGGACGGTGTTTGCAACACCCACCAGACTCTGTCACAGGTGTAGATGGTGCCTTGGTTCAGGAGCCGGAGCCCGACTTCGGGGAGGATCAGGATGAGTTCTTTATGCAGTACTCTGACGGCTATGCTTAGGCCGACTGCATCGCGGGGATTCCAGGGCTTATCTATGGGATTGTATTTTGATTTTTGACTTAGAAATAATACATGTATATTGGTACTCAGTTAGTACTCATACTCTGGAGTTCATAAAATTTTGTTACTTTACGTACTTTGAATATAAAATTTCCGTCTTCCGCTTGCTTTTATACAATTGAATTGGAGTATGAATTACTGTTTTGGTATAATCTCATTCATGTTTATTGCGCTAACTCAGACAACATTTAACCATCATTGTGTATGTTGCATAAGTGATGCGTTGGAACTCGGGAGTTGAGTTCATACTCGACCCCCGAATTTCAGGGCGTTACAGACGTCTACATTCCTCTAGGAGAAAAAGAGAAGAAACCAGAAAAGATGACAGATGATGAATAGTTTTTACTGGATAGGAAGGCTTTAGGAACGATCCGACTCTCTTTGTCTAAGAGCGTCACCTTCAATATATTTAGGTGAAAACTATAAAAGAATTAATGGAAGCCCTAGCCACCATGTATTAAAAGCCCTTAGCATCCCACAAGGTTCATCTTATGAAACAACTATTCAACATGAAGATGTCAGATGGTGGGAGCGTGGCTGAACATCTAAACGAGTTCAATACAGTCACGAGCTAGTTGGAATCCATTGGCATTGTTTTTTAAGATGAGGTTAGAGCATTATTGATCTTATCCAGTTTACCAGACAGTTGGGTTGGTTTGGTGATTGTTGTGAGCAATTCTTCAGGGTCGACAAAGCTGAAATTTGATGATGTAGCCAGTCTAATTCTCAGCGAAGAATCTAGAAGGAAGGCATCAGGAGTTTCAGGGGATTCAGGGAATGCTCTAAACGTTGAAGGAAGAGGAAGATCGTTGAAAAAAGGATGCAATAAACACGGGCTTTCTAAGTCGAGGAAGAAGTCTAAGGGACCGAAAGATAAAGACGGGTGTTGGCATTGTGGCAAGAAGGGACACATGAAACATGATTGCGGGGCGCTTAAGAAATAAGAAGGAAACTCTCAAGGTGGGAAGGATTCAGTGAATCTATCTGAGGAGAGTGATAAAGAGGCGTTGATCTTGTCTCTTGATGCGAGGAATGAGTCTTGGGTTATAGACTTAGGTGCTTCGTTTCATGCCACTTCATACAAGAGAGTTCTATGTAATTATGTGTCAGGTGACTTTGGGAGAGTATACCTGGGTGATGATAAGCCGTGCAGTATTGTTGAAAAGGGAAATGTTCAAATAAGTCAAAAAGACAGAACAACTTTGAAATTGAAGGATGTCAGGCATGTACTGAGTTTGAAACGTAACTTGATTTCAGTGGGGCAGTTGGCCGATACCGGTTATATGACGACATTCACCAGTGATTCCTAAAAGATCACAAAAGGTGCCTTAGTGATATCTTGAGGTAAGAAGGAAGGTACTTTGTACATGACTTCAGGATCGTATTGTTCACTCGCAGTCGCATCAACTGGACTGAATGGGCAGTTATGACATCAGAGGTTGGGACATATGAGTGAAAAGGGAATGAAAGTGCTATTGTCAAAAGGGAAGCTACCAGGGCTGAAATCTATTGACTTGAAATTCTCCGAGGACTGCGTGTATGATAAGCAGAAGAGGGTAAGTTTCAAGAAGACAGGACGTGCTCCAAAGACGCATCTATTGGAACTTGTACACACTAATGTGTGGGGACCGGCACAGGTATTATCTCTCGGTGGCTCACGTTATTTTGTTTCCTTTATTAATGATGCTAGTAGAAAACTGTGGGTCTATTTTTTAAAGCATAAATCTGATGTATTTAATGTATTTAAGAAGTGGAAAGTCATGGTAGAAAATGAGACAGGTAAAACAGTAAAGTGTCTCAGATCTGATAATGGGGGAGAGTATTATGATAAGAGGTTTGAAGAGTATTGTGCAGCAAATGGAATCAAACACCAAAAAATGATTCCAGGGACACCACATCAGAATGGTGTGGCTGAGCGCATTAACAAGACCATCCTTGAGCGCGCCAGGAGCATGAGGTTACTGTAGGGTTGCCCAAGACTTTTTGGGCAGATGCTGTAAATACTGTCGCATATCTTATCAATAGAAGTCCCTCAGCACCATTGGATGGTGGGCTACCAGAAGAAACGTGGACTGGGAAAGAAGTGAACCTAGCACATCTCAGAGTGTTCGGTTGCACTTCATACGTTCACATTGATGCAGAGCACAGAAACAAGCTGGATGCGAAGTCCAGGAGATGCACGTTTATAGGATATGAGCAGCATGATTTTGGCTATAGGTTTTGGGATGTAGAAAACAGGAAAATCATCAGAAGCAAGGACGTAGTCTTCAATGAAAAAGTGATGTATAAGGACAGTGTGCATGAAAATAAGGCTGAGGAGAAAGAATTTGTAGGGTTAGAAGAGTTACCGGACACGAGTGTTACAGCGCCATAAGATAATCATGCACAGGAGCATTATGAGGCAGGGCACCAGACACCAGTATTGAGGAGGTCTACTCGGGAGAGGAGACCCACGATTCGATACTCACCTTCCTTATATTATCTACTACTGACAGATAATAGTGAACCAGAGTGTTTTGAAGAGGCATTACAGTTAGATACACGGGTTAAGTGGGAGCCGGCCATGGATGAGGAGATGGACTCTCTTGAGTCTAATCGTACATGGGAGCTAGTCACTCTACCAAAGGGTAAGAAAGCTCTTCATAACAAGTGGGTTTACAGATTGAAGGAGGAGCACGACGGTTTGAAATGGTACAAGGCCAAATTAGTTGTGAAAGGGTTTCAACAAAAGGCAGGTATCGATTTCACTGAAATATTTTCACTAGTAGTGAAAATGTCTACGATTCGTACAGTCTTAAGTATAGTGGCTACAAAGAACTTACATCTAGAGTAGCTAGATGTTAAGACAGCCTTTCTTCTTGGGGACCTTGAAGAAGAGATATATATGTATCAGCCGATAGGATACGTGGCACCAGGAAAGGAGAACAAGGTATGCAGACTGAAGAAGAGTTTATATGGCCTGAAGCAGGTCCCGAGGCAGTGGTACAAGAAGTTCGAAGTTTCATGAGATGTCATGCAGACTACTGTTGTTATTTGAAGAAGTTTGATACATCGTACATCATCCTTCTTTTGTATGTTGATGATATGCTTGTGGCCGATTCAAGCATAAAGGACATCTCAGATATCAAAAGACAACTGTCTAGAGAATTTTCCATGAAGGATTTGGGACTTGCAAAATAAATCCTAGGAATGAGGATAAAGCATGACAGAGAAAATAAAAAACTGGTGTTGTCACAGGTAGAGTACATAGCCAAGGTACTTGATCGATTCAATATGGGAGGTGTTAAGCCGGTTAACACTCCATTAGCCAACCACTTCAAGCTATCTAAGGAGCAAGGGGCAAAGACGCAGGAGGAACAGGATTACATGGCTAAAGTCCCGTACGCGTCAGCTACAGGGAGTCTCATGTATACTATGGTGAGCACGAGGCCAGACATTGATCAAGCAGTGGGAGTGTTAGCAGCTTCATGAATAATCCCGGGAAGGAACATTGGGAAGCTGTGAAGTGGATTCTTAGATACCTGGTAGGTACTAAGGATGTAGGGTTATGTTATGGTGGATCGGAAATCAAGCTACAAGGCTACGTGGATTCAGATTTTGCAAGAGATATCGACATTAGAAGAAGTACTACAGGTTATGTCTTTACTCTAGGAAGTGCTGCAGTCAGTTGGGTCTCTCAGTTACAAAAGATAGTATCTATCAATACGACAGAAGCAGAATATATTGCAGCTACAGAAGCATGCAATGAGATGGTGTGGATGTAAGGTTTTATGGAAGAGTTGGGTAAGAAGCAAGCAGATTGCAAGCTGTAAAGTGACAGTCAGAGTGCAATACACTTGGCTAAGAATTCAGCCTTTCATTCAAGGACCAAGCATATTGCCATTAGATATCACTTCATACGTTCATTACTGGAAGATGGATCGATTGCTCTAGAGAAGATTCATACAAGTGAAAATCCTGCGGATATGCTGACCAAGGCAGTCACAAGGGAGAAGCTAAAGCTTTGTTCATCTTTGATTGGTCTTTAGGCTTGAAGATGGGGAGGTGGTACACTCCGGATGAAGAAGACAAATGTTTATGGTGATGTATCTCTAAGTGGGAGATTGTTGAGAAGTGGAGCCACATTTGGGGCCGCCCACTACCAGTCGAGGTTGCGTAGATTTCATGTCGCAAGTCCTTTCGTAATTGGGATACAGAAAGGAGTTTCACAAATTTCGTGTTGCAAGTCCTTTCGCAACTGGGATGTGGAAAGGAGTTTCGCAGATTTCGTGTTGCAAGTCCTTTCGTAACTGGGATGCGAAAGGGAAGTTGCCAAAACTATAAATTGGGGTCCCTAGGGCTATCTAGGGTTAAGGTGAATATTGGGGAGCTATTCTAAGGTGTGGGAAAAGGGTTTTCTTTGTATCTCCAAGGGAGAGGTTAGTATATTGCCTTATAATCTTCGTTCTTCATAGTGGAAGTTGTAATCTTCATTCTTCATCCGTGGTTTTTTACCCTAGTTTGGAGTTTTTCCACGTATATCTTGTCTCATGGTTTATTTGGATTACTTTGATCTATTTCTAATTTATATTTCTTCTTGTTTATCATTTGTGAGTGAGGCCTAAGATTGGATTTAGGCTCACTGCGTTGTTGGTGTGCTGCGCAACAACTACGATTGAAGGGAGGTAAGAGACAAAAACCCAAGCTCAAGTCTTTTCAATTAGAGTCTACCTACCTTAGGCATCGGAGGGCCCACAGCCGTTATCAGCACCCCGTTGTCTGCTTCATCTTATTTTTATAGGTTCACTAGTGGACTCGCCTCTATGATCAGTCATGTCTGTTCATCCAAATTTTGGCGATAACAAAGATGACCGTCTCTCAAACCAAGAATCCATGAGCAACAATTCTCTAACAAAGTCCACGAACAACAACTCTCTAACAAAGCTCAAGGTTTCTTTTATATGTTGCAAGATTGGATGAGCCATATGCAAGGCCACCAACTCACTAAGTCCATAAAAGTAGCACTAGCCCCAGACCCTCACCACTCAAAATAAACATGATTCCATTTAACTCAACAGTGCATGTCAATCTTTCATCCCTCATTTACACATATCTTAGCATAACCTAATCTTAACTTCTCTACTTTCTATCCAACACCACACTACAACTAGTCCAAATTGATTTAACCTTAGCATAGTTTAGTCCCATTTTGGCCATGTAGCAAGCCGTTTAGCTTTAATAAATATCCACAACCCCATCGCCAGATCCCCTTCAAATTCCTAGATTTTTATTTAGAGATTCTTGGTCACATCCTGCTAACTAAAATCCATGACCATCTCAGGACCATCAAGGTTCTTTTCATGACCATCTCATGTCCGTTCATGTCTTGAATATCATCTAGTCTACGACTGTCTCACCCGCTTGAACCGTTGTCGATAACAATATTTTTCTGTTTTATTTACTTTTGCATGATGATTATATTGAATCATTATTCATATTAATAAAATCAACATTAAGCCTTTAAATTCTTATTTTACTTTCATTTATTATTTTTGTAGACAAACACAATCTAACTATCATCATTGAAATAAAAGTCCTAATTTCCAAGTTAAAAAAGAATACATCTGAAGGATTAATCCTCTCCTTCATAAATTTCCTGATCATATTAACTATCGGTGGTTGAGTGTCTAGATAGGTCAATCTTCACAATCTAGTCCCAATCTAGCTGTTCCAGAGCTTAGGGTCATAAGACATTTGGTTCAATTTGAGTCGATTACTACTCTGGCACACCTGACATATACATACTCCCACATACTTAAATGAAATCGGGTCATTCATTATACATGTGGTCGTGTGTTCAAATTGAACAATAACAACTCTTTTCTAATATACCCGGTGGGGTGTAGTGTGCTAGTCGCAGTTTATCTATGAAAAAAATAACATGGTTAGCAAACAATGAGCTTCAAGGCTTAATAATCCTCTTGACGTTGCAAAAGAACTACAAGACGAGCCTGCCCAGGATGAACCTGTCGACATTGGGGTAGTATCTTCCTCTTAAGGCAACATCTCTATAGAGAGTCTCGTACAAGCCTTGCATGATGTGTGAAGGACTCTACTTTGCAATAAATCTCTGAAGATCTGGAAATTTTTGCCACTCGATAACCACCAAACTACCGATAATTTCTTAGTGGATTCAAAGGTATAAAAGCTGGTTAATCTTTTACCAAGGCTTATGTCATGCCCCAAAATTCAAGAATCGAAAATGTCAATTTCCGACTCCCGAATTCGGCACCGATAATAATTTTTTTCTCAATCTCCCATTGTCACGCCCCGAACTTGGCGAATGGGCTCACTAAATTCTTGAACTCCAAATTCAGTTTGTAACACTGGAAGTATCATTTTTTTGTCTCATCTTAGATATTTTATTTAAAACATTAGTCTACTCTAATGTCAATAGCCCCAACAAGCCACATATAAAAATCCAAAATACATTATTTGTCTAAAATATTACAATCCAAAATTTCCAAAATAAACATGCAAATAGAAGGCAAAATGATCATCGAACACTCCAAGTTGGTTTAACGATACCTTCCTGAAAAAAGGAAAGAAAATGTGGTTTGAGCTCAACACGCTTAGTGGGCATACCATATAAAGAATCAGGGGTACAAACAAGCAAAACAACTAACCATATGATCATAAATGAGCGTGTTATAACAAATAATCAACATATTCAACACATGGGGTGGTCAGAATGGTAGTGTACGGTTTCATGGCTATGGGGTCTAGCACAAGGAACTTCTATCCAAGTCAGTCCTATATCACTACGCCAAAACAGCAAAAAAAGGACGGTCTAAAACCGTCTCAAATGACCAAAAAGGACGGTCATGGACCATCACATAGGCCGTCAAAATTCGACGTGTCCTATTACTTAAAGGACGGTTGAAAACTGTCATTCTTATTGACAAAAAAGACGGTCATGGACCGTCCTAAAAAAGGACAGTCATAAACCGTCCTTAAAATGGACTGTCATGGATCGTCTTCTCTTATGAGCCCTCAAAGGACGGCCATGGACTGTCCTTTAAATAGACGGTCATGGACCGTCCTTAAAAGGACTATCATGGACCGTCTCTTATGAGCCCTCAAAGGACGGCCATGGACCGTCCTTTAAACGGACGGTTATGAACCGTCTCTTATGAGCCTTCAAAGGACGGTTATGGACTGTCCTTTAAAAGGACGGTCATAGATCGTCCTTTAAAAGGACTGCTATGGGCCGTCTCTTATGACCCTTAAAGGACATTTTCAAATTTGACTTGTTGTATTCTTCCTGATATACAACGGTTATACAATATATTTCATCACATTCACATTCACATCCATCTAAACCCAAACTACGTAAATCCATCCAAACATAAACTACATCCATCCAAACACAAACAATCTTATCCACATTACATTCATCCACGCATAATACATATAAGTTTAACTTCATAAGTAATAAAAAAAAAAAATCAGGTTTGGGTTCGGGATCGGATTAAGATTTAGGAATTCAGGATTGGGTTTAGGTTTGGGTTTTCAAGTTTAGGTTTAGGTTTAGGTTAGGGACTTTAGATTAGGATTAGGAGTAGGTTTAAGTTTAGGGATTTGAGAATTGATTAAGGTTTAGGTTTAGGAAATCGGGTTCGGGTTCCGGATCGAGTTTTAGGTTTAGGTTTTCAAGTTTAGGTTTAGGTCAGGGAGTTGAAATTAGGATTAGGTGTAGGTTTAGGTTTAGAGATTTGAGAATACATTTAGGCTTTAGGTCAAAGGTTTTAGTTTAGCTTAAGGTTATAGGTTTAGGTTAAGGTTTAGGTTTAGGTTTAGGTTAAGGTTATAAGCTATAGGTTTATGGAATTGAGAATAGGTTAAGAGGTTTAGGTTTAGGGAATCGGGTTCGGGTTCGGGATCGGGTTTAGCTTTGGGTTTTCAAGTTTAGGTTTAGGTTTAAGTTAGGGAGTTGAGATTAGGATTAGGTGTAGGTTTAGGTTTAGGGATTTGAAAATAGGTTAAGGTTTAGGCTTAGGAATTCGGGTTCGGGTTTGGAATTGGGTTTAGGTTTGGGTTTTCAAGTTTAGGTTTAGGTTTAGGTTAAGGAGTTTAGATTAGGATTATGTGTAGGTTTAAGTTTAGGGATTTGAGAATGGGTTAAGGTTTAGGTTTAGGAAATCGGGTTGTGTTCGGGATCGGGTTTTAGGTTTGGGTTTTCAAGTTTAGGTTTAGGTTTAGGTTAGGGAGTTGAGATTAGGATTAGGTGTAGGTTTAGGTTTAGAGATTTGAGAATACATTTAGGTTTTAGGTCATAGGTTTTGGTTTAGGTTAAGGTTATAGGTATAGGTTTAGGTTTAGGTTTAGGTTTAGGTTATAAGCTATAGGTTTAGGGAATTGAGAATAGGTTAAGAGGTTTAGGTTTAGGGAATCGGGTTCGGGTTCGGGATCGGGTTTAGATTTGGGTTTTCAAGTTTAGGTTTAAGTTTAGGTTAGAGTTGAGATTAGGAATAGGTGTAGGTTTAGGTTTAGGGATATGAGAATACATTTAGGTTTTAGGTTTAGGTTTAGGTTTTAGGTTATTGGTTAAGGTTTAGGTTTAGGTTAAGGTTAGGTTATAGGTTATAGGTTATGGTTAAGGTTTAGGTTTAGGTTAAGGTTAGCTTATAGGTTATAAGTTTAGGTTATAGGTCATAGGTTAAGGTTATAGGTTATAGGTTATGGTTAGGGTTTAGGTTTAGGTTAAGGTTAGGTTATAGGTTATAAGTTTAGGTTATAGGTTATAGGTTAAGGTTTTAGGTCATAGGTTTTGGTTTTAAGGTTATAGGTTTAGGTTAAGGTTAAGGTTTTAGGTCTTATAAGCTATAGGTTTAGGGAATTGAGAATAGGTTAAGAGGTTTAGGTTTAGGGAATCGGGTTCGGGTTTGGGATCGGGTTTAGGTTTGGGTTTTCAAGTTTAGGTTTAGGTTTAGGTTAGGGAGTTGAGATTAGGATTAGGTGTAGGTTTAGGTTTAGAGATTTGAGAATACATTTAGGTTTTAGGTCATAGATTTTGGTTTAGGTTAAGGTTATAGGTTTAGGTTTAGGTTTAGGTTATAAGCTATAGGTTTAGGGAATTAAGAATAGGTTAAGAGGTTTAGGTTTAGGAATCGGGTTTGGGTTCGGGATCGGGTTTAGGTTTGGGTTTTCAAGTTTAGGTTTAGGTTTAGGTTAGGGAGTTGAGATTAGGATTAGGTGTAGGTTTAGGTTTAGGGATTTGAAAATAGGTTAAGGTTTAGGTTTAGGAATTCGGGTTCGGGTTCGGGATTGGGTTTAGGTTTGGGTTTTCAAGTTTAGGTTTAGGTTTAGGTTAGGAAGTTTAGATTAGGATTAGGTGTAGGTTTAAGTTTAGGGATTTAAGAATAGGTTAAGGTTTAGGTTTAGGAAATCGGGTTCAGGTTCGGGATCGGGTTTTACGTTTGGGTTTTCAAGTTTAAGTTTCGGTTTAGGTTAGGGAGTTGAGATTAGGATTAGCTGTAAGTTTAGGTTTAGAGATTTGAGAATACATTTAGGTTTTAGGTCATAGGTTTTGGTTTAGGTTAAGGTTATAGGTTTAGGTTAAGGTTTAGGTTTAGGTTTATGTTTAGGTTATAAGCTATAGGTTCAGGGAATTGAGAATAGGTTAAGAGGTTTTGGTTTAGGGAATCGGGTTCGGGTTCGGGATCGGGTTTAGGTTTAGGTTTAGGTTAGGGAGTTGAGATTAGGATTAGGTGTAGGTTTAGGTTTAGGGATTTGAAAATAGGTTAAGGTTTAGGTTTAGGAATTCTGGTTCGGATTCGGGATTGGGTTTAGGTTTTGGTTTTCAAGTTTAGGTTTAGGTTTGAGTTTTCAAGTTTAGGTTTAGGTTTAGGTTAAGGAGTTAGATTAGGATTAGGTGTAGGTTTAAGTTTTAGGATTTGAGAATAGGTTAAGGTTTAGGTTTAGGAAATCGGGTTCGGGTTTGGGATCGGGTTTTATGTTTGGGTTTTCAAGTTTAGGTTTTGGTTTAGATTAGGGAGTTGAGATTAGGATTAGGTGTAGGATTAGGTTTAGAGATTTGAGAATATATGTAACGCCCTGAAAATCGGGGGTCGAACATAAACTCAACTCCCGAGTTCCAGAACATCACTTATGCAACAAAATGAATGATGATTGAATGTTGACTGTATTCGTGCATTGAACATGAGTGAGATTAAGCCAAAACAGCATATCATACTACAGAGACAGTTAAATTTACAAGCGGAAGACTATGATAGATAGATAAAATATATAACTTATGATGAGTCTCCAGAGTGTGATAACATTACCAGGTTAAATAAATACAAGTGCAGTTCTAAAATGTACCAAATGTGAGGAAGTGTAATGCCTCCTATCCCATGTACCATAGCCCCGTCAATACAATATCAGGTCTTCATTGACCTACCAGAGAGATACAGATAGGAGAACTCCTCCTATCATCACAGAAGTAGTCCGGCTCTGCTTCACAAGCATCGCCATCACCTGAAACTCAACAAATCTGGTTGGTGTTGCAAACACCATCCCGTAATGTGGGAGTGAGTGATCAACTCAGTGGAACAGTAAAGCATAGGTTAACATGTTATCAATTCAACCAAGCAGTAATGATAAAGCAGTACAAATCAAACATTTCTAACTACTCTTGTTAAGTGCGAAAATGAAATGACATGATGCTGTATGCCCTTGCCAAACCACCCTCAAGCGACATCATCTTACGTTCGCGAATGCTTACTCCCTCAGTGCGCCACATCTACAAAGCACATGCGGTGCGATGATGCTCATGATTACCAAGTTATTATTAGTCCATTTCAAACAGCAATATTGGGAAACTAAGGTACCTCCCTTGTATCATTCCCAAATATGATCCATTCTAGGGTCATCAATCCTAGTTAATCTCATACGATATTATGGTTTGAGAAGCATAGTGAAGGCATCGCAAAGGGCTCGTCACCCGTCAGCGCGGATACAGATCTCACCGTATGCGGCTCAATTCTTGGCCGTCAGCTCGAGTACTGGTCTCACCGTACTCGGCTCAATCACTAGCCGTCGGCTTGAATACAGTCTCACCGTACTCGGCTCAACTCATACTCCGATTCTTTGTGAAAGACTCGTCGCCAATCACGGACCTTGGAGTATACTCGAAGATACTACGAGAGGACTCGTCGCCGTCAAAGCACGAGCACGGGTCTCACCGTACTCGGCTCTCGCCGTAAGTATCGACAAACTCGAATATAGTGTCCCATACCACCATAATCGGCTCACGAGAGTCGGTTGCTCCTTTGGTCACTACGGGGAGGCACGTGGCCCCAGCGTAGGCTGAGATCGCCCACGGTGTCCCATACCACCATGCCCGGCTCATGAGTCTTAGCGGATCGAGGTACCATGGTTAAAAGGGATTTCACTGGTAAGTTTGGTACCCTAGGTTCAAGCAGAGGCGACCAAACATGGTGAACATATATTAGACAAATCGGGTTACTTGACGAGCTCGGCTAGCTCGAGCGCACAACAAGTTGAACGACATGAAGTGCATAAGCACTTCGTGTGGCCAACCACTATCACCAACCGAAGTACGACTCGGGTTCGTCGAACACATCTCACGTGGTAAATGAATCGCAACCACGAATTCAATTCTGGTACCGATTGTCTGGACTATAATCATAGCCCCAAACACAATCAAGTGCAGATAGATAAAGCAGTAGTGAATCAAGATTCCACTCATACAATCAAGGTATGGTATTTTCCGTTTAGGGCTGCCAGGGATGTTGCATGCACTCGTTGCTCCGCTCCCCCATCACCCATGACGGATCATACAACGTAAATATAAATTTAAACATATGCATTACATAGTTATAATATAAAGCAGTTGAGCATGTTATGAATCACAACACAAGCATGAGTTTATACATGTTCAATTCCTAATTACACAACAATCCAAGGAGATCATACACATAATTAAAAGAGATTGAGACTCACATCTCAACACCCTTATACATCACAATTTGCTAACTACTACTCATTCAGACATTTCAAGAAACACTAAAACAAACATGCATCAACATACATGACATATGTCAATCACATAGGCATTAGGCCAAATCCTTTCACTAGGGAGTTGCCCCAATCATAACACGCGTACACCCACGACGGATAGTCATGGCAAGCAGGAATCCAAGTTCCATATTCATTCAGTCATTTCCACAAACACTTGGGCCACACATTTTAGCATATATGGTGTCTATTGGTCGTGGCGTGATTTAGGGCAAATCCTTTCGTCAAAAGGGTATCGCCAATACAACAATCATGAATCCATGACAATTAGTCATGGCAAGCACGAATGGGGATTATATACCCATTCAGTCATTTTCATAAACACTTAGAATACACTAATACAACATACATAGTGCATGTTAGCAAAACATGTATTAGGGCTATCCTTTAGCCAAGTGATTGTTTTATCCATGTATACCATAATCATACAGCAAATAATCATGACAATTGCATTTCCAAAACTCACACATGACAATTGCGTACACCCACGACGGATAGTCATGGCAAGCAGGAATCCAAGTTCCATATTCATTCAGTCATTTCCACAAACACTTGGGCCACACATTTTAGCATATATGGTGTCTATTGGCCGTGGCGTGATTTAGGGCAAATCCTTTCGTCAAAAGGGTATCGCCAATACAACAATCATGAATCCATGACAATTAGTCATGGCGAGCACGAATGGGGATTATATACCCATCAGTCATTTTCACAAACACTTAGAATACACTAATACAATATACATAGTGTATGTTAGCAAAACATGTATTAGGGCTATCCTTTAGCCAAGTGATTGTTTTATCCATGTATACTATAATCATACAGCAAATAATCATGACAATTGCATTTCCAAAACTCACACATATACGGTATTTCTAGTATACACAATTTCAACATACGTAGTATTTACAAGGGAGCTTGTAATATGGCGATTCCTTTCGCCAAGCAATTAATTTATACGTACATAATATATTTATACAACAATTAATCATGACAAACACATCGCTAAAATATACCCGTATATGGTACTTCTTACAATACCGTATTTCTACATACATGGTATATATTAGTAAACATGTATTTAGGCGAATCCTTTCGCCAAATAAGTATTTTATCCATACGTCATATATCCATACGACAAATAAACATGTCAACCACATTTCCATAAAAAATACGTATACGGTATTTTATACGAATACCTAGAGTATGTGAAATTCCAAATTCTACAATTCTAATCGAAACTGAAAACGGAAAGCACTTTGTACATGTGCAATTGCATGCAGATCATGAATCTATCATTATCTGACATTGAAAGCGTTGAAAACCATAACCTATACACCTAAAGTCCGCACCTTTTGTCGTAGAATTGCAACGGAAACGATAGGTTTGTCTAGCTTCCGTATACGGGAGTTTGGCAGCCTAAAGAACGAAACAGGTTAGTTATTTCATAACCTACAACTGTCTAATCCCCAAACAAGGTTAGGGTTAGGATTTATTACCTTAAAACAGAGTCGGTATCGCTGGGAAAGCGTCTAGAAGGAGGCGGTGCAGCCCGTGGAGCGGTAGGGAAGTACGGCAGGGAGTTCCTCCCACATCTCCCTCACTTTCTCTCTCTTTTCCCTCTCTCAAATCCAAATTCGTATGGCTGGAATGGGAGAGGGTTTAAGGTCCTTATATAGTCTCAAAACTCACCGAAATAGACTCTGTTCAAGGGTTATTGCTAATATAGGTATTTCGTCACTTTTCCAGCTCAAAAGAGAGGTTCTGGTGGCCCTCCTTGAGCCAAACGTCAGACTTAAGCTTACCACACATGGATCAATGTGGGATTACGTTTTCGACTCGATCGGATTTTCAAATCGCATGTGGCGGATCACTTTCAGTTCAACGGTCAGTGGGCCACGATCCGAAATTCCAAGCACATGTAAATGTTCCTGAAATTTTTCCTGATCCGAGGGTGTAATTTGGTCGATTCTCGACGGCCGGTTGCTTATCACCGATGCGATGCAAGCGAAAGGTGCCGAGATCACTATTCTAGATATTTATTTTGGAATGGGAATAGTGTTTTCACACACCCTCGCTCCGGATCCAAACGAATGGCCGTGGGACATCTACTGGACTGATTTTGAGATGATAGTCAAGCCCGGCCGAGGCGGTCCTAAGTCCTTAACTTCGTATTGTTCGGACTCCGATGTGCGGTCCAGAGATCAGATACGAAATTTTGAGATGCTCCCGAGAGGAAAGTAGGGTAATGAGATTGATCCTAGATTTTAGGATAACCTAGCGTCAATGATTATGCAAGTTTTGGGTCTTGCGGATCGTATTTAAAGCGATTCAAATGGATTTCATGGCTAATCTAGTTTAGCACCTAGTTCACTTTGTCAAATTTCTAAAGGATTTAGTCCTAAGTGATTTCTGGTCGAGGTGGTACTCAGGCCTTTGGAGTTTGTATATGAGGTGATCTAAGTTATGATACTTAACTAGTTTAAGATAGTGTCTAGGGTAAAAGTTCTTAGAAAAATTGGAAGATCAAGGTGGTGAAGGGTGAGATTTGTGAAGGAAATGGGTTCAAAGGCGGCTTTAGACTTTGGGATTCAGTTCTGACAAGTTAATGAAGTATTAGGATCGACCCATTGCCTAAGGACGTCTAATCCCAGGTTGGCAAAAATCCGGGGTGTTACAATCTACCCCCCTTAAAACAAAATTTCGTCCCCGAAATTGGCTAAGGGTAATAAGGGAAGATTTCTATTATTTCATTTGCCTAAGACTTATTGGTTCCAAGTTTCTACGCGTGGTAGGGTATGTACTAGTTGGTTCATTTTAGTCTACCCCCCTTAAAACTTATTTCTTTATCCATTTCTCATACCCGGAAGGTTTCCTACAATTAATTTATTTCTTTACCTATCTGGAGTCTCGACGACAATCCCTAATTATTTAGAGTAAGATAGCTGTTTTCATTGTTTGACCAGCACGGAGAGATGGTTATAGTAGGCTTGATCCCGATACATCGATCATCTACCTGACTAGGGTAGAAGGCTCGTCGTATCCCCTCCTAGCCCTGGTGAATCCTGGTCTTCTGCTCAGTCAAAACAGTGAGTCCATTGTCGCCCAAGATTAAGAATTGGGTCAAGCCGCGAATGTTTCGCAGTTGTATATTTCAGTAACTCCGTAGTCCGATCACTCTAAAAACGTAGGGAATGTCCATCATTGAAAGGTTCAAATTGTTTATTCTAAGGTTGCCCTTTAGGTCTTAGTCTAAGAGAGTCCTCATTATTATCTATGTCCAAGGAAATGGTGAATCAAATCTTACTAGGGCAGACTAGGGCTTCTATAATGTTTGTATTCAACGAGCACCGTTTCGATCCTTGGCCAGTCGGGTAGGGTCCACCGCGTTTCCGCTGCGCCACTCTGATCAAAGAGGCGTAACAGGTGACCTAACTAGATTGGGCTCATAATGTTCTACCCCCCTTAAAATTTTAGTTTCACCCTCAAGGCTCAAGAGCTATGCCCTGATCTGTATGTCGGAACAAGGTGTAAATCCTTGACATGAAATGGGAAATACATTGGTCTGCCTTTTATCGACGATGTGTACGATGACATTGATACCTATGGGGATCGAGAGGAGCTAAAAATGATGGGTAATGTGGTTGATGTCAGGGGCAGGTGTGAGTTTGAGGTAAGATGCCTAATTCTACCAAGGGGTTTTTGTCGCGGTCCAGACTTATCCTATTTAATGATGTCTGGCTTAACAGGCAGGCTATCTTTCTACGTTCATAAGCACAATATGTATGACGACGTGGCATGCGATTTGAGACCTAATTCCTAAGCATACATTTGCCCATTTGGGCAATTCCTTGGGCCTAAAAGACAGTCTCTATCAGCTATATACTCCTAACACTTGTCAAGGGCAAAATTATAAACTCTTAGTTGTAAATGGTTGGGCCAACCTGGAAAGAAAATTGTGTAGTGGGTCTGAGTCGGTTAAGCCGAACAACTAAGTCTATTATTCAATTGGCTTAACATAATTAATTAGTCTTTTACTTTCCTTAGCCTAACCAGTAGTCTAGTCTTAATTTAGGAGTAGCGGGAATCCATAGGTGAGTCCAAAGTCTATGCTTATACGCTAGATGATTTCACTTCATTTTTAATACAAGGAATGGTTTTATTACTTAAGGTCAAAGTTGTCTAATTGGAATTGAGTTGCCTAAAGTCGAATTTAACTACGCCCGAGCATGTCACACATGCTCAAACCAACCACAAAGGGGGTTCTAGAGTTCACGTTCTTAATTGGTTGGATTTCCTATACTGTCAGGTCTATCGAAATCTAGGAGCACCGCTCTAGGTTCAAAACTCCAAGGGCCTATTTGGCTTAAATGGGGCTGCATTGCTAATCTCTCCTCGAGATTGGGAATGACTTGTTTGGTAGGAGGGTGGGTGGGATAAAAATTAATTTTATAGGCTTTAGAAAATGAGTCTTGTGTGGGAAAGCGTGAGATGGGAGTTCCAAATCCCAGGATAATGAATTTCTAAGTGTTATTTAAAAGGAAATCTCGGAATTTACTTTTAATTGCGTACATTCTAAACATGGTGTTGGAAAACATGGGATACACCCAATCTAGGGACCATACCTACACATACATTTATTATGACATATACAATTCTATCCACCCAACTCACCTAATGCAGTTGGCCAAACGGGCCTTAAACGTCCTCAAACATCTAGAACATCCTACCAACTACTACACCCATCAATCATGAAAGCATAAACATCCAAAGACGGTAACCCATGCAAACTTCAAACAATAGTGTGGATAGCTAGACATCTACGAAAGTGGCCGAACTAAGCTCGGATAGAGCCGTGGAAAAGTGAATGTAAAGTGATGGAGAGAGAGAAAGGGCTGGAGGTTTGGTTCTCCACAGATGTGAGCCTCAACAGATGTTGTAGAGGCTCAATAGACAGGGTTTAAAGAAAGAAACGAAGAGATGGACTGGGTTGAGTGCTTACACAAGTTTAAGCTTCAAATGAGGGGGTGTAGGATCTCAAACGAGAGAAAACGGAAATGGTAGAGGGTGGTTGTTGCCGCAAACGATGGAGGGGTGCGGGTTTTAATAGAAAACAGCTGAATGTGCAATTGGAAGGGAGGTTAGAGAGAGAAAATCAGATTTTAGAAGGAAAGGGAGAGCTTGGAGGGTCGTTTTGTGAAGGAAGTACTAGTTTGGGAGGGTTTTAGTCGACGGTCCATATACCAGGGGGTTCCCCTAGCCCCCAAACACGATCGGCCCGGACGGCCGCCCGCCCAAAAAAAAGTGGCTGAGGACTGGCGAGGGCCTCGCCGAAAATTTTTGGATTTTTCAAAGGGGGGCACCAGGGACGTGTTCCTCCAGTCCCCTAGGCTCCAAAAAAGTATGGGGCCCACCCTGGTTCCCTCCGGAAGTGCTCCGTTTGGCCCTCGACTTCATTTTGAGCTGTATCGGGGCCAAAATGCAAACCGGAAAGATTTTATGTGATGTGTAGCATATGATTTTGGGGTAGGAGGAGCTCATCCATCCAACTAACCCATTTATTTGGTCAGATTCAACAATTTGAATGGTCAAAAGTCTAATTTCTACATATATTTACTATTTATAGTAAATTTTTGTTTAAGTATTATTCTTCATCATTTATACGTTAGGATTTATGTCTAGTATGAAAGGATTAAAAAAATTAAAGAGTGAAGTGGTGCAAGGAGAGATTTTAAAGAAATTGTGTAAAAAGGGGTTTTAAGCTTTGGTGTTGTGGTTGACCCACAACCTAAGAACATTCATTTCTAGGGAACGACTCAAACCCGTCGACTGACGGCCTAGAAGTGATTCGGAATTGTCTCGCGTGATCATGGGTGTGTACGGGCCCAATCTCAGCGGTCGATTTCTGTCGGTTTCGCCGTTCGGGGAAATTAAAAAAATCCTACGTCGGTTTCTATGTTCCGTCGCTCCCTCCTAAGTCAGAGTGCGTCGTGTGACCATAACCCAGGTCCAGTTTAATCCAAATCATGCTCTGATACCATCTTGTAACGCCCTGAAAATCGGGGGTCGAGCATAAACTCAACTCCCGAGTTCCAGAACATCACTTATGCAACAAAATGAATGATGATTGAATGTTAACTGTATTCGTGCATTGAACATGAGTGAGATTAAGCCAAAACAACATATCATACTCCAGAGACAGTTAAATTTGCAAGCGGGAAGCTGTGATAGATAGATAAAATATATAACTTATGATGAGTCTCCAGAGTGTGATAACATTACCAGGTTAAATAAATACAAGTGCAGTTCTAAAATGTACCAAATGTGAGGAAGTGTAATGCCTCCTATCCCATGTACCATAGCCCCGTCAATACAATATCAGGTCTTCATTGACCTACCAGAGAGATACAGATAGGAGAACTCCTCCTATCATCACAGAAGTAGTCCGGCTCTGCTTCACAAGCATCGCCATCACCTGAAACTCTACAAATCTGGTTGGTGTTGCAAACACCATCCCGTAATGTGCGAGTGAGTGATCAACTCAGTGGAACAGTAAAGCATAGGTTAACATGTTATCAATTCAACCAAGCAGTAATGATAAAGCAGTACAAATCAAACATTTCTAACTACTCTTGTTAAGTGCGAAAATGAAATGACATGATCTTTGTATGCCCTTGCCAAACCACCCTCAAGCGACATCATCTTACGTTCGCGAATGCTTACTCCCTCAGTGCGCCACATCTACAAAGCACATGCGGTGCGATGATGCTCATGATTACCAAGTTATTATTAGTCCATTTCAAACAGCAATATTGGGAAACTAAGGTGCCTCCCTTGTATCATTCCCAAACATGATCCATTCTAGGGTCGTCAATCCTAGTTAATCTCATACGATATTATGGTTTGAGAAGCATAGTGAAGGCATCGCAAAGGGCTCGTCACCCGTCAGCGCGGATACAGATCTCACCGTAGGCGGCTCAATTGCTGGCCGTCAGCTCGAGTACAGGTCTCACCGTACTCGGCTCAATCACTAGCCGTCAGCTTGAATACAGGTCTCACCATACTCGGCTCAACTCATACTCCAGTTGCTGTGAAAGACTCGTCGCCAATCACAGACCTTGGAGTATACTCGAAGATACTACAGAGGACTCGTCGCCCGTCAGCACGAGCACAGGTCTCACCGTACTCAGCTCTCGCCGTAAGTATCGACAGCTCGAATATAGTGTCTCATACCACCATAATCGGCTCACGAGTCTGGTTGCTCACTGGTCACTACGGGGAGGCACGTGGCCCGGCCAGAGGCGTAGGCCGACAGCTCGACCACGGTGTCCCATACCACCATGCCCGGCTCATGAGTCTTAGCGGATCGAGGTACCATGGTTAAAAGGGATTTCACTGGTAAGTTTGGTACCCTAGGTTCAAGCAGAGGTGACCAAACATGGTGAACATACATTAGACAAATCGGGTTACTTGACGAGCTCGGCTAGCTCGAGCGCACAACAAGTTGAACGACATGAAGTGCATAAGCACTTCGCGTGGCCAACCACTATCACCAACCGAAGTACGACTCGGGTTCGTCGAAAACATCTCACGTGGCAAATGAATCGCAACCACGAATTCAATTCTGGTACCAATTGTCTGGACTATAATCATAGCCCCAAACACAATCAAGTGCAAATAGATAAAGCAGTAGTGAATCAAGATTCCACTCATACAATCAAGGTATGGTATTTTCCGTTTAGAAAGTACGCTGTGTCAGTACATTGCACGCACTCGTTGCTCCGCTCCCCCATCACCCATGACGGATCATACAACATAAATATAAATTTAAACATATGCATTACATAGTTATAATATAAAGCAGTTGAGCATGTTATGAATCACAACACAAGCATGAGTTTATACATGTTCAATTCCTAACTACACAACAATCCAAGGAGATCATACACATAATTAAAAGAGATTGAGACTCACATCTCAACACCCTTATACATCACAATTTGCTAACTACTACTCATTCAGACATTTCAAGAAACACTAAAACAAACATGCATCAACATACATGACATATGTCGATCACATAGGCATTAGGCCAAATCCTTTCACTAGGGAGTTGCCCCAATCATAACACGCGTACACCCACGACGGATAGTCATGGCAAGCAGGAATCCAAGTTCCATATTCATTCAGTCATTTCCACAAACACTTGGGCCACACATTTTAGCATATATGGTGTCTATTGGCCGTGGCGTGATTTAGGGCAAATCCTTTCGTCAAAAGGGTATCGCCAATATAACAATCATGAATCCATGACAATTAGTCATGGCGAGCACGAATGGGGATTATATACCCATTCAGTCATTTTCACAAACACTTAGAATACACTAATACAACATACATAGTGTATGTTAGCAAAACATGTATTAGGGCTATCCTTTAGCCAAGTGATTGTTTTATCCATGTATACCATAATCATACAGCAAATAATCATGACAATTGCATTTCCAAAAGTCACACATATACGGTATTTCTAGTATACACAATTTCAACATACGTAGTATTTACAAGGGAGCTTTGTAATGGCGATTCCTTTCGCCAAGCAATTAATTTATACGTACATAATATATTTATACAACAATTAATCATGACAAACACATCGCTAAAATATACCCGTATACGGTACTTCTTACAATACCGTATTTCTACATACATGGTATATATTAGTAAACATGTATTTAGGCGAATCCTTTCGCCAAATAAGTATTTTATCCATACGTCATATATCCATACGGCAAATAAACATGTCAACCACATTTCCATAAAAAATACGTATACGGTATTTTATACGAATACCTAGAGTATGTGAAATTCCAAATTCTACAATTCTAATCGAAACTGAAAACGGAAAGCACTTTGTACATGTGCAATTGCATGCAGATCATGAATCTATCATTATCTGACATTGAAAGCGTTGAAAACCATAACCTATACACCTAAAGTCCGCACCTTTTGTCGTAGAATCGCAACGGAAACGATAGGTTTGTCTAGCTTCGGTATACGGGAGTTTGGCAGCCTAAAGAACGAAACAGGTTAGTTATTTCATAACCTACAACTGTCTAATCCCCCAAACAGGTTAGGGTTAGGGTTTATTACCTTAAAAAGCAGTCGGTATCGCCAGGAAAGAGTCGGAAGGAGGCGGTGCGGCCGTGGAGCGGCAGGAAGTACGGCAAGGAGTTCCTCCCACATCTCCCTCACTTTCTCTCTCTTTCCCTCTCTCAAATCCAAATTCGTATGGCTGGAATGGGAGAGGGTTTAAGGTCCTTATATAGTCTCAAAACTCACCGAAATAGACTCCTGTTCAAGGGTTACTGCTAATATAGGTATTTCGTCACTTTTCCAGCTCAAAAGAGAGGTTCTGGTGGCTCTCCTTGAGCCAAACGTCAGACTTAAGCTTACCACACATGGATCAATGTGGGATTACGTTTTCGACTCGATCGGATTTCCAGATCGCATGTGGCGGACCACTTTCAGTTCAACGGTCAGTGGGCCACGATCCGAAATTCCAAGCACATGTAAATGTTCCTAAAATTTTTCCTGATCCGAGGGTGTAATTTGGTCTGATTCTGACGGTCTGGTTGCTTAATACTGATGCGCAAGTGAAAGGTGCCAGATCACTATTCTAGATATTTATTTTGGAATGGGAATAGTGTTTTTCACACACCCTCGCTCCGGATCCAAATGAATGGCCATGGGACATCGGCTGGACCTGATTTTTGAGATGATAGTCAAGCCCAGCGAGGCGGTCTTAAGTCCTTAACTTCGTATTGTTCGGACTCCCGATGTGCGGTCCCGATCAGATATGAAATTTTGAGATGCTCCCGAGAGTAGCCAGGTAATGAGATTGATCCTAGATTTTAGGATAACCTAGCGTCAATAATTCTGCAAGTTTTGGGTCTTGCAGATCATATTTAAAGCGATTCAAATGGATTTCATGGCTAATCTAGTTTAGCACCTAGTTCACTTTGTCAAATTTCTAAAGGATTTAGTCCTAAGTGATTTCTGGTCGAGGTGGTACTCAGGCCTTTGGAGTTTGTATATGAGGTGATCCAAGTTATGATACTTAACTAGTTTTAGATAGTGTCTAGGGTAAAAGTTCTTAGAAAAATTGGAAGATCAAGGTGGTGAAGGGTGAGATTTGTGAAGGAAATGGGTTCAAAGGCGGCTTTAGACTTTGGGATTCAGTTCTGATAAGTTAATGAAGTATTAGGATCGACCCATTGCCTAAGGACGTCTAATCCCAGGTTGGCAAAAATCCGAGGCGTTACAATATATTTAGGTTTTAGGTCATAGGTTTTTGTTTAGGTTAAGGTTATAGGTTTAGGTTAAGGTTTAGGTTTAGGTTATAAGCTATAGGTTTAGGGAATTGAGAATAGGTTAAGAGGTTTAGGTTTAGGGAATCGGGTTCGGGTTCGGGATCGGGTTTAGGTTTGGGTTTTCAAGTTTAGGTGTAACAACTCAAAAATTTCCGTACAATGACCCGAGTACCACCTCAACCAGAAATCACTTGGGATTAAATCCTTTAGAAATTTGACAAAGTTTACTAAGTGCTAAACTAGATTAGCCATGAAATCCATTTGAATCGCTTTAAATACGATCTGCAAGACCTAAAACTTGTAGAATCATTGATGCTAGGTTACCCTAAAATCTAGGATCAAACTCATTACCCGACTGCTCTCGGGAGCACATTGAAACTCCGTATCAGGTCTAGACCGCACATCGGGAGTCCGAATAATACGAGGTTAAGGACTTAGGACCGCTTCGCTGGGCTTGACAACCATCTCGGAAATCAAATGCAGACAGTGTCCTACGGCTATTCGCTTAAGTCCGGAGCGAGAGAGTGTGAAAACACTTGTTTTCTTTACAAAATAAATATCTTGAATAGTAATCTGAGACTTGTTACTTGCGGTCAATTTGTAAGCAACCAGACCGTCAGAATCTGACCTAAATACACCCTTGGATCAGGAAAATTTTCATAAACATATCCATGTACTTGGAATTTTAGATCGAGATCCGCTGACCATTGAACTGAAACTGGTCCGCCACGCGTGATCTGGGAATCCGATGGAAATGAAAACTTAACTCCACCTGTATCCAAGGTTGGTGAGCTTAAGTCCGACCTTTGGCTCAAGGAGGCCCGCCAGAAGTCCTCCGTTGAGCTGGAAAAGTACCGCTTTGGTTATAACCTAAGTATACCTTGTCCACAAGTCTATTTCAGAGAGTTTTTAGGCTATATAAGGACCTTAGAACCCTCTCTCTCACAGCCATACGAATTTGAGAGAAACCCTAGAGAGAGAAGTGAGAAAAGAGAGAGAAAGAGTGAGAGAAGTGGGAGAAACTCCCTGCTACTGTTTCCTGCCACTACCCAAGCTCCACCACTCCGTTCTTGTCGCTTTCCCGGCGATACCGACTTCGTTTTGAGGTAAGAAAACCTAACCCTAATCTGTTTTGGGGTGTGAAGGTTGTAGGTTATGAAATAGCTAACCTATTTCATTCTTTAGGCTACCCAACTGCCGAATACGAAAGCTTAGCAAACCTAGCTGATTCGTTGTTATTCTACGGTATAAGGTGAGGACTTTAGGTGTATAGGTTACGATTTTCAATGCTTTCAATGTTAGATAATGATAGATTCATGATCTGTATGCAATTACACATGTACGAAGTACTGTTTGTTTTCCGTTTCGATTAAAGATGTAGATATGGAATTTTACATATTCTAGGTATTCGTAGAAAATACCGTATACTTATAAATTTTGGAAATGTGTTTGCCATGATTATTTGTTGTATGAATATATGATACATGGATAAAATACTTATTTGGCGAAAGGATTCGCCCTAATACATGTTTTGCTAATATACACTATGTATGTAGAAATAGTGTATTGTAGAAAGTACCATATACGTATATATTTTGGAAATGTGTTTGCCATGATTATTTGCTGTATGAATATATTATATATGCATAAAATACTTGCTTGGCGGAAGGACTCGCTCTAATACATGTTTTACTAACATACACTATGTATGTTGAAATAGCGTATTCTAAGTGTTTGTGAAAATTCTTGTGAGGTTAAGTGTTTGGATGATGGTGCCTTAGGTAGGAGTTGAGATGGAATTCTCAACTACCTTAGAGACATGTATGATTTCCTCCATGTGGTCGGTTACTTTAACCACTTATGAAATATATGTGTTTGTATTCCTATTTATATAGTGCTTTATAACATGCTTTATAACATGCTTTATAACATGCTTTATGACATACTTGTTAACTTGGTTGAATTACTTTATTTATTATGCTTTACTCCACATGCTATGAATAAGGATTGATTGAGTTTGGGACTATGTTTATAGTCCAGACAATCGGCACCAGACTTGAGATCGTTGTTGAGATTCATTTCGCCACGTAGGATGTGTTTGACGAACCCGAGTCGTACGTCAGTTGGCGATAGTGGTTAGGCCACGCGAAGTGCTTATGCACTTCATGTCGTTCAATTGATTGTGCGCTCGAGCTAGTCAGGCTCGTCAAGTAACCCGATATGTCTAATGTATGTTCACCATGTTTGGTCGTTACTGCTTGAACCTAGGGTACCAAACTTACTAATGGAATCCTGTTAACCATAGTACCTCGACTCACTAAGACTCATGAGTCGGGCATGGTGGTATGGGACACCGTGGTCGAGCTGTCGGCCTACGCTAGGGCCACGTGCCTCCTCGTAGTGACCAATGAGCAACCAGACTCGTGAGCCGATTATGGTGGTATGGGACACTATATTCGTGCTGTCGGCCTACATTGGTAAGGTGATGGGGGAGCGGTGTAACCTTTGTGCGTAACAGCCCTGGCAGCCCTTTGTAGTGACCTTGAGCATACTCTGAATTTGCGGTGAGGCGACGAGTGTTGCTGCAGTGTATATAGTATGAACTAGGTCTGTATCTATATATTGATGAACCGTTAAAAAGGTGATGGGGGAGTGGTGTAACCTTTGTGCGTAACAGTCCTGGCAGCCTTTGTAGTGACCTAGAAACATACCATCATATGAGATTAACTAGGATTGATGACCCTAGAATGGATTATGTTTGGGAATGATACAAGGGAGGTACCTTAGTTTTCCAATACTGCTGTTTGAAATGGACTAATAACTACTCAGTAATCATGCTCATCATCGCACTGCATGTGCCTGGTAGATGAGGAGCACTGAGGGATGAACGCATTCGCGAACGTAAGATGGCATCGCATGAGGGTAGTTTAGCAAGGGCATTCATCATGCCATTTTATACTTGCATTTAATAAGAGTAGTTAGGATTGTTTGATTGTACTGCTTTATCATTACTGCTTAACTGAATTGATAACATGTTAACCTATGCTTTATTATTTTATAGAGTTAGCTACCCACTCCCACGTTACGTGATGGTGTTGTACACACCAACCAAACTCCATCTCAGGTATAGATGATACGTCGATTCAGGAGGCGGAGCCAGACTACGATGAGGACCAGGACGAGTTCTCATACATGCAGTACTCTGACGGCTTTGCTTAGGCAGATCGGATCGCGAGGATTTCAGGATCTATCTTTTAGTTGTATTTTGACCTTTTGATTTAGAAAACAATATATGTATATGGATACTCAGTTAGTGTTCATACTCTGGAGATCAAGATGATTTTGTTCCTTTACATACCTTATATATACAGTTTCAGTCTTCCGCTTGCCTTTATACGATTGATCTGGAGTATGAATTACTGTTTTGGTATAATCTCACTCATGTTTATTGCACTGACACAGACAACATTCAATCATCATCATCTATGTTGCATAAGTGATGTTCTGGAACTCGAGAGTTGAGTTGCTACTCGACCCTCGAAGTTCAGGGCATTACATTAGGTTTAGGTTTAGGTTAGGGAGTTGAGATTAGGATTAGGTGTAGGTTTAGGTTTAGGGATTTGAGAATACATTTAGGTTTTAGGTTTAGGTTTAGGTTTTAGGTTATTGGTTAAGGTTTAGGTTTAGGTTAAGGTTAGGTTATAAGTTATAAGTTTAGGTTATAGGTTGTAGGTTAAGGTTTTAGGTCATTGGTTTTGGTTTTAAGGTTATAGGTTTAGGTTAAGGTTTTAAGTCTTATAAGCTATAGGTTTAGGGAATTGAGAATAGGTTAAGAGGTTTAGGTTTAGGGAATCAGGTTCGGGTTCGAGTTCGGGATCGGGTTTAGGTTTGGGTTTTCAAGTTTAGGTTTAGGTTTAGGTTAGAGAGTTGAGATTAGGATTAGTTGTAGGTTTAGGTTTAGGGATTTGAAAATAGGTTAAGGTTTAGGTTTAGGAATTCGGGTTCGAGTTCGGGATTGGGTTTAGGTTTGGGTTTTCAAGTTTAGGTTTAGGTTTAGGTTAGGGAGTTTAGATTGGGATTAGGTGTAGGTTTAAGTTTAGGGATTTGAGAATAGGTTAAGGTTTAAGTTTAGGAAATCGGGTTCGGGATCGTGTTTTAGGTTTGGGTTTTCAAGTTTATGTTTAGGTTTAGGTTAAGGAGTTGAGATTAGGATTAGGTGTAGGTTTAGGTTTAGAGATTTGAGAATACATTTAGGTTTAGGTCATAGGTTTTGGTTTAGGTTAAGGTTATAGGTTTAGGTTAAGGTTTAGGTTTAGGTTTAGGTTTAGGTTATAAGCTATAGGTTTTGGGAATTGAGAATAGGTTAAGAGGTTTAGGTTTAGGGAATTGGGTTCGGGTTCGGGATCAGGTTTAGGTTTGGGTTTTCAAGTTTATGTTTAGGTTTAGGTTAGGGAGTTGAGATTAGGATTAGGTGTAGGTTTACGTTTAAGGATTTGAAAATAGGTTAAGGTTTAGGTTTAGGAATTCTGGTTCGGGTTTGGGATTGGGTTTAGGTTTGGGCTTTGAAGTTTAGGTTTAGGTTTAGGTTAGGGAGTTTAAATGAGGATTAGGTGTAGGTTTAAGTTTAGGGATTTGAGAATAGGTAAAGGTTTAGGTTTAGGAAATCGGGTTCGGGTTCGAGTTCGGGATCGGGTTTTAGGTTTGGATTTTTAAATTTAGGTTTAGGTTTAGGTTAGGGAGTTGAGATTAGGATTAGGTGTAGGTTTAGCTTTAGAGATTTGAGAATACATTTAGGTTTTGGTTTAGGTTAAGGTTATAGGTTTAGGTTAAGTTTTAGGTTTAGGTTTAGGTTTAGGTTATAAGCTATAGGTTCAGGGAATTGAGAATAGATTAAGAGGTTTAGGTTTAGGGAATCGGGTTCGGAACCGGGATCGGGTTTAAGTTTGGGTTTTCAAGTTAAGGTTTAGGTTTAGGTTTATGTTAGGGAGTTGAGATTAGGATTAGGTGTAGGTTTAGGTTTAGGGATTTGAAAATAGGTTAAGGTTTAGGTTTAGGAATTTGGGTTCGGGTTCGGGATTGGGTTTAGGTTTGGGTTTTCAAGTTTAGGTTTAGGTTTAGGTTAGGAAGTTAGATTAGGATTAGGTGTAGGTTTAAGTTTAGGGATTTGAGAATAGGTTAAGGTTTAGGTTTAGGAAATCGGGTTTAGGTTCGGGATCGGGTTTTAGGTTTAGGTTTTCAAGTTTAGGTTTAGGTTTAGGTTAGGGAGTTGAGATTAGGATTAGGTGTAGGTTTAGGTTTAGAGATTTGAAAATACATTTAGGTTTTAGGTCATAGGTTTTGGTTTAAGTTAAGGTTATAGGTTTAGGTTGAGGTTATAACCTATAGGTTTAGGGAATTGAGAATAGGTTAAGAGGTTTCGGTTTAGGGAATCGGGTTTGGTTTCGGGATCGAGTTTAGGTTTGGGTTTTCAAGTTTAGGTTTAGGTTTAGGTTAGGGAGTTGAGATTAGGATTCGGTGTAGGTTTAGGTTTACGAATTTGAGAATACATTTAGGTTTTAGGTTTAGGTTTAGGTTTTAGGTTATTGGTTAAGGTTTAGGTTTAGGTTAAGGTTAGGTTATAGGTTATAAGTTTAGGTTATAGGTTATAGGTTAAGGTTTTAGGTCATAGGCTTGGTTTTAAGGTTATAGGTTTAGGTTAAGGTTAAGGTTTTAAGTCTTATTAGCTATAGGTTTAGGGAATTGAGAATAGGTTAAGAGGTTTAGGTTTAGGGAATTGGGTTCGTGTTCGGGATCGAGTTTAGGTTTGGGTTTTCAAGTTTAGGTTTAGGTTTAGGTTTAGGTTAGGGAGTTGAGATTAGGATTAGGTGTAGGTTTAGATTTAGAGATTTGAGAATACATTTAGGTTTTAGGTCATAGGTTTTGGTTTAGGTTAAGGTTATAGGCTTAGGTTTAGGTTTAGGTTATAAGCTATAGGTTTAGGGAATTGAGAATAGGTTAAAAGGTTTAGGTTTAGGGAATCGAGTTCGTGTTCGGGATCGGGTTTAGGTTTGGGTTTTCAAGTTTAGGTTTAGGTTTAGGCTAGGGAGTTGAGATTAGGATTAGGTGTAGGTCTAGGTTTAGGGATTTGAGAATACATTTAGGTTTTAGGTTTAGGTTTAGGTTTTAGGTTATTGGTTAATGTTTATGTTTAGGTTTAGGGATTTGAGAATTCATTTAGGTTTTAGGTTATTGGTTAAGGTTTAGGTTTAGGTTAGGTTATAGGATATAAGTTTAGGTTATAGGTTATATGTTAGGTTTTGGTTTAGGTTAAGGTTATAGGTTTAAGTTTAGGTTTAGGTTTAGGTTTAGGTTATAAGCTATAGGTTTAGGGAATTGAGAATTGATTAAGGTTTAGGTTTAGGAAATTGGGTTCGGGTTCGGGATCGGGTTTTAGGTTTGGGTTTTCAAGTTTAGGTTTTGGTTTAGGTTAGGGAGTTGAGATTAGGATTAGGTGTAGGTTTAGGTTTAGAGATTTGAGAATACATTTAGGGTTTAGGTCATAGGTTTTGGTTTAGGTTAAGGTTATAGGTTTAGGTTAAGGTTTAGGTTAGGGAGTTGAGATTAGGATTAGGTTAAGGTTTTGGTTTATAGATTTGAGAATAGTTTTAGGTTTTAGGTCATAGGTTTTAGTTTAGGTTAAGGATATAGGTTTAGGTTATAAGCTATAGGTCTACAGAATTGAGAATAGGTTAAGGTTTAGGTTTAGGAAATCGAGTTCGGGTTCAGGATCGGGTTTATGTTTGGGTTTTCAAGTTTAGGTTTAGGTTTAGGTTAGGGAGTTGAGATTGGGATTAGGTGTAGGTTTAGGTTTAGGGATTTGAGAATACATTTAGGTTTTAGGTCATAAGTTTAGGTTCTAGGCTTAGGTTTTGGTTATAGGTTTAGGTTTAGGTTTAGGTTATGAGTGTAGGTTATAGGTTTAGGTTTAAGTTAGGTTATAGGTTAAGGTTTAGGAATTGAGAATAGGTTTAGGTTTAGGTTTAGGAAATCGGGTTCGGGTTCGGGATCGGGTTTAGGTTTGGGATTTCAAGTTTAGGTTTAGGTTTAGGTTAGGGAGTTGAGATTAGTATTAGGTGTAGGTTTAGGTTTAGGGATTTGAGAATAGGTTAAGGTTTAGGTTTAGGAATTCGTGTTCGGGTTCGGTTTTGGGATCGGGATCGGGTTTAGGTTTGGGTTTTCTTGTTTAGGTTTAGGTTTAGGTTAGGGAGTTGAGATTAAGATTAGATGTAGGTTTAGATTTAAGGATTTAAGAATAGGTTTAGGTTTAGGTTTAGGTTTAGGAAATCGGGTTTGGGTTCGGGATCGAGTTTTAGGTTTGGGTTTTCAAGTTAGGTTTAGGTTTAGGTTAGGGAGTTGAGAGTTGGATAAGGTGTAGGTTAAGGTTTAGGGATTTGAGAATAGGTTAAGGTTTCGGTTTAGGAAATGGGGTTCGGGTTGGGGATCGGGTTTAGTTTTGGGTTTTCAAGTTAGGTTTAGGTTTAGGTTAGGGAGTTGAGATTAGGATTAGGTGTAGGTTTAGGTTTAGGGATTTGAGAATAGGTTAAGGTTTAGGTTTAAGAAATTGGGTTCGGGTTTAGGTTTGGGTTTTCAAGTTTAGGTTTAGGTTTAGGTTAGGGACTTGAGATTAGGATTAGGTGTAGGTCTAGGTTTAGAGATTTGAGAATACGTTTAGGTTTTAGGTCATAGGTTTTGGTTTAGGTTAGGGATATAGGTTTAGGTTAAGGTTTAGGTTTAGGTTTAGGTTATAAGCTATAGGTTTACTGAGACTTGAGAATAGGTTAAGGTTTAGGTTTAGGAAATCGGGTTCGGGTTCGGGATTGGGTTTAGGCTTGGGTTTTCAAGTTTGGGTTTAGGTTTAGGTTAGGGAGTTGAGATTAGGATTAGGTGTAGGTTTAGGTTTTGAGATTTGAGAATACATCTAGGTTTTAGGTTTAAGTTTAGGTTATAGGTTATATGTTTAGGTTTAGGTTTAGGTTTAGGTTAAGGTTTAGGTTATAAGTATAGCTTTTGGGATTTGAGAATAAGTTTAGGTTATAGGTTTAGGTTTAGGTTATAGGTAATAAGTTTAGGTAATTGAGAATAGGTTTAGGTTATAGGTTTAGGTTTAGGTTATAGGTAATAAGTTTAGGTAATTGAGAATTGGTTTAGGTTATAGGTTTAGTGTGTGGTACCCGCAAATACAAATATAAACACGGCCTGTCCAAATGGCCAGGCCCTTCCAATGCTGTCCATAGGAAATGGACAGCTTCATCATGGTCATAACAGCGGTTCCCACCTTCCAGGGACCCCCGCACATCCAGGTCTACTCCATTAATTTCAAACAAATATATAAACACGGCCTGTCCAAATGGCCAGGCCCCTCCAATGCTGTCCATAGGAAATAGACAGCTTTATCATGGTCATAACAGCGGTTCCCACCTTCCAGGGACCCCCGCTCAACATCCGGATAGCTCCGACACACATCCTGGTCTACTCCATCAATTTTGAGCTAATACATTTAAAAATAACATAAATATATCTAAAAGCATCTGGATACCTAGGGAAGGCCTCTCATATTTGTATTGTTGGTTACTCATCCCTTTGTCTACAAGCCACAATCGACCAACAATTTCTATCGCTACCTGTACTCTGAAACCAACATAAATATAACTGGACCTTTACTCTAAAACCAACACAAATATAACTGGGAAACAATATAAGGAATAAGAAAAAAATGAATTTACCTATACACATCATTAAATGTTTCCCTATAAGGAGGTGATATTATATCTTGAACGTCGTCTCAAATCATTTCTGGTTGGTGCATTAAAAAAAAAATTCTAATACATAATCAATGTATATTCTTGTTACATCTCGTACTGCAACAAGAGACAACGTTCTATCAATACTTCAATTACATTTAAAATTGAAATCTTTTAGTGACTTGGTTAATAAAAAAATAAATGACAACTTTTTTCTTTTTTTAATCTTGTAAATATGCCGACTGAAATACATAAACCAACACTTACCCAACTATCAGCAAAACCACTGCAATAACAAGATGGATGGACTAAATAAATGCAGCTAAAATCCCATGAATGGTGCAATCATTGCATAAAAAAATGCAATGATTGTACTCAATACTCACCTTGTTAGAATAGTATTGTACTCAATACTCAATACCACTTTGTTCCACTCAAGGGCTCCTAACTTCTATAATCTGCAATGAAGTTAAATCAGAACATCAATTTCCATCTCAAAACATGAAAGTTATAAGCACTTTGTTGTTGCTAGAATTCAATTACGTTGGTTCATTGTAAGTGGTTCTCTAAAATGCACGAATGATTTTTGGGATATCTCAGAACATGTATGACCTGTCAGTATATTTGGTTTTGAACCAAACTTGACTAAACTCAATAGGACATGTGCAATCAGTATTGCTCCATATACATCATGAACTCTTCACCTTTTAAATCTTGGCATTCATATTATCTATTCACTATATAGCCGAGGAACTTGCCTTGTAAAATCAAGTGAAAAAAAGGGCTAGATTTTGAATAAATGCCTGAATGAACCAAAAGAAGCATATCAGACATGCTCAATGGCACATCAGAATCTCAGTATGAAGATGCAACAGAGGCATCATGAGTTTACATGCATGCAGCAATTCCATGCAATGAAGAAGTACCTACTCTTCCCATTTGCATAAGAATTAGGAGTATTCTTTCCAAGTGGGAGAATACTCTATGGAACATTAGATGATGTGTCATTGAGCACACTCAAGGAAACAAATAGCAATTTTGGATATAGAACTAATACACATGCAAATATGCAATGATAACAGAACGATACCGGTAGTTGCATCATGAACATAGTGTACATTTTAACATATTACATGTCATAGTAATCTTCAAATTGAAGGGACGAGACCTGTGAACATCATGACGTTAGGAAACATAGAATAATCACTACTTAACAAAGAAAAATGGTAAAATATAGATTTCTATTGAACTGTGAAATGGATTCTTTCATCTGTTAAACACAGGAGAATAAGATTCCTATACAAAAGAACTTTAGGAGTGTTTCCAACTATCACATCCACAAAACATTAGCAAATGCATAAGATTAATGGGAGATAAGAAAGTCGGATAAAGGAAAATGTTTCAGAAAAATATAGAAACCTAACTCATATATCTATGATCCCCAAATCTGTAAGCCCTAAAATCCCTAAAATCTGTAAGCCCTAAAATCCCCAAATCTGTAAGCCCTAAAATCCCCAAATCTGTAAGCCCTAAAATCCCTAAAATCTGTAATTCCTAACAAAATCAAAATCCAAGAACAACCGAAAATCATTCAAATTCATATATCTATGATCCCCAAATCTGTAAGCCCTAAAATCCATAAAATATGTAAGCCCTAAAATCCCCAAATCTGTAAGCCCTAAAATCCCCAAATCTGTAAGCCCTAAAATCCCTAAAATCTGTAAGCCCTAAAATTCCCAAATCTGTAAGCCCTAAAATCTCCAAATCTGTAAGACCTAAAATCCCCAAATCGAAAGGGGAAGTGAAATAGACAGAGATGAAGGAAGAGAGATCGAGCGAGAGTACCTTCGATTTGACGGTAGCTATTGTTGATGGAGGTCGGGCGGCCATGCATTGGGACGACATCCGCTGCTACCGCCGATGGGGAAGACTATGGACATCGTCGGTGGATGATGAGTTAGGGTTTGGAGTAGAAAGAGGAGGGCGAGAGAGAGAGAGAGGGAAAGGCGTAAACAGAGAGAGGGAGAGGGGAGGGTTTGAGAGTGGAGATGGAGAGAGAGAGATCGAGCGGGGAGAGAGAGAGAGATCAAGAGGAGAGAGAGGGAGAGGCGTAGACGGAGAGAGGGGGAGAGGCTTAGACAGAGAAGGAGAGATGGAGTGGTTAGGGCTGGCGCCCTAACCAGCCTTGATATCGGACGCGGATCAGCTACTTACAGGTGCGTAGCGACTAAAGTGACATCACCAAGTTATGTGGGCCCCACCATGATGTATGTTTTGTATCCACACCGTTCTTACATTTTTAGAGATCATTTTAGGGTATTAACCAAAGAATGATGCAGATCCAAGGCTGGAGTGGACCCCACCACAGAAAACAGTGGGGAGAGTGATGCCTACAGTTAAAACCTTCCAAAGGTCCATCATGATGTTTTTTTGAGATCTAACCCGTTCATGTGTTAGCGAAGACATAGAAGAAGGGAAAAAACAAATATCAGCTTGATCTGAAACTGTTGTGGACCCTATAATTTTTTAATGGTGGGCATCACTCTCCCCACTATTTTCTGCGGTGGGATCCACTCAAGATTTTGATCTGACCAATTCTTTGGATCATCCCCTAATATGATCTCTCTAAGTAGATGGACGGTGTGGATACAAAACATACAACATGGTTGGGCCCACAGAACTTAGTGACGTCACTTAATTAGCAAGTCTTTATGCTCAACTTGTCAGTAGCTAATCCACGTCCCGATGGAAATGGGTGGGTGACGTCAGCAAGTTCTGTGGGTCCCATCATGAGGTATGTGTTATATCCAAACCGTCCGTCCATATGACGAGCTCGTCGTAACGCTTGAGACAAAAAATAAGACAAATCTAACTATCAAGTGGACCACATGATCAAAAGCAGTGAAGGATTGAATGTTTGCCATTGAAACCCTTTTAGGGGTGACAGAAGTTTTGGATCAATAAGAAATTTGTTATGGTGGGCCCTACAAATTTTTTAACGGTGGATCTGCCTAATTTTTGGGACCACGTCCTAAAATGAGCCAGAAAAAAAAGATGGACAGGATGGATATTTATCAAATCGTCAAGGTGGGCTCCAACGCAAGGGTAGCACTTAAAATACCGTGGGAATGCATCCATAATTTTTATTTGAAATCCAATCTGTTCAAAAGTTTAAAAAACATGAAATAAATTAAAACACAAATATCAGCTTGATCTAAAACTTTCATGGCCCTTAAACAATTTTTAATGGTGGGTGTCACTATCCCCACTATTTTCTGTGTTGGGGTCCACTGGAGCTTTAGATTTATCTTTGGATATTGCCCTAAAATGATCTCTCCAAATGGATGGAGTGTGTGGATATAAACATACATCATGGTAGGGCCCAAAATTGAGGGGTATATAAATATCAGGTGGACCACTCCACGTGAAAATAATAGTGATTGGATATCCATCATTAAAATCCTATGTAAGGCCCACTGTACTCTTTATTTGGCATCCAATCTGTTTATTAGGTCATACAGGCTTAGATGAAGGGGGAAAACAAAAATCATCTCAATTCAAAACTTTTATGGCCTCTAGAATGTTTTAAATGGTTGACAGTCATTCAACACTATTTCTTGTAATGTGGTCCATTTCAAATTGGGATATGCCTCATTTTTGGTCTCATGCCATAAGATGATCTTTAAAAATAAATGGATGACATGGATTAAACACATACATCATGGTTGGGCCCACACAGCACCAACCACAAGCCATTGGATGGTGTAGGGGGAGGAGTCAATTCGTCCCCTTATTTGTGGTGTGGTCCATTTAATCTTTGGATATGATTCATTTTTTGGATAATTCTATAAAATGATCTCGAAAAATGGATGAACGGTGTGGGTTAATCCTAAATTTTCAGTAAATTCAAAACCCAAGTGGACCATGCCACACAAAACAGTGTCAAATAATGATTTCCACCGTTGATACTTTCCTTGGGCCCACAGTAATATTATTTGTTATCCAACATGTTCATAATATCAGAAAAATATGAATGAAGGGAAAACACAAACATCAGCCTAAATGTGGGCCACACCACATAATATAATGGAGGGGTTTCCTTAGAACATTCATAATCATATATTAGGCCTACCTAAATGTGATTCACATATCCAATCCACTCATTATGTGTGTCCCACTTGGATGAGGGGTCAGACCAATTTTCAACTTCATTCATGTCTGTATTAACTTATAAACAAGTTGGATCTTAAATAAACATCGCGGTGGGCCCTAAGAAGGTTTCAATAGTGGGTTTCACTATCCCACTCTTTTCTATGGTGGGTCCACTTGAACTTTGGATCTGCCCGTCAGTCAGATGCACCATTCCATGGTGGGCCACGAGCTTAAAAATAAAGTCAATACATGACTTGGGTGGGCCACACCACATACTATAGTTGAGAGGGTTACCCTCCCATTAAAACATTTCATAATTATTTATTGGGCCCACTTAGATGTGGTTCATAGATCCAGCCCATTCATTATGTGTATCCCACTTGGATGAGGAGTACTCAAACCAAGTTTCATACACATCCAAAACTCATGTGGGCCCCACCAAATGCTTTTATATGTGGGACGCACACAGATTAACCTCATGGGAAGTTCCCATGAGGTGACCTTATAGTACCATTTCACTATTTAGGTAACTCCTTCATGGGTGTTACTCTAACCATGTAGGGCCCACCTTGATATATTTTATGTATATCGACACCGTCCATATATTTTTCCATCATATTTTAGGATGTGATTTCAAATCATAAGAACTCAATAATCTCAGGTGGGTCATACCAATCAAAACAATGATGAACAACTATTAAAAACCTTTTGAAGGCTACAAAAGTTTTAGTTTACCTTCATCTAGATCTTCTTTACATTATCAACAAGTTGGATTGCAAATAAACATTACTAAAACCTTACGATGGGCTCTTTATAATTTTTAATGGCGAGGTACTATATTATCGTTCTTTCCAGTGGTGTGGTCCACTGAAGATTTAAATCTACACAATTTTTTATACCCGACCTAAAAATGGGTTGGAGAAACATAGGGGCGACAAGGATATACAACACATCATCAAAATCTCACTTTTGTTATCTAACTTTTCAATTTCTCTTGTCAAGAAACAAAATTTAGTTTTCTTTTTTAAAATATATATTTTTTTACAATTTGTCAATTTTTTCACAATTTTGTTTAATTTTTTACATTTTCTTTTTCAAAATATCATTTTTTAAATCTCACTTTTGTTATATAACTTTTTAATTTTTCTTGTCAAAATACAAAATCTAATTTTCTTTTTTAAAATATATATATATTTTACAATTTGTCAATTTTTTCACAATTTTGTTTAATTCTTTAAATTTTCTTTTTCAAAATATCATTTTTTAAATCTCATTTTGTTATATAACTTTTTAATTTTTCTTGTCAAAATAAAAAATCTAGTTTTCTTTCTTAAAATATATAATTTGTCAATTTTTTCACAATTTTGTTTAATTTTTTAAATTTTCTTTTTCAAAATATCATTTTTTATCGATTTTTTTTTTTCAAAATTATCAACATTATTTAAAGTTCTTAATTTTTTTTTTTTTCAAAATCTAGATTTTTATAAAATTACAATTTTTTATCGAATTTTTTTTTCTTCAAAATTATCATTTTTAAAATCTCACTTTTGTTATATAACTTTTCAATTTTTATCGTCAAAATACAAAATCTAGTTTTCTTTATATATATATTATATATATATATACAATTTATAATATTTATATATATATATATATATATATATATATATATATACAATTTCTCAATTTTTTCACAATTTTGTTTAATTTTTTAAATTTTCTTTTTCAAAATATCATTTTTTTAATCGAAATCTTGTTATATAACTTCTTAATTTTTCTTGTCAAAATACAAAATCTACTTTTCTTTTTAAAAATGTATATATATATATTTTTTACAATTTGTCAATTTTTTAACAATTTTGTTTAATTTTATAAATTTTCTTTTTCAAAATATCATTTTTTTATCGAAATCTTTTTTTTTTCAAAATTATCAACATTATTTAAAGTTCTAAATTTTTTTTTCAAAATCTAGATTTTTATAAAATTACATTTTTTTTTTCAAAATCTAAATTTTTTTCTTAAACATTGTTAATTTTTTAAAAAGCTTTTTAACTTTTTTTTTTTTGAAATTCATAATTTTTTTTGTTCTTAATTTTTGACCTGAGCATTAGAGACGGTTTAGGACCGTCTCTAAAGCAGACGGTGTTTGACAGTTTCAAATGACCACAATAAGACGACTAACGACCGTCTCTAATAGAGACGGTCTTTGACAGTCTCAAATGGAGACAGCTAAGGACCGTCCCTAAAACAGTACTTTTGACGGTCTTAGATAAGTAGTAAAAGACGGTCGATGACCGTCTCTAATTGAGACGGTTCTTGACAGTCACAAATTACCAATAAAAGACGGCCAATGACCGTCGCTAATACGGACGGTCTTTGACCGTCTCAAATGGAGACAGCTAACGACCGTTCCTAATACGGACTATTTTTTACAGTCTTAGATTACTGGAAAAAAAGGCCAATGACCGTCTCTAATTGAGACCGTCCTTGATAGTCTCAGATTACTAGTAAGAGACGGCCAATGATCGTCTCTAATATGGACGGTCTTTAACCGTATCAAATGGTCGCATATAAGATGGTCAGAAACCGTCTCCTATTCCAGACGGTCAATGGCCGTCTTTTATCCGCAGTTAACGACGGTTTTTGACCGTCTTAAATGATTTGTAGACGTTCAAATTTTTAAGACAATATAAAGGACGGTCAAGGGCTGTCTAAAAGTTTAGAGACGGTTTACGGCCATCTCTAAAGCGTCTTTAAACCAAGCAATTTTAGAGACGGTCCAGAACCGTCTCTAAATCCGTCATTTTTTTCAATTTTTCACGTAGTGTATTTGATTTAGATAGCGAGTCGCAACGTGGTAAACTCATAATCTCAGGTTAGTCTCATACCTAACCGAAGCCTTAGCCATTACGAAGAAGTCCATGAAGTCCGGTTGCACATCCACCAATCCGAGTGGATGACGTCTGAATGAATACATGGTTCAATGCAAACTTTACCTTTCCTCCGTATGGCACATCTCTGAACTGCCTGTCATTCTTTTCCGTAAACCACAATCATTCCATACAAGTGTTAAACCAACATCTTCAATACAAGTGTGGACGCATTTCCAAATCATCGAGTTTTGGGCACATCAACCCCTTCCCATCTAGTCGCCGGCTTAACAATAGGGGACTAAGATTTGTTTTACCCTACCCAGTCTCAGTAGTTGAAATGAAACGCTCTCGACCCAACACACGACAATAGGTAGATTCGTCACATCTCTTCCCTTCTTCATCCCGGCAATGTAAGGGATTGTTGTACCTAACCTATTGTGCTCACCTCCACCCGACCTACTATGGAAGATGACCCAATTGGTACCAATCTAAGAAGATTCCTTGGAGGACGGGCATCTCCAAATATGGGATCTAAGCCGGGTGAGAATGGTGCACTCTTCTTATCCTACCCAATCAATACTATCCAAAGTTTTTACCACCCAAAGCCTCATCACAAGCTGTCTCACCTATCTTATCTTTTGGCCGTTGTACAAATCATTCCACCAACGTATGCATTACCATTCTCATGCATGAATGTTCATGTAGCCAATTCACAAAATTATACTAGTATATCACCATTCACATGTAAATGAAATGAAATTCATGTGTCTAGTCTTACCTTATTGGCCCTCATTAAGGAATACAATTCAAACCAAGGTCTATGTGTCCGAGCATGACGCCCTTTCAATCCACTAATTAATGTCTAAATCCAAGCATTCATATGTATAAAGGATTGGGCTCCACTAAGTGTGGACCCTTGGTCATCCAAAAACACAAATGATGGGCACATTGGACCATCAAAGGAATAATATATTACAATTAGATTGTCGAATGGGCCAAATAGAAACATAATATCACACCACATACATCACCATGCAACCACATCCACACATAAAATGAACAACACAATGCATACATTAAGAAGGCCCCCAAGTATTAGCAACACACAGTAACTGGATGGGCCACGTATTGTGAGGAACTGGGCCTCATTTTGCTTGGAATCTGCCTTAGTTTGGGTCCACATGTGGAAGACACATCAGCCCATAATTTCAGCCCCCTTTGGGCCTTGAACGGTTCCAATTTCTAGGTAAACGGGTATTACCATTTGGCCCATCACGCTGTCCAAGGAATTTGGAGCGTGATATAATGGGCAGCAGCATATACGACACATATATCATAATGAGTCTCACGACGTATGGACCCACTTCAAGGCATCCAAATTCATCCACTAAGGGGTCTCATAAGCAGTGGGCCCCACTCACTGTCCTAGATGGACAGGAAAAAGATATAACAATTTCATCTAGAGGGTCCCCAGCAAAGTAGGACCCAACCGCCCATGAATTTGCAAGCGCGGGCGCCGATCTCACTATCTTTTGTGAGTGGCCCAGTTAAGATTTAGGTCCGCTGTACCTGTGGGCTCACTGCCTCAGATGAGCTTGAAAAACTGTCGAAGGGGGTGAATTTATCAAAGATATACAGTGAACCCAAGAGTCCAATGGCAGGCGTCAAATCTCCAATGTTTCATGCGGTGTGGCCCATTTGAGCTTTGGATCTGCTTCATTTTTGGGCCACACATCAGGGTAGTCCAGAGCACCTGATGGACGGAGCGGATATAAAATACATACGTAGCCAACAGCGTGGCTCCACACGTGCAACAAAAGATGGCAGCCCCTACAAGCTGCAACACTTGCACGCTGTTGAGAAGCAACGTGTAGCTGCTGCTACTTACCTTTATTTTGTTATTATTATTATTGTTGCTGTCTTAGTCTCTCTCCCTCCACTACACCAAAATCATCAATCTGGTACGGTCCTTAGTTTGGTTCAGAAACGGCTCTAAGCCGTTCCCGAGTTGAAACGGTATTCAACCGTACTCGAGTAGTTGCTTTTATACGCTGTTATTTTCATTTTTTTGTTGGTGTGTCCTAATTGAGTGTTTGATGTTCTTATTTATTATTATTATACTTTATTGTTTTATTTCGAAACAGATGGACGGAATGGATTTTATTAGTAACCTCTAAGTGAACCCCACATGGTCCGAGAGCCACATTACTGTACATTACCGCAGACTACCGAATATTTTTATTCATTTCCTTACACCAAAATGCCCTAAATCCTTCATTTCCTCACGCCATCGCCGTCTGCATCTCCCTCTTCTATCCCTCTCTCAATCTCCCTCGATCTCCCTCTCCCAATCTCCCTCGATATCCCTCTCCCGATCTCAACCCGCTCTCTCGATCTCCCTCTCCCGATCTCAACCCTCTCACTCTCCCTCCCTCTCCCTCGATCTCCCTCTCCCTCTTCCCATATCAACCCTCTCTCTCTCTCTCTGGATCTCCCTCTCACTCTCCCTCCCGCTCTCGATCTCCCTCTCCCTGGATCAGACAGGTACATCAGCGTGCAGACAGGTACTATTGGTCATCTCTTTCAACCGTACAATTTTTTATTTTTATTTTTTTTGTTGGAGTAGTGATTGATACAGCTGCTCTGGAAATGATAAAATGAATGTTTTTATTTTTTATTTTTTCCATGGGAAGCTTCTTGTGTTGATCCTCTAATATATGTATGTATCGACGTGTCAGTGGGTGTATGGATGCTGAGTACTTAGGCGCATGCACTGTATGTTTTCAGAGAAGAACTTTGATACGCTAGCAGAGTGTAATGGTTGATACTCATGCACTTAGAAATTACTTTAAAACTGCATATTAAAAGCTCAGGGGCTTATTCCAGTCAGATGTGAACTATTGTTGCAATGTTATGCTTGTGCAATGAAAATTGAGTATATTTGTGATAGTTTCAAAATGCTCGTAAAGGAATTTCTGAAAAAGGAAATTCCATACATAAAGATTGCCAGTTAGCACAAAATTCTTTTGTCTTGCATTGGTACAAGAAATGTTTAAACCGGGAAAGATCTCCAAAAGTCCAGTCGGGGCGGGGCCACTTTTATATTCATAGCATTTCAGGTCATATGAAAGTCTAGACTTACTAATGATTCGGATTTTTAAATTGCCAAGAAATTTCATGGGAATCGTAGCCTTGGGTCAAGTCCTATATTCTGTTCCCGCTCTTTATGAATCAAATTGGTAGGTCTTGGAAGCAATTGGGTAGCTTCACGTCTTCAAAGTTCCAATTTCCAATCCACTCAATGCATTGGTGGCCAAGTCCAGGGTCTGGGTCTTCTTGACCAGGATGTACCAAGGTCTTGATATACTCTGCCATAGCTTTTTGAATAAAAAAAGAAAAAGGCCTAGCACCAAGGATTCGAGTGGATCTCACAGCGTTGTTCTATATTCCTACAATATTCTCTGTCAAGCAAGTTGTGCCATCTTGTAGATGCATTGAGATAGACTTCTGTCACAGTTGTAGAGAAAAAGTGAGTTTATCTCATTTTAGTTACTCCTAATTATGTATTAGAGATATATTTGTTTTTGGTAGTAATGATTAAATTTAATCTTGATAACCAGCAATTGTAATTATGTATCAGAGATCATGATTGCTGGTTATCAAAAATACTTTTAATCCTTACTAAAAAGTACTTAGAGATCATGATTGTTGGTTATCAAAAATTATTTTTAATCCTTAACAAAAAGAAATATAATCTCCAATACCTAATTACGATTGACTAGAATGAGATGAACTCATTTTTAGGTGTCTACCAAACAAGTCCTAAAGGCTTTTCTTTTTTTCTTTTTTCTTTTCCAACCATCATATTTTCCCAGCAGAATAAAAACAGGACTCTAAAGTTCCTTTAAAATTCAACTGAATTTTATTTTCTAGATATCTAAGCATGTCAATGCAAATGCATCATGTATGATCTTCTCTTTTTTCTTTTTCTTTTTTTTTTTTTTTTTTTTTTTTGTATGTTCACAAACTCTAACATTATATAGGTATCCTTTTGGTCTCACTCTTTAGCAGTTTTCACTGCTTCTCGCTTGTCTTCGTATCTTGGGAATTCTATCCCGCCTTTAATCAGTATAAACTGTTGCTTGTTCAAAAAAATGATATATTTCAAGAGTAATGTATTCAATGTGTAATTATGGACTGATTGTTTGTTATGAAAGCATGATTGCTAGAGGTGCTGCTGCGCTAACTATTTCAAGGCAAATGTTTCCATCTTGGACCGATTCCTTGCAAAATTGATTACTCAAGTTTCTCTGATGACAGTCTGTTATTCTGTTGCATTAGAAGCTCTTGGAGACCTGGCATTAGATGTTGGATTGATGTTGCCTTATCATCATGTGATATGGTATGGCTATCATGTAACAGTCTTTTGTGTTTCTTCCATTCATTGGTAAACTGTGTGAAAATGAGTAGAATCAATTCTTTTTGCCTTCAGTTAACATTTTGTTATCTAGAATATGCTCATTTAAAACCATAGATATGTTGAATGCAGTTAAATATTTCGTTACTTCCTATAAAGGGCCTTAAGCTTTGGCTGGCCTCTATGCATTGGTTTTTTTTTTTTTTTTTCAAAGAAGACAGTACAATCATACACATTGAGTGATGCTATAGCTAGGAATAGGAATTACTAGAGTTTTTAATTCTCATTTCACTACCTTATAATTTTTAAAATGTTTAAAACCAATATTTTTTTGGATGATAGGCAGAAAAATGAACTCTTTTATAGCTTTTTTTTAAAAAAAAAATTTTAATTTTAATTTCTAATCAATATGCAATCTTTTATTGTTTGCTATTGTCATGGATATGCTTAGATACTTAGCTTACTCCTGACTTGTAACAGATCATTCTTTAGTAAGAGTGTTGTCAAATTTCAATCGAATATGCTATTCAAATACAGATCATTCTTTACTTTGGCATTTACAGTTTATTCAGAGTTGTTATATATGAGAATGAAGTTACTAATCTTGATAACCATATATGCTTTGTATGTTTATTGAGTTGACTTATATTGCAAGGTCATATCAAAATTTATGCAAATCCAGTGCTCACATGAGTCACAATAGGAAAATACAAATTTGGGTAGTATGCTTTATATGTATTACATTTTTTTTCTTAAATTATTATTGTGACTTGTTAGTTTATAATTGTGACTTGTGATTGTGATTTGTAAGTTAGATAATTAGTTACCTGTTTGAGGATTTCTATGTGGCCATACATAGATATGGTGTGTTTTTGGTGGCATAGAAATCGCTCAAATTGTCCCATTTTGGACAGTTCAAGGTTAGATGGATAGTATGCTTTCATATAATCTATTTAAATGTCCATGCCTGATCCGCGGTCCATCTCCTCATTTCTCTCCGGTTATGTTTCTTTCGTTCCGTATCCAATGCCAAATATCTTTACATTGCTTTAGATATTTGGCATCGGAATGTAACGTAAGATCAACTTACCTGGAGAAACATGGGGAGATGTTGCTGGATTTTTGGCGGGAACGTTTAAATGGGAATATGAAAGTATTACAATCTATCCAATTAATGATCAACAGCATCCTCAGCAGCAGCTGGGTGGGGTACCTCATTCAGCTGATCATCATTCATCACCATCCAAAAGGTCAGCATTTGAATCTTTGCTTTGATTTCTTTGATTGGTATTATTATTTTTATAGTGTTTGTTTATTGAAATATGTTGGGTGTGTTTGGATGATTGGAGCTGATTCGATTTTGATTTCATGGATTGGATTTTTTCTGTAAATGTTATATGTTATTTTGCTCGCCTAAACCCATAGGGATCCTTTAAATATGGCCAGATCAAGACTGATGTGTACGTGTTGAGAAACAAACCTAAGTTCTTTGTGTTTTTCTTCTGCAGAATAATGCGATATTGTGGTGTATAGGCTGGCAGAAAGTTCAGGGTCAAGGAATCACAATCTTAGGAGTTTTGTAATTTCTAGTGTTTCAAGAGTTATTTCTAATCCTTGAAATAAATCAAAGATCAGGGCTAAAAAAAGACAAGAAAAGAGAGAGAGAGAGAGAGAGAGAGAGAGAGAGAGAGAGAAGTTGAGATAATAGCTGAATGAATTTTGCAGGGCATTGAAAATTGCAGCTATGAGGTTTGATCAGCCAAAGATTTAATGGAAGAAGTCTTCTTTCTTTTTTTTTTATTATCTCTCTTATTTCTTCTTGATGTTCGACTTATCTTTCTACTTCTATTATAGTGTCTTGATCCAGATAAACTGGATAAGAAACCCTGCAAGATCATGTGGGACGTACCATGGGAAGAACTCCTGGCAAAGGAGCTAGCAAAAGCAGGCCATACAAAACCATCTCACTTGAAGGCCCACTGTTTGGTTCATTGATAGAGGTGCTCAAGATCAATCGACTAGCACTGCTTGTTGAAGAGTGACAACGGAATTTTGGGTTTCATTGAATCCTACGTACAACTGTTTCTTTCTTATGGTGTGATGCGATGCCATGAAAATCCCCATTGGAGTGATTCCATGTGATTATCCCTTTAATAGATCAATGGTCTAGATAACTGAAACTTCTACTTTCATGATTTCACTGAATTTGAATTTGATACCTTTTTGTTTTTGTACTTATGGCAGTTCACGTACACCACCAATTCATGTGTCCCAATGGCCAGGAAATCAGGCAGCTCTGCTAGTCATGTGGGCCACAATGATAATCAGGTGGGATAGCTTGACCATGCATGCCTGAAGTTCTTCAAATATATATTTATGTATATAGAGAATGTTTTAGTAACAGATCATAGCCGTTGACAGATGAGGCAGTCGTTGAGTAGCTCAGCGGCTGGACTATGAGCATCCTCCAGAGCAGCAAAGCTCACCAGGACATTAGACAATGTGTGGAGAATGGAGAAGCTGGGCCAGCAGAAATCATGCCAGAAGAGGCCTACAAGATCAACGGTGGCAATGATAATCAGTTTGGTGGGCCAACACCAGTCACACCCAAAGAAGCCCATGAGAACAAAACCAACAGTCAAGATCCAACGGACCCAAAGATGGAGATAGAAGTCACACAAGAAGCTTGAGTAACCCGGCCTGGCCTGTAGCTTGTGTGGGCCCTCACCAGATGGACTTGGGCTTGATTTTGGGCCCATGGGCTAGTTTCTAGACAGTATAATAATCAAACGGGCTCAGGCCCACTGAGTCCACGCACTACACCAAAATTACTGTTCAGGAACGGCTATAGTTTTGGTTCAGAAACAGTTTTAAGCCCTTTTTAATACAAAACGGTTTTGAACCGTACCTGAGTACAGAGATCAAGGTGAACTAGGCATATGCCAGTGGCCAGAGGGAGGATACTTTAGGTTAGTATTTGCTTCCATACTTGTTTCCTTTCTCTTTTATTATTCTTTATTTGTTGTTTCTGTTGGCACACCGTGGTGCTTCTCTCTACTAGTCATTCTTTGTTGTTGTTTTCATGTGCTTCAGGCCACTTCAATATCTTTGTTAGCGACCTAAGTCCTGAAGTCACTGATGCGACTCTATTTGCATACTTTTTAGTGCATTCCAGCTATCCGTGAGTTCCTTGCTGCTTTTCAGAGTACTGCATTTGATAGTTTATATTGTTTGCTGTTTTGTTTTTTTCCTTGATTTTTTCTTTTCTGGAGGAAAGATGAAATTCCATTTTTTTTCTTGTTTTATTGCACACTTTTGAAGCTTTAAGCATGATGCTTGAGAAGGTGGCCTTATAAGTGAGTCACTGTTGAGAATGTCAGTTTTAAGGTTCACCTGCAGTGAGCCAGATGATATGTCACTTTATTGTGATTCAATCTGTGATGAGAATGCCAATTTTAATGTTTCAACAATATGCATTACCATGCAAAATCATGGCTTTGAAGGGAACCTTGTTTTTTTTAAAACTTTGTGAAATTAATGAGTTTATCCACCTGAAGGAGCCTCTATAGAATTTGGGAATTTCAAGGAGTAACCAAGATATTGCAGTTGGATCTTTTGACTTCATGTTAAAACTTATCAGAGATAGCGGTGAGGGACTGAGTGTGGAGGCCTGGCTCCAACAGTATGGAAGTACCAAGGTCCTCTTTAGTAGTATGGTGGTGTTTGATTGGCTGGTAGCAAAGACAAAGCTCTTACAGTTGAGCATATAAAAAGTATGAGTATGATCATAGTGAATGATTTCATCATGAAAATGCTGAAATGGTGGACGCTTGCTTATAAAATTATGCATTTGTAATGGAGGTTTTGGATATGTTCTTAACATAAAATTTGGGATAACATGCTTAGAAGAACGGCAGAGCTCTTCCAAGCATGTGACAAGCGTAGGATCGGCTTCAAGTAGTGGGTGTTATGGTATGGGCAAAGCATGGATTTGTTGAGCTGATATTTGTTTGTTTTTATTCTACCAGCTGGCTCTGTTTCGCTTTAGCTACTTGTTCACCTGTCGTTGTTCTGGTTATGGAAAATCTTGCTATGTGTTGGGTTCACAAGCAGTGCTGGTCATGCATAGCTACTTATAAAATTATGTAGCATGTGTTGGGTTCACAGGTAGTGCTGGTCATGCATAGGGTAGTAAATATGCGTGTCCAGCTAGGTTAGAGAGCAAGCTGTCTAGGAAAGAATATTCTTCCTGTTATTCTCATAATGGGCTCTCTCCTTGTGTGCTTATGCTACAATGAAATCCTTGGAGCATGCTATTTGTCACTGCCAGAGATTCACTTGAACAGATTTATGGCATGATTCTCTAGCTCGAATTTTTGGATGGATGTTCTCCTCTTTATATCTTCCTTCTGTGCTTGAATAAAAATTTTCAGCTGTCTATTGTGCAAAGTGAGAAACGTTGTTAATATAGGTGTTGTTATTCCTAGGCGCACAAGCAAGAAAACATTTTCATCTTCTCATGTCCTTCTACGATTCCATAAAATGTTCTCAAAATAATGAGTCCAAAATAAAGAGGATGGTCTTGAAATCAAATTTAAGTGTTGTTTGTCTCTGTGATGTGCAGGAAAGTGAAAGCGAAGAGGATGGTCTTGAAGAAGATGATGATGATGTTGAGGAAGAGCATGAACCGGAGCCTGAGGTTCTGTAACTACTGAGCTGGTGGTAAAGAAGCCTCCATCAGCTTCTCCGGTACCCAAAGATACAGAAAGGAAGCTTTCAAAGAAGGAATTGAAGAAAAAGGAGCTTGCAGATCTTGAAGCGATCTTGTCTGAGTTGGGGATCCCTAAGAAAGAGACAAGTGGCCAAGCTGGCAATATTTTTGAACCTGAAGCTGCTGTTATAAATCCAGTCTTCCTGGCATTGATTTTCGCAACTACCCTGATTGGGTTTGCATACAACCATTTACATTTTGGGATTTGAGGTAGTATAAATGGGGTTTATGCAAATCGGCATTGGTGGTGTGCAAAAATCAATTTTGTATACTCTTTTTCATATTTGTGTTGTGTACCTTTGTTTGAAAATGTTGCTGAAATTTATACATAAATCGTCTGTTCATTACAGCTTTTTCTTCATTGGAGGGGAAAAACGAAGAAATGTCAACATCTGAACTTTCTGGTGGAGCAAGAATTCACTATAATTTTCAATCTTTGTGAAGAGTTTGGAGGTGCATATCATTACATTTACATGTACAAGCAGCAGTCATTTTTCAGTCAATTTATTCCTTCTCGAATGCTTTTGACCAGTGACCATGTCAAAGTTTTTGGTGATTCTATCTTCACATGTCATTGTCTAAGGTCTTAGTGTCTGTTTCTCTTGTTAACTATCACATATTTAGTGCAGTAATTCTTTATTTACTTTATTAATAGGCTCCTCAGTTACCTTTGCACTTACATGCACTACACCAAAATGTAACAAATTTTGATATGGTGGGCTCCATTGTGGATGGGGATGCCCTAAGTTCTTACAGATTGGAAGAAACGCAACAACTATTTGGGAAAAAAGGCTATAAAAGGCTAAAGATTGGAAGGCTAGGATCTTCTGATGTGAAGATTTTGAGGCCTCTTCCTTGCACTGTATGGCGTATGGCCCATCAAGTCAGTGGTCTGGATCACAAAAACATGGATCCAACTTGTACAGACAGTCGCATCTGGACATTATGGATGTCATCATGCATCAGGATCTGGTACTTCTCTCTTGTAAAAAAATCCATCTGTCAATACTCTCAGATATCTATTGAACAAATTACTTATTATCTGATTGGTTATATTGTTCTTGTAGCTTGGTTTCGATTCTCTATACTTTGCAAGGATTGATTACAAGGAAGAGGCCTCATGAAATTTTGGTTATATTGTTCTTGTTGCTTTGCATAGGTTGTATTGATATCTGCAACTCTGCCTCATGAAATTTTGGAGATAACAAACAAGTTTGTGACAAATCCTGTTAGAATACTTGTGAAGCGTGATGAGTCGACCTTGGAGGTAAAATAACTTGTTTCCTTTCTCCTTTTTCTTTTCTTTTTCTTTTTCTTTCTTTTCTTTCTTTTCTTTTTGGTTAAAAATGCTTGCTGAAATGTGTCTTTGGCGCTCTTGGTTTTGTTTTGGCTTGAGTTTTCCATCCCCTTCTTACTGGAAGTATCTCTCTCATACTGACCCCTTCTTGTTTTCTTGCACTGTTTTATGAAGAATAAGATATCACCCACGAAGAAAATGAACCTCTGATTGTTCGGCAGGACTAATGGGCCTCGTCATTTGTCCTAGAGTACCATTGCGTTGTTTCTTGCAATAACTGGCTCCAAAGTTCAAATGTTTATCTTGGATGGCGCCGCCTAGCCTTTAGATGTTCTGATCACAACAGATGTTTGGGCCTGAGGTCTTGATGTTCAGCAAGCAAGTATTGGTTTGTCAGGTTGTTGTTTGCCTAGATGGGAAAGATTGGTGAAATAGCATTGGATAACCCTCTTTGGAATGCCGCAATTTAAATATATTGCTACAATTATTCTTATTCATAATTCTCTAAGGATCATACAGAATCAGCAAAAGCTCATCACAGGCAAGATTCTATATTCAGCAGGGTGACTTCTGATAAGGTTCAGTATCTGGTCTTGTTATGGATTCATGTGTTTTTGATGTATTAGATGGTGAACAGGGATACCGTATGGGATGAATTGATTTCCTAGGAGTGTAGTTACAATAGTTCTAAAACTGGCCGACTCAAATCAAAACTCAACAGGTTATCAACCCTCTGCTTTTCCACCATGAAAAGCACTCTGTTCATTTCCAGGTACTGCTCAAAAAAAAAATGAAATATTAATTCAACATATAAGCTTTGCATGTTTTTAGCTTGTTGAGACTTGAATTGATTGACATCTTTGTTAACATACATTTCATTGTTTTGGTGGTGTGGCCCACATGAGTTTTGGATTGAGCTGATCTTTGTCATCTACGGTGACAATGAGGTGAACAACTAATGGATAGCACACGTATTGTGTCTCCACAAATATCGGTGTTGCACATTTCTTCCCACAACATGTGCAAATCTAGTAGATTTTGATGAGCAAATCTAGAAAGACACATCATGTGAGGGAACCCATTTTTTGAAATTACAAGAGTTGCTTTCACCGTAATTGCAGGAACCTTCTCTTAGAGTGGATTTGAAGCTGCTACTTTGAAGGATCCTGGCCTCAATGCCTGGCGAGGAGGTGCAGAAGATGGTCAATCTTCTTGACAAGCTGGACACCTCCATGAAGGTAAAGCGCATTTCTTTTTGAAACTCAAGTCATTCGTAACAAAAATTTAATTTTCTTTACTTCTATAATTTTTTTTTGCCCACTACCTTGAGATGCATTCATTTTGATCAGATTGGTAGAATGCCCAACATTCGAAACTTGTACTTGTATAGTATGCTTTCGCTTTTTTTTTTAAAAAAAAAACTTTCGACCACTTTCTCGTACTTGTATAAGCCGTTAAGACATTTCATGGTTTTCCGTCAATTAATTTGGAAGTCGGGGGTTGAATAAATTTTTTTCCTAGTTATTAGTGATTTGGTCAACTACCAGTAATTCAATTCCATCCCTTGACAGATAGACCGCAGAGATCCTCGATTATAGACCAGTTGAATCTCAAATTTCATAAGATTTGAGCTTCCTTAAAATTCCAAATGTTCATAGGGAAGTAGTTTAAAAATGAAAAGATATTGATGTATGGTTGGATGTTGTGGTTTCATCCGTATTCTGCATGAACAATCTAGGAGGTAAGATTATGGTGTTCTAGGCATCTATTAAGGTTATTTATCAGATTGAATTTTGTACAAGGTGCCATGTGTGCAGGATCCGAGCTTATCACGATGGAGCACGCCTTAAGATTGGTTGGAACCTGGAATTCATCTTTGGTTGGATGGTCTTAACCCTTCATTTAGAGGAGCTGAGGAAGGTACATATGGGTCAAGAAACAGGTCGACCAAAGTTCTCTTGATTATACATGTTTTGTTCCAAAGAATCCTCCAGTTAGTACGCTTATATCTTCTTTCATATACTTTTTTTTTTTCTTTCTTTTCGGATTTCAGCGTTGTGGATCCTCTAATGACGGATTCTGATAACATGATCGCAAGTGGAAGACAAACCCCACCCAATGGTATGAGATTTGAATTAGAAACAAATTTAGAAATAAAACTATTTGGGAGTGATCTTATCTGTATGATTTCATATGGGTTTTTGAAATGAAATGAAAATAACACTGTTTTGTTTTTGAATTCTGTTTCCCACAAAATCAATTGCCAAAAAACAGTTATTTTTTCTTTTTCTTTTCTTGTTTTCTCCTCTTCTTTGGGTCATCTGATTTGGATTTTATTGAAATGCATTTAGAAATAGAACTGTTTCTTGGTGATCTTAATTGGGTTTCTTTTTCTTTCTTACAGGGAATCAGTTATGCGAAGTCATTCTTTTCTGAATTGGGTTTGTGTAGATTCAAGTTTTTCAAGCTGGGCCACTCCATCCATAGCCCAGTGTGAGTGATTTTCTATTGTTTATATATTTTGAGTGTTACAATATCTGTTGATTCTGCCCTCTTCCGCTTTCGGGCATGTTTGGATGTGCTATGGAATTGGATTTCAATTTTAGTTTGATAAATTGAGATAACCAAATTAGTCTCTTGTCAACATTCATGTTGAGGATCTGGGTAGGTGACTTTGAAAATTTCTCTTGTCTGAATACATTAAATCTATGGAGACAAGCGTTTGTTGGTGAATAATCCACCGTAATTTTTATTTAAAAAAAAAAAAAAAAAACATATTGACATGCCATTCATAGCTTATTGCTTAGTCAATGGATTTCTTTTTCACTGCCCACAACTATGAACATTTTTGGGGTTGTTGAATGTATACTCCATTATTTATGGCTTTAAATGTACAGTTGAATGGATAACCATAAGCAACATAAGCAAGCACCATTTTCAAACTCCAATGATGGAACTTTACTTTTTCCATCTATTTCTTTCCTCTCTTTTTTATCTTCTTCAAGTCACACCAATGAATTTGCATAGCAAATTCCATATTGTTCTATAATCAACAATAACTTTTTGTTAATGTACGAGCTGTGTAGCATATTCGGATTACGGAACTCCAAAATAACAAATTAACCATCTCCTCAAGAAGCATTGATCTTAATTTATGGAAAGGCCCCTTGGTCAGATTTTTGTTGAAGATATACGGTTATGGTTGTTCATGAATTCTAATGCTTCTATATCATCAGGAAATCTCTAATGCTTTTATTTCATTAGGAAATCTCAGATGATTTCCATGGTAACAATGTTATGTTCATCCTTGGAGTAATGACTCCAACAGAAGTAAGGTTGGATTTTTTTTCTTACACTTCTTTTTAAGCTTTTGCAATGTAAATTGGGTATTTGAACTGAGTCCATTCTTTTAATGCTTATACAGGTTTTGAATGCATATAATGCTGGTACAAGATTAGTCAAGGTCAACTTCATCACTATAATGTAAAATACATGTTTGAGCTGATCCCTGACATTGTGGAGCTCTTCATCTGCTTGACGACTTTCATTGAATTATGTCTTTTTATTTTGAAGTCTCCCATTGCAGATTTTAGTTTTTCCTGTCTAGTTTACAAGTCAGATAAATATTGTTTTAGATTACATCATGGTTGTTTTTACTATCTTTTGATTCTTAAATGAATTTGGCTTCAAATATATTTGTTTCTTTATTTATTTATTTTATTTTATTTTTTACAGCAGATTTTTTTTTTTTTTTAAAATCGTTCCCAAACAAGAAAAAAAAAAATCATTCCCAAATATGACCGTTGGCACCAGAACGGTTTAAAACCGTTCCTAAAATTTCCTTTCTAAAAATTGAAACGGTACCGAAAACGGTTCTGAACCGTTCCTGTTTTTCTGCGATGCCTCATTTAGGAATGGTTTGAAACCGTTCCTGAAGCATTTAGGAACGGTTTTAAACCGTTCCTAAATGACGATTTTGGTGTAGTGCTCTCTTTTATTTCGTCCTTTAGTGGCTCCATTGAATGGTGGAAAATCAAATCACGACTGTTTCCATTTGGTGTGGCCCACGATTTTTGGGTCTACCTGATTTTGGGGGCCATGCTCTAAAATAGGGTGGCCCAGCTGATAGATGGAGTGGATGTTGACACATACATCAAGGTGGGGTCCACATGATGGTCTACTTGAGATTTGTTGGAGATTTTTGGTGGAGCCCACAATAACTCTGATCATGGACGGCCAAGTGGAGTACGAACAAGATGGTAGACCCCACAACAGTGGCACCTCACAGGTTCCCTTCAACAGATTTTTCATGTTTTCAGTTAATGTTGAATTGGATAGGGCTAATTTTTTACCTTAATTTGTGGCCACGTGGGGCAAACATTTGGCGAGAGGATCAGAACTCTTGATAGCCTTATATGTTGACTTCAAAATCACCAAGGTGGGGCCCACTAGAAGTGTGCATGGAATTTGTGGTGCAAAGCCCAATATATGTACTTGAAATTTCTGCACACACACTACAAGAAAACTGGCCTTTACTGGCGGTCAAAACCGCCGGCAAAGGCCCAGAAAACTGCAGGCAAATCCTTTGCCCGCGGTCAACTAACAGCTGGTAAAGCCTCAGTTGGTAAAGGCTTTACCGGTGGTCAGGACCTTTACTGACAATTGTGATGAATGCCGCTAAATCCACAGTTTTTGCTACACTACCAGAAAATTGGTCAAAAGCTACGGATAAAATCCGTAGCTAAAGATGACTAGCCCCACAGTGCAACCATAGCCATAGAGCAAAATTTTCTCATTAAAAAAAAAAAGTGAAATTGAAGACAAAATTCTGGCAGAAATGTACAAGAAAGACAGATTGCAAAACAAAAATAATCGATTCACTTACCAAAGGAGTATAGCCATTAAATGGATTTTTCCCTGCTTTTGAATCTGCTAATAGATTCCTAGCATTTCAAATATATGATGCCAAACCACCTGGATAGCTTAAATTAAGCCGAGTTACCTATAGAAAAGAGCTACTTGACATCAATAAGCAGATATGTGAAGAGTATTAACAGTCTTGCTGACAGGTACAAAGCAATGTAGGCAAAATCAGTTTGGTCTTCTACCAGAAATTTGTGGTCAGCAAGGCTTCCAAAGATAAATTTCAAAATAATCATAATAATAACAAAAATAAATGTTTGAGTGAGGAAAATGGAAGGTTAAAAGTTGAAACCGATGTTAAACTTTTGCTGCTTGGACTTGGAAATCAACAGATACCATTTAATATTTCCAGGATACAGTTGCTGAGTTGTAAAAATATACTGAGAATGCATGGAATACAAGGTTCTAAAATGTGATTATACGAGTGAAGCACTCAGCTGCTACAAGGGAATGGAAATGAACCTGTTATTTGGGAGATTCTTCAAGGGAAGCACTTAGCCTAACCAGTCAGTTCTAACCTGCAAAACAAATCTTAGCCATTAGCCACTGTTCCAGTTTTTTTTTTTTTTTTTTTTTAAAGATAAGAACCAAGTTGTAAAAATAACCATTGTAGCAAACAAGTCTAGCTAATATCATCCCAAATCCTAGGCTTTTCCATCTCAGCTATCTCACACACACACACACACACACACACACACACACTCTCTCTCTCTCTCTCTCTCTCTCTCTCTCTCTCTCTCTCTCTCTCTCTCTGTGTCACATACCCATCTCAAAGCATTTCAGAAAGCCAAAAGAAACATGTGAATGAAAAACAAACCTAACAAAACCTCAGGGAACAAAACCTTGCTCAGCGCAACCTCCTTGCTACCCTTTTAGACTCGACCAGGGTAAGGATGTCGCCTTCCCTGACAGGACCCTTCACATTCCTCATGATGAGTCAATTTTGGTCATCCAGGAACTTGACCCTGACCTGAGTCACTTGTCCTCTTGAATATGTGCGGCCCATCACCTTCACCACCACTGCAAACTTTACTTGAGATTCCATTCTGCAAGTTGCGCACGTTAGAGAGACAGAGAGAAGAATGCGAGTGAAGCTGCTGCTTTGCTTTTGAGTTCTTCCAGGTTATTCCGTAGATACATATGCTCCAAATATCAATCTTATGGTAAAGGATGATTACAAACTTGTAAAAAAAAAAAGTTCCACATGAATTTATATCCGAAAGAAAGAAAGAAAGACGACCTTTAGTTATCATGAAACACAATGGAACCACATGTTCCTACTTCTAGCATTCTGAAAACTTCCACATGATTTTATTTTAGATTTAACCAAGACTTGAAAAAAGGAAGGAAAACAAAAAAATCAATTTAGTCACATTTTGGTCGAGACTTGTTTAAGATTCAGTCCACTTGACTAGTCAAAACTCATAAAACTTGAAAAAAGAAAACTCGACAAAACTTGAATCTGCTTGCAATGTCTCAAAAAAAAAAAAAAAAACCCAAATAGGAAATAGAGATTAAAACATTACAAAGAACAACAACCTCACTTAGAACCATAGATTTTCTATCAACTGTTTCATGTTTTATTTCTTCATTATCCAAACATCTCTTCCACTCCATGAAAAATTCTACTATGACCCAAATAAAGAACACTTAGTGAACTGCTATACTGACAACTAGTAGTATCAAATCCATGAAAGCTTATGAGCATGCAAGAACCCAGTTTAAAGCAAGAGCGACTCGCACCAATATAATCAAGAGGGCAGTCAATACAAGACAAACGTTCCATAATTTCAGGAAAAGTAGGATGATCATAGAGTACAATATCAATTCAAGTTCTTCAGATATGAAAGATGCACATGGCATTTTGAAGAAATTCCAGAAAGATTAATGATTAAAAGAAAAGAAAAAAAAAAAACACTATACATCTATACCCACAACCATACGCTCAAAACTATGATGTGCTAGATTTCAAAAAGGCAAAAGACATTACATAATTTCTTAATGAAATGTAAACTTGGAACGGTATCTCACCTGGTAATGCAAGTCCCTTAAGAAAGGGAACAAATACCCAAAAAAAAAAAAAAGAAGCAAAACATAAGAATAATATTGTCAGAATACAGTATTGGACTCTGAATTTATTTACATCAACAGTGATGAAAACAAGTTCAAGTGATTACTTCGCCAACGAATTTCTAAATTCAAACACAAACAAAACCATTTTCTGATGATCTTTTGGAGTGTATATGAATCATGAAAAAGAGAGTTATGGAAGCTTGTGGTTTAAAAAGGCGTGAGGCAGAGGCAAGCCATAAGCCTCATGATAACCTTTTCTTTCTAATTTGTTTAGGAAATTGAAGAAAAATAGCAATAATAAATTAAAGAAGATCAGAATTAAAGTTTAAAATAATTTGCATAACCGTCAACCTCATGTGAGAAAGCATGCATAGCATTTCTCCTTCAAATCATTATATTCACAGCTATAATAGTGGAGTCACTTTAAGGCTAACTTTGACATTGGTAAGTTTTAAGGAATAAATTATTTGGCAGCAAGACATGCCTCTTACAAAACATATGCCCTTTTAAGGGAAAATGTTTGAGAAAGGAAAGCAAGTTTGACTGACATGTCATAGGATATTCTAAAGAGGAAATTTCAATAATGATTGCAATTGAATGTTAAAACAATAATAATTAAATAACCACAAAATAAGATACAAATATCCTCAAGCTATAAGATTAAGACCAGTGCTTTGCTAAATGTCACTGGTAAAGATTAAGACAATGTTGTGTTTACTAAAATCCAAAGACTACTAAGAAAAAAATACTGAGTTCAAGCATGATTAATTACATAATTTTTAAGGGGGCACAAGTTACCAAAATCTCGACATCAAACACAAACGCAAAGCAAATCTCCTTCAATTCATCGAAAATAACAAAAAGAAAACAATCCACAACATGAAAAGGAAGAGAAATTTGAATATTGTTGTTCATTCTTCCTTAATTTTAATAGAAATTAAACAATTCCTTTTCATATATAACAGTGTTGATTCCATAAAACAAGTGTTTTCGATTTGTGATGGGTAAACTGCTAAGCTACTTTAGAATCTTAGTTTATTTGGGATCCTTAAACTGATTGGAATTTACCAAGATGTCAGAACTGGTACTATGAAATTTGTTTCCCATCTTTCAAAAAAAAATTTAAAAAAATCACTGTTTGGATGTCACCAAAATGTAGAGAGCGCATCCCACCACCTACACTATGGCAGAGAACACCCCAAATTTTTGAAAAAAAAAAGTAATAGCATACCTAATAACAGGTTTGCCACATGAAAAAGCAGGTGGCTGAGAAGTTAAATAAAAGAAGGTGACTGCCACAATAGTGTGGTCCTCCAGCACCATGTATGAAGAGAAGGAATGTGTGACAATATGGATGTGGGCAACTTACTTGTAAACGACGATTAATTGGCAGTGAGCTATTGCTGCCTCCAATAAATCAGCAGATATTTCAGAAAACCCTGAACACAATAGTAAGGTGTAAGTAGAGACTGAAAACAGCCCACCATATTAATCACCGTATCGAAAACAATAGAACATAAGATCTGTGAAGATCAAAAGGAGGAGATAATGGAGAGTTAGTAATGAATTAAACTACATAAAACCGTGGACATCGAACCCATCAGGTCATCAAATGGATAACCAGTCATGGACCCCACTTTCAGAAATTGGAATATCTGACTACAATTTCTCATCAATATATCCGGGCATGTGAGACCCATGCATGTTATTCAAATAGAACATACCATGGATTCATTATACCCCTGAGTTAACTCAGTTGAATTAGGCATTTTACGTTCTTGGTGCACATCAAGCATGTTGAAAAACAAGAGGAACCGAAATTACTTGACAATGCCGAAGATGAGAGAATGCTGATTCTGTTTCACTCCTGTTTGATGGATACTTAGAATATGAATTTCCAAAACCTGTACATACAATTACAGCTTAATCAATGACATGAGAAAAGCAAACTTGAAAATTCAGGTGAAATTAATAGTGTCCATCCCAATCTGGATTCATATTCACATGAAGGGTGATAATGCACGACTTTGACTAAGATTTCTTCCTGAAACCCATTCAAGGAATTTTCCATAGGTTCTCTTCTACCTGCATTTAAATGAAGAACTAGATATTCTTAAAATACCAACTGTAAGACAATATCATTGTTGATCCATGAATAAATCTTAACAGAGATGTGACTACTTTTAGTTTGTGTATTTAGTTTTAGGACAGAAGAGAAGGATCCGTTAATAAGACAAAGCTGCCGTTGAGGTCTGTGCAATCCATTACAGTACTTCTTTCATTTCAACTCAGCATGAACCCCACATCTCCACACAAGAGCTGAACATCAAAGTAGTCCAAATGATCTACAATACTGTTCTGAGTCATGAACATACAAAACAAAACAAGTGAAAGCCTAGAGCGGCATTGTATGATGAAATCATGGGGAAGAAAAGAGAGATGCATGCTCGCTAAAAGATGGGTCTTTAACAGTACCATCACAAACCTTCTTGACTGTATGCATCAGGCTTCCCAATCCCATTTTGTACAACTACACATGAAAGTGTAGAGGAATGAGATAGCAGACCTTGCAGCAAAATGGATCAGATGTGGAGCACAAAAAACAATATAAAAAGGAACCATTGATATATCCAACTTTGAATACAAGGGCTTATGAACCATAAATTACTTTTGTAACTTCTAATTGAAAGGTAACTCCACCTGGAAAATTTGGAAGCAACAAGCCATTGAAAATGAAGACAAGTGTTCCAAGAGAGACTATCAGCACAGATTCTTAGGCTGCAACATCCACATCTCACTTACTTTCAAGCTCCCTCCTTCCCTCTTAGTGCATTTGGGTGTACTACTAAATCATGGTTGGTGGAGCTTCCATGGCGTTTGGGGCAGTTTGGAAAACAGAAACTATATCAATGAGGGCCTCTCTTTCCATGGAGTTCTGCTAACTAGGCTTCTGATTCGGTCAGAGTTCATCCTCTTGGCCTTGCAAACCCGAAACACCTAAATGTACTCTTTAAGTCTCAACACATATTGTTAATGCATTGTATCGGCCTTGAAAAGAAGGAGCACTTGTACCATCATTTCAACCTCATCAAGATTTCTCAAAGCTCACAAATATAAGATTTCTTTATACACACACACACACACACAAAAATATAAGAAAATACAAGTAAAAATGAAAATATTGGAAGAAGGTATGCAAGGTATTAAGCAAGGCAACGTAAGGATCCATTGGGTAACGATGGCATTCTCTCTTCATCTTTTTCTCCTATTCTCAAAATCCATGCTTGGTTGCAATTGGAGCATTAATGCCAGGAACTTCCCTTCGAATTGCATTTTTAATGACAAGTAAGTTCTCTCATATGCATCTAATATTGAACTGACTCACTAAGTTGTTCCAGTGTTGATATATCATCATGCAAGAACTGGACGGTTAGAATGACTAAGATGAGAAGCAACAATAGCTGGTGAATGCCAACACTGTGTGTGTTTTGGGCATGACACCCATCTATTGCTTTTATGCAGGAATGGGTTCATATCTTTTGGAGACCCTAAATGATCGTTATAGCAAAAAGTTTGTTCAGACATATAGTGTATTTCCCAATCAGATGGAAACGAGTGATGTAGTGGTCCAGCCATACAACTCACTTTTGACTCTCAAATGATTGACTCTAAATGTTGATTGTGTTGTTGTTCTTGACAACACTGCACTAAACTGGATTGTTGTGGAATGCCTTCATCTAAGTAATCCTACCTTTGCACAAACAAATTCATTGGTTTCTACCATAATGTCCGCAAGCACTACTACTCTTCAGTATCCAGGATACATGAACAATGACCTAGTTGGTCTTCTTGCCTCTTTGATCCCAACTCCAAGATGCCATTTCCTAATGACAGGGTATACGCTGCTCACTGTGGAGCGTCAGGTGAGATTTCAAATATAGTAGGAAGTCTACTTCCTAATGTATTTAGAGTAAGATGACAGCCCAGGTTACATCCATCCTTATACGACACTATTTTAATTTTAACATGACTAAGAATATAAAATAGTGGAAAGAAATTCTAGTCATTGTGTAATATGTCGACACTCAAAACTTCTAGCACTGGAATGGAGAAAGAAAACAATGATATCTGAGTCCAAGTAGAGACTCACTACCATTGCTTGCCCTTGTCACTCTCCCGTGGTTGCTTGCCTGGCATCGCTGTAGGGCAATCCAAACTGATCAGTGGGATTTTTCCCTATGGCTCATCCATGGTGAGGACTACTTGATGAACACTGGTTCACCATGTCGTGAGGCATAAGGGGTGAGCAAGAAATGACAAGTAGTGCTAGAGAAATTTGTCTAACTATACTTAAAAAAAAAAAAAAAAAAAAAAAAAAAAAAAAAAAAAAGAAGAAGAAGAAGAAGGAAAAGAACAAGATAATAACATATTAGAGGCAATTACCACTATTACCATAAGGAACTCAGGAATCCAAAAGGAAAAGACAAACAACTCACCCAAGCAAGCTTGCATTTCCAGGCATTGATGGAATCCCAATGCCTGCAGTTCCACTTGTATCTCTCGTTGTTAACTATAACCAAACATAGTAGAAACCAATGAAAACTCAGTATACAACATACAAGAATTGATAAACCATGTAACATTGCCAATTAACAAAAGAATTTACAGATAGAATCTCCTGCATAACAGCAGCAGCATTTCTCACAAAAGCTAACAAATCAGGCACAATACAAGAAACCAATATGGTCTCTTTACTTTAAGCACCCATATGTCTACCAATCAGGCCCACTGGATACGCATAATTCTCCAATGTCATGGGCCACCGATCCAAACAATGCAGTCTATTTGATCAATGATGGCCCACCAACTTCAACATCTTATGTAATGCATAACCAAATGTATGCTACAGGCTCATGGACTAAGATATCAGCATCTTCATGCAAATGGACCTTTGATACATGACTATCTTCTCTTAGACAACACCTCGATACTAATCCACAATTAGGGAATCGACACTACAAATCCCTAATTAGGGATTCGAAACTCAAAAATTCCCAATACACAAATCATTGCATAATGTTACTTGAAGGATTAAAAAATGCCCAAATTGATATGAATAGATAAGGGGAGAGAGAGAGAGAGAGAGAGAGAGAGAGAGACCTGATGTTGCAGCAGAATGCTCCTTGATGTGCGGTAGATTGAGTGGAGAGAGAGATACATGATGTTGCAGCAGAGGGCCGAGGAGATAGAGAGAGAGAGGACTAGGGTTTTAAGAGAGAGAGAGAGAGACAGGGATAGAGAGAGTGAGAGGGAGAGCGAACGGAGAGGGAAAGGGAGAGGGCCGGAGACAGAGAAGGAGAAGTAGAGAGAGGGAGCGCGCGCGAGAGGGAGAGAGAGCTGCACATAGAGGGAGGGAGAGGAAGAACGAGCAAAGAGGGAGCGGCGGAGAGAGGGAGAGAGTCGCGTGAGATTGAGGGTTGGGTTTTTTTTTCTTTTATACACAGGGCCCTGCCGGCAGCCACTAAAACTGGCAGCCGGCAAAGGGTCGGTCCATCGGTCGGGTAAGGCCCTCTTTCTTGTAGTGACAGTCTCTGCACAACTATTGCAGGCCCATTTTGGGCGTTGTGTGCCGATCACGTGGGAACCAATTTGGGTGGCGTAAGAGGTTATTTCTACTCTTCTATATATGGACTAAAAAATTCCAGTGGTAGTTCCCTTATAGAACATTTGTGGGGCCCGCCACAATCTCTCAAAGATGAGGGTTTGGCCCAAAACATATGAATTTCTGAAACTGAAACTTGGCGATTCTCTGGACTGTTATTAATAGTCCAAGTGAGTCTCAATTTAACAGCATTGGCCACACTTTATATCACATTCCAAGGTGTACTGTGGTCCCAAAATCAGACAGTAAGGTGTTCCCAAAATGTCTCAAAATGGGACCCAAAGATGATCAGAAATTTGGGCTAAGACAATATAGTTGGAGGCCAATGCTGGGGCATGTCTTGTTGCCATAGAGGGCCCGACCCTCCTTTGATCAGCAAGGAGGGCCCCTCACATATAGAATCTGAGTCTTAAGATCCTAAAACAACATGAACAAAATAAAATGAAAAGAAGAGGAAGAAGGAAGGAGGGTACACCCACCTCAAGACTTCAAGCCTCCTAGTTCCACTCCTTCCACTCCCTCTCTCCTCTCTATTACTTAGAATTTTCAAAATAAAAAAATAAAAATGAACTCTTGCTAGGAGTTCTCCTTATATAGAGAACTTAGGTGGAATTCCTAGTCGACATTTTGGAGAACCTTCATTAGATAAAGCTGGTAAGTAGATTGGTAACATGGCTAAGGGGTTGACATGCATTGGGTCATTGGAAGCTAGCTTGACATGCATTGGCTTATTTGAGATGTCTTGTAGGAGAGGGAAAGGAGTTGTTAGTGGAATGTCTAGGTGGCACTTTGGTGAGCTTTGATTGGAGAAAGAACGATGATGTGGATGTGGCCAAATCCTCTACATGCATTGGCTAGATGAGAGAGGTGTAAGAGGGGTGGGATAGGCCATGATTTGTTATAAGAAGAGTGGAGTATACAATGATGTTTTGCAATAGGTGTTGGCTATGCAATGATTTGTTTTGGAAGATATTGAGGAGTAGAGAAAATTAGTGGATGTTGTAGGAAAAATGGATGATACAGAAGTGAATTAGTGATGTGTAAAGGTGCATGGTGATGTGCAGGGTGATGTGGAAAGTTAAAGTCAAAGTTATACCATGGTACACTACATTAAGGTGCACGATGCTACAATACTCCTCAGCTATTAACACATGTGTCATTGGATACATGTGTGTGGGATTAGGGTACACATGCAAGGGGTCTAGATGAGCGTGGATCACCGGTAATGTGACAAAATAATGCCGGAAACTCCTAAGTCCCACAACTTATTCTGTCGAAACCACAAGGTTGCCTCAAACCATCCTAAGTGATTCCAAGGAGGAATGGCCGAAACGGCTGGCCATACGACCAATATGACCAGCATGACCCCCACAACATACACGTTGGGAGCAGTATTATGTCAATTGATCAGCTTGAGGGGTAACCTTCTCAGTCATCGGTGTCACAATCTTACTACATTGGCATCGAATAGCCCAAGGGGAACCTCTTGTGCTACCAACACCACATCGAAACATACAAAGGCCAATCCACATGTTTTGGGGGGGCACTTCCGATGCCCCAGGTCCCACCACTTGTGAATCTCGTAGCTCAAAGTCCGCCTCTCACTGCATAACCATGATAATTAGGTCATAAAAATGTAATCAATTCGATGCAAAGTGTAACTCATCAATCTCATGACTAGAGGATCACTAAACCTTTGAAGGACTCAAATGTTGTTATTGCCAACCTAAAAAAATTAAAACGGCTAAAGACAATGAATAATAGATGAACATTCAGAATGTGACATTCAAAGAAATGGGTGAATAAAATGAACAAATTGAAACTAGAAACATTTGCGGGTAAGAAAGAAAGTCAATCTCTTTTAAAGAAAATCTACTGAAAGATATGCCTACCAAGACTCGTGTTGTGTGAACGATGTTGTCATAAGGTCCATGCAACCGACCGAAACACTGCTCCAAGTAAACCACAATGACTACATCACCTGTATCAAAAGCCAATTCTTTATGAAGATAACTTGCTCAAAGACGTGCTGCCTAAGCAAACCATGACCTAATATAAGAAAAGTTTCATAACCACTTAGACCACATGGAAAATCATCACGGCCACCATGACCAAATACAATAAACTTGCCACAACCACCTAAGTCAATGTAGACACCCCACCTAAGGCTGACGAGATGATCAGAACCCACTCAACCTAATCAAACCCAATCAACCCAAATCAAACTCAAACAACCCAACTCAACCCAATTAAACCCAATCAACCCAAATCAAACTCAAACAACCCAACTCAACCCAATTAAACCCAATCAACCCAACTCAACCCAATCAAACCCAGTCAACCCAACTCAACCTAGTTAACCCAACATAAACCAAGTCGACCCAATTTAACCTAACTTAACCAACCCAATCAACCCTACCCAGAAACAAGCCCAAAACTAGGCCCATACATCAGCACCCGGAACTACAGAGACGACCCTATGGGAGTTAAAGCCAACATACCATCTTCGGAACTTTCCTACGAAAGCGGGAGGGCTCCCATGCTTCAAACGGCACCTTACATGACAATTTTCCTGCTTTGGTAAGAGAGAATGGACGGTATGTGAGGTTCTCCTAATTCAATGGTAAGCATGTGTGGAGGAGAAAAAACTGTCCGGTCCTCCCCTTTGGACCAAATTACCCCCTTACCTATTGATCTAACCATTGATATCTCGCCACATAACAATCCCAAATCCCAGCTTGTAAAGCCTTTTCACCCACAAAGTTCCAACAATCACCAGAAAACTAGCCCAGGAGGCTATAAATAACCCCCTCCCTTCTCATTCCAATCCATCCAGAAAACACATCCAAGCCTCCAAGAATTCCTTAAGCCTTCCATCTTCCCAACACCCCCATATCATCCATTCACCAAGGAAAAGTGAGAGCAGAAGAAGAGGAGTCCCGCCCAGGTCAGCCTAACCTAGCCTAGCCCAGCCTTTAGTAAGCTACGCCACTGAAAACACCAATCTAAACCACTCAGTCCGATTCTTACAACAAAACCGTTCATCCTTCCATTCAACTTCGATGAATTTCATTCAAGCCCGCTTAATGCATTGTACAATCCACTCCCTTTTCAACCTTCCTACTTATTTCACCCTTCGGCATTGCTTTGCATATATTGCATTTGAGCACCTAGTCGATTCGAGTGTATGTTTTGCAGTTTGCTAGGTTATCGGATCATGTCCATCAAAATTTTGGGTTGACTAATTATTTGATTGCTTTGTCAAGTAGGTGATCCATGGTAGATTTATCTGACCCAAGCCATCACTTGTCATAGGCATCGCATTATCACTGCATTATACATTATTGCATTCATTGGTGTGCAATAACTAATCCCAATTCCTGACAATTCATTTAATCCTATGAAATAAAAATCAATCAACTATATGAGCGGAGAGGGTGCCTAACACTCTCCCTCTCTGTAATCGTGGTCCCTTACCCTAAATCTTTGATCATAGATCAAAGGGCCATCTTAGGATAGAGAACTTTCATATTTCTCTCCTAACGTTACTAAAGGGTTTAGCCAATTATGAAAGCAAAATAACTGACTAATATCAACTTTAGCCAAATATATTACCCCTACGCTTCAAACAGATCCACACAACTCTAAAATGGCACACGTAAGTGTGATCCCCTTCTAACAATGGCCAATGAGGGGCAATGGTGGCCAATTTAACCAGAAATGTCAAATTAATGATCAAAATGGCTACTTTTAAGACAAAAAATGGCCCATCTAACAACCAATTCAATCGGAATGACCAAATTAATCATCAAAACATCTGATTGCACAATTAAAAAGGATGACTTTGAAATTACACGTGGATTATCTACCACGGTGTGCGCAAAAGCATGGCGGAGGTACAGAATTATGGTTAAGTCCTAGGGGGTGATTGAGACTAATTTAAAATTATTTGCCTAACTAATATAATTTACTAATTAAAATTAATAAGATATATTAACACTAAGGCTTATAAGTCAAAGTAGATTCAATTACATAACTACAAAAAATATGTCAATTAAGCAACTAGTTTAAGAGATAGTGAGCTTGTGTGTGCTTGTAAGTTAAATGCCTAGCATATAATCAAATTCAAGCATTTATATAGCTTAACTAATCAAACACATAAGTAAGAATAGAATGGTGCTTAAATGACAATTACAAACACAAGCATATATAATGGTTTGGTTTCTCTCTTCCATTTTCGGGGGACGCACTCTCCTCGAGTGTATCAGTATTCACTATCAGAGGTTTTAAATCAGGTTCACCTTTAATCTTTACAAGTGTACACTCCCACTGAAGGCTATAAAAGGACTTCCACATATATTCACCTGTGTCAGTGGCTCCCGCAAAAGACTTTATTTGATTTTCTATTGGCTAACTAACAACCACTAATGGTACTAATCCAAGGCCCTACGTAAACTCCCACAAGAGGCTCTCAATCGAGACTAAGACGTACACACTTATGTCTAGTGAATTCTTCCTTACACAAGAGCTTATGTCCTACACAAAAACCTAACAAACATACACTCTTATCGGAGGCCTACACAAAGACTTACATATGTACTCTATAGAGGGCTTGAGATCATTTTCTTATTGTAAAGGAGACTGGAATGCTCATTAGAGTGATCAATAACTAAGAAGGGAGCATCAATCTCTTTGGGATAAATCCTATGAGGTTTGGTAGAGCTTGTGATCATGGATGCACATGGGTCGGTTTGGTCTGGTTCTAGGGTGAAATTGGAACCAAACCGTTCCCAACAGTTCTAGGATATTCGGAACCGGACCGTTGACACCCTAGAACCGAACCGGAACCGAACCGTTAAAACCGGTTTGTTTCCAAATCGGTTCCATGGTTCTAGGCTTTTTATAATCCAGCCCAATTGCATGTTTAATTTTATTATCTAGCCCATGTCCATCTATGTTATGGTCCATTTGATGAATGGTTTAGATATTGTATAAGGTGTGCAAAATTACATTTATGAAAATAATTAAATGGTGCATTATAAATCATAAATCATGAGTCAAATATGAAAACAATCAAAGGGTTCTTGGATCGGTTCCAAGTTCGGTTCCAGGTTCGGTTCCACGGTTCGGTTCTACGGATCGGATCCACAGTTTGGTTCTACGGATCGGTTCGGTTCTACATACCCCCAAACCGAGAACCGAACAGATGTAACATTTTCTTTGATTTTTGGAACCGGAACCGGAACCGGAACCGGTGCACTCTAGAACTGGACCAAATCAGACCATTTGGTCGGTTTCGGTCTGGTTCCGCGGTTCTACCGGTTTAATGTGTACCCCTACTTATGATACACCAAGGTCTCTAAAATGCCAAAAGTCATTACAAAAATGCAAAGATTCGAAAGCAATATTTATAGAAAAAAGACTCTAACAAATCTCCAATAGCTAGGCTCAATCGATCAATCGAGCTCCGGTGAAATAGTTAAGTGAACTCATTGGACAGTTTTAGTTGATTGATCGAACTTACTTATGAGTTACCTGGTTTGTGGAGTTTATTTTCTAACAACTCGAACCTCTAAAGTTTATCAAAGCATGTTCTATAAAGGCTTTTAAGGCAATGTGATGATCAAACAGGGTTTTCTTATCAAGGTTAAGATCATTTAAAAGTTTAGGTTGTTTTGGGTCTAAGGTTATGATCACCAAGGCACCTTATTTACCTGTTCTTCACTCCTAATACTCAAAGTCTTCTCGTGTCTTCGGTCTTCAGCTTCTAAGGGCTCAACTGACTACATGATGCACAAAATTACGTGATTGATAAAACAGGTGCACAAATAAGTGCATTAATAATTTCTCCCTTTGTTAATTACGTGACAAAAAACTAACCTAGACCTTTTCATGATCCATACCAGTAACAAACCAAAACAACTTAAATTATTACATGTCAAATACAAATGATTTACAACTCGAATATACAAATACATGTAAACTCTGCATGGCTCCCCCTATCTTCATAAATTCCGTACAACAACAAATAAATCATACAAAATAGAATTTAACTTGTTTTGGTGAGACTTGATCTTTCTCTTCCTTTTTAAAAGTATTTGACAAAGAAACAATCCCATGGATATACCAATTAAGAATAGAAAAATTGAAGGCTCTACAAATCATGATTTTTCAATGAGCACATACTACCAAGGGAATAGGATACATATAACATTAACAACATGGAGAATGCTAATTATCGTCATTTAAGAGATATGTCATTTAAAATAAAAATGACTAAAGATAGTTTAGCAATAAACATATGATATTAAAATCAACAACTTTAAAGCTAAACTATAAAAAAGGATTAAGGTTAAAAAATCATCGAATTTACCTATTAAGCATAAATGATGATGAATTCTTCTAATTTACCTATAGCGCTCACTCAAAGATGCTAAACTACTCCTCATATTTAACAATTAAGCCCTTGTATACCTTTTAAAGTTACTTATCCCTCTTAACAACCCACTTAGGTATGAATTTCCTAGGACCCAGACTATGTTCAAGAGGGCGAATGATTTTCTTAGATACATTTCAGTTAAGTGAATTTCTAGTTAGAGATTTATGTTCGATAGGTGATTTAATTATCCAAGTCCTATAGTAATTATTATTGTCCTTTATTAGCATTCTCTTCATTGTTTCATTACGCTGAATGATCAGTTTCAACAACACCTTCATATGATCAGTCATTTTAGGAAGTGTTGAAAACTCTTATCTTCTTTTCCGGCAATCCTCTAGGGGTGCTTCTTCATTAGTGTGTCAATTTCTCAATTAACACATATTAGTAGTTTGGTTCATAACTAAGGTAGATTAGGCTCTTTTTAAAATCAAGCATTCAAATATTAGGTGCACAACATCTCCACAAGCATGGCACACAAGGGAGGCTCTTGGACTACTTCATGAAGCAGACGAACCCTTTTGAATTCATGTTAAGTTTAATTCATGTTAGGTGCACAACATCTCCACAAGCATGGCACACAAGGGGTAGATGCATTAGTATTCATGTTAACTTTAATTTCTCGAGGTCTGCTTGATGAAATCAAACAACAATCAAAATTCTATTGTTTGGGCCATACAGTTTCACAACAGATTTGTACCGCTTATAGGCTTACTTATCATGTTTCAATTAAGCTTTAAGGCTAAGAGAGGAGACGAGCTCGGGCAATCGTGCTAGGTTAGGTTCGTAAATAGAAAGATAAGAAATGAACAAATAAGGTAGGGCCTTTAAGACACACACACACACACACACACACACACACACACACACACACACACACACACACACACATACGAGCTAACCAAGCTTCACTCTAATCGACCTCAGCTTGTTTTAAAATAAGATGGGTCATATGAAGCTTGTCTCATCTTGAATCGCCATTCAAGACGAGTTAAACCGAACTAGATCAAGCCAAGCCAAGCGCGCTTTTCAAGGTAGCTCGGCTCGTATACAGCTCTAATTGTTGCTCAGTGGCTAAGTAATCATGCCAATCTTTACAAATCATATCATAATCTAGTTATTTTAATGCAGGGTCACAAGGCCTTCGGTCACACTCAACATATAAATACTCGCAAATGCTTAAACGAAATCAAACTATTCCTTACACACCTGACGATTTCTCCAAATTGAATATATCTATCCAAACCATTTGGTTGTGACGATTTCTCCAAATTGAATATATCTATCCAAACCATTTGGTTCTTACTCTAGATGGCCCACCTATTGAGCAGAGTGATCTGATCTTTCACGGTGAGGCTTATATATGGATGTCCTCATGTTAGTGGGAAAGATGGGGAATGACGGGGCCGACACAAGAAGTTACCATAAGGGTGATCAGAATGTAAATTTCGATGGTTTGAGTTCTGTGAACACAAAAATTGGGTCCCACGTCAAGAGCCGATTGCATATTCCTCGGGCATAGGGGTATGGATATACCCATGCCGAGGTTGTGGGGCCCATAGATGTCAGTGGCAAATACACTCCGTCCATATGTTTTTAAAGACCACAATAGAATAGTAATCTAAAAATCAAGCACATGAAAAACTCATGGGGCCATACCACATGAAACAGTGGGGATTGAACACCAGGGAGTAACAGAAGTTTTGTATCGGGATGATATTTGTTCCTATAGTTTATCAGAGTGGTAATATTAACTGTTTGGATGGCATATAAACATCATGGTCAACTCCATGAAGGTTTCAACGGTGGACGTTTCCGTTCCCACTGTTTCGTTTGTTGTGGTCGCTTAATGTTACATAGAAAGATAACCATATAGATTCTTTCAATGAAAGATATCATAAAATAGTGTCATTTATGTATTAATCGGGCACCTCTTCTTTTTGATATCTGCCAAATATGTTTATGTGATTCCGATCTTTTATCATCACAACCCATCTCGGTAGGACTAATCTTTCTATTTGGAGTTAAAAATATTTTTCTCTTGTATTTTGTAATCCTTTCTATTTTATTTCGGATTGTGGTTGTCCTTTATATCAGCCAAATCCTTCATTTAAATAAAAATAAAAAATAAAAAATTCTATCAGTAAATAATTTGTCCAATCCAAAGACACCGAAGCAATGAGACCTTAAAAGCCACCTTTTCAAGTGTCAGTAACGAGACGTTCTCCCAATCAGGGAAGGTTTTTGGTGACAACACCTGGAGATACTTCTCTTCGAGGGGCTGTTGTTGAGACCTCCTAGAAACGCCCTGAGTTTCAAGGTATTGACTGAGTCGACCTTCCAAGAGTCATCCACAAGGGACGCGGATTGGCTACTCCCCCTGACACCAGCCCATGGCTGGTGGTCGGTGCTCCGTGGGACCCACCATGATGTATGTGTTTCATCCATGCCGTCCATCTATTTTGACAGATCATTTTACGGTATGAGTCCATAAATGAGTCCATAAATGAGGTATGTCCCAATCTTAAGTGGACCACATTACATGAAACAGTGTTGAATGAGCGTCGACCATTAAAAAACATTTTGTGGCCATAAAAGTTTTGGATCAAGATGGTTTTTGTTTTATCCCTTCATCTGGGTCTGTATGACCTAATCAACATATTAGATGTCAAATAAACAGTATAGTGGGCCTTAGGAGGATTTTAATGATGAATATCCAACCGCTATTGTTTTCATGTGGTGTGGTCCATCTGAGATATATATACCTCTAATTTTTTATATCAAGCCATAAAATGATCTGTAAAAATGGATGAACGGAACGGATGAAACAAATACAACATGGTGGGGCCCACAGAGCACCGACAACCAGCCCCGGGGCTGGTGTCAGGGGGAGTAGCCAGTCCGTTTCCCATCGACAAGACTTACTGATAAAGTAGGAATTTCATCAGTCTCTGGAGGACCGAGACTGGAAACGGGTGCATCTTGCCGAAGAAACACCGAGTCGACTCGCTCGAGTCAACCAACTCACTTCCCGAACTGTGTTTTTATTTGCTAAAGCAGAATGAGCAAGAAGAAGATAATGTACTCTTTTTATTCACTCACGGCCTTGCATGCTCCAAGACTACTCTGAGAGATTCAATCCTCAGTCAAATTTTCAAAGTGAGTGTAGAAACTGTAACTATATCCTTCCTTCTCAGCACTCCATTTTTGTTTTCCCGCGTAACAAACCCACTCACCGTTTGATAAACAAAGGCTACATAACTAAAAACCCTACAACTCGTCCTTTCGGTCAACTCTGCTGCTGCTCTTCTCAGCTTCATCCACAGATTCGTTCTTCGATTTTATAGCCTTTTCTGGTTTTGGGAGCTTGAAAGGGATCGAAGCATGCTTCTTGATGAATTTGTAGAGTGCCACGGCTGTTCGATCCGTTTCTACAGCAATCTGCTCAAGCCCAGAAAAACAAAGAACATCAAAGGCAAATTAGAACAGCTAATTAATAACAACAACGAAATGCCCACAAGGAGAATTTAGGTAAAGAGAACTGATCACCAAGAACCAGTTGAAAGCTAACTTCACCCGTAGTTCAAAAACCTGAAATCTCAACTCAACTAGATGTTCATTGAGGTCGAGTTTACTCAAAGACTCGAAAATATTAGGAAACAAAAATCTATATTTAAAATAGTTAAATTAGGAGTAAGTAATTTATAACCCAACTCCAAAAAACATTTATAAAGACACCTCACTGGTGAAGGGTATTGCTTCCTTGGGTCGATGATAGGGGTTCAAATCTTGCTCCCCACATTCTTTATTTTAATAAAATCTCCACTCAGAAGGTGAGCGACTCAGTTCAGATCACGCCGAGTTGGGTTGAGTTGACCAAGCCATCGAGTTGACTCAACTAGTCTGTCTTAATCCAGCCCAGGTCAGGCCAAATATGGAGTTTCCCCACAACTTGGATAAAAATTTTGCCAAGTTGAGTTGACTCGGCCAAATTTCGAGTTGAGTCAGCGAGTTTTGGAACTATGACTTACTACAACTCGTTAACTCATGTTTACAAGCATTTTGGTCCTGAAATTATATTTTCAGGGGCAAGTGGAAACCGGAATTCAAAGCGAAAACGAGTAGCACTATATGACCTGTTGTAGGTGAACAATTTTCATAAATAAATAAATAACAATCTAACCAAATAAGTCAAAATTTACCGGATCAGAGCTCTTGCTGTCTGCTGGGAAGAAGAGGAGAGTGGGAAATCCCTCAGCCTGCAAAACCAGCACAGTGGTAGTAAAAACACAATGAACGTATATAACTTGGAAATGTGACAGTTTCCGATTTCAATTCTGTAATTGAACTTTATCCAACCCCACTGCAACTAATCATAGCTTCTGTTGATGTTCAGAGGACTGATTTCTGAGTTCAACCCAGCTAAACTATTGATGAACTCACCTAAATTTGTGAAGTCAATGACCAACTCCAATTTTCCACAATTTTGGGAGTTTGGGCACACTACTCGGAGCTTGCCAAACCGAATCAACTGACCTAGTGTCAAAGTCGAACCTCGACTTGTTGCACATTAGGTGACATAGAAGACCTTTTTCTCTTGTTTACAGGATGCAAAGATGTCGTTGTTAGTCTCTCGGTCGGGTAAGCCACTGATCAAGATGGAACCCACCTGAGTCAACCGAGTTGGCAGCCCTATTACCAAGGACTCTTGATTCCATTGAAAAACAGAACAGAAAAAATAAATAAATAAATAAATAATCCAAACTGAGTCGAACTCAAAAATCGAAAGACCAGTTCCCATATGTAACTACAAATTTTTTAACATTGCTTTATGCCACCAGCCACAGAAGATTGAGATTAGTTATAGAAACATTGTTAGTAAAAGAAAGCCAAGAAAAAATAATAATAATAATAAGAGCCAGACCAGGGCCCGTGGGTGCTCATTTCTTGTTCCATCCATCTTAGCAATGACGAGGGACCCGATGCCACGCAGATGCTTGGCAAGTTTGTTGTAAGCTGGTTCCATTGCTTGGCAATGCCCACACCATGGTGCGTATATCTGGTTCAAAGTATGAGAATGACACCACATCAGATGAAACGGGGGGAACAAAGGATCTGTATTGATGCATTGATGTTAATTTACCTCAAGAAGCACATCCTTTGACTCATCTAGCACAATCTTATCGAAATTATCTCCAACCACTATTTTCACATCCCCATCATTCTGTATCAATCCATTAATGAAAGGATTAGGAGTTGGATCAAAGAGATGAAAGGGAAAATCAGTTGTGAGGAAATGAAATTTAATAGCTTACAGTCTCGGGTATCGGATCGGACTTGAAGAAAGGGTTGAGCCTATCTGCAACAAAACCCTCCCCAAAGGCCTGGATTATTAGAGAAGCCAGAACAGCAAGTATGAATCAATAAGCATTACATGCTTGACAGTCCGTTGATGAGGAGGTTGTGCGAGTAGTAAATTAAAGACGTTAAATCCATGTGGAGATTTGAAACATTCAGATAACAGTGCATCGGTACTTGAAACAGAACTTGAATGTGTGTTGTTATTACATACTATTGTTCAAAAGCTATCTCAGAACTCAGCCAAACAGTAGAGTTTGGCCTAGCTCCAAGTACTGATCCCAAATCACAAGTTCTTACAAAATCAGCAAGTACTTCATACATGTGATAGGGCTGAACTTGGAGATTGGAAGACCGATTTCCGAGTCAAGTCCAAGTATCTACATGTCATATTAGGTTTACAATTTCAGCTTGAGCTTGTTAAAGAGGAAAAGAACATTAAAGAGAAGATAGAAATTCTGTATCTGACCTTGATGCTGTCTAAAGTCACTTCCCCATCAAACTTATACTTCTTGGGTTCATTGCTTCCTTCATAGCCAAGAAGCATTTGCTGTAAGCAAATGAACAGAATTAGAAGGATCCATCTCAGGTCTCAAGATGCAGAAAAAGTGGAAAGGTGGTATGGAAAAATCAGTAAATTCAAGACAAAAAGGGTTATAAGTAATTACATTAGGACCATCTCCAGTGACACCAAAATAATCTGAAACCGGTCTCCCAATGTCCTCATCATCTTTTTGAACGTACACAAAAACAAGCTGCAATGGATCCAAAAATCGTCACAAATGCCACAAAGGAAGGCTGGTATTATATAGGTATGTAAAACATATTAAATTTTCTTTGTCGACACCAAGGAACTATACTGAAGAAATAGCCACCAGAATCCATCTGAACTCTAGGACAAACCAACTCATTTTGACTAGCCAAAGCACTGACTTCCAACAAAATCAGAGAGTTCATGATCAACTAGGCTGGATCAAAATTTCAAGCTAAAAAAATGCAAACACAGCTTTCAGAGTCGCATTTGAGCTCGTAAAAGTGGATGATAAGTACACCCCCATTAAACAAAGTTCAATGGAAAATGCATCCACAATTGTAAAAACCTATTTTAAAATGCAAATCACACTATTTACCTTTCCCTTGAAAAGTTTTGCTGCCTCTTGGAAGATTGGCAAAACCTTCTCAGAAGCGTTTGACGTGGCAAAGAGCAAAACCTGGAAAGAAAGCAGTGATTCCAAGAAGCTTTAAAATATTTTTATCTTTAGACGCAAGAAAGCAATTTCTTATGATAGTAGAGCCAATGCTAACATACAGGAAACATGAGCTCACCTGTTTATTGATTGGATTCTCAATAATCATCTGAGCACTTTCCCTAGTAAAAATGGTCACCAAAGGTAGCTTGTTGGCAACGACAAAGTCAACTATTGCAAGCTTAGTGAGCTGACCTTCTGCAAAATGGAAAGCTCAAATGTCAATGAAAGGTCCCTTGAGAGCACTTTCAATGCAATTCAGCCACAGGGAAGGCAGTGAGGCAGCTAACCAAAGAAACTTAGTTTCTCATCATCCTTCTTCAGCAACACCAAAGCTGGACGTTTAGCTTCAGGTTCAATGTGGAAAAGCTTAGCTATATCAGGATTGGAAGTTTGGTAGAAGTTGACATCGTCGTCAAGTTTTGAAGCAGTGGCAAGTTCTTCGCTCTCTGGACCCTGTAGTTTTGATAGAAATCAAGCTGACATAACAATAAAAGATGAGTGTAATATAATATGAAGAGGTACCTTCCAGCAACCTAATCCTTAATGGTTTGCTTCAAAGGTATTTACCAAAACCACCCTCAGTTTTCTGAAAAGTGACTAGCATGACTGACAAATGACCAAAATGACAGCCAGCTACCCATTCTACAATGTGTCTTCAACTCTACAGGGCTAGATTCCAGAGAATTTCAGACCGTAGGTCAAAAACCTGAAAACTCGACTCAACTAGATATTCAGCCAGGTCAGGCTGACCCAAAGACTTGACTTGACTTGACTTGATATTTAACCATTAAAAGAAGAAGAATTTAGGTTAATAATAGATATTTTCATAATATGAGTATAAAAATGGGTTATTTTGTTAAAAAAATCAGCATATGTTAAGTCAGGCATGGCGCATGCACTTTTATGTGGGATCTTGTGTTTGAGTCCTACACTGCACTTGGACTCAAACACAAGATATATATATATATATATATATATATATATATATATATATATATATATATATATATATATATATATGGGAAAAGGTACTATGCACTTGAGCGTAAAGCGGTAGTCCGTGAGGTTGAGCGGTGTGGGCCCCATCGTGATGCCTTTCGAACATCAACACCGTCCACCAGATGCACCATTCCATGGTGGGCTTGGACGGCCCAAAATCAGGTCAACCCGTAACTTAGTGGGCCACACCACATACAGAAGTGCAGAGGGGCCGTGCACCATTAAAACATTCATAACCATTTTTGAGGGCCCACCGAGATGTGGTTTGTAAATCTAGACCATCCATTATGTGTGTCCCACTTGAATGAGGGTTCAGACCAAGTTTCAGGTGCATGGAAAACTCAGGTGGGTCCCACCAGTGCTTTTATATGTTTTTGGCATGTATACTTATGGTTTTAGATGGTGTGGCCCAACTTAGCCACGGATTGACCTGATTTTGGGCCATCTAGGCCCACCATGGAATGGTGCATCTAGTGGACGGTGTTGATTTTCAAAAGGCATCACGGTGGGGCCACACAGCTCGACCTCACGGACGACCGCTTTACGCTCGAGCATAGTACCTTTTCTATATATATATATATATATATATATATATATATATATATATATATATATATATATATATATATATATCTTTTTTTTTTTAATTAAAAAGGCAAGCATTCAGCAAGTGACTCGGTTAGATTAACATCGAGTTGCATCAAGTCAACCGCATTGGCAAGCTGACTTGCCGGAGTCTCATTCAGAAGTGAGTTTCTTGGTGACTCAGCTCAAAATTTTGTTGAGTCATGTTGACTCGGCCTTATCTTGAGTCAAGTTGCCTAGTATGCTTCAGACATTTAAAAGGTGTTTTGGAGTAATTCATTTTATTTTTTTTTAAATGAGAGTTTATGTGTGTGTAATTCTTTTTTATAAATAAATAAATAAAAAGCAAGCACTCAGCAAGTGACTCGGTTTGACTAACATCAAGTTGCATCAAGTCAACCACATTGGCAAGCTGACTTGCCGGAGTCTCACTCAGGAGTGAGTTTCTTGGTGACCCAGCTCAAAATTTTGTCGAGACGTGTTGACTCGGCCTTATCTTGAGTCAAGTTGCATAGCATGCTTCAGACATTTAAAAGGTGTTTTGGAGCAATTCATAATTAAAAAGATAAAAATAAAAAATGAGAGTTTTTGGCAATTTGATCACGAATTTGTCAATAACACTGAAACCATGAAAGTCAACTGAATTGTTTAACTCCCATAGGCGGCACAAAGAATTGTGTGTTTCACATATTTCTTTTGAAACAATTGAGGGTATTTTTATTAAAGTTTTCAGGCATGTTGCTGGAATTTGAAATTTTCAGCACGGCAACATCATTTTCTTCTTTTCGTGTAAACATGAGAAAGTGAGGCTCTTGGAACCGGAAAAAAATTACTAAAACCAATAATGACTACTTTGTCTTTAAATAAATAAACAAGACAATCCATGTATGACTAGAATATCCACAGATTTTCACAAATTACAAGGACTATTGTTGACGGCAGAAATCTTAATCTCAATAGTAAGGTCAATCCTCACCTTTCCAGAGTGTTAATCCACCAATAAAGTTTTAGGAACTCAGATTAGACTCACTAAGAACCTGAGTGTTGACTTGAGACTCATAGTGTCAATGATCAAGATTGCTAAGCTCAAAAGCTTATGCTAAGTATATGACGAATTTTTAACTGCTTGACTAAGACTATAAAGAAATTGATCAGGCTCTTCAAGTTTCTGTGCTTGATTAAGACTTTAACTGGGTTTCATCAATTAGTTGAGTCAATGAGGTTTTTGAGTACTTGGTTATACTTTTAAGACCACTAAAATCTCAACATTCCTAATTCTTAGAGTTTTTAATACCAAGAAATGCTATCCTCTCTCAATTATGTACGGCTAATAAGGGGAGTAAGAAAGTACCATCAAAGAGTCGAAGAAGCCCAAAACCACTTTACTCTCAGCACTCAATATCCGTTCAGCATCCTCAATAGTGGTTATGTTGTGAATACCTGGTCCTGTCTTTTTCTTAATCCATCTCACTATAGCATCCCTGCAGATTAATATCAAAAGATATTGGCCATTCAAATGAATATAAATAGTTGAAGCATGCCATTATATTTCTCCAAGTATGAAAGAGAAGTAAAGCACTACTTAATCACAATTTCCCCGTAAAACATAGCCTCATGTAAACAATCTTAAACATACATGGAAAGAAAAACCTGGTGTAAAACATGTAGATCCAGGTCTAAAACAGTCCATTCAAGGGAAAAACAAAGGTAGTCCAGAACAGTCGTAGAAATCCAAATATTTGAAACAAAAATTAAAAGCTTTATAAACTACTCTTAGAACTGGAATTGGCCACATTTTTCAAATATACAAATGCGCATGTGGGGGTGCTATGAGGTCGAACTCATGGAGCGTCCATGAGGTTGAGCTCCATGGTCCCCTCCGTTGTGTGTGTTAGATATCCAAACCATGCATTTGGTAGGTTGCCTCTAGGTTATAGGATTTCCTAAAAATCATCAATATCCGAAACTCAAGTGGGCCACACCATTTGAAATTGTGTGCAATCATGCCTAAAACATCTAAAAACACTTGGTAGGGTCCATTGAGTTTTGGATTGGCCTGAAATTTGGTGTGGCCCCTCATCCCGGTGGGACACACACAATGGATCGTTTGGATGTCTAAACCACACCTTAGTGGGCCCTATAAACAATCAAGAAGGTTTCAATGGGTGGGCATCCACTCTCAATTGTTTTCTGTGGTGTGACCCAAATAAGTCATGGATTGGCCTGATTTTTAAGTCCAAGGAGCACCATAGAAGGATGCATCTAATTGATGGTGTGGATATTTGACGCACATCACAAGGGGCCCACATAACTTGATCTCAAACTCATAGAACTTTTCATTGTGTGTAGGGAAAAGGTAGACATCACCGAGCTTCCTATGAGGTAAAGCTCTATGGGCTCCACCGTGATCTATGTCGGACATCCACCACATCAATCAAATGCACCCTTCCATGGTGGGCCACGGGCCTGAAAATCAGGCCAATCAACAACTTAGGTGGACCACATTATCTATTGAAACATTCATGTTCATTTATAGGGACCACTGTCTATTGTGTGTCCCACTTGGATGAGGGATCACAATAAGTTTCAGTTGTATCAAAAACTCACGGGGCCACCAAGTGATTTTAGATGTTTTAGGCACAATTTCACGTGATTTGTATGGTACACTTGAGTTTCAAATGCCGCTGTCCCTAACCTAAAGGTATATATATGAAGTCGAACTAATGGGAATTCCCATGAAGTCCAGCTTTGACCCAACATAATATATGTCAGCCGTCCCACCCATCAATCAGATGCACCCTTCCCATGATGAGCGATGAGCTTAAAAACAAATAGGCCAATCAATGACTTAGATGGCCACACCACAAACAATAGAGTAGACACCAACCCACTGAAACCTTTATTATCTAATTTATACCCACCATTGAAACCTTTATCATCGTTTATATGGCCCACTGAGATGCGTTTTAGACATCCAACATATTGATTATGTATATCCCACTTGGATGAGTGGTGACACTAAGTTTCAACCGTATAAAAAACTCACGTTGGCCCCACCAAGTGGTTTTATATTTTTTAGGTACAATTTCCTAGAATTTCATATGATATGGCCCCATTGAGTTCTGGATACAGCTCATTGTTGGGATATATCATAAGGGACCCACCAAATGCACGGTGTTGACATTTGACACACATCATGGTGGGGCCCATACAACTCGACCTCACGGGAAGTTCCCATGAGGTAAGGGTCCCCTTTAGGTTATGGTATATCTCAAAAATCAGCCATATACAAAACTTAGGTGGGTCATACCATCTAAATCTGTGTGAAGACATGCTTAAAACATATAAAAGCACTTGGTGGGGCCCCCTAAGTTTTGGATGTGGCTGGAACTTGGTCTGACCCCTCATTCAAGTAGGGCACACAATGAATGGTCTAGATCTATGAACCACATCTCTATGGACCCAATGAATGATTATGAATGTTTTGATGGGAGGGTAACCCCTCTCAACTTTTGTATGTGGTGTGGCCCACCCAAGTCGTGGATTAACTTGATTTTTAAGCTTGTGGCCTACCATGTAATGGTGCATCTGACTGATGGGGTAGATGTTTGGCATACATTACGGTGGGCCCACAAGATCGACCTTATGGGAAGTTCCCATGCCATGAGATCGACCTTATAGTACCATATATATATATATATATATATATATATATATATATATATATATATATATATATATATATATATATATATATATATATGCACACGTGTCTTGGGTATTTAATTGGAACAATCCATGTGATGCGGAATCCTATGAAACCCCAAGGGACAAATTTTCACTCTAATTTACAATTCTGGTGGGCTATAGCAAAGAGAAATGCAAATCGAGGGAGGAAACTGTTTTCATTTTTCATGGCCCACCAGAGTTTTGGATCAAAGTAAAAATTGGGGCCCCTAGTTAAATCGCGTGTGATGGGTTCTCAAAAAAGTTAATTGTCGACATAATTTTGACCTAAAAGTATTCATAAAAATGGAACTATTAGCTTAGACATTGCAATAACTTAGAAAAAAAAAGTGACTGGTTCTCAACTATTAAAAAGGGCAAAGAATGTAGAAAATTGAGAAATATTTCAGAAAAATCCGTTATTATCCCTAGAGTATCCGTCATCGAGCATTTCAGAACTAGCAATTTATAGTGAAGTCGATCCGATTCCCATTCCAAAATCACGAGATTACTTGTCATTACCAAATTAAACATTAAGAATTTCAAAAAAAAAAAAAAAAAAAAAAAAAAAAAAAAAAAAAAAAAAAAAAAACATCTTCTAAAGCATTAGAATATATGAATAATCACATAATCAGAGAAGCTCAAAGCTCTAGTCAAGCAAGTCACACACCCCAGCATGAAATATGCGTGCGAGATATGATTCATTCATCAGTTACTTAGGATTCACCATCGATGTTCTTCAGCCAGAGATGAGGCCATGCTGCTCTGCTCATCAAGTTAGGATACGCGTACACACTAAAAGCTCGCATTCAACATACACCAGCCCCCACCTTAAAAAGCAGATTGCCCCATTTTTTGGCCAAGGCACAAATACACTAGGGTCCACGCAAGTAATATTCTAGCCTCGTATTTCTCCCACGCAATCCGCCTCACCCGGCCAAAGAAACCCAAGGAAGAAAATTTCTCAACTGGAAACTATTTTAACATAATCAGGACAAAAAAGGAAACAAAAAAAGAGCAGAACTAGAAACAGATATCCGGAATCTTACTTGTTCCTCTGCTGCCGATACGGCTTATGAACTCCATCAGCGAAGAAAAGTACCGTCGGAAGCCCCTGCACGTCATACTTCTCTACGAGCTCGCTCTCGACAGTTGCATCGACCTTCGCCAGCACTACATCTCCTTTCAGTTCTGTTGCTGCGGCCGCATACTCCGGCGCCAGCGCTTGGCAGTGTCCACACCAGGGGGCATAGAACTCCACCATCACGTACCGATTCGTCTCGATAAAGGAGCTGAAATTCCCTTTCTGGAGCACGACGACGTCCTCGTCGTCGACTTCCGGTGGCGGCGGCGGCGGGTACGCGTCACCGTGTTCGAAGTCCGGAAGCTCTTCGAAGTTTTCAAATTCGCCGTTGCCGTCGGGGAGGTGATCGGGATCAGGTTCGCCGGTGATGGAATGCTTTCCGCCGATCGGAGATCCGGCGTCGTCTTCTTCGAGGAAGCTGAGATCTTCTTCTTCTTCTTCTTCGTGGTTGAGATCGTCTGGTTTCTTGGAAGGAGTTGCAGAGCAGAAGCCATGGCAGACGAGAAGAGCTGAGATTGAAATAGCAATTATTAGGGTTCGAATCGCCATTTTCACAGAGAAAGAGGTTTTCCGATGTTTTCCGATATCGGGAGCGAAAATGCGTTCAGATCCCAGCGTTTATATAGACAAAGAGGACACCTCCGGTCCGTTGCGCTTGAGTTGAATCTCCAAGTTCGTCCCCTATGGGACCATGTAGATGCAGTGGTGATTGATCCGAACCATTCACTGCTGAAGCCTGGTTTATATTTAGATTTAGAACATCCATGCATCCATTTGCCAACCTCTGAGACGGCTAATAACAAATATCTTTCGGCCTATCAGTGTGACTTTTGCAGTCATCCATCCATAGATGGAGATTTAATCATCTGATCGTACGATCACACTGGCAGTATCATGGTGGGCCAAGAGTGATTTACCTCAATCGCGATTGAGGTATATAGCCTGGTCGCGATAGAGAAACGTACGTCTCGTCGCATTTTATGTGGCATATACGATGCATGATAGAATGTCACGCGTGGGGGTCATTGATTCGGAGTTTCAACATCGTAGCGGTTGGGGAAGACTTTAATATGAAACGTGGCATCTGCGAGCCGTTACTTTTGAGGTATGAAGAGGGGGGAAATTCTGGAATTTGAGACATAAATGGGGTTATTTAACGATTTTTCAGAACCATGGCTGGGGATAGTTTCGTAGGGCGCGATTTGCCTGGTACCCTGGAATCAGCCATGTGGGTTGGCACACTGACCGTGGGGCCCACCTCAATTTATTTGTTTTTTATCTACGCCATCCATCCATTTATCAAGCGCATTTTATGGCATGAGCCCAAAAATTAAGCAAATAAAAATCTCAGGTGGACCACACCACAGGAAACAGTGGTTGTTGAACGCACACCATTAAAAACTTCTTATACCCCAATGTAATGTTTATTTGCCGTCCAACCTTTTGATAAGGTCACATAGATCTGGATGAAGAGAAACCCGAATATGAACTTGATCCAAAATTTCCGTGATCCACGAACTTTTTAATAGTCATGCACCACTGTTTCATATCATGTGGTCCACCTGAGATTTTTATCAGCTTCATTTTTGGGATCATCACATAAAGTGAGTTGGAAAAACGGATGGACAGCATAGATGTACATATAATATATCGAGGTGGGCCCAACGGTCAGGGTAACACCCAAGTCTTTGGGTCCGGGTCACCCACTCAAGTGGCGCCCAGTTTCGTAACGTTTTAGATTGAGAAATTTCCAACTGTACGACCAGTATATGGCCCACAACCGTTTTAAGCCCACTCGCTTTTTACCTTCCAAGAATACTCCCCAGCTGTACGGCCCCATTTCTCAGGTCGAAAATGCCCCTGCTTTCTTTCCTTTCTGAGGCGGATCGCCGGGTGCTCGAAGCCGAGCGCTTACGCTCCTCGAACTCCGAGTTGTACGAACGGTTCAACGAGATCAACGTTACGTGGGCCCCACAGTTAGGTATTTATTATATCCACAACGTTCATCCATATTTCGAGATCATTTCGGAGCCATATCCAAAAGAAAAATTCATATCCAGAGATCAACTGGACCACCACAAAGAGCCGCGGGAAAATTGATTTTCACCGTTAAAAATTTTGAAGGGCCCACCATAACATTTATTTTCCATCCAATCTATTCATAAGGTCACAAAGACCTGGATGAAGAGGAAAAACGAATTTCATAATGATCCAAAACTTCTGTGACCCCTAAAAGGGTTTCAATGGTAGACGTTCAATCCTCAACACCCTTTAACAGTGTGGTCCACTTGATAGCTAGATCTGTCTAATTTTTTTCCTCAAGCCTTAATATGAGTTTGCCAAAAAGATGGACGGTTTGGATATAACACATACCTCATAATAGGACCCAAAAATAGCGGTGGGAAAACAACAATAAAAAATAAAAAATTAAAAAATAATAACAATAATAAATAAATAAACCATGAACTTTTCACTAACTACGGATGATAACCGTAGCCATAACTTTGGCCCATGCCATTTTGACATGTCCTTTTTTATGTATTGAAGGTCTTTCGATTAATCGAAAAAGGCCTAAAACTATCCAGCGAGTTCGCATCAAAAATCCTGCAATTTTTGATTAATCCAATGTCTTTGGATTAATTGAAAAAGGTATTTTATCTTTAGCTATGGATTATAACCGTTGCCATAACTGTAGTCTATGCCAATCTATGAAATTTTTTTATTTTTATTTATTTATTTTTTTTTGCATGGAGAACTTTATTCTACCTACAATTTTCTCAAATACATATTCATACAAATATGTATATATAAGCATATATAAAAAAAAAAATTTCTTTCTTTTTTTCATTTCTTTCTTTATTCATTTAACAAGAATATCTTCTAAACCAAACTTAGTTACTTGATGTACCCTATATGATTTTGGGGTAGGGGAAGCTACTTTAGCCAACTAACCTAGTTATTTTCTAAGATTCCATCAGGTCGATGGTCGAAAATCCATTTCATTCACTTTGCGGTCAATTTCATTCACGAAAATTCACGGTTATTTCCGTGCATATCACTTCATGGTCACTTCCGTGCATTTTGCGGTCCAATCGCTTCACTTCACCCCCATTTCCATGCATATCATGGTCATTCCCGCATATTCCGTGTTGATACACAGTCATTTTGACGCATTTTGCGGTCCGGCGTCTTCACTTCATGGTCATTTTTGTGCATTTCGCGGTCCAATCGCTTCACTTCACCCCCATTTTTCATGTATATCACGGTCATTCCCGCATATTCCGTGTTGATTCACGGTCATTTCGACGCATTTCGCGGTCTAACGTCTTCACTTCACGACAATTTTCGTGCATTTCGCAGTCCAATCGCTTCACTTTACCCCCATTTCCATGCATATCACGGTCATTACCGCATATTCTGTGTTGATTTACGATCATTTAGACGTATTTCGCGGTCCCGCATCTTCACTTCATGGTCTTTTTCGTGCATTTTGCGGTCCAATCGCTTCACTTCACCCCCATTTCTATGTATATCACGGTCATTCCCGCATATTTCGTGTTGATTCACGGTCATTTCGACGCATTTCGCGGTCCCACGTCTTCACTTCATGGTCATTTTCGTGCATTTCGCGGTCCAATCGCTTCACTTCACCCCCATTTCCATGCATATCACAGTCATTACTGCATATTCCGTGTTGATTCACGGTCATTTCGACGCATTTCGCAGTCCCGCGTCTTCACTTCCGTATATTTCGCGGTCCAATCGCTTCACTTCACCCCCATTTCCATGCATATCACGGTCATTCCCGCATATTCTGTGTTGATTCACGGTCATTTCGACGCATTTCGCGGTCCCGCGTCTTCACTTCACGATCATTTTCATACATTTCGCAGTCCAATCGATTCACTTCACCCTCATTTCTATGCATATCACTGTCATTCCGCATATTCTATGTTGATTCACGGTCATTTCGACGCATTTCGCGGTCCCGTGTCTTCACTTCACGGTCATTTTCGTGCATTTCGCGGTCCAATCGCTTCACATCACCCCCATTTCCATGCATATCACAATCATTTCCGCATATTCCGTCTTAATTCATGGTTATTTTGATACATTTCGCCGTCCCGCGTCTTCACTTCACTGTCATTTTCATGCATTTCACGGTCCAATCGCTTCACTTCACCCCCATTTCCATGTATATCACGGTCATTCCCGCATATTGCGTGTTGATTCACAGTCATTTCGACGCATTTCGCAGTCCTGAGTCTTCACTTCACGGTCATTTTCGTGCATTTCGCGGTCTAATCGCTTCACTTCACCCCCATTTTCATGCATATCACGGTCATTCCCGCATATTTCATGTTAATTCACGGTTATTTCGACGCATTTCGCAGTCCCGCGTCTTCACTTCACAGTCACTTCCGTGCATTTCGCAGTCCAATCGCTTCACTTCACCCCCATTTTCACGCATTTCACGATCATTTTGACGCATCTCACGGTCCCCGTCTTCACTTCACTTCACGATCATTTTCGTGCATTTCAGTGTCAATCGCTTCACTTCACCCCCATTTTCATGCATATCACGGTCATTCCTACGATTCGTGTTGATTCACGGCCATTTCGAGCACTTCACTTTGATCTAATTCACTTCACTTCACGACCATTTCTATGCACTTCGCGGTCAATTCACTTCACTTCACCGTCATTTCCATGCATTTCACGGTCATTCGCGCAATTCCGTCTTCATTCACGGTCAATTCGATGCACTTCACGGTCAATTCACTTCACTTCACGCTCATTTCCATGCACTTCGCGATCAATTCACTTCACTTCACGGTCATTTCCATGCATTTTACGGTCATTCCTGGCAATTCTGTGTTGATTTACGGTCACTTCCATGCATTTCATGGTCAATTCCCTTCACTTCACGGTCATTTCCACGCATTTCACGGTCAATTCACTTCACTTCACTGTCATTTCCAAGCATTTCACGGTCATTCCCGGTGATCTCATGTTGATTCACTGTCATTTCCATGCATTTCATGGTCATTTCCATTCACTTCACGGCCATTTCCATGCATTTCACGGTCGATTCGCTTCACTTCACCGTGAAGTGAAGGGGAATGACTGTGAATCAACACGGAATCGCCGGGAATGATCGTGAAATGCATGGAAATGACGTTGAAGTTAAGTGAATTGACCGCGAAGTGCGTGGAAATGGGCGTGAAGTGAAATGAATTGACCGTAAAGTGCGTCGAATTGACCCTGAATCAACACGGAATCGCCAGGAATGACCGTGAAGGGCATGAAAATGACGGTGAAGTGAAGTGAATTGACCGTGAAGTGCATGGAAATGGCCGTGAAGTGAAGTGAATTGACCGTGAAGTGCATCATTCCTGCCTATTCCATGTTGATTCACGGTCATTTCGATGCATTTTACGGTCATGCCCCTTCACTTCATGGTCATTTCCGCACATTTCACGGTCAATTCGCCTCACTTCACGGTCATTTCCATGCATTTCATGGTCATTCCCGCCTATTCTGTGTTGATTCACGGTCATTTCGACGCATTTCGCGGTCCCGTCTTCACTTCACGATCATTTTCATACATTTTAGCGATTCAATCAATTCACTTCACCCCCATTTCTATGCATATCATCATTATTCCGCATATTCTATGTTGATTCACGGTCATTTCGACGCATTTCGCGGTCCCGTGTCTTCACTTCACGGTCATTTTCGTGCATTTCGCGGTCCAATCGCTTCACATCACCCCCATTTCCATGCATATCACAATCATTTCCGCATATTCCGTCTTGATTCATGGTTATTTCGATACATTTCGCCATCCCGCGTCTTCACTTCACGGTCATTTTCGTGCATTTCGCGGTCCAATCGCTTCACTTCACCCCCATTCCATGTATATCACGATCATTCCCGCATATTGCGTGTTGATTCACAGTCATTTTGACGCATTTTGTAGTCCCGCGTCTTCACTTCACGGTCATTTTCGTGCATTTCGTGGTCTAATCGCTTCACTTCACCCCCATTTTCATGCATATCACGGTCATTCCCGCATATTTCATGTTGATTCACGGTCATTTCAACGCATTTCGCAGTCCCGCGTCTTCACTTCACGGTCACTTCCGTGCATTTCGCAGTCCAATCGCTTCACTTCACCCCCATTTTCACGCATTTCACGATCATTTTGACGCATCTCACGGTCCCGCGTCTTCACTTCACGATCATTTTCGTGCATTTCGCGGTCCAATCGCTTCACTTCACCCCCATTTTCATGCATTTCACGGTCATTCCCGGCGATTCTGTGTTGATTCACGGTCATTTCGAGCACTTCACTGTCAATTCACTTCACTTCACGACCATTTCTATGCACTTCGCGGTCAATTCACTTCACTTCACCGTCATTTCCATGCATTTCACGGTCATTCTCGGCAATTCCGTCTTCATTCACGGTCAATTCGATGCACTTCACGGTCAATTCACTTCACTTCACGCTCATTTCCATGCACTTCGCGATCAATTCACTTCACTTCACGGTCATTTCCATGCATTTTACGGTCATTCCTGGCAATTCTGTGTTGATTTACGGTCACTTCCATGCATTTCATGGTCAATTCCCTTCACTTCACGGTCATTTCCACGCATTTCACGGTCAATTCACTTCACTGTCATTTCCAAGCATTTCACGGTCATTCCCGGTGATCTCATGTTGATTCACTGTCATTTCCATGCATTTCATGGTCATTTCCATTCACTTCACGGCCATTTCCATGCATTTCACGGTCGATTCGCTTCACTTCACCGTGAAGTGAAGGGGAATGACTGTGAATCAACACGGAATCGCCGGGAATGATCGTGAAATGCATGGAAATGACGTTGAAGTTAAGTGAATTGACCGCTGAAGTGCGTGGAAATGGGCGTGAAGTGAAATGAATTGACCGTAAAGTGCGTCAATTGACCCTGAATCAACGGAATCGCCAGGAATGACCGTGAAGGGCATGAAAATGACGGTGAAGTGAAGTGAATTGACCGTGAAGTGCATGGAAATGGTCGTGAAGTGAAGTGAATTGACCGTGAAGTGCATCATTCCCGCCTATTCCATGTTGATTCACGGTCATTTCGATGCATTTTACTGTCATGCCCCTTCACTTCATGGTCATTTCCGCACATTTCACGGTCAATTCGCCTCACTTCACGGTCATTTCCATGCATTTCATGGTCATTCCCGCCTATTCTGTGTTGATTCACGGTCATTTCGACGCATTTCGCGGTCCCGCGTCTTCACTTCACGATCATTTTCATACATTTCGCAGTCCAATCAATTCACTTCACCCCCATTTCTATGCATATCACTGTCATTCCGCATATTCTATGTTGATTCACGGTCATTTCGACGCATTTCGCGGTCCCGTGTCTTCACTTCACGGTCATTTTCGTGCATTTCGCGGTCCAATCGCTTCACATCACCCCCATTTCCATGCATATCACAATCATTTCCGCATATTCCGTCTTGATTCATGGTTATTTCGATACATTTCGCCATCCCGCGTCTTCACTTCACGGTCATTTTCGTGCATTTCGCGGTCCAATCGCTTCACTTCACCCCCATTCCATGTATATCACGATCATTCCCGCATATTGCGTGTTGATTCACAGTCATTTTGACGCATTTTGTAGTCCCGCGTCTTCACTTCACGGTCATTTTCGTGCATTTCGTGGTCTAATCGCTTCACTTCACCCCCATTTTCATGCATATCACGGTCATTCCCGCATATTTCATGTTGATTCACGGTCATTTCAACGCATTTCGCAGTCCCGCGTCTTCACTTCACGGTCACTTCCGTGCATTTCGCAGTCCAATCGCTTCACTTCACCCCCATTTTCACGCATTTCACGATCATTTTGACGCATCTCACGGTCCCGCGTCTTCACTTCACGATCATTTTCGTGCATTTCGCGGTCCAATTGCTTCACTTCACCCCCATTTTCATGCATTTCACGGTCATTCCCGCGATTCCGTGTTGATTCACGGTCATTTCGAGCACTTCACTGTCAATTCACTTCACTTCACGACCATTTCTATGCACTTCGCGGTCAATTCACTTCACTTCACCGTCATTTCCATGCATTTCACGGTCATTCTCGGCAATTCCGTCTTCATTCACGGTCAATTCGATGCACTTCACTGGTCAATTCACTTCACTTCACGCTCATTTCCATGCACTTCGCGATCAATTCACTTCACTTCACGGTCATTTCCATGCATTTTACGGTCATTCCTGGCAATTCTGTGTTGATTTACGGTCACTTCCATGCATTTCATGGTCAATTCCCTTCACTTCACGGTCATTTCCACGCATTTCACGGTCAATTCACTTCACTTCACTGTCATTTCCAAGCATTTCACGGTCATTCCCGGTGATCTCATGTTGATTCACTGTCATTTCCATGCATTTCATGGTCATTTCCATTCACTTCACGGCCATTTCCATGCATTTCACGGTCGATTCGCTTCACTTCACCGTGAAGTGAAGGGGAATGATGTGAATCACACGCGGAGAATGGGAATGATCGAAATGCATGGAAATGACGTTGAAGTTAAGTGAATTGACCGCGAAGTGCGTGGAAATGGGCGTGAAGTGAAATGAATTGACCGTAAAGTGCGTCGAATTGACCCTGAATCAACACGGAATCGCCAGGAATGACCGTGAAGGGCATGAAAATGACGGTGAAGTGAAGTGAATTGACCGTGAAGTGCATGGAAATGGCCGTGAAGTGAAGTGAATTGACCGTGAAGTGCATCATTCCTGCCTATTCCATGTTGATTCACGGTCATTTCGATGCATTTTACGGTCATGCCCCTTCACTTCATGGTCATTTCCGCACATTTCACGGTCAATTCGCCTCACTTCACGGTCATTTCCATGCATTTCATGGTCATTCCCGCCTATTCTGTGTTGATTCACGGTCATTTCGACGCATTTCGCGGTCCCGCGTCTTCACTTCACGATCATTTTCATACATTTCGCAGTCCAATCAATTCACTTCACCCCCATTTCTATGCATATCACTGTCATTCCGCATATTCTATGTTGATTCACGGTCATTTCGACGCATTTCGCGGTCCCGTGTCTTCACTTCACGGTCATTTTCGTGCATTTCGCGGTCCAATCGCTTCACATCACCCCCATTTCCATGCATATCACAATCATTTCCGCATATTCCGTCTTGATTCATGGTTATTTCGATACATTTCGCCATCCCGCGTCTTCACTTCACGGTCATTTTCGTGCATTTCGCGGTCCAATCGCTTCACTTCACCCCCATTCCATGTATATCACGATCATTCCCGCATATTGCGTGTTGATTCACAGTCATTTTGACGCATTTTGTAGTCCCGCGTCTTCACTTCACGGTCATTTTCGTGCATTTCGTGGTCTAATCGCTTCACTTCACCCCCATTTTCATGCATATCACGGTCATTCCCGCATATTTCATGTTGATTCACGGTCATTTCAACGCATTTCGCAGTCCCGCGTCTTCACTTCACGGTCACTTCCGTGCATTTCGCAGTCCAATCGCTTCACTTCACCCCCATTTTCACGCATTTCACGATCATTTTGACGCATCTCACGGTCCCGCGTCTTCACTTCACGATCATTTTCGTGCATTTCGCGGTCCAATTGCTTCACTTCACCCCCATTTTCATGCATTTCACGGTCATTCCCGGCGATTCTGTGTTGATTCACGGTCATTTCGAGCACTTCACTGTCAATTCACTTCACTTCACGACCATTTCTATGCACTTCGCGGTCAATTCACTTCACTTCACCGTCATTTCCATGCATTTCACGGTCATTCTCGGCAATTCCGTCTTCATTCACGGTCAATTCGATGCACTTCACGGTCAATTCACTTCACTTCACGCTCATTTCCATGCACTTCGCGATCAATTCACTTCACTTCACGGTCATTTCCATGCATTTTACGGTCATTCCTGGCAATTCTGTGTTGATTTACGGTCACTTCCATGCATTTCATGGTCAATTCCCTTCACTTCACGGTCATTTCCACGCATTTCACGGTCAATTCACTTCACTTCACTGTCATTTCCAAGCATTTCACGGTCATTCCCGGTGATCTCATGTTGATTCACTGTCATTTCCATGCATTTCATGGTCATTTCCATTCACTTCACGGCCATTTCCATGCATTTCACGGTCGATTCGCTTCACTTCACCGTGAAGTGAAGGGGAATGACTGTGAATCAACACGGAATCGCCGGGAATGATCGTGAAATGCATGGAAATGACGTTGAAGTTAAGTGAATTGACCGCGAAGTGCGTGGAAATGGGCGTGAAGTGAAATGAATTGACCGTAAAGTGCGTCGAATTGACCCTGAATCAACACGGAATCGCCAGGAATGACCGTGAAGGGCATGAAAATGACGGTGAAGTGAAGTGAATTGACCGTGAAGTGCATGGAAATGGCCGTGAAGTGAAGTGAATTGACCGTGAAGTGCATCATTCCTGCCTATTCCATGTTGATTCACGGTCATTTCGATGCATTTTACGGTCATGCCCCTTCACTTCATGGTCATTTCCGTACATTTCACGGTCAATTCGCCTCACTTCACGGTCATTTCCATGCATTTCATGGTCATTCCTACTATTCGTGGTTGATTCACGGTCATTTCGACGATTCGCGGTCCCGCGTCTTCACTTCACGATCATTTTCATACATTTTGCAGTCCAATCGATTCACTTCACCCCCATTTCTATGCATATCACTGTCATTCCGCATATTCTATGTTGATTTACGGTCATTTCGACGCATTTCGCGGTCCCGTGTCTTCACTTCACGGTCATTTTCGTGCATTTCGCGGTCCAATCGCTTCACATCACCCCCATTTCCATGCATATCACAATCATTTCCGCATATTCCATCTTGATTCATGGTTATTTCGATACATTTCGCCATCCCGCGTCTTCACTTCACGGTCATTTTCGTGCATTTCGCGGTCCAATCGCTTCACTTCACCCCCATTCCATGTATATCACGATCATTCCCGCATATTGCGTGTTGATTCACAGTCATTTTGACGCATTTTGTAGTCCCGCGTCTTCACTGCACGGTCATTTTCGTGCATTTCGTGGTCTAATCACTTCACTTCACCCCCATTTTCATGCATATCACGGTCATTCCCGCATATTTCATGTTGATTCACGGTCATTTCAACGCATTTCGCAGTCCCGCGTCTTCACTTCACGGTCACTTCCGTGCATTTCGCAGTCCAATCGCTTCGCTTCACTTCACCCCCATTTTCACGCATTTCACGATCATTTTGACGCATCTCACGGTCCCTCGTCTTCACTTCACGATCATTTTCGTGCATTTCGCGGTCCAATTGCTTCACTTCACCCCCATTTTCATGCATTTCACGGTCATTCCCGGCGATTCTGTGTTGATTCACGGTCATTTCGAGCACTTCACTGTCAATTCACTTCACTTCACGACCATTTCTATGCACTTCGCGGTCAATTCACTTCACTTCACCGTCATTTCCATGCATTTCACGGTCATTCTCGGCAATTCCGTCTTCATTCACGGTCAATTCGATGCACTTCACGGTCAATTTCACTTCACTTCACGCTCATTTCCATGCACTTCGCGATCAATTACTTCACTTCACGGTCATTTCCATGCATTTTACGGTCATTCCTGGCAATTCGTGTTGATTTACTTGGTCACTTCCATGCATTTCATGGTCAATACCTTCACTTCACGGTCATTTCACGCATTTCACTTGCCAATTAATTCACTTCACTTCACTTTGTCATTTCCAAGCATTTCACGGTCATTCCGGTGATCTCATGTTGATTCATCATTTCCATGCATTTCATGGTCATTTCATTCACTTTCACGGCCATTTCCATGCATTTCACGGTCAATTCGCTTCACTTCACCGTGAAGTGAAGGGAAATGATCATGAATCAACACTAATCACGGAATGATCGTGAAATGCATGGAAATGACGTTGAAGTTAAGTGAATTGACCGCTGGCGCGTGGAAATGGGCGTGAAGTGAAATGAATTGACCGTAAAGTGCGTCGAATTGACCCTGAATCAACACGGAATCGCCAGGAATGACCGTGAAGGGCATGAAAATGACGGTGAAGTGAAGTGAATTGACCGTGAAGTGCATGGAAATGGCCGTGAAGTGAAGTGAATTGACCGTGAAGTGCATCATTCCCGCTTATTCCATGTTGATTCACGGTCATTTCGATGCATTTTACGGTCATGCCCTTCACTTCATGGTCATTTCGCACATTTCACGGTGGCCACTCGCTTCACTTCACGGTCATTTCCATGCATTTCATGGTCATTCCCGCCTATTTCGTGTTGATTCACGGTCATTTAATACATTTCACGGTGATAACCCTTCACTTCACGGTCATTCACAAGATTTCATGGTCCAATCGCTACACGTCACGGTCATTTCTATGCATATACGCGTCATTCTCGCTATATTCGTGTTAATTCACGGTCATTTTGACGCTTTGCACGGTCATGCCCCTTCACTTCACGGTATTTCGCAGCATTTCAACTGTTCATTCACCTTCACTTCACGGTCATTTCCATGCATTTCACATCACTTCATCGCGAAATGCGTCAAATGATCGTGAATCAACACGGAATATGCGGGAATGACCATGATATGCATGGAAATGGGGGTGAAGTGAAGCGATTGGACCGCGAAATGCATGAAAATGACTACGAAGTGAAGACGCGGGACCGCGAAATACGTCGAAATGACCGTGAATCAACACGGAATATGCGGGAATGACCGTGATATGCATGGAAATGGGGGTGAAGTGAAGCGATTGGACTGCGAAATGCACGAAAATGACCGTGAAGTGAAGAAGCGGGACCGCGAATGCGTCGAAATGACCGTGAATCAACACAGAATATGCGGGAATGACCGTGATATACATGGAAATGGGGGTGAAGTCAAGTGATTGGACCGCGAAATGCATGAAAATGACCGTGAAGTGAAGACGCGGGACCGCGAAATGTGACGAAATGACCGTGAATTAACACGGAATATGCGGAAACCATGATATGCATGGAAATGGGGGTGAAGTGAAGCGATTGGACCGCAAAATGCACGAAAATGACCGTGAAATGAAGACGCGGGACCGCGAAATGCGTCGAAATGACCGTGAATCAACATGGAATATGCGGGAATGATCGTGATATGCATGGAAATGGGGGTGAAGTGAAGCGATTGGACCGCGAAATGTACGGAAGTGACCATGAAATGAAGACGCAGGACCGCAAAATGTGTCGAAATGACCGTGAATCAACACGGAATATGCGAGAATGACCGTGATATGTATGGAAATGGGGGTGAAGTGAAGCGATTGGACCGCGAAATGCACGAAAATGATTGTGAAGTGAAGACGTGGGACCGCGAAATGCATCGAAATGACCATGAATCAACACGGAATATGCGGAAATGACCGTGATATGCATTAAAATGAGGGTGAAGTGAAGCGATTGGACCGTGAAATGCACGAAAATGACCGTGAAGTGAAGGCACAGGACTGCGAAATGCGTCGAAATGACCGTGAATCAACATGGAATATGCGGGAATGACCGTGATATACATGTAAATGGGGGTGAAGTAAAGCGATTGGATCACGAAATGCGTCGAAATGACCGTGAATCAACACAGAATATGCGGGAATGACTGTGATATGCATGGAAATGGGGGTGAAGTGAAGCGATTGGACCGTAAAATGCACGAAAATGACCGTGAAGTGAAGATGCGGGACCGCGAAATGTGTCGAAATGACCGTGAATTAACACGAAATATACGAGAATGACCGTGATATGCATGGAAATGGGGGTGAAGTGAAGCGATTGGACCGCGAAATGCATGGAAGTGATCGTGAAGTGAAGATGCGGAATCGCGAAATGCGTCGAAATGACCGTGAATCAATACAGAATATGCGAGAATGACCGTGATATGCATGGAAATAGGGGTGAAGTGAAGCGATTGGACCGCGAAATGCACGAAAATGATTGTGAAGTGAAGACGCGGGACCGCGAAATGCATCGAAATGACCGTGAATCAACACGAAATATGCGGGAATGACCGTGATATACATGGAAATGGGGGTGAAGTGAAGCAATTGGACCGCGAAATGTACGAAAATGACCGTGAAGTGAAGACGAGGGACCACGAAATGCGTCGAAATGACCGTGAATCAACACAGAATATGCGGGAATGACCGTGATATGCATGGAAATGGGGGTGAAGTGAAGCGATTGGACTGCGAAATGCACGGAAGTGACCGTGAAGTGAAATGCACGGAAATTACTGTGAATTTTCGTGAATGAAATTGACCGCAAAGTAAATGAAATGGATTTTCGATCATCGGCCTGATGAAATCTTGGAAAATAACTAGGTTAGTTGGCTAAAGTAGCTTCTCCTACCCCCAAATCATATAGGGTACATCAAGTAACTAAGTTTGATTTAGAAGATATTCTTGTTAAATGAATAAAGAAAGAAATGAAAAAAAAAAAAAAAGAGAATTTTTTTTATATGCTTATATATACATATTTGTATAAATATGTATTTGAGAAAATTGTAGGTAGAATAAAGTTCTCCATGTAAAAAATAAAACAAAAATTTTAAAAAATAAAAAATTTCATAGATTGGCATAGACTACAGTTATGGCTACGGTTATAATCCGTAGCTAAAGATAAAATACCTTTTGCGATTAATCGAAAGACATTCAATTAATCGATAATTGTGGGATTTTTTAGGCAAACTCGCTGAAGTGTTTTTGATGTTTTTCGATTAATCGAAAGAACTTCGATATATCGAAGTACATCGCTGTTACGGTCATAGCTACAATTATGATCCGTAGCCAAAGGTAGCCCCAGCTCTTATGAAAAACGGAAAAGCAGGGGCATTTTCGACCTGAGAAATGGGGCCGCACAGCTGGGGGTTATTCTTGGGAGGTGAAAAGCGAGTGGCTTCAAAAGGTTGATGGGCCATATATGGGTCGTACAGTTGGAAATTTCTCTTTTAGATTCTAGGCAAAACTTTGGGATTCCGGTAGAGCAAGATTATCCATATACATACACGCAGAAATCACACTCGTGGGACCCATTTATCTAAAAATATGTTGTCTAAATCATGGATCCAGCTACTAATGGGGAATATCATCTTAATTGGCCAATCGATGGATATATTGGACAATTAGTGCAGGAAAAAAAAAAATTTGAACTGCTAACGTTGAACAAAAAATTCCATTAATCAAATATCACAATCATACAATTGAGTGTATTTTGGGTAATTACAACATCGAACGTTTTTTCTACTTTTTTAACAGCTTATTTTGTGCATATATTTATGTCATATGTGTAATTGACGCGGGATGTGCATGATGAATCAGACACTTCCGAGTAGCACATGATTCCTCCGTACAGGTAACGGCGCTATTTGCTCCCGTCCCGCGCGCATGTTTCCTGAAATAACGACAATGCGGATATCGTGACGGAGGAGTTATTCGGTACTCAGGCAGAGTACAACTGTTCATACGCTTGCATCGATAATTGGTAGAATTGGCGTATACCTGTTACTGACTAAAATTAAAGCGTCCAAATCGTGGGATCCTTTCGTATTAGCTCATCGAACAGGGAGCCGATCAGGTGTTACCCGGGTAACACCGTAGTGGGTGTTTACCTCACCGTCGTTCCCACTTTGATCCATATGTTGTATATCCACGCCGCGCATAAAATTTTGAAGTTCGTTTTAGGACACGTTCCAAAAATAAAGTAGATCCAGATCTCAAGTGGACCATACAGACCATACAGTAGGGGTTGAATGTCCGCTATTAAAAACTGCTTGGGGGCAAAAAATTTGGATCAAGTTAAGGTTTGTGTTTTCACTTCACTCAGGTCCGTGTTACCTAACAAACAGGTTGGATGTGACAAAAACATAATGGTGGGCCTAGGAAGTATTTGATTGTAGGTTGTTAATGACCACTTTTTCCATAAGTGTAGTCCACTTGAGACTTTAATCTACTTCATTTTTGAGACATGTATAAAATGAGTTGAAAAACGGATGGATTAGATATAGAACATATACGTCAAACGGATAGATTAGATAAACACACTACTATGGTGTTACTTGGGTGTGGATGCTAGAGAGCAGGTGGATCGTGCTCATAAGAGTTCCTCTTTTTCTTTTTCTTTTTTTCGCTTTTGTATAGTTGAGACCCGGGGTGTTATATGTTTGACTTGAGTCATTACAACCCAGTTGCTAAAACTGCCGTACTCGGTTAGACTTTGCAGAACCTATACATAAACCAGATAATCCATGGATTCTCTTGTCTAAATGACTCCTGGTTTGCGAACTAGAATATGGAGTAAAGGATCACGATGACATAGATGAAAAGTGTTAGGAACCTCTATGCTGTACAAAAGTAAGGCACGTACTTAATATGACTTAGACAAAATATATGAGGGATTTGATTAGTTCTTGTGTTTGAATGGTATAGTGAAATGGATGGTGTGTTGTATGATGCCTTCTTCAAAAGAAGGATCAAGAGAGGCTCCCTGCCGAGACCCACCTACTTGAAGAAGTGATAAGGCTCTAATCAACCCAAGTTTTTTTATGGGCAGGATCTGGAGAACTGACAAGCCACGAAACATACACTTGGATATAGACAAGCGTGGTGCAAGATATGTGGAGGTATGAAATGGAAGGGGTGATGCGATCACAACATCCTAATCCCAACCAATCTGAACTTTTAATGGCCAAGATCCAGAATTCCTACAAGCTATAGAGCATACACTCAATAGAATAAGGGAGCAGGGGGTTGGAGATGAAGTGATGATGCACAATGCTGATATAAATATGAATGAAGCTGGTCCAATGTCACGCCCCAAACTCAGAAACCGAGCTCACAAAATTTTCACTCATCGAATCCTGTGTCAACAGCCTCCGTAGTACCCCATTCTCGACTCCCAGCATTCATATGCCAAATTCCGATCCTGGGATCCTATAAGGAGGATTTTTCAATGTACATTTAACTCGTAATAAGTATGACCATAAGTTTACCCAAATCACAAAGGCAACATCATCATCATATATCCACATTTGAATAAAGCACTAAAAGGGAAATACATATGACAAAATCAAAGCTTCAGAAGACCGCTGCACGCTCCATGCTCAAATCTGCTGCAACTTAACGCCACTGGCATGCATTTATCGTGCATAAGCTTATAAAAAGCTTAGGGGGTGGTGTAAGTGTGTGCACAAGATAAGTGTCAAGTAAGCACTATCAGAGTAATCAGAGTTAGCGAAAATACTGACAAGCCCATAAATCATACAATATCAAAAATACTGGCAAGTTCATAAATCATACGATAACAGAGTAATGCGAAAATATGCTGATAGGCCAGTAAATACCATCAGTCTTATCTAGGCTATGCGATGCAAAAATATAATAAACCAATATCATATACTGATGAAGCAATGTAGATCAGCCATGCAATACGGAGATACTAAGTCAAATACTATGTGCTGAGGATGCAATGCAATATGCGATGCGAATGAAATAATCAAGCTAGATTGTGAAGTCGGGATGATAGTATGTAGTATCGCAGGCTACGGGATCCACCACAAGGGACTTTTATCCAAACCAGTCCCATACCTAAATTTGGATAGTTAGACTCAATGTGGTAAACTCCTGATCTCAGGTTAGTCGCACGCCCCAACCGAAATCCTAGTCATTGCGAAGGTACATGTAACAAATAGTTGCGCACCACCATCCCAAGTGGATAATGAATGAATGAATGAATGAGTATGCAACTCCTACTCAATAAGGTCACATATCAGTACGGTTCCTCTCTGGGAAATCACCGGGGTCTATTACACTCTAAATCAAATTGTCGCCCCATCGCGTGCAACTATGTGAGTGAAAGACACCTCACTATCCGCCTGCCAACCTCGAGTCCGGATCGTCGATAGCCGCCCCATTCCTCGAGCTAGTCAGACTCAGCCTAGCGTTGCTCACTCCTCTCGGGCAAGTAAGGTCGCACCCCCTTCCAACCAACCACGGCATAGTGGGAGACGCGACCTAATGGTATACGGCCCTCATGCTCTCATGTATCCAATTGATCTAGACGTTGGAGCAACTTTTCGAGCCAAGAGGGTTTATGGACTTTCACCCATGGATATCTATAACACCTCATGTATAACAGATTTTTGGTGTCCCATCTGGCCATCCATGATATGCCTATGGAGGATACGACCCTAGTGTCATTAAGGCGTACAATAATCACAACACATAGTGTAAGATGCATGAGTCATACAATCCAATCATGCATCAATTTTGCGCATACCGTGAGCTCATGTGAGACAATCTCTGCTTATTAGGGAGTCTTATAACAACATGCCCAATGACGTATGTAATGATTAACCACATCTCATAACAAACATGTAGATGATGCGTATGGGCATGTATCATGATGCTATGTTGTCACATACTCATAATCGGTACTAATAACAGGCACCGACAATCAGCCTCGATAATCGGCATCGACAATGTGGACATTTAACCAACATTGCCCCCAAGGAGTGGCCCATATAGAGCCTAACATATAGTGGACCCATGGCCTCACATAAGGGTCTAATATACAACACCATGGTCCTCACTCAAGAGCTTAATACACAACACGTTGAGCCTCTCACATGGGCTTAATATACATCACAATGGGCTTCATCGCCTGACCCTCAAATGCATCACAATGGGCCTCATCACATAGACCTCATATTCATCACATTAGGCCTTAAACACGGGCTAAATACACATCACAATGGGCCTCAAATACGGGTCGCATATACATTATATGGGTCTCGATAATCAGCCTCGACAATTGAAATCAGTTTCGGCAATCGACCTCGACAATCGGAATCGGCCTCGATAATCGAAATTGGCCTCAACAATCGGAATCGGCCTCGATAACAGAATTGGCCTCGATACTCGACCTCGACAATCAGAATCAACCGCGACAATCGGAATCGGCCTTGACAAATCAGATCGACTTCGATACTCGGCCTCGACAATCGGAATCGGCTTATACAATCGGCCTCGACAATGGGAATCGGCCTATACAGTCGGCCTCGACAATCAGAATCGGCCTCGATACTCGGCCTCGACAATCGGAGTCAACTTATACAATCAGCCTCAGCAAATCGGAATCGGCCTCGATACTCGCATTCGATAATCGGAATCAGCATATACAATCGGCCTCGACAAATCGGAATCTGCCTCAATACTCGGCCTCGACAATCGAAAATCGGCCTATATAATCGAAATCGACCTATACAATCAGCCTCGATAAATCAGAACGTCCTCGATACTCGGCCTCGACAAATTGAAATCGACCTATACAATCGGCCTCGACAAATCAGAATCGGCCTCTATACTCGGCCTCGACAATCAGAATCGGCCTATACAATCGACCTCGACAATTCGAAATCGGCCTCGATACTCAGCCTCAATAATCGGAATCAGTTTATATAATTGGCCGACAAATCAGAATCGGCCTCGACAATCGGAGTCGGCCTATATAATCGGCCTCGACAATCGGAATTGACCTCGATACTTGGGCTCGACAATCGGAGTCAGCCTATACAATCGGCCTCGACAAATCAGAATCGACCTCGATACTCAGCCTCGACAATCGAAATCGGCCTATATAACTAGCCTCGACAAATTAGAATTGGCCTCGACAATCGGAATCGGCCTATGCAATCGGCCTCGACAAATCGGAATCGGCCTCGATACTCGGCTTCGACAATCAGAATATGCCTATACAATCGGCCTTTACAAATCGAAATCGACCTCGATACTCGGCCTCGACAATCAGAATCGGCCTATACAATCGAAATCGACTTATACAATCGGCCTCGACAAATCGGAATCAGCCTTAATAATCGGCATCGACAATTAGAATCAGCCTATACATCGGCTTCGACAAATCGAAATCGGCCTCGACAATCGGAATCAGCCTCGATACTCAGCCTCGACAATCGGAATCGGCCCAAGGGAAGGTCAAAATGTGGACGTTAACCATCATCGCCCATCAATGTGGCCATTTAACCAATATTGTTCCCAAGGAGTGGCCCACATAGAGCCAAACATATAGTGGACCCATGGCCTCACACAAGGGCCTAATATACAACACCATGGGCCTCACTCATGGGCTACAAATTCATCACAATGGCCATGCCATATGAGCTAGAAATACATCTCATTGGGCCTTACCAAATGGGTCGACAATACATTACAATGGTCTTGCCCATATGCCTAACACATCACAATGGGCCATATCACATGGGCTTCAAATACAACAAGTAGGCCGCATCAACGGGCCACACCAATGGGCCTCATACACATCAAGTCGGCCGCATCAATGGGTCTCATATACATCCAGTTGGCCGCATCAATGGGCCGCACCAAATGGGCCACAATTACACCACAAAGGGCCTTGCCAAATGGGTCATAGATACATCTCATTAAGGTGGGGTGTTCAATCCCCAAGTATAGGGTTGTGATGTAGTAATAAACTCGGTAACACCGAGGTCGAATCCACAGGGACTGAAACCTGTACGTCATCTGAAAATAACTAGAAATAGAACTAGAATAAGATGAAATTTAAATCGAGTAAATATGAGTGAATAATTGTGAAGTATGAAACTAAAACTGGTGAAATTTAAAGGTAGGAAACTAGGGTGCCAAGGATCCACTTGTAGAGATCAGGGAGATCTACACTTGATTCACGAACTCAACTGGACTTCGAGTCCTGTCTTCATCCAGTTGGAAGATATGTCACTAAAGCTCGATCTGAACTTCCATTGATCTAGTTTTAAAGAGATGAAAGATATGAGAATTAGAGTCGATTCCATCACAAATCCATGCCCATGAGACAAGGTAAACAATATAACTCAAATCAATCCACAATCAATCAGATGATGTATGAAGGTTAGGAAGAATTCCATCATCCAACCATGTCCAAGGGGCAATGGTGAACAATAGGGTTTCCTGATTTCACAATCAAACTATGGAAAGAGAATACTCCAAGCCGTCGCAGATCTATTGTAATTTTAGTCACAACAAATCATTGAAAAACTAAAAGCATTCTTAAAATTGAACTAACATCAAAAGAGTTCAACTAGCATGAATCCAAGCCGTAAAAATCACCCATCATGCTACAAGCTTCACCTCTTGGCCCTAGCCAAGAGGTTTAGCCCGACATGGCTGGACAAAAATCTCCAAAAATAAAGAAAAAACAAAAAATAAAAAAATAAAACTCTCAATCTCTCCCTGTCTCTCTCTCTCTCTCTCTCTCTCTTGCTCCAGCCGTCATCCTCCCTTTCCCCACTCTCTCTCTCTCCTTTATAGACTTAGGAAGTGGCGGCCTGGAGTTGAGCACCGACCTTCCTTTTGAAAGCGCCTCACGTGAGCTTTACGCAAAGAACTCTTTAATTTTATTTTTTAGCACTATCGGCCCATGGCCGTCTTGATCCGAGCCATTCAGGCTCCTTGAGCTTAATCGGTGGTCCCCTGGGGTGGCTTTGAACGGTCCAGATCATAGCCAAGATTTGGGTCTTGGTCACCGAACGGCCTGCAATCTTGCCGTGTTCCGTCAGCTACTTTTGGATCGCGCTGCATGGATCTTCATGAAACCACGACTCTACAATAGTTGGTGGGCCTTCGATCGGATTTCCAAAGGAATCCAACCCGTCCATGGATGTGGTACGAGAAAACATTCTGGACATGAAAGTTTTGCATTAGATTTGGTGTGACCCACCGAGTTTCTATGTTACCATCCAACCTTCATCCGCATATAGACCTCGACGTGTGCGTTCATTGGAATACGTAGACACCATATCTGGGTCGTCCCCACCGTCCAGGAAACATTGGATGGTTCAGATTACCCATTCGGACAAAGGAGGTGGGCCACTAAGATCACGCTCCCTCGGACGTTCGCAGACAGACGAAAACGGAAACTCCGTTTTAAGGATTGCGGTCAAACGGCCTTTGACTAGTTTGGTTTGTTCAGTGCACGACAAGTGCACGGTTTCTGTGTGCTCTGGCTACGCAAAGTGGGTCCCATATTGATGATCCATAAGGATCTACTCCATCCATCTAGTTTCCCATCTCATTAAAGGGGTCTTGCCCAAGTTTGAAGCATTTTCGGATATCAGGCGGGCCCAAAATCAATGGTTTATGGGCTGATCTATCGTAAGGTCACTTTCACAAGGATTCGGGAGCTAAAATTCGACGTGTATGGTTAATTTTGAGTCCTGATGCCATGTATGTAGTTTCGAGCCAAACGGATGGTGGGAACCCTGTGATCTTGCATTCTGGACGACTTTCAGGCTTTTTTTAACAGGAACGACTTGATTTCCTTGGATCTCTGACGTTGATCTTGGTGCCCTGGAGTCCGTCCCTTTCCTTGGTGATTCTAGAGCATCAATTTCATGCATTTAGCACCCTTTTTCAGTTCAGGCTCCTAAAGTCACCTTGCAACACCAACACGAGTAAAATAGGCTGTTAAACCGAATCATGTTCAGTAAATGCAGATAATAACTAGGGTCTAATATGCAATATTTGACCCTCAACACAACCCCCAACCAGCATTTTGCTAGTCCCGAGCAAAACATGCGAAAAAATAATTTCAGAAATAAAGGACAGTTCCTGTAAACTTGAGTAACTTGTGAAAAGATAGTTGAGATGTGAGAATTCTAAAATTCATGAATGGTGAGAAGAATTTTCTCCTGAAATCAAGTTCACAGTAGACTTCATAAGCAAGCTCAAAATATTAATCCATTAATTAGAATAATTCTAAACATTGAGTTCCATGAGTGTATAGTGTAATCTCAGCTTACAATCATTAAAAGATCCAATTGTCAATTTCATGATATCATTAGTAATTAACAACGGAATTCATGACAACCAAAACATGCCAACAGATTAACTTTTCAGTCTACCAGCATTTGATTTTCTTTATGAATAGTAACGCCAATGAGGAGAATCAAATTCTCACCTATTGGGAGCAAACCTATGGTGAAAACTTGTCGCCTGACCCTTTTTTTTTTTTTTTTCATATGTCAACTATGGGGGATCGAATCTATACCTATAGGGAGCAAACCTATGGTGAAGATCGATCGCCCAACCCTTTCAATTCTTCTTTATAAACTGATGCTAAAATTTTATTTTTCAAGATGGTTCCTTTCATACTTAGTGGTTACCAAGTTAATCATTCAATTATCAAAAGCGGAACCTTAATGTGTAAGCAAGATGTGATATGTGAAATCACGACTCAATCAATGTTTACAACTTCTAATCACAGGTTAACAATTCAAACTTAACTGTGAAATCTAACAGATAACTGAATTCAAGAGTCATAAATTACCAACGTCACGTATCTTGAAATTTAGTGCTCTACATGACCGTCAAGATCACTTGAATGTACAAGAAGGTCCAGAAAAAATTTTAAAAATTTTCACAATTTTTGCTCAAGACTAAGAAAACACTTGATTAGGTTACCTAATCTCCCACCCCCAACCTAAAATCTACATTGTCCTCAATGTAAAAGATATAAACATGCAATGCACGTGGGACAACGACAGTAAAGAAAAAGTGATGGGAAGATAGTACCTGAATAACGAATCGAGAGAGATTTTTCAAGAGATTGCTGGGAGAGAGCAGGTCAGTACAAGAGTGAAACCATCAAAAATAACAAAATAAAATCCTACCTATACCACTTTCGCAGGTGTTCTCGATTGCATTTAGCATATGCAACAAGCCTTTAAACCCCTAGGTTTCCCCTAGTGGACGAGTTGTAGTCTCGTGAGGATTTGCAGCAATGTTACCCACAAACATTAACTGACTAGAAAAATGAAATGAAAAGCTGGGTTGCCTCCCAGGAGCGCTAAGTTTACTGTCTATCCTAAAACAACATCAAACAAACTACTCTAGTCCTATGAAAGCAGGGGAAAGACTACTCAGTAATGCCACAAGGTTCCTCTTCTGACCAATATCTAGATAAATTCCTCAGTAGGTTCCTTAACAGGATCATCCAAAAACCCTTTTTGCAATAGGCTTTGATGCCCTGGAGCATGAATGGATGAAGAGACTTATGTACCTTAGAAAAAAAATTTCGTTGATTTGCATGAGGTACCCAAAGTATATATGATTCACCTGTGTCAGAAAAAGTCTCAAAGTTAGTATCCCATGGTGAATCAGAGACTACCGGTAGATAAAATTCAGAAAAATTTTCAAGAAGTAATGTAGTCTCAATGCATTTCGAAATTCCAGACTTCGGTTCAATTTTTAGCTCCTCTTCCTTTAGTGCTTAAACATTCAAGGTCGGAGGAAGAAGGGGCTTTGAGTAAGGGTGTGCTTGGTCCGTGATAACCACCGAGGTGGTGTCATGTAAGGAATCCACATTTTCTTGTATCATGAGGTCGTTTGGATCCACAAGGTGTGCCAAGCATGTGTTCAAAGATGTGGGAAAGTCAGCTGGGAGTGACTCGTCTCCTGTATCGAAATTTGTGATGATGAGCCCAAGGATTCCATCGTCTTTTGAAGTAGATGGACGCATGCTTGCTTGCTCTTGCCCTTCACGAGATAGATGGACAATCAATAGGTGAAGAATTGATGTAAAGACTCGGTCATTGAAGCTTCTCGGTGGAGGCATTGAATTATCTAAAGTGTGTAGCTCAGATTGTGGCCTCGGCGGGTAGTTTCAAATTCCGAGTCATATCAAGCAAATCGTCCATCGCTCAAATCATATCATCATTCATCTCGGGCGCGTGGTCCAAACATGCATCACAAGAGTTGGAAGGGTTAGTTGAAAATGGTTCATTCTCCACATTCAAATCAGCCATATCGAAGTGTGTGGAGTAGATCATTATGGTAGACAACTTCCTGAACCTCGTGATCATTCGCAGGGCCACACTTGAGATTGAATCCCAATACTCATCATTCAGATTTGTGCGGTGTGCAATTGGGATGGGATCACATTCCTCACACTCCATTCCTACGTTAGGTTGAGGTTCGAATAAACTAACCTCAACTTCATCAGTGTAATCATGTGTGTCATGTGAGTGAAGTGTGTCACTATCATTATATTTGAAAGACACCCACGTCTCTTGATCATTCCTTTTGACAGTCATCGAGATCGACTCATCGGGAAATTGAACCATCTGCTCATTAATGGAATCCAATTCCTCATTCATAATTCAGTTTCTTCCACAAGCGAGTTATGATCACTTTCTTCACATTCTGCTTCTAGATTAGGATGAGGCTGGGATAACCTAGCCTCTTCCTTCTCCATAAGTTATGACCGAATGATTGGAATTGAGGATTTGAGCAATTCACATGATTGTATGACAAGTTGATTGAACTGCTCTTGTGCTTTCATGAGCTTTTGAAGTGAATCCTCTTGGATTGTTTCTGATTGGGTTTCAAAAGTAGAGGACCCAAGAGAATTATCACTATGATATATAGCTGGTTCAGCTTCTTGACATTGATGTTTCCATTGATTATAGTCATACGGATCATATGTGGGAGAATCTGATGGTTGGTAATACTTATTATCACTCATAATATAATCACGCATTGTTTTCTTTTTCTCAGATGGGTGATAATAATTCTCACTCCCATAGTTATGATAACCCCAACACTCACGTACTGTCCGTGGGGTGGAATTGTTCTTCCGTATATGATCGCGTAAGGACTTCTTAACCGATGGAGTGTTATGCTCAGGTCGGTTCTCGATGATTGTTTCATGAAAATTTCGAGACATAGGTGGATGTCTATCATCATTATCATACATCCCTTCGCACTTTTCGCATGCTCAAAAGCTATCTCAGCATATTGACGTTCCCACTCGTGCATATACATGGTGGAACCCTCACTCTGAATCTAATCCTAAGAAAAATATAAGAAAAGATCCTACAGCAGTATGGAAAGTAAGAGGAGGAGAAGTTAGAAGGAAGGTACCAATTGAGAAGTTCCTATGTTAAGATCGCAAAAGAAAACAAAGGAGATTAGCTTCTAAAATAGAAAGTCTAAAATTAGAAAGTTCCTACAATTGAAATAGAAAGTTAGTTACTAAAAAGGAAAGTTCCCTAAACCTAGAATTAGAAAGTTTCTAAAAATAAAGAAAAAAAAAAAGAAAAAAAATGAGTTAGTCTCTAAAATTAGGAAGAGTTTCTAAAAAGGAAAATAACTAACCTAATTTCTAAAAACAAAAGAGGAAAGTTCTAAACCTAAAGCTAGAAAGTTCTAAATTAGAAATCATAATCCTAAAATAGAAAGTAATGTTAGTTTCTAAAAAGGAAGACTACAATAAGAAAATTTCTAAAAATAAAATAGGAAACAAAGTTAGATTCTAAAAGAGTTAGAATTAGAAACTTGCTAAAAAGGAAGACAAATCCTAATCTAAAAAAAATAGAAAGGAAGAAATTAAGAAAGGAATTACCAAATTAGAAGCCTATCTCAAAATCCTACAAAACGGGAAAGTTGGGTTAGTTTCTAAAAGGGAAAAACTATATAAAAATAGAAAGTTACTTGAAAGAAAATTTCTAAAAATTAGAGGAAAACCTGAAATTAGAAAATTCTAAAAATAAAATCTAAAAATTAGAAAAGTCCTAATCTTAAACTAATCCTAAAACCAGTTAACTTCAGGAAACGTAGCCGTCAATCCCCGGCAACGGCGCCAAAAACTTGTTCAATCCCCAAGTATAGGGTTGTGATGTAGTAATAAACTCGGTAACACCGAGGTCGAATCCACAGGGACTGAAACCTGTACGTCATCTGAAAATAACTAGAAATAGAACTAGAATAAGATGAAATTTAAATCGAGTAAATATGAGTGAATAATTGTGAAGTATGAAACTAAAATTGGTGAAATTTAAAGGTAGGAAACTAGGGTGCCAAGGATCCACTTGTAGAGATCAGGGAGATCTACACTTGATTCACGAACTCAACTGGACTTCGAGTCCTGTCTTCATCCAGTTGGAAGATATATCACTAAAGCTCGATCTGAACTTCCATTGATCTAGTTTTAAAGAGATGAAAGATATGAGAATTAGAGTCGATTCCATCACAAATCCATGCCCATGAGACAAGGTAAACAACAGAACTCAAATCAATCCACAATCAATCAGATGATGTATGAAGGTTAGGAAGAATTCCATCATCCAACCATGTCCAAGGGGCAATGGTGAACAATAGGGTTTCCTGATTTCACAATCAAACTATGGAAAGAGAATACTCCAAGCCGTCGCAGATCTATTGTAATTTTAGTCACAACAAATCATTGAAAAACTAAAAGCATTCTTAAAATTGAACTAACATCAAAAGAGTTCAACTAGCATGAATCCAAGCCGTAAAAATCACCCATCATGCTACAAGCTTCACCTCTTGGCCCTAGCCAAGAGGTTTAGCCCGACATGGCTGGACAAAAATCTCCAAAAATAAAGAAAAAACAAAAAATAAAAAAATAAAACTCTCAATCTCTCCCTGTCTCTCTCTCTCTCTCTCTCTCTCTCTCTCTCTCTCTCTCTCTCTCCCTTGCTCCAGCCGTCATCCTCCCTTTCCCCACTCTCTCTCTCTCCTTTATAGACTTCCGGAAGTGGCGGTCGGAGTTGAGCACCGACCTTCCTTTTTGGAAACTGCCTCACAGAGCTTTACGCAGCAACTCTCTTTTAATTTTATTTTTTAGCACTATCGGCCCATGGCCGTCTTGATCCGAGCCATTCAGGCTCCTTGAGCTTAATCGGTGGTCCCCTGGGGTGGCTTTGAACGGTCCAGATCATAGCCAAGATTTGGGTCTTGGTCACCGAACGGCCTGCAATCTTGCCGTGTTCCGTCAGCTACTTTTGGATCGTGCTGCTGCCTTGGCGTGGGAAACCACGACTCTACAATAGTTGGTGGGCCTTCGATCGGGATTTCCAAAGGAATCCAACCCGTCCATTGGATGTGGTACGAGAAAACATTCGGACATGAAAGTTTTGCATTAGATTTGGTGTGACCCACCAGAGTTTCTATGTTACCATCCAACCTTCATCTGCATATAGACCTCTGACGTGTGCGTTCATTGGAATACGTAGACACCATATCTAGGGTCGTCCCCACCGTCCGGAAACATTGGATGGTTAAGATTACCCATTCGGACAAAGGAGGTGGGCCACTAAGATCACGCTCCCTCGGACGTTCGCAGACAGACGAAAACGGAAACTCCGTTTTAAGGAGTTAGCGGTCAAACGGCCTTTGACTAGTTTGGTTTGTTCAGTGCACGACAAGTGCACGGTTTCTGTGTGCTCTGGCTACGCAAAGTGGGTCCCATATTGATGATCCATAAGGATCTACTCCATCCATCTAGTTTCCCATCTCATTAAAGGGGTCTTGCCCAAGTTTGAAGCATTTTCGGATATCAGGCGGGCCCAAAATCAATGGTTTATGGTCTGATCTATCGTAAGGTCACTTTCACAAGGATTCGGGAGCTAAAATTCGACGTGTATGGTTAATTTTGAGTCCTGATGCCATGTATGTAGTTTCGAGCCAAACGGATGGTGGGAACCCTGTGATCTTGCATTCTGGACGACTTTCAGGCTTTTTTTAACAGGAACGACTTGATTTCCTCGGATCTCTGACGTTGATCTTGGTGCCCTGGAGTCCGTCCCTTTCCTTGGTGATTCTAGAGCATCAATTTCATGCATTTAGCACCCTTTTTCAGTTCAGGCTCCTAAAGTCACCTTGCAACACCAACACGAGTAAAATAGGCTGTTAAACCGAATCATGTTCGTAAATGCAGATAATAACTAGGGTCTAATATGCAATATTTGACCCTCAACATGGGGTCCACATCCAATGGCCTGGACGATGGATAAAACACCACGTTAAGGTGGGGTCCATGTCTAATGGGCTGGACGGGTGGGACATAACACATACCCATGATCAGGCCCACAGAACTTGCTGACGTTGACACAGTAACTAGATTGCTGGTGGGGTCCACATAGTTGGGCGGCATGGATAACAATACATCACAGCTGGCCCCACCGATGGACGCTATGCAACACAACCATCATGGTGGAGTCCCATTGTCTAGACGAATAGTGAGGATAAAACACACACTACAGTGGGTCCCACCGTCCCAAACAATGGATGGTGCAGATTGCAACACGTGAAGGGCCTAGGACGGATGATCTGGCTGAAACACATGCATCATGCTGGACTCCATATAGCAGTGGGCAATGGAGATATACATCGAGGTGGCCCACGTCCAGATGGACGGTTGGATATAATACATATACATCAAAGGTGGGTCCCACCATCCAATAAACTGGATGGTGTGGATCAAACCCACACATCATGGTGGCCCACCCAGCACACGTCAGATGGATGGTGAGGCTGCAGAGCATGGTGCGGCTCATAGCACAGTCCAAATGGACGGTGACACTACAAGAAAACTGGCCTTTACCGGCGGTCAGAACTGCCGGCAAAGGCCCAGAAAACTGCCAGAAAATCATTTTCCCGCGGTCACCTAACAGCCGGTAATGCCTCGGTCGGTAAAGGCTTTACCGGCAGTCAGGACATTTACTGATGATTGTGCTGGACGCCGCTAAATCGCCAGGTTTTGCTACCTACCAAAATATTGGCTAAAAGCTACGGATAAAATCCGTAGCTAAATATGAGTAGTCCCACAGTGCGACCGTAGCTGTTGGTACCGTAGCTGTTTAAATCTCTACTACGGATTTTTTCAGTAGCTATAGGGATCATATCCACCGACAATTCATAGCAATAGAGGAAATCTTTCTTTAAAAAAAAAAAAATAATAAAAGATGTCAAATATGCATGCTCATGTTGGACAAAAAAAAAAAAAAAAAAAAAAAAAAAAAGAACAATAAAAGATGTTAGATATGCATGCTCATCTTTGGACCAAAAAAAAAAAAAAACACAATGACATAAGAATTGCACAACCTGGCTGCAAAATTTTCTACCTAGGTGCCACTGTCAACTTTGAATTGTGTTTTTGATTTGTGCTCCGCTGCTCCTGCCTCCTAGCTGTTCATACCTGCTAACATTTTGAAGAAATAATGTGGGGTGGCAGTACAAAACCAAAACAAAATTCATGCAACTATGATAAAACAATTCACCTTGTGTGATTGAATGATCCCATATATGTTGTCAGGTTCATTGATTTGTGTGACCGCTGCAACTAGTAATTCAATGTGGGGTGGCAGCTGGAAAAATTGAATGTAAGTTGGTGAGTCAGATCATGAACTTGAAAAAATCGATCAATACAATTTAACATTGTAAGTCATGAAAAATTTCCCCTGTACTTCAATAAGTCAAAATTTTGATCCCTATAATTTCCCTCACACATAAAGCATATAAAAGGTAAGGACCTTAAGTAATGTGGAAAAGGGGAAAAGCATAGTAGTTATTTCAATACTAACAGTTTCAATAGCAGTGAAAGGGATATGTTGGATTGCTTCAAAAAGCTAAAGCAGAACCAAACAGACCTAAATTACTCTGTTCAAGATAAATTTCGATATTGGAAATGGAAGAATCTCTATTGCAGTCCAATGCAATTGTGACAGATGTTCCTCTGTGATCTTTTGCAGCCCACAAACTTCTTTGATCTCATGGTATAGACGGTCCTAGAACAACAATCGGAATTAGAAACATATAAAACTGAAAAGGTAAATATGAAGAGATGATTGATTCTATTGAGAGAGCTACGATTCTTGGGGTTGGGCTCTAGCCGACCCTAAAATAAGGTTTTAAATATCGAGAATGAGCTTCAATCAACGATATGATACTGAGGCCCACATGCCTATATCGCCCTCTAACTGCGCCCTTCAAATGGTGATATACTTTGCCACCCATCTTCATGCAGGTCCATAGCTAAAATTTCTGCATATTAATATGTCATATTATCTCATATTAAGTCAGCCCCATGTCTGGCTAAAGATCCACAAGAGAGAGAAGCATACTAGATTAACTCAACCAATAGCTATTAAAAACACCAATGAATCTCTAAAAATATTAAGTCAGCCCCATGTCTGGCTAAAGATCCACATTTGTGTATTGTTTTCAGATAGACATTCGCCTATCCATGGTTTTTTTTTTTTTTTGTCCTTTATAATTATTCAAGCCAGATAAGCTCTAGTTGATTATATGGAGTTATTATGTGCTTTGATTGGTTAGAGAGGACTCTAATTCAAGATTTTGTGGTTTTGCTACCTCAATCGATGAAATCATACACATACAGAAGCAAAAATCTCTAAAGCATCCCTTACCCAAGTTAGAGAGCTCTAAGGTGATTCAAAATTCCCTGGTTAGAGAATCTCATCATATTTCTTAACTTAACGCAAAGGGACCATTTGGATTGATGCCAACCCGAGTGAACAAAAGCAATACATCTCTGTTTTTTTTTTTTTCCTACCGTATCAAAAGACAAAATTGGTGGTGTCTACAGACGGTGTGCCTTTTATAGTGTTGAATCTGAAAAGGTGTGTTTTGAGCAGAAAATCAAGAATTCTGAAAATTCTAATTTTCACTATGACTTCAAAATTATCAATTTGATGGCTATGATTTTTTTTATTTTTATTTGTATTTTAAAAAAAAAAACCTTTCCATCCGAAACAGCACTATTGCTTGTCAAATTCCTTCAATACAGGGGCCTAATTACATCCCTCAAACATAATCAGCTGCTGAAAACCACATCTCTGAATTTAAGGTAGTAAAGCTTGTTATCCATTACCAAGAACAAGGATAATTTCCATGAAAAATGAGAAAATTTCCAAACAATTGTACACAAACACCAAAAAATCGAGTGGTTAAATGCTTGCACAGTATATTCATGATTTTTTCAAAGATTTTCTTATATATATAGACAGTCTTTTACTTGAAAATTGTGGTACGAACAGAACAAATCAAGATAGTGTGAACGAATAGAGATGATAGTAAAGACCATAATCCAAAATTGAAGCAAATAGAAGGAAATCCAAGCTAGCATCTTGTAAGAAATTTGATTGAACATACCGTTTGGTGGTGTAAAAGGCACCGGAGGTGTCGGATATGGGCGAGATAAATCATCCTGAGTGGATGATATTCTTATCTTAAGGTGACCCATAAATGGATGGTAAAAAAGAATCTGGCAACAAGCAACATTCTCAACAGTGAAAATCCATTCAACGGCTAGCCATTTGTTCTTGGACCATGGACCGACGCTTCCAACACGGACTACCAGATGAACACTCAGGATCACTTGGGCATTGGTGTACAAGCTCTTGGAGGCCAGATTCAGTCGGGGAACTCTTTGGAGCCAAAAGAAATGAGAAATTGTTCTAGGTTTTTAAATTAACATCTTCTGGTTCAAAGCATCTAAGCTAAGATATCTTGTGACCCATAATCCAGCTGGCATGATTCAGAACAAAAAACACGGGGGTTTGCAATTAGTAACATTGGACAAAAGGCCACCTATTATTTATTAGGCCCAAAATATTGGGCCCATGTCCAATCAATGGACCTCAAAGTCAGCCTGAACCAAGCCCAAAGTAAATTTGAACCATGGAAAACTAAAGAGAAAGTGGAAATAAGAAATGCTTAACAAAAGAGCTAGTTCTAGTGTTTCCAAGAAGAGAACTCACCAAAAATTCATGCTCCCACTTCTTATAAAAGTCGGAGAACATCATCGCATGGCATGTTGGGAGTTTGAGCTATTCTTTGCTAGAGCCCCAAATTGGTCAGTCATATTGGCAACAGATCTGTACTCGTGCAATGCAAGTTTGGCGATCTCAAGTTCTTCTAATAGAGCAAGATAGGCTATACACACCCAAAAAAGAAATCAGTGATCATTCTATATCCATCTCTCAAACTAAGATTGGAAACAAATGAGACCCATACCAAGAGAAACGTTCTTTAGAGCACGCCGAGACATGTTATGATGGTTAAACACATATGGCTCGGAGAGCCTCTTGTTGCTTTTAACTGAAAGAACAGAGCTAAAAGTTTAACTCCTAGACGAAATATAAAAGGAAAAAAGAAAAGACAAGTCCTTTGGGCACTATGTGGTTTAAATTTTAAAAACTGTAGTAACACTCACATTTCAGTTATAGGGAGAGAATAATACCATTAATCATCTACTGAATGGAAAAATAATAACACCCTCTACTTCTTGTAAAAAGATGGTTCTTATCTCAAATAAAATGATGCCTAATAAATCAGGAGTAATTCTAATAAGGGAAGTTGACAAACACATCCCCGTCTTTCAAAAAACAATAAAAGTACAACTTTATTACAAGAGTCTCCAGATTGGATCATATTTATTAGAAATACAAAGTTATTTGTAGATTTAGAAAATTTTATTTCTAATCCCACTTTGTAAATCATTGACAAATGGGAGTCGATCGATTTAAGAACTGAGATATAATCAAAACATACAGTGATTCTTGATCCTAAATCCTAGGATAGGTATAGTATCCTCGAGTTTTCGGTTAGCGGGGAGCAGGGTTCATGGTTCGAGAGATCCATACCATTGATCGATGAGCTCCATCATGGATGGGTCATGCTCAAAACAATCCCAAATTGGGAGATCTTAGCCATCAAATCTTTGGCACTTTTCAGTTGGATGTGAACCATTGCCAATGGAATGGTTAGGAAAGTAGGATTGTCCCATCGAGGAGACTTTTAGGCCATGTTCCATAAACTTTGGATCCAATGAAGTCAACAGGTATGGATCATTTAACCATGGTCCCCACTCTATTATTGTACAAACTACAAACTAATGATCAGAGGATAACACACATATCCTCAGTTGAAGAACCATGACTTCTTTCTTAATCCAGTGACATAGGTCTCATTGCTTTCATATAAATTCAAAAAAAAAAAAAAAAAAAAGTGTCATGAATGGATGAGTACATATCCCAATAAAATGGCACCTTTGTATTAAGAATTTCTAGACAATCTATTGGTTTTATTCGGTCTAAAAGATAATGAGATGAGATCCCACCTTAGTTTTACATTAAAAAGGTGCTTGGAGACAAAAGTAAATGGCCTACCGTGCTAAGAAATTCATTTTTCAGTTGAAGAATAGCTGCTTTTCGATGAAGCTACGAACAAGCATGTACAACATCGGGATCGCAACATCCATCATGTCCATTATCTCCCCTCACCGTAACGTCATCGCTTTTGCAATGAATTCCTGAGAAATGCCAAAGGAGTACAGCCGATGATTGCTTTTCTATTTTGGGAGATACCAAAACATTCAGATGGATGTAATAATCTTTACTTTATCCAAGTGGAATCGCCTAGTATGCTTTTGAGCCCATCCACAAACTTTGGGTTCAAAATTAATGGCTTATTTTGCTGGAAATCAAGCAACAAGGGTGAGCATCAGTTTCCTTGCCAAAACCTGCCCTGCCTCCCAACTGAACAACAAAATAATTTAATAATTTTTAAATTAACTCACCTCATGGAAAGGAAGAAAAAAAATCAAGGTCTGCAAATCCAACATGCCATCTACATGTGTGACCACATGTGCCATTATGGCATATGCATGCCATATCTAATTCATTCATCAGGTGAGTACTACCATTTAGATGCCGTGGCCCAAATACTAGGCAAATGCAATCATCAGCAGTCCACACATGTACGAAAATAATGGACAGTTGGAAGAAAAAAAAAATCCACATGGTCCACACTAAATGTAGAAGTGGCCAATCAGACAAAGTTATATGATACACAAGCTGTATATGATGCTTGATACGCAGGCACTCGGATATTGTACATGTGCCATATATTAACTCGAATAGAACTGACAAGATTGTGCACCCCATTGTCCCTAGTCACAATTCCAAGATCAGATTGGTTGAACAATCCTAACCTCTGATTTGTGGACACTTGTTCGTGGAAGTAGGACCATTGGATATTTTTCATTTTTAACCATCCAATAGTTAGATGACCAAATAAGCTTAATTTTTAGTTCATGATACATCTACACTGAGTACTATAATTTGGACAGTTGAATTTGACTACTTATATGCCACGTGTGCAATTTCTAAGTAATTTCCAAGTGCCTGCATGTCATCCATCACACTCTGCCAGAGTATCAAAGTTTTTATCTTTCTTAACAAGGGATGCCATGGGGAAGGGCCCACATGATGCACAAATTGGATGTGCCACAAGCATGTGACATGGCATGTGTGGTGCATGTAGGTGGGTGTGTAGAAACTAGTCCATAGGATTAGCAAACCTCAAAACTACATAGGATTGTTTCCAAAACAGAAAAACATTCTTTGGAGAACCTACCGATTGAACTCATCTGAATCATTGGCAAGTAGGAAAAACAAGTCATTGTCAGTAAGATCGAGTCGAGACGGATAGGAACACTGTAACCCCGCAAGAGAGATGGAATTGGCCGCTCAGATATATCGAGAGAACACAAACTCTTCTTCCTTTGCACAGTATCATAAATCCAAGTTGAATTTGAAAACATTTCCTACTATGAAAGATCTCAATCGTCTTATGCAGATAAAAAGGTGGGCACATCATGTTTGTTAAATATTTAGAACTGACCTTCTTGAATTGAAGGACCGTAGTGGAAGCTGGTTTGTCATTAGTTGAAACCATCTCCAGCAATCCATCATGATATACGAGAGGTGAGAGGCATGTCCTTCCCATTAGAGTCAAGGAGACCCACAGCTATAGGTATAAACATGGGTTCTTTCACTGGTTGACCAGGAGTAGATGGCACCTCTTGACTGAGAAACATCCAGCAGACAGATTGATTACTTGTCCCACATGAAAACACCCATTTACACAAAAAAAAAATATTGGAGTGATTGAGAAAGAGGGGAGCATCCCTTTTAACCATTTAGACTAGAGGAACTAAAAGGTCCTGAACTTCATCAATTGGACAGTTTGTTGAGGGACAAGTTTTTGTGCATGTGGGGTCCATGGTTTGATGATCTGGGCCATTGGTCTCACGAGAGACCCCTTGTGAACGGAGGATTCTCCAAAATTTTCGCAGATTGGTAGATCCTAACATTTCAATTTGACCATTTTACACTGAATGTAGACCGTTCTTGTTTTTTACTTTTCATATTTTCTAAACAACAAAAAGTTAGGATCGTACAATCTGGGAAAATTTTGTAGCATCCCCATCCGGTGAGGCCCATCGATCAACGGTTTGTATCCTCGAACCATGACCCCCACACATATCAGAATCCCGCACCTACTTTTTTTGACACTCAATTCCTCTTTGCACAATTGGGTAGAAAAACTAAGGAACACATAGCTGCTAATTTTGACAGAAATAGAAAACCTCAAACACTACGAATGTGCCGAATTGGTGTGGAGTTTCGAATGTCAATGCCAAATAGTAAACAGAACATTAGGAATACCAAATACATGCATCTGTACCTGAACTTCAACGAGTAAGTACGGGCTTCAGGGTTGTAGGATGAGGTAACTTTAACTTGGGGTGTTCCAGCTTGAGAGTACCTGCAAGTTGTGATCCATCCCATGATCATGCATGCCCATCTGCAAGGAAGTAAATGACACGACAAGGTACATGCATACCACAAGTAAGAAATTAGAAAGGTCAGCATCATTAGCATCTCGCATGGCAAAGCAAAGAAATCTTCACAGTGCTTCGCCTATCCATCATGTCTTTTGAAATAAAGATCCATGCCCTGAAACACAGTAAAGCACTTGTTGATATTAAAAAAAAAAAAAAGGTGGATTGTCTTAGATAACAAGCAAGATGCGACCAATCACTATATTGCATCCATATTGTAAAACTTGGATACCATGAAGAGGAAGTGTCTCGATGCATCGGGACGTGAATGATGTCCTGGTGCATCGGCCGGTTCGAGTACGGCCCATGGTTCCTGATCCTAATGGTTGATACGAAGTCCCCACCAAGGATACAGGATGCCCTCACCCAGATTGGAAGATCATAGCCCTCTAATCCATGCATTAAAAAAGATGGTTGCGAGCAAATCACAAGCAAGTCCTGAAAAGGGCTAAAGATTGGATAGTTGGAATCTTACAATAAGGAGTTTTGGGGATCTCCCACGCCCCATCCTTTGTGGGGCCCACTAGATCAACAATCTGGATAAAAACTATAAAGGATTGAATATAGCCATCGTAGACACTAATTTACAAATCCAATTGTATGATTATTTAAAATGAAGGAACCATATACCAAAGGATGACAAATATGTCTAATTTTGGTGTTCTGGGTAGACAACTAACCAAATTCCTCATGGACCATGCACTCTAACTTCAATTCATGAACGTCTAGTTTTAGCGTTTTATGTAGACAACAAACCAAATCCATCATGGACCATGCACTGATAAGGTTCATTAAGGTGAGCATTGACACTACAGTAGAATATAAAATTCGATACAACATAAATAACAGAAAGAAATCCATATGACTACGTCTATTGTTCTAACCTTTCGGAACCCTGATTTCTAGAGCAAGGTTTTGTACATCCCGACAACTTCAATACTTGTTAAGAGGATCAAGAAATTACTCTATACTTTCAATAGTCTATGACAAATACAATCGAGAGAGAGAGAGAGAGAGAGAGAGAGAGAGAGAGAGAGTCACCACTTTGTGTAGAAGTTGTCCATCTGTTTGAAAAAGAAGATGAAGAACAGAACAAGACCATTACCAATTACTGATGTTTAATGAAAAGCCAAAGATTTATATGGACTTGAAACAAAGTGTGAAATACTCCAATAGGATATGTGCATGGGAACTTTCCCATGCATGAAAAAGCAATATTTGGACATGTTGAGATTGAAATCACTGATCGATCGAATAATGTCTATTCAAGTGTACGCAACACTTTTTATAATCCACTATGAAAAATAACACCGATCGGATGACTCTAATCATCATGCGTTCTTCCTTATCCATGCAATGGATCAGATCATCGCTGACCAAAGTGACTCTCTTTGGAACCATAAAAAATCCAAGGTTAGGCCCAGAAGTGGATGATTGAACCTGTGGTGTAAAAGAAGATCTTGGCCATTTCATGCTTTTGATTGGAGAGTTACAATCATCCAACGGATATGGTTTTCTCAAGGTAGACTCTGAAGAGAGGTTTGGGCCAAACGGATAGATCAATATTGACCATCCATGTATCCAAATTGAAATGATTTGCATGGGAATGTTTCGATGCACCTGGCCCATGGGAGCCATTTCACAAACTAAAAAAAGAAGAGTTTCTAAAATTTGAAGACCTACCTTAATATATGAATGGGGGCGAACAGGATGAGCCATTGGACCAGCATCCTAGAAAATCACCTACCAAAGATTAGCATTTAAATGCAGATTGATACACCATAAACAAAATATTGGATATTATGGATTTTCGAGTTATAAACTAGAAAAGAGTAAGACAAATAAGTATATATAAAAATTTGTGGTTATTATCAACTTGAGGAAACTGGTAATTGCGAAGTCTTGAAACATACTATGCAATGCGCTTAAGCGCACATTTTGCCCATGTCGGATGGGAACTCCTACGAAAGCAATTGAGTATGATTGCAAACACTTGAACCAAGTGAAGAAATAAATCCATGGTAGAAGGCAAATCTCAAGCCATTAAAAAGTCAAACGAAAAAAAAAAAAAAAAAAAAAGAAAGAATGAATGAAAGCAACGATGATTCGATCTCGAAGACAGTAAGACCTTCCTTTGGTGAGTTGGAACCGATCCACGGCATGTAACTCGCAACAATTTCAACATGGCGATTAATTCGAGTTGACTACAACTTTTGAAATACAAAATTCTATCCTCGGGACTAATAGTATAGGAAAGCGTACTAAACCCAAATGTGTGTACACTAAAGTCGATGCACACATCCACATGTGCCTTGAACATGGCACAATAGGTCGAATCCAATCCATCAATCAGAACAACACCACTAGATTGACGCCCTAACCCAAGAATGAGGTTGATCCTTTGGTCACGCGAGCTACATTGATAAAACAAATTGACATTGATCTGTTTACGAAAAAAACTTGGTGAAGTTTACTAACCATCCACCTGTTTTCAATATTACAGCCCACATGCTGATTGGACCAGATTTTAATTTGGGAAAAAATTTATAAGGTCAGACCAACCTAATGGATGGATTAGTTCTTGCACCTATGTGCCATGCTGGCACATGTGCAGTGTGTAGATTGTCGGCTATACAAACCAAATTTATCGGCTTTACAAAGCCTCGGACCGTACACACCACAAAGAAAAAAAACTTTTGTATTGTTATTTTCTTTTTACTTTTTCTTTTTCACTTTGCTTACACGGTTCTTTTGCACACACTTGCTTTGCGATAGGATACATAGTATGCCTTTTATAGGCTTTTGCACCTATTGTAAAATGACTACAATACCCTTACTACATTAACTACATTTACTATAGTAGTTCCAAATGTTTTGAAACTCACCAGCCACACCACGTGGAAAATGGGAAATTTGTGGCTGTTTCAAATGCTATGAACCGTCCATTCAAACTGCAGCATCTGAACCATCCATTTGGTTTGGACGTTTCAACACTCCCCTTCAAACCAAAACCGGTTTCATTCCAAGCATTGACCTTAGTCGTCTGAATGTATCAGTCGGTAATTCCTTGGTGAATATGTCCGCGACACATTCAGTGGTGTGACAGAGTACTCAATTTCACTATTTTTCGCTTTACTTGATCTCGTAAGAAGTGATACCTAGTATCAATGTGCTTGCTCCTTCCATGCTGCACCGGATTTTTGGCAAGTTCAATTGCCGACTTGTTATCCACATATATAACAGTGGATTCCTCTGGTGGATGTTTTAGCTCTTTTAGCATGTTCTTCAACCATATTGTTTCTGTTGTGGACGATCGCTTTGCCATCTTTCCACACTACTCTGCTTCACATGTGGACAAAGCAACCACATTTTGCTTCTTTAAGTTCCATGTGAAAGCAGTCGATCCAAGATAAAAAACATATCCCGTGGTGCTTTTCCTTTCATCTTGGTCACCTCCCCAATCACTATCTGAATATCCATACAGTATTGCTTCATCTTCGTATGGATAGAAAAGACCGAATTCCATTGTTCTTTTGACGTATCTCAGGATTCTTTTTGCGGCTAGCCAGTGTGATTCTTTTGGCGCTTCCATATACCCTTAGAAGTCCAACAATGTAGACGATATCCGGCCTTGTGATTGTGAGATACCTTAGGCTTCCAATCAGACTCTTAAATATAGTCGAGTCCACGCTTCTTCCTTCTCCTTCTTTTGTCAGCTTCAGGCCCATTGCTATAGGCGTGTTCACGGCATTACAGTCTGCCATCTTGAACTTTTCAAGCAACTCCTTGGCATACTTTTTCTGTGATATATAAATCGCCGAGCTTGTTGTTTTACTTCAATGCCCAAGAAGAAGGACATCAATCCACCATCAGTCATCTCGAATTCATTGAACATAGCATGCTTGAATTCTTCAAACATCGCCATTGTTTTCTGTGAGCAATGTCACAGATCATCAACATATAGGCATGCTATGAGGATGTCGCCATGAGCATTTTTCTTGATGTAGGCCGCATGCTCATACGGGACATTTCAAGGCGGCCGTTCTCTTGAAGATAGTTGTCGATGCGTGCATTCCAAGCACGAGGAGCCTACTTCAACCCATAAAGGGCTTTCTTGATCGATACACTTTGTGTTCCTCCTTGAACAATAAAACCTTGGTGGTCAACATAAACCTCTTCTTCCAGAATTCATTCATTGAGAATGCGAGATTTCACATCCGGTTGGTAGATCATCCAAGGTTTGTGATGGGGGCTGCAAGGAGATAATCATCCTTACGGTGTCAAGGCGAGCAAATGGAGCGGAAGACTTCTTCATAATCTACTCCATACTTGTTTGTAACCCTTTGCTACGAGCCTTGCCTTGTAGCGATCGATCTCACCATCGACATTTCGCTTGATCTTGTACACCCATTTGACGCCAATAGTTCTTTGACCTTGAGGTAGTAAAGTTAGATCCCATGTATTGTTCTTCTCAATGGCCTGGATCTCTTCTTCCATAGCGTCCTCCAAGCATTCTTCTTCTACTGACCTCCTCAAATGTAAGAGGCTCATGGTCCGCATACAAGCGGAACAAATTTACTTCCTCGGTTTCAGCATAGATATCGTTAAGGCTCCTCATTTTAATAGGAGCTAAGGGTGAAGGAGAACTGGATGATGATGTGCTGGCTGAATTTTGATTTGATGAAATACTTCCAAACGAGATGGAATGTATTCCTAGACTTCTGCGTGCAGATGTTTCGGAGGAAGAGGGTGTTGCAGGTGTCTGTTCCTGGTTCTCATGCTTATCTTCTTCATGTTCTTCAACATCGACTTGATTTTCTTTGGCTGAATCTTCCTCGTTCCATTTCCAGGCTTCTTCCTCGCAGAATACAACATCTCTACTTACCACCACCTTATTGATTAGTGGGTTGTAGAGCTTGTACGCCTTCGATACTTCACTGTAGCCAATGAAGATGCACTTCTCGCCACGATCATCAAGCTTCTTTCTTCTTGCTTCTGGAACTTGAGCATATGCGATACACCCAAAGATCCTTAGATGCGCCACACTCGGTTTGTAGCCACTCCATGCCTCCTGTGGTGTCATGTTTCTTACGCTCTTGGTTGGACACCGATTGAGCAAGTAGGCAGTACATGCAACTGCCTCTGCCCAGAAGCTTTTTGGCATGCCTTCTTCTTTGAGCATGGTTCTTGTCATGTCAAGGATGGTGCGGTTTTTTCGTTCCGCAATGCCATTCTGCTGTGGCGTGTAGGCTGTAGTGTGTTGCTGTTTAATGCCTTGTTCCCTGCAATACTCTCGAAAGGCATTTGAGGTGTACTCTCCACTCTTGTTTATAAGATCTAAGGGTTTTGATTTTAAGACCACTTTCTTTTTCAACAAGGGCCTTAAAAATTTTAAAAATAGTAAAAAGCAAAGCAGACTTTTCTTTGATTACATACACCCACAATTTTCTCTTTGAAATCGTCAATGAAGGTAATAATATTTATTTATTACCTCCAAGAGAGATTGGTTTGAATGGTCCACATGAAGATGTCGGTGTGAACCAAGCTGCGGTGGTTCCTTTGCTCTTCTAGACACTCCACTTGGAAAGGAGTTCCTTTGTTGCTTGCCGAGTGTGCACGCCTCACACACATGTTGGAACTTCAATAGTCATAGACAAGCCATGCACCATACTTGATGAGGATAAGAGTCTAAGGCCACTGAAATGGAGATGCCCAAAGCGAAGATGCCATCTCCATGAATCATTCTTCCCGAGTCCATAGAGGCACTTCTTAGCCTTTGTATTAATATGGAGTGGAAACATGCGATTCTTCGCCATTTGGACTTGAGCCACAAGTCTCTTGTGTGCATCTCTTATAGAGAGAGAATGGTTTTCCATGTGTATGACATACCCCTTCTCAAGGAGTTGGCCGATACTGAGGATGTTACTTTTCATGTTTGGTACGTAATACACATTGGAGATAAAATTCGGCACACCATTCTTCTAATAGATTTTAACTTTTCCTTTACCTTTCACAGGAACTTTTGATGAGTCTCCTAGACTCACATTGCCATGAGCATCTTCTGCCAGTTCCACAAATAGCTCATTCTTTCCACACATGTGGTTACTCGCACCAGAGTCGAGATACCATACGTCATATTTATCACATGCTTTTTCTTGTGCAAGAAGAAGTGTGGAGTCTTCTTTTTCATGATTTGATGCTTCTGCATAATTAGAATGCTCATCTTGATTTACTGGTTTGCTCCATGATTTGAAGCATAATGGCCGAACTTGTTGCAATTGTAACATTGAATATTTTTTGTATTTCCACGTCCACGCATGGAACGACCTCTACCATTTCCTCTTCCACAGAAATTGATAGTTTTTTGTTGATTTTGTGATTGGCTTGGATGATATCCACGCCCTCTGCCTCTTGCACGATTGCTAGTGCTACGATCGCCTCGTTGTATATGGTTATTCTTTTGTTCATTTAGAGTCAACTTAGACTCTAAAGCATGTTCAAGCATTGAACCGACATTCTTTTGCATTCGTTGCTCATGTACTTGCAACGAGCCCATCAATTCTTCAATGGACAGATTTTCTAAGTCCTTTGATTCTTCTATGGCAACAACCACATGTTTAAATTTGGTTGTGAGGGATCGAAGTATTTTTTCAACAACCCGTACGTCTTCGATCTTGTCACCATTTCTTTTCAAGTTGTTAACAATAACAAGTAACCTTGAAAAGAAATCTTGAAAATAGTCTCACCTTCCTTCATGTGTGAGGTCTCGAATTCGGCTCTAAAAGTTTGGAGACGAACCTTCTTCATCGATCAACTCCTTTGAAGATTGTGCGAAGAATCTCCCATGCTTGCTTGCATGTTGTTGCTTGACGATCCGTTCAAAAAGGTGGACTCATCCAACCCTTGATAGACAAGAAACAGAGCCTTCTTGTCCCTCTTTCTTTGATCTTTGAGGACCGCCTTTGATCGGCGGTGTAGAGAGCTTCTTCTTCCGTTGTGGGTTCTACATACCCATCGGTAACAAACTCCCATAGATCTTGCGACCCAAATAGTGCTTTCATCTGGATGCACCAGTTTTCATAGTTATCCTTGGATAACTTTGGAATCTAATGGTGGATCGAGGACGCCATCACTTTTTCACACTACTGATCAACAACCAAATTTTTTTTTAACGTAATAGTGGCAACACCTGGATCACACGATCTGAACTTTCAAACTATACCCGATCCCACGAGATCGTCTCGCTCTGATACCAATTTGTTGGCTATACAAACCAAATTTATCGGCTTTACAAAGCCTCGGACCGTACACAACGCAAAGAAAAAAAACTTTTGTATTGCTATTTTCTTTTTACTTTTTCTTTTCACTTTGCTTACACGGTTCCTTGCACACACTTTCTTGTGACAGGATACATAGTATGCCTTTTATAGGCTTTTGCACCTATTGTAAAATGACTACAATACCCTTACTACATTAACTACATTTACTATAGTAGTTCCAAACGTTTTGAAACTCACCAGCCACACCACGTGGAAAATGTGAAATTTGTGGCTGTTTCAAATGCTATGAACCGTCCATTCAAACTGCAGCATCTGAACCGTCCATTTGGTTTGGACGTTTCAACATAGATGAGCTTCATTGCACATAGTGTGAGCTTCCCAAATCTCTGGACCGTGCCTAGCCCTTAGATCCATGCCCTACAAATTGATGATGAAGCAATACAGAGATGGTCTACAATCAATATCTAATTGGCCAAAGATCAAGAGTCATGATCTTCCAATCAGAGAGATCTTTGGGGGATGCCCCCTCTAAAGTAGCCCATCATATCTACAGTTTGGATCAACAAACCATAGGCCCCACATGTGACAAGTTCTCTAGACCCATGATAAATCCTCGAAATATGGATTTTTTGCAAAGAAACAAGGTGAGAAATCTTTGGATAAAGCAATATAAGAGAACAAGTTTTTTTTTTTTTTTGAAAGACGAAATTTATTTGGCCAAAGCCAAAAATAAAGCAAACAAAAACAAGAACAAGGGGAAAAAAAAAAACCTAGGAAAAAGCTAAGAAACTAGGGAATATAAGGGAACAAGTTATAAAAGCTTAATAGTAAAGCGATAATAAAAGTACCAAGTACCAACCTATTGCTGTCATTGTGGAAGTACTACAAATAAACTCAAGTGAAGCCCATCAAGACAAAAATCGAGATCCAATAAAAGCTGGAATAGGAAAATCAAATTTTGGTAGATCAAGATCATTTTTATTGTAAAATATACCTTGTGACCGATGACTCCCAAAATTGCAGCGTAATCGCATCGAATCAAGAGATTTCAGGAGAAGACAAGACAAGCTTTGAATTGAATATCTCAAATTTCCAACACATGCATGCACGCTGATGCGAATATCAGGAAATCATCTCCAAAAGTAAATGAGCTGATTAATTTTGAAAAATGTCATAGGTCAAAACATACGTTGAGGCTCTTGTTTTCCATGGCTCCCCTGTCAATCAATCAACCAAGTAATCAATTTTGATGTATTTACACAGAAAGAAGCTTAAGTGACAAACTGTACATAAGAAATATAACCCTATGACTAGTGAAAGGAGAGCTAGTGAAAGTCACAAGATATCTAGTGAAACAGGAGAGCTATTTGAAATCTTAGTGAAACACATGATTTGAATAGAAGTGAAGTCCCTCCATGATTATTTCAACTGATAACATCTTATTTGAATCAGGAACACATCGAACACGGATGCCCGTTGGTGCACATAGTGTGAGTTTCGACAGAGTTTCCTAGATTCACAACTTGAGCTTGCATATATCATAATGAAAAACCCAAGTTAGCCAGGATACCCGTTGGTGCACACTTATGGTGCACTTATGGTGCACACTTCATGGAACTATTGACCATTATATCTACTATCGATGACTTGAATTAAACAAGAGAAGATGGAAACATATTATATAGTTAATGCTCCATATATATTTTTAGCATGTTGGAAGGTGAGTATCCATGCTTTTCCTTAAATTCGATTTTCTGGCTTTTATTATATATATATTAGATACGTCCTCATAGTAATGAACTTTCATAGAGGAAGACCCTCTCATACTCATGTACATGATACCTTAAGTAGTTGTGTATTCTAGTAATGTGCATAATCTTGTTTGGTTCAGCTTTACCAAGTCTCTCGATGTAGACCAGTCTTCCTTCTTATAAAAAAAAATACAGCAAAGTGGATCTGTTCATAGACATTCTACTTATAAAAAAGAACGTTAATATACACATCCAACAAGAAACCTTTATGGAAATATAGCATAATAAAACTTATGCAGAAAGTTCTTCCATACGCTGAGTTGCTTAGACTCAAGCCCTTCTGATTCTTGCAAAATCAACACTCCCATGCTATAATGGAGACTTTTATTATGAAAAAAGAAATCGTAATGAAGCATCAAACACATGCTAGTGTAAGATCTTTAGTTCTTGAATAAGGAGAGTGAGAGGTTACTTTGTAAAAGAATGTCTCATAAGCTTCCCAAAAGAATATAAGCTGTCATGAGAGCCATTTAAGTGCCCGTGGAATTGAATAACATAGAATAGAAAGATCAAAAAGGAAGGGTACAATTTGACTTAACACGATATGTATGGTGATGGCGAAGTAGCTAATGCATAGCAAAGGTCGTGTCTTGAAGGCTTGTATGATCTGAATTTTTATTCACGATAGTTCAAGTTTTTCGAATCTGAATGAAACTAATCCCTTTCCAAAGTTCTTCATCACATTACCTAAGAAATGAAGGAAAAATCTCTACATTTTAATGTCTAATAAATCAACAAGAAATGCCCTTTCCAAATCTGACTTAGCAGTCCTCTCCCTTTCCGGCTCTGTAGATTGGCAGGAATGCAGATCAATAAGTCAGCTTCATAATTTGATGCATTTCTTTTGAAAGAAAACGTTAAATTATTAAGAATGAAAACAGACAAAGACAAGAAATCAATCCCATAACTACAAAGCCACTAAAGAAAATCAAAAGAATCTAGAAGATTGGGCTTTGTCATTCGAACATTGAGGCATGATTGTATTACAATGAATAATAGAAAATTGAGTAAAAGCATCCACAACCAACGGTGCTTCCACCCACATGTTAGTGGCAAATGACATGTTATGAAGAATGTTCCTACAAACACCAATAAGCGTTAAGTAGATAAAGCATGTTGGGCCCTCAACAAACATAAGAACAAGAACAAGAACAAGTTCCTACACAAGAACAAGAACAAGAGGCACTTTAAGTAGATAAGGCATGTTGGGCCCTCACAGTCAAAAGGATAAACTGCTTTGCGAAGCTTGGTTTGAAAGCATTAGTGGACCACTAAAACTTGGGGCTTTCGTGCAACATGGCTTACCCTTCTCATTTGCAGGTTGATTTTCGCCTTCCCACCTAATAACAGTAACAAATAGAAAACCTGATGCATCTCATCTTTGGAGCATATAAAATTGCCTTGACACTTGAACATGACACCAATGAAATGAAAGTAATGTAAAATAACGACAGTTCACAAACAAGAAAAGTCAAGATCATGTGTGTAGAACCTTCTCATCGTATTATAACTGAATCAGTAGTGCTTTTGTTTGGCTAGTTACATCGATCCACGACATAACAAACTTGGAGTTTCCCGGATATGACATCTGATTTCAATAGTGAGAAGGAAAAAGTCACAGTTTTAATAAAAAGGAAGAGAATGAGTTGATCCATTGGATCTTTCGAGAAAAAAATAAAAAAAGAAGTGATCCATTGGATCTTTGAGAAAAAAGAAGAGTGATCCAATGGAAAATGAAGCTAGAAATTAATTTTCACAATGAGCAGTCTATACACTGAGACGGTCTAGTTACATCAAATGTGCACAAGTTCATAGAGGAGGGGATTAGAAATAAATGGATAATGGAATAGTACAATGAGCAAAAATTCAAAAAAGTTCTAATTTGGATAGCTATCCCATTCAAACTGCACTGCAAAGAATGATAAAATAAAATAAAAATTGTACATAAGATACTGATACAATAACAATATTCCGTATTTTTACGCTGGCTTTTGATAAGGAAAGCCTTAGCATGGAATGGAGACATTTTATTCCAAATATCAGTTCAATCACTCAATCATTTATATCATTATTATGGACTTTCCTCTTGCATCAAGTATCAGATCCACACTAATGCAAAACAATCAGAAAGGTTCAGCTCCAAACAAAACATCAATGCCAACTGATAGATGCAATGAGAAGGAAAAAGGAATATAACCCTATAAGATCCCTGGGAATAGTCATCTATTGCTTACATAAATGCAATACAACTTCCAAAATTCAACTTTGGTTACATATCGGATGATGAGAAATTTTGTCCAAATTTCATCACTTATTACATACAGAAGTACCGGTGAAGAAGCATGAAAAAAAAACAAAAACAGAGGAACCGAGTAAACCCAGTTAAAACAAAATCGACTCCACCTGCATCAATTCGGAAACAAAAAGATGTTGCAATGCATGAATCTTGAAAGAGTGTCCGACATCCGAGCGACCCATGCAAATAATTTATGGGGCCACAACCAAACTCTATGAATCGGTCAAAATTAGAAACAGATCCTTGGGGGCATTCTTGGCCAATTACTGCACTACAACTTAAAACCATGCAATTTGATAAAATCTTGCCCAACATAACTCCACTTTGCTCATGACAAGCATAGAACCACCAAATTCACTCCCATGAGTGAAGGATTGAAGGATAGAAGCCCACAATGGCTTTTATTTTAGGCAATGCTTTGTAGAGCTAAAACTAAATTACAGTAGGAACATGGCCTTCCAAGAGCAATTCTTAAACCTTTTCCATCCTTTTTTTTTTTTTTTTTTTGAAACATAACAACAAGCTTCATTAAAGAGGCATTGAGATAGCACCAAAAACTACAAACAAGAAGACACATGAGCATTGCCCAAAAAGGAAAAAATGCTCCCTCAAAGCAATTATTAGTGTTGAAACTATAATGATTAAACCTTTTCCATCTTTTCTTTGGTCTTTTTGTGTTCAAACTATAATGCTCTTAAATTCCAAGATTTCTGAACTTATTCAAAATTACAATTCCCATGGGAAAAGGCCAAATATGAGCACCTGGCGGGAAACACTCCTACGACAATTTACTTTTAGTCCCGCTACCAAACAGAGCCTTAACCACAATGAGAGGCTTAAAGATAGGCTGGAAAACCTGTGATCCAATAACAAACCATGATTTTATTTTAGGATGCACATATATGATTGCTCCCTCAGATTATCAATTCATTAGATGAACATATCAAAAATTTGTAGCTCAAATTGTATTGAAAGCCATACCTAAAATAATATTTGGCATGGCTCTTGGTATATTTAGTTTGATGACTCCAAACATTACATGTTGTTTCACCATTAGCTTTAGGAAACCTCATTACAAAACAAATAAATTAGTTAGATTGCGAAGCCCTTCTTATTATATATGCAAGCAACAACTAGGAAACTTCTAAAAAGGTGCCAAAAGGTACGGACTTCGACAAAATTAGTTTTGGGCTTCCTCCATCCACATATGCCTTGGCCACCATGCTGCAAGGAAGTGTACATTGTGGGATAACATTTTTTACGTTTGAAATGCATAAGAAAATTTCTATTCAGAAAGAATAAAGTACATTAACAGGCAAAACGTCCCCAAAATAAAGGAACTAGGGGATTGCAAATGGCATGTAGATTTGAACTTTTATATTTTAAATGGTATGAGATGATGATCTTTAAAACTGTAATGCAGTGAATGAAGAGGATATACATTGCAAATGAAAGGAAGCAAACGGAAAATACTAAGAACCTAATGCTGGGTGGATGAATCTGATACCATATGGGTCGTTCTAAAGCAATTGACTACGAAATGATTTGGAAATAGCACAGAAGATATATTGCATTATTTTAACATCTTGAAGAAAGAAATCGAACATGGATCATGAAGCCATATCCAACGACTCAAGCTACGGTGGTGATTTTCTTCAAACCACAAAGATCACTAGGAACAATCAAAACACAATAACTCAAAAAAAAAAAAAAAAAAAAAAAAAAAACCATGCTGATGCAACTAAGAGCTAAAAAATGTATACTAGGATAAATATCACCTACATTTTATAGTATCCAAAGACTCAAGTTGTAAAGGGATAAAAGATAATCGGATTGCAAGGGCCTATTGAATACCTGTATTTGCTTCTAAAATAAAAAAATGAAATAGGGTGTTGAAGGAAAACAAGAGATAACTGGTAGAAAAAGAAAGAGTGGTTGAGTGCAGTCAGGAGCCCACTATTTGACCTAGGAAGTTCCATGATTGGTGAAGTTGCACCAGATGTATGCAGAGGAAGAATGTTATATAACGGTCTAGTATAAACGGTGCCTACGTACCCAATGTTCGGAAGATTGGGATCAAGCCACTACGTAATTCTTAATATTTAAATCAGAACATTTTACACATAAGCGTAGAGAAAAATCAAAACAAATCATAATAGAAATATGTGTACCTTATGTTAAGCATAAGAAGATGAAAAGTGAAACAAATCACAACATAAATTTCTATAGATTATTCAAGCAAAACTACTAAATAATTCAAGAACATAGCAATGGAATCCCACTACAAATATGTAAAGAGTTGTATTTTTAGGATTCTCAATTATTTTTTTTTTCAGAAATAACAAGAGAGAGAGAGAGAGAGAGAGAGAGATCCCTCAATTGCAAGTTTCTAGATTTAGTACTGTTTGGTTGGTTCCAATTTGATATTTTTCTCCTTTTATATTACTGTATATTGTTATTGTAATTGGAAATTCCGCTATCAGCATTTTCGGTTACGATTGGCATTACTATATATATTTTTCTAATTTTGGTTGTTGTTCGATCTAATCCTTTGGTGCTTGCATCTTCATAGAAATAATGTGAGAGCGATGCTTGTCAGTTGGCTTGCTTTTGTGCAAGATTATGTTGGATCTTCTTTGCCAAAGTGATGTAGGTTAAGATTTTGTTTTGGTAGGGTCTTTGTGAAAGGGAGTAGTATGGTGAAAGTGGATGGTGGTATTAGTTTTTGAATTGTTTGAGTGCTTAATTCCCTTATCTACTTTCCTATATTTTCTGCATGGGTGCACTTTTGTGAGTGTAGGGATAAAGTTAAACCATATCGGTAGTGGTGGGCATGAAAATGTGGAAATGATTTAATCTTCTTGGTTTTTTGTTTTCTTTTCTTTTTGTGCCTTATTTTGCTTGGTGATGATGCATTAATTATGAATCTATTTAACAAGCTTGCTTTTTTCCTACATGTTTTTCAGATGCCTATAAATTCTTGATATAATTTGTGACTGTATTAACAGGAAATTGGTGCTTTTACATACAATAAGGTGTGCATTTTCATAGCTTTGTTCTCGATCTTCATGAATGGATCATTGGACATTTCCTTTCCTAGCACAAGAGGTGCTTTTTAAGTAGACCTTTTGTTACCTATTCTGCTCACAGTTGTGGCTCAAGGTTTTAGTTTGATGGCCGAAAGCATTTACTTCTGGCATGATTAAGGGATTAAGAATCAACAATTGAAAATGTAGATTCTGCATCTTCAGTCAATGGACAACACTTTCTTGATGTGTGAAGTGCTTGGGGAGGAGGTTTTCTACTTGAAAGGTATACTTAAATGCATAGAAGTTATTTCAAGCCTTTGCATTAATCTCAGTAAAAGTCTTTTGGTGTGGGTGAATGTGAATGAAGATGTGGTCAAAATCTTTGGTAGCAAAAAATGGTCTCAGATGATTTCTTTCATGCTTTCCATGAGACAAGTGGCATTTCTTTGATTTGGATCCCGCTATGGAGTGTGAAATTGTAAGGAGGGTAAATGGAAGATGATGTGCATGTTGAATTTCATGCTATTCTACATGTTTGATGAAATTCCTCAACAAAAACTTCTGTTTCTCAGGTTAGGGTTCAAGCATCTTGTTTCTAGATTAGTAATTATATTGTCTTATATTATTTTATTTAGTAATTACATGCATTTGTTATATGATAGGAGGGCCTTTGGGTTGGGCCTCCCGAATGTGTATTCCTATACAGTAGGGGGTCTTGGCTTTTATTTTCGCATGAGCCTCCGCTCAGTGTTTTTGTAAGCTCTTTTCTCCATGTCAATGAAAATTTGAGTTTCTTTATTAAAAAAAAAAAGAAAAAAAAAATCTAAAGGAACTGGCATTTTCTCCATGAATTCTTTAAACCATTATTCCAGTTTTTTGCTTCATCAAATATATTTATGCAATAAAGGGAGCTGATCAAACTAGAAGGATGAAAAAACTGATTATGCATGCCTAGACAATATTTGCACTTCATGTCCTCATATATATCTAGTTGCCAACCATGTTTAATTTCACATTGAGGACGACAAACCAATGTTTTTTACGAGTTAATGATTGAGCACTTTGTGGTTCCTAATGTTGAGGAATTGTGGAGTACAACACCTCAAAATTGTTGGAAGATCCTAACACTTCAAACTTTCACTTTTTCTCCATTCAACGTGGATTGTTCTTGTATTTTATTTCTTAACCATCCATTTTAAGTCTATTGATTAATGATTAGCCAATGATATTGTACCATATAATATTAGATTGCAAGATGGAATCCTCAAATTCATTAGAGAACAATTACATCATTTCAATGAATTACAAACAGGGGGAAAATAGCTCAATCAATGGTCAACAAATGGTTAGTAGAAAATATGTTGGCAGCAGTCTACATCCAATAGGAAAAGTCCCACATTGGGTAATGCAGGGGCATTTTCACCTTTGGGCTCGAGTGGGGTAGCCCATGGGATGCGGGGACACACTCGGGGTGGGTGACCCATGTGATTCGGGGCCCACGAGGGAGGTCTCCTGTTCGAGACTCCTCACGTTTAATGCGCATTTCACACCGAGTGGGGTAGCTTGTGGGATACAGGGACACACTCGGGGTGGGCGGCCCATGTGAGGAGGTGGCTCGTGTGAGGCGGTACCCATGTGATTTGGGGCCCACGAGGGGGGTTCGGCCAAGGTCCTAACCTAGGTGACTGATGTTCAACCATTTTCCATCTACAAGCACCACATGTAGCACATGATTGCTCACCAGCGGCCTCCTTCCAATACAACATACAATCGTTGGGATAAGCATCAATTTTGTCATGTTTCAAGCCCATGTCTACACAAAACTAGTTTCCTGTTTTGCTTTGGACATGTAACTATGAATGATATGTACATGTATGTATGTGTAAAACATCATTATTCACCAAACCCAGTTTCCTATTTTTGTTTTTGACATATATGTATGTATGTGTGATGTGTATGCATACGTATGGTTTACAATACACCATTCTTGACAAGACCCTGTTTCCTGCGTTGCTTTCACATTTATGTATATATGATGGGTACATATATGTATCCATAAACTCCATTCTTCAGCCAATTTTGTTGTTTTTGCTTTTGGTATGTATGTGTATGTGTACATATATTATATATATTGACTAGAGTTTGTATATGGGTACTTGTATATGGGTACATATATTACCACTGTTTGTTGTACTATGGTTCATCTAGGATTTGAACCTACTTCATTTTTATTTTTTTGGGATCATGCCCGACAATGAGCTTTCAATACGGATGGGGTGCAGTTGTAGTCACATACATCACGGTGGGCCCCACAGTCGGGGTCCCACTCACCTCGGTGGATAGCTATTAATGAACATTTTGTTGTTTTGTGGAGAGAGGGTGTTTTAGAAGTCTCCTCCAACGCAATGATTTGACTTCTTTGTGTGATCAATGTCTAACTAATAGGCTTTTTCAAGGGGTTGAGTCCCCTCACCAAAGCGACAAATTGGCAATTTCTCGGCCTAGAGATTTCAGATTCTAATATTTTTCTTGTGATCTTATCAGGAACTCTGCTAATAATCAAACATTTAAAAATGTTATTATAAACTACTACATAGTTTTAATATCTTGAAATATATAAGTATAAAATGATTTTTTTTTCAACTTGTAATTTTTCCATTACAATTTCGAGAAAAAAAAAGGCTGAGATTTTGAAGATTTTGCAATATTATCGTATCAAAATCGTTTAATCAAATTCCCTTTAAAATACCACGAGGTTTTCAAAATCTTGGCGATGTTTATTACAATGCCACCTCACTAGACACTAATGCAAAAGGTCTTCTAAGTCATTTCACCTAATAATCCTAGTTCTGTCGCGGCTTCCTCTATGTATCCAGCTAATTTCTGTTTGTCGCGGCTTCCTCTATATACCAAGGTAACAAATCAGGTCACTTTGAGGAATTTCATGGTCATCATTTTTAACCAAACCTTCCCCTCGATAACTCCTAATGAAGTTGCATTCCAATTAATCAATCTTACTTCTACTAATTTTTAAGCCTCTAGATTCTAAAGCCTTCTTCCAAACCACCGATTTAGCATTTTCCCTCTCTCAAGTCTCAAGTCTCGTCAACCAATATGTCAAGGTAATAGGAAAATCACAGCGGTTTGACCTTGGAGAAGTAGGAAACAGGAAACGACATTAATGACCTTGGAGAAATCACAGCGGTTTGAAGCAAGAGTGGCATCATTCCAAGTAGAAAATCTGTGCAATTATATTTCATAATGAAATGGAAAGCTAAGATGCTACACCCCAACATCATAATTGCAAATTTGAAATTTTGAGTAAATCTAATTATTAAACCTAAATCAAATAGGACAGAGACTCCTATATAGCAATTAAGAGAGGAGAAACGGAACCTGAGATTCAAATCTTAGCTTGCTTTGATGCACCAGCTTCACCTTTCTCTCAGGAACTGCCGTATATGTTCACGTTTCCATTTGTCAATTCTGTAAAATCAAATACAGAAACCCTTAGTGCACAGAAAATAGCCTCAAGTTGGAAATCGCAGCAAGAAAAAGCATCTACAGAAGATCCAGTGAAAAAAACAGAAAAATTAGGGCAGAGATGGGAAAATCACCTGCTTATGATGGAATCGAAGGAAGATCGAGATCTCAGAGAAAGCGAGTGAAAGAGAGCTAGGGTTTTTTTTTTGTTTTTTACCAACTCCTCCGATCTCCGCCGTGGAGATGAAGGAACACTTGAAACTTCAAAGAGTGAGAGGAGAGCGAGCGGAGAGGGACGGTGAGAGGTAGAGGCAGAGGGAGAGGGAGAGCGCTCAAGAGGGAGAGGGCCGGAGAGGTAGAGAGAAGGAGTGAGATGGAGAGGAAGAGCACGCGAGAGTGAGAGGGAGAGGGAGAGAGAGGGAGAAGGAGAGCGTGCGATAGGGAGAGGGAAGGAGAGTGAGAGGCAGTGGAGAGGGAGAGGCAGGGAGAGGGAGATACAGCGCAAGGCAGAGGCAGAGAGAGGAAGATACAGCTTTATGTTTTTTTTTAATAGAAAGGGACCTTTACCCGCAGCCGTTAAAACGGGCTGCGGGCAAAGGGCAAGTCCATCAGTCGGCTAAGCCCTATTTTGTTGTAGTGCATGAGGATACACATCGAGGTGAGTTATGTGACGTCAATACACCAGCTATATAGCTGGTGTACGCGTACACCGGCCAATCATTTCAAGCAGGTGGGTCCCACATGGGGCCCACCATCAAATATAATATATTATATTATATTATTATTATTATTATTATTATTATTATTATTATTATTATTATTATTTCCAATCTAACGTCCAGACGCTGGGCGCTTGGACGGACAGTATAGATATAACATATGCATTATGGTGGGATCCACACACGTGGCCCACTAACTAAATGGATGGTGTGGATACACACCATCTGGATGGACGGATGGAGTGGATTACACATACATCATGGTTATGGCCTACCGTCCAGCCATCTGGATGGTGTGGATTGCAAAACAGGTGGATGGCGTGGGTTAAATGAAGATGGGCAATGTTGATTCAATGCATGCACCACATGGAGTCTACTCACATGTGGTCCCATCCTACTGTTGCAGCAGGATAAAATACATATATCACGGTGGGTCCCACGTAGGGCCCACCATATAAGATATATATATTATTATATTGATATTTATATTATATATATATATTTATTTATTTCTTTTACTCCAACGTTTAGGGTCTAGGATCTTACCACTGGACGCATGTAGGTGGGCCCTCCAAGGATGAACGGCGCAGATAAAACACCTATATCTTGGTGTGTCACACCATCCCATATACAGGGATGATGTGGATGTAATACATATCTCAGGCGGTCCCACCATCATAGACAAATGGACGGTGTGGATGGAATCATACATCACAGTGGCATCCACGGAAGGGTGGGTCGCCCCACACCAAATCAAGGTGAGCCATTAACAAAGAAAAAGAGAGATAGAAAGAGAGAGACAGTGAGAAGGGGAGGGACCCTGCCACTATGGGCCCTCCCTATATAATACATACATCAAGATGGGTCGCACATATGTGGACCATCAATCCACAAATCAACTAAAAAAAACACCCATCTATGATCTTCTCCTCCTCCTTCCGCCAAAGCATGCTAGAGCTCCAATGGATGGACTTCAACGGTTGAGATTGATTTTAGAGGGTGGGATTGGATGGTAGGAAGGTGGGCCATACTTAACTCTTTCTAATGGAGAGCTTGGACATCCCCTCACATGGTTTCTTGGAGAATGAATTTTGAAATAAGAGAGAGAGAGAGAGAGAGAGAGAGAGAGAGAGAGAGAGAGAGAGAGAGAGAGAATAGGATGTAAGAGAGAGAGGGAGATGGGTGTGATTGATGAAGTGATGGGTGTACTTGACTAGGTATAGGTGGAGAGAGAGAGAGAGAGTTGACTTAGTGTAACACCCCATACTTTTCAGTACTCGGGTGTTACCGTATAACCAAACTTAAGATAAGACACAAGCTAGGCTTAAGTGGACATTCATGTTCGTCCTAGCCTAAATCTAACCACGAATATAGTCCCAACCTATGTATCAAGTAATCCATCCGTTATTCTTCAAGATGGACCATTACGTCGTTAGAAAAAACTACCCTTAGGGTTCTAATTTCATCGAAAGACAAATCTAGAAGACTCCTAGAAATTTAAAGCTATGGATCACAAGACCCACCGTCACTAGGGTTACAACATCGTGTTGGGTGACCCATCCCTTGAAAACATAAATCAGATTATTTAGTCTCATAATCAACCCCTAGATTACAACCAAGTACTCCTTAAGATCCCATGGATATTGATAACTAGACATGAATCCATCCAACCATTGGATTGGTTGAATGGTCGGGATGTTAGATATCAATAATTAGACGTCCATGTAGTGGATGCCACTTAACACTTAACGTTAGTTAAAGGTTAGGTGCATGACTCATAAGGGTTGATCTACCACAAAGATAATCCTATTTAGGAGTAGACACTACAATTTTAAGTTAAGATAATAACAAAGAGGCTATAATAAATGAACTAATAAGGAAGCCCATAGAACAAACGTTCTAACCACCTAAACATATTCATAGGACCCTTTTGGCCGTTCAAATGTGGATTAAAATCAATCCAACCATTGGATTGATAAATATCAATAGGATAACTCAAAAATCAGGTTTTATGTTCCACCTAAGCCTTAGATCCGTCTCACCATTGAGTGAAGCCTTGATAGGGCCAACAGAACTTGATGGACGGCATGGATTTGTGAGATTATCACGGTGGACCCCACACCTGCGTTGCATGTGCACCACAGGGGATGCATTCACTGTGCACCATACTAGCTGGAGTCGTCAAAGCTCCTTTGACCGAGCTTTCTCTTAAAAGAGAAAGTCTCTCTCTATCCCCTGATTTTTGACAACGAGCGGACTGAAGTCCGTGATTTTGATCCGTGGCCCACCTTGATGATTTTGTGGGATGATCTGAGCCTTCCATCTGATGCGCAATAGAGGCCTGACCAAAACCTAGTGGGTCCTGCAGGAAGACGTGATGGTGCGTGCACACAAACATTGGCGCAAACAAGACCCGGTAGCACAATGTTTCCTAAAATGGAAACGGTCTGCACACCAGCTTAGCGATTCGTGTGAAGGAGATATCCTCCAATCCCAGCCTTCCATTTAGGAGAGATCTCGGCCGTCCGATCGTTTAGGGGGTTCAAGCAAAACCAATAGTCAGTTTCGATTTTCACCCACTATTTTAAAGGACGGTTTCCACCTAATCAAATATGGTTCGTTTACTATTAAGCGGATGGCTCTGGGAGGCTAGGGTTAGTGAATAATAGGTGATGGATTGAGTAACAGGAGCTCGCCCTCCATTCTGGCAACTGTGACTCAAAAATTGTCGTTTTCCTCTCACTCACGAACCCACCGCCCAAATCTCCCCTGAGCTTCGGAAAATACCATTTAGAAGCTTCCTATGATCCATTAAAATGGTTTCTAAGGATTGGATCTGAGGAAGAAGCAATGCCGAAGGAAACACCATTAATGGCGGCCCTCTTCCTCGTTCGGAGCCAAACCGCACCATCGTACTCGACTCCCGAGTTCGGCTCGAGTTAGGCCTGGGTTCGGACTGGCTGCTGCTGGCCAAAAGAGGAGGATGAAGAGAAAAGAAAAAGAGAAAAAATAAGAGAAGAAAGGAGAGAAGAAAAGGGAAATGGGGGGAGAAGTGCTGCTGTGCACCACGCCACCTCAACCCGACTCTCTGCCGAGTTAAGCCAGGCTGAAAGTCCATCTCTGGACGTTTCAGCAGATGAGGAGAAGATACAGAAAGAGAGAAAAGGGCTGAAGGAAGAGGAGAGAGAGAGAGAGAGAGAGAGAGAGAGAGAGAGGATGAGAGAGAGAAGGGAAGTTGGAGCCGGTTTGGTTGTTGCCGAGTCAATTGGACTCGGCTTGGTTTGAGCCATAACTCGACCAGTTGGTCAGTCTCCCTGCTGGAGTTTCCCCAGCAGTATGAGGAGAAGAAAGAAAAAGAAAATGGGAAGGAAAGAAAGAGGGGCAGAGAGCGTGAGACGGGCCTGAGTTATGGGCTGACTCGTTGCCGAGTCAACTGGTCGAGTTCGACCTGAGTGAGCCTGTTTCGGTTGGGTTGGGTCTGGTTTAACCCAACCAGCATGCTGGACCTCAGATTTTAAAGGAAAATAGGGTGAGAGAGAGAAATGGTGATGCTTGGAAGCATCGAGTTGACTGGGCCGAGTTAACTCGTTGGAATAGGAGTTGGGCCACACTCAACACCTGCTGAGGTATAAACCCTCCACCCCCTTGGGTTGTGAATTACTTTTAACTATTTAACTAGATGTTATAGTTATTAAACTTGTATTTTCTCAAACCTTGACCTTAAGTGAGAGTATGGGTCAAAGTCCACTAAATGATGTGACCAAGACCCTAACTATAGGATAGATTGTAGGTTGAAGTTCATTAGATAACATAGTTAAGACCCTAACTATCATGAACCTTAAGCATGAATAGCCTGTTACGTATATTAATATTAAATATAATAAACGAAACTATAATTATTAGATATTTACATTTTATCTACTATCCTTAAATATTATAATGACTAGACTCACTATCGATAACTATTATTATTATCATTAGAAAATATTATCATTTCCCTTATGAGATTAGTCAAATACTTATTAAAATAATTATTAGTGTTAGTCTTTATTGTATTATCATTAGAAAATGTCCTATTATCATTACTTGTATTATCTAAGAGATTATTAGCGGTACATTTGGATATGAACTTGTGAACCATCATTAATATGAATATTACTCGATCCATTGTATAATAAGAATAATAATATTAATAATATTATTAATGATAATTTAGGATTCAGATTCCATAATCTAAGTTTAAGATCAAACTCTAGGATGAAATCCTAAGACCTAAGTAATCTAAACCTTAGGTCGATACCTTAAACATAAATAGTAAGTTAAGTTGGGATCTAATGATACATAAACAGTAAGTTAAGTTGGGATCTAATGATACAATTCATGATAAGATCCAAGTCTAAGGGCGTGCGCGTTTCCTAGCAACATTAATGGACGATTCGACAAATAAGGTGATGATTCTTCCCCTTGAGCTTTCCATCTTCTCATTAGCTTAAGTTATAGTTCTTATTTTAACTTATAATTGATATCTCCCTTTATAATCACATATGTTAGCAGGTGGAAATTGAATTGTTGTATTACATGCTTTATGATTATCCTGCATATTTCTTTCGTGCCTATGAATTATTTGTGGATTGCTTATGGAACTTAAACTGGTACTTCAGTGGGAAATTCCCACATATGAATGTACACCCATACTCGGGATGTAGCCCGACTGGTTGTGATTGTAATGGACCTTCGGCTCAGTGGTTATTGAATGGTAGTTTAAATTGACCATTAATGGGGCCTACCGTTGTGCCCAATGGTTTTTAAGGATGGTCTTCATCGTATGGTTTTGATATCGGCCCTATGTGGCATATTTTAATACTCGCCCTATGTGGTTTTATTTTGTTACTTGCCCTAAATGGGTTCGATATTTTTATACCATGCAACCATGCGATAGTAAGCCCTATATATTGTAATATGATTGGTCACTAGTCAATGACTTTTTATTAAACATCCTAAGATGGTAGCCTCATGGGCCGGGGATGGTGGTCATGGACATTATGCCCGTGCCGTCGACCTACGCTGGGCCATGTGCTCCCCATAGTGACCGTGAGCTTATTTAAATTGATTGGTTATAAATGGACTAATAATGACTTGGCTAATCATGCATACATGACATATTTACGATGTCTTGGATCATTATGCCATGCGATTACGCTGAATGTTGCACTAATGACCAGTCATTCGATTTATGATAATGACTTGGATCATCATGTCCATACGATTACGCTGAGTGTTGCGCTAATGACCAGTCATATGCCTATCTGGATGTTTTACCTAGGGCACAGACCATCTGGATATTTTACCCGGGTCGATGATTGCATGGGTGACAACCCCTATGTCCGTCTGATGTTTTACCGAAGACAATGATTGCACGCATCCATGCATATAATAAGACTGCATTTACTCTGTTTTGGTTGTCTGGATGTTTTATACTATTTCTTACCTAATGCGACGGTGTGTCATCTTGAGGGGAATTCACACTAAGTTGGTCACTCGTCCATCAAATATATAACTGTACAGGTAGCATAGGTGGCCCAAGTGAAATTCATGTTTATGTTGACGAGGAGCAAGCTATATTTGATAGGGATGCATGATTGTAATTGCTAAGGGTTGCTACAGGATTTCATATCCTAAGTTTGTTGTAATTTACTTAATTTCATGTGTAATATTGTTTTATTTTGTAATTGTAAGAATAGGGACATTGGTTTGTATAAGTCATTATGGGCAGCTCTTGTATATTTTAAATATAATCGAAAATTTCCTTTATGTTGGTTTGTCCATTCTATAATCATCTGCTTACTCTGATAGATGAAAGAAAAAAAATAACTCGAATTTGACCATCCTTTAAAGTTAACACTCGGATTTTTGGGAAACAAGTCATATGCTTAGGTCCTAAAAAGTCAGGACTTTGCATATAGGGTTACTTGTACTTGACATGTGAAGTAATTGATGTATACTTGATTGATGTGATTGATTGATTAATTTGACATGTTCTCTTGAGTTTTTACAAAGTGCGGCGTTTTCCTCGAACTGAACTTGGGCCCACATCTCCGGGCCCGGGTATCGCATCGGCGCATGAGACGAGGCATCAGAACCGTGGCGACGGTGTGGTCGCAAGGATACAAGTCTTGGGTTGAGCCGATTCTGATATACGGGACACGACTCAAGATCGCGCGTAAATGCCGATAACAGATCGCGAGTCACTGAAATTTGATCGTGAGGACCGCAGAAGCCTACGGAATGGTATGGTCTAAGATACAGGCTTCACAGCTCTCCCTACCTAATAAAAATTTCATCCTTGAAATTTACAGAACAGACAAGGGAAGAAGAAACATCATCAAGTATTTATGATAAGACACAATTATTCTACAAAAGGATGAAGATAGCGCTCTCTAATCTGAACCTCGTGTCCTCAGGATGCCTTATCAACACTATGATGACCCCACTGATCCTCAGATTCTGGATCAGAAACGATCGAAACAGGAATATTATGTATCCTCACAATCTCAAAGGTAGGGAGCTATATCAGAAAGTTTCTAAGTTATCTGAACTCAGGGATTTAATCATTCTAAGTTCTTAAAAATCATAAAGTGCAGGATAGCTATCAGCAGATATGTGATGTTATCTTCAGGTATTCCCAAGTTATGCTTTGATACCAACTTCTGTCACACCCCAAACTCGGAAATCTGGCTCACGAAATTCTCGATCGCTGAATCCGGTGCCGACAGCCTCCGTAGTACCCCATTCTCGGTTCCCAACGCTCATACATCAGATTCCGATCTTGAGATCTTACAAGGAGGATTTTCTAATGTACATTTAACTCATAATAAGCATAATCATAACTTTACCCAAATCACAAAGGCATCATCATCATCATTATATATCCACATTTGAATATAGCACTGAAAGGAAAATACATATGACAAAATCAAAGCTCTAGAAGACCGTTGCACGCTCCATGCTCAACTATGTTGCAACCTAACGCCACCACACGCATCTATTATGTATAAGCTTATAGAAAGCTTAGAGGGTGGTGTAAGTGTGTGCACAAGATAAGTACCAAGTAAGAAATATTAGAGTAATCAGAGTAAGCGAAAATACTGACATACCCATAAATCGTACAATATCAAAAATACTGGCAAGTTCATAAATCATACGTTATCAGAGTAATGCGAAAACATACTGATAGGCCCGTAAATACCATCAGCTTATCCAGGCTATGCAATGTAAAAATATAATAAACCAATATCATATACTGATGAAGCAATCTAGATTAGTTATACAATGCGGAGACAGTAAGTTAAATACTATGTGTTGAGGATGTAATGTAATATGCGATGCGAATGAAATGACCAAGCTGAAAGGTGAAGTCAGGATGATAGTACATAGTATTGCAGGCTACGGGGTCTACCACAAGGGACTTCTATCCAAACCAGTCCCATAACTAAATTTGAATAGTTAGACTCAATGTGGTAAACTCCTAATCTCAGGTTAGTCGTGTACCCCAACCAAAATCCTGGCTATTACAAAGGTACATATAATAAATGGTTGCGCACCACCAGCCCGAGTGGATAGTGAATGAATGAATGAATGAGTATGCAACTCCTGCTCAATAAGCCCACATATCATTATGGTTCTTCTTTGGGAAATCAACGAGGTCTGTTACACTCAAAACCAAATTGCCACCCCTTCGCACGCAACAAGGTGAGTGGAAGAGACCTCACTATTCACCTGCCAACATCGGGCCCGACTCGTCGATAGCGGACCCATTCCTCGAGCTAGTCAGACTTAGCCTAGCGTTACCTCCTCCTCTCAGGCAGGTAAGGCCGCACCCCCTTCCAATAGACCACGACACAGTGGGAAATGTAGCCTAACGGTATACGACCCTCATGCGCTCATGCATCCACTCGGTCTAGATGTTGGAGCAACTTCTAGAACCAAGAGGGTTTAGGGACTTTCACACAGGGATATCTATAGCACCTCATATAGAATAGAGTTCCAGTGTCCCATCTGTCCATCCATGATATGCCTGTGGAGGATACGGCCCTGATGTCGATAGGGCGTACAGTAATCACAACACATAATATAAGATGCATGAGTTATACAATCCAATCATGCATCAATCCTGTGCATACCGTGCACTCATGTGAGACAATCTCCACATATCAGGGAGTCTCATAACAACATGCCCAATGACGTATGCAATAGTCAACCACATCTCATAATAAACATGCAGATGATGCATATGGGCATGTATCATGATGCTATGCTGTTATATACTCATAATTGGTACCAATAACTGGCACTGACAATCGGCTTCGACAATCGGCTTCGACAATGTGGACATTTAACCAACATTGCCCCTAAGGAGTGGACTACATAGAACCTAACATATAGTGGACCCATGGCCTCACACAAGGGCCTAATATACAACACCATAGGCCTCACTTAAGAGCTTAATACACAATATGATGAGCCTCTCACATGGGCCTAATATACATCACAATGGGCTCTGTTGCCTGGCCCTCAAATGCACCACAATGGGCCTCATCACATAGACCTCATATTCATCATATTAGACCTTAAACACGGGCTGAATACACATCACAATGGGCCTCAAATACGGGTCGCATATACATTATATGGGTCTCGACAATTGGCCTCGGCAATCGAAATCAGTTTCGGCAATCGGCCTCGATAATCGGAATTAGCCTCGATAATCGAAATCGACCTCAACAATCGAAATCAGCCTCAACAATTTGAATCGACCTCGACAATCGAAATTGGCCTAGAGACTTGACCTCGACAATCGGAATTGGCCTATACAATCGATGTAAGACCCGTATGCTAGACCGTACCATTCCGTAGACCTCCGCGGTCCTTCCGGTCAAATTTTAGAAACCCTCGACCTGTATCTGACGTTTACGCACGATCCTAAGCTGGGTCCTATATACTGAAGTTGGCTTGATCCAAAAATTTTATTATAGCGACCGCGCCGTCGCCACAGTTCTAACGCCGTAACTCGCACATCGATCCGATACCCAGGCTAGGAGATGTGGGCCTGCGTTCATTCTGAAGAATTGTCGCGCGTTGCAAACTTTGAGGGAATCTCTACGATATGTCACATCAAATCAAGTCAAGTACACCTTACCTCCATGCCACCTCTCCCAACAACAAGTACAAGTGGCCTCTCTCTCTTTTCCCACAAGTCAATCCTCTCTCTCCCCTCACCATTCCTCTTTTACACATTTTCAAACAAACCCATATCTTTCTTTACAACCACCACATCACCCCATCCCTTTTAGCCATTACTTCCCTCTCTCTCTCTCTCTCATTCCATCTCTTCACTTCTAAGCAACTAAGAACCCCAAACGTCCAAGCCTCCCCAACTCTCCCAAACAACAAGCGTGGCTCACCCTCTCATCTCTCATCTCCCACCATCAAAACCCCATTAACAACCATTAAAAGTGTAGGCAATGAGCTAAGGAGGCTAAAGGACCAAGGAGAAAGCCTAAAAGTGGGTGATCCACCGTTATTTCTTATTTTAGGGCCACTTGTTGGTGGGACCCACTTCAACAGGGAACAGTGAGGATTGACGCCTACCATTGAAACCCTTTTTGGGTTGCAGAAGTTTCAGATCAAATATGAAATTTGTTTTTCCTATTCATTTAGGTCCTGTGACCTTATTAACAGTTTGGAAGGCATATAAACATTACGGTGGGCCCTAGGTCCACGTAACCTTATCAGCAGGTTGGGTGGAAAATAAACATTACGGTGGGCCCCAGGTCCACGTGACCTTATCAATAGGTTGGGTGAAAAATAAACATTTCGGTGGGCCCCATGTCTGTGTGACCTTGTCAATAGGCTGGGTGGAAAATAAACTTTATGGTGGGGCCACATGGGACCCATTGATGTATGTATGATAATCCACACCTTCCATTAGTGTGGACCCCACCATGAGGTGTGTACTTCATCTATGTCGTTCATCTCTATGGGAACCGCCATGATGCATGTGTTGCATCCAAACTGTTCAACCATTTTTAGAAAGGATCATTTTAAGGCTTGAGACTAAAAATAAGATTGATCTATTTATCAAGTGGACCACACGACACAGTGAGGACTGAATGTCTACCATTGAAATCCCTTGGGACCTTATGATTAGATTGGATGGGAAATAAATGTTGTGGCGGGCCTTGGGAATTTTAATGGTGGAAAATCATTTACACCACTTATCTTGGTGTGGCCCATTTGATATACATATGGCCCATGTGATGTGGTCCACTTGCATATGGAGGCCCATCTTAATTCATTTTTGGACGTCCATTGAGGCCCACCTTGGTATATGTATGAGGCCATCTTGGTTCATTTGTGGTCATCTATTGAGGCTCACCTTGGTATATATATATGAGGCCCATATGATTAGGCCCATCTTGATGTAGTTATGGCCCATCCACTGAAGCCTACTTTGATATATATGAGACCCATGCTAGGAGGCCCATTTTGATGTATTAGAGGCCCATGGGTCGAGGCCCAATGGGATGTACATGAGGCCCATTACTATGTGAAATTCTACCATGGTTATGTAATAATGTTCATGGCGGGCCGTGCCCTAGGAGCAATGATGGTTTGATGCCCACATTGTAAAGACGATGTTAGTTAAATGTCCGCATTGTCACTCTCTCTAGGGCCCATTGATAGGGCCATACTTGTAGTGTGTAGGCTGTCTAGTCTTATCTTCATTATGTACAGGGTCCCTTATCATATAACATGTTTAGTATAAGATCCATGATTCATGATCATTCGCATCATATATATGCTTGATATGAGGAGTGACTGATCATAGCATACGCCCTTGGGCAAATTGTTTATGGCTCCCTGATAGGCGGAGTTTCCCTACATGAGCGAGTGGTACACGCAGGACTATTGCATGACTGGTAGCGTGATTCATGAACTTGTATTTGTGTGATTGTGGTTATTGTATGCCCTAGCGACATTAGGGCCATAGCCTCCACAGACACATCGCAATACCAAAAATACTGTTTCTAGCATCGGGGTCCCATAGATGTCCCTGAGTGAAAATCCTTAAACCCGATGATACCAGAGGACGACTCCAATGTCGAGACCGAGTGGATTCATGAGTGCATGAGGGCCGAATACCAGGAGGCCACGTCTCCCACTGTGTCGTGGTCAGTTGGAAAGGGGTGTGGCCTTACCCGCCTAAGAGTAGGGGGCATTACTAAGCTAAGTTTGACCAGCTCGTGAATGGATCCGCTATCGACGTGCCGGATAGGTATTGACAGACTATTGGCCAAGCGGATAGTGAGGTTTCTTACGCTCACTTAGACTGTGCAGTTGGGAGAGCAGCAATATCATTTGGAATGTACTAAACCTTGGTGATTATCCAGATTGGGAACCGTACTGATTTGATGCTCTAGTGAGGAGCTGCATTGATATGTGGATGTGGATTGACATGCTTGACTTGTATTATGCATTGCATGACCTTGATATGGCCGATAACATTCATATCTTGCACCACATAACCTTAGTACAACTGCTTACATTCATATACTCATGAGCATGATTCTGCATTACTCTGACCTTGCATTCTAAGCACGCTCATATTGCGCACACACTTACATCACCCCCGAAGCTTTCTATAAGCTTATGCACGATTGATGTGTGCAGGTGACACCAGAACGCAGCCATAGCCTCACCGCAGTTGGAGTGTGTAGCCGAGCTTCTAGAGTTTTTGATCATAGTAGATTTTGTGATGGTATTCTTCTGGTTATTATTCATGGGTTATGCTTATGGTTATGCTCATTACGAATCAGATTGATGATTAGAAATCCTCCTTGTAGCATCCTAGGATCGGAACCTGGTCTATAGGTACCAGGAGTCGAGAATGGGGTACTACGAAGGCTGTAGGCGCTGGATTAGGCGATCAGGAATTTCGTGAGCCAGATTTTTGAGTTCAGGGCGTGACAATCGGCCTCGACAAATCGGAATCGGCCTCGATACTCTGCCTCGACAATCGGAATCAACCTATACAATCGACCTCGACAATCGGAATCAGCCTCGATACTCGGCCTCGACAATTAAAGTTGGCCTATACAATCGGCCTCGACAAATTGGAATCGGCCTCGACAATCGGAATCGACCTATAGAATCGGCCACGACAAATCGAAATCGGCCTCGATACTCAGCCTCTACAATCAGAAATCGGCCTATACAATCAGAATCGACCTATACAATCGACATTGACAAATCGGAATCAGCCTTGATACTCATGAAAGTGCCTTGGTTTGTCAATTAGCATGAGTGTTGAGTCAATTAAACTATAGAGCCTGATAAGAAGATCAATTCAAGTATCTGCCTTAACCGGATATGGGCAAGCTCACCACAAGTAAATCTAAGCCTCACATCCCTTATCCCAAATCACCAAGTATACTAAAACCCTTAAAAATGTTAGAATATCATAGGGTTTTTAGTGTAAGAAAACGTTTTCAAAATAGGAAAATTCTCTAAGTTTTCTTGCTTTGTCGATTTTATCGATACACATCTCGATATGATCGACCTGCGCTGTCGAGTCCTCGATGCTCCATCGATACTATAGAAAAGAGGACCAAATATGTCCAACAACCTTATACACATCTGGACGGAATTATCGATGTATCGATACACCTATCAATATCATCGATATTCAAATCTCAAGTCTATCGAAGTTGACTCGATTAATTCGATAGACAGATTTTCGGCACACCTGTTTTTCTTAACAATATCATATAAGCATCGATATATTGAAGTCTCCTCAATACCATCGAAATTCAAACCTCGATGATATCGGAAGGCCTTCGATGATATTGGTCATGGGCACCAAGTTCTCTAGTAAAATATTTCAGGGTGATTTATCTATGATTGGGTGTCACTCGATAGAATCAATATTCAAATTTCGATGATATCAATGTCGTATCAATTGCATCGAACATGGACATAAACTGTCCAACAAGCTTTATGAAAAATCCTTTTGATTTATCGATGCATCGACACAGCTATCGATATCATCGACATTTAAATTCCGATGATCTTGAAGGTCCCTCAATCACTCATAAAAACCTGAAATATTTCAAGTCAAGTCTCTCTCATTTTTCAAGTGTCGATGAATCTAACCTCTCATCGATGGAATCAGAGTTCAAAATCCGATGACATCGATAATCGTTTCGATTCATCGATCAGTTGGCAAAAGGTTTCAAAAGCGTATGATATTGAGTTCGAGTCATCGAGCAGACCATCGATGCTATCGAGAGTATACGCTCGATGATATCGAACCTGCTCGATGATATTGAACTCTGTCATAAATGTGACCGTTTTATATCCGTTGGAACCTTTTGCCTATATAAAGAGGACTTATCATGTGTTGCTGAGAGAGAAAGAAGAGAGAGCTTTTGTGTGTTTAACTTTAGATCTTATACCCAAAGCCCTTTCTCTCAAGGAAGTTCATCCTCCAATCCACCCTCACCATTGATAATTCAATAGAGTGGATTGGGGAATGAAATTCCGCATTCAAGGATCTTCCAGCTACTTCCTTAATGGCAAATCATGAAGCTGGGATGCCTTGAATGCATAAATGATTGAAATCGCTCTATCTTCCTTATAGAAAAATCTTTTGAGAGTAGAATTTAATCATAACCTTGACCCAACCCGTCACCATGCATAGGTACATCTTTTGAGTTGCAGATTAAGGAGACCGAAGACTCTTCATCAACAAAGGAGGAGATCTTCGTCAATGTGCTTAATGAGACTCATCCACTTATTTGTAAGTATCTAGAGTCCAGAGGACACATGCGATCATTCCTTTTTAGGATTGGGTCTTAGGTGTTTCTCACTCCTTCAAGCCCTCGTAGGAGGCCTCCGGCGGGAGTGTACATGGTGGGTGCATTGTGTGGACCCTTGCTCTGTGGAGAGCATAAACATCTGGTTGAAGGTGAACCAGTCAAAACGTTAGGTTTGAGGTGAACCATGTGAAACCTCGGGTTTAGGGTAAACCACGTAAAACCTCTGTTGGGGTCTTATTGAAGATCCTTGGCCAGTGTGCCTAAAAGTGGGTGCGTTGTGTTGACCCTTACTCGTGAGAGCATAAACAGTGAGCCTCAGTGTAGGTTGTAAAGGTTGAAGGTGAACCTGATTTAAAACCTTAGGTTTGAGGTGAACCGCTGTGAAACCTCCTTAGTGAAATCCGGCACACTCAAGGGTTGAGTATGTCTGCCGGGAGTGGAGTAGACTGATCGTCGAACCATTATAAAAATGACTGTGTTTGAGATTGTCATTTTTTTGAATATGTGATTTACTTTTATACTTCCATATCTGAATATCTGAAATCACACCTCACACACATACACAGTCATATCCATCATAAACTAGTTTGCATATTGATCACTTCTTAAATAGTTTGTGATTGGATCTTCTATCGGGCTTGGAAGCTAGTAGAGTTATTTTTTAGTAATCCTAATGTGTGCTTGTTGATTAGGATTAGTGTAATAGGATTTTAAATAAACCATAAAAATTTTAAATGTCCTATTCACCTCCCTCTAGGACATATTGGCATATTTCAATTGGTATCGACAATCAGAATCGGCCTATACAATTGGCCTCGGCAAATTGGAATTGGCCTCTACAATCGGAAATCGTCCTATACAATAGGAATCTACCGATACAATCGACCTCGACAAATTGGAATCGGCCTCGATATTAGGCCTCGACAATCGGAATCGGCTATACAATCGGACTCGACAAATCGGAATCGCCTCGATACTCGGCCTCGACAATCAAAATCGGCATATATAATTGGCCTCGATAAATTGGAATCGGCCTCGATACTCGGCCTCGACAATCGGAGTTGGCCTAGACAATCGGAATTGGACTCAATACTCAGCCTCGACAATTGGAGTCAACCTATACAATCAGCCTCGAAAAATCAGAATCGGCCTCGCTACTCGGCCTAAACAATCGAAATCGGCGTATACAATCGACCTCGATACTCGGCCTCGACAATCGGAGTCGACCTATACAATCGACCTCGACAAATCAGAATCGACCTCAATACTTGGCCTCGACAATCGAAATCGGCCTATACAATCGGCCACGATACTCGACCTTGACAATCGGAAATCAGCCTATACAATCGGAATCGACCTATACAATCGACCTCGACAAATTGGAATTGGCCTGGACAATCAGAACTGGCCTTGATAAATCAGAATTGGCCTCGATACTCGGCCTCGACAATCAGAATCGACCTCAATAAATCGGAATCGGCCTTGATACTCGGCCTCGACAATTGAAATCGGCATATACAATTGGCCTCGACAAATTGAAATCGGCCTCGACAATCGGAGTCGACTTATACAATTGGCATCGACAATCGGAATCGGCCTTGATACTCGGCTTCGACAACCGGAGTTGGCCTATACAATCGGAATCGGTCTTGATACTCAGCCTCGACAATCGGAATCGGCCTATACAATTAGCTTCGACAAATCAGAATCGACCTCGATACTTGGCCTCGACAATCGAAATCGGCCTATACAACCAGCCTCAATAAATCAAAATCGGCCTATACAATCGGCTTCGATAAATTGGAATTGGCCTATACAATTGGAATGGGCCTCGATACTCGGCCTCGACAATCAGAATCAGCCTATACAATCGAAATTGACCTATACAATCGGCCTAGACAAATCGGAATCAGCCTATACAATCGGCTTCGACAAATTAAAATCGGCCTCAATACTCGGCCTTGACAATCGGAATCGGCCTATACAATCGCCCTAAGGGATGGTCACAATGTGGACGTTTAACCATCATCGCCCATCCATGTGGCCATTTAACCAACATTGCTCCCAAGGAGTATCCCACATAGTGCCAAACGTATAGTGGTCCCATGGCCTCACACAAGGGCCTAATATACAACACCATGAGTCTCACTCATGGGCTGTATATACATCACAATGGCCATGCCATATAGGCCGAAAATACATCTCATTGGGTTGTACCAAATGGGCCAAGAATACATTACAATGGGCCATGCTCATGGGCCTAACATATCCCAATGGACTGTATCACATGGGCTTCAAATACAACAAGTAGGCCGCATCAACGGGCCGCACCAATGGGCCTCATACACATCAAGTCAGCCGCATCAATGGGCCTCATACACATCAAGTCAGCTGCATCAATGGGTCTCATACACATCAGATATGCAATGCAGAGACAGTAAGTCAAATACTATGTGCTGAGGATGCAATGCAATATGCGATGCAAATAAAATGACCAAGCTGTAGTGTGAAGTCAGGAAGATAATACGTAGTATCGCAGGTTACGGTGTCTACCACAAGGGACTTCTATCCAAACCAGTCCCATACCTAAATTTAAATAGTTTGACTCAACGTGGTAAACTCCTGATCTTAGGTTAGTCACGCACCCCAACTGAAATCCTGCCCATTGCGAAGGTACATGTAATAAATAGTTGCACCCCACTAGCCCGAGTGGATAGTGAATGAATGAGTATGCAACTCCTGCTCAATACGCCCACATATCAGAATGGTTCCCCTCTGGGAAATCACCGGAGTTTATTAAATTTCAAACCAAATTGCCGCCCCATCGCCCACAATAAGGTGAGTGGAAGAGACCTCACTATTCACCTGCCAACATCGGGCCCGAATGGTTAATAGCGGACCCATTCCTCGAGCTGGTCAGATTCAGCCTAGCGTTGTCCCCTCCTCTTGAGCAGGTAAGGCCGCACCCCCTTCCAATCGACCACGACACAGTGAGAGATACGGCCTAACGGCATATGGCCCTCATGCGCTCATGCATTCACTTGGTCTAGACGTTGAAGCAACCTCTAGAACCAAGTGGGTTTAAGGACTTTTACACAGGGATATCTATAGCACCTCATGTAATACAGATTTTCAATGTGCCATTTGGCCATCCACGATATACCTGTGGAAGATACGGCCCTGATGTCGATAGGGGTACAGTAATCACAGCACACAATGTGAGATGCATGAGTCATACAATCCAATCATGCATCAATCCTGTGCATACCGTGCACTCATGTGAGACAATCTCTGCCTATCACGGAGTCTCATAACAACATGCCCAATGATGTTTGCAATAGTCAGCCACATCTCATAATAAACATGCAGATGATGCGTATGGGCATGTATCATGATGCTATGCTATCACATACTCATCATCGATATCAATAACCGCCACTGACAATTGGTCTTGATAATCGACATCGACAATCGGCCTCGACAATGTGGACATTTAACTAACATTGCCCCCAAGGAGGGGCCCACATAGAGCCTAACATATAGTGGACCCATGGCCTCACACAAGGGCCTAATATACAACACTATGGGCCATACTTAAGAACTTAATACACAATATGATGGGCCTCTCACATGGGCCTCAAATGCATCACAATGGGCCCCATCACATAGACCTCATATTCATCACATTAGGCCTTAAACACGGGCTGAATACACATCACAATGGGCCTCAAATACGGGCCGCATATACATTATATAGGTCTCGACAATCGGCCTCAACAATCGAAATCAGTCTCGACAATCGAAATCGGCCTCGATAATCGAAATCGGCCTCAACAATCGGAATTGGCCTCGACTATCGGAATCGGCCTCGCTACTCGACCTCGACAATCAGAATCGACCTATACAATCATCCTCGACAAATTGGAATCGGCCTCGATACTAGGCCTCGACAATCGGAATCGGCCTAAACAATTGGCCTTGACAATCGGAATCGGCCTCGATACTCAGCCTCGACAATCGGAGTCGGCCTATACAATCGGCCTCGACAAATCAGAATCGGCCTCGACAATCGGAATCGGCCTATACAATCAACCTCGACAAATTGGAATCGGCCTCGATACTTGGCCTCGACAATAGGAAATCGGCCTATACAATCAGAATCGGCCTCGATACTCGACCTCGAAATCAGAATTGGCCTATACAATCGGCCTCGACAAATTGGAATCGGACTCGATATTCGGCCCCGACTTTCAGAAATTGGCTTATACAATTGGAATCGACTTATACAATCGGCCTCGACAAGTTAGAATTGGCCTCGATACTCGGCCTAGACAATCGAAATTGGACTATACAATTGGCATCGACAAATCGGAATTGGCCTCGAACTTGGCCTCCACAATCGGAAACGGCCTATATAATCGACCTCGATAAATCGGAATCGGCCTCGATACTCGGCCTCGACAATCGGTTTGGCCTCGATAAATAGGAATTGGCCTTGATACTCGGCCTTGACAATCAGAGTCGGCCTATACAATCGGCCTCGACAATCGGAATCGTCCTCGATACTCGGCCTCGACAATCGGAATCGGCCTATATAATCAGAATCGGCCTATATAATCGGAATCGGCCTCGATACTTACCCTCGACAATCGGCCTATACAATCGGTCTCGACAATCGGAATCGGCCTCGATACTTGTCTTCGACAATCGAAGTCGGCCTATACAATCGGCCTCTATAAATCAAAATTGGCCTCGATACTCGGCGTCTACAATCGGAATCAGTCTATACAATTGACCTCGACAAATTAGAATAAGCCTCAATACTCGGCCTTGACAATTGAAAATCGGCTATACAATCGGAATCGACCTATACAATTGGCCTCGACAAATCGGAGTCGGCCTCGACAATCAGAATCGGCCTATAGAGTCGGCCTTAACAAATCGGAATTGGCCTCGATACTCAGCCTCGACAATCGAAAATCGACTTATACAATCGGAATCAACCTATAGAATCGCCCTCGACAAATCAGAATCGGCCTCGATACTCAGCCTTGACAATCGGAATCAGACTATACAATCGGCCTTGACAAATCGGAATTGGCCTCGATACTCGGCCTCGACAATCGGAATCGGCCTATACAATCGGCCTCGATAAATCGGAATCGGCCTATACAATTGGCCTCGACAAATAAGATTTGGACTCGATACTCGACATCGACAATTAGAGTCGGCCTCGACAATCGGAATCGGCCTTGATACTAGGCCTCGACAATTGGAATCGTCCTCCACTAATCGGAATCAGCCTTGATACTCGGCCTCGACAATTGGAATCGGCCTATACAATCGGCCTCGACAATCGAATTGGCCTCGATACTCGTCTTCAATAATTGGATTCGGCCTATACAATCGGCCTCGACAAATTGGAATTGGCCTCGATAAATCGGAATCGGCCTCGATACTCGGCCTCTACAATCGGAATCGGCCTTAATACTCGGCCTCGACAATCGAAATCAGCCTATACAATCGGCCACGACAAATCAGAATCAGCCTCGTTAATTGGAAATCGGCCTATACAATTGGAATCGACCTATACAATCGGCCTTGACAAATCAAAATCAGTCTTGATACTCGTGAAAGTGCCCTGGTTTGTTAATTAGTATGAGTGTTGAGTCAATTAGACTTCAGAGCCTGATAGGAAGATCAATTCAAGCGTCTGCCTCAACCGGATATGTGCAAGCTCGCCACAAGTAAATTTGATCCTCCCATCCCTTGTCCCAAATCACCAGGTATAATAAAACCCTTAAAAATGTTAGAATATTATAGGGTTTTTAGGGTAAAAAAATATTTTCAAAGTAGAAAAATTCTCTAAGTTTTCTTGCTTTGTTGATTTTATTGATACACATCTCGATATGATCGACCTGCACTGTCCAGTCCTCGATGCTCCATCGATACCATCGAAAAGAGGACCAAATATGTCCAACAACCTTATACACATTTGGATGGAATTATCAATGTATCGATACACCTATCGATATCATCGATATTCAAATCTCGAGTCTATCGAAGTTGACTCGATTATATCGACTGACAGATTTTCGGCGCCCCTGTTTTTCTTAAGAATATCATATAAACATCGATATATCTAAGCCTCCTCAATACCATCGAAATTCAAACCTCGATGATATCGGAAGGCCTTCAATAATATCGGTCTTGGGCGCTAAGTTCTCCAGCAAAATATTTCAAGGTGATTTATCTATGATCGGGGGTCACTCGATAAAATTAATATTCAAATCTCGATGATATTGATGCCGTATCAATTACATCGAACATTGACATAAACTGTCCAACAAGCTTTATGAAAGATTGTTTTAATTTATCGATGCATCGACACAACTATCGATATCATCGACATTCAAATTCCAATGATCTTGAAGGTCCCTCGATCACTCGTGAAAACCTGAAATATTTTAAGTCAAAACTCTCTCATTTTTCAAGTATTGATGAATCGAACCTCTCATCGATGGAATCGGAGTTCGAAATCCGATGACATCGATAATCGTTTCAATTCATTAACCAGTTGGCAAAAGGTTTCAAAAGCCTATGACATTGAGTTCGAGTCATCGAGCAGACCATCGATGCTATCGAGAGTATATGCTCGATGATATCTAACCTGCTCGATGATATCGAACTCTATCATAAATGTGACCGTTTTATATCCATTGGAACCTTTTTCCTATATAAAGAGGACTTGTCATGTGTTGCCGAGAGAGAAAGAAGAGAGAGCTTTTGTGTGTTTAACTTTAGATCTTATACCCAAAGCCCTTTCTCTCAAGGAAGTTCATCCTCCAATCCACCCTCACCATTAATAATTCAATAGAGTGGATTGGGGAATGAAATTCTGCATTCAAGGATCCTCGAGCTACTACCTTAATGACAAATCATGAAGCTGGGATGCCTTGAATGCATAGATGATTGAAATTGCTCTATCTTCCTTATAGGAAAATCTTTTGAGAGTAGAATTTCATCATAACCTTGACCCAACCCGTCGACATGCATTGGTACATCTTTTAAGTTACGATCAAGGAGACCAAAGACTCTTCATCAACAAAGGAGGAGATCTTCGTCAACTTGCTTAATGAGACTCATCTACTTATCTGTAAGTATATAGAGTCCAAAGGACACTTGCAATCATTCCTTTTTAGGATTGGGTCTTAGGTGTTTCTCACCCCTTCAAGCCCTCGTAGGAGGCCTTCAGCAGGAGTGTACGTGGTGGGTGCATTGTGTGGACCCTTGCTCTGTGGAGAGCATAAACATCTGGTTAAAGGTGAACCAGTCAAAACTTTAGGTTTGAGGTGAACCGTGTGAAACCTCGAGTTTGGGGTAAACCGCATAAAACCTCCGGTGGGATCTTATTGAAGATCCTTGGCCAGTGTGCCTAAAAGTGGGTCCGTTGTGTTGACCCTTGCTCATGAGAGTATAAACAGTCAGCCTCAGTGTAAGTTGTAATGGTTGAAGGTGAACCTGATTTAAAACCTTAGGTTTGAGGTGAACCACTGTGAAGCCTCCTTAGTACAATCCGGCACACTCAAGGGTTAAGTTCGTCTGCCAGGAGTGGAGTAGACTGATCGTCGAACCACTATAAAAATAACTGTGTTTAAGATTATCATTTTTCTAAATGTGTGATTTACTTTTATACTTCAATATCTAAATATCTGAAATCACACCTCACACACATACACAGTCATATCCATCATAAACTAGTTTGCATATTGCTCACTTCTTAAATAGTTTGTGATTAGATCCTCTACCGGGCCTGGAAACTAGTAGAGTTATTTTTGAGTAATCCTAATGTGTGCTTGTTGATTAGGATTAGTGTAATAGGATTTTAAATAAACCATAAAAAACTTAAAAGTTCTATTCACCCCCCTCTGGGACATATTGGTATATTCTAACTTCAACTAAAGTGGTCTTCACTGCTATTTCAATTGGTATCGATAATTGGAATCGGCCTCTGCAAATCGGAATCGGCCTCGACAATCGAAAATCATCCTATACAATAGGAATCCTACGATACAATCGGCCTCAACAAATCGGAATCGGTCTCGATACTTAGCTTCGACAATCGAAATTGGTTATACAATCGGCCTCGACAAATCGGAATCGCCTCGATACTCGGCCTCGACAATCGAAATCGGCATATACAATTGGCCTTGACAAATTGGAATTAGCCTCTATACTCAGCCTCGACAATCGAAGTCAGCCTATATAATCGACCTCGACAATCGAAATCGGCCTCGTTACTCGGCCTCGACAATTGGAGTCGACCTATACAATCAGCCTCGAAAAATCAGAATCAGCCTATATAATCGGACTCGACAAATCGGAATCGGTCTCAATACTTGTCCTCGACAATCGGAATCGGCCTATACAATCGACCTCGATAGTCAGCCTCGACAATCGCAGTCAGCCTATATAATCAGCCTCGACAAATCCGAATCGACCTATTCAATCGGCCATGATACTCGGCCTCGACAATCAGAAATCGGCCTATACAATCGAAATCGACTTATATAATCGGCCTTGACAAATCGGAATCGGCCTCGATAATCGGAATCGGCCTCGACAAATCGGAATCAGCCTCGACAATCAGAATTGCCCTATACAATTGGCCTCAACAAATCGGAATCAGCCTCGATACTCGGCCTCAACAATTGAAATCGGCATATACAATTGGCCTCGAAAAATTGGAATCGGCCTCGACAATCGGAGTCTGCTTATACAATTGGCCTCGACCATCAGAATCGACCTCGATACTCGGCTTCGACAACCGGAGTCGGCTTATACAATCGGAATCGGTCTCGATACTCGGCCTCGACAATCGAAATCGGCCTATACAATTGGCTTCGACAAATCGTAATCGGCCTCGACAATCGGAATCAGCCTATACAATCGACCTCGACAAATTGGAATCGGCCTCAATACTCGGCCTCGACAATCGGAATCGGCCTATACAATCGAAATTGACCTATACAATCGGCCTCGACAAATCAGAATCGGCCTCGATAATCAGCATCGACAATCGGAATCGGCCTATAAAATCGGAATCGACCTTACAATTGGCTTCGACTAATCAGTATCGGCCTCAATACTCGGCCTTGACAATCGGAATTGGCTTATACAATTGGCCATGATAAATCGAAATCGACCTTGATAATTGGAATCGGCCTATATAATCAGCCTAAGGGAAGGTCACAATGTGGACGTTTAACCATCATCGCCCATCAATGTGGCCATTTAACCAACATTGCTCCCAAGGAGTGGCCCACATAGAGTCAAACATATAATGGTCCCATGGCCTCACAGAAGGGCCTAATATACAACACCATGAGCCTCACTCATGTGCTGCATATACATCACAATGGCCACGCCATATGGGCCAGAAATACATCTCATTGGGCCATACCAAATGGGCTGAGAATACATTACAATGGGCCCATGCTCATGGGCCTAACATATCACAATGAGTTGTATCACATGGGCTTCAAATACAACAAGTATGCGGCATCAACGGGCCGCACCAATGGGCCTCATACACATCAAGTCGGCCACATTAATGGGTCTTATACACATCAAGTCCACCATATCAATGTAAATCAGATTTGCAATGCAGAGATTGTAAGTCAAATACTATGTGCTGAGGATGCAATGCGAATGAAATGACTAAGCTAGAGTGTGAAGTCGGGATGATAATACGTAGTATCGTAGACTACGGGGTCTACTACAAGGGACTTCTATCCAAACCAGTCCTATACCTAAATTTAGATAGTTAGACTCAACATGGTAAACTCCTGATCTCAGGTTAGTCGAGCGCCCCAACTGAAATCCTGCCCATTGCGAAGGTACACGTAACAAATAGTTACGCCCCACCAGCTCGAGTGGATAGTGAATGAATGAATAAATGAGTATGCAACTCCTGCTCAATAAGCTGACATATTAGTACGGTTCCCCTTTGGGAAATTAACAGGGTCTATTACACTCCAAACCAAATTGCTACCCCATCGCCCGCAATAAGGTAAGTGAAAGAGACCTCACTATCCACCTGCCAACATTAGGCCCGAATGGTCGATAGCGGACCCATTCCTCGAGCTGGTCAGATTCAGCCTAGCGTTGCCCCCTCCTCTTGAGTAGGTAAGGCCACACCTTCTTCCAACCGACCACGGCACAGTGAGAGATGCGGCCTAATGGTATACGGCCCTCATGCGCTAATGCATCCACTCGGTCTAGGCGTTGAAGCAACCTCTGGAACCAAGAGGGTTTAGGAACTTTCACATAGGGACATCTATAACACCTCATGTAGTATAGATTTTCAATGTCCCATTTGGCCATCCACGATATGCCTGTGGAAGATACGACCCTGATGTCGATAGGGCGTACAGTAATCACAATACACAATGTAAGATGCATGAATCATACAATCCAATCATGCATCAATCTTGTGCATACCATGCGCTCATGTGAGATAATCTCTACCTATCAGGGATCTCATAACAACATGCCCAAGATGTATGCAATGGTTAGCCACATCTCATAATAACATGCCTAATGATGATGCAATGGTTAGCCACATCTCATAACAAACATGCAGATGATGCGTATGGGTATATATCATGATGCTATGCTATCACATACTCATAATCAGTACCAATAACCGCCACCGACAATCAGCCTTGATAATCGGCATCGACAATCGGCCTCGATAATGTGGACATTTAACCAACATTGCCCCTAAGGAGGGGCCCACATAGAGTCTAACATATAGTGTACCCATGACCTCACACAAGGGCCTAATATACAACACCATGGGCCTCACTTAAGAGCTTAATACACAACACGATGGGCCTCTCACATGGGCCTAATATACATTACAATGGGCTTCATCACCTGGCCCTCAAATGCATCACGATGGGCCCCATCACATAGACCTCATATTCATCACATTAGGCCTTAAACACGGGCTGAATACACATTACAATGGGCTTCAAATACGGTCCGCATATACATTATATAGGTCTTGACAATCGGCCTCGGCAAACGAAAACAGTCTCGGCAATTGGTATCGGCTTCGATAATTGAAATCGGCCTCAACAATTTGAATCGGGCTCGATTATCGGAATCGGCCTTGCCACTGGACCTCGACTATCGGAATCGGCCTATACAATCATCCTCGAAAAATTGGAATTGACCTCGATACTAGGCCTCGACAATCGGAATCGGCCTATACAATCAGCCTTGACAATCGGAATCGGCCTCGACAATCGGAATCGGTCTCGATACTCGGCCTTGACAATTGGAGTCAGCCTATACAATTGGCCTTAACAAATCGGAATCAGACTCGATACTCGTCTTCGACAATCGAAATTGGCCTATACAATCAGCCTCGACAAATTGGAATCGGCCTCGATACTTGTCCTTGACAATCAGAAATCGGCCTATACAATCGAAATTAACCTGTACAATTAGCCACGACAAATTGGAATCGGCCTCGACAATTGAAATTGGCTTATACAATCGGCCTCGACAAAGCGGAATCAGCCTCGATACTCGACCTCGATAATAAAAAATCGGCTTATACAATCGAAATTGGCCTACACAATCAGGCTCAACAAATCAGAATCGGCCTCTATACTCGGCCTCGACAATCGGAATCGGACTATACAATCGGCCTCGACAAATCCGAATTGGCCTCGATACTCGGCCTTGATAATAGGAATCGGCCTATACAATCGGCCTCGACAATCGGAATCGGCCTCGACACTCGACCTCAACAATCGAAATCAGCCTATACAATTGGCCTCGACAAATAGGAATTAGCCTCGACACTTGGCCTCAACAATCAGAGTTGGCCTATACAATCGGCCTCAACAATCAGAATCGGCCTTAATAAGTACCCTCGACAATCGGAGTTGGCCCATACAATTGGCCTCAACAGTTAAAATCGGCCTCGATACTCGGCCTCGACAATCAGAATCGGCCTATACAATCAGCCTTGACTAATCGGAATCGACCTCGATACTCGGCCTCAATAATTGGAATCGGCCTATACAATTAGCCTCGATATTCGTCTTTGGCAATCGGAGTGGGCTTCTACAATCAGCCTGGACAAATCGGAATTGGCCTCGATACTCGGCCTTGACAATTGGAATCGGCCTATACAATCAGCCTCGACAAATTGGAATCGGCCTCGATACTTAGCCTTGACAATAAAAAATCGGCCTATACAATCGGAATTGACCTATATAATTAGCCTCAACAATTGGAATCGGCCTCGATAAATTGGAATCAGCCTCGATACTCTGCCTCGACAATCAGAATTGGCCTATACAATCGGCCTCGATACTTGGCCTCGACAATCAGAATCGGCCTATAAAATCGGCCTCACCAATTGGAATCGGCCTTGATACTTGGCCTTAACAATTGGAGTCGGCCTATACAATCAGCCTTGATAAATTGGAATCGGCCTCGATACTCGGCCTCGACAATCAAAATCGGCATATACAATCGGCACCGACAAATCGAAATTGGGCTCGATACTTGGCCTCGACAATCGAAAATCTGACTATATAATCAGAATCGACCTATAGAATCGGCCTCGACAAATCGGAATCGGCCTATTCAATCAGCCTTGACAAATCAGAATTGGCCTTGATACTTGACCTCAACAATCGGAAATCGGCTTATACAATCAGAATCGACTTATATAATCGGCTTCAACAAATCGGAATCGGCCTTGATACTCGGCCTCCACAATCGGAATTGGCTTATACAATTAGCCTCGAAAAATCAGAATCGGCCTCGACAATCGAAATCGGCCTATACAATTAGCCTCGATACTCGGCCTCGATACTAGGCCTCGACAATTGAAGTCGGCTTATACAATTGGCCTCGACAAATCAGAATCGGCCTCGATACTCAGCCTCGACAATCGGAATCATCCTATATAATCGGCCTTGACATATCGGAATCTGCTTCGATACTCGACCTCAACAATTGGAATCGGCCTCGACAAATCAGAATTGACCGTAATACTCGGCCTCGACAATCGAAAATTAGGCTATACAATCAGAATCGACCTATACGATCGGCCTCGACAAATCAGAATTGGACTCGATACTCGGCCTATACAATCGGAATCAGCCTATACAATCGGTGTCGACAAATCAGAATCGGCCGCGATACTCAGCCTCGAGAATCGAAATCGGCCTCGACAATAGGAAATCGGCCTATACAATCGGTATCGGCTTATACAATCGACGTCGACAAATCGAAATCGGCCTCAATAATCGAAAATTGGCCTATACAATAGGAATCAACCTATACAATCAGCCTCGACAAATCGGAATCGGCCTCGATACTCGGCCTCGACAATCGGAATTGGCTCATACAATCGGCCTCGACAAATCAGAATCGGCCTCAACAATCGAAAATCGGCCTATACAATCGTTATCGTCCTATACAATCGGTCGGCCTATACCATTGGCCTCGACAGATTGGAATTGACCTCGATACTCGGCCTCGACAATCGGAATTGGCTTATACAATCTGTCTCGATACTTGGCCTCGACAATCGGAGTCAGCCTATACATTTGGCCGTGACAAATCGAAATCGGCCTCGAAACTCAGCCTCGACAATTGGAATCAGCCTATACAATCTGCCTCGACAAATTGGAATCGGCCTCGACAATCAAAAATCGGCCTATACAGTCAGAATCAACCGATACGATCGGCCTTGACAAATCGGAATTGGACTTGATACTCGGCCTCGACAATTGAAATCTGCCTATACAATCAGCCTCGACAAATTGGAATCCACCTCGATACTCGGCCTTGACAATTGGAATTGGCCTATAAAATCGACCTCGACAAATGAGAATTGGCCTTGATACGTGGCGTCGATAAACGAAAATTGGGTTATACAATCGAAATTGACCTATACAATCGGCATCGACAAATCAGAATCGGCCTCGATACTCGGCCTCAACAATCGGAGTCGGCCTATACAATCGGAGTCGGCCTATACAATCGGCCTTAACAAATCTGAATCAGACTCGATACTCGTCTTCGACAATCGAAATCGGCCTCGACAAATCGGAATCGGTCTCGATGCTTGGCCTCGACAATCAGAAATCGGCCTATATAATCAGAATCGACCTATACAATTAGCCTAAAAAAATCAGAATCTGCCTCGATACTCGGCCTCAACAATCGAAATTGGCCTATACAATCGGCCTCGATAAATCATAATCGGCCTTGATACTCGTGCTCAATATTCAAAAATTGGCTTATACAATCGGAATCGACCTATACAATCAGCCTCAACAAATCAGAATCGGCCTCTATACTCGGCCTCGACAATCAGAATCGGATTATACAATCGGCCTCAATAAATCGGAATTGGCCTCGATACTCGGCCTTGACAATCGGAATCGGCCTATACAATCAGCCTTGACAAATCGGAATCGCCCTCGACACTCGGCCTCGATAATCGGAATCAGCTTATACAATTGGCCTTGATAAATAGGAATTGGCCTCGATACTCGGCCTTGATAATCAGAGTCGGCCTATATAATCGGCCTCGATAATCAGAATCGGCCCCGATAAGTAGCCTCGACAATCGGAGTCGGCCTATACAATTGGCCTCAACAAATCAAAATCGGCCTCGACAATCAGAATCGCCTATACAATCAGCCTTGACTAATCGGAATCGGCCTCGATACTTGGCCTCGATAATTGGAATCAGCCTATATAATCGGCCTCGACAATCAGAATCAGCCTCAATATTCGTCTTCCACAATCGGAGTCGGCGTCTACAATCAGCCTCAACAAATCGGAATTGGTCTCGATACTTGACCTTGATAATCGGAATCAGCCGATACAATCAGCCTCGATAAATTGGAATCAGCCTTGATGCTTGGCCTCGACAATCGAAAATTGGCCTATATAATCGGAATCGACCTATGCAATTGGCCTCAACAATTGGAATCGGCCTATAGAATCAACCTCGACAAATCGGAATCAGCCTCGATACTCGGCCTCGACAATCAGAATCGGCTTATACAATCGGCTTCGATACTTGGCCTCGACAATCAGAATCGGCCTATAAAATCGTCCTTGACAATCGAAATCGGCCTCGATACTCGTCCTCGACAATTGGAGTCGGCCTATACAATTGGCCTTGACAAATTGGAATCGGCCTTGATACTCGGCCTCAACAATCGAAATCAGCACCGAAAAATTAAAATTGGCCTCGATACTCGACCTCGACAATTGAAAATCTGCCTATACAATCGGAATCGACCTATACAATCGGCCTCGACAAATTGGAATCGGCCTCGACAATCGGAATCGGCCTATACAATCGGCCTCGACAAATCAGAATTGGCCACGATACTCGGCCTCGACAATCAGAAATTGGCTTATACATCGGAATCGACTTATATAATCGGCTTCGACAAATCGGAATCGGCCTCGATACTCGGCCTCGAGAATCGGAATCGGCTTAAACAATCGGCCTTGAAAAATCAGAATCGGCCACCATACTCGACCTCGACAATCGGAATCAGCCTATACAATTGGCCTCGACAATCGGAATCGGCCTATACAATTGGTCTCGATACTTGGCCTTGACAATTGGAGTCTACTTATACAATCGGCCTCGACAAATTGGAATCAGCCTCAACAATCGGAATCATCTTATACAATTGGCCTCAACAAATCCTAATCGGCCTTAATCCTCGGCCTCAACAATTGGAGTCGGCCTATACAATCGGCCTCGACAAATCGGAATTAGCCTTAATACTCGGCCGACGATAATGAAAATCGGCTTATCTGTCCGGACCAGATCGACCTATACGATCGACCTCGATCATCCAATTGGACTCGATACTCGGCCTATATAATCAGAATCGGCCTATACAATCGGCGTCGACAAATCAGAATCGGCCTCGATACTCAGCCTCGACAATCGAAATCGGCTTTGACAATCGAAATCGGCATATACAATCGGAATCGGCCTATACAATCGGCGACTACAAATCAGAATCAGCCTCGATACTCGGCCTCGACAATCGAAAATCGGCCTATATAATTGGCCTCGACATATTGGAATCGTCCTCGAAACTCAGCCTCAATAATCGAAAATCAGCCTATATAATCGTTATCGTCTTATACAATCAGCCTCGACAAATCGAAATTAGCCTCGATATTCAGCCTCGACAATCAGAATCGGCTTATACCATCGGCCTCGACAAATCGGAATCGCCCTCAATACTTGGCCTCGACAATCGGAATCAGCTTATACAATCTGCCTCGATACTCTGCCTTGACAATTGGAGTCGGCCTATACAATCGGCCTTGACAAATCGGAATCGGCCTCGATACTTAGCCTAGACAATTGGAATCAGCCTATATAATTGACCTCGACAAATTGGAATCGGCCTCGACAATCAGAAATTGACCTATAAAGTCAGAATCGACCTATACGATCGGCCTCAACAAATCGGAATCGGACTTTATACTCGGCCTTGACAATCGGAATTCGCCTATACAATCAGTCTCGATAAATTAGAATTGGCCTCGACAATCAGAATCAGTCTATACAATCGGCCTTGACAAATTAGAGTCGGCCTCGATAATCAGAAATCGACTTATACAATCAGAATCGACCTATACAATCAGCATCGACAAATCAGAATCGGCCTCGATACTCGGCCTCAACAATTGGAGTCGGCATATACAATCGGCCTTAACAAATCAGAATCAGACTCGATACTCGTCTTCGACAATCGGAATCGGCCTATACAATCGGCCTCAACAAATCGGAATCGGCCTCGATACTTGGCTTCGACAATAAAAAATCAGCCTATACAATAGGAATCGACCTATATAATTAGCCTAGACAATTCAGAATCGGCCTCGATACTCGGCCTCGACAATCGAAATCGGCTTATACAATCGGCCTCGACAAATCGAAATGGCCTCGATACTCGGGCTCGACATTTGAAAATCGGCTTATACAATAGGAATCGTCCTATACAATCGGCCTCAACAAATCGAAATCGGCCTCTATACTCGGCCTCGACAATCAGAATCGGACTATATAATCGGCCTCAACAAATCAGAATTGGCCTCGATACTCGGCCTCGACAATCAAAATCGGCCTATACAATCGACCTCGACAAATCGGAATCGGCCTCGACATTCGGCCTCTACAATCGGAATCAGCCTCTACAATTGGCCTCGACAAATAGGAATTGGCCTCGATAATCAGAGTCATCCTATACAATCGGTCTCGACAATTGGAATCGGCCCCAATAAGCGGCCTCGACAATCGGAGTCGGCCTATACAATTGGCCTTAACAAATCAAAATCGGCCTCGATACTCGGCCTCAATACTCGGCCTCGACAATTGAAATCGGCCTATATAATCAGCCTTGACTAATCAGAATCGGCCTCGATAATTGAAATCGGCCTCGACAATCAGAATCAATCTCGATATTCGTGTTTCACAATCGGAGTCGGCGTCTATAATCAGCCTCGACAAATTGGAATTGGTCTCGATACTCGACCTAGACAATCAGAATCGGCCTATACAATCAGCCTCGGTAAATTGGAATTGGCCTCGATACTTGGCCTCGACAATAAAAAATTGGCCTATACAATCGGAATCGACCTATACAATTGGCCTCGACAAATCGGAATCAGCCTCGATACTCGGCCTCGACAATCGGAATCGGCTTATACAATCGGCCTCGACTAATCGGAATTGGCCTCGATACTTGGCCTCGACAATCATAATCGGCCTTGACAATTGGAATCAGCCTCGATACTCGTCCTCGACAATTAGAGTCGGCCTATACAATCGGCCTTGACAAATTGGAATCGACCTCGATACTCGGCCTCGATAATCAAAATTGGCCTATACAATCACCACCGATAAATCAAAATCAGCCTCGATACTCAGCCTCGACAATTAAAAATCTGCCTATACAATCGGAATTGACTTATACAATCGACCTCGACAAATCGGAATCGTCCTATACAATCGGCCTCGCAAATCAGAATTGGCCACGATACTCGGCCTCGATAATCGAAAATCGACTTATATAATAAGAATCGACTTATATAATCGGCCTCGACAAATCAGAATCGGCCTGGATACTCGGCCTCGACAATCAGAATCGGCCTATACAATTGGCATCGAAAAATCGAAATCGGCCTTGATACTTGGCCTCGACAATCGAAATCAGCCTCGATACTTGGCCTTGACAATTGGCGTCTACCTATACAATTGACCTCGACAAATCGAAATCGGCCTCAACAATCGGAATCATCCTATACAATCAGCCTTGACAATTCTGAATTGACCTCAATACTCAGCCTGAACAATTGGAGTTGGCCTATACAATCGGCCTTGACAAATTAGAATTGGCCTTAATACTTGGCCTCGATAATTGAAAATCAGCATATACAATTGGAATCGACCTATACGATCGGCCTCGACAAATCAGAATTGGACTCGATACTCGGCCTATACAATTGGTGTTAACAAATCGAAATTGGCCTCGATACTCAGCCTCGACAATCGAAATCGTCCTAGACAATCGAAAATTGACCTATACAATCGGAATCGGCCTATATAATCATCGTTGATAAATCGGAATCGGCCTCGATACTCGGCCTCGACAATCGAAAATTGGCTTAGACAATAGTAATCAACCTATATAATTGGCCTCGACAAATTAGAATCGGGCTCGATACTCGGCCTCGACAATCGAAATCGGCCTATACAATCGTCCTCGACAAATCGAAATTTGCCTCTATACTCGGCCTCGACAATCAGAAATTGGCCTATACAATTGTTACCATCATATGCAATCGGCCTTGACAAATTGAAATTAGCCTCGATATTCACCCTCGACAATCATAATCGACTTATACCATCGGCCTCGACAAATCAGAATCGCCCTCGATAGTCGGCCTCGACATTCGGAATCGGCTTATACAATATGCCTCAATACTCGGTCTCGACAATCAGAGTCAGCCTATACAATCATCCTTGACAAATCAGAATCGACCTCGATACTCAGCCTCGACAATTGGAATCAGCCTATACAATCGACCTCGACAAATTGGAATCGGCCTCGACTATCGGCCTCTACAATTGAAAATCGGCCTATATAATCGGCCTCAACAAATCGGAATTAGCCTCGATATTCAGCCTCGACAATCAGAATCGGCTTATACCATCGGTCTCAACAAATCGGAATCGCCCTCGATACTCAGCCTCGAAAATCGGAATCGATTTATACAATTTGCCTCGATACTCGTCCTCAACAATTGGAATCAGCCTATATAATTGGCCTTAACAAATCAACATTTGCCTCGACAATTGGAATCAGCCTATACAATCGACCTCGACAAATTGGAATCGGCCTTGACAATCGGAAATCGGCCTATATAGTCGGAATCGACCTATATGATCAACCTCGACAAATCGGAATCAGACTCGATACTCCGCCTTGACAATCGAAATCCGCCTATACAATCAGCCTCGACAAATTGGAATCGGCCTTAATACTCGGCCTTGACAATTGGAATCAGCCTATACAATTGGCCTTGACAAATCAGAATCGGCCTCGATACACAGCCTTGATAATCAGAAATCGGCTTATACAATCAGAATCGACCTATACAATTGGCATAAACAAATCAAAATCGGCCTCGACAATCAGAATCGTCCTCGACAAATCAGAATCAGCCTCGATACTCGTCCTCGACAATCAGAATCGGCCTATACAATTGGCTTTAACAAATTAGAATCGGCCTCTGTAATCGGAGTTGGCATATACAATCGGCCTAGATACTCAGCCTTGACAATTGGAGTCAGCCTATACAATCGGCCTCTACAAATCAGAATCTGCCTCGATACTCGGCCTCGACAATCGGGATCGGCCTATACAATCGGCCTCGACAAATTGAAATTGACCTCGATACTCGGCCTCAACAATCGGAATCGGCCTATACAATCGGCCTCGACCAATCAGAATCGGACTATACAATCGGCCTCGACAAATCGGAATCAGCCTCGATACTCGGCCTCGATAATCAAAATTGGCCCGTACAATCGAAATCGACCTATATAATCAGCCTTGACAAATCAGAATCGGCCTCAATAATCAGCATTAACAATTGAAATCGGCCTATTCAATTGGAATCAACCTATACAATCAGCTTCAACAAATAGTAATCGGCCTCGATACTCACCCTCGACAAATCAGAATCAGTCTCGATACTCGGCCTCGACAATCAGAATCGACTTATATAATCGGCCTAAGGGAAGGTCACAATGTGGTCGTTTAACCATCATCGCCCATCAATGTGGCCATTTAACCAACATTGCTACCAAGGAGTGGCCCACATAGAGCCAAACATTTAGTGGACCCATGGCCTCGCACAAGGGCCTAATATACAATACCGTTTACCTCACTCATGGGCTATATATACATCACAATGGCCATGCCATATGGGCCAAAAATACATCTCATTGGGCCTTACCAAATGGGCCGGAAATACATTACAATGGGCCTTGCCCATGGGCCTAACATATCACAATGGGTCGTATCACATGGGTTTCAAATACAATAAGTAGGCCTCATCAACGAGCTGCACTAATGGGCCTCATACACATCAAGCTGGCCACATCAATGGGTCTCATATACATCCATTTGGCCGAATCAATGGCCGCACCAAATGGGCCACAATTACACCATAAAGGGCCTTGCCAAATGGGACATAGATACATCTCATTAAGGTGGGGTCCACATCCAATGGACTGGACGGTGGATAGAACACCAAGTCAAGGTGGGGTCCATGTCCAATGGGCTGGACGGGTGGGACATAACACATACCCATGATCAGGCCCACAGAACTTGCTGACATTGACACAACAACTTGATTGCTAGTGGGGTCCACATAATTGGGTGGCATGGATAACAAAAACATCATAGCTGGCCCCACAGATAGATGTTGTGCAACACAACCATCACGGTGGAGTCCCACTATCTGGATGGATAGTGAGGATAAAACACACACTACAGTGGGTCCCATCATCCCAAACAGTGGACGGTGCGGATTGCAACACATGCAAGGCCCATGACGGATGATCTGGCTGAAACACATGCATCATGCTGGACTCTATACAGCAGTGGGCGGTGGAGATGTACATCGAGGTGGCCCACGTCCAGATGGACGGTTGGATGTAAGACATATACATCAAAGGTGGGTCCTACCATCCAATAAACTGGACGGTGTGGATCAAACACACACATCATGGTGGCCCACCCAACACACGTCAGATGGACGGTGTGGCTGCAGAGCACAATGCTGCTCACAGCACACCGTCCAAATGGACGGTGTGGATACACAATGAGGTGAGTTATATGATGTCAGTACACCAGCTATATAGCTGGTGTATGCGTACACCGACTAATCATTTCAAGCAAGTGGGTCCCACGTGGGGCCCACTTATATTAATATTAATATTAATATTATATCCAATCCAACGTTCAGACCCTGGACGCTTGGACGGACAATATAGATATAACATATGCATTATGGTGGGATCCACACACGTGGCCCACCAACTAAATGGATGGTGTGGATACACACCGTTTGGATGGACGGATGGAGTGGATTGCACATACATCATAGTTGTGGCCCACCGTCCAGCCATCTACACGGTGTGGATTGCAAAACAGGTGGATGGCGTGGATTAAATGAAGATGGGCAGTGTTGATAAAATGCATGCCCCACGTGGAGTCTACTCACATGTGGGTCCCATCCTACTGTTGCAGTAGGATAAAATACATATATCATGGTGGGTCCCACATAGGGCCCACCATATAAGATATATATATATATATATATATATATATATATATATATATATATATATATTTATTTATTTCTTTTACTCCAACGTCCAAGGTTTAGGATCTGACCACTAGATGCATGTAGGTGGGCCCTCCACGGATGGATGGCGCAGATAAAACACCTATATCTTGGTGCATCACACCGTCCCACGTACAAGGATGGTGTGGATGTAATACATATCTCAGGCGGTCCCACCATCCTAGACAAATGGACGGTATGGATGGAATCATATATCACGGTGGCGTCCAAGGAAGGGTGGGTCGCCCCACACCAAATCACGGTGGGCCATTACAAAGAAAAAGAGAGATAGAAGGAGAGAGATGGTGAGAAGGGGAGGGACCCCGCCACTATGGGCCCTCCCTATATAATAGATACATCAAGATGGGTCCCACATATGTGGACCATTAATCCACAAATCAACTAAAAAAAACACACACACACACACACTTATTATCTTCTCCTCCTCCTTCCACCAAAGCATGTTAGAGCTCCAATGGATGGACTTCAATGGTTAAGATTGATTTTAGAGGGTGGGATTGGATGGTAGGAATGTGGGCCACACCTAGCTCTTTCTCATGGAGAGCTTGGACATCCCCTCCCATGGTTGCTTGGAGAATAAGTTTTGAAATGAGAGAGAGAGAGAGAGAGAGAGAGAGAGAGAGAGAGAGAATGGGATGTAAGAGAGAGAGGGAGATGGGTGTGATGGGTGTGAGTGAGTGATGGAGTGATGGGTGTACTTAACTAGGTATGGGTGGATAGAGAGAGAGAGAGAGTTGACTTAGGGTTACTTGTACTTGACATGTGAAGTGATTGATGTGTTCTTAATTGATGTGATTGATTAATTGATTTAACATGTTCTCTTGGGTTTTGTACAGTGTGGCATTTTCTTTGAACTGAATGCTGACCCACATCTCTTGGCCCGGGTATCACCTCGGTGCGTGAGACACGGCATCAGAACGCGACGACGGTACGGTCACAAGGATACAAGTCATGGGTCGAGCCGATTTTGATATGCAGGACACAACTCAGGATCACTTGCAAATGCCGATAACATATCGCGGGTCGCTGGAATTCGACCATGAGGACTGTGGAAGCCTACGGGATGGTACGATCTAAGATAAGGGCTTCACAACTCTTCCCACCTAATAAAAATTTGATCCTCAAAATTTACAAAACAGACAAGGGAAGAAAAAACATCATTAGGTATATATGACAAGGTACAATTAATCCACAAAAGGATGAAGATATTGCTCTCTAATCTGAACCTCGTGCCCTCAAGATGCCTCATCAACACTATGATGACCCCACTGATCCTCGGATCCCGGATCAGAAACAATCGAAATGGGAATATTATGCAGCCTCACAATCTCAAAGGTAGGGAGCTATATCAGAAAGTTTCTAAGTTATCCGAACTAGGAGATTTAATCATTCTAAGTTCTCAAAAATTATAGAGTGCAGGGTAGCTATCAACAAATATGTGATGTTATCTTCAGGTATTCCCAAGTTATGCTTTGATACCAACTTTTGTCACGCCCTAAACTCGGAAACCGGGCTCACAAAATTTCTGATTACCGAATTCGGTGATGACAACCTCCATAGTACCCCATTCTCGACTCCCAACGTTCATACGCCAGATTCCGATCTTGAGATCCTACAAGGAGGATTTTCCAATGTACATTTAACTCGTAATAAACATAACCATAAGTTTACCCAAATCATAAAGGCAAGCATAACCATAAGTTTACCCAAATCACAAAGGCAACATCATCATCATATATCCACATTTGAATATAGCACTGAAAGGAAAGTACGCATGACAAAATCAAAGCTCTAGAAGACCGCTGCACGCTCCATGCTCAACTCTACTGCAACCTAATGCCACCTGCATCTATCGTGCATAAGCTTATAGAAAGCTTAGTAGGTGGTGTAAGAGTGTGCACAAGGTAAGTGCCAAGTAAGCAATATCAGAGTAATCAAAGTAAGAGAAAATACTAACAAACTTATAAATCATATAATATTAGAAATACTGGCAAGTTCATAAATCATACGATATTAGAGTAATGCGAAAACATGTTAATAGGCCTGTAAATACCATCAGCCTTATTCAGGCTATGCGATGCAAAAATATAATAAACCAATATCATATACTGATGAAGTAATGTAGATCAACTATGCAATGCAGAGACAGTAAGTCAAATACCATGTGCTGGGATGCAATGCAATATGCGATGCGAATGAAATGACCAAGCTGGAGTGTGAAGTCGTGATGATAATATGTAGTATCGCAGGCTATGGGGTTTACCACAAGGGACTTTTATCCAAATCAGTCCCATACCTAAATTTGGAGAGTTAAATTTAACATGGTAAACTCCTGATCTCAAGTTAGTTGAGCGCCCCAACCGAAATCCTGGCCATTGCAAAGGTACATGTAACAAATAGTTGCGTACCACCAGCCCGAGTGAATAGTGAATAAATGAATGAATGAGTATGCAACTCCTGCTCAATAAGCCCACATATCAGTACGGTTCCTAGTTGGGAAATCATCGGGGTCTATTACACTTCAAACCAAATTACTGCCCCATCGCATGCAATAAGGTGAGCGAAAGGACCACACTATCCACCTGCTAACAACGGGACCGACTTGTCGATAGCAGGCCCATTCCTTGAGCTGGTCAGACTCAGCTTAGAGTTACCCCCTCCTCTCAAGCAGGTAAGGCCACACCCCCTTCCAACCGACCACGGCATAGTGAGAGATGCGGCCTAATGGTATACAGCCCTCATACGCTCATGCATCCACTCGGTTTAGACGTTGGAGCAACCTTTGGAAGCAAAAGGGTTTAGGGACTTTCACCCGGGGATATTTATAGCACCTCATATAAAACAGATTTTCGATGTCCCGTCTGGCCATCCACGATAAGCCTGTAGAGGTTACGGCCTTGATGTCGATAGGGCGTATAGTAATCACAACACACAATGTAAGATGTATGAGTCATACAATCAATCATACATCAATCTTGTGCATACCGTGTGCTCATGTGAGACAATCTCCACCTATCAGGGAGTCTCATAACAACATGCCTAATGATGTATGCAATGGTTAACCACACATCATAACAAAGATGCAGATGATGCATATGGGCATGTATCATGATGTTATGCTGTCACATACTCGTAATCGGTACCAATAACCGGCACCGACAATTGGCCTCGATAATCGGCATCGACAATCGGCATCGACAATGTGAACATTTAACCATCATTGCCCCCAAGGAGTGACTCACATAGAACCTAACATATAGTGGACCCATGGCCTCACACAAGGACCTAATATACAACACCATGGGCCTCACGCAAGAGCTTAATACACAACACGATGGGCCTCTCATATGGGCCTAATATACATCATAATGGGCTTCATCGCTTGGCCCTCAAATGCATCACAATGGGCCTCATCACATAGACCTCATATTCATCACATTAGGCTTTAAACACGGGTTAAATACACATCACAATGGGCCTCAAATACGGGCCGCATATACATCATATGGGTCTTGACAATCGGCCTCAGCAATCGAAATCAGTCTCGACAATCGGCCTTGACAATCAGAATCGGCCTCGATAATCGAAATCGGCCTCAACAATTGGAATCAGCCTCGACAATTGGAATCTGCCTTGATACTCGACATTGACGATTGGAATCGACTTATACAATCGGCCTCGACAAATCAGAATCGGCCTATACAATCGGCTTCGACAATCAGAATTGGCCTCGATACTCGGCCTCGACAATCAAAGTCATCATATACAATCGGCCTAGACAAATGGGAATCGGCCTTGATACTCGGTCTTGACAATCGAAATTGGCCTATACAATCGACCTCGACAAATCGAAATCGGCCTCGACAATTGAAAATCGGCCTTTACAATCGGAATCGACCTATACAATCAGCCTCGATAAATCGGAATCGGCCTCGATACTCACCTCAACAATCAGAATCGGCCTATATAATCGGCTTCGACAAATCAGAATTAGCCTCGACAATCGGAATCAGCCTCGATAAATCAGAATCGCCCTCGATACTGGGCCTCGTTAATCGAAAATCAGCTTATACAATTAGAATTGACCTATATAATCGGCCTCGACAAATCGGAATCGGCCTCAATACTCGGCCTATACAATCGAAATCGGCCTTGACAAATCAGAATCGGCCTTGATGCTCAGTCTCGACAATCGGAATCGTCCTATACAATTGACCTTGACAAATCAGGATCGGCCTTAATACTCGGCCTCGACAGTCAAAATTGGCCTCAATACTCAGCCTCGACAATCGGAGTCGGCCTATACAATCGTCCTTGACAAATTGGAATCGGCCTCGATACTCGGCCTCCACAATCGGAATCGGCTTATACAATTGGCCTTGATACTCAGCCTTGACAATAAAAAATTGGCTTATACAATAGGATTCGACCTATACAATCAGCCTTGACAAATCAGAATCAGCCTCGACAAAATGGAATCGGCCTCGATACTCGGCCTCAACAATCAGAATCGGCCAATACAATTGGCCTCGACAAATCAGAATCGGCCTCGATACACGGCCTCGACAATCGGAGTCGGCCTATACAATAGGCCTGCACAATCGGAATCAGCCTCGACAATTAGAGTTGGCCTATATAATCAGCCTCGACAAATCATGCTAGAGCTCCAATGGATGGACTTCAACGGTTGAGATTGATTTTAGAGGGTGGGATTGGATGGTAGGAAGGTGGGCCACACCTAGCTCTTTCTCATGGAGAGGTTGGACGTCCCCTCCTATGGTTGCTTGGAGAATAAGTTTTGAAATGAGAGAGAGAGAGATAAAGAGAATGGTATGTAAGAGAGAGAGAGAGAGAGAGGGAGATGGGTGTGATGGGTGTGAGTGATGGAGTTATGTGTACTTGACTAGGTATGGGTGGAGAAAGAGAGAGAGTTGACTTAGGGTTGCTTGTACTTGACATGTGAAGTGATTGGTGTGTACTTGATTGTTGTGATTGATTGATTGATTTGACATATTCTCTTGGGTTTTACAAAGTGCAGAGTTTTCCTCGAACTGAATGTCGGCCTACATCTCCTAGCCCGGGTATCGCCTCGGAGCGCGAGACGCGGCATCAAAACTGCGGTGATGGTATGGTCACAAGGATACAAGTCTCAGGTTGAGCCAATTCTGATATATGGGACATGACTCAGGATTGCATGCAAATGCCGATAACAGATTGCTGGTAGCAAAAAATTGACCGTGAGGACTGTAGAAGCCTACGGAACGGTACGGTCTAAGATACAGGCTTCACATGTAAGCTGGGTAAGTAGGGTGAAATGCTTGTCACAAGGATCGATTAAAGGGAACTGGATCAGCCTTTTGATTGTCTTAGTGGCTTTGATTTGGGCTTAGCTAGGCTGACGTAAGGCTAAAATGGTTTCCTTTTACTTCACTCCCCCTCTCCTGGTGGATGGATGGCTTAGACTCACTTTCCCTCTCTCCTTCTCTTCTTTAAAATGGGTGATCTTAGGATTCTTAGTGATAGAAGAATATGGTTTTGGAAATGAATAGAAGGGGGTATTTATAGGTGTGTGGGAAGGCATTTTTTTTTTATAATTTTTGAAGAGTTTAGGGGCTAAAATGGGCTTAGGAGGCTGTGATTGGCTACTGGCATGGATGTGCCACGTGGTAATTACATTTTATTGGCTAAGGCGGGCTAGGTATGAGACGTAATTTGTTGGAAAATAAGGGGGAAATGGTCATTTTAGTGCAAGTGAGTCAAGGTACCCCTTTTTTCATGTTCCTTTTGCTTTATCATGATCCTAATATTAAATAGGCCTGGGCTTGGACTTTAGACTAGGCTTAGGTCTGGACTTGGTTTGGGCATAGGTTTAGGTGACCCACAGTGTTTAGATCAGTTCTTTCACCTTGGGTGGGGTGTCTACACTGGGTAACAGCTAATCCGCTCCCCATGAAACAAGTGGTCTCATAACATTATAGGTTGTAGTGCTCTTAGTTGCTTCAAGTCACTTGGACAATTTAATCGATCAATATGAATTGTCCATTAAATCTAAAACACATTTCAAGGGTAACAATCTAAACATCATGCCAATAGAATAATCCTATTCATCCACGGTTTCTCCTTTTTATCTTTCTTTCTCTAGCCATCCTTTTTCCAAGTCATGGATGGGATGGCTAGGATTCTCTCACAAAATGATTCCTTAGAATGATAAGCAATCTGCCACAGGTGTTGGAAAAAATAAATTATTGATTGGACCTATTTTTGTGTAAATCATATCGACTATTCATAATAAAAGCATTATTGATAAAATGTTTAACATTGTCAAATGGGCATGAAGTTTGCATGTTAGCTCATGAACTAGGACGAGAAATAGGTACACCCCCACTCATCCCTAGCTAGGAATGGACAAGGGCCCCGAGGGGCCACCGTGATGTATGAGTTTTATCCACATAGTTCATCTATTTTCCCATATTATTTTAGGGTACAAGACAAAAAATGAGGCAGTTCTAATGCTTAAGTGGACCACGCCGTGAGGATTAAATATCTGTCATTGAAAACTTTAAGGGGGCCACAGAAGTTTACCATCAAGCCGATATTTCTGTTTTCCCTTCATCTAGGTCTACATGACCTTGTGAATAGGTTAGATGACAATTAACTATCACAGTGTGCTCTAGGAAGGTTTCAATGGTGGGTGTCGTTATCACAACTGCTTCTTGTGGTGTGGTCTACTTAAGCCTTGGAATGGACTATTTTTTAGCTTGTACCCTAAAATGATATGGAAAAATGGATGGATGGTGTAGATAAAATCCATACACCATTGTAGTCCCTTAGAACCCTTGTCGATTTCTAGCTGGGGACTGAGGGTAATACTTGTTTACACCTTTCCTAGAGCATCCATGCGAACCAATGAAATGTCGGTCATGTGTCGACATTACGTATGAATGATGGACGAAATCTAACTTATGCCTCGAGGATATCTTTCATCCCATATGCTTCGACGACATGTCACCCTCCAAAAGTATAATGGCTCAAATCCATGTGAATGCCTGTAGATAAGACATTGCAACGAAGGACACATAGCCATCACATGAGCGACACATGCGATCGAGCAACATGCTCAGTAACCTTATAAAAGCTCGAAATACATTGCAATCTAGATATGCTTGGCAACGTCGTCTCATAAAATCGTGTCTGAATGGAAAACTTCTCATAGACTATCGGTGCTCTCACGACGATTACGAGGTTTTAAGAAGCAGATTTCTCTTAAATTAAAAGGAAATCAAAGAATGCGATGAGGAATCCGTGTCCGAAAGATGAGCTATCGATGTCCTAAATGGGAGTGAATAGGATAATACCAAATTCTTTGAGATAATATGGAATAAATAAATGAATAATCTTAATCGCCCAAAGTATTAAAACCTTGATTCCAAATAATTCATAGGACAACCTTCACCTAGAATTTTAGGCAGGACAACCTTATTTCACGTCATCTTTGAAATCAATCTTTCAAATTAGCAAGAGAAAATAAAATAAATACGACATTCATCAAATAGAATGAAATAAATATGGCATTCACCACAAATAAAGAGATAAGCATTCACCACAAGGCACAAGGGGTTATAATGGTTCCATGCTTAAACCCACACCTATTCCACTCCCAAAATTACTACCCTCGTAATTTTGGCTATCGCTATAACAAGTCTTTCATAGGTTCACCTTAACAACCTAATACAATATTTGTAATTTTCACGGGCTATCACAATCAATCCCCTTTCGTGATTTTCATGGGTTATCCCAATCAAACTCCTTTTGTGATTTTCACGGGCTATCACAAATCAACCCTCAGTGATTTTCGGGCTATCTCAGAAAAAATCCAAATAAAATAAAGTAATTAATAATGAACTTATCTTCAAATGATGATTCGAAGATAGACTCGGAGCTTGAAGCAGCGATCTTCTTTCTTGATTATAGAGGAGGCAATATTTGATCAACCAAAAAGAATATATGAATCTAATGTATTTCAATAAAATGAAAACCCTAATGCTGCAGATTTAATTATCTGTTTCTCAAGTAGAGTATAGACTAGTTTCTAATTTACAATTAAAATTAACTTGAGAAAGAGAATTGAATAAGCTAAATAAAAATTATATATACCACACAAATAGCTTAATGAGGACCTGAGCCTCTCTCTTACTTGCAAAAGATTTTTCTCTATTTATAGCCAAAGGATTTGAAAATTCAGTTAGCTTAAGAATAGGTTGGCTAGCTGAATTCCAACAATTTTATTCCAACAAATATCAGATTGCTCGGGATATGATTTATCCAAAAATTTGGTTGGCCCAAGCCAAAATTCGGTTGGCCAAATTCCCTTAAAAATTTGAGAATCCTATTGATGCAGTTTTCCAGTGGACCCTCCTTAGACCCTGAAGGATACCTAAACACAAGAGACAAAAGACGAAAGGAAGACCCTGGAAAATGCAAGGGATCCTCCGATGCCAAAGTCAGGGATCTGGGTCTTTGTAGAATTGGTTCAAAGGAAAAGAGTCATCGGTCTCTTTAGGTTTATGAGTTGCATACCTTTCACCATTTAGGGGCTTCCCTATTTATACGAGAGGGAAGATCACATGGTCGGAAGATCTTGTTTGTTAGAGGGAAGATCACATGGTCGGAAGATCTTGTTTGTTGGTGATCTTTCCCATTTAGGACTCTGGAGATCCTTGAGATCTTCCTTGGATCATGGGCTTCCGAGATCTCCGGGATCACAACCTTATCTCTTGAGATCTCGGGAGAGATCTTCAGGCCATTTGCCTCAGATAAGACCAAGCGTTATTTAGAAACTGATAAAGCCATCCAACCCTTAGGTAAGGTCGGATGGTAGAGGAAAATGACGCCTCAGAGGTAGGTAGTACCAAGCTATTGATAGGTTAGTATCATCCCGATGTTGATATCGATTAAGCAGGCTTGTGATGTACTTGTGATCGTCGATCATAATAGCCCTAGCTTCCTTTGTTAAGCCTAACAGTTCTTACTAAGCTGTCATTTGGGGAAGTTCGTCGAAGGTCGTGCCGACCTATCTTATGGTCGTGCCGACCTATCTTATGGTCGTGCCGACTAATGGTCAGGCCAACTTATCCTATGATCAGCCTTTCCCTGTCAGTAGTCACTTTTGGGATAATTTGGCCCATTGGCTCATGTCAGTTGTTAGTTTGACCTCTTTTCATGGGTCACTCCATTTTTTCCATAACAGTAAGCCCCCTACTTTCGAGTTTGTTGTACAGGCTCAAAAAGTAGGTCAAAAGTTACTAGGTTGGACTAATCTACCATAAATATTGAATATGGCAGTCAACACGAGAGTCAAGATGTGCCAATAATCATGTACGACGTAGTCGAGGTGGCACGTCGTGGTTCGAGGCCATGTGTGCTATCAAGCTGTCTTTTCAGTACCCAACCAGAGAGAGAGTGACACGTTGCCATTTCTCGATAATAGTGTCAAATGACGAACCGGGTCGCACTATGTGTCGAGACGGGGTAGTCGAGGGGACATTGTATGGGTTCTACCTTAATGGGGGCATTTAAATGCTGCCACATGGCTTCCCTATACATACGAAGCCCTACCCCTTAGTCGAACCCATTTTTATTTCTCTGTGTCTTCCCCTTTAGGATTCTTTAGTTGCTGCATATCTAGGCGATTTCCAGTGACTTGGTTTTGCAAAGTTAGCGACGACAGGGCGAGGTCTTTTGCCAGTGAGCTCCATTCCTTTGCCTCACCCCCTCCCTTTCCTCTTCTTTATCTTCAATTTTCAGCATCCATAGGGCTATTTGCCATGTCAAACTCATTAAGCTCATAGGAGGGGACCTCTGGCGGTGACAGTAGGTACAGTAGCGTTCGCCCGATGTCAAACCCACCGTCGCTGTTGGTGATGATGAGCGACACTAATTTTTGGGCATCGCAGTCGTCATGGGTATTGGAAACTTCCCTAGTAGAGTGACCGATTAGGGTTGAGCGCGACCTGCCTGTTGAGGGGGATGTAGGCGAATCCATTGGGGAAGCCAAGGAGGAGGAGAAGGGTCCCATGAGGTCGTCCCTCAAAGAGGCCGACCTAACTCGGATTAAGCAGGGGTACCATATACCCAAGTCAGTCATCCTCTGGGTCCCTTCGCCAGACGAGCTACCCACTCATCCTCCTGAGGGAGCAGTTTCCATCTTTTAGGTCGCCCTTTAGTGCGGCTTGAGGCTCCCTCTACAAGGCATAGTGAGACGGGTACTTGCTCGTCTAAAGTTGGCTCCGGGACAGTTAATTCCCAATGCTTGGAGGGTGTTAATTGGCTGTTCCATCCTTTGGTCGGACCTTAAGTAGCCCGACCTTACCATCGACGAATTCCTCCATTTGTACCAAGTGAAGCCCAATAAAATTCATAAGGGTTGGTATTACCTCTCTACTTGGAGGGGGACTAGAGGGGGCATGGTCACAAATTTTCCGACCTCCAATAAAAACTAGAAGGATAGGTGGTTCTGGGCTTCTGGAAGTTGAGAAGTATCGGGCTTGACTTTGCGCCGTGGCTTGGTTCCCACCGCATTCATTGATCCAGGTCGGCTTTCCTCAGACTTAGCTCTTTTTTGGTCGTTTCTTAATTGTTCGATCTCTAGTTTTCTGAATAGCTCGTGTATGCCTTATTTGATGTAGATATTCCCAAATACCCTTCCCTCCTCGGGGACGAATCTCTCGGTCGGATCCAAGGATCGAGGTCGTTAGGAGAGGAAGATCGATCTTGGAGAAGGTTTCTCCTACCCGAGCTTCTATTGCAAATGGGCCTTGATACCAAGCTTACAAGTAAGAGATTTGTCTGACTTGTAGGACTTAGAAAAATATCATGAATTTTTGTAACTAAATCCCCTTCTACTCTAATTTAGAAATGTCTAAGGCTCATCCCTTGCTGAAGCCCATCTCCAAGCACAGTGCCCCTCTTCCTGAGGAGACTACACTGCCGAAAAAGGTAAAGAAAATAAAGACAACCTCCAAAAGCAAGGGGAGAGTCGGTCCTTCATTTCTTGTTATCGTGGAGATTAAAGAAGAGGCGGCAACTACAGAGTTTACCCTCGTTGTTGCTGAACCAGTGGTTGAGATGACCGTTCGCGAGGAGGCCCCTCCCACAGAGGTCCATGGGGCTGCCGAGCTTTCTGCCGAGTCTCAGCCCGTAAAGGCTTGTGAAGCCATCAGGCCTTCTGCTGGGCCTTCCGAGGCCGGTAGGGGGAAGAGGGTCCTTCCAGGACAATTAATGAAGTCATAGGGGAGCTCCTTCCTTAGGCGAAATGGAATCTGCCTAAGAAGTTCTTCCACACATTAGACTATACTCCAGATGTAATTCTTGCATCAGCGAGAAAGATTTTCCTTAGGGTAAGTGAATCCTCTAAACATTTATTATTTTCCTTGTGTCCATTCGGCTTCTTACATTCTCTCTTGTTCTTTTGGCAGTTTGCCCCTTACATACTGAAGATGCACCGCGATATTATGCACTTGCAGAAGGTGGCGAGCGAGACCAAGTAGAAGCTCTTGCAGAAGGGGACTGAAGTCGAACGGTCTCGATTTACAGCTCTTGTAGCTGATTAGGCTCGTTCTGCTGCTGAAGCTCGTGCTTCAACCCTGACGGCCAAACTAGGGGCGATGAAGAAGCTTCTTGCTGAGGATTTTGATAGGTTAACTTATCTTCCTTGAGGAAATCAATGATTGGATCCATCCAAGTTGACTTCGAGCTTACCGGAAGGACTGATTCCATGCCAATCGGAAGAGTTGTAGCAAGGTCGGATTCGTTAATGCTCGGTTTGGTAAGGAATTCAATCAGAATCGATCTCAAGATATCATCTATGTCAACCATGGCCAACTTCGCCAGCATATCAGCCTTGGAGTTTTTTGATTGAGGGTTAGAGCAACGCTACACTTCTGGAATTTTTCGATCAATTCTTTTGCTTTTCATAAATATGATTTTATGCATTCCTTCTTGGCTTGGTACTCCTCGGCTATTTAATTGACAACCAATTGTGAATAACTGAAAACTTCAAGGTGTAGGGCTGCCATGGTGGCTGTCAACCTAAGTCCAACGAGCAGTGCTTCATATTCTACTACATTGTTGGAGGCTTGGTGTAATGACCCGTATAAAATTTAACCAACCTATGCATGCATGCACGTACCAACACACATCATACAACCTTCACATTTTGCACACATGTGACACATGCGAAAAAGAGGAAATAAATGAATTTAATTTAGACAAACGTAAGTAATGTTAGAATTCTACACACCCCACCCATCTGGACCATTCAAATCTCAGTATACTCACCTTTATCAATTAGCTAATGTATCCTCACATCAATCTAAACCATTCAAAGAGTTTAATCCATGACCTAATTCCCAATAGATGGTCTAACCAATCAAAACCATCCAGTGGCGAATTGTATCGTCTGGATTGTTGAATTTGAATCTGCCAAGTGGAGTGCCCATCTAGAAATCTAAACAATTCATTATCCAAACTATCAAAGCAAACATCTAATGAATGGTATTCTAACATCAAATCTTGCTTATGTACACATTATTTTAGATAAATGCAGAGGTATTAGCATGAGAGGTGACAACATAGGTTGGAACATTTTAGTATTAGTATTAAATATAATAATGAAATGGTATTTAATATAAGAGTTTTAAAAATATTAAATTTCCATGCATGAAACACCAAGACACATATTTTGCTTCACATATGAAGTACATGCATGGATATTTATGGCATAAGCCCTACAAATAGGGGTCTAGCCATTAGCTTATGACAGGAGTGTGAGTCCAGTAGAGTTTAACTATGGGCCACCCTTAGAATCATAAAACAATAGTCGTTGTGTGCATGGTGCATAGGTGTGAATTAGTTAAGACTCGATCTTAGACATTGTGTACATTGAGTGTATACGTCGGGTTTATACTGCATAAGGTTTGGTCTATCACTTCAAATCAGGTAAGTGATCTTAACTTAAAGTTTAAAATTTTCAGCCTATTATTATGTCATCTTATTCCAAATTTTAATAGTAATATTAAATTAATTATTTATGTGATTAATGTTTTTATTTAAAATTTATTTAATTATTTAGATTGATTGTTGAAATTTTGAAATGTACCTTAAAACAATTGTTGAATTAAATCGATTTGATTCATAGTTAAATTTTCATTTAATATTCAAATTATATATTAAAAAAATTGACTCTTAATTAGCTTAGATTAATTAATAAATTATTGAAAGTATAATTTGATTTTTTAAAATAATAATAAAATCTAGTTGTAATTCTAAACTTTTAGAAATTAATAATTCAAATAAAATTTGTTATTAAAATAATCAAATTCATCAGCTTTGAAATTTATTTAATAAATTAGATTATAATTTGATTGATTTAAATCAATTTCATTAAAAGTTAAATTTAAATATAAATATTTTTTTGTGTAAAAATACTTGATTTATATAAATTTATTAAATTTTAAATTAATATTAGAATAATCAAAAAAATTATTTGCAAAGTTTATGTTGTAATTAAAACAAAATTTAGAATTTAGAATTTAGTGAATAAAAAAATAATAATTTGTTTTATGCTAATATGATATATTATATTTAATATAATTAAAAAAATAATTTAATTAAAGTTAGAATTTAAAATAAAATTTCTTCTACATTATCATATCTTAGAAATTCCTAAATTTAATGATAGTAAAAAATATACTTTTTTATTTAAGTATTTTAATTATTAAAGTTTCGACGAAATTATATTTAAAATTATTAATTAGGAATAAAACTTTGTATTGTTGATATTTTTATAATTGAATAATTATTGATTCTTATAATAATTTTTAAAGTAATAAAAGCATGTGAATAAATCCATAATAAATTTATGTTGATATTTACAATTGTGAAACAATGATTCATCGTACATGCATGTTTAGCATTCATTGAGTATCGATATTAATATGTTGGATGAAATATAAGCGAGTAGGGTGATTGTGTCCATTAGGTGGAAGACCTTAAAGGTAGCAAGTAGGGCAATTGTGTCCCTTGGGTGAAAGACCCTAGAACTCACTAGATCCTTTGGAGTCTTCTTTGTGTACGGTGTATGAGCATAATTGTGTGTGCAGATATACGTCAGAGTCATGACTGGAGAAGTAGTTTGACCAGCTAATGTATAAATGGGTCCCTCACCACGAGGTATCGGTGCTTGGGCGTTAATGCAACGTGGTCATCCACTTGGGTACGGTGTTGTAAGAGATGATATATATATATATATATATATATATATATATATTGTTTATGAGAATTCATGGAAAGTATCATGTGCATAACAGTTTTACAATTCTATTGTTTAAATTCATGTTCTTTTATTCCTTGTATTCTATTTTTTTCTGTTGTTTATAAAAATTTAAAATAATCTGAACATTTTAAATTTTGGATAAGAAATTACCTTACTGGGCTATTATGCTCACCCTACTATAAAAAATGCACAGGCGTAGACCTGGAATACTAAGAGTAGGTGGGCCTCTACTATTAGTTTTAATTTTTTCTATGAAAATAGGTTTAGTTTATATTTTAATTTAGTTTTTTTTCTTTAGGTTTAGTTTAAATTTCAAATTCCGTTGTAAAAAATAAAAACTATATCAAGAGAGTTGAATTTAATAAATATTTTAGTAGTATTTTCCTTTTAGATGACTCTAAATATCTATTAAATTTGATAGAATCATGTGGATTGTAATAAATATCAATATATTAAAACTCACAAACTTGGGATTCGGGTCCCAAATACCCTATTCGGGTAGCCGAATGTCAGGGCATGACAAGTTGGTATCAGATCCTAGGTTTAAGATCAAGCCGAGGACCTAAGGGAGATTTCTACATAGAAACATTGACTTAGGATGCATTTCTCATAATGATATCCTAAAAATAATAATTATAAAAAAACTTAATGTATAGTGTCTCGCTTAGATGTTATTGTATTAAAGCTTATTTGTTTAAATAATCATAGGTCATGTCATAATTCAACTTGAATGACGGAGCCTCACCAGGAACACCTACTCCCAACATTACTGAAAATGGACCACTTATTGGTGGGATCCTCAGTGCTATAGGAGAACTTACAACCCTTGTAGGACATCTGGTCAGGCAAAACCAGGCGCAAAGTTCAAACCAGTGGCACTTGTTGCATATGAAGGGACTAAAGCCTTATTAGAAAGATTCAAAAGGCAGAGGCCGCCTGTATTCAAGGGCGGGTTTGATTTAAGAGAGGTAAAAGGGTGGAAGAAGCAGATTGAAAAGATATTTATGGCTATGAAGTGCGACAAATATGAGAAAGTGGAGCTAGCCATTTATATGTTAGAAGGGGAGGCAAACCACTGGTGGGATTCAGTCGTTAGAGCGAATCTAGGAGTTGAAGTATGGACCTGGACCTCATTTTGTAGGGAATTCGATGAAAAATACTATCCTCTTTACGTACAAAATCAAAAGACTAAAGAATTCATGAGTTTAGAGCAAGGCAATATGACAGTACGTCAGTATGACTCCAAATTCACGAAACCGTCACGATTTATGATTTTTCTGGTGTCTGACGAAACTCGTAAAGCACAGAAGTTCAAGAGTGGTTTGAAAGCATCTATTCGAAGTAGATTAGCCCCTTTTAGGATTAAAACTATGTAAAAGCTCTAGAGCGTGCCTCAACGGTAGAAAAAGATATTAAGGAATTTTAGAGGAACCATGATCAGAAGAGGGATGCAAAGAATAGTGCCAGAACCACTTTGCACACACCGCCAGTACAACCAGATGCAGCCAAAAGGCAGAGGATGATGTCAACACCGATGGCCAGACCAGTCCCAGTACAACCTTTACTGTGATTTTCAGGAGTTTGTTATAACTGTGGACTTGAGGGTCACACCTCCCGTAATTGCCCTTGACCACAACAACTTCAGCACCCACAAAAACATGGACCGCCACAATCGTCTTTCAGGCCACCGTAGCATTACTTGTCATCGCCTTCATATCAGTGACCACCACAAAAATTTTCAACATCTCAGCTGGATCCGAGACCGCCTCATATATACCCATGAAGACCTCCACAAGTACATCCTAGACCACCTTAACAAGGGCCACCATTGACATATCAGAGGCCACCCCATCAGAGACAACAACAACATGGATCTTCGCAATTTCAGCAGTAAAGACAAGGAGGTCAAGTATCTCGTCCTCAGGCTCAAGGTCGTATTTACGCCTTAATGCAACCTAGTGATGATACAACTAAGTAATACGATGAATCTGCGCAACAATATGATGACCCAGCATAGGGGTATTGTCACGCCCCAAACTCGGGAACAGGGCTCACAAAATTTCCGATCACTGAATCTAGTGCCGACAACCTTCGTAGTACCCCATTCTCGGCTCCCAGCGCCCATACACCAGATTTCGATCCTAGGATCCTAAAAGGAGGATTTTCTAACATACATTTATCTCGTAATAAGCATAACCACAAGTTTGCCCAAATTACAAAGGCAACATCATCATCACATATCCACTAATATAATAATTTGAATACAATGTTGAAAGGGAAATACATATATCAAACATCAAAGCTCCAGAGGTCTGCTTCATGCTCCAAGCTCAACGTTGCTGCAACCTAACGCCACCTGCACACATTTATCGTGCAAAAGCTTATAGAAAGCTTAGTGGGTGGTGAAAGTGTGTGCACAAGGTAAGTGCCAAGTAAGCAATATCAGAGTAATCAGAGTAAGTGAAAATGCTGACAAGCCCATAAATACCACCAGCCTTATCCAGGCTATGCGATGCACAAATGTAATAAACCAATATCATATACCGAGGAAGCAATGTAAATCAGCTATGCAATGCGGAGATAGTAAGTCAAATACTATGTGCTAAGGGTGCAATGCAATATGCGATGCAAATGAAATGATCAAGCTAGAGTGTGAAGTCGGGATGATAATACATAGTATCGCAGACTACGGGGTCCACTACAAAGGACTTCTACCCAAACCAGTCCCATACCTAAATTTAGATAGTCAGATCAATGTGGTAAACTCCTGATCTAAGGTTAGTCGCGTGCCCCAACCGAAATCCTGGCCATTGCGAAGGTACACGTAACAAATAGTGAATGAATGAATGAGTATGCAAATCTTGCTCCACGAATCAGTACTGTACATCTCTAGGATCATCATTGGGGTCTAGTACACTCTACGCCAGCTTGCCACACCATCAAGCACACAATACAAATGAGTAAGTGGAAGAGACCTCACTACCTACCAACCAATATCGGCCTTGCTCGTTGATAGCGGACCCATTTAAGAGCTGGTCAGACTCAGCCTAGCTATGCCTACTCCCTCATGGGGGTAAGACCACACCCCCTCCCAACCGACCACAACACAGTAAGAGATGGGACCTACTGGTATACGACCCTCATGCACTCATAGATATCCACTCGGTCTCGACGTTGGGACATCCTCTGGTATCGAGAGGGTTTGGAGATTTTCACCAAGGGCCATCTATGGCAGCCCGATGCTAATAACATATTTTCGGTGTCCCATCTGGCCATCCATGATATGCTTGTGGAGGCTACAACCCTGATGTCGCTAGGGCATATAATAATCACAACACACAATGCAAAGTACACGAGTCATACAATCCAGTCATACATCAATCATGCATATACCGTGCGCTCTTGTGAGATAACCTCCGCCTATCTGGGAGTCTCATAACAACTTGCCCAATAACATATGCAATGGTCAACCACATCTCATAACAAACATACAAATGATGCGTATGTGCATGTATCATGATGTCATACTGTCACATACTCATAATCAGTATCAATAACAGGCATCGACAATCGACCTCGACAATGTGGACATTTAACCAACATTGCCCCCCAAGGAATGGCCCACACAGAGCCTAACATATAATGAACCCATGGCCTCTATCACGCCCCAAACTAGGAGATCAGACTCACAAGAATCTCGATCGCCGAATCTGGTGCCGACAACCTCCATAGTACCCTATTCTCGGTTCCCAGCGCCCATACGCCAGATTCTGATCCTGGGATCCTACAAGGAGGATTTTTCAACATACATTTATCTCGTAAGGAGCATAACCACAAGTTTACCTAAATCACAAAGGTAACATTATTATCACATATCCACAAATATAATCAATTGAATACAATGCTGAAAGAAAAATACATATATCGAAAATCAAAGCTCTAAAGGTCTGTTGCATGCTCCAAGCTCAACGGTGCTGCAACCTAACTCTACCTGCACGTATCTATCGTGCATAAGCTTATAGAAAGCTTAGTGGGTGGTGAAAGTGTGTGCACAAGATAAGTGCCAAGTATACAGTACAATGCCATAAATCATATAATATAAAAAATACTGGCAAGTTCATGAATCATACGATATCAAAGTAAGCGGAAACACTAATAAGTCCACAAATACAATCAGCCATACTAAGGCCATACGATGCAAGAACGTAAGAAGTCAAATATCAGATGTTAAGGATACAATACAATATACAAATCATGATGAGTTCATGCGGACCAGAATGTGCAATATGCAGTGTAAATGAAATGATCAAGCTAGAGTGTGAAGTTGGGATGATAGTACATAGTATCGCAGGCTACGGAGTCCACCACAAGGGACTTCTATCCAAACCAGTCCCATACCTAAATTTGGATAGTCAGACTTAATGTGGTAAACTCCTGATCTCAGGTTAGTTGCGTGCCCCAACTGAAATCCTAGCCATTGCGAAGGTACACGTAAGAAATAGTTGCGCACCACCAGCCCGAGTGGATAGTGAATGAATGAATGAATGAGTATGCAACTTCTGCTCAATAAGTCCTCATATCAGTACAGTTCCTCTTTGATAAAATTACCAGGGTCTAGTACACTCTATGCCAGCTTGCCACCCCTATCCGAGCGCATGACTGGGTGAAAGAGACCTCACTATCCACCTGCCAATATCGGGTCCGACTCGTCGATAGTGGACCCATTCCTCAAGCTGGTCAAACTTAACCTGGATAATGTCCCCTCACTCAGGCGGGTAAGTTCATACCCCCTCCCAACCGACCATGACACAGTGAGAGACATGGCCTACTAGTATAAGACCCTTATGCGCTCATATATATCCACTCGGTCTCGACGTTGGGGCGTCCTCTGGTACCAAGTTGGCTTAGGAATTTTCACCCAGGGTCATTTATGACAGTCCGATGCTAATAACATATTTTCGGTGTCCCATCTGGCCATCCACGATATGCCTGTGGAGGCTACGACCCTGATGTCGCTAGGGCGTACAGTAATCACAACACAATGTAAGATGCATGAGTCTGCAATCCAGTCATGCATCAATCCTACGCATACCATGTGCTCATGTGGGATAACTCTACCTATCAGGGAGTCCCATAAACCATCTGTACTATGGCATATGCAATGGTCAATCACATCTCATAACAAACATGCAGATGACGCGTATGAGAGTGTATCGTGATGCTATGCTGTCACATACTCATAATCGGTATCAATAACCGCACCGATAATTAACATCAATAGTCGGCCTCAACAATTAGCCTCGACAATGTGGACATTCAACTAACATTAACCCCAAGGAATGACCCACATAGAGCTTAACATATAGTGGACCCATGGACTCACACAAGGGCCAAATATACAACACCATAGGCCTACACATCACGATGGGCCTTTCACATGGGCCAAACATACATCACAATGGGCTCCATCGCCTGGCCCTCAAATGCATCACAATGGGCCTCAACACATAGGCCTCATGTACATCACATTAGGCCTTAAACACAGGTTGAAACATATCATAACGAGCCTTGAATATGGGCCGCATATACATCACATTGGGCCTCGACAATCGGCCTCGACAATCGACCTTGACAATCGGAATCAACTTCGATAATTAACCTCGACAATTGGAATCAGCCTCGACAATTGGAATCGGCCTCGACAATCAAAATCGGAATTGGCCTCAACAATCGAAATCGGAATCGAAATCGGCCTCGACAAATCGGAATTGGCCTCGATACTCTACCTCGATAATCAGAATCGTCTTATACAATTGGCCTCGATATATCGAAATTGGCCTCGATACTCGGACTCGACAATCGGAATCGCCCTATACAATTAGCCTCAACAAGTTGGAATCGCCTCGATACACGGCCTCAACAATCGGAATCGACCTATACAATCAACCTCGACAAATCAAAATCGGCCTCAATACTCGGCCTCGACAATTAGAATCAGCCTATACAATCGGCCTCGACAAGTTGAAATCGGCCTTAATACTTAGCCTCGACAATCGAAATTGGCCTATACAATCTGCCTTGATACTTGTCCTCAACAATCGGAATCGTCTTATGCAATTGGCCTCGACAAATTGGAATCAGCCTCAATATTTGGCCTTGACAATCTGAATCAGCCTATACAATTGGCCTCGACAAATTAGAATCGGTCTCGATACTCGCCTCGACAATCAAAATCGGCCTATACAATCGGCCTCGACAAATCAGAATTGGCCTCGACAATCGGAATTGCCCTCAATAATCAGAATCGGCCTCAACGATCGGCCTTAACAATCTGAATCAGCCTCGATAATCAGAATCGGCCTCGACAATCGGAATCGAAATCGACCTCGATAATAGGATCCGCCTCAACAATTAGCCTCGACAATTGGAATTAGCCTTGATACTCAGCCTTAATAATCAGAATCGGCCTATACAATCGACCTCGAAAAATCAGAATCGTCCTCAATACTCGACCTCGAGAATCAGAATTGACCTATACAATCGGCCTTGACAAATTTGAATCAAGCTCGACATCGGCCTCGATAATTAAAATCAACCTATACAATTGGCCTCGACAAGTTGAAATCGGCCTCGACAATCAGAATCGGCCTATACAATCGGAATCAACCTTGATACTCGACCTAATAAAGGGCTTAAGGGAAGGTCATAATGAGGACATTTAACATCATTGCCCATAAATGTGGAATTTAACCAACATTGCTCCCAAGGAGTTGCCCACGTAGTGCCAAACATATCGTGGGCCCATGGCCTCACATAATGGCCAAATATACATCGCAATAGGCCTCATACAAGGGCTACATACACAATAGGTGGGCCCTATACATGGGCCTCAGATACATCGCACGGGCCACAACCCATGGGCCTAATGCACACCATAATGAGCCTCAACCCATGGTCCCCAAATACAACTCAATGGGCCTCAACCCATGGGCCCCAAATACATCTTAATGGGCCTCGACCCATGGGCCCCAAATACATCACATTGGGCCTTGACCCATGGGTCCCAAATACATCTCAATGGGCCGCACCATCTACACCATTCATCTATTATTAAAGATCATCTAGAGCATTATTTAAAAAAATGAATCATATTCGAAGGATCATGTGGACCATACCACACTTAATAGTGGTGATAAAGGGTCCCACAGTTAAGATTCTAGTGGGCCCCACCATAGGGTTTATTTTTCATCCAGTTTGTTCATGCGGTCATAAAGACTTTAATAAACAAATTTCATATGGGTCTAAAACCTCTGTGACCCAAAAAGGGTTTTAATAGTAGACATTTAATCCCCACTATTATGGTAGTGTGGTCCACTTGATAGCTAGATTAGTCTTATCTTTAGTCTTAAGCCTTGAGACAGTCTTGCCAAATGGATGGATGGTTTAGATGCAACACATACAACAGTGGCCCCACAGGACTGTTGACGTAATGGGGCCCACTAATGGACGACATGGATAAAGCACATACATCGTTATGGGGGCCACAAATGTGGCTGCCCACCAAATGAATGAACGGATTGGATGGGAAACATCCATCATGGTGAGGCAGCTGGCTGTCCAGCAGATGGACGACCAGATAATGCCAAGTGGATGGGCGGTTAGGATGAAAAACATCCATCATGGTGAGGTTGTTCCTGGCACCGTCCAAATGGATGGTGCAGATGAAACACATAGATCGAGGTGGGGTCCACGAGTGTGGCCCACCCAAAATTTATATTTTTAATTTTTTTTATACGTGGACGGTCCAGCGTCCAGCGCCTAGACCTGGACAGTCGGCTGGACGCAGGACGCCTGCACTAGATGTGGGTCCCACGTGGGGCCCTCATACAAATAATATAATGAATATAATATAATATTTATATATATTATATTATATATACATATATAATCACCCATCTGGGCGAACGGCTGATGAAACACCCACATTTCGTGGGTCCCCTGTTGACGTGGCCCACTAAAGTTTGGATCAGGCTGATATTTGTATTTTCCCTTCAATTAGGACTGTTCAGACAGGTATGCCAGCTGGCTTGCTGCTGGATAGTCCAGTAAGGTGGGCCTGTTATATAGATGGCATGGATATAATACATTCTCCATGGTGGGCCACACACACACACACCAGGTGGGTCACATACCTCTACATTATACAAGATAGAGAGAGAGACGGTGATAAAGGGACCTTGCCACTATGGGCCCCTTATGATTATAACACATACATCAAAATAGATCCCACCTATAAGTGGGCCCTCAAATGAAAATCGATGGTAGATCACCCACCTATATCACTCCTTCTTTAACTCCTTAGACTCGTATGCTCTGTGCCTTCACTTTTGATGGAGGTTGATGAAGAATGAATGGTTGAGATGGGAGATGAGAGGGTAGGAAAGTGGGCCACACATGTTTTTGGGAGAGAGAGCATGGACGTTGGAAGCTCCCATGGGGGTTGGGGAGTGAAGATAGAAATGAGAGTGAGGGAGAGGAGTGATGGATGAAAGGGATGAATGGAATGGGTGTTGTAAGGAATGGGGATGGGAAAGCATGGGTTTGTTTGAAATTTTGGTAAAAGAGGGATGGGTAGGGAGAGAGAGTTGACTTGGGGAAAAGAGGTAATGGTTGCTTGTACTTGGGTGAGGTGGCATGGGGTAAGGGTAGTGTACTTGACTTGATGCGACATTTCTTCAGAATTGAACGCGGGCTTACATCTCCTGGCCCGGGTATCGGATAGATGCATGAGTTCCGGCGTTAGAACAGCGGCGACGGCGAAGTCGCTAGGGTACAAGTCTTGGGTTGAGCCAACTTCAGTATGTAGGACTCGGCTTAAGGTCGCTTGCAAATTTTGAATACAGGTCGAGGGTCACCGGAATTTGACCGGGAGGACAGCGGAAGCCTACGGAATAGTACAATCTAGGATACGGGCCTCATAGCCTCACACAAGGGCCAAATATACAACACAATGGGCCTTGCTTAAGAGCTTAATACACATCACAACTAGCCTCAAATACATGCCGCATATACATCACATTGGGCCTCGACAATTGAAGTCGGTATCGACAATCGAAATTGGCCTCGACAATGTAGACATTTAACCAACATTGCCCCCAAGGAATGGCCCACATAGAGCCTAACATATAGTGGACCCATGGCTTCACACAAGGGCCAAATTTATAACACCATGGGCCTCACTCAAGATCTTAATACACATCATAATGGGCCTTAAATACAGGCCGCATATACATCACATTGGGCCTCAGCAATCAAAATCAGTATCGATAATCGGAATCAGCATCAACGATTGGAATCAAAATCGGCATCAACAATCGGCCTCAACAATCGGAATTGGCCTCGACAATCAGAATCAGTCTCGATAATCGAAATCAGAATCGGCCTCAACAATCGGCCTTGACAATTAGAATCGGCATTGATAATTGGAATCGGTATCGATAATTGGAATCAGTCGAACAAGGCCTAAGGGAAGGTCACAATGTAGGCATTAAACCATCATTGCCCAATAACGTGGCCATTTAACCAACATTGCTCCCAAGGAGTGGCCCTCAAAGAGCCAAACGTATGGTGGGCTCATGGCCTTACATAAGGGCCACATATACATCAAGTGGGACGCATCGCATGGGCCTTTCAAATCGCAATGGGCCGCATCTCATGGGCCTCTTATACATCACAATGGGCCTCATTACATGGGTCGTAACAAAGGGCCTCAAATGAATTATAGCGGGCCTTGGCACATCAAGTCGGACCTCATCATATGGGCTTCAAATACAAAACAAGTTGGCCCCATCACACGGGCTAAAAATATAAACAGGTGGGCCCCGCACATGGGATAAGAATACATCATGATGGGCCTTGCCCATAGGCCTCGAATACATTATAATGGGCCTCAAATTGCCTAGGGGCCTCAAATTCAAGCAAGTGAGCCCCATCATATGGGCCAGAAATATATCACAGTAGGCGGCATTACATCAAGTGGGTCGCACCAATAGGCCTCAGCAAATGGGCCACAAATACATATTAATAGGCCTTACCAAATGAGCTATATATGCACAATAGGTGGACCCTGTACATGGGCCTCAAATCATTACATGGGCCTCACTAAATGGGCCACATATATAAATCAATGGGCTGCACATATGGGCTGAAAATACAATGTAATGGGCCACAACCCATGGGCCTTAATACACAACAGGTGGGCCCTACACATGAACCTAATATATCACAGGTGGGCCCTGCACATGGGCCCCATACACATCAAGTAGACCGCATTAATGGCCCTCATATACATAATAGGTGGGCTGCATCAATGGGCCGCGCTAATGGGCCACATATACATCACGATAGGCCTTATCAATTAAGCCACAAATACATCACAACAGGCCTTATCAACTGGACCACAAATACAACATAATGGGCCTCTTGCACAGGCCAAAATACATCACAATAGGCTGCACCAATGGGCCTTATATACCTTAAGTGAGCCTCAACAATGGGCTTTATTTTCATTAAGTGGGTCCACCATAACATTTATTTTCCATCCAATCTGTTCATAATGTCACATGAACCTGACTTAAGAGGAAAAACAAATTTCATACTAATCCAAAACTTCTGTGACCCCAAAATCGGGTTTTAATGGTAGTCGTTCAATCCCCACCGATTTTCGTAGTGTGTCCAACTGATAGACGGCTTGGATATACAACATATTCATCAAAGGCGGACCACTCGATGCTGTGTATGGACAACACATAAAATGGATACAATAAGGTGGGTCCCATTGATTTGAACAGATGGATGGCTTAGAGAAATACATGCATCATAGTGGACCCTTGAGATGGACGACATGGAATGAAGCACATGCATCAAGGTGGGGACCACGTTCCCTTATTGGATGGACGGAGTGGATTACACATACATCACGGTGTGCTGCACCTACCACTGTCCAACTACGGATGGTGTGGGTATAAGATACTTACATCAAGGTGGGTCCCACATGGGGTCCACCAGATATATATATATTACAATAAATACATCAATGTGGGTCCCACATGGGACCCACCACGTATATTATATAATAAATACATCAACGTGGGTCCCATATGGGGCCCTGAAAAGGCCAAGCTATATGTCCTAGGGGGGGGTTTGACTAGGACTGTGCCAAATTAAAATTTAACAGCGAAATTGAAGTACGATAGCCTTATAAAAATAAAGAACATTACTTTAAATAAATCAAAGGCTGAAATGTAAAGCAATCTTAAATAAAGAGCTTGATACTAACATTGTTCTAAGGACAACCTTTGCACCATAAAAACTAAGGGTTTATGGCAAGACAACCTTACTATAACAAATTGAATATCAAAACTCTAACAGAAAGGAAATAAAGGAAATAGCAAGAAATAAATTCTAAACTAATATAACATTCCCCACTTTGCTTAAAATGTAAATATTACAGCATTCATATCCACATATACATTTCACAAATCTGAATGATTAAAAATATAGAAATTAAACGAACATTCAAATCATAAAACACACCGATATATAGTGGTTCGCCTATGTGTTCTGCTTGTTAAACAATGACCACACGACTTGCTACTCCACTCCTAATATCCTCACAAAGGGGATATTAGCATTCACTATCAAACAACTTTTTACAGGTTCACTTAAAACCTTCACAATTGTGTCTTTTTAACTTGGGCTTACACAATCTAAAAACCCACACTTTTTGAGTTTTTTAGCTCTCCTCAGATAACTAACACAATGAGATTTTTCCGGCGAATCTCAAACAAAACCAAAATAATGAATTTATAATAAATGTAAAATACCTGGATTTCTTCTTTTGTAGCAGCCTGGTAGAACCAATCAGAATAGAAGTTTGAATCAACATTCAATGTTCAATACTCACTTAAGAAATGGTTCTAGGTTCTAATTGATTTTAAATTAAACCAAATTGGGCGTAACTCTATTTGATTTTGATTCCAATGAAGAAGGAATACAACAATTCCTCTTTTTAAAATAATATTGGAATATAGGAATAAAATCAAATAAGAAAAGCTAACAAAAAGAATATTAAATATGCACAGCGTAGCTTAAAAATGAACACAACTTATCTTAGAGTGGAGGCTTGAATTTCTCAAATTAATCAATGTAAAACTCTGAAATTCGTGTTTAATTTATAGAAGCAAAGATCATGGCTATGACTGGTCTTAAGAACCCTTCGACTAGTCGTAGCTCCAATGGCATTTTGAAATTTTAAGCGTGATCTGAAAAATCAGTTCTACGACTGGTCTTAGGATTCTACGACTGGTCGTAGACCACCAACGACTGGTCGAAGCTGACCCAGGACTGGTTGTAGAAAACCAGATTTAGTTGTTGGAGTTTGAATCGTATTTCTAGGACTGGTCGAAGGACGAGTCGAGACATCCCTACGACCGGTCGAACAGTCTCCAGGACTGGTCAAAAAATAACCAAAAAATTCTGAAAATCTTCAATAACTTAGGACTGGTCGTGGAATTTCTTGGACTGGTCAAACCAGGTCTAGGACTGGTCAAAAAAGGTCTAGGACTAGTCTTAGAATAGACCAACTTCATGTAAAAAGATTTATCTTGAATTATTTGTACAAAATGACCTACCCTAAGGTCAAACTAAGGTCTATCATACCTGGAACATGAAGTATGAACATTGAACTTCATTCTTTCAGATAATGATTTAACCTTTAAAGCTTGAGACCTCTACTTGATGTAGCTTGAGATTGAGATCTTCTACTGCTAGAATATAAGCTTCAACTTGAGTTGTACTTGAGTCTTGAACAAACACTCTTCTTATCGATGTAGCTCTGAGCATTGATGCATACAGAAGAGGAAAAAGTACATAACCTTGCATTTCTTGAAGTCGAGCTTTGTACATGTCTTGAACCATTTTGATGTCGTCACATATAAATATCAACATACAAGCACAAGACACAGATAGAAGTTTTGGCACACAAGAGGTTTTGGCACCACAAAATTTGACAAACAAAGGAGCATGAGACGATAGCACTTACAATCTCCCCCTTTGTCAAATGAGTGACAAAACATACTTCAATACGAGAAGCACAACATGTATAATAAAAAGCACAACATGCATATTAACGAATCATGCACCAGTTGTCATTAAGCAGCATTAAGTAGCACAAACTCATTATATACTACTCCCCCTGAGTAGCAGCACATATTACATATCAAAAAATACTCATATCCATATGCAACCTTTCATATCCATAAGCAACCTTACTCATATCCATAAGCAACCTTTCATATCCAAAAGCAACCTTCTCCCCCTTTTTGTCACAATATGACAAAGGAAGTAACAAAGGTAAGGAGAGTAATTGGAGGAAGAGATAAAGGAACTTGACAATATATAAGAAAGTAAACAGTCACAATCCAGTTACTTGTATAACTAAAAAGTCATCAAACCAAATAGAGTGCACAATCCAGCATAAGTATGAACGTTATTACATACTAAGAATGAAAAGACTTAATCGGATCCTGAAGAAGGAGCATGAATGGTAGGATCAAGATTATGCATTCCTTTGTTTAAGCGCCTAAGATATTTGCGCATATATTTAAACTGAAGATCATGAGCAATATTCATATTCTCTACCTTTTCTTCTAAAGCATGAAGATGAGCATCAAAATCAGAAGGCTCAAAATCAGGATCATTTCTAGAATCAGATTCAAGTTCATCAAAAATATCATCAATATCCACATCGTCAGGAGGAAGATCATCAGGTTCTTCATCCCCAGCCTCAGCTCTACCAACATCCACTTGGCCACGAGCCAATTCTAATTTCATTTTGTTAATATTCGAATTGTTAAAAATAAGATGATGGATGGGAGCTTCTCCAACAGGCATAGCCACGAGCATGTGAGTAGCTAAAACAGTCAAGAGATAGGCAAAAGGAATATCACTATGACCTGGATGGAGACGAGAATGAATAATGGAATGACAGATTAAGGAAGGCACATTTTAGAACCAGAAATGACAGAGTGCAACACACAAACCATAAAGGCAGTTAATTCTGTCTTATTACCAGAACGAGGATACAGGTTAGAAGTAAAAATCCTGTGAAGTACCCTGTATTTGGGTATCAAGTACTTTGCGGGGAGCACATTCCCTTTATGTGTCCAATGCACATTCATATTACACAAATCTCTGGTTAGTATACGCTTTTCAGTTTTGGAGGGTTTTTCAGATAAATTATGAACAGGAATACCCTCCTCATTAACAGGTATATCCATTAACCCTGCAATCAGATGGCGGTCAACTTTAAATAGACCTTCTCTAGTATCAATTTTAAAAGTTAAATTCTCAAAAGAGAACTCTGAGATACATGCAAACATGGTCATGCAATAGATTGGTATGCAGGCTCACTCCAAAGTAAAATGTTATCCTATCCTACAACTTGGAGTAGAGGTAGAATACCAAAAGGAGCAATATGTTTAATACAGACAGACCGTTCAACAATGACATTGCGCATACGCAAATCTCGTACATCAGAGGGATCATCCTCTGGTGAATGAAGATAGCGCCTAGCAAGAGGAGTTGATCTAGAAGAAGATGGACTAAGGGAAGTTTTCTTTTTTCCCCTAGCATCCATTATCAGAATGAAAATCAAAAGATCTAGTAGATATAAAAGATGTGAAAAATGAGTTTTGCTAGATTAGATTTTTCAAGAAAAAAACCCAAAATGTCAAGGAATCTCAAAATAGATTACTCTAAGGGTGAAAATGAAGTAATAGGAACTAGAATCTATAAGAGAAACACAAAAGATGCACTAAACTTGAAGATCTAGGAAGGTAAGTACGACTAGTCGTGCCTTGGCTCGTTGGAGAGGAAAAAGGAAATGAAGAAGATGAGATTTTTCCCAATTTTAAAAGATTCCAATGCGCTACACGACTGGTCGAGGACCGTTCTCGACTGGTCGTACCACAACTGGTCGAGTACGTCCTCGACTGGTCGTGAAAACACAAAAACATGCATTTTTCATTAAAATTTAAAATTTAAACAAATAAATTATTAAATATATATACACTATGATACAAATATGTATGAATAATCAATTTAGAATGCACATTCCGAGATTAAATTTCAATTTATTAAACCTGCTTTTGTCGAGCGGTTTAGTGAAAATGTCGGTAAGCTGAGTCTCGGTCGGTATATATTCCAAGGATATTATTTTACCTTCCACTAATTCATGAATATAGTGATACCTAATGTCAATGTGCTTGGTACGTGAATACTAGATTGGATTTTTTAATATATTTATAGCACTGAAATTATCACAATATAATATCATTGATTCCTGTGCAATTCCATAATCGCTTAACATACGTTTCATCCAAACAAGTTGAGTACAAGCATTTCCTGCTGTAATGTATTCAGCCTCAGTAGTTGAGAGTGATATAAAACTTTACTTCTTACTAAACCAAGAAACCAAACATTTCCAATATAGAAACAACCACCATTGGTTGATTTCTGTCATCAATATTTCCAGCCCAATCAGCATCTAAGTACCTAGCCAATTGAACACTAGTATCAAATGGATACCAGAGACCCATTTTAGCAGAGCTTGCGACATATCACATAATCCACTTAACAGCAGACAAATGTGACTCTTTAGGATCAGACTAATATCTAGCGCAAATCCCAACACTTAAATCAATATCAGGTCTACTAGCAGTTAAGTAAAGTAGACTACCAATCATACTACGATATAATTTAGGATCTATGTTTTTACTTGTAGAGTCCTTTGAGAGTCTTAAAGTTGTACTCATAGGAATATCAAAATTCTTACCATTCTCAACTCCAAACTTTTTGATTAAGTTCAGAGCATATTTTGTTTGAGAAATGAAAATGCCATCTGGTTGTTGTTTTACTTGCAACCCAAGGAAATAATTTAATTCCCCAACCATGCTCATTTCAAACTTACATTTCATCAAATTTGCAAACTCAACAGTCATGTTAGTACAAGTTGACCCATAAATAATATCATCAACATAAATCTGAACCATTAAGATATCATCGTTATATTTCTTGACAAAAAGCGTCTTATTAACACTGCCCATTTGAAAATTATGACTTAGTAAAAACTTAGTCAATTTTTCGTACCATGCCTTGGGAGCTTGTTTTAAACCATATAGAGCTTTTTAAAGACGGTATACATGATTAGTGAACTTAGGGTCTTCAAACCCTGTAGGTTGTTCAACATATACTTCTTCATGTAGCTCACCATTCAAAAAAGCACTCTTTACATCCATTTGATAAATTTTAAACTTTCTAAAGCATGCAATGGATATAAAAATTTTGATTGATTCAAGGCGAGCAACTGGGGCAAAGGTTTCATCGTAATCAATGCCTTCTATTTAAGTGTACCCTTGTACAACTAGTCTTGCCTTGTTTCGAATTATATTCCCAAGTTCATCAACTTATTTTTGAAAATTCACTTAGTTCTTATAATGTGTTTATCTTTAGGTCTAGGAACAAGATACTAGACATCATTTCGAACAAACTGATTAAGTTCTTCCTGCATAGCTACTATCCAGTTTTCATCAGAAAAAGCTTCTTTTACGTTTATCGGTTCAATCTGAGATGTAAAGCACATGTAATTACATTTTTAGTTGTCTACGAGTGTGCACACCAGTGAAAGGGTTACCAAGAATTTGAGCTGTTGGATGATCTTTAACAGTCCTTAATTGAGAATTGGTTTGACTTGATAAAGTATCAGGTTTGTCAATTAAAAGAACATCATTATCTGAACTTGGGGCAGGTGTATTAAAATGATCGTCTATAACCACATTAATTGATTCTTGAATAACACTAGTCCTTTTGTTCAGTACATGATATGCATGACTGTTTAAAGAGTATCTTAAAAAGATTCCTTCGTCACTTTTTGTGTTAAACTTCCCTAGATTTTCACGGTCACGCAGAATATAGCACTTGCTACCAAAAACTTGAAAGTATTTGACAGTAGGCTTTTTATCGAACCATATTTCATGGACGATTTTATTACTAGATTTACATAAATAAACTCGATTAATAACATAACAAGCAGTATTCACTGCTTCGGCCCAAAGATTTTTAGGGAGCTTCATACTATTCAACATTATAGTTCCCATTTCTTGAAGCACTCTATTTTTCCTTTCCACAATTCCATTCTGTTGAGGATTTTTGGGTGCAGAGAATTCGTGCGATATTCCCTGATCATTACAGAATTTCTCAAAACTGCTATTCTTGAACTCAGATCCATGATCACAACGGATCTTACAAACTTGAGAACCTTTTTCAGTTTGGATTCGTTTGAGAATCCTTTTAACTTCATCAAGGGTTTCTGATTTATCCCTTAAGAATGTTACCTAAGTGAATCTAGAAAAATCATCCACGATTACTAAGATATATTTTTTGTGACCTTGAGTCTCCGTCCTGGTAGGTCCTATAAGATCCATATGGAGAAGCTCGAGTGGTCTTGATGTGGCATTGTAGTTCACCTTTTGTGAGATCTCCTTGTTTGCTTGCCATACTGCCATTCACCACATATCTTGTCTATATTTTATAATTTAGGTAGACCACTTATTAGTTCTCCTTTGCTTAATCTGTATAAATTACGGTCGTGTACATGTCCAAGGCATTTATGCCATAAATCAGTTTCATTGGTATGGACAATGTAGTATGATTGATTAGATAAGCTACCATCGCTTACAATATAGCAGTTTTCAGAAGTCCTGCGACCAGTTAATATTATAGAACCCTTTTTGTTCAAGATTTCACAACCTTTATTAGAAAATCTCATGCTATGATTGTTATCGCATATTTGAGATATGCTTAACAGGTTGTGTTTTAGCCCCTCAACATATAAAACATTCTTAAATAAGGGAAGGTTATTGAGTTGAACCGTACCTTGGCCAATAATCTTGCAGTTGCTACCATCACCAAATGTGACTAACCCATCAGTCATATCTTTAAAATCGGTGAATAAAGCTTTGTCACCTGTCATATGCCTTGAGCATCCACTGTCTAAGTACCACTTTGAATGACTTGTAGCTTTGAAAGCAGTGTGGACAACCAAGAAAGTAACTTTAGGAACCCATTTCATTACTGTTTTGGGTTTAGGAGTATAGTTGGTCTTCTTGTATTTGTAATTTTTATACGAGTGACCCACTGAGTTAGATTTTAAGAGCTCCTTAAGAAAATCAACTACTTTTTTCAGCTAAAAGGCTTTGGTTTTGATTTTTGTAATGGTTACCTCTGGTTTTGAAAGATTGAAAAGATTTAGAAAACTTTTGACTTGAACTTTTCTCTTTTGAGTTAGAGGATTCTCCTTTTACAAACTTGGGAGGAGTATTCTTCTGTTTAGGAGGAATATTTTTGTCGTAGCCCATACCGGATCGGTCGCCACATTTTCTAGATCCAGATAAAAGTTTCTCAAATTTTGGATCTCCTTTGGCATACCTCCATGTATCCTTTGAACTCAAAAGGGAAGAGACTTCAAGTTTAAGTTTATCATTTTCAAATTTCAGATTTTCAATAAGGGTGGTTTTGAAATCTAGATCACATTTGCATTTTTTAAAACAATCTAAAAGATGAGATTTTTCTAAAACAAGAGACTCAAATATTTCTCTAAGCCCTGAAAACCTTTCTTTTTGAAGTTTTAGTTTTACGACAATTTTACAACTTTCCTTGTATAGGGATTATAAGCATCTTGAAGATCTTCTTCATTATCATGATCACTATTCAGATTTTCTTCACTGGTTGAATCATCATGATTTGAAAAAGTGAACTTGGCTAAAGTCATAAGGGCCTTAACTTCATTGCCCGACTTGAGTTCAGAATCTTCTAATTCAAAAGAGGCTTCAGTGCCAGAAGATTCATCCCAAGTAGCCAACATTCCTTTCTTTTTAGGTTTGTCCTTTTTAGGACACTTGTTTGCTAAATGCCCATATTCTTTTCAGTTGTAACATTGACTATCTTTCAAAGATTTCTAAGATTTAGATTTTGGTTTAGAACGTTTCTTATCATTTGATTTTTGAAAATCAACCCTCTTTTTACTTTTGAAGATCTTGTAAAACTTTTTAGCAAGAAGGGTCATATCATCTTCAGAATTTTTTAAATCAAAATCTTGAGAAATATATTTTGAAGATTTAAGCACAATAGATTTACCTTTAGGAGTTTTAAAATTTAATTCGTAGGTTTGTAAAGAACCAACTAGTTCTTCTACCCTCATATTGTCCATATCACGAAGTTCCTGGATCGCGGTTACCTTAGAATTGAACCATTCAGGTAGTGAGCATAGTATCTTTGCACACACTTTACTTTCTAGAATTTTATTGCCAAGACCCCATATAGAGTTTACAATGTCATTTAATCTAGTGTAGAAGTCCATAAACATTTCATTTTCCTCCATATGAATTTCTTCAAATTTGGTTGTGAGGAGTTGGACTTTAGATTTTTTGACAATTAAAGTACCCTCGTGTGTCATTTCTAATATATCCCAAGCTTGCTTTATAGTATCACAGGATATAATTCTTTTAAACTCATCCGGTCATAGTGCGCAAGTGATTGCATTTAGTGCTTTTACATTGGCACTACTCTCACTTTTCTGAAGAGTGGTCCATGAGAAAAATGGTGTTACTCTCATACATTTTGGACCATCAATACCAGTCACTTTAGTGGTAGGTGGGTTCCATTCAGTCACTGTGGCAAGCCACACGTTCTCATCCATTGATTTGAGAAAAATCCTCATCCTGGCTTTCCAATAGGCATAGTTGGAGCCATCAAAGGGTGGAGGCCTAGTGACTGAAAGGCTATCAAAATTTGACATCTTATAAATATAACTTAGATCGTTAGCTCAGGAAATGAATCCAAGAATAAAGAATTAAAAAAATGAGCTATCAGGCACTGATACCACTTGAAAAGGCCAAGCTATATGTCCTAGAGGGGGAGGGGGTGAATAGGACTATGCCAAATTAAAATTTAACAGTGGAATTGAAGTACGATAGCCTTATAAAAATAAAGAACAATACTTTAAATAAATCAAAGACCGAAAATGTAAAGAAATCTTAAATAAAGAACTTGATACTAACGTTGTTCTAAGGACAACCTTTGTACCATAAAAACCAAGGGTTTATGGCAGGACAACCTTACTATAACAAATTAAATATCAAAACTCTAACAGAAAGGAAATAAAGGAAATAACAATAAATAAATTTAAAACTATTACAACATTCCCCACTTTACTTGAAATGTAAATATTACAGCATTCACATCCACATATACATTTCACAACTCTAAATGATTAAAAATATAGAAATTAAAAGAACATTCAAATCACAAAACACATTGATATATAGTGGTTCGCCTGTGTGTTCACCAACTGTTAAACAACGCCACTGACTTACTACTCCACTCTTAATATCCTCACACGGGGGATATTAGCATTCCCCTATCAAACGAGTTTTACTGAGTTCACCTAAAACCTTCCCAATTGTGTCTTTTTAACTTGGGCTTACACAATCCAAAAACCCATACTTTCTGAGTTTTCTGGCTCTCCTCAGATAACCAACACAATGAGATTTTTCTGGTGAATCTCAAACAAAACCAAAATAATGAATTTACAATAAATATAAATACCTGAATTTCTTCTTTTGTAGCAGCCCGGTAGAACCAATCAGAGTAGAAGTTCGAATTAACGTTCAATGTCCAATACTCACTTAAGAAATGGTTCTAGGTTCTAATTGATTTTAAATTAAACCAAATTAGGTGTAGCTCAATTTGATTTTGATTCCAATGAAGAAGGAATACAGCAATTCCTCTTTTTAAAATAATATTGGAATATAGGAATAAAATTAAATAAGAAAAGTTAACAAAAAGAATATTAAATATGCACAGTGTAGCTTAAAAATGAACACAACTTATCTCAGAGTGGAGGCTTGAATTTTTCAAATTAATCGATGTAAAACTCTGAAATTCGTGTTCAATTTATAGAAACAAAGATCGCGTCTACAACTGGTCCTAGGAACTCTTCAACTAGTCGTATCTCCAACGGCATTTTGAAATTTTAAGTGCGATTTGAAAAATCAGTTCTACGACTGGTCTTAGGATTCTATGACTGGTCGTAAAAAATAAGATTTGGTTGCTGGAGTTTGAGTTGTAGTTCTAGGACTGGTCGAATGACAAGTCGAGACATCCCTATGACTGATCGAACAGTCTCCAGGACTGGTCGAAGAATAACCAAAAAATTCTGAAAATCTTCAACAACTTAGGACTGGTCGTGAAATTTCTTGGACTGGTCGAACCGGGTCTAGGATTGGTTGAACAAGGTCCAGGACTAGTCTTAGAACAGACCAACTTCATGTAAAAATATTTATCTTGAATTATTATACAAAATGACCTACCCTAAGGTCAAACTAAGGTCTATCATACCTGAAACATGAAGTATGATCATTGAACTTCATTCTTTCAAATAACGGCTTGAGACCTCTACTTGATGTAGCTTGAGATTGAGATCTTCTACTGCTAGAATATAAGCTTCAACTTGAGTTATACTTAAGTCTTGAAATGTACTTGAGTCTTGAACAAACACTCTTCTTATCGATGTAGCTCTGAGCATTGATGCATACGGAAGAGGACAAAGTACATAACCTTGCATTTCTTGAAGTCGAGCACCGTACATGTCTTGAACCATTGTGATGTCGTCGCATATAAATATCAACATATAAGCACAAGACACACAGATAGAAGTTTTGGCACACAAGAGGTTTTGGCACCACAAAATTTGATAATCAAAGGAGCATGAGACCATAACACTTACAGGCCCACCACGTCCATATATATATATATATATATATATATATATATACAGTATACATATAATACAATATAATATTATATTATTACTTTATCACTTTCTTCTTTCTTTCTTCTTTTTTTTTTTTTAAAAAAAAGTTCTAGTGTCCAGACCTAGACGCTGGACAGATGGACGGTCTTAGATTATAGGATGGATGGCGTGGATGTAAAACATCCAACATGGGGGGTCCACGTGTTGCACTCAGCACGTCACCAAGGTGAGCCCCACATCCTCTTCTAAACGGTTGGATGGTTTGGATTTAACACATACATCATGATGGGATCACAGAGCTTGTTGGCATCCATCCAGCAGCCGCTGCTGCTGGGATCTCCACGTGGCTGGAGGTGGATGGGAAGGATAAAACACATACATCTTAGTAGGGCCCACCGTCTAGGAATAGATGGACGGTGTGGATAATACACATACGCTGCAGTGAGTCTCACCGTCCAAGTTGCTGGATGGTGTGGACACACCACACACATCAAAGTGGCACCAATGTGATGGATGGCTTGGATATATCACACGCATCAGGTGGGCCACACGACATCAAAGGGAAAGAGAGAGAGAGAGAGGGGGGGAGGGACCCCGCCACTATGGGCCCTCCCTATATAATACATACATCAAGATGGGTCCCACCACAAGTGGGCCCTCAAATAATCAAAATCAAATCATAAATCACCCACCTTTGATCTTCTTGGACTTTCCTCATCTTAGCTCCAATAGATCAGATTCAACGGTCGAGATTGGTTTTGGAGGGTGGGGATGGGAGATAGGAAGTGGGCCACACTAGCTTCTCTCATGGAGAGCTTGAACGGTTAGGTTGCTTGGAGAATGAGAGAGAGATGAGAGAGAGAGGGATGGGTGAGTGATGGAGTCTGGTGGGTAAGTGAGTGATGGATGTGTACTTGTGTAAGAGAGAGTGTGGACTTTTGGGGAGGGTGGTTGTACTTGGGGATGGGATGGAGTGATGGGTTGTACTTTGATTCATTGATGTGACGTGTCACAGAGATTCTCTCAGAATTGCAACGCGCAGTGTTTTCCTTGAATTGTACGCGGGCTCACATCTCCTGGCCCGGGTATCGCCTTAGCGCGCAAGACACGGCATCAGAACCGCGGCGACGGCGATCGCAAGGATACAAGTTTCGAGTCGAGCCGACTCTGATATATGGGACACAACTTAGGATTGCGCATAAATACTGATAATAGAGCGCGGGTCATCAAAATTTGACCAGGAGGACCGCGGAAGCTTGCAGAATGGTACGAGCTAGGATACAGGCCTTACAACTCTCCCCTCCTAATAAAAATTTCATCCTCAAAATTTACAGAACAGACAAGTGAAGAGGAAGCATCATCATATATATGTCAAGGCACAATCAATTTACAAAAGGATGAGAACAACGCTCTCTAATCTTAACCTTGTACTCCAAAGACATCTCATTACCACTATGGTGACCCCTACTGAACCTCAGACCCTATATAAAAAACGGTCGAAACTGGGATACCTTATAGTCTCACCATCCCTTCAATGACCAATCTAAGCAAATGGTCATAATGCCTGGTCTCACGAATTGTCGGCAACTCCTTCTGACGACTAAGGGTCCTGTCGGGCTGCATAAAGTCTGCCCTGTGCCTGTTGGGGTGGTGTGTCTTCTCTGTGGTTGTAGCTACCGCGGCTGCTGCTGGTGTCCAGATTGTCACTGCAACTGGTACTGAAGGCGGGGACACTCCCACCAGCGGTGTCTCGTCTCTCCACACTCATAACAGACACTGGTGAACTACCTCAAAGGCGGTGTTAGGGGTGCTGCCGCTGCTCGAATGATTGTGCGATTCCTATGCCTTTACGGCCATCAGTGCTGCTGCTACTGTTGGGAGTTACCGGAGGGGGCTTGCCTCTTCCGGTCTCTTATTTGGTCACGATCCCTCTGCGAAATGACCCACTCGTCCTCATAAATCTGGGCCCTCCGTACTACCTTCTCGAAAGTCGAGAGCCCATGCCCAACAACACGGCCTAGGAGACCATAATGTAAGCCGTTCTCGAAACGGCGAGTCTTTCGCTGCTCATCATCAACCAAATATGGCATGAATCTGGACAGCGCTGCAAAATGAGTCGCATATTACGCCACAGACATGTCTCCCTGTACTAAGGTCTCGAACTCTAACGCTCGTTGCCGATGAGAGTAGTCAGGAAAATACTGCTTGTCAAATCGGTCTATGAAATCTTCTCATGTCTAGACAAAATCAGGCCCTGTAACACGAGTAATAGAGGTCCACCAGTGCTTGGCCTCATCTTGAAGAAGAAATACAGCTAATCGGACCCGCTGCTGGGTTGTACAAGCCATTATATCAAAAATCTTCTCCACATCGGAGCACCATCTCTCGGTTGTTGTCAGATCTGGTTTGCCTTGGAAACACGAGGGATCGAGCTGTCGGAACTCTCGGAGAAGTGCGTACGCACACTCTTATTTTGCTTAGGCTGGCAAAACAATGGGGTGCCTGCTCTGCCCCTGAAGGGCGACCTTCACAGCTTGCAACATCTGATGTAACTGGAAGGCACTCACGGGTACAATCGGATCTGCACCGGTCTAAGGTGGAAGAACGACATTCTCAGGCTGGGGAGCAGGGATCTCTGGTGGTGGAGTGAGAGTCATAGGTGGTAGAGCGGGAGCCTCAGGTGGTGGAGTAGGAGTTGCTTGCATCGCTCTCCTGGGTGGCATATCCTATAGGAAGGAACAAAGGCGCTTATTATCTTTAAATGCTCTCGAATATAAACACGACGGTGAGTTCTATTAGAAAGTCTCTAAGTTATTCGAACTCAGGGACCTAATCATTCTAAGTTCTCAACAATCATAGAGTGCGAGTAGTTATCAGCAGATACGTGATGTTATCTTCAGGTATTCCTAAGTTATGCTCTGATACTAACTTCCGTCACACACCAAACTCAGGAACCAGGCTCACAAAATTCCCGATCGCTGAATCCAGCGTCGACAGCCTCTGTAGTGCCTCATTCTTAGCTCCCAGCGCCCATACGTCAGATTCCAATCCTGAGGTCCTACAACGAGGATTTTTCAATGTACATTTATCTCGTAAGAAGTATAATCACAAGTTTACCCAAATTACAATGGCAACATCATCATCACATATCAACTAATATAATCATTTGAATATAATGTTGAAAGGCAAATACATATATAAAAAATCAAAGCTCCAGAGGTCTTCTGCATGCTCCAAACTCAACACTGCTGCAACCTAATGCCACCTGCACCCAGCTATCGTGCATAAGCTTATAGAAAGCTTAGTGGGTGGAGAAAGTATGTGCACAAGGTAAGTGCCAAGTAAGCAATATCAGAGTAATTAGAGTAAGCAAAAATACTGACAAGCCCATAAATACCATAAGCCTTATCCAGGCTATGCGATGCAAAAATATAATAAACCAATATCATACACTGAGGAAGCAATGTAAATCAGCTATGCAATACGGAGATAGTAAGCCAAATACTATGTGCTGAGGGTGCAATGCAATATGCGATGCGAATAAAATGATCATGCTAGAGTGTGAAGTCGGGATGATAATACGTAGTATCGCAAGCTACGGGGTCCACCACAAAGGACTTCTATCCAAACCAGTCCTATACCTAAATTTGGATAGTTAGACTCAATGTGGTAAACTCCTGATCTCAGGTTAGTCGCTCGCCCCAACTAAAATCCTGGTCATTGCGAAAATACACGTAACAAATAGTTACGCACCACCAGCCCGAATAGATAGTGAATGAATGAATGAATGAATATGCAAATATTGTACATCTCTGAGATCATCACCAGGGTTTAGTACACTCTACGCCAGCTTCCGCCCCATCAAGCACACAATAAAACTGGGTAAGTGGAAGAGACCTCACTACCCACCTACTAATATCGGCCCGGCTCATCGATAGCTGACCCATTTAGGAGCTGGTCAGACTCAGCCTAGGTATACCTACTCCCTTAGGGGAGTAAGGCCACACCCCCTTCCAACCGACCATGACACAGTGGGAGACGCGGCCTACTGGTATACGACTGTCATGCACTCATAGATATCCACTCGGTCTCGGCGTTGGGGCATCCTCTAGTAGCAAGAAGGTTTAGGAATTTTCACCCAGGGCCATCTATGACAGCTCAATGCTAATAATATATTTTTGGTGTCCCATCTGGCCATCCAAGATATGCCTGTGGAGGCTACGACCCTGATGTCACTAAGGTGTACAGTAATCATAACACACAATGCAAGGCGCATGAGTCATACAATCCAGTCATACATTAATCCTGCGCATACCGTGCGCTCATGTGAGATAACCTCCACCTATCTGGGAGTCTAATAACAACCTGCCCAATGACATATGCAATGGTCAACTACATCTCATAACAAATATGCAGATGATGCGTATGGGCATGTATCATGATGCTATGCTGTCACATACTCATAATCGGTATCAATAACCGGCATCGACAATCAACCTCAACAATGTGGATATTTAACCAACATTACCCCCAAGGAGTGGCCCTCATAGTGCCAAACATATGGTGGGCCCATGGCCTTACATAAGGGCCACATATACATCAAGTGGGACGCATCGCATGGGCCTTTCACATCGCAATGGGCCACATCTCATGGGCCTCTTATACATCACAATGGGCCTCATTACATGGGTCGTAACAAAGGGCCTCAAATGGATCATAGTGGGCCTTGGCACATCAACTCGGACCTCATCATATGGGCTTCAAATACAAAATAGGTGGGTCCCATCACATGGGCCAAAAATATAAACAGGTGGCCCCGCACATGGGCCAAAAATACATCATGATGGGCCTTGCCCATAGGCCTCAAATACATCACAATGGGCCTTGCCCATGAGCCTCAGATTGCCCAGGGGCCTCTGTAACGACCTCAATTTTGGGTGCCTAGTGGCATATGTTTGTACATATGGGAAAATAATGAATATTATCATCGTCCCTAATCATAATAGAATCACTGAATTTTAGGGATGAAATTATCTTTAAGGGAGGGAGATTATAACACCTTGTACTTTTCAGTACTCGGGTGTTGGCACGTAACCTAACTTAATATAAACACCAGTCTAATTAAATTGAATGTCCACACATCTTAGCCTAAACCTAAACGTAAAGACCGCTACATCATCAAATAAATCTTGTATTAAAATTTCAATCACTTGATAAATGAATCAAACCATCCAGAAGTTGTATGATAATTAATAAGTATATTATTTTACACAAACATAGATAAAAAAAATTTAGATAATAATCTACCTGAAAATGTATCGTAATAGGGTGATTTAAAAAATTTAATGCACATGAATTATTATGAAAATAATTTTATATTAAATAAGCATAACGAATGAAAATTTTACAATGTATAATTAAACTATAAATATTAATGTAGTATTAAATATCTTCTAAGAAATATGTATATAAAAGATCATTTGAAATTTTAATAAAATTGTATATTATCTAACAATATTACTGAATACAAATATGATTTTAATTAAATATGATATTTTCAATTCATGTATACATATGTTTATTTATAATGTAATATTATAAATTATGTATTAATAAATATGTGATTAATAACACGTATGTAGGAGTATGTTAATATTAGGAATTATATTTATATATACATATGAGATTTTAATTACAAGTAATATACAAAAAGTAATGAAATCTATATTAATATTAGTATTGACTAATAATAAATGATGAAAGCCTTACGAATGGCCCTTTGGACCTTTTCAACCATTGACGTTCAATCTCGGGATGATTCAACCACTAGATCAATGGAAAGCCACCGTTAGAGCTAGGAATTAACCCGTATGGCCCACCTATACCTCGGTGTTGTCTTACCCTTGGCCAAAGGTCCTAATTAGACCTATGAAACCAAATGAACAAAGTGGATTTCATCCAAACTCCACTATGGACCCCATTTCAAGTGAATGTGCATAGAGTGCACATGCACACACGGTGCACTAGGCAAAGGGATTTCCAAAAGATGGAAAAATCCTTCTTTCACGTTACCTCCAGCGTCTATTTCAAACGGACGAATGCTTGTTTTGATCGGTGGCCCAACGTGACCACCCCTTGGGACGATTGGAACTGTTTATCTTGTCGGGAATCAAAATTTTAACGGACCCTAGGTGGTCTCACTTGCTGGAGTACACCCACATGTAAATAGGAACCAGCACAAACAGAGCTTGGAAGCACACTGTCTCATTACCAGCTTGGCGATCCACGTGCTTGCTTCTCCTTACATCTCCACCATTCAAACGAAGCATTTTCAGCCGTCCATTCCAGCTAAATGATCTATGTTTCTTTTCTCCACAACAAAAGCCAAAATGGCCGCTATTTCCTCCTTTATCCAAACCCACCACCCGAACCATTACCAAGCTTTGAAAAAGCTTATCCATGAGCTTTATACGGTCCATTATGACTGTCTAAAAGAAAGAAAGTGGAGAAAGAAATGCTGACGAAGGAAACGCCATTAAAGGCAGCCATCTTCTTCATCGTTCCATCACACCAAGTCGACATGGTTTGACCCTGGTTGTGACCAGCCTCACTCTTAGACTTCTTAGGGGAAGGAAGAAGAAATAAAGAAATAAAGAAAATGAGAGAATAGAGTAGACAGGGAGAAAATGCGGTTGCCCCGCCATGCTTGCTGTCCGTTTTCATGCATCACCGAGAGTCAGGTAACCCTTCTCTCTCTCTCTCATTTTCTGTTTGTGAGCCCCACCATGATGTACACGTGAGTCCATACCGTTGGTGTACATCCAAGCCGTCCAGAGCCTGGACATTAGCAGCAATCAGCAAAATACTAATACATATAATACTAATAATAATAATAAATATATAATATATTATATTATATGTGGTGGAACCCATGTGGGACCCACCTGATGAGGAAGTGGATTGGCTGGGGTATTGACGTCAGAGGTTCTGTGGGTCCCTCATGATGTATGTATTTTATTCCACACCGTCCATCCATGGCCCCAGCACCAGAACAACTGTTGTATTGACGTTACTAAGTTACGTGGGTTTGACTAAGGTATGTGTTATTCAACACTATCCATCGATTTCACTTGAAGCGGGACCCCACCTAGATGTATGTTATATCTCCAACGTCCATCCCAACTACCAGCTCATTTTAAGCATTGACCCGAAAAATGAAGCCAACCCAACTCTCTGGTAGGCCACACCAGCAGAAAGACTAATTTAATAGTGGTAAATCATCAGGGCCTATTGTGATATTTTGGTGCATCAAGACATATCTAATATTAGACTCATTGGACCTGTCCTGAGTCCTGGAACCCAACCGGCAGAGTAGATCCTCTTGAGGTGGGCACCACCTATCAAAAACTATCAAGAAATTAAAAAAAAATGATAAATATATACGAAACATGCACGTTGTAGCTATAAACGTCCAGAGGACGCTACCTCCTTGTGCTTGAGATTTTGGCTAGGACCATGGGCCCCACCACAGGCCTTACCATGATGTGTGTTGAACAACAACACCGTCCATTTGATGGGTCCCCTTTATATATGGGATGCCCGCACAAATCAGCCATACACAGAGCTCAGGTGGCCCACACAATCTGCAATCTTGTGAAGACATGTTAAACCATATAAAAGCACTTGCTGGGGTCCATCTGAGATTTGGATGCACCTGAAACTTGGTTTGACCCCTTAACCTAGTGGGACACACATAATGGATGGGTTGGATCTGTGAACCACAACTTGGTGGGCCCAACAAATGATTATGAATGCTCTAATGGTGGATAAACCTCCTAATTGTTGAGCATGGTACTGCCCACATAAGCCACATATTGACCTGATATTTTTGTCCCAAGTCCACCATGATGTATGTGTGTTACACGCACTGTCCATTTATTTTTAGGCCATGGGCCTCATTGCCTGGAGAGGCCCACTTGCTGTACATATGAGACCCATTATGTTGTGTCAGGCTCATTGTGGCGTATATAGGCCCATGTGTGAGGCCCAATTCAGGCCTTAGATATGGACAAACTCCAGGCCCGATTTACAACTACCACCCTTATTACTATCATCATAATAATTTTTAATATAGACATGATTAGCCATTGGTAGACTATTTATACTGATATTAAATATTATAAACATAATTACAATTATTAAATTGTAATATTTTAATTACCATCCTTAGATATTACCATTGATAATGGACTGCACTAATTGTCACTATCGTAACGATTATGATTACCAGATTAGCTAATACTAATTGTATCATTAATATTAATAAGTACCTAGTAGCTATTATATTAACATTTATCACAACAATTATGATTACCATATTGGCTAATATTAATTGAATCATTAATGTTAATAAGCACCTCATAACTATTAAATTAACCCCCTATAATTAATTGTACAACTAGGGTCCAAACCCCAAGGTCCAAGTCTAGACCTAGACTCTTGGGTGAAACCCTAAAACTAAGGTAATCCAAATCCTAGGTTAAGACCTTGACTAAGAATAACATTTAAAGCTTGAATCTAACGGTATAACTTTACAATTCATGATATGGTTTGATTCTAAAGAAACATGCATTCTCTAGCAACACAGGTAGGCGGTTCAAAATATAAGGTGATGATTTCTTTCCCTTGAGCTTTCCACTTTCCCATTAGCCTAAGTTATAGTTTGTATTTTAATTTATAATTGATATCTCCCTTTTATAATTATATGTGTTAGCTGGTGGAAATTGAATTGCTATATTTCATGCTTAATGTTTATCCTGCATATTTATTTCATACTTGTGGATTATTTGTGGATTGCTTATGGAACTTAAACTAATACATCAGTGATAAACACTCACTTATAAATGTACACCCATACTTGGGATGTAACTCGATTGATTTTGGTTGTAATGAACCTTCGTCTTAGTGGTTATTGAGTGGTGGGGTGATTTGAATATTGATGTGGGCCTACCATCCAAGAGTTATGTCCAAGTGGTTTTTAAGGATGGTCTTTATCGCATAGTTTTGATACTTGTCCTATGTGGCTTATTTTGGTATCTGCCCTATGTAGCTTATTTTAATATCTCCCTAGGTGGCTTTGTTTTAGTATTTGCCCTAGATGGGTTCGATGTTTTATTTTATGCAACCATGCGATGGTAAGCCCCATATATTGAATATGATTGGCCACTAGTCGATTGGGATGCATTAAACATCCTAAGGTGGTAGCCTCATGAGCCAGGGATGATGGAATGGGACACTATGCTTGAGTTGTCGGCTTATGCTGGGCTTTAAGCTCCCCGTAGTGACCTTTGAGCTTATTAAACCTGTTGGTTGTTAAACGGACTAATAACGGTTGGGCTAATCATGTATTCTTATAGCATATGGTCTTTTCTGGGTGATTAAATTCTCCTTGGGCGATCTATACTTTATGGTCTTTTTAGAGTGATTAAATTCTCCTTAGGCGATCTATACTTTAAGGTCTTTTCTGGGTGATTAAATTCTCCTTGGGCGATATATATGTATATTATAGTCTTTTCCAGATAGCTGGTTCTCCTTGGGCATACCTTTGTGTATTTTTCTAGGTGGCTAGTTCTCTTAGGATGACCCTTACTTTATGGTCTTTTTCGGGTGATTAAATTCTCCTTGGGCGATCTATATATTATGGTCTTTTCCTGATAGCTGGTTCTCCTCGGGCGTACCTTTGTGTATTTTTTCAGGTGGCTAGTTCTCTTAGGGCGACCCTTTATTTCGATAGCCGGATGTGCACCCCAGGTCGATGAAGCATTCACACATCCATGCATTTAATATGACTGTATCATATATTGTTTTGTATGCCTTGCCATGTTTTTATAACTATGCTTACTTAATGCGACGGTGTGTAATCTTGAGGGGAGTTCACACTGAGTTGCCCACTCATCCATCAAATAAATATAACCGTATAGGTAGTACAGGTGGCTTAAGTGATTTTCAGGTTTGGGCTAATGAGGAGCCGGGTTCAAGTGCTAGGGTTGCATGATTGTATCTACCTTGAGAAGCTGAGGGGTCTTGCGACTCAAATTTACTTACATTCTACTAATTCTTGTATTTGTTAATTTTGGAGACATTGGTTTGTATAAGTCATTATGGGCAGCTTCTTCTATGTTTGAATGATAACGAAATTTTCCTTTATGTCGATTTGTCCATATTACGCTCATCTGCTTACTTTGATAGTTGAAAAAAAAATGTATACTCGAATTTGACCATCCTTCAAGGTTAACACTCGGGTTTTTGGGAAACAGGTCATGTACTCGAGTCCTGAAAAGTCAGGATGTTACAGCCTCAGATTCAAGCAGGTGGGCCTCATCATATGGGCTGGAAATATATCACAATAGGCTGCATTACATCAAGTGGGCTGCATCCACGGGCCGCCCCAATGGGCCTTACTAAACGGACCACAAATACATATCAATGGGCCTCGCAAAATGGGTCATAAATACATAATAGGTGGACCCTGCACATGGGCCTCAAATACATTACATGGGCTTCACTAAATGGGTCTCACATATGGGCCGAAAATACATCAAATGGGCCATAACCCATGGGCCTTAATACACAACAGGCGGGCCCTACACATGGGCCTAATATATTTCATAGGTGGGCCCTGCACATGGGCCTCATACACATCAAGTAGACCGCATTAATGGGCCTCATATACACAATAGGTGGGTTGCATCAATGGGCCACACTAATGGGCCACATATACATCACGATAAGCCTTATCAATTAGGCCACAAATACATCACAATGGGCCTTATCAACTGGGCCACAAATACAACATAATGGGCCTTTCGCACCGGCCAAAATACATCACAATAGGCCACACCAATGGGTCTTATATACCTCAAGTGGGCTGCATCAATGGGCCTCAACAATGGGCTTTATTTTCATTAAATGGGCCCACCGTAACATTTATTTTCCATCTAATCTATTTGTAAGGTCACATGGACCTGACTTAAGGGGAAAAACAAATTTCATACTAATCCAAAACTTCTGCGACCCCAAAATCGGGTTTCAATGGTAGTCGTTCAATCCCCACCAATTTTTGTAGTGTGTTCAACTGATAGACAGCGTGGATATACAACATATTCATCAAAGGTGGACCACTCATGTTGTGCATGGACAACACATAAAATGAATATAATAAGGTGGATCCCATTGATCTGAACAGATGGACGGCTTAAAGAAATACATGCATCACAATGGACCCTTGAGATGGACGACATGGAATGAAGCACATGCATCAAGGTGGGGTCCATGTTCCCTTATTGGACAGACAGAGTCGATTACACATACATCACGGTGTGCTGCACCTACCACCATCCAAATTCGGATGGTGTGGGTATAAGATACTTACATTAAGGTGGGTCCCACGTGGGGCCCACCAGATATATATATATATATTATACAATAAATACATCAACATGGGACCCACATGAGACCCACCACGTATATAATATAATATTATATATAATATATTATATAATAAATACATCAACGTGGGTCCCACATGGGGCCCACCACGTCCATATATATATACAGTATATATATAATATTATATTATATTATTACTTTATCACTTTCTTCTTTATTTATTTATTTATTTATTTATTTTTTTTAAAGTTCCAGCATCCAGACTTGGACGCTGGACAGATGGACGGTCTTGGATTATAGGATGGATGGCGTGGATGTAAAACATCCAACATGGGGGGTCCACGTGCTACACTCAGCACGTCACCAAGGTGGGCCCCACGTCCTCTTCAAAACGGTCGGACGGTTTGGATTTAACACATACATCGTGATGGGATCCCAGAGCTTGCTGGCATCCATCCAGCAACCACTGCTACTGGGAACTCCACGTGGCTGGTGGTGGATGACTAGGGTAAAACACATACCTCTTAGTAGGGCCCACCATTCAGGAACAGATGGACGGTGTGGATAATACACATACGTCGCAGTGGGTCTCACCATCTAAGTTACTGGATGGTGTGGACACACCACACACATCAAAGTGGGCCCAACGTGATGGATGGCATGGATATATCACACGCATCAGGGGGGCCACACGACATCAAAGGGAGAGGGGAGAGAGAGAGAGAGAGAGAGAGAGAGAGAGAGAGAGAGAGAGAGACGGTGAGGAGGGGAGGCACCCCACCACTATGGGCCCTCCTTATATAATACATACATCAAGATGGGTCCCACCACCAGTGGGCCCTCAAATAATCAAAATCAAATCATAAATCACACACCTTTAATCTTGTTGGACTTCTCCTCATCTTAGCTCCAATGGATGAGATTCAACAATCGAGATTGGTTTTAGAGGGTGGGGATGAGAGATAGAAAGTGGGCCACACTAGCTTCTCTCATTGAGAGCTTGGACGGTTGGGTTGCTTGGAGAATAAGAGAGAGATGAGAGAGAGAGGGGTAAAAGAGAGAGGGATGGGGTGTGGTGGGTGAGTGAGTGATGGATGTGTACTTGTGTAAGAGAGAGTGTTGACTTTTGGGGAGGGTGGTTGTATTTGGGGATGGGATAGAGTGATGGGTTGTACTTTGATTGATTGATGTAACGTGTCATAGAGATTCTCTCAGAATCGCAATGCGCAGTGTTTTCCTCGAACTGAATGCGGGCTCACATCTCCTAGCCCGGGTATCACCTTAGCGCACGAGATGCGACGTTGGAACCGCGGCGATGGCGCAGTCACAAGGATACAAGTTTCGAGTCGAGCCGACTTTGATATACGGGACACAACTCAGGATCATGCACAAATGGCAATAACAGATCACGGGTCACCAGAATTCGACCGAGGGGACTGCGGAAGCCTAAGGAACAGTACGGGCTAGGATACGGGCCTTACAGGTATGATGACTCAACATAACCATATGATGACATGATGCATGAATTCGAAGATCCAACACCTCCATGTGAGGATCCAGCACCACCAACAAACTCGACCACATTACCAGACACTGAAGCTACCAAGGATGTAGTCGAAGGTACCATCATTATATTCGCATCTTTAGTTAGAGTATTATTTGATTCTAGAGCGTCACATTCATTTATTTCATATTGCCTCATATGCTCGTTGGGCTTATCTCCTGTTTCATTAGACAAAAAGTTAGTAGTTACAACCCCTCTTGGTAAATTAATAAACTTAGGTCAGATATGTAAATCTTGTCCGATTATGCTTGAGAATGTAGAGTTGCCAACCGATCTTATAGTTATGCCGATGAGAGAATAGGATATCATCCTAGGAATAGATTAGTTGTCCTTATATCAGACCAAAATAGATTGCTTCAAGAAGATGGTAACTTTAAACGTTGGTGGGTGACCGCTGCTACAATTCTTTGGGATGCAAAGGAGAGAAGCACCAGTTAGCTATCATCTCTTTCGGAAGTAAACTTATAAGAAGAAGGAATAGAACAAATCCCAGTTATTAATGAATTTCCAGAAATATTTCAGGACATTCCAGGATTACTGCCATGAAGGGAAGTAGATTTTAGTATTGATCTTGTACTAGGGACCGCACTAATCTCTAGAGCATTGTATCGCATGGCTCCAGTTGAATTGAAGGAACTAAAGGAACAAATTCAACAACTCCTAACTCAGGGTTTCATTAGGCCAAGTACATCACTGTGGGGAGCACTAGTTTTATTTGTGAGGAACAAAGATGGTTCTATGAGGCTGTGCATCGACTACCGACAACTTAATAAGGCGACCATTAAAAATAAGTATCCATTACCAATGATAGATGACTTATTCGATCAGTTGAAGGGAGCATAATATTTCTTGAAGATAAACTTACGGTCCGGATATCACTAGTTGAGGATTAAAGTGAGGACATACCCAAGACCGCTTTTAGGACACGATATGGCCACTACAAATTTCCAGCGATGCCTTTTGGTTTAATGAATGCTTCGGGAGTATTTATGGATCTTATAAATAGGGTCTTCAAACTATAGTTGGTTCAATTCGTGATCGTATTTATAGATGATATTTTAATATATTCTAAAACCCAGGAGGATCATGCGAGACACCTAAGGATCACTTTGTAGACATTAAAAGAAAATCAGTTATATGCTAAGTTGACGAAGTGTGATTTTTGGAAAGAGGAGGTGAAATTCTTAGGTCATGTGGTTTTAAAGAAAGTAGTGTCTGTGGATCCATCAAAGGTCGAGGCAGTAATGAAATGGGAGCAGCCCAAGAATGTGACAGAGGTGCGTAGTTTCCTTGGTTTAGCTAGATATTATAAAAGATTTATTGAAGGATTTTCTAAAATCACTAGACCATTAACTCAGCTGACAAGAAAGGGCACACATTTTAAATGGAATGAAAATTTTGAATTCGCTTTCTCCGAATTGAAATATCGGTTAACTTCAGCTCCAGTTCTAACCTTATCAGCCGAAGGAAAAAAGATTTGTAGTGTATAGTGATGCGTCATACAAAGGGTTGGGATGCTTTCTCATGTAAGGCGGTAAAGTAATAGCATATGCATCAAGGCAGTTAAAAACTCATGAACAAAATTATCCTACACACGATCTGGAACTAACAACGATAATATTTGCCCTAAAGATTTGGAGACATTATCTATACGGCAAGTAATTTGAACTATATTCTAATCACGAGAGTCTAAAATATCTTTTTGACCAAAAAGAATTAAATATTCGGTAGAGGAGATAGACAGAATTCTTAAAAGATTACGATTTTAACCTTTGTTATCATCCGGGTAAGGCAAATCTTGTAGCTGATGCATTAAGTAGGAAGACGTATAAACTTATGGCATCTCTAATTAAGACTGAAAGTTGGGCGGGTTCAACCCGACCAACCTGTGACCAACCCGACATTGGGTTAGGCTCGGGAAAGTTGTATTAGGTCTGATCTCAAGCTTGGGCTATACAAACACCAACACGATAAAACTTGGGTTGGGCTCAGGTTGAGGTCTCGGGTTACCGAACTCAACCCGTACCTGATCAATATATAAGTTACTTATAAATTATAATTGACTATGGATCGTTTGAGTCGAAGGCACACTAGTGATGTCCGGTCTCATTCGTCCACGTCATTTCCAATGACTCAAGCTAACAAGATATACCGGATTTCTCTCTCCCAAATAGATTGCATGCTATGCTAAGCGACTTTTAAAGGAGTAGTTGTCCTATATTTTAGCCTGTTTTTTAAAAGAAAAAATAAAGTTATTTACAATGAATAATCACATATAATAAAATCATAGATACAAAAAATAAGTCATATATTGAAATATAATAAACTAATGTAATAACAAAAATATTAGCACGTATACACCCGATCAACCCGACCGAGCCCACTTGGGTTGGGAATTCCCAACCCGAGGTTGGGTTGGGTTGAGTTAGGGTTGAGGTTTAGGAACCTTGGGTTGGGTTAGGGTTGAGCACCAACCCGACCCAACCCACCCGACTTTCAGCCCTATCTCTAATGATTCAAGAGTGGAAGATGCTTAATAAAATAAATGATTTTAATCTTCAACTTAGATCAGATGGTTCACGGGCTTATTCAGCAATGTAGTGGTGTAGCCCACTCTGGTGAGTCAAGTGACAGAATCACAAAAGAATGACACATGGCTCCAAACTAGAATAAAGGAAGCATTAGGAAATGATAACTCAGAATGACGAGTAAGCCCCAATGATGGAATCAGATTTTGACGAAGATTATGCGTTCTGCACATTCCCGAATTGAAGAAGAAAATTTTAGACGTAGCACACCACAGGAAATTCGCAGTTCACCCGAGAGGGACGAAAATGTACCGCAACGTTCGCGACAATATTGGTGGAACAACATGAAGAGAGAAATTGTTAACAACGTGTCTAGATGTTATGTCTGTCAACAAATTAAAGCCGAGAATCAGAAACCTTCAGGGTTACTTCAGCCTTTGCTAGTTGCAGAATGAAAGTGGAAGCACATTGCCATGGATTTTGTTGTGGGATTTCTAAGGACCAGACTAAATCACGATACTATTTGGGTGATAGTTGGCCGATTAACTAAGTCTACACACTTCCTCCCTATTCATATTTCTTCATCTCTAGACGAGTTGAGCAAGCTTTACATCAAGGAGATTGTTAGACTGCACGATATCCTTATATCCATTGTATCCGATCGAGATTCTAGATTCACGTCATGCTTTCAGAGGAGCTTCCAAGACGCTTTGGAGACATCACTCGACTTCAACATTACTTTTCATCCGCAGACAGACAAATAAAGAGAACGAATGAATCAAATCCTTGAAGATATGCTTCGCGCTTGCATCTTCGAATTCAAAGGAAACTGGGACGATTATATACCAGATCGAGTTTGTGTATAATAATAGTTTTCAGGCTAGCATCGATATGGCATTATATGAAGCATTGTATGGAAGACCATGTCGATCACCAAATTGTTGGACGGAGGTTGTTGAAAGAAGTATGCTTGGACTAGTGATTGTGCAAGAAATAACCGAGAAGAAACAAATCATTAAGGATCGCATACATATGGCACAAAGTCGACAGAAGAGCTACACAGATCACTGAAGGAAAGACTTAGAGTTATTTGTGGATGATCACGTTCTACTCAAGGTATCACCGATGAAAGGAATCATGTAATTCGGGAAGAAAGGGAAATTAGCACCACGCTACATTGGACCGTTTGAGATCCTGCAGAGAGTAGGTGTTGAGGCCTATAAACAAGCTCTACCCCCATAGCTATCCGACATTCACAACATATTTCACATATCAATGTTATGAAAGTATGAAAGGGACGCGTTGACTGACAACCACTAGAAATTTGCAAAGGTGTCACATACGTTGAATAAATAGTTCATATCCTCGATGAAAGGGATCAAGTACTTCGAACTAAGACCATACCGCTCACAAAAGTGCAGTGGGGACATCACGGTGAAGAAGAAGCTTTGTGGGAGCGTGAGGACGAAATTCGAGAAAAATATCCGCATCTTTTTACACCATAGGTATGTTAAATTTTGAGGACAAATTTTTTTAAGGGGAAGAGAATGTAATGACTTGAATAAAATTTAAGCAACCTATGCATGCATGCACGTACCATATACACACACCATACACCCTTCACATGTTGCACACATGTGACACATGTGAAAAAGAGGAAATAAATGAGTTTAATTTAGACAAACATAAGTAATGTTAGAATTCCACACACCTCACCCATCTGGACCATTCAAATCTCAGTATACTCACCTTTATCAATTAGCCAATGTATCCTCACATCAATCTAAACCATTCAAAGAGTTCAATCCATGACATAGTTCCCAATAGATGGTCTAACCAATCAAAACCATCTAGTGATGAACTGTATCATCTAGACTGTTGAATTTAAATCTGCCATGTAGAGTGCCCATCTAGAAATCTAAACCATTCATTATCTGAACCATCTAAGCATACATCTAATTAAAGGTATTCTAACATCAAATCTTGCTTATGTACACATTATTTTAGATAAATGTAGAGGTATTAGCATGAGAGGTGACAACGTAGGTTGGAACATTTTAGTATTAGTATTAAATATAATAATGAAATGTTATTTAATATAGGAGTTTTAAAAATATTAAATTTTCATGAATAAAACACCAAGACACGTATTTTGCTTCACATATGAAGTACGTGCATGGATATTTATGGCATAGGCCCTATAAATAGGGGTCTACCCATTAACTTACGACAGGAGTGTGGGTCTAGTAGAATTTGAGTGTGGGCCACCCTTAGAATGATAAAACAATAGTCATTGTGTGCATGGTACATAAGCATTTGTCAGTCAAGACTTGATTTTAGATATTGTGCACATTGAGTGTATACGTCGAGTTTATACTACATAAGGTTTGGTTCATCACTTCAAATCAGGTAGGTGATCTTAACTTGAAGTTTAAAATTTTCAACCTATTATTATGTCATCTTATTCCAAATTTTAATAGTAATATTAAATTAATTATTTATGTGATTGGCCTTTTTATTTAAAATTTATTTAATTATTTAACTTAATTGTCGAAATTTTGAAATGTACCTTAAAACAATTGTTGAATTAAATCGGTTTGATTCATAGTTAAATTTTAATTTAATATTCAAATTATATATTAAAAAAATTGAATCTTAATTACCTTAGATTAATTAATATATTATTGAAAGTATAATTTTTTTTAATAATAATAATAAAATCTAGTTGTAATTCTAAACTTTTAGAAATTAATAATTTAAATAAATTTTGTTATTTAAAAATAATCAAATTCATCAGCTTTAGAATTTATTTAATAAATTAGATTAAATCAATTTCATTAAAAGTTAAATTTAAATATAATTTTTTTTTGTGCAAAAATACTTGATTTATATAAATTTATTAAAATTTAATTTAATATTAGAATAATAAAAAAATTTATTTGCAAAGTTTATGTTGTAATTAAAATAAAATTTAAAATTTAAAATTTAAAATTAGTGAATAAAAATAATAATAATAATTTATTTTATGCTAATATGATTTATTATATTTAATATTATTAAAAATAATAATGTAATTAAAGTTAGAATTTAAAATAAAATTTCTTATACATTATCATATCTCATAAATTCCTAAATTTAATAATAGTAAAAAAATATTTTTTTATTTAAGTATTTTAATTATTAAATTTTTAAAAAAATTATATTTAAAATTATTAATTAGAAATAAAAAATTATATTGTTGATTTTTGATAATTGAATAATTATTAATTCTTATAATAATTTTTAAAGTAATAAAAGCATGTGAATAAATCCATGATAGCTTTACGTTGATATTTGCGATTGTGAAACAATGATTCATCTGACATGCATGTTTAACATTCATTGAGTATCAATATTAATATGTTAAATGTAACCTAAGCGAGTAGGGCGATTGTGTCCCTTGGGTGGAAGACCCTAAAGCTAACAAGTAGGGCGATTGTGTCCCTTGGGTGGAAGACCCTAGAACCCACTGGATCCTTTAGAGTCTCCTTTATGTACGACGTATGAGTACAATTGTGTGCGCGAACATACGTCAGAGGTACAACTGGAGCAGTAGTCTGACCAGCCAATCTATAAATGGGTCCCTCACCAAGAGGTACCGGTGCGTAGGTGTTAATGTAACGTGGCCATCCACTTGGGTACGGTGTTGTAAGAGATGACATATATTGTTTATGAGAATTCATAAAAAGTATCACATGCATAACAGTTTTACAATTATATTGCTAAAATTTATGCTTTTTTTTTATTATCTATATTATATTTTTCTCTATTGTTTATAAAAATTTGATATTTCTGAACATTTTAAATTTTGGGTAAGAAATGACCCTACTGGGCTGTTATGCTCACCTTACTTTAAAAAAATGCACAGGTGTAGAGCTGAAATACTACGAGCAGGCGGGCCTCTACTATTAGTTTTTATTTTTCTAGAAAAATAGGTGTAGTTTATATTTCAATTTAGGTTTTTTTTTCTTTAGGTTTAGTTTAAATTCCAAATTTCGATGTAAAAAAAAACGATCAAGAGAGTTGAATTTAATAATTATTTCAACAGTATTTTCCTTTTAGATGACTCTGAATATCTATTAAATTTGATGGAATCATGTGGATTGTAATAAACATCAATATATTAAAACTCACAAACTTGGAATTCAGGTCCCGAATACCCTATTCGGGTACTTGAATGTCGGGTTGGAATCCAAATCTTAAGGTATATTACATGCATACATGATCTGGAGTCTCTAGGACTATCCTGGCCCCATTGGCTTTAGTGTTGGATGAGCCATCAACATATAACATCCATCTGGGTAGGTTAGGATTAGCCTCGGAACCGGACGCTAGTTCGAGCGGAATGTTTGGAACAAATTCTAACCTGGGTAGGTCAGCCTGAACAAGATTTTGTTCGGAAGTTGGGGTAAGTTCGACTATAAAGTTGGCCACTGCTTGACCCTTAATAGTTATTCAGGGTCGATACTTGATATCGAATTCACTTAGTTCGATCACCCACTTGATTAGCCTTCCCGAAGCTTCGGGCTTTTGGAATACTTGGCGAAGAGGTTGATCAGTCAGAATGATGATGGTGTGGGCCTGGAAGTATGGCCGCAATTGTGGAGAGGAAATGACCAGTGCCAACACTAACTTTTCTAGGTCTGGGACCTCGTTTCAGCTGAAACCAAGGCTTTGCTGACGTAGTATACTGCCAGTTGCTTTCCTTCATTTTCCCTAATCTAAGTCAAGCTAATTACTGCATATGAGATGGCTAGATACAACAGTAACAACTCCCCTTGTTCAGGTTTGGAGAGTAATAGTGGCGACCATAGGTATCACTTGAGCTCTTGAAATGCTATCTCGCATTCCTCTATCCAGTCTACAACCCCTTCCCTTTTAACTGTTTGAAAAAGGGGAGGCACTTGTCTGTAGCTCGGGATATGAAGCGATTGAGAGTAACAAACCTTCCTGTAAGGTGTCGGACATCTTTGGTCATCTTTGGTGAATTCATGTCGAGTAGAGCTTTGATCTTTTCGGGGTTTGCCTCGATTCCTCTTTGGCTAACCAAGAAACTGAATTTTCCCGAGCTAACCCCGAAGGCACACTTATTTGGGTTCAGTTTCATTTGATACTTATGAATAACGAGGAACATTTCCTCGAGATCAGATGTATGATCCATGGCTTTAATGATCTTGACAAGCATGTCATCCACGTAGACTTCCATCGTCCACCCGATCTGACGGGTGAACATGTTGTTGACAAGCTATTGGAAAGTGGCTTCAGTGTTTTTCAATTTAAATGGCATAACTCGGTAACAATAAGGCCTTTTGTCAGTGACAAAGGTTGTTTCTGACTTATCATATGGATGCATTACATTCTGATTATAGCTAGAGTAGGCGTTCATGAAACTTAGTAGCACGTGCCTTGTGGTACTATTGACAAGTTGATCAATTCGGGGAAGAGGAAAACTATCTTTGGGATAAGCTTTGTTTAGATTAGTGTAGTCGACACAGACCTGCCATTCCCCATTGAACTACTTAACCAACACGATGTTGGCTATCTAGTCCATATAATAAACCTCTTTGATGAACTCGGCTTTAAGGAGCTTGTCGACTTCTTCCCTAGTTACTACATATCGCTTGCGGCCGATTGGTTGGCGTTTCTGTCGAACTGATCGATGAGCGGGGTCGACATTCAGCCAATGTATAATGACTTTTGGGTCGATGTCGGGCATATCTTCATGAGACCACTCGAAGACATCTGCATACTGTCGAAGGAGGGTTTTGATCTTGTCCCGTAGTGTAGTCATCAGAGACGACTCAATCTGGACTGTCCTAGATGGGTCAGAGTTGTCGAGCGGAACCGGAATGAGGTCCTCCATGGGACAACCACTTTCTCTAGAATCTTCTCGGGAGTTTAGAGATGCGATGGTCATCGTTTAATGTGAAGCTCTCAGCACCATCGTGTAGCACTGCCAAGCCTCATGTTGATCTCCTCTAACCGATCCAACACCTTTCTCGATCAGGAATTTCATTACTAAGTGATAGGTCGAGACCATGGCTCGTAAGGCATTGAGGGATGGTCGGCCGAGGATCGCATTGTAGACGAACTGACGGTCTACCACCAGAAAGTCGATCATCATGGTTACCTAGTTTTGTCTGTCCCTGACAGTAAGCGAGAGCTGTATCAACCCTTCGAGTATGACTTTTCCTCCTGAGAAACCGAGCAAAGGAGTTTTGACGGGTCGAAGTTGAGACCGACCGACTCCCATCTTATCGAATGCTTGCGCGAAGAGGATATCGGCTAATGATCCGATATCCATAAGGATTCAGAATACCTTGCAATTGGCTATGGTCATTGTGACCACGAGTGCGTCATTGTGCTGATGGTGTATTCCTTGGGCATCCTCCTCGATGAAGGTCAAGCTGCAGATTTCTACCTTTTGTTCTTTCAAAGGTCGGTTCGTAGTAAAGATTTCACGTTTCGAATTGGAGTGATCGATGCTTCGCATGTGGGCTTTCCGAGCTCGGTTCAAATCTCTTCAACCGCCAGGGCCGCCGAAAATGGTGCGGATCTCTCCAGTGACCTCATTATTGATGAGTTGTGCATCTTTTAAAGCGGCCTAATCTCCTCGGTGGCTGACGTACTCCCCGAGTGCCCACTGCGAATGAGCTTTTCGTTCTCTTGTTTGAGGTCGAAACAGTCGCTCGTCGAATGGCCGTGATCCTGATGGAAGAGGCAATATTTATTTTTGCTCCTCTTGTTGGGATTGGATTTTAACTTGCTCGGCCACTTGAGAATGCGTTTATCCTGTATCTCAATCAGGACTTGTTCGGGCGTCTTGTTAAGAGGAGTATACGTCTTGAATATACTATCGGGCCGCTTGCTTGGACATTGATTATCTCACGATTAGTCATCCTTCCTCTTCTTCCTTCCACTGGTCGAACTAGGTTCTACCTTTGGTTGCTCTTCTTTCCTGCCACTCCTTTGCCCTGGACAACTTTTCGTAGGGTAGAGGCTTCCTCGACATTGTAGTATTTCTGTGACCTGTTCAGTAGGTTGGCCATCGTTGCTGGCGGGTTTTTATCCAGCAAGAAGAGAAACATGGGTTCCCTTTATCCTCCCATTATTGTAGTTAGAGCAAGTTCCTCAAAGTGTTTCTGCACTTGCATCACTTCAAGATTGAAGCGCTTGATGTAATCTTTTAACAACTCTCCTTCTTTTTGAATGACATGGAGAAGGTGTGAAGCTAGTTTAAGTATTTCCTTTCCCCTGATGAAGTTTGTGACAAAATTCTATCGGAGTTGCGAGAACGTGCTGATGGAGTTCGACTTTAATTGCTTGAACCAGAGTTGGGCTACTCTGGTTAAGGTCGAGGAGAATGCTCAGCACATTACCGCAGAGGATGTGTTGTGGAGTTCCATCTAAACTTTGAAGGGCTCTAGATGCTCGGACGGGTCGGTAACCCTGGAGAAGAGGGTGATCTATGGCATACGAAACCTGTTCGGCAAGCGTGCCTCCATAATGTCAGCAGTGAATGGAGGCTCAGTTTCATCCATTATCGCCTCCATTGGAGTTGGTGCATTTGCGCAGTAGGCATGTCGCATGTCTCTTATCTGTCTTTATAAGTCCTTGAGCTCAGCTTCCCATGGTTCGCCGCTCTCAGCAGTAGCTTCGACCGGAGCTTTTTCACGCTTCTTTCAATCCAATTCATGGCGTAGGTCGGAAGCAGGCAAAGCCGCAGTCCAAGAAACGTGAGATGGGGCAGGTTTGGTCGATCCAAGTTGCTGACTCCTCTGAGAGGCAACGGGCGTATGGGCAGACTGAGGAGGGTTGTGACCCATTTGCTCGTCCTCTTGGGCGGCCCTCTGTGCCATTGATGTCTCTATACTTTTTGGCCCAATTGTTCCAACAATTGCCTCATGGAGTTCATGTTGTTGTTCAACATCTTGACTTACTGATCGATAGAGTTCAACTGTCCTCCTATGTTGCAAGATTGCTGAGCCTGTCTTGGTGGAATCCCGGTGACTATTAGGGTGTTCTGGCAGCGTTAGGTCAAGTGTAACAGGGGAGACTCGAGTTTTCTTCTTTCCTCTAGCCATCATGGTTCTTCTAGTAAAGCAGGAAACGACTTTACTGGCGCTTCCCATAAACGACGCCAAACTGTTGATGTAGTTTTCTGGTGGACCCTCCTTAGACCTTGAAGGATACCTGCACACAAGAGGCAAAAGACGAAAGGAAGACCCTAACTAATGCAGGGGACCCTCCGATGCTAAAGTTAGGGATCTGGGTCTTTGTGGAATTGGTTCATAGGAAAAGAGCCATTAGTCTCTTTAGGTTTATCAGTTGTATACCTTTCCTCGTTTAGGGGCTTCCCTATTTATACGAGAGGGAAGATCACACGGTCGGAAGATCTTATTTGTTAAAGGGAAGATTGCACTGTTAGAGATCTTTCCCATTTAAGACTTCAGAGATCCCTGAGATCTTCCTTAGATCATGGGTATCCGAGATCTCCGGGATCCCGGCCTTATCTCTTGAGATCTCGGGAGAGATCTTCTAGCCTTTCACCTTAGATAAGACCAAACGTTAACTGGAAACCGATAGAGTCGTCCAACCCTTAGGTAAGGTCGGATGGTAGAGGCAAATGACGACTCGGAGGTAGGTGATACCGAGCTATTGATAGGTCGGTATCATTCTGATGTTGATATCGATCGAGCAGGCATGTGACGTCCTTGTATAGTCGATCCCAATAGCCCTTAGCTTCCTTTGTCGAGCCTAACAGTTCTTATTAAACCGTCGTTTGGGGAAGTTCGTCAAAGGCCGTGCGGACCTTTAGTCGTGCCGATCAATGGTCAGGCCGACCTATCTTATGGTCATGCCAACCAATGGTCAAGCCGACCTATATTATGGTAGGCCTTTCCCTTCCAGTAGTCACTTTTGGGATAGTTTGGCCCATTGGCTCATGTCGGTTGTTGGTTCGATCTCTTTTCATGGGTCACTCCATTTTTCCCATAATAAATCCTTTGCTGGAAAATGACCCGAACTTTCCTTGGGCTAGCCGAACCTAAAGTTAGGTTGGCCGAATTTGCAACATTTTTTTCAAAATTTGAAATCTTGAAAAGTTACCTAAACTTGAAGTTAGGTTAGCCAAGGAAGTTAGGCTGGCCGAACTTCACTGAAGCTAACCCAATTTATACAATTTTCGAAAGCATCTAACCTAAGGTCTTTTTAGAGTTATTTCACCTTTTGGTTGGCTAATACAGAGATCTTCTAATCTTGATAAACTTGAAATCAAGCAACGTTGTTTAAGTCTTAAGATGTTATGATCTTGAGCTTATCTTCACGGGACGTAGCGTACTTGTGATTTGACAGGTATCTTTATGTACCTTGGTCTACGAAATTTGACAACATTATGTGTACGAAACATCTAACCACTTAAAATCTCCCCCTTTCTCAATTTCCTGACAAAAGACGTATATATCATACACAACACATACATCACAAATAAACTCATGACCTCAACCATCCAAAAGATTGAAGCCGCCCTGTAGATTCAACAATCATCTATGCCATCCAAATATAATCTCAAGTATATTCACAAGCATAACAATATATGATATTTCAATTTCGTCACATATCTGAAATAAGTTTCATAAAATTCCACAAACACATGAGATATATATATCCCCATTTTTGTCAAAAGTTGACAAAGGAAGACATTTAAGAATATCATAAAAGCAAGGTAGAACGAAGCATAATATCATATAAAAGTGGAAAACACTGTATAAAATAGTGTATCAAGTAGAGAATCAGGTAATGTATCGAACCAAACCATCGGAATATAAGTTAATACAGATCCAACAATAATAAAAAATATCTCACTCCGACTCAGAAGAGGATGGTGTAAGCATCGTAAGATCACTAATCCTCAAACTCCCACTCCCAATAAATCCATGAAAGTACTTTATAATGTACTTCATATATATTTGATTGTTAAGTTTGAACTACCATACATTTAATTAGTATCCCTTCATACATTATGAAGTGAACTATGATGTTTTATTTAAACCAACATGATTTAAATGATTTTTAAACTCACAAGTATACGAATCAAATGTAGATATGGTACGTATTACGAGATCGTTCCCACGAGGACTGATCGTCACAATTCAAATCTGTGATTCTCCTTAACTAATCCAACAAATAATGGAGCGAATTACTAAGCACAATTCTAAAAAAAAAAAATAATTGAGAATAGGGAAGAAAATTCAAACAGAGAAAGAGCACTAGGACTTTCGAATCCACCCCTAATTATCCTAACCCTGGTTTTGTCTGTGATTCACCTTAATCTAGATTGATACCACTTATATAGAGAAAGCACAATCTGTGTCCTTAATCGGGCATACAGAATGTCTAATTCCTTGAAGCAATGCCATGAATAACATATCCTATGTCCTTGGTCGGGCACATGGAATGTACAGTTCATTAAAGCACCCTGTTTCTTCCTCTATAGGAAACCTATTCATGATCAGACACAAGCACCTAAAATAAGCATCCAAACAACATTCATATATATACTTTGGTCAAGTTCATAGATGGAGAAGTACAGAATTCAAACCAATCAAGCCCACTTAGAGAAAGAAATAAATCAATCAAGTTAAAGTAAATTCAACAAATAAAAGAGCTAATCAAATTAAGGGCTTCATCTCAGCCCTAGCTGAAGGATTAGTAACCCATAAAATTCATTAAAAAGATGGATAAATAAAATTCATAAAAAGGGAACATTAAACCAATCTCTCTCTCTCTCTCTCTCTCTCTCTCTCTCTCTCTCTCTCTCTCTCTCTCTCTCTTCTCTTCTCTTCTCTTCTCTCCTTTCTTCTTTTCTCAAGATCTGCTATTTTCCTCTGGATCTGGAATTCTCTAATTTTGGATCCCCTTCCTCACGTTTTGCAACTCTTTTTATAGCTGATGGAGTGGCTGGAGTGGTGAAAATAGGATTTGGGAAGCTGTCGCACCCGTAGCGAAAGCCTTTTCGTAGCCCAGTTCGAGCCCTCGAAACATAGCATTTTCCTTGCTCAAATTCCAAACAAACACCGTCCCTTAGGACTTTCTTGGGTCCTCTACATGATGTATGGTTCAGATCTACCATATGATCAAAGATGGTGGCCCACAATCGCCTGGAAAATCGGATTTTCTAATATGTCCGAAACCTTTCGCACCCCTCGCTGTCGTGATCGGTGGGCCCCACAGAAGTATTTTCTGGAAAATCCACCCCGTCCATTGGATTCAGGATGAAATTTCAGTTAAAAATAGGTAGTTTTGAACGTCCATTGATGCGTCCCAGAGAAGAAAATACAAAAAGATCAGATTTGAACGTTGCAGGGCAACCCTTTTGTGGCCTCTGTATCACACACATGTACACGCATGGTTGCAAAGTAGCAACATGGTTTTGTAGTATTCGCAGCCATCTACAAGATGAACGGCTTGGATTGTCCGGACGGGACACGTGTGGGGCTCACAGCTGACAGCAAAAAGGTCCAGCAGTGTCCGTTGCGCGTCAGCGGAAACGACAGTTGCCGTTTTGAGAGAGAGAGCCGCGGGTCAGCAGCTGCGCTGACCGGCTGGCCGGTCCCATGCACGGCGGGTGTGAATGTGCATGGTGTACATGCATCACGTACGGGGCCCACTGTAATGTTTGTGCGAAATCTGCACTGTCCATCCTTTTCCACATATTATTTCAACCTCCAAAACCAAATTTGAGGCAATTCCAAATATCAGGTGGGCCCAGAATCAACGGTTTATGGGCTGATTTGTCAGTTGGGGCACTTCCATAGTGATCCAGGGCTGAAATTTGAAATGTACGGTTAATTTATGTCCCTAATCCCATGTATAAGGTTTCGAGCCAATTGGATAGAGGAAATCATGTGATCTTGCATTCTGAACCATTTTCGGGCCTTTTTAAACGTGAACGACTTGATTTCCTTAGGCCTCTGGCATGTAAATTCATTGATCTCAGTCCTCTGGAGTCCGTCCCTTGCTCTGATGACTTTGGAGCGTCAAATCCATGCTCTTAATATCATTTTTCAATCCATGCTCCTGATTTCATCATGTAATAAAAACACAATTAAAATATGGCATTAAACATTATCATGAACATAAAATTAGGTAATAACTGGGGTCTGAGATGCAATATTCGACCTTCATCAAACTACCATATATCTAATTAATAGCAAATCCCATGACATAAAGTAAGGTAACTACTGTATAAGCTAAGGATATCGTGAGTAATAACAAAGAAGTTTAATACACGTAAATGAAAGCAAAATGAAATCCCTCAGCAGGGAATTTTAATTACAATCCGTGAAATTAAAAGCATACGGTTCAAATAACAAAAGCATGTAAATCATAGAGTACTAGTTTAGCTCCAACGGCTCAACTATGCTAGCATGATGTTCTTCCTTGTCAAACTCCTCTTCAGTCACCTCTAAAATCTCAACTAGAGGTTCTTCCTCCATCATTAAACCAGCATTTATTTGGTGCAATTGCACGATAGGGTGCGTGATAACTCAGTGGGAATTTTCCTCAAAGATTTCATGCATGTCATAGTATTCTAATATAGTTTCAACCAACTTAGCAATTCAACTTGAGAGTAATATCATATGAATATGTGCATGAATGAATGGATGTATGTCTAAAGTCATCGACCTGGGGATGCCCATCCAGTTGTCAAAAGAATGGGTCACCCACAGTAGATTGACTACCTAGAAAAGACCATGTAGTGAGAGCGCCCAAGGTACTTTAGCCTCCTCGAAAAGTATTTAGGATACACCCGAGGAGTTCTTAAAAACTCAGAAAAGCCTCATGTAAAAATAAAAATTATATATATATATAAAAGAACGGCCCATAGTGGTATGAATGCACTCGACCTGAGGGTTATATTAGAATGATAAAATTCTTAGTAGACCTATAAGGATGTGGCTCACATCAAACACCCAGTAAAGCTCATATGTTATGCATGAGTGTTATGCACCATGATTCTCATGCACGACTCTTGGCAATAATGTTCCCAAATTTGTGGTCACTATCCAATTATACTGTTCTTAAAAAATCCTCAACATTGAGTCATAAATTCAATCTCACTCTAATATAATTCTCCATAATTCCTCTATTTTTAAACAGGATAGGATCACCAATTATAACATGTTAGAATTCATGTATAACTATTTCATGTAATAAATTAAATTCTCCAATGTCATGACCCAAACTCAGAAATCAGATTCACAGGAATCCCGATCGCCGAATCCGGTGCCGACAGCTTCCGTAGTACCCCATTCTTGGTTCTTAGCGCCCATATGCTAGATTTCGATTCTGGGATCCTATAAGGAGGTTTTTTTTTTGTACATTTAACTCATAATAAGAATAACAACAAGATTACCCAATTCACAAAGGCAACATCATCATCACATATCCACTAATATAATCATTTCAGTATAATGCTAAAATGGAAATACATAAATCATAAATCAAGCTCCAAAAGACCACTGTACACTCCAAGCTCAACACTGTTACAACCTAACATCACATGCATGCATCTATCATGCATAAGCTTATAGAAAACTTAAAAGGTGGTATAAGTGTGTGCACAAGGTAAGTGTCAAGTATTTAATACAATGCCATAGTCACACAATATCGAAAATACTGGTAATCCATAAATCGTACAATGTCGGAATAAGTAGAAATACTGACATGATCATAAATTATCAGAGTAAGCAGAAATAGTAACAAGATCAGGAATTATCAGAGTAAACAGAAATACTGAAAAGATCACAAATCATAAGATAATAAAGTAAGCGGAAATATTGACAAGTCCATAAGTCATACAATATTAGAATATGCAATACGAATCAACTATGCAAATGAGGAGTAATAGAGCGCCAAATATCAGATGCACAGGATGTAATGCAATATACATTCCTGATGAGTAACACAAATAGCGTTAGCCGTACCTAGACCATATAAATGCAGAAACACAATGACCTAAATTGTCATATATCACAGATATAATGCAATATGCGGTGCGAATGGAGTGACTATGCTAGAGTTTGAAGTAAGGATGATAGTACGTAGTATCGCAGGTCATGGATCCATCACAAGGGACTTCTATCCAAACTAGTCCCATACCTAATTTGGATAGTCAGTCTCAATGTGGTAGATTCCTGATCTCAGATTAGTCGCGTGCCCCAACTGAAATCCTGGGCATTGTGAATGTACACATAACAAATGGTTGCGCACCACCAGCCCGAGTGGATAGTGAATGAATGAATGAATGAGTATGCAACTCCTGTTCAACAAGTCCATGTATCAGTACAGTTCATCTCCGGGATCATCATCGGGGTTTAGTACACTCCAAATGGCATTGCCGCTCTCCTAGCCACACAGTCCAAGTGAGCATAAGAAACCTCACTATCCACCTGGCCAATAGTCTGTCAATACCTATTTGGCATGTTGATAGTGGACCCATTCACTAGCTGGTCAAACTTAGCCTAGCAATGCCCCCCTACGCTCGCGCGGGTATGGCCACACCCCTCCCAACCCACCACGACACAGTGGGAGACGCGGCCTATTGGTATTCAGCACTCAGACGCTCATGTGTTCACTCGGTATCGACGTTGGGGCATCCTCTAGTACCAAGAGGGTTTAGGGATTTTCACCCAGGGCCATCTATAGCAGCCCGATACTAGAACATATTTTCGGTGTCCTGTCTGGCCATCCATAATATGCCTGTGGAGGCTACGGCTCTAATGTCGCTAAGGCATACAGTAATCACAATGCAAGATGCATGAGTCATACAATCCAGTCATGCATCAATCATGCACATACCATGCGCTCATGTGAGACAATCTTCACCTATCAGGGATTCTCATAACAACCTGCCCAATGACATATGCAATGGCCAACCACATCTCATAACAAGCAGGCAGATGATGTGTGTGGGCATGTATCATGATGTTATGCTGTCACCTACTCATAATCAGTATCAATAACCGGCATCGACAATCTACCTTGACAATGTGGACATTTAACCAACATTGCCCCCAAGGAATGGCCCACATAGAGCCTAACATATAGTGGACCCATGGCCTTACACAAGGGCCAAATAAACAACACCATGGGCCTTACTCAAGAGCTTAATACATATCATAATAGGACTTTCTCATGGGCTTCATTTACATCACAATGGACTCTATCGCTTGACCCTCTAATGCATCACAATGGGCCTCAACTATGGATCGCATATATATCATATAGGTCTCGACAATCAACCTCGGCAATCGAAATCGGAATCGGTAATTGGCCTTGATCGATATTCAGCAATCGGCCAAGACAAATCAGAATCGGTAATCGGCCTCGATCGATAATCAACCTCGATAGATATTCGGCAATCGGCCAAGATAAATCAGAATCAATAATCAATCTCGACGCAAGGAGGGGTCCGTAGATGGACAACCAGTGATGGCCCAAGCAATATCAATGGGGAACCATTCGTTTGGGTTAACCCACTAAAGGATGATGAGAATGGGCCTAACTAGGCTTAAAGGGAGGTCACAATGTAGACCTTTAACCATCATTGCCCATCAATGTGGACATTTAACCTACATTGCTCTCAAGAAGTGGTCCACATAGGGTCGAATATATAGTGGTTCCATGGCCTCACACAAAGGCCTCATACAATCACCGTGGGTCGTATTAATGGGCTGCACCAACGGACCCGGGCCGCACTAATGAGCCGTAAATATATCATAATGGGTCATGTCCCATGAGCTTAATACACATCACACTAGGCCTCATCGTCTGGACCGAAAATACATAATAGATGGGCCACTCACATGGACCTATATATATCACATCGAGCCTAATATCTGGGCTTTAAATACATCTCAATGGGTCTCAACCCATAGGCCCCAAATATATCACAATGGGCCTCAAATACAGCAAGTGGCCTGCGTCCACGGGCCGCACCAATGGGCCTCGTATATATTAAGTTGGTCACATTACATGGGTCGCACCAATGGCCTTATATACATAACAAGTGGGCCCCAATACGCAGTAAATGGGACCCCACTAGATGGGCAGTGTGGGTACAACGTACATCACGGTGGAGCCCACGGTATTGTCCAAATATTGTTCAACACCGTCCCGCGCTATCTGGATGGTGTGGATGGAACAAATACATAATGGTGTGGCACCCCACTGTCCCAGATAAGTGGGTTGTGGGGGTATAAAATACATAAATCAAGGTAGCCTCACATGGGACCCATGGATGCATGAAGAGGATACAACACTACATCAGGGTGGGTACCACCATAAATGGACAGATGGTGTGTATATAATACATACGTCATGGTGGAGTCCATTATCTAGACGGTCCATCAAGGCAGGCTCCACACTGTACATACAACATGATAGGTTTCACACGTGTGTGGGGCCCACGCTACGGGGCAGCATGAATGAAACACAAATATCATGGTGGTGTCCCACACCACCTATCCAGATGGATGGTGTGGGATCAAAGCATACATCATAGTGGGTCTTTTAACAAATGGACGACGTGGATTGCAAAACATATGTCACGGTGTGGTTCTCATGGATGAATGGACGGTGTAGATGAAGTAAATACATCACTGTGGTCCCCAGGTGGGACCTATGGACAACATGGTTGAAACACATATATCAGAGTGCGTCCCATAGTAATGGACGGTTGGAGAAACACATGCCTAATGGTCAGCCAATAGCTGTTGATGTCAACAGCAACAAAACTGCTCAGATATACAGCATGTCATAAGGTGGGCCCCCACCAGACGGACAGATAGGGATAAAATACATGAGTCATGGTGGGCTGCACCATCGTCTAAATATGGACGAAGTGGATATAGGGCGCATTCATCAGGGTGGGTCCCACCATCCAGAAACACTGGACGGTATGGATTTTTCAACACATACATCATGGCCATGTCCAGGGGCTGGATGACTTGGATAAAAACACCATTGTGTGGGGTCCATGTTCCATGGATGGTGTGGACACCACACGTGTGATGAGTCCCATGGACGAACGGTGTAGATAAAATATTTACATTAAGGTGGGCTCTGTACAAATGGACAGTGCAGATGGGTCACTGCATCAAGGTCAGGATCCCACGGATCTACTGACGGTGCAGCAGCCATATGGCTTGTGTGGTCCACACAAATGGACGGTCCAGATGAATGGATGGTTGGATGAACCCATACCTCCTATCAGATCCACAGAACTTCCCGATGTCAATACTACGACCATACAGCAGTGTAACGGACACCAGCCAACCCATTTCACAGTAGGTGGGTCTCATGTGGGGCTCACCATAACGTTGTTTCTCCATCCAATCTGTTAATAATGTCACACAAACCCAGATGAATAGGAAAAAAATTTTCATAATGATCAAAAACTTTCGTGACAACCCAAATGGGTTCCAATGGCAGATGATCAATCACCACTTTTTCCTGCCGTGTGGGCCACCCGAGTTCCACCTATGGCTGATTTTTAAAGGGAACCCACTGCACTAAAGGGCCCATCAAATGCAGGGTATGGATGTTCAGTATGCATCACAGTCGGGCCCATGGCTGGGACCCAACGTCCCAACCCGTCCGTCCATCAGTGGCGCAGCAGGACGCTGCTGCATGTCCTCTGGCGTCAACGACAGCGCCTGCTGCCCCTGCACATTTTTTTAGGGGGTTTTGTTGAAGATTTTCATGGGTGGGGCCCCATCAAGAGAATCCACCCCGTTCAGTGGCTCTTATGGCTCAAGACAAGCCAAACAAGCTCAATATTTGACATGTTTCGATATGTAGACGGATTAGAGTGAATTTTAACGGTGAAAACTACTCTATTCAATGATATGGCCCGCCAGGGGGGTCGGATTGACTTCATTTTTTTGGCTCAACACTTAAAATGAGCTGAGGAGTGGAATGGACGGCGTAGATTAAATCCATACATCAAGGTGGAGCCTGCATAAGCGTCCCACTCAAAAGTTTGGAATCAAGCTGATATCTTTGTTTCTACACAACATCTTGCAAACGCTGCAGTGCATCCCACGGCCTGTTCACGCTTCATAGAATCACTTCCAACGTCCAGGGATGCTGGACGGACGGTGTGAATCATATTTCATCAAGGTGGGTCCCACATTGGCACTATGTACTTTACATTGGGGTGGGTTCACACGTATGGGACCCACCAATCTTGGCTAAAAATGGATATTTGTGTATTTTCTCCAATTAGGACCGCCTAAACGGACTGCTATGTGGGCCCACTAGGTGGATGGCATGGATGTAATACATATATTATAGGTGGGCCACTCATCATCACCAAGGAAAAATGAAAGACAGAGAGAGAGAGAGAGAGAGAGAGAGAGAGAGAGAGAGAGAGAGAGAGAGAGAGAAAGAGAAGCACTCACTTTCCTTCTTCCCTAGCGCTCCAAAGCTCCAATGGAGCTCCTTCAATGGTGGAGATGGCGATTCAAGGGTCAGATTGAGTGGGATCTTGCAAGGAAGGGTTTGTTTTGATGGGGTGTTAGGTCTCCAAGCTTTGACGTCTAAAGGCTCTTTAGTGCTTTGAAAAAGTGGGTAGAGAAGAGAGAGAGAGAGAGAGAGAGAGAGAGAGGTTGTAAAGGAGAGGAATGGGTGTGATAGGTGATGGTTTTTGTTGACTTTTGAGTGGAAAGAGGAATGAGTGTCATTCCTTGTTGGTGAAAAAGGGATGGATAGGTAAGGTTGTGTACTTGACTTTCATTGATGGATTGATGTGATGTTTAGGGTAGAGATTCTCATGAGAACTGCGGCACGTGGTGTTTTCCTCGAATTGAACGTGGGCCCACATCTCCTGGCCAGGGTACCGCATCGGTGTACAAGATGCTGCATCGGAACCGCGGTGACGGAGCGATCGCACTGGTACAAGTCTTGGGTCAAGCCGACTCATATATACGGGACACATCTCAGAGTGGCACGCAAACGCCAATAACCGATGGAGGGTCGTCGAAATTTGACCGGGATGACCACGGAAGCCTACGAAACAGTATGGGCTAGAATACGGGTCTTACATCCAACTAAGAAAAAAACATTGTAGCATGTGAAATGGCAGTAAAGACCACACTAGTTGAAGAAAGAATATGCCAATATGTCCTAGAGGGAGGTTAGTAGGACTTTTTAAAGTTTTTATGATTTATTTAAAAATCGTACCTAATCCTGTGATCATGCAGTTATTAGGATTACTCAAATGTAACTCTACTGGCTTCCAAGCCTGGTAGAGGATTCAATCAAAAACTATTTTAAAGATTAGTATGCAAGCTAGCTTATGATGGATATGACTGTGTAAGTGTATGTGGTGTGATCAAATGTTCAGATATGGAAGTATTAAAGCAAATCACACAATCATAAGAATAACAATCTCAAACACAGTCATTTTATAGTGGTTCGACGATGAGTCTGCTCCACTCCCGGTAACCGCACTTAACCCTTGAGTGTACTGGATTTCACTAAGGAGGTTTCACAATGGTTCACCTCTAACCTAAGGTTTTAAATCAGGTTCACCTTCAACCTTTATAACCTACACCGAGGTTGACTGTTTATGCACTCACGAGCAGGGTCAACACAACGCACCCACTTTTAGGCACACTGGCCAAGGATCTTCTATAAGACCCTATTAGAGGTTTCTACACGGTTGACCTCAAACCCTAAGGTTTTACCCGGTTCACCTAAAACCTAGAGTTTTACTGGTTCACTCCTAACCAGATGTTTATGCTCTCCACAGAGCAAGGGTCCACACAACGTACCCATACGTACACTCCCGCCGGAGGCCTCTTAGAGGACTTCAAAGGGTGAGAACCACTTAAGACCCAATCCTAGAAAGGACCGATCACAAGTGTCCTCTTAGACTCTGGATACTTACAAATAAGCTGATAAGTCCCATTTAGCACAATGCTGAAGATCTCCTCTTCCTTGTTGATGAAGAGTCTTTTGCTCCCTTGATCCGCAACACAAAATGATGTACCAATACTCGGCTTCGGGTTAGGTCAAGGTGAAGATGGAATCCTACTCTCAAAATATTTTCCTTTCAGGAAGATAGAGCGATTTCAATCTTATACATTCAAGGCATCCCAGCTTAATGATTTTTCATTAAGGTAGTAGCTGGAGGATCCTTAAATATGGAAGTTCATTCCCCAATCCACTCTATTGAATATCAATGATGAGGGTGGATTGGAGGATGAACTCCCTTGAGAGAAAGGGCTTTGGATATAAGATATAAGTTGAAACACTCAAAAGCACTCTCTTCTTTCTCTCACAGCAACAAAAGACAAGTTCATTATATATAGGTGAAAAGTTCCAACGGATATAAAATGGTCACATTTATGACAGAGGTCGATATCATTGAGCGTACACTCTCAATAGCATCGATGGTCTGCTCGATGACTTAAACTCAATGTCATACGCTTTTGAAACTTTTGCCAATTAGTTGATGAATCGAAACTATTGTCGATGTCATCGAATTTCAAACTCTGATTCCATCGATGAAAGGTTCGATCCATCGACACTTGAAAAATGAGAGAAACTTGACTTTTAAAAATTTTAGGATTTCATGAATGATCGAGGAACCATCGAGATCATCGGAATTTGAATGTCGATGATATCGAGATCAGAGTCGAGGCATCGATAAATCCAGTGGATTTGTCTTTAAGCTTGTTGGATGATTTATGACCTTGTTTGATGCAATCGACCTGGTGCTGATATCATCGATATTTGAATATTGATCTATCGAAGGGCCCCTGATCATAGTTAAAAACAACCTGAAATATCTTCTGTAAGAAATGCGTGCCCACGATCAATATCATCGATGAACTTCCGATGTTATCGAAATTTGATTTTAGATCATATCGGAAGAGCATCGATATATCGAAGGAATTTGAGATTTTCATTAAAAAACAGGGGCACCGGAAAACTACCTGTCGATCTTATCGAGCCATTTTCGATGGACTCAATATTTGAATACTGATGATATCGATAGGTGCATCAATACATCGATAATTCGTCCAGATATGTTGTGAAGTTGCTGGACATTTTTAGTTCTTATATCGATGATATCGATAGATGTGTCGATTCATCGATAAATCTGTCCAGATGAATATTTAGTTGCTGGACACTTTTGGTCCCCACATCGATAATATCGTTAAGGTATCGAGGACATCGACAGAGCAGGTCAATCATATCGAGGGTGTTCCGATAAGATCGACAAGGCGAGAAAAATTTAGAGATTTTTCTATTTTGAAAAAAGTTTTCTCACCTTAAAACCCTATGATTTCTAACTTGTTTTTAAGGGTTTTATTCAACAGTGTTTTGGGTTATGGGATGTGAGGCTTTAGGTTTACCTGTGGTGAGCTTGCACACATCCAGTTGAAGCAGACGCTTGAATTGATCTTCCTATCAGGCTCTGTAGTCAATCTGACTCAATACTCACGTAACTTGACAAATCAGGACACTTTCAATCTCCCCCTTTGTCAATTACGTGACAAAATCCCCAAAACACCCTAGGACTCTCTAGACAAACAGACCTTAAATTGTGTGTACATGCTTTTACACAATTTTACAATTTCTATCCCATGTAAACAAACAGTAGCTGCTCCCCCTGACTTGTAAACTCCAACTCCCCCTTGCTTGTTGCGGCTACTCCCCCTAACACCTGCAACAATATCTAACAGATACACAATTTCCATTCAGGGTGTTTGTAAATTTTCTCCCCCTTTTTGTCAGTCATTGACAAAGATATCTCAGGTGATATTGACTGAAGCTTGAAATTCTTGGGAGAACCAATCAGGTAGAAGCAGAACATTGATGTATAATAGTTAACTCAATTCAATCAAACATCAATTTCAGAATTCACGAATGCATATTAGATAAGATAGAGTAGTTGTATAGCAGTTAAAATATTCATCAAAGGCATCTCATGCATTCCACATCAGAAACTAGATAAACCAGGGGAACTCAAGACATAATTATGGCAAAAAAATATGAATTCTATTTAGCCATATCCATAAGGAAACCAAAATATCCAACTATATACTGCCACAGACAGCAGTAGACTTAAAAATTATCCCAACCAAACCAAACACATAAGAAAACAAATCCTTCCATGGACATATACAAAAAAACGTCAGAATCTCTAGAGTGGTTAGTTATCACATACACTCAAATAGACATAGAATATTCAAAAAGATATTAATATTCATAGGCAGAAATATGAATGGAGTGTATGTGATAGTGTGCAGTGACCATCATCATGGTGCGGAGTGTGATGGGGCAGTGTCATCCCATCGACACGTCATCAAATTGACCAACTGTTGTACCGTGCTATGCACTCCTTGAACCATCCTTTCCAGGACTGTAAGTCTTTCTTTAACTGAGTGGATGTCCTTCTGAATCGCTCCAATCCTGTTCAGCTTGAACCTTTTGCCATACCTGGCTGTTGACGTGGACGGAGCTGGTTCGGGTCTAGGAGGTGCCTCTTTAGCCATTGCAGTCCCTTCCATGGGATCACCACCTTCTCCTTCAACTTCTTCCGCCTGGATTTCTTCCTCGGGGTTCTCCTTGTACTCGTGGAAGTCCAAATCCATTTTTCGGACATTTCTTTTATTGAAAGCTTGGAGCGGGAATACCGGATCAGTAGTCGATGGGAACCCAATTCTGTTGCATATCATGCTGATAATCCAGGGGTACGGCAGATGGAGGTCCCTGGATGTGTGGATGGTGTTTACCAACTTAGAAACAAGCAGAGTCGGAAGGTAGATCTTTGACCCTTTGGCAACTGAGTATACGATCATGGTCATAATGCTGGTGAGATCGGACCGATTGGTACTTCTGGGATAGATGTTAGTAGCAAAGATACCATGCATGACCCGAAATCGGGGTTCCATGTACCTGGCCTTTAAAGCATTCCCTTGATGCCAGGGGATGTCCTTGTTATGGCATAGGTACTTGGTTACCATGGATCGGACGTCAGGAAGGTCAAGATCTAATTCAGGAAGGCCTTCTGGTGCCATTTCCAGATTGAGAATGTTAGCTACTATGGCAGTGGTGATCAACACATCATCACCATCCAAAGATATCATGAATGAAAGAGGGTCAGCCACCGGCGAATGACACGCAACAAGGAAGTTGCGTGTCCTTTCAAGTTGGCATGGCCCACCAAAGTCTAGAATGGGCAGCCAATCTATTGCGGCAAATAGGGGTTCCAATTTGTATGGTTTGAGACACTCCTTGTCTACCTTTCTCTCTTTAATAAGATTTTTACCCATATATTTGGGTGGTCGTGAACTTGCTCTAGTTGGAGGAGGTGGTGCCAGAGATTCGGTCCGGGACCCACCACGTAGAGTCTATCTTGTTCTTTGCCATGTGGAGATCCCACTTTCCAGGGCCCTCGCCCTGCCTTTCGAGGCGAGTACCTTTTATGGCTATTGAAGATTCCCCAGGGCCGGATGCTACCCCTTTGTCCTTTCCCATGTGGACAGATAGAGTCTTGAACGATTTGAGAAAGACGACAAAAAAACTGACAAAAACGACAAATACCCAAAAGAAGGTGGACTCTTGATGTTTTAGAGGAGTATTACCAGATTTTTGGAGTGATTTGAGTAGTCCAACGTGGCTCCAACTGATTTGGTTGAGAGAATCGAGCAGAGAAGCTGACAGTGAAACCCTTGAGAAAATAACCCCCTTTTTCATTTCACTAACTTTTATCGGGCGACATTTGTCGATGTAATCGACCACTGTTTTGATAATATCGAGAGGTTGCTTATCGATTCTATCGAGTCTGTCTTCGATATCATTCTTAGCCACCCGACAATCCATATCCTAAATAGGCGTCGATAATATCGACCTTCTATCGATAAATCGAGAATGTCATATCGAGGATGAAGATTTTCAGTTTTCAGCATTCAGACGGATCTTCAAGTATACTTTTCGTATCTCTATCAACAGTATACTCAACAAAAATTATGTACACACGTTGTACACAACAAAATTATAAACATTTGAATGTTTATACAAAAAAAAAAAAAAAAGTGGAGGTGAAGTACCTTAGATATATCATTTGAAGCTCAGCAAAAATATTTCCTCATTTTAGCACCAGTTCAAATTCTGATACCTAATCTGAACTAATTCTTCCTTATCCATTTTACTTTGTTAATTGATTTGGGTGGTGATGCAAGGGTATTTCTTTTATCCATATTCGTAAGAGGACTTCTGAAGTTTTGTATTTCTCTGGTTAATAATTTGTTAACATGATTCTGACCAGAGTTAGGTTGATTCCTCCTAGGTGTTATACATTTAAACTTATAATGACCTGAATCATCACACAAATGACATATTGGAGTTGTTCTGGTTTTACTTCCAGAAGCAGCAAATTTTTAAGTTATAGGTGCTGCATTTTCAGCCTTTGACTTAAATTTTTCATATCTTAGGCCGCTTTTATCCTTTCCAGGTCTTCCCATTCCTAATAGTTTTTTCTAGTTTTTCACCACTTTGGGAAAACTTATAGTTTATCTTGGCCATCTTCTTAGATTCCTCCAGATCAAACAGGAGTGTATGATTTTCATTGCAAAGAAGTCTATTCTTATCTTTCCACAGTTCAACCTATTTGTTTAGTTTATCAGACTCGCTTTCAAGAAAAGTATTAATTCATTCGAGTCTATCATTATCCATATGATATTGTTGCAGGTCATTTATTAATTGTGTATTGATTTCTAATGATTTATCCAAATCTTTCTGCAGCAACTTACTTTTGATCTCTGTTATTCCGAGTCTTTTAAGGATATTGATGCTATGAATATAAAGTTGGTTGTAAGCATCTTGTAGCTTGTCCTTTTCTGCTTCTTCAGTTCCCTCATTATCAGATGAAAATGATTCGGTGGCTAGCTGCTCTTTCTTATTTTCTGATTCAGTGGGAATGATTGAAGCAGTGGGACCATAAGTATTTTCAATGATTTCTGATCTCCATTGCTTTCTGAGTCACTAGATTCTGAATTTGACTCCTCAGTATCATCCCATGTGGCGGCCATTGCCTTGCCTTTAGTTTTTCTGTTTAGGCATTCGGTTGATAGTTGTCCATACTCATGATAGGCATAACATTGTGGTTCTTTGGTTCTTTTACCAAATTTGCCTGTAGAGGGTTTATAGTCACCTTTCTTCCTTTAGAAGGTCGACCATGATTCTTCTGAAAGAATTTCCTGAATCGTTGCGCCAGCAAAGCCACTTCCTCATCTTCATTTTCATTTTCGCTCTCACTGTCCTCATGTAATGTTTTCTTAGAGGTTTTTAGGACGATGTTTTTGGATTTTTGGGTTTGTGTGAAGTGTAGTTCAAAAGTTTGTAGGGAACCTACTAGTTCTTCTACTTTCATTTCATTTATGTTCCTACACTCCTCAATTGTTGTAACTTAGGATTAAATCGTTCCGGTAGGGATCTTAGAATTTTCCTACAAATTTTCGGTACCAGAACTTTCTCTCCCAATCCACTCATGGAGTTGCAAATTATATTTAATTTTGTGAAAAACTCCATAAATGTCTCATGCTCTTCCATTCTGAGACTTTCGAACTGTGAAGTCAGGAGTTGAAGTTTGGATCGCTTCACAGTGCTTGTGCCTTCATGGGTTGTTTCCAATAAATCCCATGCTTCCTTGGATGTCCCACACATACTTATCTAATTGAATATATCCTGGAACACGGCATAATAGATAGCATTCATAGCCTTGACTTCAGATGTTTGCCTTTCTTTGTCGAATGTTGTCCACCTTTCTTTTGGTTTCGGCTTTGTGATTGTTGTGCCACTATCAAGTATGATTTATTCAGTTGGTGGCACGTATCCGCTTTCAACTATGTCCCAAACATCATGATCCAAAGATCTCAGAAAGTAGTGCATCCTTGCCTTCCAGTATGCATAGTTTGAGCCATCAAATACTGGAGGTCTAGTGACTGATGAGCCCTCTCCTTTGGCCATATTCCCAACTTCAGTCAAGATCACTCTCTAGGCGGTGAAGCCCTTAAAGAGAGACCCGCTCTGATACCAATTGAAATGGTGGTAAAGACCGCACTAGTTGAAGAAGGAATATGTCAATATGTCCTAGAGAGGGGTGAATAGGACTTTTTAAAGTTTTTATAATTTATTTAAAAATCCTACTTCACTAATCCTGTGATCATGTAGTTATCAGGATTACTCAAATGTAACTCTACTGGCTTCTAAGCCTGGTAGAGGATCCAATCACAAACTATTTTAGAGATAAGTAGTATACAAGCTAGCTTATGATAGATATGACTGTGTAAGTGTGTGTGGTGTGATCAAATGTTCAGATATGGAAGTATTAAAGCAAATCACACAATCATAAGAATAACAATCCCAAACACAGTCATTTTTATAGTGGTTCGACGATGAGTCTGCTTTACTCTCGGTAACTGCACTCGACCCCTGAGTGTACCGGATTTCACTAAGGAGGTTTCACAATGGTTCACCTCTAACCTAAGGTTTTAAATCAGGTTCACCTTCAACCTTTATAACCTACATTGAGGCTGACTGTTTATGCTCTCACGAATAAGGATCAATACAATGCACCCACTTTTAGGCACACTTGCAAAGGATCTTCCATAAGACCCTACTGGAGGTTTCTACACGATTGACCTCAAACTCTAAGGTTTTACCCGGTTCACCTTAAACCCAGAGTTTTACTGGTTCACTCCTAACCAGATGTTTATGTTCTCCACAGAGCAAGGGTCCATACAATGCACCCACCACGTACACTCCCACCAGAAGCCTCTTAGAGGACTTCAAAGGGTGAGAACCACTTAAGACTCAATCCTAGAAAGGAATGATCATAAGTGTCCCCTTAGACTTTGGATACTTATAAATAAGCTGATGAGTCCCGTTTAGCACAATGCCGAAAATCCCCTCCTCCTTGTTGACGAAGAGTCTTCTGCTCCCTTGATCCGTAACACAAAATGATGTACCAATACTTGGCTTCGGGTTGGGTCAAGGTGAAGATGAAATCCTACTCTCAAAATATTTTCCTATCAGGAAGATAGAGAAATTTCAATCTTATGCATTCAAGGTATCCCAGCTTAATGATTTTCCATTAAGGTAGTAGCAGGAGGATCCTTGAATGCAGAAGTTCATTCCCCAATCCACTCTATTGAATATCAATAATGAGGGTAGATTGGAGGATGAACTCCCTTGAGAGAAAGGGCTTTGGATATAAGATATAAGTTGAAACACTCAAAAGCTCTCTCTTCTTTCTCTCACAACAACAAAAGACAAGTCCTCTATATATAGGCAAAAAGTTCCAACGGATATAAAACGGTCACATTTATGACAGAGTTCGATATCATCGAGCAGGTTCGATATCATCGAGCGTATACTCTCGATAGCATCGATGGTCTGCTCGATGACTCGAACTCAATGTCATACGCTTTTAAAACTTTTACCAATTGGTCGATGAATTGAAACTATTGTCGATGTCATTGAATTTCGAACTCTGATTCCATTGATGAAAGGTTCGATCCATCGACACTTGAAAAATGAGAGAGACTTGACTTTGAAATATTTCAGGATTTCACGAATGATCGGGGAACCATCGAGATCATCAGAATTTGAATGTCGATGATATCGAGATCACAGTCGAGGCATCGATAAATCCAGTGGATTTATCTTTAAACTTGCTGGACGATTTATGACCATGTTCAATGTAATCGACCTATTGTCGATATCATTGATATTTGAATATCAATTATATCGAAGGGCCCCCGATCATATTTAAAAACAACCTGAAATATCTGCTGTAAGAAATGCACGCCCACGATCGATATCATCGATGGACTTCCGATGTTATCGATATTTGATTTCAGATCATATCGGAAGAGCATCGATATATCGAAGGAATTTGTGATTTTCATTAAAAAACAGGGGCATCGGAAAACTGCTTGTCGATCTTATCGAGCCATTTTTTATGGACTCGAGATTTGAATATCGATGATATCGATAGGTGTATCGATACATCGATAATTCGTCCAGATATGTTGTGAAGTTGCTGGACATTTTTAGTTCATATATCATGATATCGATAGATGTGTCGATTCATCGATAAATCCGTCCAGATGAATATTTAGTTGCTGGACACTTTTGGTCCCCACATTGATAATATCGTTAAGGTATCGAGGACATTGATAGAGCAGGTTGATCATATCGAGGGTGTTTCGATAAGATTGACAAGGCGAGAAAAACTTAGAGATTTTCCCATTTTGAAAAAGATTTTCCCATTTTGCAAAAAAGTTTTCTCACCTTAAAACCCTATTTTTTTCTAACTTGTTTTTAAGGGTTTTATTCACCTGGTGTTTTGGGTTATGGGATGTGAGGCTTTAGATTTACATGGGCGAGCTTGCACACATCCGGTTGAAACAAACGCTTGAATTGATCTTCCTTTCAGGCTCTGTAGTCAATTTGACTCAATACTCACGTAACTTGACAAACCAGGGCACTTTCAGCATGATCTTTCTCACAATATGTAATAAGAAAATATAACATGTTTCTAAGATTTATATCATGAGTATTAGAAGTAAATGCATACACACAAGATTTATTAAATAAAACTGGAATAGTAGTAAGGAATCAAGTTCACAAGACTATGCGTACTATAATTACTTTCTAAAGATTTTATTACTTACTAAATTTATCTAACATGGAATTCAAATGAATGCAAAAGGCAAAAAGGGTGATTCCTCACCTTAGGATGTGGGTACTCTTCTCGCATTTTAAATGAGGGATTTAGGGGAAAGCCTCTAGTTGATTCCTACTTTGAAATGAACTTGGAGGATTGGATCTAAAGAACTGGATGATGGGATGTTGAACTGAATCAGCCCTATATAGATAGCATAAGACACGTGGCTCCTTAGGCCCAACTGAGTCAACTCGGCTTAACTCGACAGCCCACAACTCTCTCACCCTCTCTTTCTTCTTCTTTCTTTCCCTTTCTCTACTTCCTTTCTTCCCTTTCTTCCCTTTCTCGAGTTCTTTGTTTCTCCCTGTCGGAACGTCCAACAGTTAGCTGGACTCAGCCAAACTTAACCCTACTCACCCGAAAACTTGGTGAGTCGACTCAGTCCAATTGCTTCCTCCCCCTTCTATTTCTTTTCTCTTCCTTCTTCTTCTTCTTTCGCTCCCTATCTTTCTTATGGCCAAACATGGCCTGAATTTAGCCCAGACTTGAGTCCAGATGCACCACCCACATCGAGTCGCAACCTAACCAGACCGCGGACTCGGTCCAGATTCGATGTGGCAAAGTTTCTCTCTCTCTCTCTCTCTCTCTCTCTCTCTCTCTCTTCTTCATTATTTTCTTTTCTTTCCTCCCCCCTTTTTGCTTGAACACCAACAAAGCTTGGACCATATTCAAACCAAGCTCAACCCAGATGGACTCGGTTCAATGAGTCGATGACTCAGTTCGAGTCGAACTAGTGCGGTATTGACTCGATAGGTGCAAGGGCAACCCTCCCCGTTTCTTCTCCTCTGCTTTTCTCTCTCCCTTTTTTTATATTCCTTTTTCTTCCTATCTGCCGAAGTCCCATTAGTAGAAGCTAGATGATCGGGTTCAACTCGACTTGAGCCGCATCGACTTGGTGCAACATGAATGCATTCTCGCTCACTCTCTTCTTCTCAGTTAGTGCTTTCTCTCTCTTTCACCTTCTATCTTTTTCTTCTTTGCTCGACCAAAAGGATTCTGGACTCGGCTTGATGCCCAGTGACTCGAACTGAGTCGACCCGATGTGGTGAGGCTTCAAAAACAGCACCCTCTCTTTCCCTTGTTCTCACTTTCTTTATAACTTTCCTTCTTTGGAAAGTGTTGCCCTAAAAAGTAGCCTTAAATAGGCTTTATTAACCTATTTCTAGAGACTTCAATTCTAACTAATAGGCAGATTAGCTACGTTTTAGTGATTCTTAATCACATGAATTTGAGATGATCTAATCGGACTTGTGTTTGCATGGTTGCGATCTAATACTATAGCCGGACTTCTGACACCATGGCCCACCGAATGGACAATCTTAATTGTAAAATGGGACCCACTGCCCGATGATGGGTATCTTGGCTCAATGGGGAAGACGATCCCACACTAATGGCAGATCATCACCTAATGGCTGATCTAATGATCAACAACACATGGATGTCTTTGATAGGTTCATAGATCATTGTGGGCCCATATTTTGGAAGATCATTGTAGAAAGCTCAATGGTGCATGAGATTTTGAGTCGCGGCCGGTATCTCATGCGACATCTCGTGCGGCTACGAGATAACCAAACTAACTTTAAAAAGGCCCTAAGAAGCCCTAAATCAAACGTTTGCGATGCTCTTACAAGGTTCTTAAAATGGATAAGTGGCTAAGATCATGCCATCCCCCAAATGGAAAAGATTCTTTCTGCAAATTGCTCTTATCTTGCAAAAACCCTAAGACGAGGTCAAATTGGAGGGTTGAGATTCATGGGACTTGGATGACTTAGATGGTAAGAAGGTTTTGTGCCTGGATTACCAGCTAAGCAGCCACGAAAGGTATGGGAAACCACTTATGCATATACTTCTTTTACATGTGAGATTATGCATGTGGACATGTGTAGCCACCTACGGGAGTAGTGAAGGTTTGGTTTAAATTTCAGCCTGATCATGATGGACGGTTTGGATCATCCAAAAATGATCGGATGATGGGTCACAACGACTGTAAACGGAAGATGTCCATTTGATCTACACTGGGCAGAAAATGCGGGAGAGAAATTTCTCTCTTTTTCGGGTTATGCTCTGGTTAACCCTATTTGATCGAGCTGGATGATCCCATACGCTGTGAGTGTATGTGTCCTCGGTGCACACACGCCACTAATGTGGGACCCGCTGTGATGTCTTTGATGAATTCGGTCCATCAATCCCTTTTGTAAGACTATGATAGGACAGGGGATTGATGATGAGGCAGATCTAAGCTTTGGTGGACCATATTAACTGAAATATTGGCCGTTAATTGGCAATTATCATCGATTCAATGGTTGGATTGGTTCTAATTGGTACATTAAGGGTACTAGTAGTCCACTTATGGTATATTTTAATTTTCCAGAAATCATCTCCGAGTCTATTCTTGGATTAAGGTGTATCCAAACCGTCGATATATGATAACGTCAAAATCAATGATCAATAGGTTCTTCAGGATTTCAAGGCATAAGTGTACAGTTAGACTCCTAGATTTATGGTTAGATTGAACTTGATGTAAATGCATTGGTAGACCCTTAGATCGCCACTCAGTTTACATAACTTATAATTAGATTGTTTCAAAATAGATCATTAGTGGTTTAGGGATCTTTAAGGTTTCTAGATGAGCTTAATGAATGACTTCGATGATTAGACCCCTCATCGAATGAGGTAAGGTCTAATCAATGATCAATATCTATCAAATGATTTATTTCCAATCTCAATGGCCAGACCATGAGGTTCAACATATAAATTGTTTGAAATCATTTTACACCAGTCCTAGATGTCCTAAAAATTGTCTAAGTGGAAATCTAAATATTGATTTTATAACTAGACAGTAATTTAGTTTGATTCATAGATAAAGATTACTCCCAATGATTAGAGTGTAAGTGAATGACTCAAAAAGCTAAGTATTTATGGTAACACTCGAGTACTGAAAGTACGGGGTGTTACAATCCAGGTACCATCTTGAATGACTATTTTCTTTGAAAGTTGTATGGATACCAAGACACTTAACCTTTGGAACCCATTTCATTACGATTCTATGTTTAAGAGGATCTCTTGCCCTTCGTTGTGTTTTGGAATTAAGATTTCTCCTGTTTCTGTTTACTCCATTCTTACTTGAGTTGGATTTCAATAGCTCTTTAAGCAAGTCCACAATTTTATTAGCTAGAAGAGGATTTCTATTTTCTCTCTTTTAATTTTTGTGGTGGTTGCCATATTTTTTTACATTAAAAGCTTGAAAGGGTTTTGTATTTTTGAAGTTATTCTTTTTAAGTTTAACTCTTTTAGAGTTTCTACTTTAGATTTTGAGGACTCTCCCTTTACAAAAGTAGGAGCAGAATCCTTGGATTTCAAAGAGTTATTTCTAATATAACTTAGTCTAGATCTGTCATCACATTGCGAGATGAGGTTAATAGTTTTTCAAGTTTATGGTCACCTTGTGTATATTTCCAAGTGTCCTTTAAACTCTGAAGGGAATGAAACTTTAAGTTTTAATATCTCATTTTTCATATTAAATTTTTTGCAATTCAAAAAAATTTAGACTTAAATCTAACTTAGCTTTTTTAAAACAGTCAGAAAAATGAGGATTTTTTAAAATAGCATTTTCAAGTTCTAATTGTAATTTGGCACTTATTTCTTTTTTAATTTTCAGTTTGGCCACTATCTTGCAACTTTCTCTGTATAGGGCATCATATGCAACTTGAAGATCATCTTCATTTTTAGAGTCACTTCCTAGAGTTTCATAATAAGATGTTTCACAATCATTTAAAGAAGTGATTCTGGCTATTGTCATAAAAGCTTTCAAATCATTTGCTTTTTCTTGGTCAGATTCGTCAGTTTCTGAATTAGTTTCAGATTCTGATGATTCATCTGAAGTAGCTATTATTGATGCAAGAATCTGGATCGTCATCTTTAAACCTCTGAGCACCTACACAAGAGAAGAACAAAAGAGACCCTCGCTAGGCAGGGGACCCTTCGATGCCAAAGTCAGGCCAGGAATCTGGGTCTGGTTGTGTTAAAGAGTTTAGGGCAAGAGATTCTGCGTACCTTTTCATGTAGATGGACCCCTTATTTATAGTGTTCGTAGGGCAGGATAGTCCGTAATCTTAAGCACGATCTCAGCCGTTAGGCGAGATGTGAGAGGGTGGTGAATGTCGGCAATTACCCTGGAATCATGTGGTGGATGGTTACATGCAAGTGATGGGGATCAGCGATTACCTTTGAATCATGCATAGTTGAGGAAGATAATCCGCTCGGCTGAGGAGGTAGGTCGACACAGTTCTAGTTGGGACATCATAGGTCGACATAGTATGGATCCCTCTTTGTTTGACCATAGATGGGCTAAACTAAACTGACCCGAGTGAAATTCTATCGGCCGACCGGAGATGGGCCGAGTTGAATTGATCCGAGCTGAACTAAAAGGGGCTCGAAAGTTCCATCTTGGTCGTCTGGGCTATTAGCTCTTCGAACTGAAGGTTGGACCGGTCTTCTTGTCGATCTCATTTGTTCTTGAAGAGCTTTCGTTCAACTTTACCATCCCGAACCACTACTTGAGTCTGTCTTGAGTCAAGTTGGGTTGACCATAGTGCTTCAAGACAGTCCCTGTTAGGTACATAGGTGGAAGTTCTGGGACATGCACCACAGATGACTATGCTCGGGGACATGAGTTCTAACATCTCTAGATGAGATGGTGCAGGAGTATATGCTCATCAGCCTAGGCTGACCTTGAGAGTGGTTGGGTCGTATTTTCATATAACAAAAGCCCCCTACTTCTTGAGCCTTATGATGTGAGCTCGAGAAGTAAGTCGATGGAAAGAGGTCCGGCGGATGAGTTATTACGCATTGAATGCTAGCTAGCAGGGGCAATAAGATCAAAGAAAATCCACAATAACGGGCTGATATAATCGAGGCATCGTACTCTGTTGTGGCAACTTTTCGACTGCAGGCCTGTGAGGTGCGGATGCGTGGTGTAGGCCGAGAACACAATTCGGCATAGTGAATGGGGAGTTTCCATCTGTAAAGTGGTGGGCGAGGGGATGGTGCTTCACCTATGGCATTTAATGCTGTTCATTAAAGATTTGGCGTAGCTTGGGGATCCGTATCAACAGGACTAATGGGGTGTCGCCGCGTGTTAAGCGGTGCTCGGGAGGACAGCTCTTCAGCCATGGCATTTAATACTGGTCATTAATGCACATAGCCGAGGTCTATAAAAGCGGACGATCCCAGCATCATCTCAGTTATTTCATTCCTAAGCATTCTCGCTGCTACTAGACTCTTAGAGCAGGTGATTTCTGGTGAGTTCACCATCTTTTTCGATCTTCTTACTTTTTGCTTGCTTCCCTTATTCCTCCCTTTTTCCATTAAGAATCCGACATGTTGGATGGTTTAGATGAACATCATGAGTTCAACACCTTTAAGGGCAATTCTGACCGGGGGAGTACGAACTCCAGGACTAGGGCCCCATCGGAGCCACCTTCTTCGGTCCTATTGTGGTTCGACAGGGGGGCTACTCAGCCATCATCCGAACAACCCTCTGAGGTCATCCCCCGGGGGTCAATCTTGAAGGAGGCTGATATGGTCGAGATCTACTTGGAATATCAGATTTTGAACTTCGTACTCCTCCGAACACCGACCCCCTAAAACGTTCATAGGGATCCAGCTGAAGGGGAGGTAGTCATATTCATCTTCTCCCTCCAATACGAACTTTGGCTTCCACTCCACCTGTTTGTGAGGGCAATGACAGCACGGCTGAGATTAGCTCTAGGTCAGCTCATACCAAATGCTTGGAAGGCGCTGTTGGGGACATACATCATCTGGTTCCAGCTCAAGAACAAAAAGCTGACGCCGAATGAATTCATTTATTTATACCAGACTAAGCACAACCCTGTGCAGCTGAGCTGGTATTACTTCTCGGCATGGGCGAATTGAGGTCGAAACCTCGTCGCTAAACTTTCGTCCTCTAACAAGCATTGGAAGAATAAATGGTTTTGGGCATCCGGAGAGTGGGAGGTGCCTGCTGCCGAACTGACCAGTCTTTAAGTCAGAGTGCTCATTAAATTTACTACCCTAAGTCGGACTTCAACGCGACATATGGGTCTTCTTTTCCTTCTGTTGAACTTTAGCCTGACCTATTTTCTTTTGTGCCTCTCCAATTTTTTCAAAGGGTTCGCCCGAGCTATCCACCTTCCACCATGGCCAAGTGGACAAGGTGAAGGTGCTGAAAGAGGAGTTCTGCCTTTGGAACAAGCTCACAACTCCTAACCTTCTACATTGATCCGAGCTATGCAGATCAGTGCTTTCCCTTTCTTCTCTAGGTGATTCGTTATTTGTCAGTTAAGATTTATTATGCTCGTACTTAGCTGACTTGAGTTTTGCCGTGCAGGTATGGCCAAGCCCCACAAGCCCTGTAAGAGGAAGCGCCATCCCATAGAGGAGATGATCCAGACGAAGACGATTGTCCGGAAGAAGGTGACTCCTTCTATTACCCAAATACTCACCTCTGCCATGGAGGTGAGGTTAGAGGCTGGGGCATGGCAGCCCTTGGCAGACTAGCCAACCTTAACTAAGGCTAGAAGAGGAGAAGCTCCCATGCCAGTCGCCCCTTCACAGCTAAGCGCGATGGAGGTAGTCGAACTGCATGCGGATGATGTATCTCCGGTCCTTGAGGCTCCGATGGCCAAAGGGGTCAAGGTCGGTCAGACGGTCGAGGAGGTCGATTACCTCATTTCGGACGAGGTTGTCCAACCAGGAGGTCGGCCCATTAGTGGCTGAGTCTGATCCGCCGACTCTCGGCGATGTTAATGGGACCGTCGTCCCGAGCCCCCAAGCTCTCAAGGAGGCAAGAGTATACTCACCAGGTCATTTCATGTCTCATCTGTCGGGTTGGGCAACAAGACATGTTCCCGAGGAGGTTAGTACTAACCTAATGGGCACCCGCCTGGAGTCCTTCCTTACTAATGTGGTCGCTCAATGCTACAAGGTATATTCTTTTCTTCCACCACTAAGTTTTCCTTACATTGAAGGAGGTCTTTGGTAGCATGAATATATGTGTAAGTATAGTTAATGGCCCAACCACTCCTTCAAGGGTCAGACCATTAGAGGAATATTTCTCTTTGCTTGATGGTGATTAGGTGAGTAGATGATTTCTGCCATTCTTTCTCGATAATAAACTATGTCAGGAATATCTTACTGAGGTCGACGAAGGAACTGATCGACCTCAGCTTCAATTATTTGTACTAGCTCCGTGCGGTTCCTATTAAGGTTAAGGAGAAGGCGCGACACATAATTGACTTGGACGCTGACTGGAGTTCCATCCAAGCTTGATAGGATTCTAGATGCTCAGTAGGATCTCTAATACTTGAAAACGGGATGATGGGCAGCACCCGGAACCTTGAGGATAGAGCAGAGCTCATGATCTCGTTGGTGAGTGGCGATTCTGCTTCTTCCATCATCGCATCTATCGAAGTCAGGGCTTGTGACCGATAAGCTTGACACATGGCACCGATTTGACCCTGCAACTCATCAAGCTAGACCTCCCAGAGATCCTTATTTTCGGTGACAGTTTCGGGGGCCAGAACTTCCTCGGGAGCTTTTCGGGTCTCCTCTTCTCCAGTTTGTGACGTAGATTGGAAGGAGCCAGGACTGAAGTTCCTAAAACATGAGAAGGTGCCTAAGCGGATACATCCCGAGACACTTCTCTTTGAGAATCAGCTAGCGTAGAGTTCTCGGTAGCTGCTCGGGTAGCGGTTTCCCAATTGTGGAGGGGGAGTTATCTTTAGAGCATCTGTCTCATTTGACCGATCTCACTGGCCAGCGTTTCGACCTATTTCTTTAAGGAAAGGTACCTCCCCTCGAGTTCCAAGATCATTGTGTCATGCCTGTATGAGCGGACTCTGCCTGGAGTTGGGAAGACAAGTTCTGGTGATTGGGCTATCCTGCAAGCTCAGGGCTAGTAGCAGTAATGGTAGGAGGAGCTTTCTTTCTTCCTTTCACTATTGTTCTCTTTTGATAAAGTAGGAATGGCTTTGATGTCGTTCCCACAGATAGTGCCAAAATGTTGATAAAAGAATATAGACCAGCCTCTTTAGACCTCTGAGCACTTACACAAGAGAAGGGGAAATGAGACCCTTGCTAGGCAGGGGACCTTTCGATGTCAAAGTCAGGCCAGGAATCTGGGTCTGGTTGTGTTGAAGAGTTTAGGGTAAAAGATTTTGCATACCTTTTCATGTAGATGGGCCCCTTATTTATAGTGTTCGTAGGGCAGGATAGTCCATAATCTTATGCACAATCTCAGCTGTTAGGTGAGATGTGCACGGGTGGCGAATGTCAGCAGTTGCCTTAGAATCACGCAGTGGACAGTTACATGCAAGTAATGGGGGTCAACGGTTACCATTGAATCATGCATAGCTGAGGAAGATCATTTCCTCAGCCAAGGAGGTAGGTCGGCACGGTTCTAGTCGGGACATCATAAGTTGACACCGCATGGATCCCTCTTCGTTTGACCGGAGATGGGATAAATTGAACTGACCTGAGTTAAATTTTATCGATTGACTGGAGATGGGCCGAGTTGAATTGATTCGAGCAGAACTGATTCCGAGCTGAATTGATCTGAGCCGAACTGAAAGGGGCTTGAAAGTTTTGTCTTAATCGTTTGGGCTATCGGCTCTCCGAACTAAAGGTTGGACCGATCTTCTTGTCGATCTCATTTGTCCTTAGCGAGCTTTCTCTCAACTTCACCAAGCTGAACCACTGCTTAGGCTTGTCTCGAGTCAAGCTGGGTTGACCAGAGTGCTTTAAGATAGTCCTTATGAGGTACATAGGTGGAAGCTCTAGGACATGTGCCACATATGGCTGCGCTTGGGGACGCGGGCTCTAACATCTCTAGATGATGGTGCAAGAGTGTATGCTCGTCAGCCAGGGCTGACCTTGAGAGTGGTCGAACCATCTTTTCCCATAATAACAACTATCGTGCCTTTTCCTCTAGATTTATCATTTTTAGGACATTTAGAAGCAATATGCCCATATTCAGAACAACTGAAGCATTGGGTGTCTTTTGTTTTAGATTTCTAATAGTTTGAGTTCCCTTTCTTTTGTCAACTGGTTTTTAAAAAATTGTTCTTTTCTTATTTTTGAAAATTCTATAAAATTTCTTTGCCAACATAGCCATATCGTAGATCATTTTCTTCAATATCTAAATTTACAGTTGAATCCTTTAATTTAGATTTAGAAGATTTAAGGGCAATGGACTTGATCTTAGGAGCTTTGAAATTTAGCTCATAAGTTTGAAGATATCTAACTAACTCATCAACCTTCATAATATCGATATCGCTTAATTCCTGTATAGCAATAACTTTCGAATTAAACCTATTAGGAAGTGATCGCAATATTTTTACGTAAACCTTTCTTTCAGGGATTCTATCTCCAAGACCCCATATGGAATTGACTATGTCTTTCAATTTCGTATAGAAGTCCATAAAAGATGCATTTTCTTCTATACGAATTTTCTCAAATTTAGTTGTGAGGATTTGGATCTTAGATTTTTTTTTTTTTGACAATATTAGTTCCTTCATGTGTCATCTTAAGAATATCCCATGCTTATTTACTTGTATCACACGAAATGATTCTTTTAAATTCATCTGGTGATAGAGCGCAAGATATTGCATTTAAGGCCTTTGCATTAGCACTACTTTCACTTTTCTAAACTGTTATCCAAAAAGTATAGGCAATTTCCTTCATGGACATGGTTCCATTCTCGGTTACTACTTCCATAATAAGAGGGATCCATTGAGTCGTAATGGCTTGCCACACACTCTCATCAATGAATTTGAGTAAAATCCTCATCTTGGCTTTCCAATAAGAAAGTTTGAGCCATCAAAGGGAGGTGGCCTAGTAATGGATAAACTTTTAAATTTTGACATCTTATAACTCTGGATCTAGCTCTAGGAGGTAAACCCTAAAAAGAGTAACCTCGCTCTGATACTAATGAAAGATGAGCTATCGATGTCCTAGCGGAGGGGGGAATAGGACAATACCAAATTTTTTGAGATAATGCAGAATAAATAAACAAATAATCTCAATCACCCAAAGTATTGAAACCTTGATTCCAAATAATTCGTAGGACAACCTTCACCTATAATTTTAAGCAAGACAGCCTTATTTCACGATGTCTTTGAAATCAATATTTCAAACTAGCAAGTGAAGATAAAATAAATGCAGCATTCATCACACAGAATGAAATAAATATGATATTCACCATAAATAAAGAGATAAGCATTCATAACAAGGCACAAGTGGTTATAGTGATTCGGTACTTAAACCCACACCTACTCCACTCAGCAAGGTCTTCACAGGTTCACCTTAACAACCTAATACAATTTTTATGATTTTCATAGGTTATCAAAATCAAACCCCTTTTGTGATTTTCATGAGCTAGATATCATAATCAAACTCCTTTTGTGATTTTTACAGGGTATCACAGATCAACCCTCAGTGATTTTTGGGCTATCTCAAAAAAACCAAAATAAAATAAAATAATTAACAATGTACTTATCTTCAAATGATGATTCAAAGATAGAGTCGGAGCTTGAAGCAGCGATCTTCTTTCTTGAGTGTAGAGGAAGCAATATTTGCTTAACTAGAAAGAATATATGGATCTAATGTATTTCAATAAAATGAAAACCTTAATGCTGTAGATTCAATTATTTGTTTCTCAAGTAGAATATAGACTACTCTCTAATTTGAAATTAAAATCAACTTGAGAAAGGAAATTGAATAAGCTAAATAAAAATTATATATACTGTACAAATAGCTTGACGATGACCTGAGCTTCTCTCTTAACTTGCAGAAGATTTTTCTCTAATTTTCGTTGTTAAATAGAATGAGAGAAGGTTCCTATTTATAGCCAAAGGAATTGGAAATTCAGCTAGCATAGGAATAGGTTGGTTAGCTGGATTCCAACGACTATCAAATTGCGAGGGATATGATTTATCTAAAAATTTGGCTAGCCGAATTCAGTTAAAAATCTGAGAATCCTTTGCTGAAAAATGACCCAAACTTTCCTCAGGCTGGCCGAACTTCAAGTTAGGCTGGCCAAATTTGCAACATATTTTTTAAAATTTCAAATCTTAAAAAGTTGCCTGAACATGAAGTTAGGTTACTCGAAGAAGTTAAGCTAGCCGATCATAAAGTTAGGTTGGTCGAACTTCACTAAAGTTAACCCAATTTATACAATTTTCGAAAGCACCTAGCCTTATGTCTCTTTAGGGTTATTTCACTTGTTGGTTGGCTAATACAGAGATCTTCTAATCTTGATAAACTTGAAACCTAGCAACGTCATTTAAGTCTTGAGATGTTGAGTCGATCTTGAGTTGATCTTCATAGGATGTAGTGTACTTGCGATCTGACTATACTTACGATTTGATGGGTATCTTTATGTATCTTGGTCTATGAAATTTGAAAACATTATATGTACTAAACATCTAAGAACTTACAGTGTCCAACTATGATATGGACTGATCCCATAACCTTCAAGGTCCCATGTTAGTAAAGAAATCCCATCTAAATAAGGAGCACACGATGAAGAGCTCGAGGCACCAACTGAGACATCACACATAATCTCTCATAGTGCAATATTGTTTTATCTTAGTTTTACCTTTAGATCCCTCCACTTCTTTCTAACCCCGCTGTAGAACATCCATAACTTAGCATAGTTTAGATCGCTACTATCCAATCCCTTTGCTGTAATATGCCTATGAGTAGCGTAAATATCCACGACCAACCATCATCAAATCCGGATCAACTAAGTTCATACTTGGAAGATCACATCGGTCACATCCTACTGACCATCCATGTAACAACCCATTATATTTAGGGCACGTGCGTGCATGTGCATGAATATTTTATTGCATTCATCAAGGCATTCATGCTTTCATCCATCCATGCATACATATATCCATCAGTCTTGGAAGATCACTCTAGTCACATCTTGATCAACCGAGTTCATACTTGTAAGATCACGCCGGTCACATCCTACTGACCATCAATGTAACTAAAATTGCATGGAATAGCCTACCATGGCACGTCGAAGCTTGGCAAAGCTATATAATGGTGGTTATGTCCTAGAGGGTGGGGGTGATTAGTACAAAATAAAATTTATGTCTTTCAACACACAATTGTTTACTTAAACTAATATGTCAATTTAAACTAAGTAAGATAATTAACTTTAAGGCTACCAAGCCAATAGAAAGTCTAATCACATAAACTACTAAACATATGTCAATTATACAGCTAATCTATAATTGATAGTGAGCTCATGTGTACATAACAAGTTAAGTGCCTAGCATACAATTCAATTCAAGCATTCATATGATTTACCTAATCAAATGCATAAGCATGAATAAGAATGTATGCAATTCACAATCGTAAAAGTCAACATGTATAGTGGTTCGTTGTCCCTACTCCACTCCCGGCAGATGTACTCTCCCTGAGTGTGTCGGTATTCACTATTGGAGGTTTTAAATTAGGTTTACCTCTAACCTATATAAGCATACACTCCTGATAGAGGCCCACACAAGGACTTACCCACATACTTACCCGTGTCGGTGGCCCACGCAAGGACTTACCATATACACACCCATGTTGATGGCCTACGCAAGGACTTACCATATACACACCCATGTTGGTGGCCTACACAAGGACTTACCTATGTATACACCTGTGTTGGTTGCCTACACAAGGACTTACACATGTACTCACCGTATAGATGACAATATGGCCCTACACAAGAACCTACATGAGTTTAGGTTACAAAATCTACACCTATACAATGGAGTGTATAAACTCTTATAATTTAACAACTTTCTTGTTGGATTGCGCCCCTTTTGTAGCGCCTTCTCGGATTGCTTAATCAATGCTCTCTTGTGCTTTAATCAGCTCCCCTTGTGCTCCCTCGATCGATGATGCCAATGCTTGCTAATGCTTAAGCTCTAAGATTAAACATCTTGCATGCAATGGTCCATTGAGGTGATCAAGGTGATGTGAGGATGGCGAAATCTCCTACAACTAATGTAAGGATGTAATCCTAGGGGATTCACCTAGATGGGTCTTCCAGGGGATTTTTTTTTTAAATGGTATACCAATAATTTTGGGTTTAATCTCTAGAAAATGGTGGAGTTCAAGCTCGTCTTCATATTGGAGGTTTGAATGCTCATTAGAGTATTAATCTTAAGGAAGATGACCTGGAACTCATTGGTTTAGAGGCTTAAGATGAGGGATATGATTATGGAATCACCTAGGCTTCTATTGCACCAAAAACTCATCCAAATGCCCAGAGACCAGATTTTCTTTATAAAAAAATTTAGTTCCAACAATGATAAAATGGGAAAAAATAGCTAGTCTTCGGTCCGATAGAAATTGGCCTCGGTCACACCGAATTACCCAGTGAAAAAACCACAAAAGTTGTTCGACAATTTTTAACACTTTTAGTCGGACCGAATTTGATCTTCAGTTACACCAAAACTAGCTGAAAGATTATCTAGGTGGAGCTAAATTACATGAATTTCAGGGTTTTGCTTGTTGTCCTTGGGGATTCAGTGGGATCGAAGGTTGCATAAAATTGTGCAGTTTGTTTTCCAGCAACTCAAGACCTCTAAAGTCAATGTAAGCATGTTTAATTAAGGCTTTCGAGGCTAAGGGATAATCAATAAAAGGTTTTTCTATTAGGGTTAAGATCATCTAGAGGTTTAAATTGTTTTGGATCAAGGGTTAGGAAATAATGCTCGTACGGTTTAGCGAAGATCATGACACCTGCAATGAGGCGGTCGTGGTCGAGATAATCAACACACAGCCCTGCGGGTGGTCAGCCCTAAAAAAAAGGTCAATTATAGAACCTCGACCATGGTGAACTCGAGGAAGGGCACGACTAAGGCTCCTAGACAATATTGTTGAGATTCAAATATTACATATTTTCCTCCATTTATATTTTAGTGTTATGAACATGATAATGTTTAATAGTATATTTTATACATGTTTGTGTTGCAAGGTGAGTTTAAAAGCTTGGATTGAAAAGAATATTAAAAGCATGGATTTAATGCTCAAGAATTTCCAAGGCATAGAATGGATCGTTGGAGACCAAGATTGAAGATTTCAAGACCGCAAGATCTAAGAAAACCAAGTGGAGAAGGAAGGAAGTCGAAAGAACAAAGTGTTGAAATTCACTTCATTACCTCTGTCATCGACCACTATTCGATGACATCGAAGTCATGGTTCGATAACATCAAACACAGCTCGATGACATTGAATTTTTACATGAAAATCAAGTTGGTCGCTGGACATATTAGGTGCCATTCTCAATTACTCGAAGACTCTCTCAATGACATCAAGGAGTTGTTCAATGACATCGAGAACAGCTCGATGACATTGAATTTTCTGAAGAATTATGAAGCAACTCGCTGGACTATTTTAGATGCTTTTTCGAAGACCTGTTTGATGACTCGAAGCTTCGATCGATGACATCGGAGGAAGGTTCAATGACACAGATACTTACGTAGTGCGAAAGTAGAAAAGGCGCGACTTCTAGATTCAAACCACTTTGATGACATCGAAGGCATTACGCAGAGTTACGCGAACTGTGTAATTTGATACGATTTTGCGATTTTGCAGAAACTAGCCTATAAATATGAGTTTCCTAAGTCTTTTTAGGATATTTAGGGTTTTGAGGAGCAGAGCAAAGGGGTGGAGCCATCATCCAAGAGCTTCTTCTTCCTTTCTTCCTAGTTTTTAATGCTTTCTTCTAGGGTTATAGATCCAATCATGTCTATGGTTAGCTAAATCCCTTAGCTAGGGCTACGGGGTGAAGCTTGTAGTGTGATTAAGATGTTTTTCTTGTTTGATTCTTGTTCTTGTTGAACTTCTTTGATTCTAATTTGATATTTAAGGAATACTTTTAGTTTTTAATGGTATGTTGTGACTCAAATTACAATAGATCTACAATAGCTTTGAGTATCTTCTTTTCCTTATTTGAAATTGTGAAGATAGTAAATCCTATTATTCGTCATTGTCTCCTGGGCATGGCTAGATGATGGAATCACTTCTAATCCTCATAACTCTTATCCATTGAGAATTAGGTCAATGAAAGTTTAGATCTGATCTTATTGATATATCTTCCAATTAGATAGGATAGGACTCCAATTCTAATTGAGTTCCTTGAATAAAAAAAGGAAACATCCTGATAACTGTAAGTGGATCCCTGTGCACCCTAGTTCCCACCGTTGAATTCTTAAGTTTTAATTAAATTATTCACAATTACTTCCTATTATTTCAGATTTAGATTTAGATCTTCTTCTAGTTCTGATTCTAATTACTTTTAGAATACACACAAGTTCAGTCCCTGTGGATTCGACCTCGATCTCATCGAGATTATTACTACATCGCGACCCTACACTTAGGGTCGTGAACAAGTTTTTAAAGTCCTTGCCGAGGACTAACAGTTGCATTTTTCTGAATTTAATTAGATTTGGAATTAGGTTAAGATTATGGTTTATTTACTTTCTAATTCTATATAGGGTTTTTTGAATTAATTTTAGAAACTAACTTGATTCTATATAGGGTTTTTTTGAATTAATTTTAGAAACTAACTTGTTTTTTGGTTTTGCAGGATCTTAACATAGAAACTTCTAATTTGGTAACTTCTTTCTATTTCTAGATTTCTTAATTATCTTAGGTTTCTTTCTTTTTAGGGTTAAGTTAGATTCTGAAATTGAGAGCTGAGAGTGTTTCATGCCTAAGTGGGTCCGTGATAACACTCGACGTCTCTTGAGTGAAGGAGGATTGGTTAAAGGGTTATCTATCCATTACAAGAATAGACACCACTCGAGATTCTCAAAGTCAATTGAAGTGATGGCTACCAATCAACCGGCCAATCAACCTGAAATTCAACCTTAACCTCCAGTTATGAAAGCGCAAGATGAGAATGAGGTGCATCATGCACCCCCGCCTCGTACTTTACGAGATTATTTACAACTGGTGGCGATAAGCACACCTTCCTGTATGATCTTTCCAGAAAATACAGGAAATATAGACATCAAAGCAGGAGTGATCCAACTCCTTCCCAAGTTCCGTAGACTTGAATATGAAAATCTATATCTACACTTGAAAGAGTTCGATAAGATAATAGCCACTTTGTATTTTCCTAATGTGTCTGAGGACACAATCAGGCTGAAACTCTTTCCTTTCTCCTTGAAAGAAAAAGCAAAGACGTGGTTACATTCACTACGTCCACGATTTATTAGCAGATGGAATGACATGATAAAGGAGTTCATAAAGAAATTCTTCCCTTATTATAAAACAAACACCATCAGAAAGTCGATCATGAACTTCTCCCAAAAGGAAGATGAAACATTCTTCAAATGTTGGGAGCAGTTCAAGGATCTTGTCAATTCATGCTCACAACACGGTTTTAAAATGTAGTACATAACAAATTTCTTCCATGAAGGACTGACATCTTCCATGTGCCAATTTATCGAGACAATGTGCAATGGGGAATTCATGAATAAAGATGTCGATGAGGTGTGAGATTACTTTGACAAACTTCCTAAAACCGTACAATCATGGGACATCTCCCCAAAAACTAGCACCATGTCTAAGCTTACTTAATCAAAGGAGAGAAGCGGAATATATCTCCTGAAAGAGGATGATGACATAAATGCTAAAGTAGTTAGTCTCACAAGGAAACTTGAGGCCATGGAACTTAAGAAGGAAAAGGATAAGGCAGTTGTCTACAGTATTTTTGCTTGCAACATTCATACAACTGAAAATTGTCCAACAGTACCTACTTTTCAAGAAATACTGAATGAGAAATCGAATGCCATAAACAACTACCAGAGGCCTTTCAAAGGAACCTCCTTAAATACAAACAACTCCAACTGGACAAATCATCCAAATTTCATTTGGAGGAATGGACAATTTACTACACCTCAAGGTATCCTTAACCAATTCCTAGATTAAAGGAAACCTCAAGAGGACCCGGTTCTAAAATATATTCAAGATCAAGAGCTACTCAATCAGAATTCTGCATAAGAATTCTAGGATATTAGATCACCATTGGGAACACTTGCGTCGTCTATTCAAAAGATAGAGTCACACTTAATAATTGGACAGAAAGGGATTCTTCCAGCCCAACCTCTCCCAAATCCAAAACCACAATATGAGATTAGTGGCTTAAGCTCTTCAAATAAAATGGAGCAAGCTAAGTCTATCACCACCCTTAGGAGTGGGAAAACAATTTGCAAATCTATTCCGGTAAGGGCTGAAAAGCCTAAGGACCCGAAAATAGATGAAACTAATAGACCTAACAACACTCGACATGAGTTAGAACTAAAACTTCAAGTCAAACCAATTACGCCATCCCCCCAACGGTTGATTGCACCAAAATCTCTCTCTAACTTTCAAGACATTCTAGAGGTGTTGAAACAAGTGAAGGTCAACATTCGTCTACTAGATGTCGTTAAACAAATACCTTCATATGCCAAATTTCTGTAAGATCTATGCACTATGAAAAGACAACAAATATTCAAAAGAAAAATCTTTTTGACAAAAAAAGTGAGTGCCAACATAAGACAAGATGTGTCACAAAAGTACAAAGATTATGGTGGCCCAACCATCACTTGTGTAATTGGGAACTACTGGATCAAAAGATTCTGGTGGCCCAACCATCACTTGTGTAATTGGGAACTACCGGATCGAGCATGCACTTCTTGATTTAGGAGCGAGCGTAAATCTGATCCCTTACTTAGTCTACGAATAACTTGTAACACCCTGAAATTCGAGGGTTAAGTAGCAACTCAACTCTCGAGTTCTAAAACATCACTTATGCAACATAGATAATGATGATTAAATGTTGTCTGTGTTAGTGCAATAAACATGAGTGAGATTATACTAAAACAGTAATTCATACTCCAGATCAATAATATAAAGGCAAGCGGAAGACTGAAACTGTATATAATTGTATGTAAAAGAAACAAAACCATCACAATCTCCAGAGTATGAACCCAACTGAGTCACCATATACATGTATCTGTTTTACGATCAAAATGTCAAAAAAATACAACTAGAGAGGTAAGCCCTGTAAGTCCCGTCGATCCAGGCAGTCTAGTCAAAGCCACCAGAGTACTGCATATACGAGAACTTGTCCTGGTCCTTGAAGTAGTCCAGCTCAGCCTCCTGAGTCATCACCTCATATGCACCTAAGACAGAGTCTGGTTGGTGTATACAACACTGTCCAGTAACGTGAGAGTGAGTAGCTAACTCAGTGGAACAATAAAGCATAGGTTAACATGTTATCAATTCAGTCAAGCAGTAATGCTAAAACAGTACAATCAAACACTCCTAACTACTCTTATTAATGCAAGTATGAATGCAGTCATGATGCATGCTCTCACCGACATACTCCCTCATGCGACACCATCTTACGTTCGCGACATACTTTCATTCCTCAATGCTCCACATCTTCTAGGCACATGCAGTGCGATGATGAGCATGGTTACCGAGTTGTTATTAGTCTATTTCAAACAGCAGGATTGGGAAACTAAGGTACCTCCCTTGTATCATTCCCAAACATGATCCATTCTAGGGTCATCAAACCTAGATAATCTCATACGATAGTATGGTTCTAGGGCGCTGCAAAGGCTGTCAGAGCTGTTACACGCAATTGTTACATCACTCCCCCATTACCTTTTTAACGGTTCATCACTAAATTGATACAGGCCTAGTTCATGCTCTATAGACCGTGACAAAACTTGTCGCCTCATCGCAAATTCAGATTATGCTCGAGGTCACTACAAAGGGCTCGTCACCAATCAGTGTAGGTCGACAGCTCGAATACAGTGTCTCATACCACCGTATTCGGCTCACGAGTCAAGGTTACTCACTGTACACTACGGGGAAGCATGTGGCCCCAGCGTAGGCCGACAGCTCGACCTCGGTGTCCCATACCACCATGCCCGGCTCATGAGTCTTAGCGGATCGAGGTACCATGGTTAACGGGATTTCACTGGTAAGTTTAGTACCCAAGGTTCAAGCAGTACCGTCCAAACATGGTGAACATACATTAGACAGATCGGGTTACTTGACGAGCCTGACTAGCTCGAGCGCACAATCAACTGAACGACATGAAGTGCATAAGAACTTCGCGTGGCCTAACCACTGTCGCCAACCGAAGTACGACTCGGGTTCGTCAAACACATCCTACGTGGCGAAATAAATCTCAACCACGAACTCAAGTCTAGTACCGATTGTCTGAACTATAATCATAGTCCCAAACGCAATCAATCCTTATTCAAAGCATGTAGAGTAAAGCATAATAAACAAAGTAATTCAAGCATGTTAACAAGCATGTCATAAAGCATGTTATAAAGCACCATATAAACAGGAAATACAAACACATATATTTCATAAGTAAGCGGTTAAATTAAACAACCAACATGGAGAAAATCATATACGTCTCTAAGGTAGTTGAGAAATCCCATCTCAACACCTACTTAAGGCACAATCATCCAAACACTTACTCCTACAAGCATTTTCACAAACACTTAGAATACACTATTTGAACATACATAGTGTATATTAGTAAAAAATGTATTAGGGTGAGTCCTTTCGCCAAGCAAGTATTTTACACATATAAGATATGTTCATACAGCAAATAATCATGGCAAACATATTTCTAAAATTTATACGTATACGGTACTTTCTACAAATACTAGGAATACAGTATATTCAACATATTTATTGTATAACCGAAAAGCGAAACGGACAACACTTTATACATGTGCAATTACATACAGATCATGAATCTATCATTATCTGACATTGAAAGCGTTGAAAACCATAACCTATATACTTAAAGTCCTCACCTTTTATCATAGAATCATAACAAATCTGATAGGTTTGCTAAGCTTTCGTATTCGGCAGTTTGGTAACCTATAGAATGAAATAGGTTAGCTATTTCATAACCTAAAACCATCACAGCCCCAAAACAGATTAGGGTTAGGGTTTCTTACATAGAAACAAGGTCGAAATCGCCGGAAAAGTGACTAGACTTAAGTGGTGGAGCTTGTAGAACGGCAGGGGAAAGTAGTAAGGAGCTTCTTCCACTTCTCTCACACTTTCTCTCTCTTATCTCTCTTCTCACTCCTAGGGTTTCTCTCAAATTCGTATGGCTGAATGAGAGAGAGTTCTAAGGTCCTTATATAGCCTAACATCACACCAAAAAAGACTTATGGCCAAGGTATACTTAAGTTATAACCAAAATGAGCCTGTTCCAGCTCAACGGAGCACTTCTAGCGGCCCCCCTAGAGCCAAAGGTCGGACTTAAGCTCATAGACACCAGATCTAGGTGGAGTTAAGTTTTCGTTTCAGTCAGATTCCTAGATCACGCGTGGTGGACCAGTTTCAGTTCAATGGTCAGTGAAACTCGATCAGAGATTTCAAGTACACTGCCATGTATATGAAATTTTTCCTGATCTGAGGGTGTATTTGGGTCAGATTCTGATGGTCTGGTTACTTACAAATTGTCCGCAAGTAACAAGTCTCAGATTACTATTTGAGATATTTATTTATAAAGAAAACCAAGTGTTCTCACACTCCTCGCTCCGGACTCAAGCATACAACCGTGATACACAATCTGGATTTGATCTCCGAGATGGTTATCAAGCCTAGTGAGGCGGTCCTAAGTCTATAACTTCGTATTATTCGGACTCCCGATGTGCAGTCCAGATCTGATACGGTGTTTCAATGTGCTCCCGAGAGCAGTCGGGTAATGAGTTTGATCCTAGATTTTAGGGTAACCTAGCGTCAATGATTCTACAAGTTTTGGGTCTTGTAGATCGTATTTAAAGCGATTCTAGCGGATTTCATGGCTAATCTAGTTTAGCACTTAGTTAACTTTGTCAAATTTTTAAAGGATTTAATCCTAAGCGATTTCTGCCTGAGGTGGTACACAAGCCATTGTACGGAATTTTTTGAGTCGTTACAATCTACCCCCTTTAATGAAAAATTTCGTCCTCGAAATTAGTACCTTTTCATACTCCTCAAAGAGCTGAGGATAGTTCTTTAGGACCTCGGCTTCTATCTCCAAGGTAGCTTCCTCCTCTGTATGATGCGTCCACAGTACCTTTACGAGTGGAATCACCTTGCTACGCAGTACCTGCTCCTTCCTGTTATGGATACGTGTCAGGCGCAACACATATGTAGCATCCTCTCTCAATTGTACCTGCTCCCATCTGATAATGTGTGAAGGATCAGGAACGTACTTCTTCAGCATAGATACATGAAATATGTTATGTACAGCTGCAAGTGGTGTGGGCAAAGCGAGATGATATGCCACAGCACCCACTCGATTAAGTATCTGAAATAGACTGATGAACCTTAGTGTGAGCTTTCCCTTCTTCCCAAACTGAAGGACTCCCTTCATAGGGGAAACTCTGAGGAATACATGATCTCCAACCTCGAACTCAAGCGGTCGCCGCCTCGTATCAATGTAACTCTTCTGCCTGCTCTGCGCTGTAAAAAGTCGACTCCTGATAATGTCGATCTTCTCTAAGGTCGCCTGTACCAACTCCGGCCTAATCAAACTGCGCTCACCAACCCCAGCCCAGAATGCGGCGCTCTGCAAAGACGACCATACAGGGCCTCATATGGAGCCATGCCAATACTCGCCTGGAAGCTGTTGTTGTACGTGAACTCTGCATAAGGAAGACAGTCATCCCAACTGTCCTTGAAGTCCAAGACACATGCCCACAACATATCCTCCAAAATCTGGTTCACCCGCTCTGTCTGCCCGTCGGTCTGAGGGTGAAACGTAGTACTGAACTTCAATTTCACACGCATCACTTCCTAGATACGAGTCCAAAAGATAGACGTGAACTGCGCGTCTCTGTTAGACACGATCTCTAGGGGAACTCCATGCAGATGCACAATCTCTCTGATGTACAGTCTAGCGAGCTCATCTACAGAGTTCGTGACTCTGATAGGGAGAAAATGGGCCGATTTGGTCAACCGGTCCACAATCACCCAAATGGAATCATGTCCCTTCCTCGTCTTCAGCAGCCCCGATATGAAATCCATGGAAATGAAGTCTCACTTCCATTCAGCTATGTGCATGGGCTGAAGTAGTCTAGGAGGTCGGCGATGTTCTGCCTTGACCTGCTGGCATGTCAGACAATGAGAAACATACTCTGCTATGTGGGTCTTCATGCTGTCCCACCAATAAGACCGTCTCATGTCCTGGTACATCTTCGTGCTACCAGGATGCATCGCAAGCTTCGATTTGTGGGCAATCTCAAGGAGCTCCTGTCGCAAGTCATGAATATCAGGAACGCATAAGCGGCCATGGTATCATAAACCCTCATCTATGCCAACTCTCCACTCGGAGTCCTTGGCGTCGCTAGCTTGCTCTCGAAGCTCAGACAACCGCATGTCGCCCTTCTGGGCCTCGATAATCCTATCATCAACAAGTCGCCGCACCTGAACGTGCGTGACACACTCAAAAGGCTCCTCCATTGTGAGTTTCTGCTCAAAGTCCCGCACGAACTCTAGCATATCACAACTGCTATCATCAGCGGAGCCTCAAATGCAATAGCCTTCTTGCGGCTCAACACATCCGCTACAAGGTTGGCCTTGCTAAGATAGTAGGAGACCTCGAACTTGAAGTCCTTCAACGTTTCCATCCATCTGCGCTGCCTCATATTCAAGTCTCGCTGGGTGAATATATACTTAAGGCTCTTGTGGTCGCAGAAAAGTTTAAACTCCTTTCCGTAGAGGTAATGTCTCCAGAGCTTCAATGCAAAGATGACAACTGTTAACTCAAGGTCGTGTGCAGGGTAATTCTCCTCGTGCTTCCTTAATTATCTCGAGGCATATGCAATCACCATGTCCTTCTGCATAAGGACACAACCCAAACCAACGCGAGATGCGTCAGTATATATAATGCACTTAACCCCTTGCTCTGGCAATACTAGCACAGGGGCAGACGTCAGTCTGTCCTTCAGCTCCTGAAAAGCTGCTTCTGCCTTCCTATTCCAGGCGAACTTCAAATCTTTACGCATCAACTGTGACAACGGCCTGGCAATCTTCGAGAAGTCCCGAATGAAGCGTCGATAATACCTTATCAGGCCAAGATAACTCCTCACCTCGATAACCCAGCCAGGTTGCTTCCAATCTTGAACCGTGGCTACCTTAGCAAGGTCCACCGCTATCCCATCCTTGGATACCACATGTCCTAGGAACTTGACTTCTTCCTACCAGAAGTCGCACTTCTTATACTGCGCAAACAACTGGTTCTTTCATCTAACACCGCTCTCAGGTGCACCTCGTGCTCTTCCCGACTCCTGGAATATATCATGATGTCATCAATGAATACGATGACGAATCGGTATAAGAATGGCCGAAATACCCTGTTCATCAAGTTCATGAATACGGCCGGTGCGTACGTAAGACCGAATGACATCACCAGGAACTTGTAATGCCCAAAACAGGTCCTGAAAGCGATCTTCTGCACATCTTCATCTCTGACACACAACTGGTGGTACCCTGACTACAAGTTGATCTTTAAGAAATACTTTTCCCCCTTCAACTGATCAAACAAATCATCTATCCTGGGCAAAGGATACTTGTTCTTCACGGTGACTTGGTTCAACTTACGGTAATCAATACACAACCGTAGTGAGCCATCATTCTTCTTCACAAACAGTACAGGTGCTCCCTAGGGAGACACACTAGGTCGTATAAAGCCCTTCTCTATTAGCCCGTCAATCTATTTTCGCAGTTCCTCCATCTCACATGGAGGCATGCGATACGTCGGTAAAGAGATGGGTGTCGCACCGGGCGTAAGATCAATGGTAAAGTCGATCTCGCGCCGAGGTGGCAACCCAGGAATCGGTGCAAACACGTCCGCAAAAGCCTGAACTACAGGCGTATCCTCAAGCATCGGAACATCAACAGCCTCTAATGAAGAAGCGTAACATCTCAACCGAGTAGCGTGACTGACCTGAACAGGAAAAGTAAATGCCGTGCCATCAAGTCCATAGGTTGTCACCACCCTAGTCTCGTAGTCGATCTCTACTCGCATCTCAGTGAGTCAATCCATACCGAAGATAACGTCGTAATAGAATAGGGGGACGACGATCAGGTCAACTAGTATCACTCTGCCACCCAAGTCTATCGAGCAGCCCTCACACATACGAGTAACTTCTGATGAAGTCCCTGTAGCAGTGATAACCCTCACTCCACTCATAGGATCAGTAACTAAACCCAGTCACTTGACTGCCGTGCATGAAATCATAGAGGTAGTGGACCCAGTGTCCACCAATAAGAAGACGAGAGTACCTTTGACGTGTGCAGTGACCTCAAAGGCCATAGGCGCTGAAGGTGCAGCCTCTGGTTCCTCTGCTATAAGCGCATGAACACGCACCTACTGCGATCGGTTAGGCTGAGGTACCATGGGCCGTTGAGGCGGCCTGAAGCGAGGTGCAGGTGGTCTGAAGGACGGATGTGCAGGTGTCATCTGAAGTGGTGGAGTCGATAGAGCCTGTGTGCAAGAACGAATAATCATCTGCGGCAGAGAGAACCCACTATCCCTCATCCGCGCAAAACAGCTCCCAGCAAGATGACCCTGTTTCCTTCAATATGTACAGGTCACAACAAGGTGCCTCATCAGAGCCACTGACGCTGCGATCCTGGGAGGCGAATTAGCACAAGGCCTCTTGCCAAGGAAAGGCTTGCTCAACATATTCGGTCGTGGCCTAGGCACATAGGGTCACGAGAGCATGTCAAGTGGTCTACATCCTGCTCCGCCTGAATGGACATATGAATCAACTCCGCATAGGATGGTATGCGGACACAGCACATCTTCAACCGAATGTCAGGTCCCAAGCCCTCAGAGAAGCGTCGAATCTGCATTGGCTCATCAGCAAGTATAGTCGGGACAAAGCAGCCCAACTCTGTAAAGCGATGCTCATACTCAATGACTGTCATGCCTCCCTGTTTGAGGCACAGAAACTCATTCTCCCTCTCGTGTCAGTAGGCCTGAGGGTAATATTTCTCGTGGAAACGGAACTCAAATTCTTCCTAGGTCCACGCATATCCCACTGCGACGGTCCGCAGTATGCTGTCCCACCATAAGCTAGCCTCCTTTTCGAATATGAAGGCGGCCAACTCAACCTGTTCAGCCTAAGAACAATGCAACATCTTCAGTATCTTCGAGATGCGGTCTAACCAGTACTCAGCCTCCTCGGGTCTGTGAGAACCCATAAAAGTCGGAGGCCTCAAGCGCTGGAATCGCTCTAGTAGACTACGAGTACCGACGTCTCCCGAAGGGTATGCAACAGGTGTGGGCAGAGGCACATCCTCAGCCTGAGCAGGAGGCTCTGTAGGCTCAACAAGACGTGTAGATGGCGAAGGTGGAGTCGCACTCCCACCCTGAGATGATAAGACCGCAAGAAGTGTTGGGCCTTCTTTGCCGCCGATCACGCATCATCATTTGCTCAAACCTCACAAGAGGTGGAGCGCACCCACGTGGCTCATACGGCGTCGAAGAGGATGCCCGGTTCTGCTCACAAACCGGGGGTGTATAAGGTGGCAGTCCACCAGTAGGACCAGTAGAAGGCTGATCTGAGCCAGAACTAGGGTCTGTAGGACCACCTCTGCGAGGATGAGTCTGTCCATTGAGTCAGTGAGCAAGAGGGGTGTCATGCTCCTCGTAAACCTCCGTGACATGCCCTATACAACATAGGGTGCATCGCTTGTGAGATAAAGCATGGCAACACAATACATAATCACTTAAGCATTCCACACACTTCACAGCAAAAGAGGTTGTATGCATTTCATTGCCAAAATTGTCATAATACATGGAATACAGAGTTACATGAATCATGACAGAAGATGCAGGGGAGCTAATATAAACAAGCTTCAACTACTACAAAAACATACTACTGACTACTACATCCATCAACATGAAAACATAAACCGCCTAAAGCGGTAAGCAAAACAAACTACAAACAACAACTTGGATGACTAGGCATCCGAGTCAGGCAATGGAGGAGGAGCATCCTTGTCCTGTACACAGCACAGGATAGTCTTCAATGTGCGAGACACCTTCTTAAAACTTCTCTTCATGTAGGCTTCAGTCACCTCAAGCTTGGCTCGGGTCTCACCAAGCTCAGCCCGAACCTGTCCAATCTCTTACCGCAGGGCGGCCTGGTTCTCCTCAATGTGAACCATACGAGCATCTCTCGTAGCCTGAGCAGTGTCCGGCTCTGGTGCTCCAAGAGGAGAGCTTTTCTTAGTATCCTGAGCCTCTTCTTCTTCTTCCTGTATCTCATCACCACTTCCTTCTTTGCTTCCTACCTCGAGGTCAGCACTCTCCTCACCTGCGCTATCCGACTCATCTCCAGACTCGTCGAGTCGGGCTTGCCGTTGTTGAGGGCCGATCTTCATGTTGTTAAGCGTGGCCTCACTTATGACCCGGACTGGCGTAAGGTCTTCCATGTTAAGCCTATAACCGACATCACGAGACATCTACATATCAGGCGGCCAAATGGGAGCGAGAGGTTGTTTCTAACAGATCGAACGACCTGAACTATCTGAAATAGGATGAACGTGGGCAGGCATAAGTTGTCCCCATGTCCAATCTTGTATAGGAAGTCCACCATCAACCGAGTACACTCCGTGCGGTTACCCAACTGTGGATATACATTATATGTAAAAATGTGAAGTAAATGGAAGTCATCTGTCAACTTCGACGACAAAAGACAATTTCCTCGCGTCCAAGAAACCCGTCGACCACAAAGGTATCGCGTACGGCGATCCTTTTCTCACACACTCCTGAAGAAGTTGTCATTAGGAAGCACTTCACCATGTGGGATGTTCATGATCCGTGCCATCTCAACCACAGTAATTGTGCACCTTATGCCCCTCAAAGAGATAGTGAACTGAAGAGGCTCCAACGATGGGTCTATGATATGGGCGTAGAAGGCACGAACCGTGTTCTCACATGCAGGAGACTCACCTTCAAATATAGGACCCACTCAATGTCCACCAAGCAGTCCATCATCAGATGTAGCTCAAACATTCTCTCAGCCACGTGAGCTTCAAACATAATCTTACGGTCAGCAAAACAACCGTATTCGAAGCCTATCGGAAAGGCATTTCTGATCGGAAGTTGAGGATCTAGGTCTCGCTTCGACCTATACTCCCAAACTATGCTAGGGCTGGCTTCATCGTCCACTTCTCTCCTCGAACGGGTTGGACGGCTAGGTCCAGCTTCATCTGCAGCAGTCTTCCTTTTCCCCATAAGAGAAAGGACGGCGGAGACGGAGAAAATGGCCGAAACAATGGAGAAGAAAGCCATGGAAGGTGAAAATAAGAGAGAGAAAGGGCTGCTCTCCTTGCTTCACCACGAACTTGGGTCTCAACAGTGATTGTAGAGGCCCAAACGACCAGGGTTTAAGAAGGAAAAAAGAAGAGATGAAGTGGGATAGGGGGTGTGCACGAATTTGAGATGAAATAGAGAGTGTATGGGCTGAAATGAGAGAGAAATGGAGAGGATAGGGAGGTAGGGTTGCTGTGAACAAAGAAGAGGGATGGGTTGTGACCGAAAACAAGATTTTTGACGATTGGAAGGGAGAGTTGAGAGAGAGGCAGCAATTTGGAGGGCTTGAAAGGGTAAAAATGAGGAGAGGGGAGTAAACAGAATAGAAATAGGGGCCCCCACATGATTTCACGAGCCCCACACATGTCCTAGGATCGGGCCAACCCTAACCAGACCTGACCCGATGGACTCGACCACAGTCGATTGCGGTCCGATGGTCCAAAAACTGCACCACCGCGGTAGGGCAGTGTTCACCATCCTCCCAAGGTGCCAAATACACCCTGGGTCTGTCCTGGATCCCTCTGGATTAGCATGAGGAGGCCCACGGCCCCGTTCGTTCCAAATTCGGGTAGTTTCGAGAAGTCTTTGATCTAAACGGACATTCACTGAGTTTTAATAGCTGGGGTTAGGTGGGTTGTGATCTAGACTCATCAATAGACGGCCTAGAAGTGTTTTGGGATTGACTCGTATAACCAGGGTTGGGTACAGACTCGATTTCGGCGTTCGTTTCAGTGAACTTTGCCATTGGACGAAACTGGGATGCCTAAGACTGTTACTACATCGTTCTTGCACCCTCCTATGTCAAAAGGCGTTAGCGTACATCGTGGAAACATAACTCAGGTCCGGTTTAATCAAAATCATGCTCTGATACTAACTTGTAACGCCCTGAAATTCGAGGGTCGAGTAGCAACCCAACTCTCGAGTTCCAAAACATCACTTATGCAACATAGATAATGATGATTAAATGTTGTCTGTGTTAGTGCAATAAATATGAGTGAGATTATACCAAAACAGTAATTCATACTCCAGATCAATTGTATAAAGGCAAGTGGAAGACTGAAACTGTATATAATTATATGTAAAAGAAACAAAACCATCACAATCTCCAGAGTATGAACCCAACTGAGTCACCAAATACATGTATCTGTTTTACGATCAAAATGTCAAAAAAATACAACTAGAGAGGTAAGCCCTGTAAGTCCCGTCGATCCAGGCAGTCTAGTCAAAGCCACCAGAGTACTGCATATACGAGAACTCGTCCTGGTCCTCGTCGTAGTTCGGCTCAGCCTCCTGAGTCATCACCTCATCTGCACCTAAGACAGAGTCGGGTTGGTGTGTACAACACCGTCCCGTAACGTGAGAGTGAGTAGCTAACTCAGTGGAACAATAAAGCATAGGTTAACATGTTATCAATTCAGTCAAGCAGTAATGCTAAAATAATACAATCAAACACTCCTAACTACTCTTATTAATGCAAGTATGAATGCAGTCATGATGCATGCCCTCACCGACATACTCCCTCATGCGACACCATCTTACGTTCGCGGCATGCTTTCATTCCTCAGTGCTCCACATCTTCCAGGCACATGCAGTGCGATGATGAGCATGGTTACCGAGTTGTTATTAGTCCATTTCAAATAGCAGGATTGGGAAACTAAGGTACCTCCCTTGTATCATTCCCAAACATGATCCATTCTAGGGTCGTCAAACTTAGATAATCTCATACGATAGTGTGGTTCTAGGGCGCTGCAAAGGCTGTTAGGGCTGTTACACGCAATTATTACACCACTCCCCCATCACCTTTTTAACGGTTCATCACTAAATTGATAAAGGCCTAGTTCATACTTTATAGACGGTGGCAAAACTCGTCGCCTCATCGCAAATGCAGAGTATGCTTGAGGTCACTACAAAGGGCTCGTCACCAATCAGTGTACGCCGACAGCTCGAATACAGTGTCCCATACCACCGTATTCGGCTCACGAGTCAAGGTTGCTCACTGGTCACTACGGGGAGGCACATGGCCCCAGCGTAGGCCGACAGCTCGACCACGGTGTCCCATACCACCATGCCCAGCTCATGAGTCTTAGCGGATCGAGGTACCATGGTTAACGGGATTTCACTGGTAAGTTTACTACCCTAAGTTCAAGCAGTAACGTCCAAACATGGTGAACATATATTAGATAGATCGGGTTACTTAACGAGCCTGACTAGCTCGAGCGCACAATCAACTAAACGACATGAAGTGCATAAGCACTTCGCGTGGCCTAACCACTATCACCAACCGAAGTACGACTCGGGTTTGTCAAACACATCCTACATGGCGAAATAAATCTCAACCACGAACTCAAGTCTGGTACCGATTGTCTGAACTATAATCATAGTCCCAAACACAATCAATCCTTATTCAAAGCATGTGGAGTAAAGCATAATAAACAAAGTAATTTAAGCATGTTAACAAGCATGTCAAAAAGCATGTTATAAAGCACCATATAAACAGTAAATACAAACACATATATTTCATAAGTAAGCGGTTAAATTAAACAATCAACATGGAGAAAATCATATACGTCTCTAAGGTAGTTGAGAAATCCCATCTCAACACCTACCTAAGGCACAATCATCCAAACACTTAGTCTTACAAGCATTTTCACAAACACTTAGAATACACTATTTGAACATACATAGTGTATATTAGTAAAACATGTATTAGGGCGAGTCCTTTCACCAAGCAAGTATTTTACACATATATGACATATTCATACAGCAAATAATCATGGCAAACATATTTCTAAAATTTATACATATACGGTACTTTCTACAAATACTAGGAATACAGTATATTCAACAAATTTATCGTATAACCGAAAAGTGAAACGGACAGCACTTTGTACATGTGCAATTACATACAGATCATGAATCTATCATTATCTGACATTAAAAGCGTTGAAAACCATAACCTATATACCTAAAGTCCTCACCTTTTATCGTAGAATCATAATAAATCCGATAGGTTTGCTAAGCTTTCGTATTCGGCAGTTTGGTAACCTATAGAATGAAATAGGTTAGCTATTTCATAACCTACAACCATTACAGCCCCAAAATAGATTAGGGTTAGGGTTTCTTACCTAGAAACGAGGTCGAAATCGCCGGGGAAGTGACTAGACTTGAGTGGTGGAGCTTGTAGAACGGCAGGAGAAAATAGTAGGGAGCTTCTCCCACTTCTCTCACACTTTCTCTCTCTTTTCTCTATTTTCTCTCCTAAAGTTTCTCTCAAATTCGTATGGTTGAATGAGAGAGGGTTCTAAGGTCCTTATATAGCCTAAAATCACACCAAAATAGACTTAGGGCCAAGGTATACTTAGGTTATAACCAAAATGAGCCTGTTCCAGCTCAACTGAGCACTTCTGGCGGCCCCCCTTGAGCCAAAGGTCGGACTTAAGCTCACAGACACCAGATTTAGGTGGAGTTAAGTTTTCGTTTCAGTCGAATTTCCAGATCACGTATGACGGACCAGTTTCAGTTCAACGGTCAGTGAAACTCGATCAGAGATTTCAAGTACACTGTCATGTATATGAAATTTTTCCTGATCTGAGGGTGTATTTGGGTCAGATTCTGACGGTCTGGTTGCTTACAAATTGTCTGCAAGTAACAAGTCTCAGATTACTATTTGAGATATTTATTTATAAAGAAAACTAAGTGTTCTCACACTCCTCGCTCCGGACTCAAGCGAACAGCCGTGGTACACAGTCTAGATTTGATCTCCGAGATGGTTATCAAGCCCAGCGAGGCGGTCCTAAGTCTATAACTTCGTATTGTTCGGACTCCCGATGTGCAGTCCAGATCTGATACGGAGTTTCAATGTGCTCCCGAGAGCAATCGGGTAATGAGTTTGATCCTAGATTTTAGGGTAACCTAGCGTCAATGATTTTACAAGTTTTGCGTCTTGCAGATCGTATTTAAAGCGATTCTAGCAGATTTCATGGCTAATCTAGTTTAGCACTTAGTTAACTTTGTCAAATTTTTAAAGGATTTGATCCTAAGCAATTTCTGCCTGGGGTGGTACACGGGCCATTGTACGGAATTTTTCGAGTCGTTACATAACTGGGTCTAGGTGAATTAAAACCTACCCGGACCACATTACAACTTGCCGATTGCTCAATTCGTGTACCGAGAGGGATAATTAAGGATTTGTTAGTCTAAGTGGACGAATTCTACTACCTAGTAGATTTTATCGTCCTGGACACTCAAACCATCGTGGACATGAGCACTCAAATTCTATTCATTCTTGGTTGCCTATTCTTGGCCACATCAAATGCAATCATTAATTATAGGAATATAGTCATGAATTTGTCTTTTGGGAATATGACATTGGAGCTCAATATCTTTTTCAATATGAGTAAATAGGCAAAGGATGATGACGATGCCCACAACATTAACATGATTGACTCTTTCGTGGAAGATAGAACTCATCTGATCCTATCCTCTTACCCTCTAGAGACGTGTTTGGCATACTCCACCACTTTGGATGATGATACGATTAGGGAGATGGATGTCATGCTTGATATTGCTTCGGTACTTTAAGTTAATTGGTGGAGGCCACAATTTAAAGAATTGTCCTAAACTAATGAAGTGCCTCTACCGTCTAGCTTCAAAGGGCCAAAGCTTAACCTAAAACCTTTACCCTCTGATTTGAAATATGTCTATTTAGGTCAAGATGAGACATACCCAGTGGTGATCTCCTCTCACCTTGAGAAAGAACAGGAGAGTATGCTTATCTCTACTCTCATTGAACATAAAGGAGCCATTGGATGATCGATTGGGGACCTCAAAGGAATTGACCCTTTAATTTGTACTCACTGCATTTATCTAGAAGATAATGCGAAGACCTCCCGAAAATCACAATGTAGATTAAATCCAAACATGAAGGAAGTGGTTAAGGCCGAGGTGCTTAAACTATTGGATGTGGGTATCATATACCCTATATCCGATAATCAATGGGTGAGTCCAACACAGGTGGTTCCTAAGAAGTCTGAAATCACCATAGTAACTAACGTCAACAATGAACTCATTCCAACTAGAGTACAACTGGTTGGAGAATATGCATTGACTACAAGAAATTGAATACCGTCACAAGGAAGGACCACTTTCCTTTGCCCTTCATTGATCAAATTTTGAAAAGGCTAGCTGGTCACTCGTACTATTGCTTCCTTGACGAGTATTCGGGCTACTACTAGATAGAGATAGGCCTTGAAGATCAGGAAAAGACCACATTTACATGTCCCTTTGGCACCTTTGCTTACCAAAGGATGTCATTCGGACTGTGTAATACCCCCGCCACTTTTTAGCGATGCATGATGAGTATTTTTCTGACATGGTGGGGCAATATTTAGAGGTCTTCATGGACGAATTCTCTGTCTTTGGTCCATCCTTCAACAATTGTTTGGAGAATCTTAAATGTGTGTTGAAGCGATGTGAGGAAAAGAATTTGGTACTAAATTGGGAGAAGTGTCATTTCATGTTTCGCTAGGAAATTGTTCTTGGACATATCATCTCGTCCAAGGGAATTGAGGTAAATAAGGCAAAAATTGATCTTATCCCTAATATACCTCCACCTAGGAGCATACGAGACGTGCGATCCTTCTTAGGACATGTTGGATTTATAGAAGATTCATAAAGGACTTTAGTCATCTTTCTCGTCCTTTATATAATCTACTTCAAAAGGATGTACCATATGAGTGGACTGAGCAATTCCAAAAAGCTTTCTCTAAGCTCAAGGGCATGTTGACTACTGCACCTATCATGTAGCCATCGATTGGAGCATTCCTTTTGAAATAATGTGTGATGCATCTAACTAGGCTATTGGGGTGAGTGTTAGGCCAGAGAAAAGAAAAGAAGCCCTACGTTATTCATTACGCAAGTAGAATTCTAAATCCTACCCAAGTGAATTACTCTACTACGGAAAAGGAATTCTTAGCCGTGGTATTCGCTTTGAACAAATTTAAATCCTACTTGATTGAATCTAAGATCATCATCTACATTGATCATGCGGTGCCCAAGTACCGTCTTTCTAAGAATGATGCTAAGTCCTGCCTGATAAGATGGATCCTCCTACTCTAGGAATTTGAGTTGGAAATAAAAAATAAAAAGGGAGTAAAAAATATAGTGCCTGACCATCTTTTGAGACTTGACCTCCCCGATTCCCTTGAGACAACACCTATAAATGACATGTTCTCTGATGAACAACTGTTTAAAGTCTCCCACTCACCTTAGTTTGCTGATATTGCTAATTATCTTGCCACAGGTTTCACGCCTACACATTGGACTGTACAAGATAAGAAGAAATTCTTCGCCGAGGTACGCAAATTCTTCTGGGATGATCCATATTTATTTAAATATTACCAGATCATATTCTAAGGAGATGTGTGCCAGACAATGAATACCAAAGTGTCATCTCCTTCTGTCACTCTCAGGCCTGTGGTGGTCACTTTTTTTGCTAAAAAGATCATGACCAAAATTCTGCAGTGCGACTTCTATTGGCCCACTATGTTCAGAGATACTCATGAGTTTTACAAAGCTTGTGAGCGTTATCAAAAGTTTGGAGCATTGTCCCATTGAAATATGATGCCTTTGAACCCCATTTTAATCATTGAAGTGTTCGATTGTTGGGGCATCGATTTCATGGGACCATTTCCCCAATCCTTTGGGAATTTATATATTTTGCAGTTATAGACTATGTCACTAAATGGGTCGAAGCGATCCCGTGTCAGAATAATGACCATTAAATGGTCATCAAATTCTTATAATAAAACATCCTTTCCAAGTTCGGAATGCCTCGGGCCATCATTAGTGATAGAGGTTCACATTTCTGCAATACGCCACTTGCAAACTTAATGAAGAAATATGACATCTCTCATAAGGTGATCACTCCATACCACCCACAAACAAGTGGACAAGCTGAGATTTCTAATAGGGAAATTAAACATATCTTAGAAAAAATGGTTAACCCTGACCGAAAGGATTGGTCACTCCGATTGACCGATGCTTTATGGACTTACCGTACAGCTTTTAAAACTCCCATTGGAATGTCTCCCTTTAAACTCGTTTATGGGAAAGCTTGCCACTTACCTGTGGAATTGGAACATAGAGCCAACTAGGCTATTGAAAATATGAACTTCGATTTGGACAACGCTGGCTCGCTGCCCAAATTACAATTGAATGAACTTGAGGAAATCTGGAATGATGCTTACGAGAACTCAAGAATTTACAAAGACAAGATGTAGGTGTTCTATGACAAGAACATCTTTCGAAAATCACTCTTGATTGGCGAAAAAGTTCTTTTGTATAATTCTCGGTTACATCTTTTTTCAAGTAAACTCCGATCTCATTGGACCAGCCCTTTTGTTGTTACTATGTCTAACCTCATGGGGCTGTTGAGATAAAAAAAAATTTCAAACAATGGCAATACTTTTAAAGTAAATGGACATCGGGTAAAGCCATTTGTTGAGAAATTTGATTCGGAGGACATGTCCATGCCTCTGACTGATCTTGTATACCAGGATTGATTTCCTAGTCTGATTAAGGTATAGGTAGGTTTATTGCTTTCATAAGATTTAGGACTATGATAGTTTGCTTCTAGTTTGTTTAGTTTTATTTTGTGCTAACTCATTTTATGCTGAGATTTGTAGAAATGCTTCAAATTCCTTCCTCCAGGTACTATCTTTCCATCACTACTCCCTTTCTTTTCATTGTTTCATATGCATTACATGCCTATTTCTTTTACATTGAGGACAATGTAGATTTTAGGTTGGGGGTGTGGATTAGGTAAACTAATCAGTATTCTGTTTAGTTTTAAGCAGAAATTGTGAAAATTTTGAATTTTTCAAAATGAAACTTGTTTGGAAGCAATAGTTTTTGTAATTAAGAATGCCTTGAGTGGGATAATAAGATGAAGATTGAATTTTGAATGGTTAAAGTTTGATCACTCGAGTAAACTATCACCTAAGCTTCTTCAATTCAAAAGATTAAGAAGGAAATTTGTATATCCTGTTAATCTAAATCGCAAAACACGTTATGCTAAGATTTCCGATTAGTAGCATATGACTCGTTGATAGATGTTAAGAATTAAGTCTGGAGAATTTTATCTATCTTGAAAGATGAAAAACCAGTTAAAAAATAGGAGATCGACAAAAAGGCCATGAATGATGAAAAGAATGAAGAATGACAACATATTTGAGGAGAATGAAAAAGGTCTCTGAAAAGGATATAATGTCTAAAAAAGAATGAATAAGGGTGAACATCGATGTAAAATCAAAAACTGAAAAAAGAAGGAGAAGGGGGTAAGTTCAGAATCAGTACTTAAAATTTTACACTACTCTTGATATGATGAACATGTCTAACATTATGAAACGATAATATTCTTATGAGAAGTTGATATTCACCAAGCACACTAGAAAAACTTGATACATGAATTTATGATTTTAAAACTGGTGAAGAACCTATTTGATTGATTGCTTATGTGATTCGGCTCTAGGTTTTCAAAATCTCACTTTCTTGTCTTAATTCTACTCATTCATACTTAATTGCACAAAAGATTATTTTCTAAAAAAGGTTTTGAACTTTGAAGATGGAAGATGATTTCACACATGTTTTGCTCGTGACTAGAAAAATGCTGGTTGGGGAGTGTGTTGAGACTCAAATATTGCATATTTTCCCCCATTTATATCTTAGTGTTATGAACATGATAATGCTTAATAATATATTTTATACATGTTTGCGTTGCAAGGCGAGTTTAACAGCTTGGATTAAAAAGAATGTTAAAAGCATGGATTTAATACTCACGAATTGTCAAGGCATATAATGAATCTTTGGAGACCAAGATTGAAGATTTCAAGACCCCAAGATCTAAGAAAACCAAGTGGAGAAGGAAGGAAGTCGAAAGAACAAAGTGCTGAAATTCATTTCATTACTTGTGTCATCGACCACTGTTCGATGACATCGAAGTTATGGTTCGATGACATCAAACACAACTCGATGACATCGAATTTTTACATGAAAATCAAGTTGGTCGCTAGACATATTGGGTGACATTCTCAATTACTCGAAGACTCTCTCAATTACATCGAGGAGTTACTTGATAACATCGAGAACAGCTCGATGATATCAAATTTTCTAAAGAATTATGAAGTAACTCGCTGGACTGTTTTAGACACTTTTTTGATTGCTTGAAGACCTATTCGATGACTCAAAGCTTTGCTCGATGACATTGAAGGAAGGTTAGATGACACAGAGACTTACACAGTGCAAAAGGAGAAAAGGTGCGACTTTCAGATTCAAACCCCTTCGATGACATCGAAGGCCATTTGATGACATCGAAGGCGTTACGTGGAGTTACGCAGACAGCGTAAATTTGATATGATTTTACAATTTTGTGGAAACTAGCCTATAAATATGGGTATCCTAAGTCTTTTTAAGATATCTAGGGTTTTGAGGAGCAGAGCAAAGGGGTGGAACCGTCATCTAAGAGCTTCCTCTTCCTTTTTTCCTAGTTTTTAATGTTTTCTTCTAGGGTTATAGATCCAATCATGTCTATGGCTTATTAAATCCCTTAGATAGGAGTAAGGGGTGAAGCTTGTAGCGTGATTAAGATTTTTTCTTATTTGATTCTTGTTCTTGTTGGATTTCTTTGATTCTAATTTGATATTTAAGGAATACTTTTAGTTTTTAATGGTTTGTTGTGACTCAAATTATAATAAATCTATAATAGCTTTAAGTATCTTCTTTTCCTTATTTAAGATTGTGAAGATAGTAAATCTTGCTGTTCGCCATTGTCGCTTGGGCATGGCTAGATGATGGAATCACTTCTAATCCTCACAACTCTCATCCATTGAGAATTAGGTGAATGGAAGTTCAGATATGATCTTATTGATATATCTTCCAATTAGATATGATAGGACTCCAATTCCAATTGAGTTCCTTGAATCAAATAAGGAAACATCCTGATAGCTACAAGTGGATCCTTGGGCACCCTAATTCCCACCTTTGAATTCTTAAGTTTTAATTAAATTATTCACAATTACTTCATATTATTTCAGATTTAGATATAGATTTTCTTTTAGTTATGATTCTAATTACTTTCAGAATACACACAAGTTCAGTCCATGTGGATTCGATCTCGGTCTCACCGAGATTATTACTACATCGCAACCCTACACTTGGGGTTGTGAACAAATATACATTCAATATCTCCAAGTCCGAGAAAATATTTGATGTCTCTACTAGAGAGCAAGTTCATCAGGCTCCCTGCTCACCAAAAAATTTCCTCAACCAAAAAACTAAAAAAGGGTGTTTATTGTAAATGGCAGGGTACCAAGATGCATCCTACTAAGAATTGTATCGTGTTTAAGAACCCAGCGTAGGAGTGTTGAGACTCAAATATTCCATATTATCCCCTATTTATTACTTGGTTTTATAAACATGATAATGGTTAATGTCATATTTTACTCATGTTTATGTTGTAAGGTGAATTTAAGAGCTTGGATTTAAAAGGATGTTAAAAGTATAGATTTAACGCTCAAGAATCACCAAGCCAAAGATTGGATCTTAGAAGACAAAGAATGAAGAATTCACATGCTAAAGATCCAAGAAAATCAAATCAAGAATGAAAAGAATCGATGTTTTGAAGTCACTACAAGAAATTGGCCTTTTACCGATGAACTTATTTCCGACGAAATAAATTTCGTCGGTACACATGAATTTCCCCGACGAAATCATATTTCGTTGGCAAAAGATTCCCGCCACAACCAAATATGTTCCCACCACCATTTACAACGATGGCCTGGAAACTTTTTCTGACGACATTATGTATCGTCGGTGAAAACTATTTTCCCAACGATTATTTCGTCGGTAAATGTAATTTTTTCCAACGAACCAAATAGTTCATCGACAAAAGATCCCTTAGTGTCCTTTCCGATGACGGAGAGGCTATTTTTACCGACGTTATAAAATATCATCGATAAAGGAACTTTTTACGGACGAAATAGACACGTCATCAGACAAAATGAACGGTGGACATATTATTTCACTTTCTGTGGTTGATCATGGATGTTGATTTGTAATTTTTATTTTTGGTGTAGCTAATAAATATATTTTAAAACATATATACGAAGTGGATGGGGCTGATAGAGTACGGGTGGGCCCAAATATTTTTGAAGCCTTTTATCGACAAATTGTGAAAAGTATTACCGACGAAAAGTTTCATCGGTAATAATGATATGTTTTAACTCGAACTAACTACAGCGCCCATCTCTCTCTCTCTCTCTCTCTCTCTCTCTCTCTCTCTCTCTCTCTCTCTCTCTCTATATATATATATATATATATATATATATATATATATATATCTTTGCAACTCTAGCAACCTCCGTATGTGGCACTCTCTCTCTCTCTCTCTCTCTCTCTCTCTCTCTCTCTCTCTCTCTCTCTCTCTATGTCAATCTCGCTCTCAATCTCTCTCTTGAGATCGAGTATATTCAATGTTGAAACACTAATTAGGATTTTACAATGGTGAATTCCTAATTAGGGATTTACAATGTTGAATTTCTAAATTATTTGCTATTCATATTGTATTTTCTGTAAGTGACATTTCCATTTCTTTTATTTTTATCAGTTTTCTATTTACTTGTTTGTGGCCGTTTGAGTACTGACGTCTGGAGCGATCTTTTAACAATATCCATGTCATGACTCAGATTGTAAGCTGCTTCAGAAAGCACAAATAGACATTCAAACCAAGAAGAAGGAGGCACATCCAAAGTAGATTACTGGTTTCCAGGTATTCTATTCATCTCAATTTACCCACAGTCAGCCCTTTCTGACAAATTAACTGTTCCTCAGGACTTGTAGATTTTCTCCCTTCATGACTGATTCTCATTTTTCTAGAATGTAAAATTCTTCATATTTTTATGTATGCCATCTAATTCATGTTTGAACAGTTTTCCCAGTGAACCCATCTAAAGTGTTAGTTACCTCTGCTGATTCTGAAATCTGTCTTTAATGGTGTTGATCTCATTCACAAATTTAGAGGGGTGTGTGTGAAAAACAAAGGATGTACAACCATTCAGGTTTCCATGAAAAAACAACAGATGGTATAATTTCACAAATTTACAACCACAAAGAATAAGAACAAAAACAACCCAGAGCCACAACAAAACACTAACCAACCACCTATCATAGGCCACCAGCACGACCCCCGCTTCACCAGAAAAAAAAAAAAAAAAAACCCTGAAATCAGGCCAGCCTAAAACCATTAACCAGAACACAACCAAAATCCCACTTCTGCCAAGCTAACATACAACTAGTAGTAGAAACAAAAAGAGCTGGCTGAATCTCCCAAAGCAGCTACCCCTACATCGGATGCTGCTAACCCAACAACTAACAAAGCCTTCCCCAATGGACAGTCCCAGAGGACAGATGGTGAGAAAGGGCGCACCTACAACAAGCATCGACTAGCAAAACTCTCAGACAAAATCTGGATTGGCTGCTCGAACTACACAGCTCCTGCAAGCAAGAGACTAGAAACTTGTAGAGCAGACATCAGAATTCCTCTGGACTGCTTGTCATTAGCACTAACACATCCAACAAGGACCGACCTCAGTATCATGGCACTATCCAAGCAGGCCCTGCCAAACCAGTTGCAACCACTCTTCATCTCCCCACCTTTAGGACTCCTGACAAACAAAATCAACTCCCAAACACACAAACAACAGTGGGCAGTAGAGCTTCTCTCTACATAGCAGAGTAGGAAGCAAATCTAAGAGCTTCTCTTCTTTTAGGCGTTCAATGTCAACAAAACACACTAGCCACACTGCCTCCAATTGCCACCAGCCTTGCAAATGCCATCTGTACAGCAGACAGCAGGCAAAACAGCACAGCGGCTGGCTCGCTTCCTACCCACCAGCCCACAAGTTGCTCACACACGCAGCAGATTGAGCTGCCAACATTCAGATGGATTAACTCACCACCCTAGACATCTGACATCTAACTGAGCCATTTGACAACACCAAAGCTGATTCCCCACTGAATCCAATCTAACAACCCATCAGCTTTCAGCATCCAAACCCAGATATCCCCAATCAGAGACAAAACACAGCCCCACCTTGTTCTTCTGAAACCAAACACATAATCCTTCAATTAGATGAGAAAGATATTTGACAACACCCTACATTCAATGAAGAGAAGGCCATAGAAACAATGGCTAGGAACATTTGCCATCATATCAACTATAAATATCCTTGAACCAAGGGGCCCAATTGTGCAAAAATGAAAATCTGGGCTCACTGTAGAAACTCTTTAGTTTATGCAGAGTATTATGCTAAATAAAGAAAAGGAAATATATATATATATATATGTGTGTGTGTGTGTGTGTGTGTGTGTGTGTGTGTGTGTGTGGAAGCCCTGCTAAGCCTACACTGTAAAGAAATTGCTTCCTATTTCAATTTGCAACTAGCATATTACAAGCAGAAAATGCATACAATGAAATAAATCAAACGTTAAATGAACTGTTTGTGCGAATTGAACTACAAAACATATAATGAATATAAGCACTTGGTACCATTTGAAAGATCTATAACAAAGAATACATAAATCCTTAAGTTACAAATACAAAATATCATCAAAACATCTTGTCACCATCTAATCACCATTCCATCATTCTTCACTATCTCTAGTCACTTTGCATTGGTGTAGGTCATCACAATCTCTGCTGTGAGGAATATATCTTGAAATCAAATCTGAGATTAAAACATGAAAGTTATATACTAGAATTTATTTGCTTAAATCTATAAAAGAAGTCGAAGAATATACTTCAAAAACTAATCATGGATGAAACAGGAAGCATAAGTTCCTAGTGCCTTCGGTCAAAGTTTCTTGACGAGCATTACAAGTGGGGCTATTAGTTATGAGATCCAAGCTTTGATTTGATAGGCTCCGTCATAGATGGAAGATGCTCCAAAAATCTTACAAATCGATGCTCCAAAAATCTTACAAATTGAAGCTGCTTTTCTGTCTATCAATGTCCTACAAAAGACAGTTCTAAAAATAATACATCAATTGCCTGTGACAAAGATGGCCAAAGATTGGATGGCAAGGTACTCTCAAATTAGATGTTCTTGGGTCATAACAAATAGAGAACTTTTAGAATTGTAGGAATATTACCAACATGAACCAATTTCAACCTCAGGATGTGAAATTACTATATTCATCCAATATGGCTTTAAAGCATGGATTGAATACAAACAAACCCAAACACATTGAACATTATACATGCTGCAATGCCAACTATCTTATGGGACCAAACAAGTCAAAAACCATATGAAGTAAACATAAAACAGGGTAAAGTCCACACATGTGTGGATTTGTGACCATCCACATGCAACTGCACATGCCAATATGAAACGTGTGTGAGATCCCAACTTTCCATCAGATTATTTGCGTGCAATAATCAGACTTTTCACTCGTAAAGTTGGGCACAATATACAAAGGAAATGGATGGCTAATACTGCTCTTTCTGAAAATCCATTTGTGTTGTACACAGTGGTCACCCGAGGAGTGAAACACTTATTTTTTTATTTTTTTTTGAAAGGTGAAAGACTTAATTTTTAAGCCACAAGTTTCAAAACAAGAGACAAAGAAACACAAACAGTGAAACACAATTTTTAAACCAGAAGTTCTAAAAAGTGTGGTCAACTTGATGTAAAGCTCTTATCTCACACCTTATGCTACATTGGTGCATGTGGCTCCATTTGGCTGGGAAATGCTCCACACATGTGGGCTAAGGAAACCTCACCGACAGCTTACGCCCTGGTCCAAGAATCAGGTCGGACACAAATGAGGTGAGCCATTTGTATGCAAATGAAATGCATGATCAGCATTTAACATATATGTATGGCACATCAGATGGCCTGAATTTTGCGCAAGGGAACCTTTGATCATATGATCAATGAGATTTTTGCATTGGAATGTGTTCTGGCCTAGATGGAAAGTTTAGATCAATTGATCAGACTGCCGAAGTAAACAGATGCAACTAGGAGCACTGGAGCATTTTCTGAAAGAAACATAAAAATAAAATAAAAACGAGGATAACACAGAAAGGTGAAACAACTGGTTTTATTCTCAATCAAATGAATAAATTAGCAGAAGAGTGGTGAAGATGAGGAAGAAAAAGAAACTGTAATTAGATTTTCCTTCAAATTGCTGCAGATGTGATTGATGTTACATACAACAATAGATTAGGTAGAAGAACAACCAGTAACAACAGCTAAAACCTAGGCCGAACACAGCAGCCTCAGCCAGCCCACCTTAGAATTATCCCGCAGTGCGAAATCTGGACCCTTAAATGCAATTCCCCAGCATCTGTACAGTGTAGCCATACCCCAAAAAAAAGGTACTCCAAATTCCCTATTTAAGACTTTTTTTTGTCCTTTTTTTTTTTTTTTTTTCATTTTCCTCTGTGATGATTGATGAACGTATATAACAAGATTGTTTTGATACGGTTTTTATGGTTTGATCCTTTTTTGGTTTAAGGAGATCAACTATCACTATCTGGTTCTTTGTTTCAATGTTGTAGTCATCAAGTCTTCTTACTGTCACATACATAACTAGACATTCTCCATTGCTTGGCCTTTTATCCCAAAATTCAGGATGATTCAACACTCAGGTGGGTCAACCCATAACTAGACATTCTCCATTTGTTAATTCCATTTCTAATGCAGGTCAGCCCAAGCGACATCTTCTTACAACTAGATGGAGTGTGTAAGTGCAAAGACGCTTGTTGCAGGTGATTCAGTCCTTTTCATCTGGTATGCTTGTTCAGATCCTTATGCCACCTATGTTATGCATTTTTCTACAAACTTCATATCCATGCAGCTAACAGTATCTAAAGAGTGTTGATCCTTGAATTTCTAGAACCCATGTGCATCCCTTCTTTTTATTTTGAGAATGTGAATTTCTGTTCACTACACAAGGAAACCGATGTGAACTCCAAAATCAAAACAGAATGATCAATATTAGTCAGTTTGAATTTTCTCGAGATCTATTGTTTATGTAAGAACTGATTGATTATTTGAATTTTTCTTTGTAATTGTTTGCTTCTTTGCAGTGGCAATGGCAGCCTCTGAGGCTCAAAATCAAAGTACTTCTCTTTAATCCTTTAAAACTTCTTACACTTACCAATTACGTATACTATTATTGTTAATTTCATGTCTAATCTAATATTGATGATTTCTGGATCAGAGGAAACTTGTGCAATGATCAGAGCGAGTGAAGTCTGTGGATCTGCATCCAACAGAACCATGGTAATTTTAATTTTATTTTAAAAAATAAATAAATAAAAAATAAATAAATAAGATACGTCTAGCAGGTGTTTGGTTGCACCAAATATCATGATATTTTACACCAAATTAGATTGTTTAATAATGAAATTTCATGATATTTGGTGCTACCAATGCACCATAAAGTATTTGCATTATGGGAATTTTCCTTCTTTCTTTTTTTTTTACCTTTCTTTCTTGAAATTGTCTTCCTTTTTTTTTCTTTTTTTTTTTGCAATAATTAGTAAATTGATTCAAGATCTAGATACTTCACCATTTCCTTTGTTTCATTAGTTTTGTTTCTTAATCGAGAAGGAAAACATGTTGACGATGAAAAAGTGAACTGACAATCAAATGGATGCTTTCTATCCATCCATTTGTTCTACATGCTTTAGCCCACCTGAGTTTTGAAAGAGCACGACCCACCTGATGGAGCATACCCGGATGTGCGTCGGAGCTATCCAGATGTTGAGCGGGGGTCCCTGAAAGGTGGGAACCGTTGTTATAACCATGATGAAGTTGTCCATTTCCTATGAATAGCAATATGGGTGGCCTGGCCATTTGGACAGGCCCGTGTTTATAAATTAGCTCAGAATTGATGGAGCAGACCCGGATGTGCGTCAGAGTTATCCGGATGTTGAGCGGGGGTCCGTAGAAGGTGGGAACTATTGTTATGACCATGATGAAGCTGTCCATTTCATATAGACAATAATATGGGTGGCTTGGCCATTTGGATAGGCCCATGTTTATGTATTAGTTCGAAATTGATGGAGCAAACCCTAGTATAACACTAAACCTAAACTTACACCTAAACCTATTCTCAAATCCCTAAACCTAAACCTAAACCTATACCTAAACCTAAACCTATAACCCTAACCTAAACCTAAACCTAAACTTGAAAACCTAAGCCAAAACCCGATCTCGAACCCGAACCCGAATCTGAATCCCTAAACCCTAAACCTAAACCTATTCTCAAATCCTTAAACCTAAACCTAAACCTATAACCTTAACTTTAACCTAAACCTAAACTTAATTCACTTAACTTAAACCTACACCTAAACCCAAATCGATAATCCTAACCTAAACCTATATGTATTTGTGCATGGATGAATGGCTAAAGGAAACAATTTCCTCCCTTAATTTGCCTCTCTTTCTGCAATGGCCTACTAAAGTTTTGAATCAAGCTGAAAGTTGGGTCTCAGGGGTTTCATGGGTGCCACATCCCATGGACCAGATTTTGGGCCTATGACATATATATATATATATATATATATATATATATATATATATATATATATATATATATATATATATATATATATATATATATATATATATGAGTAATGCTCACACACAACTAGTTGGACATTACATTTTCGTCAACTAGCTATGCATTTAATGAAAACTTTCTTCCTAATTAATGTAAATGCTTCCATTGCATGCTAATTAATGTAAACCTAAACCTATTCTCAAATCCCTACACCTAAACCTAAACCTGATCCCGACCATGATGAAGCTGTCCATTTCTTATGGACAGCAGTATGGGTGCCTAGCCATTTAGACAGGCCCGTGTTTGTTTGGACCAGACTCAGATGTGTGTCGGAGCTATTCGTGAGTTAGTTGAGTCTCCAAGACCTAAACCCTAAACCTTAAACCCTAATCATAAACCCTAAACCTAAAACTAAACATCATGGTGGGGATAGTGCCCCCGACTGTTGATTCCTTCATGGGACCCACCATAATGGTTATTTGAGATCCAACCTATTGGTAAGTTCACATAAACCTAGACTAAAAGAAGGGATAACACAAATATCAGCTTGATCGAAAACTTTCGTGGCCCCAATTAGTTTTGAGGTCCACTTGAGCTTTGGATCTACCCAAATGGATGGACGATTGGATACAACATATACATCATGGTGGGATCCAAATCTTAGGTGGACCATAATACAGTAAACAATGGTCTATTGTGATTTATGTATTTCATCCACTCCGTTCATCCATTTTAACAGATAATTTTATGTCTTGAGATAATAAATGAAGTATATATATATATAAATCTTAAATGGACCACACATACAGGAAAGAATGTGAATTGAACTTGTTCTGTTCAAAAATTCTTGGGGAGCCACAGAATATTTATTTTTTCCCTTCATCAATATCTGTGTGATCTTGTGAACAGGTTGGATGATAAATAAACACCACTACAGGCCCTAGAAATGTTTCAATGATGGAAATCATTATATCCACTGTTTCTTGTGGTATGGGCCACCTGAGTTTTGGATATGATTCAATTTTGGTTTCAACCCCTTAAATGATCTGAAAAGCAGATGGACGGTGTAGATAAACTACATATATTTACAGTGGGCCCAACTAAGCGTACTGAGTAACTTATGACGCAATCCAATTTCAAGCGTAACTAGCGTAGTGGGTTAGGCCTTGACTGTGGGACCCAACTGATCTACGCGTTATACGTATACATCGTCCATCTACATTTCCTGTAGCTCATTTTAGAGGATGTCCCAAATTGAGGCACATCCAAAGATCAAGTGTGGATCACACCACAGGAAAACAATGGTGATTGAATGCCCAATGTTAAAAACTTTGTAGGGCCCATTATAATGTTTATTTGGCATCAAACATGTTGATAAGGTCAAATAGATCCTAAACATAAGAAGGGAAAACACAAATATCTGATTGATCGAAAACTTTTGTGGCCCTAAGAAGATTTTAATGGTAGGAGATTAATCCTCACTGTTTTCTTTGGTGAAGTCCACTTGAGCTTTAGATCTGTCTCATTCTTTAGCCCATGCCTAAAAATGATCTCTCCAAATGGATGGATGGTGTGGATACAACACATACATCATGGTGGGGCCTACATAAGTTACTGACGTCACATCAATAGCCAATAGCCACTCAACTTGTCAGTAACTAATCCATGTCCGGATATAGCCAGTTGCGACCCTGACCTACACCTTAACCTAACCCTAAACCTACATCTTAACCTAACCCTAAACCTACACTTTAACCTAACCCTAAACCTACACCTTAACCTAAACCTTTAACCCTATTCAGTTATGGCACCAGGTGAGAGATCAGGTCGTTCGCGACTGGATCTACCCCTTCCACCCATGATGCGATGGAGACAACATCGACGTCACATGTTGCATCACAGGCGTCTGATCCTTCGGTTGCGCATACACCGGCCACTGCATGTAAGTCTAAACATATATTTCTTTTAGTGACTTCTGTTTATGTTTAGACTTAAATATTTCTTTTGCAACAGCATCGTCGACTAGCCGACGAGGACATGGACCCACACATGGGTTAGTTTTAAAGCGACTTACGTGTGAGGGTAGGGTGACGGTAGAGTTCTCATAGACTACCTTAGACCTATTGGGGACAATGCCAAGTTATTTACGTCGGAGGTCGGTGTCCTATGCCGATCTTTGATCCCCGCCACCACCTCCCGTTGGGCAAACGTGACAGATGATGTGTGGCAACTCATCCGTCAGCGCCTTACAGTAAATTAAATTTTCTTTTGTGAAAGTTCATTTACGGTTAAGTTATTTTCTTAATAAGTTTATTACCTTAATCTATTATTTACGAAACTACAGGATAAATTTGTCTTAGATTTGAGTGTTCCGTACATTTCTCTTGCCATCGACGACATGGTTAGGGAGCAGTTCAAGGAGTACCATGGAGAGTTACATCAGTGGCACAAGCGGTACAAAACCCACAATGAGACCGTATTGTCCGCATCGCCGCACATGACTATAGACAACTGGCGGATACTCTGCGAGAGATTTTCTTCTGAGGCTTTTCAGGTAATATTTACATATTTACGATATCTTAAAGTAACAATTAAATTCACAATTAATAATAATGTATTATGAATAATGTGTTTAAAAGAGGAGTAGAATAAATTCTGCAAACAGGGAAAAGTTACAAGTGAACCACGTAGCTGGTTCAAAGTCATTTGTACGATATCGTTACGATATGATAAGAAATTACTGATGATTATTAAATTGATATATGCTTTCCATGCATTTATATTAACTATATTATCCTTTCGATTGCGCAACGAGATTCTGTCACCGGCCAGGAGCCTGGACCAGTAGACCTCTACAGAGAGACTCACTGTCGGTAGGCGATAGGATCTTGGGTTCATCCTAGAGCCAACAAGAATTGGGTAAAAATTCTTACATTGTAAATTTTAATTGCATTAATTTATAATAATATCATTCGTTATGAAAATTCATATATTTTCATTACAGGCGATGATGGACACCATACGCAATCAGCCCACTCTCGATGGTAGTCAGCGGAGTGAGTTAGATATCCTGAGTGAGGTGCTTGGCACCCATTCTGGATATGTGTGTGGGCTTATCCATGGTGTCAAGCTCATGGCACCCGCTAGAGTTGCCTCCAGCCAATCCGTCGTTGAGGAGAGTGCCCTATGCCGACCAGATATGGCAGAGAGGGAGGTTTAGTAGCTACGGTCATTGATGAGATCAAAGAGCAGCTAGAAAGGCAGAGAGAGGAGGAGTAGAGGCGTAGGGAAGAGGAGGAGAGGCGACGCAAGGATCAATAGAGGAGGATCGAGGAGATGCGGTGGATCATGAGCGATGGATGCAGGAGATATTTTAGGCTCTCAGTACACGCTTTGCCACTGTTACCCCACCACCTCCGTCTTCATCTTCATGATTTTTTATTTTATTTGTGATTTATTTTATATACAAATGTTAAACTTATATGTATTTATGTGTGGATGAATATTGTGGGTTGTATGTGGATGTTGATAGGATTTATTTTATTTTATTTATAATTTATTTTATATACGAAGGTTAAACTTACATGTATTTGTGCGTGGATGAATGTGGGTTGTATGTGGATGTGGATAGGATTGTTTGTGTATGGATAGATGTGGTTTGTGTATGGATGGATGTAGTTTGTGTTTGGATGGATATGGATGTGAATATGATAGAAATGTATTGTAATAGGTGTATTTACAATGTATATCAGGAATTTTTTCCTAAATTTTAAAAATAAATGAAACCGGGAAGAAACGGACTATTACCGACGAAATATTTCATTGGTAATAGTAAGTCCAAAACTTATACTGACAAAATCTTTTGTAGGTAAAAATTAATACAAAAATTTATACCAATGATCTATATGATATATACCGATGAATTATTTCATCAATAATAGAGGGGCTTATGCCGACGAACATACTCGTCAGTATTATTATTTTACCGACGAACGTACTCGTCGGTAATGTCGTTAATCCACAGTTTTACTGACGAAGATATTCATCGGTATAAGCTGTGTTTACTGATGAAATATATTATTTTTTCCTACCAAAAGTAACATGTTTTGCCAACGATTTTAGTCATTGGTATTTGTTTTATCATTGCTGATGAAGTCATATTTCGTCGGGAAAAGCCTTTAGCCACGATCTTATTGCGATGATCTTTCCAATGATAGATTTCGTCGGTAATAATCATTACCGATGAAAAAAGATAAAATAACGACGAATTATGTCATCGGTAATAATCATTACTGACGAAAAAAGATAAAATAATGACGAACTATGTCATCGGTAAAAGAGCAATTTCCTGTAGTGAGTGAATTTCTGTGATCCTCGACTAGTCCTGGCTTCGCTTCGACTAGTCGGGGCTCCAGCTCGACTAGCCGAAGAAACTTTAACCCAAACTCCAGCAACATCAGATTCTAAATTTATGCGATCTTCGACCAGTCAAGAATTACATAGAGGTTGCGCAGACTGCATAAATTTGAGGCGATTTCCAGAAATTTTAAACTCGGTGCAAAAGGAGGTGATGCAAAACAATAAATAGGAGTCCCTATGATGCTCCTAGGCATCTTCTAGGGTTTCAGGAGTAGAGCAAAAGGGTAAAGCCGCCGTCCAGGAGTTCTTCTTCTTCTTCCTCTTTAGTTGGTCTTTTTGTTTTGTTTAAGGGTCTTTAGTTCAATCATGTCTATGGTTGGCTAAACCTCTTAGCTAGGGCTAAGAGGTGAAGCTTGTAGCGTGATTAGGATATTTATTTATTTTTATTCATATTTTGTTAAACTCTCTTGGATTCTAGTTTGATTATGATGGAATATTTTTAGTTTTTAATGGTTTATTGTGACAAATTACAATAGATTTGCAATAGCTTGAGATATCTTCCTTTCTTAAATTGAGATTGTGAAATTAGAAAATCCTGTTATTCACCATCGTCCCTTGGGCATGGTAGGATGATTGAATCCTTCCTAACTTTCACAATTCTTTTATGATTGGTTGTGGGATTGGTAAATCCTATTGTTTGCCTTATCTCCTGGGCATGGTTAGATGACGGAACACTTCCAAATCTTCACCATTCGTATCCATTAATGATTAAATCCATAAGAAGTTCAGAGATCTGATAAATCTCTTCTTACCAATTGGATAGGATAGGACTTTGATTCCAGTTGTGTCCTTGAATCATGCAAGGTAGCTTTCCAATTGCTACAAGTGGATCCTTGGCACCCTACTTACCACTTTTAAATTTATTAGGTTTTAATTAATCTAGTCACTGTTACTCTCTCAAAATATTCAGAATTAGGTTTACATCTTCTTCTAGTTCTACTTCTATTTAATTTCAGAAACATACAAGTTTAGTCCCTGTGGATTCGACCTCGGTCTCACTGAGATTCTTACTGCATTGTGACCTTACACTTAGGGTTGTGAACAAGTTTTTGGGTCCGTTGCCGAGGATTGACGGTTGAGTTTTTCTAAGATTAGCTACTTTTGGAATTAGATTAAGATTAGGGTTTTTCTATTTTCTAGTTTTAGGATTAGTGTTTTTTCTATTTTACTTTAGAAACTAACTTAGCTTCCTAATTCTAGGTTTAGGAATTTTCTTAATTTGATTTTAGAAACTAACTCTTTCTCTTTTTAGAAACTTTCTATTTTTTATTTTTTCTTTTTTCTTTTTAAATTTAAAGGTGGTAATTAGGGTTTCTAAATAGAAAGATGAGTTAGAAACTAACTCATCTTTCTATTTTTGTTTTTAGAAACTTTCTAATTTTAGAATTTCTATTTTTAGAAACTGACTTGTTTTGTTTTGTTTTGCAGAATCTTAATTTAGGAACTTCTAATTGGTAACTTCTTTCTAATTCTATCTCTTTCTATTTCTATATTTCTATATTGTTGTAGAATTTTTCTTTTATTCTTTTTTTTTTTAAAGGATTAGATTCAAAGTTAGGGTTTCACCACGCAAGAGTGGGAACGTCAGTGTGCCGAGATGGATAAGAGGTATTGGGAAGGGATGTATGATGATTACGATAGAAATCAACCTATGTCTCAAAATGTTTCTAAAACCATCATTGAGAACCGACCGGAATATAATGCTCCACCGGTTAAGAATTCCTATGCGGGAGAATAATTACACTCCACATATTAAGGAAACAATACATGACTATTGGGGTTATCATAATTATGGGAGTGAGAAGTATTATCTCCCATCAGACAAGAAAAAAACATTGCATGATTATATTATGGGTGATAATATGTACCAACAACCATCAGATTCTCCCACCTATGACCCATATGACTATAATCGGTGGAAACATCAACATTGGAGAGATAAACCGCTAAATAATTTTAATGACCACTCCCTTGGATTTCCTACTTATGAGACTCAACCAAAAATAATCCAAGAGGAGTTAATTCAAAAATGCATAGGTGCTCAAGAACAATTCAATGAATATGTCGCATAAGCAATCGCAAGTATTACGAAATCATTAGAGGCGATTGAAACGGCCATTCAAGAGCGTCAGTCGCATCTTTTGGAGGAGGAAGTGGCTAAGTGACGTAGGGATGAACATGATGAGGATAATTACTCCAAATCCACGGAGCTTCTCTGGACTCCTCACAGAGACTTCTCGAATCCACAAGGAAAGAAAGAAGAAAAATAGAAATAAATTCTAAGAAATTTAAAATTGATTAATTGATCACTAAAAATGAGTTCACAACCCTTTAAATAGAGGTACCAAGCAATGGGAAAGAAATCAGAATCAAACTATAACTACAACTCCTAGAAATCGCGACTTACTATAAATAGTAAACTTACTATTTATTGACGGTCATGATGTCTACTAGTGCGCAAGGTTTTCGGCCAAAAATCGTAAGTGTCCTATTTGGCTTCACCAAACTGTTATCCTAATTATTTTAAGCTTTTTCACGTTGGGCGTAACTCCTAAAGCCCGACGAATGAAGAGTTATAATCAAACTAAAACTTACTATTTATAGTAAAAACGAAATTAAAATGGGGAAACGACCGTCGATCCAGGGGTTTTTCGCAATTCCGGGCATCGCAACCTAGCATAGTGGGTTGGTTGGCTAAAGTAACTCATTCTACCCCAAAATCATATTTTTTATGTCAACTAACTCATTCCGGATTGCGAGATACGCTCAATCTAATGTCCGACGATTCGGATCACTTCTGTCGTCGACCGGGCCTTTTCTGATCCATCTTGGCCATGAAACTGTCCGCGACCCGCTCTACATCACTAGGTTATCCCAGCCTCAACCCAATCCAGAAACACAATGTGAAGAAAGTGATCCTAACTCACTTATGGAAAGTACTGAAATTGTGAATAGATAATTAGATTTTGTTAATGAGCGTACGGTTCAATTTTCCAAAGAGTCGATCTCGATGACGGTCCAAAGGAATGATCAAGAGATGTGGGTGTCTTTCAAATATAATGATATTGACACACTTCACTCACATGACACACTTGGTTCTAATGATGAGGAAGAGGTTAGTTTATTCGAACCTCAACCCAATCTAGAAATAGAATGTGAGGAAAGCGATCCCATTCCACATGTGTATTGCACTGAATTGGAAGATGATGAGTATTGAGATGACAATCATGAATGTACAGCTCAAATCCCCTTGAATTCAATCTCAAGTCTGGCCCATATCAATGATCAAGCGGTTCAGGAAGTTGTCAACCATAGTGATCTACTCCGCCCATCTGACATGGCTAATTTAAATGTGGAGGATGAACCACTTTCAACTAACCCTTCCAACTTTTATGAGATATGTTTAGACCACTCCCCTAAATTGAATGATGATATGATTCAGGAGATGGACGAGTTGCTTGATATGACTCTGGAAGTTGAAATCATCCAGTTGAGGCCACCATCTGAATTGTCAACCCTTGACAATACAATGCCTTTACTGAGTAGTACCGATGAACGGAGTCTTCACATCAATTCTTCGCTTGTTGATTTTCAATCTACCTATGTAAGGCAAGACAAGATATATCCAGTGACGAATTATTCTCACCGTGATGAAGAGCAAGAGATCATGCTTCCATCCACTTCCAAAGACGATGGAATCACTACCAAAAAATCGAGCAATGGCTATGGAGGTTGAAAACTTTTAGCTACGGATTTACTCTGTAGTAATATAGCTACGGATTTAATCCATAGCTATAGCCTAAGTTCCTGTAGCTAAAACGTACCTCCCCACCTTAAATATAGATGGTGCTTAAGGGGATCCATGAGGTCCATTGGAATATATTTGTTTGATCTAAGCCGTCCAAAAATTCTGATATATAATTTTAGTGCATGAGCCTAAAAATTATATAGATTAAATGTCTAAGTGGACCACACCATAAGAAATAATATAAATTAAATTTCTACTGTTAATATGTTGTGTGGTCTCCTTACAGATTTGATCTAACTCATTTTTTTTATCAGCACTTAAAATAATAATTTAAAATTAATGGACGGAGTGGATGAAAAAGGCCAAGCTATATGTCCTAGAGGGGGGGGTGAATAGGACTATGCCAAATTTAAAATAAAATCAGCAGAAATAAAGTAAACCAATATCCTTACAATATGAATCAATTCACAATGGTAAATTTTAAATCACCTTGATAAATAAGTATTGAGAGATTGATACAAATTCAGTTCTAAGGACAACCTTACACCATAATAAACAAGGGCTTATGGTAGGACAACCTTATTTCTAGAACATCTTTTGGATCAAGGACTCAATTTTAATATAAGTAAATGAAATAGCTAGGAATTGAAATTAAATGCATAAGTATAGATCTAAATTATTACAACAATCCCTACACTTGCTTGAAATGTAAATAGTTACAACATTCACATCCACTTGTACATTCCACACAATCGAATGATAAAAGATATGAAAATTAAGCAAGCATTCAATCCACAAGGCAAAGAGTTATAGTGGTTCCTGTGGTACACCAACTGCCTTTCAACACCACACATGAAAGTTACTTCCACCCTAATATCCTCACACGGGGATATTAGCGTTCACTATGAAATAGGTTTTCATGAGTTCACCAAAAATCTTTACAATTGTGTCTTTTCATACACAATCAAAAACCCCTCTTTTCGAAGTTTTGTTTTCCTCGACAACCAATACAATGAGTTCAACCTCAAACAAAAAAGACAATGAGATTTTTCCGCTTAACCTCAAACAAAACCAAAAGTAAATAAATTTTCTAATTGTAAAATACCTGGATTTCTCCTTTTCTTAGCACCATAAGAAAATAAGTAGATGATTGAATGTCAAAGTTCAAAATACTCACATTCATAAGGTTCTAAATTCTAATAGATTTTAGATTTAACTTGTTGGCGTAGCTATATTTGATTTTGATTCTAAGAAGAAGGAATAAGATAATTCCTCTTTTCAAATAAGATTGAATATAGAAACAAAATCAAATTAAATAAGCTAGCAAAAAGGAATATTAAATAAGCACAATGTAGCTTAAAATACACAGACTTATCTCGAGTGATCACTTAAAAATTCTTGAATTGAATCGAGTTGAAGTGTGAAAAAATTTCGTGTTCAATTTATAGAAGTAAAAATCGTTCTACGACCGGGTCTTAGAAACCTTCGACTAGTCGTAATAATAATTTTTGAAAAATTAAGTGCAATCTTTGAAAGTCGATTCCACGCATCGGTCGTGAAAGCCTACGATGGGCGTGGGTCACCTACACCGGTCGTAGAACGGCCGGTCTAGGACCATAGAATCTTGGACTTTGAGTCGAGCCACGTCCATCGTGGACGAAGTCGCCACACCTACGACCGGTCAAGGACCCCAAACCCCTTCCAAAATTTCGAAAAATCTTCAACTACTTTGGTCGTGGAATTTCTTGGACTAGTTCGAGACCAATGCCAGGACGATCGAACAAGAGCTAGGATCAGTCGTAGAATAGGCCAAACTTATGTAAAATAAATATTTGATTTATGTATCCAAAGTGACTACTTAAAGGGGCAACCTAAGGTCATTCAAACCTGAATCATGTCGTATGGACATTGAACTTCAACCATTCAACGAATATAGATTGCTTGAACCATATCAGAAAACAATCACTTCTCATCATAACAACTAAGCATTGCTTATTAGTCTTGAAGTCCTTTCTTAAGACTTGAACATCAACATTGTCGACTTCAACATGTAGCTTCTTGAAAAGTTCTCGAGCCGTTGATCTTAACATCTACAAGCCGACCCTCGATAGATCTCCATTCCTCCATGAGACCATAACACTTACAGTGGATATATGAAATACATCTTAGTGGGCTCCACGGTCCTAAAACCATAAAATGTTCTGGGAGTCGTCCGTCACGCGCCCCTCCAAAACCCCAAACCCCTTCCGCCATTTTCTCCCGTTAAACCCATCTCTCCATCTCTCTCTCTCGCACTCAGTTTTTCTCTTTCCCTTGCTCTCTCTCTCTCTCTTTTCCAGAAAACAATCACTTCTTCTAACAAAGCATGAGCGAGTCCTCCAATCTGTCGATCTCTGATCCGTTGATCCTAACCTCCCGACCCTCGTCTCCTTCCTCCGATCTGTGGGCACGGCTCGGCACAAGCACGGCGGCTTCTATAACCCTATCGACCGTGAGCATCCTCTCTCTCTCTCTCTCTCTCTCCTTCTCTCTCTCTCTCTCTCTCTCTCTCTCCCTCTCTCTCTCAATCTCTCTCAATCTTAATACCGATTGAAACGATTTGGGGATTTAGGGATTTGGGGATTTAGGGATTTGGGGATTTGGAGATTTAGGGATTTTGGGATTTGGGGATTTGGGGATTTGTTGTTTCAATCTCACTTGTGAAACAAAGATAACGATATTTAAGGATTTTGCATCATAAATGCTTGACGTGTTTATGTTTTTTTATTTTTAATTTCTCTAAATAAATATTTCAACATATGTTTATCACTTAAAACCCTTTTCATGTCCCTTTGTGTTGCATGATTTAGTGGTGTTCAATGACTAATTGTAGCTAAAAACCAACTTGACTCTGATCGAACTCAGTTTCAAACCAAGCCGAATCGAGCTTTTTCAAGCTGAGTCGAGCGAGTTGACCGAGCTAGCTCAGTTCGTGTACACCCCTACTAGTAGATGGTTCATGCATTATAAAATCATTAATGGATTTTGTTAGTTGATGTTGGAGCCATTATTTAAGAACTAGTACATGGGGCTAGTTTTTGTGTCTTGCAACTAACAACACGTTACTGACAGTTTTAGCTTCTAGATTGTTAGTCTTTTTTTTTTCTGAATTCTTATTTGTTTTCCACAAGAAAGAAGATTAGCATCTAATATTGCATAAGATAATGCATGGGGTTCCACTTTCGCTCATTACTCATGAATTGATGTGGTTTCTATTGTTTGGAAAACATGGGAATAGTGACATGTATACATCTTTGGAAAGATGCAAATAACTAACTGTATACCACTATCTGTAAACAAAATCCAGATGAATTTCAATCACACATTATCTGACATGGGAGCCATGTTAGATTAAGCCGGGGTTTCTGATCATTCTGGGAAATGAAATGCATTTGTATTATTTGGCACATTCCCACTAGACAACAGAAACATGGATCCCATGTCAGAAACTACTGGTGATTGGAAATCAAAATCCTTCTGGATTTTATCAACACAAACAGACCCTTTTATAGCCATCTATCTAGATCAATTGTAATTGGGAGTTGGAATTGTACATAATCTATTTATATATCATAAAATGAATGAGATTTGATGCGTTTATTTGAAATGGACCACTGACTTTTACTCCGTACATCTTAGGATTTTGGTTGAGCATGCTATGCAGGAAATGGGCCACGCTCTAGTAGTATTGGTAACAAGTTGATAGCGTTTTGCTGATTGTTGCCCTCTATTTTCACTCGATATTTGAGGGCATTGCAATTGGAGTTGCAGGTAAGATGAGATACATGCATAAAGATGCAACTGCCTTGCAAAGCATGCTAGCAGTTCAAAGAAAGGTTAATTGGTTTGTGAATTTTTTATGCTGTTTTGACACAATGTCAAAAGTGGTGTTTAGAGATGAAACCCCTACATCAATCTGAAATGAGGGTTTTGAGCCCGGTTTGGATACCACCTGCAATTGCTGGTTTGGTAGTCACCTATGATTTAGGGGACAAATTAACTAGACCTCAAAACCCAAATATATTTAGATATCTTTGTAGAGCTTTTATACAGTTTTGACATAAGTGCAAACATCCCCTAGAAAATGTACTAGAAATTACAAAAAAAAGGGCTAACTTATCAAAAAGCAAGACCCATGGAGGAAGCAAATGAAAATGGGTCTAGACTAATGTGATAGTCCATGACCATTTATAAAATGGTGGTGAATCTTTGATTGTAGATGTGGGATAGTCGTAGTTTGTAGTTTTTCAGTTATAGGAATGCATGAAACATCCATGGAAACCTGTCTATCAGCACTAGTTTGTAGTTTTTCAGTGATTGGAATGCATGAAACATTAATGGAAACCTGTCTATCAACACATGGACATGCCTATTTGCTCATTCAGGGCCTGTTTCAATGCATCCTCAAAAGGAGCATTTTGATGGCTAATTGTTGTTTTGAGCTAACCTCCATGGATTCATTTCTGCCAACTCTGTTGTGTCACCACTTGGTGAAATGGGAGCTAAAAAAATCCACTCGCTGATTGGTTTTTGGCAAGTCGACAAGGTCGACCCAGGAAAAAAAAAAGGGCCACTTAGCAGACCAGGTGTACTTAAAATATCCATATAAGGTGGCCCACCTTCTATCTCTCTAGTGTTTATAAACATGGTGATAGTGCTTGCACTGGTCTGGAAAAGATATCAAAACCAAACATCCAAAGGCCAAGATGACAGCGTTTGGATCTCCTTGTGGAGCTTGCAAGTTCCTAAGAAGGAAGTGTGCTTAGGAACTTACATTTAAATCATTATCTCATCCAAAGGCCAAGATGACATGTTTGGAAAAATATGTTTCACTAAGTTAACTTACATTTATATCATTATCTCATTCTTTTTCTTATATATTTTGATATTTATTCTTTAAATGTTTATGATTATGATTGGGTGGGTAGCCGAAAGCCCTACCAACTGTCATCCATGATTTGCCAGTAACTCCAAATGCTACCTCAAAAACAGAAGAATAGTTCTCCTATATGTTTGAATATTTTCAAATCTTTCATGATTCCATAGGCAATTAGTCATCCAGAAGCAATCATTTTTAAATATTTGATTTGTTAGCTAGTGTAGGCAGCCTTTATTGGGGAATGTAATGCATCATGAATGTTAAAAAGCTGGAGTTGGAATATTCATGTATTTGAAGTGTTGCTTACATGGTTTAAGAGTATCTATGTTAACCTTTGTTCTTTGAAGAGAATTGGTTCCATTTCTAATTAATGATTTTTAGAATCAAAAGGATGTTGCAGGAAATGAACTTATATAAGATCTTGGAAATGAGCCTAGAAGATGTGGAAATGAACCTAGAAGATGAAGCATTTTAATGGTTATTCATTGACTTTTTTAGATCTTGGAAATGACCCAGAAGATGAAGCTGAGGAAGATGGTGCCAATGTTGATCTTGACTCATCAAGGAAGGGGAAGTGTGTCATTCTATAAACATCTACAAGCCAAGTGAGTTTGGATTTCTTTTTTCATTGATTCAGTATCTCTTGGATTGCTTTATCTCGATTAGACTACAGAGTTTACCTTTTTGCATGGTGTACCGATCTCATCTTCTTCATGTGTGCCACTTTATGGGACTGTTCAGTATACATGGAAGGCCAATGAAAGCTACTAACAGCATCCTCATTATAAAATCCTAATAGTGAGTTACCATCAGAGAAACTCTGACATGTTCAAAAACTCGAGAACTTAGATTCGATGTTCAGCCGGGTCTTAAAGTGATTAGATCTTACTGTACATTTGATAACATGTATACTTATATGTTGTTGGTTTTGATGATGCTAATTATCTATGATATGTAAAAATAGATGGCGGTGGGAAAATAAACCCACACTCAAAGGGCTGGGATCATCTGATTTAGCCCACCCTTTTGTGTAGTCTTTGTGAGATGGCATGTAATAACCTTGTTGCATGCCATGCCACCTAATTTACGATTCCCTTAATTGAAACTTTTGATTGTTCATTAATTGAAACTTTTTATTGTTCATTAATTCAAAAGGTCTCTCCATGGACATGGATTGGCTAGAATCTTCTGTGGGTAGAGTGTCTAGTTTCTAGCAGCGGTCTGGATCTAGAGTATCTAGTTACCATCATATGTACGGTCTGGATCAATGAAAGTTGGGCTTACATGGCCCTCATCTATAAAGATTACTGGTTTTTTCCCCCTAACTTTATATGTTGAAGTAAATGACATGAATTGGTAGTGATTGTTTTTCTTTACATTGAATTCAACTATATTTTACCTATATGTAAATAGTAAATAGTGAAATTCCTAGATTCTCTGCCATTTTGCTTGCTGCAGAGATCTGCTAAGATGACAGAGCCTTCTAAGGTTATTCATGTCCGAAACGTTGGCCATGAAATATCTGAGGTATTTCAAACTATCTCTTTTTTTTTTTAGCATTGAAACTCTAATTGCAATTTGTCTTCACAGTTGTTGCCTTTGCACCTGTTTTTATTTTTCAGAGTGATCTGCTTCAGCTGGTGCATCCTTTTGGAGTTGTCACTAAGCTTGTAATGTTACGTGCCAAAGATCAGGTTTTCTTTCTGGGGTCCTGGTTGTTTGGAACTTTATAGTTATTACATGCATGCTTATGCTCCTAGACTGCCTGCATTTAGTTGTTTGATCTATATTTGCCAATCTGTCAGCCTCTTCTCCAGATGCAAGACATGGCTTCTACCATCAATGCAACTGGTTTTAGGTACTCAGTCCCTAATGGACCTAAATGTATTGGGTTTTTATATAGGTGTTTCATTTGTATGTTGCTTGAGCCATTCTAGGTAACCAGTCCTAAATGGACCATAAAAAATAGATGGAAGATCTTTCAATCCAAATTTCATGCTGGAGATATTTGTTGAACTGCTTAATGTAAGTGTTGGGGTCCTAGCCTCTATTTGAACATGTATGATCATGGGAGTAGTAGCCTCAACTGTCTACTACAATCTTAAGCTAAGGCATCCAACTCTAGATATGCCCTTCATAGACAACAACTTGGTGTTGCTTTTCCAACCGATGCCTATGCTTGGAATCAGTATTGGAGTCGCTTTCAATGTGGTTTTTCCTTCATCCAGTTTGAAGCAGTATTGGAGTCATGACTCTAACTCTCATCTATTTCTTGCCTTTGAAACTTAAGCAGTGGTGCAATGTTGTTTGGTGGAAATTCATCCTTTAAAACCTGCCTCATTTTGTCACATTATCCAAATTGAGTGCATTTGCTTTGACCTGTTTATCTAGTTTTAGTTTATAGGCCACCAATCAAATGGTTAAGATTATTTTCATCAGTGATATCCATTTTAACCTTTTGTGCATCTTTCTGTGAAAAGCTTTTGGTCCATTTCTTCCCCCATCTATCCATAAGACACCAGTCACCTGGCACTTGATCTTGCATATCCTCAAGATACTGGCATGACAACAACTCTCCTAAGATCTAGAATCTCACAATGCACTTCAATTGCTAAAGAAACAAATATTCAAAGAATTTTTCACACTTTAAAACAATGGGTTTCCTTTAAAATTTCTCCCAGCTGACTACCGAAGGGAATTCTGTAAGCTAACGATGGTGAGCTCAAGATGAATCTTTGGCTTTTCATTTTCCTTTGTTTTGTATTTGATCTTCCCTTTTTTGGTAATGAATATATTGCCATCTTGTCTTTAGAATTTCATCAGAGCTTTTACTTATGCAGAAGATGAGAATTGCTCATTATGGAAGAATGCCTGCGAAGATTTAAGGTAAAGCAGCTCAAATAAACTCTTCTTTAATAGTTAATGCTACTCAAGAGCAGAAGAGATGTAGATTCATTACACTCAATTCAGGTATGGTTTGCACCAATTCAAAAGACTGTATATTAGGCATTCAATATATAAGACTGGAGTGAGACCGATTAGGCATTTAAATGTGTTACAGGATGTTGTTTGAATTGCTTGTCTTAACAGGTGTACAAGTTGGGATAGATTGGACTTCTATCTTGAGAAAACACCATGATTTTAGGTAATTATTGTAATGGAAAGTTAAAAAATTAAAAGAGAGAGATTTAAATGATCTTGATAATTCATTTTATTTAAATGAGTAGACCCGGATGTGCGTCGGAGCTATTTGGATGTTGAGTGGGGGTCCCTGGAAGGTGAGAACCGCTGTTATGACCATGATGAAGCTGTCCATTTCCTATGAATAGCATTGGAGTGGCCTAGCCATTTGGATAGGCCGTGTTTATGTATTTGCCCAAAATTAATGGAGCAGACCCGAATGTGCGTCGGAGCTATCCAGATGAGCGGGGGTCCCTGAAAAGTGGGAACCGTTGTTATGACCATGATGAAGCTATCCATTTCCTATTGACAGCATTGGAGTGGCCTAGCCCTTTGGACAGACTATGTTTATGTATTTTCTCAAAATTAATGGAGCAGATCCGGATGTGCGTCGGAGCTATCCGAATGAGTGGGGGTCCCTGGAAGGTGGGAACCGCTATTATGACCATGATGAAGCTATCCATTTCCTATGGACAGCATTGGAGGGGCCTGTCCATTTGGACAGGCCGTGTTTATATCTGTATTTACAGGTACCACACCCTAAACCTATAACCTAAACCTATTCTCAATTCCCTAAAGCTATAACCTAAGCCTAAACCTTAACCTATAACCTGACCTAAACTTAAACTTATAACCTAAACCTATTCTCAAATCCCAAAACTTATAACCCAAACCTAAACCTTAACCTATAACCCAACCTAAACCTAAACTTATAACGTAAACCTATTCTCAAATCCCAAAACCTATAATCTAAACCTAAACCTTAACCTATAACCCAACCTAAACCTATACTTATAACCTAAACCTATTCTCAAATCCTAAAACCCATAACCTAAACCTAAACCTTAACCTATAACCCAACCTAAACCTATAGTTATAACCTAAACCTATTCTCAAATCCCAAAACCAATAACCTAAACTTAAACATTAACCTAAACCTATAACCTATAACCTAAACCCAAACCCGAACCCGAATTCATAAACCTTAACCTAAACATATAACTTATAACCTATAACCTAACCCTATACCTAAACCTAAAACCAAAACCTAAAGCTAAACCTATAACTTAAACCTAAACCTATAACCTATAACCTAAACACTAACCTTAACCCTATAACCCATAACCTATAACCTAAACCCGAACCCATTCTCAAATCCCAAAACCTATAACCTAAATCTAAACCTTAACCTAAACCAAAACCTATAAGCAAAACCAAAACCAAAACTTATAACCTAAACCCGAACCCATTCCCAAATCCCAAAACCTATAACATAAACCTAAACCTATAACCTATAACCTAAACCAAAACATATAACCTAAACCAAAAACAAAACCTATAACCTAAACCGAACTCATTCTTAAATCCCAAAACCTATAACCTAAACATAAACCTATAACCTATAACCTATAACCTATAACCTAAAACAAAACTTGTAACCTAAACCAAAACCAAAACCAAAACCTATAACATAAACTCGAACCCATTCTCAAATCCAAAACCTAAACCTTAAACCAAAACCTATAACCTAAACCAAAACCAAAACCTATAACCTAAACCCAAACCCATTCTCAAATCCCAAAACCTATAACCTAAACTAAAACCAAAACCTATAACCTAAACATGAACCCATTCTCAAATCCCAAAACCTATAACCTAAGCTCGAACCCATTCTCAAATCCCAAAACCTAAACCTAAACCTAAACCTAAACCTAAACCTAAACCTAAACCTAAACCTATTACTTAAACTCAAATCCCTAAACCTAAACCTAAACCTAATCCTATAACCTAAACTTAAATCCCTAAACCTTAACCTATAACTTAACCTAAACCTATACTTATTACCTAAAACTATTCTTAAATCCCAAAACCTATAACCTAAACCTAACCTTTTCCTAAACGTATAACCTAAACTCAATTCCCTAAATCTAAACCTAAACCTAACATTTTCCTAAACGTATAACCTAAACTCAATTCCTAAATCTAAACCTAAACCTATAACCTAAACTCAAATCCCTAAACCTTAACCTATAACCTAACCTAAACCTATACCTATAACCTAAAACTATTCCCAAATCCCAAAACCTATAACCTAAACCTAACCATTCCCTAAATCTATAACCTAAACTTAATTTCCTAAAGCTAAACCTACACCTAATCCTAATCTCAACTCCCTAACCTAAACCTAAACCTAAACTTGAAAACCCAAACTTAAACCCAATCCCAAACCCGAACCCGATTTCCTAAACCTAAACCATAACCCATTCTCAAATCCAAAACCTATAACCTAAACTAAAACCAAAACCAAAACTTATAACTTAAACCCAAACCCATTCTCAAATCCCAAAGCTTATAACCTAAACTAAAACCAAAACCTATAACCTAAACCCAAACCCATTCTCAAATCCCAAAACCTATAACCTAAACCGAAACCAAAACCTATATCCTAAAGTCGAACCCATTCTCAAATCCCAAAACCCAAACCTAAACATAAACCTAAACCTAAAACCTAAACCTAAACCTATAACCTAAACTCAAATGCCTAAACTTAAACCTAAACCTAAACCTAATCCTATAACTTAAACTCAAATCCCTAAACCTTAACATATAACCTAACCTAAACCTATACTTATAACCTAAAACTATTCTCAAATCCCAAAACCTATAACCTAAACCTAACATTTCCTAAACGTATAACCTAAACTCAATTCCCTAAACCTAAAGCTAAACCTATAACCTAAAGTCAAATCCCTAAACCTTAACATATAACCTAACCTAAACCTATACTTATAACTTAAAACTATTCCCAAATCCCAAAACCTATAACCTAAACCTAACTTTTCCCTAAACCTATAACCTAAACTCAATTTCCTAAAGCTAAACCTACACCTAATCCTAATCTCAACTCCCTAACCTAAACCTAAACCTAAACTTGAAAACCCAAACATAAACCCAATCCCGAACCGAACCTAATTTCCTAAACCTAAACCATAACCTATTCTCAAATCAAAAACCTATAACCTAAACCTAAACCAAAACTAAAACCTATAACCTAAACCCAAACCCATTCTCAAATCCCAAAACCTATAACCTAATCCAAAACTAAAACCTATAACCTAAACCCGAACCCATTCTCAAAGCCCAAAACCTATAACCTAAACCTAAACCTAAACCTATAACCTATAACCTAAATTAAAACCAAAACCTAAACCTAAAACCTGGTCATAACCTAAATCAAAACCTATAATCTAAACCTAAACCTTAACCTAAACCTATAACCTAAATCAAAACCAAAACCTAAACCTATAACCTAAATCAAAACCTATAACCTAAACCAAAACCAAAACCTATAACCTAAAACCGAACCCATTCTCAAATACTAAAACCTAAAACCTAAACCTAAACTTAAACCTTAACCTAAACCTATAACCTATAACCTAAATTAAAACCAAAACCTAAACCTAAAACCTAAAACCTAAACCTATAACCTATAACGTAAACCTAAACCTTAACCTAAACCTATAACCTATAACCTAAATTAAAACCAAAACCTAAACCTAAAACCTAAACCTATAACCTATAACTCAATCAAAACCTATAACCTAAACCAAAACCAAAACCTATATCCTAAACCCGAACCCATTCTCAAATCCTATAACCTATAACCTAAACCTAAAACCTAAACCAAAACCTATAACCTAAACCAAAACCAAAACCTATAGCCTAAACCCGAACCCATTCTCAAATCTAAAAACCTATAATAACCTAAACCTTAACCTAAACCATTAACCTATAACCTAAATCAAAACCTATAACCTAAACCTAAACCTTAACCTAAACCGGTTAACCTATAACCTAAATCAACACCTATAACCTAAACCTAAACCTTAACCTAAACCGTTAACCTATAACCTAAATCAAAACCTATAACTTAAACTAAAACCAAAACCTATAACATAAACCCGACCCATTCTCAAATCCCAAAACCTATAACCTAAACCGAAACCAAAACCTATAACCTAAACCCGAACCTCATTCTCAAATCCCAAAACCCAAACCTAAACCTAAACCTAAACCTAAAACCTAAACTCAAATCCCTAAACCTAAACCTAAACCTAATCTTATAACCTACACTTAAATCCCTAAACCTTAACCTATAACTTAACCTAAACCTATACTTATAACCTAAAACTATTCTCAAATCCCAAAACCTATAACCTAAACCTAACCTTTTCCTAAACCTATAACCTAAACTCAATTCCTAAATCTAAACCTAAACCTATAACATAAACTCAAATCCCTAAACCTATAACATAAACTCAAATCCCTAAACCTTAACCTATAACCTAACCTAAACCTATACTTATAACCTAAAACTATTCCTAAATCCCAAAACCTATAACCTAAACCTAACATTTCCCTAAACCTATAACCTAAACTCAATTCCCTAAAGCTAAACCTACACCTAATCCTAATCTCAACTCCCAAACCTAAACCTAAACTTAAACCCAATCCCAAACACGAACCCGATTTCCTAAACCTAAACCATAACCCATTCTCAAATCCAAAACCTATAACCAAAACCAAAACCAAAACAAAACATATAACCTAAACCATAACCCATTCTCAAATCCCAAAACCTATAAGCTAAACCTAAACCTTAACCTTAACCTAAACTTATAACCTATAACCTAAACCAAAACCTATAACCTAACCAAAACCAAACCTATAACATAAACCCGAACACATTCTCAAATCCCAAAACCTATAACGTAAACCAAAACCTATAACCTAAACTAAAACCAAAACCTATAACGTAAACTAAAACCTATAACATAAACTAAAACCAAAACCTATAACCTAAACCTGAACTCATTCTCAAATCCCAAAACCTATAACCTAAACCTAAACCTTAACATAAACCTATAACCTACAACCTAAATCAAACCTATAACCTAAACCAAAACCAAAACCGATAACCTAAACCCAAACTCATTCTCAAATCCAAAAAAACCTAAACCCCTAAACCTATAACCTATAACCTAAACCAAAACCAAAACCTATAACCTAAAATCGAACCCATTCTCAAATCCCAAAATCTATAACCTAAACTTAAACCTTAACCTAATCCTATAACCTAAACTCAAATCCTTAAACCTTAACCTATAACCTAACCTAAACCTATACTTATAACCTAAAACTATTCCCAAATCCCAAAACCTATAACTTAAACCTAACATTTCCTTAAACCTATAACCTAAACTTAATTCCCTAAACCTAAACCTACACCTAATCCTCATCTCAACTCCTAACCTAAACCTAAACCTAAACCTAAACTTGAAAACCCAAACTTAAACACAATCCAGAACACGAACTCGATTTCTAAACCTAAACCATAACCCATTCTCAATTCCCCTAAAGTTATAACCTATAACCTAAACCTAAACATATAACCTTTCCCTAAACCTTTAACATAAACCTAAACTTAAAACCTAAATGTATTCTCAAATCCTTAAACCCAAACCTACACCTAATCCTAATCTTAACACCTTAACCTAAACCTAAACTTAAAACCCAAACCTAAACCCGATCTCGAACCCGATTTCCTAAACCTAAACCTTAACCTATAATCAAGTTCTCAAAAGCTATAACCTATAACCTAAACCTAAACCTTAACCTAAACCTAAACCTATAACCTTAACCTTAACCTAAACCAAAACCTATAACCTAAACCTTAACCCATAACCTAAACTTAATTATAACCTATAGCCTAACCATAACCTAAACATTAACCTAAACCAACACCAAAACTTATAATCATATGGTGAGACCATTTCTTTTGTGTCAATTTCATTCTTCTTTTAGTTTTTTTTTTTTTTTAATTCATTGAGAAAAAAAGTGGTTATACATGATGCACTTCTTTCACTTTGTCTTTCTTTTCCCCAATGGGCATTCTAATTTATGAATGACATGACTGTTTGTAGGATGATGGAACATACAAAGCTGTTGAAATTTCAGGGTGAAGTCGAGCACATTTCTCTAATGAAGCCAAAGATTTGTATTTTCAGCATTATTATAATTGTAATTGTAATTGATTGAATGAATTGGATTGTAATTGATCGTAATTGTAATTTGATTGAATAAAGGATTGTAATTGTAATTAATTGAATGAAGGATTGTAATTGATTTTAATTGAATAAATGAATGATTGTACGGGTGGTAATTGAATGAACAAACAATTATATATAATTTTTTAATGTACAAAATAGCTACGAATATTGACCGTAGCCACTAATCTGATAGGTGTAGCCTTTATTAAATTTGGCATATTGCTACGGACTTTTAGCTACAAATAATATCCGTAGTTGTTTGAAGTTTTCGCTACAAATATAATTACTACGAATCATATCCGTAGCTGTTGGAACCTATACCTACGGATTAAATCCTTAGCCATAGGTTCCAGACCTATTGTTACGGCTCCTACGTGTACGGTTGTGCACGGAATGGCTACGGACTAAAATCGTAGTCATGGTTTATGGCTATGGATTTTATCTGTAGCCTTAGGTTTCAGACCTATTGTTACGGCACCTACGACTATGGTCGTGCCACAGACTAGCTGTGGACTAAAATCGTAGCCATAGGTCTATGGCTACAGATTTTATCCGTAGCCTTTACCTATTTTTTTGGTAGTGAATCCTTGGACAGATCATCACAAACTTCAATGTGTAAAATGAGTCACTCTCAGCTGAATTTTTCAAATCTTTGGACAATTTCTTGACACACTTTACAGATTCAAACGATCTTATGATAAAATAAATAGTGGATGCCCGCAAGCAATACCTCGGTAGTTGTCACTAACTGAGAGAACCCTTATTCTGAAACCCTTCCCTCCATAAATCTTGAATGTTTCCTATCACAAGAGGGAGAGCTGATAATTGAACCGAAGTTTAAAACTTCGAAATGTGTTAAAACTACATCATCTGCTGAGATTTTTTTTGAATTTTATCTACTTGTAGTCTCTAATTCACCATGGGGTACTAACTTTAAAACTTTCTTTATCATAGGTGAATTATATATACTTTGGACACCTCAAGAGATTAAAAGGAAACCTTATGTTGAGGTCCAAAAGTTTCTCTAGAAATTCGTGCTCCAAGGCATCCAAGCCTATTGCAAAATGGGCTTTCGGATGATCTTATTGAGAAACCTACTGAGAAATTTATCATGATATTGGCCGGAGGAGGAACCTTACGGCATGACTGAGTAGCTTTTCCCTTGCTTTCCTAGTTTAGGATTAATTTACTACTTTTATGGAATTTAGGATAGTTACTTTCAACTATTTTAGGATAGTTTGCTTATCATCGGTTTGAGTCTTTTGTGCTAACCTATTTTATACTAAAATCATTGGAAAAGCCTCAAAATTCCTTTATCAGGTACTACATTTCCATCACTTCTCCTTTACTTTCGTTGTCTCATGTGCATTGCATGCTTATATCTTTTACAATGAGGACAATGTACATTTTAGGTTGGGGGTGTGGATTAGGCAAGCTAATCAGTCTTTTCTTAGTCTTTGAGTAAAAAATTATGAATTTTTTTAATTTTATAAATTTGAGTGATTTTAAAGTTCATCCATAATTTAAAAGTATAAGATACTTAATGTTGGTGATTTATGACCCTTAGATTCAATTACTTGTTAGATTTCATAGTTAAGTTTGAATTATTAATCGTTGATTAAAAGTTTTAAACATTGATTGAGTCATGATTTCACATGTCACATCTAGCTTATACATTAAGGTGTCAGTTTGATATTGAATTGTTAACTTGTTGATTATTAAGCATGGAAAGAACCAACCTGGGGAATTTATCCATCATGTTCTTAAAAAGAAAAGAAAAAAAAAAAAAAGAATACCCAGCTAAAAAATAGTTGTCGTCGAAAATTGCTACCTATTAAAGATCTTTAAAAAGATTGACATAGTGTGAAAGCCATCGATGGGAAAATTAAAAGCTCGAAGATTAAAAAGGTTGAACTGTAAGGCAAGTTTTGGTTTAGGTTTTGGTTATCCTCAATGCTCTTTTGATTATCAATGTTACTATAAAAATTAAGAATCAGACCTTTGATTGTTATAAGTCTAGGCTTCACTATCCACCCATGGAACTCAATATTTAGGATTGTTCTAATTGGAGGATTAATGCTTTGAACTTGACTATGTAGAATTTAGGAGGGAATACTATTAAATATTAATGTATCCTAGATTTCTATGAAATGAATTTTCTTTAGAACCGCTTGAGCTTATAGAAATTATATAGTAGTTTTTTTAAATATCTTTTGCATATTTTGCACAGGACTAGCAAAATGCTGGTTAGGGGGTGTGTTGAGACTCAAATATTGCATATTATCCCCTATTTATTACTTGATTTTATGAAATAATAATACTTAATGTCCTATTTTACTCATGTTTGTGTTGCGAGGTGAATTTAAGAGCTTAGATTGAAAAAGATGCTAAAAGCATGGATTTAACACTTAAGAATTACCAAGCCAAAGATTAGATCTCAAAAGACCAAGAATGAAGAATTCACATGCCAAAGATCCAAGAAAACCAAGTCAAGAATGAAGAGAATCAAAGTTTTGAAGAAAATTTCTATGATCCTCAACTAGTCCTAGATCCTGCTTGACTAGTCCTGGCACCTGCTCCACTAGTCTTGGCTTCGCTTCGACTAGTCGAGGCTCCAGCTCGACTAGTCGAAGAAACTTTGACTCAAACTCCAGCAACATCAAATTCTAAATTCAGGCGATCTTCGACTAGTCGAGGGTGGTCCTTGACCAATCAAATGTGACCCTCGACCAGTCAAGGGTTATGCAGAGGTTGTGTGGACTACGTAAAATTGAGGTGATTTTTAGAAATTTCCAACTCGGTGCGAAAGGAGGTGATGCAAAACTATAAATAGGAGTCCCTAGAATGTTCCTAGGCATCTTCTAGGGTTTGAGGAGTAGAGCAAAAGGGTGAAACTGCCGTCCAGGAGTTCTTCTTCTTCCTCTTTAGTTAGTCTTTTTGTTTTGTTTAAGGGTCTTTAGTTCAATCATGTCTATGGTTGGCTAAATCTCTTAGTTAGGGCTAAGAGGTGAAGCTTGTAAGGTGATTGGGATGTTTGCTTTTTTCTATTCATGTTTTGTTGAACTCTCTTGAATTCTAGTTTGATTATGAAGGAATATTTTTAGTTTTTATTGGTTTATTGTAACAAATTACAATAGATCTACGATAGCTTGAGATATCTTCTTTTATTAAATTGAGATTGTGAAATTAGGAAATCCTGTTGTTCACCATCATCCCTTGGGCATGGTAGGATAATTGAATCCTTCCTAACTTTCACAATTCTCTTATGATTGGTTGTGGGATTGGTAAATCCTGTTGTTTGTCTTGTCTCCTTGGCATGGTTAGGTAATGGAATCACTTCCAAATCTTCACCATTTGCATCCATTGATGATTAGATTCATGAGAAGTTCAAAGATCTGACAAATCTCTTCTTACCAATTGGATAGGATAGGACTCTGATTCCAGTTGTGTCCTTGAATCATGCAAGGTAGCTTTCCAATTGCTACAAATGGATCCTTAACACCCTAGTTACCACCTTCAAATTTATTAAGTTTTAATTAATTTATTCACTATTACTCTCTCAAAGTATCAGAATTAGGCTTACATCTTCTTCTAGTTCTAGTTCTACTTAATTTCAGAAAAGTACAAGTTCGGTCTCTGTGGATTCGACCTTGGTCTCGCCGAGATTATTACTGCATTGTGAACAAGGAGAACATCAATAAAGGCCTCCTTAAGTTTCTTGAAAAGAAAGCCATGGGTGTCGACCGAGACCCATTCCTGGTGATGGACCCAATCAACAACGTCTCAACCAACCTCAAAAGAACCATGTCATCGACCAAGACAATGAAATCATTAGCTCCACATGTCTTGCAGAAGGAGTTAGGCCATCCTGGCCCTCAAGGGACTTAGCAAGGCATGGAGACACCATCAGTTGAACATCCTATTAGCTTATCCCCTCATGTGGATAAGGGGAAGGCACTCCATATTAAAATTAAGGACTGACTAGCTTTATGCGGCTAATGCACCAAATAAGCTTTTAAAAAAAAAGCAAGAGGAGAGTCAAGGTCTAAGCGACTAGGCCAATAGGTCACCACGGACCCTCAATCAAACTACTACGGGACAACTTCTCGTGCATCAATGCTGACGGACAACTTGCAAACTTGGAGAAACAAGCAACTGATCTAAATTGGTATCCATTTACAAAACCAAACTGCTTATAACCCAAGTATGGGTTCCCAAGAACCATGATCATAGGGTTTGTGACTACCTGCGAAGTGGTCCATGGAGATTAATCGAGGTGCAACCTGAGCACAGACCACTGGTCAAGCCTAGGATCGTTCAATCGACTAAAGCATTCACCAATTGATGGATTATTTCCATCCATCGCAAATTTTCTCAGCCACCCCAAGTGTTAATGTGCACTCAGAGATTACGATGACAACAACGAAGAGTGGCAGCTAGGGCTTTTTATATCATTGCTCTAGTGAGACACAACAATCCCTGGCCGATCAAAGAGAGACTTAAGCCATGACCCAGTGAAACATGTTCTCCCCGGGACACTCCCCTGGAGAAGGACTCAACAAATAGTTGTACAAATACTGAGGAACATGATGCAGTTGTGCAATCATTCCAAGGGTTGTCGAGCTTGGAGGATTTCATACAGGAAGTCGACACAGAGATCACAATAGCCCTGAAGGAAGGACTCAGAATGACGGTGTCGTTCAAGACCCTGCCACTCATCACTTTCAGCTATAATATGGCATTCATCCTTTCGATGAAGTTTCAAGAACAATCAGGCTAGCCTGATCACATGACCAAAGATGTTGAGGAAGAAGGTGAGACGTCAACGATATTTAACGTGGAAGCCTATGCAATCGTCCATGATCAGGAAACTAAGGACATTATTCCTCTTAAGGAAAAATGGATCATTAGGAACTTGATACAACCCTGGCTAGAGTTAAAGTTCCAATGACTGGCCAATGTCATATGGCTAGGGGGTCCATCTTCATCGATAGCAATGGAAGCGTTCAAAAGGTTATCTTTACAAAACCTCCAGAAGCATTAGCCAAACACTTGAACCTCTGTACGTATCCACACATATGGACATATACCATGTGTCCCGTGTTATAATCGACACTGGAACAGTAATGAATATTATGTCAGTGTCGATGTCAATGGTTAGAAAATTGAAAATTTCAACTGAGGACCTGTTGCCCACTAAGGTTGCAGTGTAGGGTTTTGCAAGGGCAGTCACTAATATAAAGGGAATACTTGTTGTAGAACTGCAAGTTGGGAGTAGTAAGGTCATGGTTGCCTTCTTTGTTATTGAGCTAACCACCAACTACAATGCACTCCTCATAAGGGACTGGATTCACTCCAATTGGTGCATCCCTTCGTCGCTACACCAATGCCTAATTTTATGGAACAAATTTAAAGCTGAGATTGTTTGGGCAGACAAGTGGCCATTCAAGGTGGATTTAAATTTAGCCGAGACAAGTTTCTACAATGGGAGGTTTGGTCCTTTGCGCTTGATTGTTCAAGAGAAGAACGGGTGACTAGTTGCAGTAGACCCTAAACAGGACCTTAATGTAATTATTAGCATGATCTCAGCTCAAGAGTGGGACTCCCTGATTACTATGGTTGACTCATCCAAAAGTGAGGCCGAATTGGATGCTTTCATCGTCAGGATGACCAAGTTACTGAGGGACTTGCCATTCGGTCCAGTTCTAACCCTAATTCAGAATTGGCCCCATCCACTGGTTATTACAATAATAGAAGGTTGGTCTACAGAGACAACTATTGTCAAGTTTAAGGAACCTCCAGAGCCCTCTAAAGAGCCAAATGTGATCACCCCATATCAATGGCAACCCCAATACTTTGTTGAAGAGTTTCCCAAATGGATTTCAATAACAAGAAAGAAAGAGAGGCCGAAATCACAACCACCATTAGCAAGCTCGAACAACACCTTAACAGCATCGACGATCACAATGGTTGTCATGTCCACATTACAGAATGCCTGACAGAGCAAGACATTATGGCAAATGATGCAATAGTCCTTGATCCTTTCCCAGAGACTGATCCATGGCAGGCCTGGCCGTGGTGGAAAGCAGCCCTAGCCTCTGTCCGGCCTGAGTTGGAACTAGCGCCAATTAAGATGGATGTTGCTAAAGCTGATGTTCAAGATACCTTGATCGATGTAAATCTTAGGATATAAAAAGATCATTGACCTATATTCATCAGCGCAAACCTAGATCCGCGAATGAAGATGGAGATGATTGATCTCCTTATAGATTATGCAGACTGTTTCACCTGAAATTATCATGATATACTAGGATTAGATTGAGATCTGGTTGAGCACAACCTTCAAATCAAGGAGGGTTTCAAGCCCTTTAAGCAACCCTAAGAAGGATAAATCCTAAGGTCACTCTGAAAATTAAGGAGAAAATAAAGAGACCGCTGAAGACTAGATTCATCAAGCCGATCAAGTATGCTGATTGGATTTCGAACATAGTCCCAGTGATTAAAAAAAAAAAGAATGGAAAAGTGAGGATTTACATTGATTTCATAAATATGAATCTCGCAACCCTAAAAGATGAATATCTGATGCCGATGACAAATCAACTTATCGATAGGGCCATAGGACACAAGATCATGTCCTTTATGAACTGCTATTTCGATTACAATCAAATTTTCATCATAGAAGAAGATGTTTCGATAAAGGCATTTTAGTGTCTAGGGGCAATCGGGACCTATTATTGGGTCGTGATGCCTTTCGGGTTCAAAAACACAGGCATAACCTATCAAAGAATGATGAATGTCATCTTCCATGACATGATCAACAAGTTTACAGAGGTACACATTGACAAAGTTATAGTAAAATCAGTTAATTTGGGAGATCATTTTGCTCATCTAAGAAGGTCTTTTAAGCGCATGAAGAGGCACAAATTGAAGATGAATCCTTTAAAGTGCACATTTGTGGTTTCTATTAGAAATTGTTTAGGATTTCTCGTCCATCAGCGAGGTATCGAGGTTGATTAGAACAAGGTATAAGAAATCCAGGAAGTTGCCCCTCTAAAAACAAGGAGTTTCAGAGGTTCATCGGCCAGATAAATTTCTTGGGCTGATTCATCTCGAACTCTGTAGGAAAAACCTTCTCACCACTTATCAAGTTAAAGGCGGGCCAAGAATTTGTCTGGAAACTAGAACATTAGGCCACCTTCAACCAGTTGAAGGGGGTATCACATGAAACCTTCGGTACTAATAGCTCTAAGGAAAGAATAATGGTTCTAGTTGTTCATCTCGGCTACCAAAGAATCAATCGAGGCAACGCTCGCATAGGAGAATGATGACAAAAAAGAACAGGCCATTTACTACTGGTCCAGGACTTTGCATAATGCATAATGGGGATATTCAACTATTTAAAAGTTGTGCTTGACATTGTATTTTGCCGTCACCAAACTCCTTCATTATTTGATGACCGGGATAGTTCATGTCATCTCGTCAACTAATCCAATCAAGTACATGCTCACACAGCCAATTTTACGAGAAATGATTGGAAAGTGGATTTTGGCTTTGTCAGAATTTTCTTTTAAGTGTGTTTCTTATAAGGAAGTGAAAGGCTAGGCCCTAGCAGATTTCTTGGCTAATCATCCTATGAGAGTGGATGATCAAATCACAGTAGAGAAATTAGGGATCTATGTTATCCATCTTGTTCCAAGGTGACTGATATATGATGAATCATGGATGGAGCGTTCCTCTAGAGTAGGCATAATCATTATCTCCCCAAGTAAGAAAAGGGAAGATTATGCTTTCCAATTGGAGTTTGAGTGCACAAATAATCAGGCCGAGTGTGAAGTGATGATCATCGGCCTGGAGATTTTAATAGAACTAGGGGCCAAAAACGTTGAGATCACTGGTGACTCCTTGTTGGTCTTAAACCAGGTCGCAGGCACTTACAAGTGAACGAGTTGGGCATTGTTGCCTTACTATGGGATGGTCGTACAACTAATGGTCATTTCAATGATATTTTTTTAAGGTATATTCCTTGAAAATTAAATGGAGATGCCAACGAAATGGTACAAATTGCAGTAGGTTTGAAACTACAAGAATGGTTATCTAAGAGATTTCTCACAATACAGAAACATTCATTGCCCATAGTACAAGAGAGGTCCCTAACTATTGAAATAACATCATTGGAAATATCAATGATGACTACAGCTTTCCAATCATCCAGTACCTGATGAGGCTGAGTACAAGTACCAATCGATCAGTATGAAGGATCTCACTGCAATACCTAATTCTAAAAATGATTTACAAAGAAAATGTGTTGATGACCTTCTCCTTAAGTGTCTGGATCGAGACGAAGCCATGATGGTCATGGGACAAGTAATGAAGGCATATGTAGAGCACACCTAGTAGGTCAGAAGATGTGGTGGTTGATTCAAAGGCATGGTTATTACTGGTCGATTATCTAGAAGGATTGCATGAAATATGCAAAGGGATTACAGCATGTCAGAGGCATGGTCCATTACAACAAGTCCCAGCATTGGAGCTCCATCCAATTGTAAAACCATAGCCTTTTCAAGGGTAAGCCATTGACATCATAAGACAGATATATCTACCTTCCTTGAAGCAACATATTTCATCATCATAGGCACCGATTACTTCACCAAATGGGCGGAGGTTGTTAAGTGTCAAATATTGCATATTTTTCCCTATTTATATCTTGGTTTTATGAACATGATAATGTTTAATGGTATATTTTATGCGTGTTAGTGTTACAAGGTGAATCTAAGAGCTTGGATTGAAAAAAATGCTTAAAGCATGGATTTAATGCTTAAGAATCACCAAGGCAAAGGAGGGATCTTAAGAGACTAAGAATGAAGAGTTTACATACCAAAGATCCAAAAAAACCAAGTACAAAAGTTGAAGACAAGACTCGAAAGATCGCAGAATCTGTAGCAGAAAACGGACCAGTTTGGTCCAATCGAACCCATGCTCGGTCCGACCGAAATCGTACAAAATAGTCCAGCAGCCAATGATGAAATTCGGAAGCTAATTCGGTTCAACCCATAGTTAATTCAGTCTGACCAAATGGAGGATTTGGTATGACCGAAAGTGTACAAAAAGCTCCAGCGCTAAAAAGAGTTAATTCGATTCGACCAAGAATTAATTTGGCCTGACCGACAGCTGAAGTTTAGTCCGATCAAACCCATCTCAGTCCGACCGAAATCGGGCAACTCCTGAAACGGAATCTTTTCAAAATTCGAACTTGACTTCGGTCAGACCGATGCGTAACCTGGCTACGTAAATTAAGATGCTTTCGCGGTCGGATTACAGAAATTCCAAGTTGGTGCATTTGTTTTTTTTACACAATCATGTTGTAGTGGGATTTCACCACCTATGGATACTCGAACCCTTGGCCTGGTGTAGAAACTCCTGAGAGTATACCACCGGAGCAAGAGTAAGGATCCAATTCCAAGTTGGTGCGTAAGGTGGAGCTTCACAGGTATAAATAGGAGTCCTAAAGATGTTCCTAGGTATCTTCTAGGGTTTAAGGAGTAGAGAAAAAGGGTGGAGGAGCCGCCACGAAGAGTTTTTCTTCTTCTTCCTAAGTCGTTTTTATGCTTTCTTTAAGGGATTTTGGTTTAATCATGTCTATGGTTAACTAAACCTTTTAGCTAAGGCTAAGAGGTGAGCTTGTAGCATGATTGGGATGTTTATCTTACTTTGATTCTTGTTTATATTGAATATCATTGATTTCTAGTTGATTTTAAGGAATATTTTCAGTTTTCAATAGTTTATTGTGACTCAAATTATAGTAGACGCTGCAATAGCTTTAGATATCTTCTTTTCCTGTTTAGAAATTGTGGGATTGGAAAATCTGTTGTTCACCATCATCTCCTGGACATAATAGGGTGATGGAATCCCTTCCAAATCTTCACAATCTTCCTCCGTTGATACTAGATCAATGAAAAGTTCAGAGATTTGATCGTCTCCCCTTCCAATTGGATATGATAGGACTCTGATTCCAATTGTGTCTCTTGAATCAAGTAAGGTAGTATCTTGATAGCTAAAAGTAGATCCTTGGCACCCTAGTTCCCACCTTTAAATTCACAAGCTTAAGTTAACTTTATTCACAATCACTTCCAATTATTTCAGAATTCAAATTTAGATATTCTTCTTCTTCTAGTTCTAATTACTTTCAGAAATGTACAAGATTAGTCCCTATGGATTCAACCTCGGTCTCACCGAGATTATTACTACATCGTGACCCTACACTTAGGGTTGTGAACAAGTTTTTGGCGCCATTGGCAGGGATTACGGCTGCGTTTTTTTGAATTTTATTAGTATTAGAATTAGGTTAATATTAGGATTAACTTTTTGTTTTGTTTCTAGTTTAGGATTTTTTCTGAACTCGTTTTTAGAATCTAACTTGGTTTTCTATTTTATAGGATTCTAACATAGAAATCTCCAATCCGGTAACCTCTTTCTAATTCTCTCTCTTATTTTTTTAGATCTCTTAATTTTTTTAGTTTCCCTATTTTTCTTTCTTAGGTTTAGGTTTAGTTACCTGAAGGCTTCAAGTGTTTCATGCCCAAGTGGGTTCGTGACAACACTCGATGTCTCTTAAGTGAAGGAGGATTAGTCAAAGGGTTGCCTATCCATCATGGGATTAGACACCACCAGAGATCCTCTGAGTTAATAGAAGTGATGGCTACAAATCAACCTCAACCTCCAGTTGAGGTTATTCAGGATGAAAACAAGGTGCAAAACGCACCCCCGCCTCGTACTCTATGAGATTATTTACAACCAGCGGGAGTAAGTACACCTTCCTATATGATTTTTTTAGAAAATATAAGGAATATGAATATTAAGCCAGGGGCAATCCAACTCCTTCCAAAGTTCCATGGATTTGAATATGAAAGTCCATATCTACACATGAAAGAGTTTGATGAGATAATAGCCACTTTACACTTTCCTAATGTGTCTAAAGACACGATCAGGGTGAAACTCTTTCCTTTCTCCTTAAAAAAAAAAGCTAAAACGTGGTTGCATTCACTACATCCATGATCCATTGGCAGATGGAATGACATGACAGGGGAGTTTATAAAGAAATTCTTCCTATACCATAAGACGAACACCATCAAGAAGTCGATCATGAACTTCGGCCAAAGGGAAGATGAGACATTCTTTCAATGTTGGGAGCAGTTCAACGATCTTGTCAGTTCATGCCCACGACATGGCTTTGAGAAGTGGCACATAACAAACTTCTTCTATGATGGACTGACATCTTCCATGTGCCAATTGGTCAAGACAATATGCAATGGAGAATTCATGAATAAAGATGTTGATGATGTGTGAGATTAATTTGACAAACTTGCTGAAAACACACAATCATGGGACATCTCCTCAAGACCTAGCACCGCTTCTAAGCTTACTCAATCAAAAGAGAGGGGCGGAATATATATATTGAAAGAGGAAGATGATATCAATGCTAAAGTGGCTAATCTCACAAGAAAAATTGAGGACATGAAACTTAAGAAGGATAAGGATATGGAAGTTGTTTGCGGTATTTGTGCTTGCAACGTACATACAACTAAAAATTGTTCAATAATACTTGCTTTTCAAGAGGTATCGAATGAGTAATCGAATGCCATAAACAATTACCAAAGACCTTTTAGTGGACCCATATCAAATACATCCAATTCTATATGGAGAAATCATCCGAACTTCAGTTGGAGGAACGGACAAACTGCTACTCCTCAAGGATTCCCTAACCAATTCCAAAATTAAGGGAAACCTCAAGAGGATCCACTCTTAAAATATATCTAAAATCAAGAGCTTTTTAATCAGGTTATGCTTCAAGCCTTTCAAGACCTTACAAAGGCCATAAAAGGGCTTGAGACGAACAAATCAATTAGGGAAAAGGGGATCCTTCTGGCTCTGCCTCTCCCCAATCCAAAACCACAATATGAAATTAGTGATCTAAGCTCTTCAAATCAAATGAAGCAAGCCAAGTATATCACTACTCTTAGGAGTGGAAAAGCAATTGATAAAACAATTCCGGTAGTGTAACGACCCGTAAATTTCCGTGCTTTGGTTCGAGTATCACCTCGACCAGAAATCACTTAGGATTAAATCCTTTAGAAATTTAACAAAGTTAAATAAGTGCTAAACTCGATTAGCCATGAAATCCATTTGGATCGCTTTAAATACGATCTGCAAGACCCAAAACATGTAGAATCATTGACGCTAGGTTACCCTAAATGTTAGGATCAAACTCATTACCCAGCTATTCTCGGGAATGACTTGAAACTTTGTATTAGGTCTAGACCGCACATCGGAAATCCGATTAACGCAAAGTTAAGGACTTAGGACCGCCTCTATCCGGGCTTGACTATCATCTCAAAATCAGTCAGTACCGATGTCCCACGGCCATTCGTTTGGATGGAGCGAGGAGTGTGAAAAACACTATTCCCTTTACAAAAAAAAATATCGTGGGAATAGTGATCTGGCACCATTCGCTTGCATGATTAAGCGATACGAATTTATGATCGGTATTAAAGAATTTAATAATGACCAAGGTCAGAGCGTGGTCGAATCGGACTAAATTATACCCTCGGATTAAGAAAATTTTCGGGAACATTTACACGTGCTTGGAATTTCGGATCGTGGCCGGTAAAAGTCACCGACCGTTGAGCGAAAGTGGTCCGCCACGTGCAATCTGGGAATCCGATCGAGTCGAAAACGTAATCCCACGTAGATCCATGTGTGGTGAGCTTAAGTCTGACGTTTGGCTCAAAGAGGGCCACCAGAACCTCTCTTTTGAGCTGAAAAAGTGACAAAATACCTATATTAGCAGTAACCCTTGAACCTGAGTCTATTTTGGAGAGGTTTTTATCTATAAAAGAGGCTTAGAACAGCCCCTCTCACAGCCATACGAATTTGGGATAAAACTCTAGAGAGAGAGAGAGAAAAGAGAGAGAAGACCTTGGGATTTGTGGGAGAACTTCCTCCTGCTGCTTTCGATTATCGCACGGCCTACACCGCCTCTTTCCAGGCGCTTTCCCGGCGGTATCCACTCTGTTTGAAGATGAGAAACCCTAACCCTAGGTCTGATTTGAAGTAGATAGGCTAGAGGTTGTGAAAAGGCTAACCGATTCCGCTCTTTAGGCAAGAAAACTCCCGAATACGGAAGCTCACCAAACCTTACAAATCCGTTGTGATTCCAAGGGCAAAGGTGAGGACTTTAGGTGTATAAGTTGCGGTTTTCAACGCTTTCAATGTCAGTTAATGGTAAATTCATGATCTGCATGCAATTGCACATGTACAAAGTGCTTTCCGTTTTCTGTTTCAATTAGAATTGTAGAATTTGGAATTTCACATACTCTAAGTATTCGTATAAAATACCGTATACGTATTTTTTATGAAAATGTGTTTGACATGTTTAATAGTCGTATGGATATATGATGTATGGATAAAATACTCATTTGGCGAAAGGGCTCGTCTAAATACATGTTTACTAATATACACCATGTATGTAGAAATACGGTATTGTAAGAAGTACCATATACGTGTATATTTTAGCGATGTGTTTGTCATGATTAATTGTTGTATAAATATATTATGTGCGTATAAATCAATTGCTTGGCGAAAGGAATCGCCGTATTACAAGTTCCCTTGTAAACACTATGTATGTTGAAATTGGGTATCCTAGAAAATACCCTATACGTATAAAATTTGCTGATGAAATTGTCATGATTATTTGCTGTATGAATTTGATGTATACATATAAAATACTAGTTCGGTAAAGGGACAGCCCTGGTGCACTTTCCTCTAACATACGTCATGTATGTTGACAAAGTGCATTTCAAGTGTTGTAAAAATTGCTTGTGAATGTAAGTGCTTAAGTGTTAGAACCTTAGGTAGGTGCTGAGATGGGATTCTCAACTACCTTAGAGCCACATATGATACCCTCCATGTGGTTATTTACTCTAACCACTCACCTATGAAATATATGTATTTGTATCCCTATTTGCATAGTGCTTTATAACATGCTTTTGAACATGCTTTGTAACTTGTTTATTAACATGCTTTATGACATGCTTTATAACATGATTGCTAGTGTTCTTGAATTACCATGTTATCATGCTGTACTTCACATGCTATGGTTAGGAATTGATTGAGCTTGGGACTATGTCCATAGTCCAGCATCCGTATCGACTTGGAGTTGTGGTTGAGATTCGTTCCGCTACACATGATGTGTTGGCGGAACCCGTGTCGTACTTCGGTTGGCGATAGTGGTTGGGCACACGAGGTGCTTCAAGCGCTTCATATCGCCCAACTTGTTATGCGCTCGAGCCCCGAACACGTCAAGTAACCCGTGTGTCTTATGTATGTTCACCATGTTTGGTCGCTAATGTTTGAACCTAGGGTACCAAACTTACCAAGTGAAAATCCCGTTAACCATGGTACCTCGATCCGCTAAGACTCATGAGCAAGGCATGGTGGTATGGGACACCGTGGTCGATTGGGATGTCGGCCCTACGTTGGGGCTACGTGCCTCCCGTAGTGAAATGAGTCACCACCGAATGTCAAAGTGATCAACTTAACTCGTGAGCCGATTATGGTGGTATGGGACACTATATTCGTGTTGTCGGCCTACATTGATAAGGTGATGGGGGAGTGGTGCAACCTTTGTGCGTAATAGCCCTAGCAGCCCTTTGTAGTGACCGCGAGCATATTCTGAAGTCGTAGTGCGCCTTAGGGTTCGCCGCGATATATAGAGTATGAACTAGGCCTGTTTCTGTATAGTGATGAATCGTTTAAGGGGTGATGGGGGAGTGGTGCAACCTTTGTGCGTAACATACCCTGGCACCCTCTGCAGTGACCTAAAAATACACTCTCGTCTGATATTAACTAGGACTGACGACCCTAGAATGGATCATGTTTAGGAATGATACAAGGGGGGTACCTTAGTTTCCCAATCCTGCTGTTTGAAATGGATTAATTAAAAACTCGGTAATCATGCTCATCATGCATCGCATGTGCGATGTAAGCATGCCGCGAACGTGAGATGGTGTCGCATGAGGGAGTATGTCGGTGAGGGCATCCATCATACCTGCATTCATACTTGCATTAATCAGAGTAACTAGGAGTGTTTGATTTACTGCTTTATCATTACTACTTGACTGTATTGATAACATGATAACTTATGCCTTATTGTTCCACTGAGTTAGCTACTCACTTCCACGTTACGAGACGGTGTTGCGCACACCAATCAGACTCTGTCTCAGGTTTAGGTGAGCCGACGACTCTGGATTTAGGAGGCGGAAATTTACTACTCTGATTATGACGAGGACCAGGAGGAGTTCTCGTATATGCATTTCTCGCGGCTTAGACTAGGTTGCCGGGACCGAGCGGGTTTTACAGGGATTGTACCTAGTTTATTTTTGACATTTTGATTATAAACAGACATGTATATGGAGACTCAGATGGATTCATACTCTGGAGAATGAAACGTTTATTTTGTTTCTTTACATACATATATATATAGTTCAGTCTTCCGCTTGCTTTTATACAATTGATCTGGAGTATGAATTACTGTTTTGGTATAATCTCATTCATGTTTATTGCTCTAACACAGACAACATTCAAACATCATTAAATGTGTTGCATAAGTGATGCGTTGGAACTCGGGAGTTGAGATTACACTCGACCCCCAATTTTCAGGGCATTACAGGTAGGGGTTGAAAAGTCTAAGGACCCGGAAGAAGACATGAATGATAGACCTAACATTGCTTCACATGGGTTAGAATTGGAACCTCAAAGCAAGCCAATTGGTCCATTCCCCCAATGATTAATTACACCAAAACCTCTAGCCAACTCACAAGATATTCTAAAGATGTTCAAATAAGTGAAGGTCAACATCCCTCTTTTGGATGTTATGAAATAAATTCCTTCATATGTCAAATTTCTGAAAGACCTATGCACAACCAAGAGGCAGCAAAGTATCAAAAAGAAATTTTTCCTAATAGAAAAGGTGAGTGTTATCCTCAAGAAAAATGTGCCACAAAAATATAAAGATCCTGGTAGCCCAATTATCACTTATATAATTGGGAATCACCAAATTGAGAATGCACTTCTTGGCTTGGGGATGAGCGTAAATCTGATCCCTTACTCGGTCTATGAACAACTGGTTCTAGGTGAATTAAAACACACCTAGACCACATTACAACTTGTTGATTGCTCAATTCGTGTACTAAGAGGGATGATTGAGGATGTATTGGTCCAAGTTTATAAATTCTACTATCCAGTAGATTTTATTGTCCTGGATACTCCGCCCATCGTAGATATAAGCACTCAAATCCCTGTCATACTTGGCCACCCGTTCCTTGCTACATCCAACACTATCATTAATTGTAGGAATGGGGTCATGAATTCGTGTTTTGAAAATATGACATTAGAGCTCAATATCTTTTTCAACATGAGCAGACAAGCAGAGGATAATGACAAGGCCTACGATATTAATATGATAAACTCTTTCGTGGAAAATAGATCTCTGATGACCTTATCCTCTGATCCTTTAGAGACGTGCTTAGCACACTCCTCTAATTTAGATGATGACATGATTAAGGAGATGGATGTCATGCTTGATACTGCACCAGTACTTGAAGTTAACCGGTGGAGGCCATAATTTGAGAAATTGCCCCAAACCGACGTGGTGCCTCTACCATCTAGCCTCAAAGCACCAAAGCTTGACCTAAAACCTTTGCCCATTGATCTTAAATCTGTCTACTTAGGTCAAGATGAGACATACTCAATGGTGATTTCTTCCCACCTTGAGCAAGAACAGGAGAGTATGCTTATCGCTACTCTCATTGAAAATAAAGGAGCCCTTGATGGTCGATTGCGGATCTCAACGGAATCGATCCTTTGATTTGTACTCGCTGCATTCATCTTAAGGATAATGTGAAAACCTCCCGACAACCACAATATCAAATCAATCTAAATATGAAAGAAGTGGTTAAAGGAGAGGTACTTCAATTGTGAATGTGGGTATCATATACCCTATATCCGACAGTCAATGGGTGAGTCCAACTCAGGTAGTTCTTAAGAAATCTAGAATCATCATAGTAGCCAATGCCGACAATGAACTCATGCCAACTAGAGTTACTACTGGTTGGAGAATGTGCATTGACTACAAAAAATTGAATATCATCACGAGGAAGGACCACTTCCCCTTACCCTTCATTGACCAAATCTTGGAAAGGTTAGATCATCATTCTTATTACCGCTTCCTTGATGGGTATTCAGGCTATAATTAGATAGAGATACCCCTTGAAGATCAAGAGAAATCAACATTCACGTATCCCTATGGCACCTTTGCTTACCGAAAGATGCCATTTGGAATGTGTAATGCCCCTGCCACATTTCAGCGATGCATGTTGAGTATTTTTTCTGACATGGTAGGGGAATATTTAGAGGTCTTTATGGAAGACTTCTCTATTTTTGGTCCATCCTTCAACGAGTACTTGAAAAATCTCAAAAGTGTATTGAAGCGATGTGAGGAGAAGAATTTGGTTCTGAACTAGGAGAAATGTCATTTCATGGTTCCCAAGGGAATTGAGGTGGACAAGGCCAAAATCGATCTTATCTCCAACCTACCACCTCCCAAAAGCATACGTGACGTGTGATCCTTCTTAGGACACATCGGATTCTACAGACGATTCATAAAGGACTTTAGTCACGTCTCTCATCCATTATGTAATCTACTTCAAAAGGATGTACCATAAGAGTGGACTGAGTAATGCCAGGAAGCTTTTACTGAGCTCAAAGGCATGTTAACTACTGCACCTATCATGTAGCCACCCGATTGGAACATCCCTTTTTGAAATTATGTGCAATGCTTCCGATTATGCTATTGGGCCAGTGTTAGGCCAGAGAAAAGAGAAGAAGCCCTACGTTATTCACTATGCAAGTAGAACTCTAAATTCTGCCCAAATGAATTACTCTACTATGGAGAAAGAACTCTTGGCCATAGTATTCGCTTTGGACAAATTTAGGTCCTATTTGATTGGATTCAAGATCATCATCTACACTGATCATGCGGCACTAAAGTATCATCTTTCCAAGAATGATGTTAAACCCCATTTGATAAGATGGATCCTCCTACCCTAGGAACTCAACTTAGAAATACGAGACAAAAAAGGGAGTAAAAAACATAATGGTTAACCTTCTTTTAAGGCTTAATCTCCCCAACCCCCTTAAGATGACACCCATAAATGACATGTTCCCTAATGAGCAACTGTTCAAACTCTCCCAACTACCTTGGTATGCTGACATTGCTAATTATCTTGCCACAAGTTTCATGCCGATACATTGGACTGCGCAAGATAAGAAAAAATTCTTCACCAAGGTATGTAAATTCTTCTGAGATGATCTATATCTGTTCAAACCAGACCAAATTCTATGGAGATGTATGCCAGACAATGAACACCAAAGCGTCATCTCCTTTTGTCCCTCTCGGGCTTGTGGTAGTCACTTTTCTGCTAAAAAGACCACAAACAAAATTCTGCGGTGCGGCTTTTATTGGCCCACTTTGTTCAAGGACACTCATGAATTCTATAAAGCTTGTGCGCATTGTCAAAAATTGGGAGCGTTGTCCCATCAAAATATGATGTCGATGAATCTCATTCTGATGATTGAAGCATTTGATTGTTGGGGCATCAATTTCATGGGGCCATTCCCCCAATCATTTAGAAATTTGTATATTTTGCTAGCAGTAGACTATGTCACTAAGTGGGTCAAAGCGATCCCATGCCAGAACAATGACCATCGAACGGTCATTCAATTCTTAAAAGAAAATATCATTTCCCAGTTTAGAATGCCTCCGACTATCATTAGTGGAGGTTCACACTTCTATAATAGGCCATTTAAGAACTTAATGAAGAAATATGGCATCTCTCATTAGGTGAGCACTCCATACCACCCACAGACAAGCGGGCAAGGTGGTATTTCCAACTGGGAGATTAAACATATTCTGAAGAAAACGGTTAACCTTAATTGCAAGGATTGGTCAATACATTTGACTGATGCTTTATGGGCATACCATACAGCTTTTACGACCCCCATTGGAATGTCTCCCTTTAGACTCATCTATGGGAAGGCTTGCCACTTGCCTGTAGAGTTGGAACATAGAGCCTATTAGGCTATCAAAAATCTAAACTTCAACTTAGACAACACTAGCTCACTATGCAAATTTTAGTTGAATGAACTCGAGAAAATTCGGAATGATGCATACGAGAACTCAAGAATTTACAAGGACAGGATGAAGGTGTTCCATGACAGGAACATCCTTCGAAAATCATTCTTAACCAGTATAAAAGTCCTCCTGTACAATTCTCTATTACACCTTTTTTTAGGTAAACTCATATCTCGTTGGACCGACCCTTTCACTGTTACTAATGTCTATCCTCATGAGTCCATCGAGATAAAAGACCCAATAAATGACAATGTTTTTAAAGTAAATGGATATCATTTAAAGTTATTTGTTGAAAAGTTTGATTCAAAGGACATATCCATACCTCTGACTGATCCTGTATATCATGATTAATCTCCTAGTCTGATGGAGGTGTAATTAAGTTTATTGCTTTCATAAGATTTAGGACTAGGATAATTTGCTTTCAATTGTTTAGTAGTTGTGTTAACCCATCTTCACACTGAGAATTTTAGAAGTTCTTCAGGTACTACCTTCCATCACTTAACTATTATTTTCATTATCTCATTTGTATTGCATGCTTATAGCTTGTACATTGAGGACAATGTAGATTTTAGGTTAGGGCTGTGGATTAGGTAGACTAATCAGTATTTTCTTGGTCTTTGAGAAAAAAAAATTGAAAAATTTCAATTTCTCAAATTAAAAACCTATTTGGAAGGCGATAGTTTGTGCACTTAAGAATGTTTTGAGTATGATGAGATTGAGATTGAACTTTGAATTGTTGGAGTTTGATCAACCAAGTAAAATGTAACCTAAGTTCTTGCACTCAATTGATTAAGAGGAAGTTTGAGTATCATGTTGATCTAAATCATGAGACACATTCAATTTATGTTATATAAATTATGCTAGAATTTCTTATTTTTAGTATGTCTATCATGGATAGATGTTGAGAATTTATTCTAGAGAATTTTATCTACCTTAAAAGATGAAAAGAACTAGTTAAAAAATAGTGAGATCGACAAAAAGGTCATGTATGATGAAAAAACTAGAAAAAGTTTGAAAACGAATTTAAAAAAATTCTGAAAAGAATGAATTTAATAAATAAATAAATAAAGACCATCAATATAAAATCAAAAATTGGAAAAATAAGGAAAGGGGGATAAGTTCAGAATCAACACTTCATTATTCAATTAATCTTGAGGTAATGAGCATGACTAACATTATGAAATAATAGTATTTCTATGGAAAATAAGTTGGAATTCACTGAGCAGGTTAGAAATTTTTGATATATAAACTTATGCTCTTGAATGTGAACAAAGAACCTATTTGATTGATTGCTTACTTGATTCGGGTCTAGGTTTTCATATTTTCACTCTCGCTTCTTGGGATTATACTCATTCATACTCATCTGCACAAAAGATTATTTTCTAAAATAAGTTTTGAACTTTGATAATGGAAGATTATTTCATGCATGTTTTGCTTGGGACTAGCAAAATGTTGGTTGGGGAGTGTGTTGAGTGTCAAATATTGCATATTTTTTCCTATTTATATCTTGGTTTTACGAACATGATAATGCTTAATGGTATATTTTATGCATGTTTGTGTTGTTAGGTGAATCTGAGAGCTTGGATTGAAAAGAATGCTTAAAGCATGGATTTAATGTTTAAGAATTACCAAGGCAAAGGAGGGATCTTAAGAGACCAAGAATGAAGAGTTCATATGCCAAAGATCCAAGGAAACCAAGTACAAAAGCTGAAGAATGGACTCGAAAGATCGCAGAATCTGTAGCAGAAACAGTCAAGTTTCATGTTCGGTCCGATCAAAATCACACAAAATAGTCCAACAGCCAACGATGAAATTCGAAAGCTACTTCGGTTCAACTGATAGTTAATTTGGTCTGACCAAAACACAGTTCGGTCCAACCGAAGGGAGGATTTGGTGCGACCAAAAGTGTACGAAAAGCTCCAACGCCGAAAAGAGTTAATTCAGCTTGATTGAGGATTAAATCAGACAACTAGTGAAACTGAATCCTTTCCAAATTCTAACTCTACTTCGGTCCGACCAATGCGTAACACGGCTGCGTAAATTAAGATGCTTTCGTGATTGGATTATGGAAATTCCAAGTCGGTGCATAAAGTGGAGCTTCACAAGTATAAATAGGAGTCCCTAGGACGTTCTTAGGTATCTTCTAGGTTTAAGGAGTGGAACAAAAGGGTGGAGGAGCCGCCGCCAAGAGTTTTTCTTCTTCCTTAGTTATTTTAATGCTTTCTTTAAAGGATTTTTTATTTAATCATGTCTATGGTTAACTAAACCTCTTAGCTAAGGCTAATAGGTGAAGCTTATAGCATGATTGGGATGTTTATCTTGCTTTGATTCTTGTTTATATTGAACTTCATTGATTTCTAGTTGATTTTAAGGAATAATTTCAATTTTTAATGGTTTATTATGACTCAATTTATAGTAGACGTTGCAAAAACTTTAGATATCTTCTTTTCCTGTTTAGAGATTGTGGGATTGGTAAATCATGTTGTTCACCATCGTCTCCTGGGCATGGTAGGGTGATGGAATCCCTTTCAAATCTTCACAATCTTCCTCCATTAAGACTAGATCAATGAAAAGTTCAGAGATTTGATCGTCTCCCCTTCCAATTGGATAAGATAGGACTCTAATTCCAATTGTGTCTCTTGAATCAAGTAAGGCAGTATCTTGATAGCTACAAGTGGATTCTTGGCACCCTAGTTCCCACCTTTAAATTCATAAGTTTAAGTTAACTTTATTCACAATCACTTCCATTTATTCCAGAATTCAGATTTAGATCTTCTTCTTCTTTTTCTAGTTCTAATTACTTTCAGAAACGTACAAGATTAGTCCCTGAGGATTCGACCTCGGTCTCACCGAGATTATTACTACATTGCGACCCTACACTTGGGGTTGTGAACAGAGGTGCAGCCAACAAAAGGAGTCAGACAGGTAGAAGTCACGGAGTTCATTAAGGAACATATTTTTCACCAGTTTGGCATTTCCAAGATGGTCATAGTAGACAGGGGATCAGCTTTCTCGGGAGGACATATTTAATTTTTTTTATTATGTACAATAATAAGTTCATATATTTTACATCGTACTATGCTCAGGGTAATAGACAGGCCAAGTCGACAAATAAGATCTTGAAGAACATCATTAAATGAATAGTAGAAAATAATATGTGGCCGTGGCTTACGACATTATCTAAAGTATTGTGAGCTTACGGAACTTCAAAAAGAACCAATACTGAGATGACACCTTTTGCGTTGATATATGGGCATGACGCTTGGTTTACCTATGGAGGTTAACATTTCTTCCTTAAGGCTACCATATCATAACAAGCTAACCCCTAAAGAATTTACCAAGTTCATGCTGATGAAGTTGGAAGAACTAAACAGTGTTCGACTTACGTTGGAGGTTGACAAGCTTAAAATCATCAAAGCATAGCATAAGAAGGTAAAAGGAAAAAGCTTGGCTGAAGGAGTGTTGGTGTGGAAAATGAAGCTACCAATCGGAGAGAAGGATGAAAAATACGATAAGTGTTCAGCAACATGGAAATGACTGTTAAAAGTTACGAGAGTTTTGCATGGAGGAGCATATGTGTTGTAGGATATGAACATGATCGAGAAACCAAAAATCCTATCAACAACCGACATTTAAAGAAATACTATCCAATGTTATGGGAGGCCATGCAGACTAAAGATAGATCGGTCGCCGATTAAGCTAGCCGAAATAAGGAATGAAGCAATAAAAGAGTAAAGGATCATTCGTAATAGAGACTCGACACACAATTTCTTATAAGAAAGTTAATGCCTTTGGCCGATTAAGTTTTTAAACTTTATTCTCATTAATAAAATAGTGGTTAAGCTTCGAGCTTAAGTCGCTACCCATTGCGAGCGTCATTTTTTAAGCCTTACATATGAAATATCACAATTCACGTCTGCATAAAAGCTAACAATCATGCAAGGTGATTTCCGATGCTCGCATTAATACGCACGATGGTCAAATGTGAACCCCGTGCTGCCATGTATCATATCCCTTGATAAGAAGGTACGTGGGGGCATTATTTACAGCTATTTTTGGCACACCAATGTGAACCAATAAGAAGTTGCCATGTGTCGATACTACAGATTTGATGCTTACGAAAATCATACTCGCATCTAAAGATATCTTTGGTTGATCTTATCTTCAGTAATACGCATTTTGTTATTAATGCAATGACACAAACCCTTACACATGCCTTTTAGGAGCAAAACGCCATGTGCCACGTGGACACGATTAGCAAGCCAATTAATGAGGTAGCATTCCTATCATGTCTATAAAATCCCACCGAGGGAAAGAATCCTATCACGAATTTAATTATAATACACTCAGTATGGGAGATCTTCCTAGAGATGTTCAGAGGTTTTGTGGTGATCATGAAGATTCCAAATATTTGAAGATATGACCAATATTCGAGTAAATCCAGTTACGACACGGACCCAAATCGAGAAAGGATGAACACCAAGCAAATCGGGTCCCTAACCGTACATCAATCGGAATTAAGAGAATGAGAGAGCTTGATGGCGAATCCGACCCCACCAGGACTACAATCAAAAGGGAGTGAGAGTTTAAGGTCTTACAAAAGGTGGTTTGATTGGGTCATTCAGATGCATGAGTGGATATGATTGATTTTAAGTCTGAGATCAGTGATAGAGGTTCCCCTGATTGAGTTATTTTAAATGCAACATCATCCAGGAGACCATCTATGTAGATATCCAAAAACCCATAGTTCTAGATATACGAAGACCTTCCTATTTGGAATGCATGCCGTCAAAAGTGGAGGATCCAAGATTAGCAAGGAAACCCATCGAGGGTTTAGCCACCTCAACAACCTATAAAGAAGCACGGAATGAAGAGTTCAATGCCCATGCCAAACACAAATCTATCTTTTTTACATTTATCTTTTCACTTATCATTGCATAGCATTGCCTAGTCATAGCATAGATCGCTATTGTCCAATGTTACCGCTACAGTACCGTAAGATTAGATTAAATGTCCACTATTTGGTTGGATGTATTTACATCCATTTTCATGTAAAGCCTCTCAAACCAGCAATATATGTGGAGAATTATAATTACCACATGTGTTTGAAAGTGAGGAGTTACCCCTGGTAAAATAACACCTATTTGGAAGCCAAAACTTCATGAACCGCACCATGATATATATGTTACATCCATGCCATCCATTATAGGCCAAAAAAATAAGGTAGATTCAAAGCTCAAGCGGACCACACTACATAAAATAGTGGAGATTGAAGGCTAACCATTTAAATGTTATCCATATGGTATGGTTCATATGGTGGAATAGACCGCTTCCTCCTACCAACAGACAGCAGGAAGTTCAGCTTACCCCGGTTTTTATTTTGTGGGAAATTTGGAGAGCAAGGAATGCAGCAAGATTTGAAAACTTAGCAGTCTCGGATGCTTCGGTTTTCCTAAAAATTCGATGGTGGCTTCTCACTCTCTTCCCTTAAATTGCAAAAATAGTTCATCAGCCTCAGCATCTGTCCGTTGCCCCTCCCATCGGCCACCTCCCTCCCGCTCACTGCCAGGTCCCTTCCTTCTCTTTGGTGAAATGGATCAAGCCACGGGAGGGCTTCCTCAAATTGAATGTAGACGGCTCCTCCTTAGCTAACCCAGGCCCCGCTGGAGGTGGAGGCATATGCCGAGATCACCTCGGCAACCCCATCTTTGCTTTTTCCTACGGTTATGGGGAAGCTTCTAACAACACAGTGGAGCTACGTGCGGTGTTGGATGGAATCAAGCTTTGCTTGGATAGGGGACTCCGCAATGTCTTCATTGAATATGATTTTAACTGGGTGGTCTCTTACCTCTCGTCAACGTCCGCGCATCACTGGAAGTGGGCCTATTGGATAGCCAAGATCAAAAACTTATACTCGGATGGGAACTTTCGGATAGCCCATGTGTACAGAGAAGCTAACAGCCCGGCAGATGGATTGGCCAAGATGGGCAGCAGGGACCAATCCTCTCGTCATTTTCATGATCATTCCTCCCTCCCTCGATTAATTAGGGGGAAGGTTCTCTTAGACACAACAGGTTTAGGATACATTAGAGGAGGATCCACTACTCACGCTGTATAGAAAAAGATAGGCAAGCCAGTTTTTGCTTCTGGCTTCCCCCTGCCCGAATTTGCCTTTTGTAATCCTCGTTGCTCATGAAATGAAAGAGTATTGTTCAAAAAAAAAAAAAACTTTGGATCTACCTAGATTTTTAGGGCATACCTTAGAATCATTTAGCCAATTGAATGGATGTTGTGGATAAAACACATACATCATGGTGGGATCCAAAGAGTCCCATCTCATTTTCCATACCTAAAAGTGGTTGTTGCTTCCCTCATAAAATCGTGTGGTAAGTAATTAATACTAAAAAGGGTAAACAATACCACAAATCTCATGACTTACATGGTTTCAAACATGCCCTAAGTTGTTGGATCCCGATCAACCGAGTTCTCCCGATCAACCGAGTTCTTACTTAGACGATTACACCTCTCTAGTCACATCCTGTTAACCATTCGCCTCAATCATCCGTTCTTCTAGATGGATTATGTATTTATCTCTCGTTTGTTTATTTCTCTAGTTTATTTTAATAATCTGTCGATTGCAATGAGCCACTTATTCAAATATTAATAAAATTAACATTGTTTAGCCTTTTATTTATTTATTTATTCATCTTTATTTTTTTATAATGTTAAATCGTAATTATTGGTGAAAGAAAAGTCCTAAAATCGTAAAGAAAAAATCCAATCGATGATCACAACTGGTAGTTGACGCGATAGTTGGATTTCCAAATCTGGTCCTATGCATTCATTTCGACATGGAGATGACTAGTATTCAATCAAACATTGAGTTAAATACGACTCTGTAAGTGCTATGATGATGAGCACACATAGATTGTCAAATTTCATGAGACAAAAGCACTTCAAGGTAGAACCTGAAGATCGGTTCAAGATCGGCTTATGTACAAAAAAAGATTTGCACATCTTCTCAAACAAATCGTCGCCTGTATCCAAAACAAAGTTCAAGACAAAGTACAAGTCAAAGTGACTCAGATATTTGATATATCTCAGATGGTATAACCTTAGAAAGACCTTAAGACTAGGTGCTTTCAAAAATTCTTTATCATGGGTTTTTGCATGTGTTTTTGCCATGAATTTGACCAGCCTAACTTCTAGTTCGGCCAGCCTAAACTTCCTCAGCCAGCACAACTTCAAGTCCGAGCAAAATAACAACTTTTGTTGAAAATTCGGCTAGCCCAAACTTAAAATTCGACCAGCCAGAGAAATTTCGGGTGAAATTCCAGCAACACCAACTTTTGGAATTCACGGGAATTCGGTTAGCCGAATTGTGAATTTCGGCCAGCCGAACTTGAAGTCGAATTTTGGATAATTCTTATCCCACACAATCCGAAATTCGTTGAACTGAATCCGATGAATTCAGGCTAGTCGAAGCCTACCTCGAGCTAACCGAAGTTCTAACTTCTTTGCCTATAAATTGAGTCTCTCTCATTCCAAATTACATAAAAATTATTATCATAATTCTTCTACAAGAGAGAAAGAAGCTCAAGTCTTCGGCAAGCTATTTTTTGGTATTTATAATTTATTTTAACAACTTATTCAATTCCCTTAATTCTCAGATCTTTTAAGTTATAATCTAAGAGAGTAAACTATACTCCTCTTTGAGATCTAAGAGAATTAAATTAAGTAGCATTTGGGTTTTTCATAATTAAAATCTATAGACTCTTTCTGTCTGATTGAACATTGTGTCATCTACGCTCAAGAAAGAGGTTCTTCTGCTACAAGCTTCTGCTACATCTTCTACATTTGAAGATAAGTATACCTTCTAAAACTCTGTTTAAGTTTTTCTGAGATATCCTGTGAAAATCTCAGTTAAGGTTTTGTCTGAGATAGCCTGTAAAAATCTCACTTGGGTTTTTATTGTGATAGCCCGTGAAAATTACAAAGAATTGTATTAAGTTATTAAGGTGACCCTGTGAAAACCTTTTTATAATGGAAGCCAAAATTACGATATTATAATTTTGGGAGTGGAGTAGGTGTGGTTGTTTTTAAATACCGAACCACTATAACTCTTTATGTCATGTGCTGAATGCTTTATTATTTTTAGTAGTTGGATGTATTTTATTATTTCATTTCAGTGGTGAATGTTGTAATGTTTTTTAATTATACTCTTGTTAGTTTGAAAGATTGATTTTAAAAGTCATTCGTGAAATAAGGTTGTCCTACCTAATATTTTAGGTGAAGGTTGTCCTACGAATTATTTGAAATTAAGGTTTCAATACTCAAACAATTGAGATCTTTGTGATATTTAGATATTCCGTATTTATTTTAATTATTTGGCATTGTCCTATTCACTTACATATCATAATCGAAATGAAAATAAATGTCCTTAATCACATGTGTATACTTGTGTTTAATTAATTGCACAAACATAGGTTACATCATGACAACCAGGTATTTGTAAATGAGGCAGATCCATTCGTTGATGCATCGGGGCTAACAAAATCAAGGGACAACGGACAGTACGAACCATTGTACTGTTGTGGCCCACCAATGAATGGATCAGTCTGATTCTCCTGCCAGGTAATCATCATGGGGTGGACCACCTTTTCCACAGATCAAATATTCTACGTATTTGAACTCTGACGGAAAGAATGAAAGTACATGAAAATTTAGTAGGCGATCATTTTTCTATGCTACCGTCCAACAAGCACGTAGTTAGTAAGGCGTCATGTGCTAATGACACCAAGCTATCCCAAAGACTCTGGCCCCCACCACAAAGATCACTGGGCGCAGAATCAGCCCAATCCACTAATCAGTCGGACAACTCGTGTACTCTTGATAATATCAATGGCTGTACATTTTCTCAATGGTGTGGCCACTTCTCAGAAAACAGTTACAACCAAATGGGCGGTCCCAAATGATACGTTACCTGTCAGGTGTGTTGTGGAGATGGAGATGGACCCACATTACGATCCACAAGATTTGATTTTGCTTAGGTGGCCAATCATGATCACTAGCATGTGTGCTCCCACTGGGACCGGCATATGATGAGATATACTGATGATCTCAACTGTTCATTTCTGGATGATTGTGAACCACAATGCTATATGGCCCACCATATTAAAAAGAATAAAAAAGGTGATCTGATGATTCTTATCATCAGACTGCAAAAGCATTGAAAAAACATTTCAATGGTTCACATTCAACTCAAAAAAAAAAAAAAAAAGTCAGTATCAACAATCGTGGCATAAAGGGTGCGCTGTAGGGCCATTCAATATAAGCAAGTTGTACGTGGAGCTGTACACGAACCAAGTTAGCTAGGTTAAATCACTAACTTGGAAAAGCTCAACTCGACTTGACTTGAAACTGGGTTCGAGCCAATTCAAGCTAATTTTTGAGGTCGAAAAAATTTCGAGCTGAATCCAAGCTACGCTAAACTCGAGTTGGCTCGAACTTGACTCGGTTTGACATGGATTGGGTTCACTTAGTATAAATATTTTGTATATATTTATATATTTAAATAAATTATATATTATTTATATTAGAGTAATGTTCACACACAACTAGTTGGACATTACATTTTCATCCAACTAGCCATGCATTTAATGAAAACTTTCTTCTTAATTAATGTAATTAAATGTTTTCACCGCACAATTATTTGATTTTAGCATGGAAAAGTGACCACAGCTTGGGATGGCCCCACCATGGTGTTCATGTAAAATCCACCTCAGCCATTACCTAAGTTACCCAATGCTACACCCGAGACCCTTAAATCAACCTCATCCGTGGTTCAGATAGACCACACGATTAAAAACTATCTATAAGAAATGCTTACACTGGTTTCCCTTGGTATGGCCACACTTAAATGGTTTATGAACCTTCATTTTAGCCATCAGGCCTAGAATCTAGTGTGGAATCCAGTGGTTGGAATGGATTTCACATGCTCATCACGATGAGCCTGGTAACAATCAAGGGTGGATGTCTCTCCCAACTGATTCTATTAGTAAGGCCCACTTGAATAACATATTGTTGAAACTAATATAGAAATAATGATTTTCTATAAATTATAAAAAGCTAAAAATAATATGGAATCAGGACAGGCTGAAGCACGTATGAAACGTTGTCTTTAAAGCGTAATTTTCCCTTACTCAAATAGATTAAGTATGCTGAAAGGTTACAGGCAAATCGCTTCTAGGATACGACGAGCATGATGTGGATCTGCGTTTAGCAAACACGAAGACCCACTAATGGAACTCTTATTACACAAATTGTTTGGCAGAAATAGAAAAAAGGAAAAATTCCAAAAGGAGAAGAAGAAAATTCGTGTTAGACCACTGCACTGGTCTTATCTTCAGCTAATGGTTCAGATGAACCGTTCGAGACCACAACGATGGTCTGAACTTCAAGTAATGGTTCAGATGACCCTTACTATTTTGCGGAAGTATTTGCCTATATGAGAGAATTTCGTATGTATTTGCTGGAGTGTGATTTTGTGATGGATTAGAAACCCATCCAGGCCCAGTATATATAGGTTATGCTAGCTGGCAGTTTTGGTCCAGGGAATTTAATTCAAATGACCGTTTACTGGCTGTTGTGAAAAACTAGTCGTTATTGGTAGTTTCTGACTGTTGTGCGTGTGGTGTAATGGCTACTGCATGCAACTGTTTCTAACCGTTGTGAGACATTGGCTAGCCATTTCTAGCTGTTGGGCTAGCCACATGCAATGGTCTCTGCATGGTCAGCTATCAATTACATGAGGAGTTACAACTTTCTGCAACAACTCTATTTCCAAACTCTATATAAACCAATGGACCCCGTTCAGTCCTCTAAACTTCCAGCCACTCGCCATAGCTCTCTGTCGCACCGCGAATCACAATCATCTCACGCCGATTCACGTAAGGTCGTGAAGGAACGATCCTCTACGACATGATGCAGACATGCGAAGTGCAAAGTGCGCCACTAGTACATCTACAGTCACACTGCCTCACATCCCCACGCCCTCGCAACAAGCCCATACCCGAGCGGGCGCGCGGGTGTTCTAGTGTTTCACACTGGAACTCACAAGCTCAATACTTCTCGGACTAGTGATCAGGGTCGAATATTGCATATCAGACCCAGTAATTACCTGATTTTACACACATGATAAAGCCTAACATCAGATTTTAATCGTGTTTTTATTATAGGAGGAAATTAGGAGTGTGTATTGAAAGATGATGTTAAAAACATGGATTTGACGCTCCAAAATTACCAGAGCATGGGATGGACTCCAGAGAACCAATGGTGAAGATTTTACACGCTTGGGATCGAAGGAAAGCAAGCAAAGGGGCCCGAAAAGGGTCCAGAATGCAAGATCACATGGTTTCCGCCATCCGATCAGCTTGTCATACATGAGATAAGGACCATAAATTAATACATTCAAGTTTTCTTGGATCACTATGGAAGTATCCCAACGGTCAAATCAGCCCATGAATCAACGATTTCGTGCCCACACGAGGATAACCTACTTTGGTCTCGTTAATATAGTTTAAGAAAGGGAATGGACGGATTGGATTTCATAAAAACATCATAGTGGGGCATATGGTGTAATGGCACGACGCATGCGCCGCACTGACCCGCGCCGTCTTCCAAACGCAGACGCGTTCCGGCGTTAAACCGCTGATCGATGGCGTCGGTTGTGGGGCCCACCTTGCGACAAAGGAGTGATCCGGACCGTCCATCCACTTAGGGCGGGCGTAATTTGCCCACGCCTAGGTGGCAAAAATCGAAATAAAAGCGAGACATTCGGATCCCACTGTTCAAACATGCAATGAACGGTAAGTTCAAATCTGGTGGATGCGAGAATGGAGAAAAAATGTTTTCTCGACCGAAATTTCAGAAAACGGTGGACGTCTCGGATTTCTCAAAATAACATCAGTGGACCCCACCATCTTCGCACGGAAGGAGAGGAGTTACACCATTGCCCCATTTTCAGGGCCCCACCCGTCACTTGTACTATTTCCATCAAAGCACTCAAACCCATGCCGAGATTCCACTCCCAACCGTGTGCGACTAGAGAGGCCACAAACAAAGTGCTCGGCGACGTTCAAAACCGATCTTTTCGAGATTTCTTCTATGGGTCGCGCCAATGGACCTTCAAAACCACCCATTCTTGGTGAAATTTCGTCGAATCTAATGGACGGGGTGGATTTTTTCTAAAATACGTGGGGCCCACCGATCACGGTGTGAAAAATTGCACTTCGAGTCGCCTCATGACTCGCTGACCGCGAATTCGACCATCCGCCTATAAAAGGAAAGTTTTGGACGTGGGGAAGTCATTCAGATCCAGAGAATTGGAGATCGATTCGGGAGAGAAGAAAGAGAAGGAGAAAAGAGAGATTTTTCGGTTTGGAGTTTTAATTTATGAATTTATTTAATATTTTTTTTTTGGATTTTAGGTCGCCCTAATTTGAATTGGTTGATTTACTTTGAATTTCAATTAATTTGTTTTTTTTCTCTAAGTGGGTTTTATGGGTTTAAATTCCATACTTCTCCATCATGAACTTGATCAAAGTATATAGATGGATGTTGTTTGGATGCTTATTAAGTGCTTGTGTCGATCAAAACGCTATAGAGGAAGGAACAGGGTGCTTTAATGAATTTTGCATACCATGTGCAGACCAAGGACATGATGTATTGTTCATGGCATTGCTTAAAGGAATTAGACAGATTTGTATGCTCCGATTTAGGACACTGATTGTGCTTTCTCTATTTAAGTGGTATCAATCAAGGTCAAGGTGAATCAACAAACAAAACAAGGGTTAGGATAATTAGGGGTGGATTCGAAAGTCCTAGTGCTCTCTCTCGATTGAATTTTCTTCCCTGTTCTTACTTGTTTTTTTTTTTTTTAGTGCTTAGTAGTTCATACCATTATTTGTTGGATTAGTTAAGGAGAGTCTTAGATTTGAGTTAGACAACTCACGTGGGATTCAATAGTTTATTTCAACCCTATACTTGGGGAGTGAACAACTAGGTGGGTAAATATAACAATACTCCACCATTCTCATATATACCAAAGAATTTTCTTCTCTTTTTCCAATGTGGGACTATTCTCAAAATGCTTAAAAAAGGATTTTTCACAAACCTTTTTATAATTTATATATAATATTTTTTATTTAAAAAATATATATATAAGCAATATTTTATAATAATCCCCCACTTGTTTTAAAAATATAGTTTTGAAAAAATTATCTCCGCCAGAATAAAACAACTTATATGCATAAAGAAAGATATCTTTTGATTTGAATCTTCTCTTAGTGTAAGTAACTCAAAGCTCTATCGAAATGACTACTAGTCGCAGCGTTGAACCAGTTATTCCTATATAATAGAACCGGAGAAACTACACACATTTCACTATTGTGTATATTAGAGCTCCCACGATCTTGCTCAGCACGATTAATGGTTATGTGCTCATCCTATTTCATGAACGATCCCAAAAGAAACTCCAACTCTCATGAGAGACAGCACCATCTCTATGTCCACATAGGTAAAATCTTTCCAGCGTCTTAATTACTTTAAGACACTTATCCTTTAAACTGGATTTCATTAAGAGTTCTAAGACTTAACTCTATTTCGTAACACCCAGCACTTATCTATTATGGATGAGGTCGTATATAATTTTAATGCTGAAAAACGTTCCACATATCAGTAACTTATTTTTACCCATTAAATCCGAAATTAGAGATTTTCTGATTTTAGGTTGGGTTACCATCACTGGTGAAACTTTGGTTGAAGAGTTTTAACCCCACCCTCTAGATGTTACCTTTACTACATCTCTCGATAGAGGTTTAGTAAAAAGGTCTGCTAGGTTATTACTTGATTTCATATAGGAAATAGCAATGATTCTATCTCAAATCAACTGTCTAACATAATCATGTCGTAGACTTATATGTCTAGACTTACTATTATATGTGCCGTTATAAACTCTATTTAATGTGGCTTCACTATCACAATGTAGTGAGATAGCGACATAGGCTTTACACAAAAAGAAATTTTTAGTAAAAGATCCCTTAGCCACTCAGCCTCTTTGCCTGTTGCAGCCAGGGCTATAAATTCAGACTTCATAGTCTAGTGCATTATGCATGCCTGTTTCTTAGATCTCTAAGATACAGCTACACCTCCTAGAGTGAATACTCACCCTATAGTAGACTTATTGTCCCTTACACTCGATATCCAGCTTGCATCGGTATATCCTTCCAATATGGCAGGAAACTCTGAATGGAATAACCATAAGTCTTTGGTTGCTTTTAAGTAGCCAAGGACTCTACTGATTGCATTCCAGTGTTCAGTAGTGGGGTTACTAGTAAATCTATTAAGTTTACTCACAGCATATGCAATATCAGGTCTAGTGCATTGCATAGCATACATAAGACTCTCTATAACACTCACATACTCTAGTTGTGCAACTAATCTTCCGTTATTCTCTTTTAGTTTGATACTTGGATCAAATGAGGTTTTTGCTTCTTTAATATTCAGATAATTAAACTTGTTTAGTATTTTCTCAATATAATGAGATTGACACAAAGCATAACCCCCACAATGGTTTTTAACTTTGATACCTAGGATGGTATCTACTTGTCTAAGATCCTTCATTTTGAATATGGAAGATAAAAACCTCTTTGTTTCAATTACACCTTCCATTTTATTACTAATTATTAATATATCATTAACATATAGACAAATAATAATAATAATACAGATACCATCAACTTTAAAATATATGCATTTATCAGCTCATTATGCATGAAACCATGAGACAGTATTTTGGAATCAAACTTCTCATGCCATTATTTTGGTACTTGTTTTTTCATTTCCTGGTAGAACGAATCCTGTAGGTTATTCCATATATACCTCCTCATTAAGATCACCATTCAGAAATGCAGTCTTTACATCCATTTGGTGGATATGAAGATGATGTATGAAAGCTAGCGCAAATAATATCCTAATAGATGTTATCCTATATATAAGAGAATATGTGTCAAAATAATTTATCTCTTCTTTTTGTTTAAAACTCTTAGCTACTAGTCGAGCTTTAAAGGTTTGGATAGTCCCATCAGTGTGATATTTCTTCCTAAATACCCACTTGCAACCTATGGGTCTAGAACCTAAAAGTAAGTTAACTAGTTCTCATGTTTGATTTGACATTATAGATTCCATTTCATCATTAATAGCCTCTTTCCAGAAAGCTGAGTATCTAGAGGATATAATCTCTTTATATGTTTTAGGGTCATCTTTTATAGTAATTACTATAGGTATTTTTCTTATAATATTTTCGTTATCTCCTTCTACAAGATGGAAAAATACGCGTTGAAAGTCTATATGATCATCGTCTAGACTCTTCTCTACTCTTATCCTTTGACTCCAACGAGGTTTGCTTAGGCTTCCACTATTTGTGGAGTTATATTCACTAGTTCTCTATTAGGAATTTGGACTTCATTGTCTCTTGACTCTGAGGATAGTGAGTTTTTAAATAATTCAATGTCTCTTAATTATATTATGGTATTGACTCTAGATCTATGATTTCATAAGCCTTACTATTTTGTCCATACCCTACAAAGGTGCACTTAATAGCTTTGAGTCATAACTTAGTTCTTTTTGGATTAGGAGTTCTATAATACGCAAGACACCCCCACACTTTTAGATATCCTAGGTTAGGTTTTCTACCTTTTCATATTTCATATGGTGATGTTTTATACTTCTTAGATGAAATTATGCTTAATATGTGACACGTTATAAGTAATACCTCACCCCATAAACTGAGTGGCAACTTTGCTCGTATTAGCATTGAGTTGACCATCTCTACTAATGTTTTATTTTTTCTTTTTTTCTATTCCATTTTGTTATGGTATGTATGGCGTAGTACATTGGTGTATTACTTCATGTTCTTCACAGAAATTATCGAATTCATTAGAAAAGTAGTGTCCTCCTCTATCGCTATGGAGAATCTTAATTTTCTTGTTTAGTTAATTTTCTACTTCCGCTTTATATATCTTAAACATATTTAGTGTTTCATCTTTAATCTTTAACAGGTATACATACACATATCTAGAGCAATCATCAATAAAAGTTATAAAATACCTTCTTCATCCATGAGCAAGAATGTCATTTAACTCACATATATCATTATGCACAAGATCCAGCACTTGAGATGATCTCTTGACACTTGGAAAAGGTTTCTTTGTCATTTTGGATCATATGCACACTTTACATTTTTCTTTTTCATTTTCTATGTATGAGATTAAACCATTCTTGACATGAAGTTTAAGGTACTATACCCTATATGGGCTAGTCTATCATGCCATAGTCCAACAAATTCAACCATATACACAGGAGTGCTACTTTCATTAAGAGAAAACTTGACCATCCCATAACAAGTATATCCCTTTCCAACAAAGTTCTCATTCTTTGATAGAATCGGTTTTCCTGACTCGTATACTACCCTTATTACAGGTTTTCCTAGAAGATCCCCAGAAACTAGGCTTCGCCTCATGTCTAGGACATGCAGTACATTTGTCAAAATCACTTTCTTCCCAGAAGTAAACACCAGTTCAATAGTTCCTTTGCCGACAACCTTCGATCCAACTTCATTACACATTTGGACTTCTTGACCAACGGTCAATTCCTCATAAGTTTTAAAAGTTGATCTGTCATAGCAGACATGTACGATAGCAGCAGTATCGTATCACCAACTGGGAACTTTTCCTTGGATCGTGTTCACCTTAGTGATCATAGCTACGATATCGCCTTCTACTGCACTTGCTTCTTTTTTACATTTGTGATATCGGCAAACTCGAACATAGTGCCCGATTTTTTCATAGACATGGCAAGGGCCTTTGAACTTTCTGTTCTTCTTTTTGGTGGTTTTCTTGAATTCTCTTTTATTAGGTTTCAGGGAATCGTCCTTCTTGGGATTCTTGTTATTTGTGTTCTCTACCGCGTGCACTTTGGACGAGGTATTCCCATTGTCATTTTTTTTATCTCGGTTAGGGGATTCTTCTTCAATTCTTAGATGTTTCTGGATTTGTTCCAGTGTGTAGTCCTCAGTCTTATGCGGCAATTTCTTTCTATAGTCTTTCCACATTTGAGGCAACTTAACGATAATAGTCCCAAATTGGAATGACTTAGGACGATCAATTTAAAGGTTTTGATTTTATTTACTATTAGATACAATTCTTGGATTTGAGCCAGCAGCGGTTTATTATCTACAATGTTATAGTCGAAGTGCTTAGATATCAGGAACTTGTTGGTACCTTCTTCTTCAGCTTTGTATTTGAACTCTAGGCTAGTCCAAATCTCTTTTGCAGACGACTTTTGCATGTACAGATCATACGGATGGTCTGTTTTGACAAGAAACATATGTATTTCGTTTGGGGATTTCAGTTACTCAATAGTTAGCAAAAGAAAATTAGAGAGAACAATCACAATATTCATTCAATCTAAATTCATTTACATCATTTTTCTCCTTTGATTCTAAAGTAAAATGTTTACAGAATTATAATACAAGTATTACATCATGATTTTTAGTGTGGTAATATTGATATGCTGACGTGTATCTTAATTGATCTTTCACTCCGAATTATGGCTTTTCGGTGATCGTTGGTTAATAATCAAGGAGCCTCTAACATGAATGAACTTATCCCACACTCAAGAGAGAAAATAATATGCCACCAAGAGAGTTGTGCGCATAGCACCACTATGCCTCAGTGGTGTTGTACGCATATGGGTGTTGTTCTTTGGCACCCATTGTGTGTTGATGCTCATTGCGCGCTGCCATGGTTGTGCACCCCACAAGCCCTGTTCCACACAACGGGTGTGAACAATACTTGTGTTCTTCTGAAGTCTAGATCTCTCTCCTCTACTTGGATCTTGCTCTAATGAATGAATTGTAAAGGGGTGATGGGGTATTTATATCCTTTCACACGTGTGAATACCTCAATATATACCTTCATTTGTGTGCCCCACCCCATTGTGCAGTCATACCTCTGTGCGCATCCTCCATTGTGCGGACCAGCCTGTTGTGCGGAGCTCCATTGTGCGGACCTCCATTGTGCGGACCGCCTTTATGCTGATCATCATTGTGTGGCCCACCTTATGCGGACCACCTTTTGCGGACCACCATTGTGCGGTGTTGAGGGTCAAATATTACATATTAGACCCCATTTATTTCTCGAAATTACGAGCATAATACTGTTTAACGCCGGTTTTAACCATGTTTGTGACGCAGGGTGTATTTGAGAGCATGGATTGCAAAAAGGTGCTAAAAGCATGGATTTGACGATCTGAAATCACCAAGGCAAAGGAAGGACTCCAGAGGACCAAGATCAATGCCAGGGATCCGAGGATATCAAGCCATTCACTTAAAAATGGCTCGAAATTGGTCCAGAATACAAGATCGCAGAGTTACCGCCATCCGATTGACACGAGACTTCATACATGGGATGTGAGCCATAAATTAACCATAAATACTAAATTTCAGCCATTAAAGATCTCGGGAAGTGGGCCAACAGACAGATCGTCCCATTAATCTTCAAATCGGGGGCCCTTTGAGATCTGGATATGCTTCAAATTTGGATTCATCCCATTATATGAAGAGACAAGGTGGATGGATGGATTGATTCCCATAAAAATCCTCATAAAAATCACACGATAAAATTGGACCCCACTGAGCAAAGTGTGTGTATAACACACTAATTGCACTCGCCATGCACCGAGTGGACTAAGTCCAGAGCAGGCCGACCGACTTCCTCACTAAAACGGAAATTTTCGTTTTCGGCCGGCGTGAAAACCGCAAGTGTGGAGTGTACACGACGCGATTGGGCTACCATCATCACACATCGTGATAATCCGCACCGTTAAGAAGGTTCGAGGGGAAACCGACCACACTCGATCCGTGGTCTAATTTTCACGAGCGGTACATGTATAGGAAGTCTCAAATGCGGATCACGACGACCGAAGCCTGGATTCTTAAGGTGGGCGAAGAATCGAATTCAAAACCACTCCTCCCGCACCGAAATTCCACAAATAATCCAATGGACGGTTTTGATCTCTCAAAAAATGACATTCATGGGCCCCACCGTCGCCCGGCCGCGAAGATGTGTTTGTCTCTCAGTAACGCGTCCGGCCTCCGTAGGCCATTCACTCATCTCGATCACGGTCGGACGGTCGATCGGGACCGCCCAATGCTCTCAAGTGGAGGCGTCTACCTCGGCCATGGTGGCCATCTCGCATCAATGCAAGTGCGTACATGGGAAGAGATGTGATCAAAAGCAAGATAGACGGTGGAGGGATTTGGTCCGATGGGCCACATGAAACCAAGAAAAATGATCCTTCCCAACCAAAATTTCAAGGGAAATGCAATGGACGGTGTGGATTTGTCAAACGACATCGATCATGGGCCCCACTGAAGCCACTGACTCCAAATTCCACATGCAATACGCAGGACGTGCGTCCGAACGCGGCCCGACTTCTCTGACAATTGTGCGTTCATAGACAACATCGATCCATGATCTGGACCGTCCACAAGCTGCAAAAGGTGGGGTCGACACCAGCCATGAAGCTAGATCCAAGGTTGGGATAATCAGCAATTCTGAAAATCGTTCCAAACACAACCAGTTTCGCGATTTTACTGCAAAAGAAGAAGTTTCCAAAAAACTCCTTGATGCGTGAGCTGATGTGGGCCACCGACCAACCTCAGCCGACCCATGTTACCTTTAAAAGGAAGGACAAGCAAGAGGGAGAGGGTACCTACGGTACGGAGTTTGTGAACAGGGAGCGAGAGAACGAGTTTGAATCTTACTTTATTCCTTTTCCTTTTTCTGTTTCTCTTCTATGAACCCTATGGCAATTAGCCTAGCGATGTTAGGCTAAACCTCTTAGCTAGGGCTAAGAGGTGAAGCTTGTGGTGTGATGGGAAGTTCTACGTGCTAATTTGTTATTGAATTGACGTGATCTTAGTTTTTATTTTAAGGAATTATTTTAGTTATTAATGGTTTGTTGTGACTGACATTACAATAGATCGTTAAAGAGTTTGAGTATTTCCTTTTCCCTTCTTGTGATTATGAATCTTGGATGTCCTGTTTTTCACCATCGCCCCTTGGACATGGTGGAATGACAGAACTCTTCTTGACATTCATACATCACTCAGATTGGTTGTTGAATTGGTTTAATTTCATTGTTTGCTTTGTCTCATGGGCATGGTTTTGTGATGGAATCCATTCTAATTTATACCCTTCTTATCTCTTGAAAACTGGATCACCAGATGTTCTGATTGTGCTTGAGTGATATATCTTCCAACTGGATGAAGATGTGATTCGAAGTCCAGTTGAGTTCATGAATCAAGTGTAGATCTCCCTGATCTCTACAAGTGGATCCTCTGAATCCCTAGTTCTCTACCTCTGAATTTTACATATTTTAGTTTACTATTTCACCATTATTCCTCAAATTCACTTGATTTAGATTTCATCTTATTCTAGTTTTAGTTCTAGTTATTTTCAGATAACGTACAGGTTTCAGTCCCTGTGGATTCGACCTCGGTCTTACCGAGTTTATTACTACATCACAACCCTATACTTGGGGAGTGAACATGCGGCCCACCTTGTGCGGACCATCATTGTGTGGACTACCTTGTGCGGACCAGCATTGTGCGGTCCAGCCAAGTCTTGCGCACAACCTCCCTTGTTTTGCAACCTTCTTCGTATGCAGCGCACAACACTTTTTTAGAAAAGAACTGTTTCCATCTTATTTCTTTTCATGTCTCAACAGATGCCCCCTTGATCCTGCATTTTCACTTTTTTATCTATAAAACAAGAAAACATGGGATCAATCTTTAATAATTAAATTAATTTGTCTCTTTTCTCATTGTGCGCTATTTTAAGTCCATGCACAACGCATTCTACGCACAACTAACATCCGCGCACAATGCATTTTGCGCACAACGAACGTCCAAAAAATCTATATAAACCCGACCAGGCCTCATTTCATTCATTCTCACTTTGCAGATCTCCCCCCTTTTTGTGCGATATTCTCCTTTGCGCACAACATCCCTTTGCGCACGAAAAACCCTACACACAATCAATTCTTGCGCACAACGAAACCCTGCGCACAACACATTTGCGTACAATCAGGAACCCTACGCACAATCACTTTGGCACATAGCTGGACCTTGCGCACAATCACTTTGCGCATAACAAGAACCTTGCGCACAATTATTTTGTGCACAACAAAAACCTTGTACCCAAAATTTCTTCCTCTTTCGCAAATTTTTGAATTTCTCCTAGTGTTTTAATTTGTTTACTGAACTCCTTCATTGGGACTTTTGTATATTCCCATGGCCCATTCTAAGAGACCTCATACTTCCCCAGATGTTGTTGAATCATCAAACCCTCAACTACTTAAACCTCATTCTCAAAAGAAAGCTAGATCCTCTAAAGGTTATTCGTCTTTCTTCAAAGCACCAACTCCACCGATAATCAATTTTGCTGATCAAATTCAGCGTTTATCTTCGTACGGTTGTTTTGATGTGGGAAATAGGACCACCCACTGAAGGCCAAGAATCCGATTGGGAAAATTGGTTGAAGTCTACTGCCAACCTCCAAACCGACGATTCCCATCCTGCTCCCATTGAATCTTCTCCTTCTCCCTCAATCTCAAATAAAAAGAAGCAGAAGAGCAAAGATGAGGTTTATTAAGAGACAGTTCAAGAGCACAATAAGAAACATTACCAGAATGCTTGGGATACGATAAAATCTCACGCAGATGCAATCAAATTCAAAAATCCTTATAAAGACGAGGTCTTCATCATCCCTCTACATCTCCAACGTCACCTGTCCATGATCTAAAGTGAACCATCTGACCACATGACACAGAATCAACTTTTATATGTGTCAAATTGGGTCATCAAAAAACCAAGAATTCTTGAAGGCTTTCTCACAAAGAAATGTTTAGTCCAGAAGACCGGGCAAGTGGTGTATATGCACTTTCTCACACCTTGTTACAATCCTCACTCAATATACCCCACCCATTATTTTGAAACAATTTAACAACGTTTCCGTGACCGTGATTCTTTATGGGGGAAGGATCAATTTAAGACACGTGGTCTCTGGTCTGAGCGCCCGTTCTATAGTTCGTGGACCAAGGCGATCCTAAAAATATACGAAGGGGTTCTTGTTGCGGCTAACATATATGCAGCCATAGAAGCCACCTCAGATTTCTTTCACAAGGATACCCTGATCTATAAGGGTTTTCTGAAGTATTGGTCTTCTACTATGAATTCATTCCATCTACCGATTGGCGAAGTGAGTATCACTTTATGGGATCTACACAGAATGGCGGGCCTTCCTATTACTGGGTCCTTTCTAAACGAATATGTTCCCACTAATGAAGAGTTCACTTACATTGACCCTAGCAGAGTTTCTAAGATCACAGCTTCCACCATCGAACTTTTTCACGAGATGTCTCATTTTCCTGACGTTCATAAAATATCTCCACTCTTATGGCTTGCACATTTTTCACGATACCTAGTGTAAGTATTTTAATATCTCTTCCCCAAGATACATCTTCATATGTATTTCTATTTCTTATATTCTGTTTCTCTCCAGGTTCTCTGGTAGTCACTCACAGGAATTGGAAGCAGCCCCTAGAAGGATAAGAGGTCACACTTTTTTATGGTCGAAACTGAACTAGCTGCCTTCCTAGTGTACTGGCTGAGTTTGGTCATTTTACCTAGTTCAAAATGTTCAGATTCCATTCGATCAACTCTGTTTGTAGCAGCAGGAGCTATGGCAGAAGGCAGGAAGAAATATTCTTTGGCACCTCATGTTTTATGTTCATTATATAGAGCCTTTGGAAATGTTGCGGCGTACTGCTCAAGCCTAGCAATTGGAGCTTCATCTTCTTTTACTCCGTGGCATTACTTCTCAGGTTGGCTTAGAGTATACTTCCGCTGGACTTATGGTGATCCTGAGAAAGCTTATATCCATCCTCAATACTTACCTTTATGGCATTACCTCAAACGAAAGATGGTGAGGAAGGCGTATGAATGGATAGTTAATAAAATTAAAGATACAGAATCCATTGATTTATTTCCTTTCTATCTAGCACACCAAGCCGACGATAGAGAAGTCGAAGATAATGACAATCTGGAGCCCATTGAGAGGACCTTATTCCTTTGCATACGTTCTTGTAGCTTGCCTATGCGAGAAGGAGTAGAATTTTTGGAGAGAACCCTACTATCTGAGTAGGTTTGCTAGGCAATTTGGCTATGATCAAGTCGTGCCCCAAGTAGGAGAAGAAGTTACTCGAACGATGAGAAGCTATGGGGTCGACCCGTATAATTGGGCTTTAGTATGGAAGCAGCTTTTGGCGAGAAATTTTAGCTCTCGTTTTATCCCCCTAAGGTTCAATCATCGAGTAGCGGCTTCAAACTCTTGGATGCGATGGTGGACGCATCATTATTATTTAGTGCACAATTGTTTTTCTGTTGATCGCTCGATTTGGATTCCCCCTCCAAGGCTGAGAAATTATAGGCCAGAACAAGGGATTGGGTTTTTCGTTGAAAAGGATCATGGGCTATCCCTGGGTAGCTCCGCCAGCGAATCTCTATAAAAGAACCCATCAGAGAGCTAAAACCACTAAATACTCTAGAGGTATGAATTGCTTTTGGATCTCCCCTTGATCTTATAAAGCGAAGAGAAAGACAGACAACTCCTACAGATGAATTCGAAACTCCATGCGCCATCTTGTCTTCACCTACTCATGAAAGAGAAAATCAACCCACGGCTATAGTCTCTCCTGTCACAGATCATGCCATACCTGCAGTCTCCCCTACTGTAGATCATACAAAAACTATGGTTTCTCCTGCTGCAGGTCGAGTGATCATTACTACTTCTCCTATGACTCGCTCGTGTGCCAAATCGTTATCTCCAAAAGTTCTAGCACAGCAATTTCTCACTCCCATTCAAAGTAATCATCTTCTTTTCCCCGTAAAAACTGTTTGTAAAGAGAAACAAACTATTTCCGAAGAAGACAGCTTGTCAAATTATTCGACAAATACCCCCACTAATGAAACAACTTCTTCCACAACTTTAGTCGATGAAGGGGATATACTGAAGTGGACATTGGGGAAGAAGGAGAAGTCAGGGCTGAATTTCTGCCCCCTAGAATCCAACCAAATCATCTGGATGTTCCTCCCCCCCCCCCCCACTATGGAGGGTCCGACTATTCTCCTGGAGCAAATATTTTCATTTCCTTTGACGCCACATATTCCCCATGCATCGTGGAGACCACTGATGTAATTGCACATACTTCCCTTTCGACGATAGCAGAAGTGTCTGCATCGAGAGAGATAGGAATCTCGCCATCGAACATTCTAGTAGAAGTGGAAAATATATTTTCTCCTCAAAGTGTGGAGGTAGACTAAGGTATTGCACAGATTCTGCCAGTAGTTACTGTAATATCTGATATTCCTATTCATGCTGATAAATCTCTTACTACTCGGCCACCTCCGATTCAAGCAGTAGCTTGCAGCTTAGAATTCTTTTCTGAGCCGGTTGATATTCCAACTCTAACGACTTTAGATTCAAGCACTGGGGCACATGAGCTTTCTCTTAATGTTGTTGTCGCAGCTACAAATGTGCCCACATCTTCTGAACCAAGAACCCTCTCCGTTCAGGCTACTTCTGCAGTTGCCCCCAAAGTAGGTATATATTTTTTTAATATATATTTTATGTCACTGTATTCATGTTTCTAGCTTCCACCTCTCTGATTGCATTTCTTCTTTTCAGGCACAATTATACCGATTCCGAGTGGTTCTGAAGGTTCTAATTCTGTAGCTACAGTTTTTGATAAGTTTTCATTGGAAAAAGTATCACCTCTTATGCTGGTGTTCTTCAAAAATGCAATTTCTGTCCTCATAAGCACCTTTAAGGATCCAGCACAGTGGCCTTTCTTGGATAGTGCTTTAGCTGTTCTTGATCATTCAGCTCGCTTGGCCCATATCAATGTTCATTCTCTTCATTACTCACTATCGCAATTCCATTATTCTATCAATAATTTGGAGATTGTGTGAAATGCGGTTGTTGCTCTGGAAATTTTAGATCACCAGAAAGAACTAATGCTGCTTAAAGAAAAGATTTCTCGACCAGATGACCTTCTCTCCAACTATGGTGTTGCGGATCAGTCTCTTCATGAAAGGTTGCAGGCTTCCGACAAAAACAAAATGATCATCGACAATCAAATTGCCCTTCTTCATAAAGAAATTGCACTGCTCGAGATTCAAAGAGAGGAAGAGGAGTCAAATATTCGCTAAGTTAGAGAAGAGATCAAAGCGAATGCTCGAATTGTTGATATCGAGAAGGCTGAATAGGCAAAGAACAAGGAAGTTGCTGCTTCTCTGGAACTAGAATTGGCTGAGGTTCTTGATTAGGCCAGGGTTATTCTTGAGGTTGAACAGAGGACTACTGCAACACAAATTCAATTGAAGGGAAATTTACAACATTATGTAACAATATTAGGCATGTCTGAAGATTTATAGAAATTGCCTTTTTCATGTAAATTTCCTCTGTTTCCTTTTGTCTTGTAGTTTTCAAATGAATTCCAATGCTCTGTTCAAAACAAACATATTTTTGGCAATGCAATCATTAATTTGGCACAATTACTGATGCAATATTCGTATGATCATCATGCTTTACTATATCTTACATTCTATCATGACTACGAGTCACAAAGCATCCTTAGGTGGTGTTTATTTTAATGGGCGGATCTATTTCTATTTTGGAGTTAATAGAGTTAGTTTTGCACACAGTTTAAGCTCTTGAGTAGTGGAGCAAACACAGATTTTTAGACTCATAAGTAGTTGGAGTCAAGTCTTATGTAAATGGCCTCTATAACTCTCTAGAGTTCACGAGACTTATCACTGTCAGGGAATTCACAAACCGCGATCCATCACAGGGGCCTAGTAAAGCTACCGGGGTCATGAACTCGGTAGGATTTACGCACAGAGTTGGCCACAGTAACTCTCGGGAGTTCGCGGGGCGTGCAAGGCTACCTTTGGTACCAAATCCAAGGCCGTCAGTCCATTAATGAGGGGGTATTTTGAGACTCTATTCTCATGAGTTACTACTGAAATCAAGCCAGGGATCTGGGCAGTCTTATTCTTCTCCCCATTTTTCTTCATCTGTAAGGTCGGACCCATTCACAAGAGGGTATTTTCATCCTCGTCTGTGGCACTGTCGGAGAGCTGTACAGATGGCATTGGTCTTACGTGGGACTGGTTGTTGAGAACTTTTTGGCCTTTTAGGGCTTTTAGTCACTGGATCCGTCCGCTGCCTGCATGAGTATGCATGTGATGTGGCCTATACGGACTTTTTAGGGTCGTTGGCTCCACACTGCTGCCCGAATAATATATAGGTCTTAAGCGTAGTTGGTCATATAGGCTTAGCTAGGCTGCCTTAAATGATGATCTACCATTACTGTCATAAAAGTCTCACTGCTATAAATGGTGAATCAATAATTGATACATCGTCGTCGCTTGCTATTGCCGATAATATTCTGATGATATTTGTCGTTATATGAAATTAGCTTTTGTGATAGTAACAATTTTGATAGGCAGTCAGTGACGATAGGGATGGCTGTGATTTCAGCAATAGTCATTGATACTTAATCTTGATATGCATGAGAATTCGCCCTTTATTCATATATGAAAGAATACAAGGCTTCGCATTTTAAGGTTGTTTCGTCATTTCACTTATTATAATTGCCCCCTTTTGATGTAGAAGAATTATTCTGATAATCTTTCGGATCAAAACCTCTTCCACTGTCAGGGATGATATTTCTTAATGAAGTGGGCATTGACCGATATACTGATTCCTCGTCCATCCTGATCAGTTACCCTGTATGCTCCATTAAAATATACTTCAGTTATGATGTACGGTCCATCCCATTTAGGGTCAAACTTGCCTCCTGTTCTGCGAGTGACTAGTATTGATCTCTTCAACATCAAAGCCATGTCACCTTTCTTGAAAGGTCGATGCTTAACTTTCTTGTCAAAGGCAGTAGAAATCTTGGCTTGATATAATTGCAATCGCTGCTGAGCAGCTAGTCGTTTTTCATCAAGCAAGTCTAATTTTGTCAGCCTTATTCTTACATTCTCATCATCTATAATCGACTGATGCACTGCTACTCTAAGTGAGGCGACTTGTGTTTTATTAGTATGATAGCTTCTACACCATAAACTAGCAAGTACGGAGTAACTTGCGTTGTTGTTCGATGAGTGGTCCTGTAGGCCTATAGAGCTTTGTGCAATTTTTCATCCCAATCCCGCTTATTTTCGGTCACTATCTTCTTTAGTATTTTCACAATCGTCTTGTTGAATGCCTCTGCTAATCCATTAGTTGGTGGATAGTAAGGTGTCAAGAATGAATGGTGAATGCTGAATTTGAGACATAGCTTTTTCCATGCTCTTATTCTTGAAAGGAGTACCATTGTCAATGATGATTTTCTTCAGAATGTCGTGACAATAAATTATCGCGTGTTGGATGAAATTAACGACGACCTTCTTTTTAACACTTCACAATGCAATTGCCTCTGTCCATTTAGAGAAACAGTCTGTTGCTGCCAAAATATACTGTTTTCCTTTGGATGAGGGCAGATTTATAGGGCCAATAACATCGAGTCCCCATGCAACAAAAGGCTAGGAAGTAGCTATCTAATGAAGATCTTCAGGGGGTATATGTATAATATCCCCATGAATCTAGCATTCATAGCATCGCTTCGCATAATCTATAGCATCTTTAAACATCGTAGGCCAATAATATCTCATCCGATGCACCCAATGGAATAAATTTCGTCCAACCTAATGTGCTCCGCACTCTCCGGAATGAGCCTCTTGCAGTACTCACCTTTCTTCTTGAACATCCAAACATCGCAGTAAAATCTCATTATAAGATCTCCTGTATAATGTCTCATTACACATAATGAATCTTTTCGACCTCTGTTTAATTTGCAGTTTCAACATTTGGTCTTCCAGCAGGATATCATACTTAAGATAATCAATAAAAGATTGATGCCAATCATCTGTTGTCACCTCAAGGCAGGATATGGGGAGCACTTCTACGATTTCATTGATGATTTTCTGTCGAGGGCAAAAATCTCCTTTCTTCTATTATTACTTACAGGGGGCTTCGATCTAAGTAAGATAGTGCCGCTGCTAAGCTAGCCAAAGCGTCTGCCTTTGCATTCTCGCACTGTGGCACATACTTGATTTCGATGTGAAGGATTGTTTTAACAATTGTTGCGCTCTTCGACAGTATGGCAAAAGCTCTTATTTTCTTATTTCAAACTCGATTGTTAATTGATTTATAACCAATTTAGAATCCCTATATATCTGCAGTTTCTTTATCTTCATTTCACTGGCTATCTCCATCCCAATGATGAGAGCATTATACTCATCTTCATTATTCGTACATGCGGTACCTAATGTGAAAGAATAAGGCAATAAATCACCTTGGGGATGATAAATATCCCTCCGGCACCTACTCCTGTCGCTCGAGATGCACCATCAAAAAGCATTTGCCATGAATTTGGCGATTCAATCATCATGAATTGTTCATCAAGAAATTCATCAAGAACGATTTCATTATCTGTTACTGGGTGAGTTTCCAAAAAGTCTGCTACTGCCTGCCCCTTCACTGCCTTCACTGGCTCATACGTAATTATATATTCCGATAGCAACAACATCCACTTTGCCAATCTTCTTGATAACATCAGCCTTGTCATTAAGAACTTGATGGGGTCTGCTCGAGATATCAAAATTATGTCATGGGACAGACAATAATGTCTTAGCTTCTGGACCGCGAATATTAGTGTCAAACATTCTTTTTCGATTGGTGAATAATTGTGTTCCACGCCTATTAAAGTCTGACTTAGATAATAAAGCATCACTTCTTTCCCATTTTCATTCACTTGTGTTAACAAGGCTCCCAATAAATTTTTAGCTATTAATATGTATAGAATAAGAGGTTTATCTTTCACCGGAGCCGTTAGCACTGGAGGTTGTTTCAACAATTCTTTTATCGAGTCGAAGGCATTCTGGAAAGACTTGTCCCATATAAATTCCGTTCCTTTCTTCATTAAATAAGAGAATGGTTGGCACCTTCCTGCTAGATTTGAGATAAAGCGGTGAATTTACGATAATTTCCCTTGCGAACTTTTCAGTTCTTTCAACGTTTTCGAGGGTGGCGTATCTCAAATAGCCTTAATTTTTGCTAGATATATCTAAATTCCCCTGTGCCTTACAACAAAACCGAGGAATTTCCCTGACGATACTCCGAATGCACATTTGGCTAGATTCATTTTTAGCTGCTTCTTTCTAAGTCAGTAAAAGACCGAAGCCAGATGCCCACGGTGTTCCTCGTGGTGGTTTGATCTAACTACGAGATTGTTTACGTAACATTCAACATATTTATGCATCATGTCTTGGAATATGTTCTGCATTGCCCTTTGATAAGTGGTGCCCGCATTCTTGAGACCAAATGGCATAACTTTATAGCAATAAATTCCCAAGAAAGTTCTAAATGTTGTTGCTTCTTCATTTTCGAGAGCCATTCTTATTTGATTATAACCGACATAGCCATCCATAAAGGACATCACAGCATATTGTGTCGTACCGTCAACCAACAACTCTGTGATGGGCAACAAAAAATCATCTTTTGGGCAAGCCTCGTTTAGGTCTCTGAAGTCGACACAAACCCTGATCTATCCATTCTTCTTTTTCACTGGGACGACTTTTGATATCCACTTAGGATATTTGACCTCTCTAATGAACCCAACTTTTATTAGCTTTTTTATTTCTTCTTCTATCAGAGGAACCAGGTCTGGATGGAATCGCCTTTGTGCTTGCTAGATGGGTCTTTTATCTTTGGAAATGTTCAATCGGTGCATTTCCACTGACGGTTCTAGACCAGGCATTTCTCCATATATCTAGGTGAAAACATCTTTATTTTCTTTCAAAAGCTTGATATACTGGTCAACTTCTTCTTTAGGCAGATTGACACTTATGAACATATTTTGTGGTTCTTCTTCTATTCCCAAATTTATTTCTCACAAACTATCAATTGTCAGTTATCCCACATCTTCCATATGCTTTGGAGCTGTCTCAGGATTTCTAACCATCTCAGAATCTGTTTCCTTTACTTAGTCAACCGTAACCATGTTTACTGAAGCGTCTGCCCCCAGTCCTCCAAATTTCTCTCGCCTTTTCTGACTGACTCCGATCAGGATCTGAATTCCCTTCCCGTAGTTTAAGCCAACTGGTTGGTCGTAATCGAAACCCATATTTTTCATGATTTTCCTACTAGCTGGGATATACTTTTTAAGATCTTTGGATGTCAATTTCCCATAACTCGTGTCGCTGTTGACTGTTTCTTCCATTTTTACTTCTGAAGGGGCATAAAATTCAATTGGCTCTGGGTATTTTGCGCTGGACTTGACGTGAAATCTCTTCGGGATAAGTGGAAATGGTTTATTCCTTTCGGCATATGGTAGCAGTACTATGTAATTACACTGCAGAATTTCTAACTATTTCGATGACAATAATATTAAAGGTGTCTGTCCCGGCCGTCGCAGATGCTTTGGCACAAAATAAAATTTCGTTCTCGCTTTTTCTGTTTCGGACGATTTTGTCTCCTTTTCCTTCACTATTTCCATGTAAACATTTCCTAGGGCCTTATTTTCATCGTTCCTCTTCTCTTCTTTATTGGCGAATTCATCATAATAACTAATGTCTGTGAAAAAGGCTTCATCTTCTGTATACGGCCTCACATCAGCTAGCACTTTGTGTTGCACCCCGTCTTTACAGTATATTGAAGCACTAGTGTAAGGTGGAAGGTATGGTGCCATACTGATGCATCCATGGTCTTCCCAGAAGGAGGTTATATGTCGTCACTGCATTTATAATGTGGCTAACAATATTTGTAGTTAACTCTCCTATTTCTAACGTTATTGTGATGTTACCGAGTGCACGTTGTCCATCTTGAATGAAGCCCTGTATCATCATTCCACTAGGGCGCAGGTTAGAACGGTGATATCCCAATTCGTTCAGTATCGTTAGTGGTAATAGGTTTACCGCAAACCTATTATCGAGCATTATTCGCTTAACTTATTTGCCGTAAACATAACCCATAATCATCAATGGCCTATTATGTTCCCCACCACAAATTCGGTCATTGTCAGAAAATGAGATAACTGGCATACAATCTTCCTGTTCCTCCCTCCTCATTTCAATCAGCAATGTGTCTCTAACATCATCGTCAGCTAAGGCTTTAATCAGGCTTTGTCGAGAGTCTCCTGACAATCTTAGAGCATCATAGACACTCAACCGAGTTGGTATGCCTTTTAGGTGACTTATGATGTCATAAGTTACCTTCCTTGTTTCCTTCTTTTTTTCCTTCTTGCCATTGTTGCCGCTGGAGTGGTTCTTGATTGTTTCTGTTTTTCATTTTTCAACTTTCAAATTCGATGGACTGACTATTTTCTTCCCCGATCATAAGGTAGTCACTACAACTTTACCCATTATTTTCTGATGATCTACCTTCGTTCTTCCCTGAGAGTCTTCTCACATAGTAAGCACGTTTGTTGTCACTCTTCCATCCCTTTCTTTCTCCTTTCCCACTATTATCTCGCCCCTATTTATCATCCTCTATATGATGCATTTCAACGTGTAGCAATTTTCTGTCGAATGTCCTATCAAACGGTGATAATGACAAAAATCTCTCTTTTTTTTTCGATGATTCTTCAGGATGCTTTGACAGAGGCAGTTCGATTGTTCCGTCTTTTAGCAACTGCAACATCATGGAGAGTACGTCCTCTTTCTCAAACGTAAAACCCTTGTGAGAATTCAATGATCAGGGTCTTTTATCATAAAACCTTCCTCTGGGACGATTCGACTCTTCCTTCTCTTTTGTCTTTTTGCCTCTTATTTCTCTCGTATCCTGGATTCTTTTCTCGTGATCAATTACGTTTGTATTCAATTTCTGAGGTCCTCTTTTAGCTATTTCGTAGTTGAATGCTGGCATTTTTCTGGTCATCAGTTCCAAGGCGTGCGCTTTTGTGGCCAAATCGCGGAAGGTTTTGATGTCAGCACTGGTGAGACCAAATGTTATACCTGTCTCCATAGAATTCAGACACATCTTCACCTACTCTTTCTCTTCTAGCAACCGCCTACAAGAAGCCCCCAAGGTCTTCCATCTGTCTATAAATTTTTCCACAGGCTCTCCTTCCCTTTGTCGTACTAAAGCTAGTTCCGTGATTTGACATCACGTTTTGACGAAAAGAAGTTTGACATGAACGCGTCTTGCATTTGTTCCCACGTTTTCATCGACCCAGATGTTGAGCTGGAATACCATCTGAATGCCTTGCTTGTCAGAGAAGACCCGAACAACAGAAGGCAGTATTGGGGCACTGTGGATAAGTTCCCCATACTGGTGATAAAGTGCATTAAATGCTCCTCTAATGATCCGTTCCCGTTGAATTTCTAAAAATCAGGGTGCTTGAAGTTGTTCGGGAATGGAATATCTTCTACTTCTCTTGGGTACGGCGTCCGATATCTGAATCTTCCCGTACCCTCACATTCCCTTTCTGACCTGACTGCTTCTTCAACGACTTGTCGTACTTCTTCTTGAGTCATTGCTCTCGTTGTAGGGCAAAACCAAGCGATCTTGTTCTCGGTGGTTGTGACCCTTCGGGCTGCGCCATTCAGGCGTCCGATATCTGAATCTTCCCGTACCCTCATTTGCATTGTCGGTCATTGGGGGTACCACCATTCAGGCTACATTATGTGCGAGGTTTTCCACAGTTTCCCGGAGGTTTCTGCATTCCTCCATCAGTGTTCTTTGTGCCTGCGCCATTTCAGTTATGCGATCTTCTATAGTTGGGAAGGCCCTTGGTTTGTCTTGGCCATATGCACAGCTGCCTCTCTGTTCCCTGATGAAGCCGTGGTCGAAGCCGAATGAGAATGCATTAACGCTATGGGGGTTGCTGAAAGAGGAGACTCGTCTGATTTTCTTGTATTTCTAGAGTAGTTGGTCAATTGAGGCGAGGCGAAGACTGGCGAGCTTGTCAGCGACGACTTGCCTTTCTATTCTCTTGTCCACTGGGCATCTTTAGTAGGCAGAGCAGGAAAAGCACGTATCACTGAGGGGACAACGGTTTTCTCAGGGTAGATTGTCGGTGGGGCGAGTTTTGGGTGTTTCTTAGCTGTATTTCGTGTTATTGGTCCCCTGACTCTTCTCGATGGTGAACCTATCTCGGCAGCAGTGACATTCCGTGTTCCTGTTCTCCTATGTGTGACAACGATCCAATCATTCTTTTCTTCTTGTGTTACCGGTGAGGCAATTATGACTGCAACAGCTGTCCGTGCTTCCACACGCTTGACTGACACAAATTTTTCTTTGCGACACTGAGCCTGTTTATCAGCATATTCGATGACAAACCCTGTCGCAGTAGAGTAGAAGACTATTTTCTTCTAATTGATTGCCATTGGTTGATTGTAGTTTCTCTGAATCTGTATTCACTTATAAAAGAAGGCATGAATCAGTACTTGAATAAGATTACGTTCTACTTTGGAGATGAAAGGAAGGATGTTCCCGCTGAGAGTCACCATTTTGGCGTCTTGACGACGCCAAACAGTGGTGATTGTCTTCAGTATAATCCTTAAGCTAGTATTAAGCGAATATAGTTTCCCCAGCAGAGTCACCAATTTGTTTCGACAAGAAACAAATGTATTTGGTTTGGGGATTTCATTCACTCAATAGTTAGCAAAAGAAAAATAGAGAGAACAATCACAATATTCATTCAATTTGAATTCATTTATATCATTTTTCTCCTTTGATTCTAAAGTAGAATGTTTATAGAATTATAATACAAGTATTGAATTATGATTTTTAGTATGGTAATATTGATATATGCTGGCGTGTATCTTAAATGATCTTTCGCTCCGAATTACGGCTTTTCGGTGATCTTTGGTTGATAATCAAGGAGCCTCTGACATGAATGAAGTTATTCCACACTCAAAAGAGAAAATAATATGCCACTAGGAGAGTTGTGCGCATAGCACCGCTATGCCTCAGTGGTGTTGTGCGCATATGGGTGTTGTGCGCTGGCACCCATTGTGCACTAACGCTTGTTGCGCACTGCCATGGTTGAGCACCCCACAGGCCCTGTTCTGCACAACAGATGTGGACAATACTTGTGTTCTTCTGAAGTTTAGATTTCTCTCCTCTGCTTGGATCCTGCTCTAATGAATGAATTATAGAGGGGTTATGTGGTATTTATAACCTTTCGCACATGTGAATACCTCAATACCTTCGTTTGTGCGCCCCACCCCGTTGTGCAGTCATAACTCTGTGCGCATCCTCCATTGTGCGGACCAACTTGTTGTGCAGAACTACATTGTGCGAACCTCCATTGTGCGGACCACCTTTGTGCAGACCATCATTGTGTGGCCCACCTTGTGCGGACCACTTTATGCGGACCACCATTGTGCGGCCCACCTTGTGTGGACCATCATTGTGCGGACTACCTTGTGCGGACTGGCATTGTGCAGTCCAGCCAGGTCTTGCGCACAACCCTTGTTTTGCAACCTTCTTCTTATGCAGCACACAACCTTTTTTCAAAAAAGAACTCTTTCCATCTGATTTCTTTTTATGCCTCAACACAGTCGAAGATAGCATTCAAAATGTGTCCACGACACGAGAGTTTGTCTTCAGCGCGTTTGTCTCGAGCTGCGATCTGTTCAGGCATGTCTTTATCGGTTGCTTCAGGCAGTGGCTATAAATTCAGATCTAGGATATAAAAGATCTTCAACGCCATTAGAAGGAACTTGATCTTGTCATGCCACCTAGTGAAGTTGGTTCCATCGAACCGATTAACGCGAATCAAGCCATGATTCATCAGTTTGATGGATGATACGCTTTTAGCTTCCATCTCAAATTACTCTTTAAGATTATTGAAACTAATACAGAAATAATGATTTTCTATAAATTATAAAAAGCCGAAAACTAATACAAATTAAATTGGTTCAACTAGCTGTGTATTAAATAGTAAAAACTTATTATTCTACCGCAAGTAATATAACACGTGAGTATTCATAATATCAAGTTTTATATAAGTATGATAGAAATTATATGTCAAAGATCTAGCCTAGCCATCAAATAGAAGCCACACATATAAGTTGAATATGTACAGCTAGAATGGATTTCTAATAGCCCCATTTTCTTGTAAATAAATATCATACCATTAATCATTAAAATAAAAAATAAAATAAAAAATAAAAAATCCTAAGTAACGGATCAGATTTCTTATACATTTAGTGCAATGAACAAATACATCACATGTGTGCAGCTTCCGAAGTCATCCCATTTTCTCTTGACATCCATTGCCTCATTGCCTAATTTACATATCAACTAATGTTAATAAATGCTCTCCTGCATAGAGAAGCTACTCCACGTTACTTGGCAAAATGAGTACCCAGATTGGGTGGGCCTCACTATGGTGTTAAAGTAAAATCCACCCCAACCATCAGGTGAGTCACCTCATGTTTGAGCCAGGGCCAAAAAATCTGCCGATCTTTGTTTCAGTTGGGCCACACGATTGGAAAATTTTTATGGGAAAATCTCACCCTCTACACTGTTCCCTAAATGTGACCCACTTGAATCCCATGTGAGCTTGATTTTTTAGCCATTACGGATATCTTTTGGTTTCGCATCTAATGGGTGTAATGGATTTTGCATACACATTATAGTGGGCCCCGTAAAAATCGAGGGTAGACGTCTCTCTCCCAACTATGTTCCTTGTGTGCCTCAACTGAATAACAAATCATCCTGATTGGTGTGCCTCAATTGAATAATAGATCATCCTGATTTTCGTTACTAGCCTGCCATGGGATTACACCTATAATGATCGGAATTGATCTCACATACACATCAAGGTTTGGCACAGTAAAATATCAATGCTAGCGTGCCTCCCGCACTAGGTCCTAGAAAATAGTCAGAGTACCAAGAAAAGATCGATTAGTTCCAAGAAAAGATTGATGTCTTTCGGACGGACTTAGATTGTGTAGCGTTACTAGCGTACCACACAGCATGGGCGTGTATAGATGACAAGATCTGTGGGCCTCACTATGATGTATGTGTTCTATCCACGCTGTCCATCCATTTTATCATATTACTTAAGGCATGGCCTCAAAACTGAGGCTAATCCAAAGCTCAAGTGAATCTCACCAAAAGAAACAGGGGAACAATGATGCTCGGTGTTGACATCTTCCTAGGGCCTACAATGATGTTTATTTGCCATCCAACCTGTTCCTAAGGTCATACTAACCTTGATAAAGAAGGGAAAACACAATTATCAACTTGATCCAAAACTTCTGTGTATCCCAAGAAGTTTTTGAAGATAGGCCTTCAATCCCTACTGTTTCTTGGGGTGTGGTCCACTTGAGTGTTGGATCTGCTTCATTTTTACCCTAAAATGATTTGAAAATATGTATGAACAGCGTGGATAAAACTAATAAATTATGTTGGGGCTGATTTTCAGTCCCTTGTTCTAACATTGGGTGATCCACTTGATGGTCGAAATGGATTTCAAATTAACACCATAGGCAGGGCCCATCTGAATCTCCAACCCTTTGTGACCTGAAATCACTCATCTCTCATGGTGTTCATCTCTGGAACCGAGTGGTGCCGCCCGCAAAGACACCCATCCTCCTTTTTTTACAGGGCCCACCGTGATGCGTAAGTACGATTCACTCCCATCATTAGATGCGTGATTCCATTCCGGGCCTAGAGCCAAAAAATCATGCTAACCTTTGATTCAACTCAGCCACAGCAATGGAAACAGTAGGGAGAGACGTCCACCCTTGATTTTTAACAAGCTCAACATGACAAGAATATGAAATCCACTCCAACCATTAATATGACACTAAAAATCTATGGCTTATGTCCAAAAATCAGGGGTATACCTGATTCAGGTGGGCCAAACCAATGAAAATAGTTTGGAGGGTGAGTTTTCCTTGTACACTGTTTTCAATCATGTGGTCCACTTAACCATGGATGAGGCTGATTTTTTATACATGGTTTTAATATGGGGTGGCTCACCTGATGGTTGGGGTGGATTTCATATTAACACTATGGTGGGGCCACCATAGCTTGGCTACTTTTCCTCTTAGAATAACTTTTCCCTGTACTGTTATTAAATAGCATTAATTAGTCTTTGTATTAATCAACTAGTTGGAAGAAAACGCAATGTCCTAACTCGTGTGTGAGCATTTCTCCGTATTATATATATTAAAAATTATAAAACTTAAACTCGAACTCAACTCGTAGACTCGAACTCGGCTCAAAAGATCCAGCTCAAGCTCAGCTCGAACTGGCCCGAGCCAAGCTAAGCTGCCCAGTCAGGTTCAAGGACCGAGCTGAGTTCGAGCTAGGGTAGCCTGCTGGTCGAGCTGAACCAAGCTGGGCCAAGCTCGACTCGTTTCGACTCCTGTACATCTCTAATTGTACGGTACTAACATCACAGTGGGGCCCACAGAGCTGTATGGTATACGATCATTCCCCATATACACGGGATCCTCCTTCCTAATGTAATGTTGATTTAATCTGGATGCTCAATTGGACTGCACTGCAATAACACAGCTTCACAAGGAGGAAAATCACCAGTACAATCGTTTCAAGTCCAACCCAGGTTAAAAGACTCTGCAACTGGAACCGACTCATTTGGTCCCAATTCAAGTTAAGACCTGCCCAAGTCAGGGGTGACTCAGAAGATCGAAGCAGATTGGCTCTTAGTGAGTCCGAGTCAAGTGATTCACATCAGACTCATCCAAGCCTTAAAACCATGAGTCCAACGGAATTGCTTTACTGCAATTCCATTCAATTGAGCATCCCAACCCACCCTCACTCTTTTGCAGTTATGATTGTTCTCAAGCTTTTAATAAACTGAGTTACCAACTTACCCAACTCATGATGGCTCCAGTTTCAGATTGAATCCCTTCAAATATTTACGTGTTTATAGTTATTGTGTACATTCAAAAACAAAAACACCACATGTAAGCAATTCTAAAATATACACTCACGGCACGGTGGGATTTCACCACAATGGGTACTTGAACCCATGACCTTGTGTTGAAATTCATGAGTCTACCAGAGGAAACGAAGGAAAATTGCTACTTCTTCCACATAGATTACTCCAAAAATACATTTATTGTTTTTCTTTTTTCCCACAATCTATTCAATTAATAATTGATTTTTTTTTTCTTCAGCAGATAGTCCTTACAACTGATCAATCCAATAAAAGAATGGCTAACACTCAAAGAGAGGATAATAGCAATTTGCTTTTTCCCATCAACAGAAGTGGCAATAGCCCCAGGATGAGAGAGACAGAGAGGATGACAGCAATTTGCTTGAAGATGAGAGAGAGAGTCACTTGAAGAGGTCACTTCCAAGAGCAACAGCATCAATCTCGTCACCAAAGCCGGCTGTCTGCTGATGACCCATTTCTCTATCATGAATCAGCTCCAGCTCTCTGACCATTTGATTCATTGTCGGCCTTCTTTTGCTGGTTTCCAAGCACCGCATTGCCAGCTCCATCATCTGTCGCAAGGCTTCCATTCCATTCTCCCCTAACGTTTTGTCCACGAAACTATCAAGATCACAGGTACTCTTGGCCTTCACAAGGGAAGATCATTGAAAGGAAAATAAATTTTGGGTAATCAATATAAACAAAAGATTTTGCTAGGGGAGGATGGATCGGGTTAGACAAAAATGTATAAAAAAGAAGAAAAAGAACATTGAAGACCTAACTTCATTGCTTCTCCAAACCAATACTCAGCATTTCAGTAGGAGCTTCGCTAAGTGCGCATGCATGTGCAATAAAACTCATATAGGCATCACACATGCCAACATGGCACATTAGTGTGAGATCCAGTCCATCCATCAGAATGGTCAGACCTCTTACTTGTTTTCCCAAAAACAAATATGGTCCCTCTCAGCATGTGGGCGCCAATATTGGAAACAGGTGGCTGGTTATAAAACTTCATCCAAGTTTTTCAGAGCTGTACATTTGTTTGCTAACTGTGGCCCACCTGACCAGTGGATCAACCTGATTCTTTGGCTAGGGTATCAATATAATAGCACAGTTCTGATGGATGGATTGGATCCTGGGCCTATCATGCCATGCTGGCCCATGTGTGGCACTAAGTACATGAACTTTATTGCACACACGTTTGGGTGTAGCAAAGCTCTTGTAATGGTAAAGCAGCAAGAGAGACACGACATTAGTTGTTGAGGGCTGAGGGCATGACCATCTTACTATGGTTAGCCCACATGCATAATTACATATGATCAGCATCATCATTGCCTTGTCCAAGCTATTTTGGGTTGGCTTTATGAATCCTGTTTTGTCAATCATTTCTAAGGCCCTATACAAGTTTGGAAACCCTCATGTCCTTCTCATCATGAGGCTCCAAGTCCCTCGAGGCCTCACTTGTGCTCCTTTCAGGCCTTCAACCCCAATCAAATTATCTCCTTCTCAAGCCCATGTTTGGTTTTCATGGAACATGGCCAAACCATCTCAATTGACTCTCCATCATTCTCTCCATTGAAGCAACTCATAGGCCGCTTCAACTATCCTCATTCTGGAGTTTATCCTTTCTAGTTTTTTTCCATGCATCCATCCCAACATTCTCATGTATGTTGCCTCACAATGCCTTTACTTTTCACTAGGGGTCATGTGTGATGCACATGGAGCGAGGGTAGGATGAAAAGAGAAAGGGGAGAGAAATTCGGAGGGAAGAAAAAATAGGTGAGAGGGGCAGAGGGAAAGGTGGGGGCCCCATTGTTTCCCTTGTTGTGGCCCACTCGAGTCCCCAATCTGCCAAATTTTTGAGTTAGCATCCTAACATAAGCTGAATTTGATTGAGTTAGCAGGCTAACGTGGAGAAGATGAAAGGTATTAGGAAAGCTTTAATTGAGGATAATCTCCTTCTATGTATATTAGGAAAGATTTAGTCTCCTTCCATGTTTGTTGGAATTTGATTTTGTACTTTTTCCATATTTGGAGTCATTCCTTTGGTATTTATACACCAATATACTGAATAGAAAAATAAGCAATTCTTCCATTTCTTTTTTTTTTTCTTTTTTTTTGCATGGTATCAGAGCCCTCAATCCGGAGCTCGACTGTCGGACGCATTCTCCTCGTCGGATTCCGGCACTCCATATTTTTCTGGCAGTATCCCCCCATCTTAGTGAAACCAAAAACCACTGTGTCAAATCACTGTTACGAACCAGCAACATTGCCATCTCCATTACCTATGACCCAACTCACACTACCCAAAACCCATCTCACAGCTGTCTAATCTCCGGTGCACCACCACCGTCATCATCTGCCAGCCAAAACCCTTTCTGTCCTCGTCTTCTCTGCCCCCGCGCAATCCAAAACATTGTTGCCACCATTCAATGCCCATCTGTAGCACCGCATCACCAGAACCCCATCTTTGTTCGCAAGCGCATGCCAACCCCATTTCCAGCACTGCATCACCAGTGCCCCATCTCTGTTCACAGGAACCTTCATCGGGTTGAGCTCGATCAAACCCATTTCCAACCCCAATCTTTGTTGCCTCCTGTTACACCCTCAGTCATCACCATCATCCTCTTCCGGCCAGCATTACAGTACTTATCCACCAAACCCACCACTTCTCACGGCCATAGCAGATCCATGGTTGCAGACTCTCCTATTGCTAGCCCTCTTGCAGACGGTTGCAGCCTATTGCCTGCCTTTTCTGATGCTATCATGAAGAAACTGATTTAAAACATGTGGGCCATTGATCATTGCAGCCCACAATGCTTAGAACTCTAGATTACAGATCCCTTGATTGTTGGCTGCCTGTGCACGTTGATGAACGTTGCTGATCATTACTGGGCCATTTGACATTGGGCCATCATCTTTAGAAATGCATCTATGATTGCCTTTGAGGCGGTTGTCATTCAACCACCCAGTGTTGTAGGCCAGATATCGTTTGGACCAGCCATCAGCCTAGTCGGTTGATTTATGATTTGGCCAGTCCGTTTGGTGCATTGTTGCAATGGGACCCAGTGGTTCATGCATTGGGCCTCTTGCTCATTAATCCCTAGATACCGTTGTAGGGTTGGATCTGCTTCTCCATCATTTGCCTGTTCTGGGCCACTGTTTGGGCCTGATCTTTGAGATCACCGTAGGCTTGGTCTTATGCCCAGATGATCCTGAATATGTGATTCTCCAATAGCATTCTCCACCTTTCTCCAAGTGTTGCTCGCAACCTCATTTTTTCAATTTATCGAGAGAGAGAGAGAGAGAGAGAGAGAGAGAGAGAGAGAGAGAGAGAGAGAGAATACAAAATCAAATCCCAACAAATATGGGAGGAGATTAAATCTTTCCTAATATATATGGAAGGAGATTGTCCTTAATTAAAGCTTTCCTAATAATGGTGACATCACACCTTGCATCCAATCTTGCTTCTCTTGCAACTAAGTCATTTCTTCTCCTCCCACTACTTGGATCGTAGATAGTGGAGCTTCTACTCACATGACACGTCATCTCTCTCTTTTCACACACTCTACAACAACTACCGATGCTAAACCCATCACACTACTAACTGGAGATGTCACTCCCATTACTCATATTGGCTCGGTTTCTTTGTCTCCAGATTTGGTTCTACATGATCTTCTGTGTTCCCAGTTTTCATTTTAATCTCTTATTTGTTAGTCAACTCAAAAAAAATAAATAAATAAATAAATAAATAAATAATAAAAAATAAAAATTGAGCTGTCATTTTTTTCCCACCTTCTGTGTTTTTTAGAATCCATATTCGAGGAAGCTGCTTGGAGTAGGTGAAGTATGAAATAGACTCTACCACTACTATCCACCCCTTGCAACCGCCTAATCAGCCATGCTTAGTACCCAGCTGCAACCTTTGGTATATGCATCTTAGTCATCCATTTGCATCTCGCCTATCTCAGATATTGTCTATTTCAAGTACAATGCCCTCTTCTTTTTGTGATGTCAGTCAAATGGGTAAGCTAACTCGTCATCGCAATCGAAGCACACATCCCTTTGATTTCGTTCACCTTAACATTTAGGATGGCTATCTATAACACCATCCCACACTAGTGCAAGTTATTTTCTCACCATTGCTGATGATTATTCACGTAGAACTTTGGTTTGTCTCATGCGTTTTAAATCTGAAAAATATTCCCTTTTGAAAAATTTCCGCGCAATGGTTCAAACTCAATTCAAATGCCAAGTTCGCCAAATTCGCACTGATAATGGGACGAAATTCCTTTCAAAGTCCATGTAAACCTTTCTTCTTGAAAATGGCATTCTTCGCACTTGCATTTAGACTCCACAACAGAATGAGATAGTTGAGCGCAAACATCGGCATCTACTCAATGTTGCCCCCCCACACGTTACGCTTTCAGCCCACGCTCATTCTGAATAGTAAGACTCATATGAAATGTTGTTCAAGCATTTCACCATCCTATGATCATCTTCACATTTGTTACTGCCTGTGCTATGCTCAATACCATTCACAGTCATCCACATAAATTTGCCCCATATGCCTCTAAATGCAATTTTGTTGGCTATCCCTTTGGTCAACATGGCTATTGAGTTTATGACTTAGATTGCAAATGCATCTTTACTTTCTCAAGACGTTAGTTTTGTTGAAACCATATTTCCCTTTCACAAAACCAATACCATACCCAATACATCATCCCCTGTTATTCCTATATGCCTATTGCTGACTGAAGTCAAGGATCACTTACATATTCCTCCTATTGGCACTCTTGGATCTCATGATCCTCATCCTTCAACCAATCCACCAGCACCCAGTGCTCATCGCTCCAACCATACCAAAACCTAGCCAACCCACCTCATCAACTGTCTTTCCCACCCTTCCAGCCTCATCATCTCCTACTTCACCTGCTTCACAGCCCTCTGCATGTACTATCCCTTGTCTAATTTTCTTTCGTGCAGTCGCTTATCTCCTAACCATCTAACTCTTCTTTTTGTCATATCTTTTCATGATGAGCACATCTTTTTAGCAAGATGTAAAATTCCCTTATTGGCGTGAAGCAATGGCAGTAGAAATCCAGTCTTTAGAACAGAACAATACTTGGACCTTGCAACATTTACCTCTAGGGAAGAAACATATTGCCTGCAAATGGGTGTACAGAGTCAAACATCGAGCTGACAGTACCTTGAACATTTTAAGGCACGCTTGGTGGCAAACGGCTACAATCAAACTGAAGGTTTAGATTATCATGAGACGTTAGCACCTATTGTCGAACTGGTCATTGTTCGTTGCCTCTTGGTTGTGGCTGCCAATCGTCAATCAAGCCTTCACCAACTTGACATCAACAATGCTTTCTTACACGAAGATTCACACAAAGAAGTTTATATGTCAATTCCTCCCAGTTTTTCGAAACAAAGGGAGCAACGTGTTTATCGTCTTCACAAGTCACTATACTGCCTTAAACAAGCTTCAAGGAACTAGTTTGAGAAATTTTCCTATGCGCTCAAAGAAGATGGATATTGCCAATTACTCGCAAATTATTCCCTTTTCACCTACTCAACTAGAACTAGCTTCACCACGATACTTGTTTATGCCGATGATTATTAGAGTTAACCGGCTCTCATCTCACACCACTATAATGCAAGTCTGAGCCACAACAAACCTGGATCAACTCTAGGTATTAGAAATTTGGATCTAATACCCCTGTCAATCCCATGCTTTGCAGAAGCACGCTCAACGAAAATAGAACAATCAAAATAACTAGAATAACCAAAAAAATCAAGCAAACAAACACAAAACACAAGATATTTTACATGGAAAAACCTCGCGAGAAAAAATCACAGCACAAAACGACTAATATCTCTACTATAACCAAAAGCCTTAGAGTTTACACCACTCACCTTCTTCGATTACAGAATCACCCAATCACATTTTTGTGATCACCAGATCAACCCCTAGGTAGTAGAAATTCGGATATAATACCACCATGAATCATGCGCTTTGCGAAAGCACGCTTAACAAAAATAGAACAATCAAAATAACTAGAATAACCAAAACAATCAAGCAAGCAAACACAAAACACAAGATATTTTACATGGAAAAACCTATCAGGGGAAAATCACAACGCAAAGCGAAAGAGATCTCCACTATAATCAAAAGCCTTAAGAGTTTACACCACTCACCTTCTTTGATTACAAGATCACCCGATCTCCCCTTGTGATGTGCACCTACGAAAACCCTAGCCCCTTGAGAAAATCTCTTCCCAAGCCCTTAATGTGTAGAGAATCCTCTTACCTCGCAAAACCCTTGCCCTTAGAGAGAAAATACTCATAATCATTGTTGTCATGTGCGACCGCATATGCGCATAACCATATGCAAATTGCATATGCGATCATGGCACATATGCGATTGCATGTGGCATATGCGAAAATATGTGATGTATGCAATCGCATATTGACCATGGCACATTGAATTTTTTATTTTTATTTTTTTTTTGCAAAATAACAATATTTTGCCTATAAAAAGGCTTCCAAATCTCCTCCATTTGCAATATTCTCACTCCAAAACTCTCTTACTCTATTTTTCTCTTACATTTCTTAATTACAAGTGGTCTTGATCTCTCTCTCTCTCTCTTGTATTTCCTACTTCCAAGTGAGATCTTAATCTCTCTCCTACATTCCCTCTCTTGGAAGTTGGAGAGAGATTCAAGCACTTTCAAGTTTCAAGGAAGATAGCTTGTTGATTTTCTACAATAATAAATAAATAGCTTAGTGATTTTGTTGTTACTTCTTGCTAACTATATTGTTAAATGTGGATGACTTGATGTTTAATTCATTGCTTAATTGATTTTCTCTCTCAAATGTATTTTAAATATGTAAAATTAGTTATATATTAACTTAGAAAAGTTCTCTTTAGTTTCTTAAATTTTTTTACATTTTTTTTTTTTGAATTTTTCCCTATATATATATATATATATATATATATATATATTTTTATATATATATATATATATATATATATATAATTTTTCAATTTTTTTTTAAAAAAAAAATATGCGATCATATGCGTATAGGCATATGCGATCACACATGATCGCATATCCGATTCGACAACATTGCTCATAATGCCAAGCTCTAATCGCAATCGGGCTTGTATATCCCAATTTGTGCAAAACTGTGTAACTAAACTGGAGTCCATCAGTCGAAACTGTCGGTCAGACCGACTTCTACCGACAAAACATGCTCTGCTCCTGAGAAAACCTGCACTCTATCGGTCAAACTGACATAGCTCTGTGGAGCAGAATACAAAGCATCCGCACAACAATCTCCACCTTGACTTGTATTCTACCAAATCACCTTGACAATGTCCCATACTAGCTTCCACCTTGAGCATAAACCGCTCTCTGCATCCTCTACATAGAACACAGCTCCATCCACACCCATGTGCAAAGGTGCCCAATCTCATCAATGGCTAGTGAGACTGATTAAGGCCAAGCTGTGCTTGAACTTGTCTGTAGTCACCGACTTCGTCAACATATCTGCAACATTCTCATCCATATGAACCTTCTGAAAATGAATCTCTCCTGAAGCAATTAGTTCTCTTATCTTGTGAAACCTCACATCAATGTGCTTGGTTCTTGCATGATACACTTGATTTATTGTTATATGGATATCGCTCTGACTATCGCAATGCAACCGAATCGCCTCCTGCTTCAACCCGAGTTCTCATATTAGACCATTCAACCATAATGCCTCCTTTGACACCTCTGTCGCAGCCATATATTCTGCCTCAGTCGTAGACAACGCTATCGTAGACTGTATCATAAATCTCTAAGATACCGGTCCAACTGCTAATGTGAAAACATATCCCGTAGTGGACCTCCTGTTGTCTAGATCTCCTACATAATCCGCATCCATGTAGCCTACAACTCCACCTGAAGCTCTATGTCCTCCGAACATGATCTCAGTATCGACTGTGCCCCTGAGATACGAGAGAATCTACTTAACTGCATTCAAATGCTCTTTTTCCTAGATTCGTCGTATAATTGTGTTGACCACACTAATTGCATGTGAGATATCCGACCTCATGTAAGACATCACATACATGAGACTCCCCACTACACTCGCGTATGGCATCCGTGACACGTCTGAAATCTCATCTTCTATGCTTAGACATGACCTGGCTGACAACTTAAAGTGACTTGCTAGAGGCATGTTAATTGGCTTAGCACTTTCCATAGGGAACTTCTCTAACACCTTCTGCATATAACCCCTCTGAGAAAGCCACAGCTTCCCAAACCCTGTCTTTGTGTATCTCTATACCTAAGATCTTCTTCGCAGTGCCTAGATCCTTCATGTCAAACTCCTTGCTTAACAAACTTAAGCAAGAGTATCTCCTTCTTGTCCTTTGCAGCAATCAATATGCCATCAACTCTAAATACCCACTTGCACCATATAGCCCTCTAACCTTTAAGAAGTTCCACAAACTCTCATGTATGATTCCTATGTAGAGATTTCATCTCCTCCACCATGTCTGACATTTACTTGTCGCCATCCTTTCTGAACTAAGCCTTTTGAAAGGTAGAGGGATCTTCACTCCCTATGAACAATGTGAAAGAAACCATGTCATCAAACCCATATCGAACTGGGGCTCTAATGGTTCGTCTCTCCCTCTTCCTAGCTAGGTTTTGGTATCTAGCTCTTGTTGAATTTCACCTTCAGTAACCTGCTCATCTAGCTCCACCTACACTAACAATTTCTCTACATCACCATGTGTTTATGACTTCCCTGCAACGCCCTTATTGGTCTTCAACATCGATGCCCTATCGAAGATGACACATCTCTGCTAATGACCACCTTCTATGAAACTATATCCCAAAGCTTGTAACCCTTAATTCATTTCTCATACCTGATAAAGATGCATTTCCTATATTTAGGATCCAACTTCGTCCCTTGTCCACTCTACACATGGACGTATGCTAGACACCCGAAAATCCCCATCCTTGAGTAACCGACATCCTTGCCTGTCCAGACTTCATCTGCAACCTTAGAGTCTAACGCTGGAGATTGTGACTGATTTACAATATAGCATGCCATGTTAACCGTTTCGCAGCCCTGCACACAACCGCATACTTCTCACCCTCTCCAATAGAGTTTTGTTCATCCTCTCTGTCACCCTGTTCTGTTGTGGGATCCCTGGAGTTGAGAAGTACCTTGTGATGCCCTGCTCCTTACAGAATTCAATGAATTCGCCTCTTTGTACTCTGCACCGTTATCTAACCTGAGAAACTTAACATGTCTCCCAATTTGCTTCTCTACTTCTGCCTTTCATTCCTTGAACTTGTTAAACGCCTCAGACTCGTGCTTTAAAAAGAAGACCCAAACCTTCATCAAGTAATCATCTATGAAGCTCATGAAGTATCGTGCTCCTCCCTTAGACGATACCATCACTAGCCCCCAAACATCGGAATGTATGTAATCAAGCACCCCACTGCTAGTACGTGTAGCATACTTGAACTTTACCATGCACTGCTTCTCATAGATGCAGTGCTCGCAGAAATCCACCTTGCACACCTTAACTCCCTTCAACACTTTTTGTTTATGGCATTCCATCATACCCCTCTTTCATCTACCCTAGCCGCATATGCCACAGATTAACATCATCTGTGCTAGATTCCGTGTGAGGTGGTAGCAGCCTCACCTATAATCGTGCTCCCAACCAACTTGTACAAAATTTTCATTTATGTCCCTTCATTAACACCATTGCACCTATAGTGACCTTGATTACGCCGCTAGATGCATTGAACGTGCACCGTTCAGATCCATGACATACCTGACATCACCTAGAGTCCATATGACTCCATCAAACATCATTAGATGGTCCCTATTTCGATGGCCTTGCATGCTACGTCATTCCCCATCAAAACATTCCCACCATCATAGGACTTGTAGGAATCAAACCAAGTCCTATCCGAGCATATATGATACGAACATCCTGAATTGAGTATCCAAGTATCTGAAATATGGCTCGTACTTGACGAGACCTAGATGAGATATCCTTCTAAGCTCTCTTCCACTACGCTAACTGATTCACCTGTGTTCCTTTTACCCCTTACTTTCTAGGTCATCCTTCCTTTTCTAACAATCTCTCTTGAAGTGCCCATTCACGCCACAATAAAAGCATCCGTCCTTAGCATTTGATTTCGATTTAGACTTTTTCTTCCTATCAGACCAAGATTGCTCCACGGATCTCCCACGTCCCTGACCCCCTTTCACAACTAACCCTTCTGCCTTAGAGTTTTCATCGCTTGACTTCTTTCTCATCTCATTATAAACGAAAGCTGCGGTGATTTCTTACAGCTTCACTGTATTCTTCCCATACAGCAAAGTAGTGACCGAGATGGTCGTATGATATGGGAAGTGATGCTAACAGGAGCACCGATTTATCTTCATCCTCAATCGTCACTCCGAGCCTTAACAATTCGCTACAGACGTTTGTAAACGAGTTCATATGCTCCAGGAGATTGGATCTTTCCTTCATCCGTAACCTGAAAAGTTGTTTCTTCACAGACAACTTATTAATGAGGGACTTCGTCAGGTATAGATCTTCTAGTTTCTTCCACATCTCCAAGGGAGATTCCTCCTCCAGAACGTTGTACATGACTTCATCCAATAGACACAGACAAATTGTGCTCATTGCCTTCTCCCCGAATTCGCTCTAGTTATCATCCGACATCTTCTCCGGTTTAGTCTCCAACAATGCCTTGCTCAACCCTAGTGATACTAAAATATCATTAACCTTCCACAATTCCACTACCACAAACTGAAATTGTTCTTCCTGTCGAATTTATGGATATCAAACTTCAACCCTAACAGCTTCGTTGAATTCCCGAACGTCCTTTAAACCCAACGCTCTGATACCACTTTGTTGTGATTAACCGGCTCTTAACTCACACCTCTAAGATGTAATTCTGAGCTACAACAAACCCGAAACAATCCTAAATATTAGAAATTCAGATCTAATACCAACGTCAATCAAACACTTTGCAGAAGCACGCTCGACGAAGATAAAACAATCAAAATAACTAGAATAACCAAAACAATAAAGCAAGCAAACACATAACACAAGATATTTTGCGTGGTAAACCCTTACGGGAAAAAACCACAGCACAAAACGACAGAGATCTCCACTATACTCAAAAACTTTAGAGTTTACACCATTCACCTTCTTCAATTACAAGATTACCCAATGTTCCCGTCCGATACGCACCTAGGAAACCCTAGCCCCTTAAGAAAATCCATTACCAAAGCCCTTACAAGTGTAGAGAATCCTCTCACCTTGCAAAACCTTTGCCCTTAGAGAGAACACTCGTAATGCCAAGCCTTAATTGCAATTAGGCTTAAATACCCCGATTTGCCCAAAACTGTGTCACTAAACCGGAGTCCATCGGTCGAACCGACCACACCATGGGTGGGACCGATAGAACATGCTCTGCTCCTAAGAAAACCCGCTCTGTCGGTCCGACCGATAGAGCTTTGTGGAGCAGTATACAACACATCCGCATAACAATGATATTATCCTAACAAAGAATGATCCCTTTACCATTTCTGCTTTGAAAGTCTTTTCCCACACCAATTTCCACATTAAAAATCTTGATCATTTAAAATACCTTCTAAGCATCAAGGTGGCCCACTCATCTAAGCGAATCTTCTTAAGTCAATGCTGAGGCTAACTATCGGGCCGTTGCCAATGCCACATGGGAATTCGCCTGGCTCAAAGCTCTTCTTCAAGATCTCGGGGTTTAGCATTCCCAACCACATGAGCCTTTATTGTGACAATCAAATCGTTCTTAACATTGCCAACAATCCCATTTTCCATGAATGCATAAAGTATATTGAGATTGATTGTTGCACCGTTTGGAAAAAATTATCTTCTGGCATCCTCCGCACATGCTACGTGCCCTCTCAACATCATTTTCTGGATCTTCACTATGGCACTTGGGCAAGACCATTTCCATCTCTTAATTGGACATTACAGATCTCCGCACTCTAACTTGAGAGGGAGTATTAGGAAAGCTTTAATTAAGGATAATCTCCTTCCATGTATATTAGGAAAACTATATTCTCCTTCTATATTTGTTGGGATTTGATTTTGTATTTTTTCCATATTTGGAGCCATTCCTCCTGTATTTATACATTAATATACTGAATTAAATTTTTATTTAAAAAAAAAAAAAAAAAACGATTCTTTTGTTTCTAATTTTTTTAACAAGAGGTCAGTCTATGCGAGCCACACACATTAAAAGAAGCAAAAGGAAGCAGGTGAAATCTATGTTGTCCCTTCTTCTGTAAAATCTAAATTGTTCTTACCAACCAGCTACATGTTTATGATGATTCAGCCTCTCTCCTAACCAATGTGGTGAAATTTATTTGCAAGGACCAATGTCCAAAGCTATTGGCGTAATATGTAGTAGAGATTAGCATACATCCAGTCTCTTTGAAGAACAACATCTCCACTCCAGCTAACTCCAATTCTACTGGAAACATCCTCAATCTCTCCATCTTTTTGAATTATGGAGCCCAAGTAACAAAACCAGTCTCTTTGAGGTATCTCCTAGCCCACTGAATTACATAGATATACATAAGCATGCATATATGCAGATAAATGCAGATGCAGATGAATGCATGCATACACAACATAGAAACACATGCTTTTAGGGAGCATTGATCTAGACAGCAGAACAATGAAACGAATCAAGCCGCTAGGTAATAAGCCAGTTAATCTTACAATATTGAGAATCCCAAGGATGAAATCAAATTACCCGCTCTACTAGATTTGGTTCTGAATCTGATATGTTCCTATCAAGGGCTTCACGCCCAGTTATCAGCTCCAATAAGAAGACCCCAAAAGCATAGACATCACTTCTTTCAGAAAACCCATTTGAGGCGTTTAACCTGAAACCATAAAATCTCCCTAAATAACTTCAAATTGAATTTAAGTGTCTTTGATGGAAAAGACAATAGCATAATAGATCAACCCAGTACTCAGAAACTCTGAAACCATAAAATCTCCCTAAATAACTTCAAATTGAATTTAAGTGTCTTTGACGGAAAAGACAATAGCATAATAGATCAACCCAGTACTCAGAAACTCAAACAGATGGCTTTGCACTATTCAAGTAAATCGGGAGAGTTTTATAAAACATAGGGATTACACAATTGCGTCCAAAAGATTATCAAACTCTATTATATTTGATCGAAATGTTGCTTAAAAAAAAAAAAACTCAATCAATCCCTTGAAAGGAGAATTTGTTTGCTTTTTGAAACATGATGGAGCTTTGCAAATATAGTCAACTGAATCTCGGCACACCTCGAACGTGGGAAGTGTGCCCTCACGGCCCAAATGAGTTTTATGACTTTTAAACCTTGATACGGACAATTTACGGAATAGAAAAACATACTCTGGGTCAAGAAAGAAATCAATGCCCGATGATGGTCCAGCACGGTAGCCCCCAATCAGTAATTTGGACAGTCCAAAATCAGCTACCTTTGCAGTGTAGTTTTCTTCTAGAAGAACATTGCTCGTCTTGAAGTGCATGTGTAGGACAGGGGGCGTCAACCCATGCAGATAATCCAGTCCTGATTGCATTTAAGATTAAAATGTCATCATCTATCACATCCACAGGAGTGCTTCATTTTCTTTTCATTGTTTTCACGAATCACGTTGCTAACAGTTACAGCAAAAACAAAGGCCATCAGGTAGAAGGGAAGGGGTGAAACATGGCAGCCCTCATCACATTAGGGTGCTGAATCTCATCCAGTTTACACATGGCAAACATGCATGTCAACCCAAGCCATACTAGCAGGCCCCAGGCCTCCCAATCTGGGTGGAACATTGCCCTAAACCATAGTTTAAAAACCCAAAAACTCGACTCAATATTCAGATGGGTTAAGTCTACCCAAGGACTCAATTCGACACAACTTGATAATTAAAGTTCTGGAATATTTAGGTTAATCAGCAATGTTCGCAATACCGTAAGAAACAGTTGTACCACAAATGTATGGCAAGTTGGTTACATCGTACACACATTCACTGTGAGGTCTTGCATTTGAAACATGCCTCTTGCGGATACTTTTTTATTAGAAAGCCCTCAACTAAACCAGTGACTCTGATTAAGCCATGCCGAACAGCATTGAGCCGAGCAAGAAAACAAGCCAATTCAATGAGTCTTCCCGAGTCAAAACCAAGTCCTCACACATCAGAGAGTTTCTAAGTGACACTCTGCTCAAAATCTCGTCAAGTTGGGTTGACTCATCCAAGTTTTGAGTCAGCAAGTTTCAGAAGTATGCCCCAAACACACACACACACACACACACACACACACACACACACACATCTTTAGTGTGTGATCAACAAATGGATGGTTAAAAAGAATGGTCAGTGCCCAAAGCTCAGCAGGCAAAAATCAGATGGCCAAGATCTTCTGATTACTGTGATTTACAGGCTATGCTCTATCCACGCTGGTGGCAAAAAGTTGGGCAGTCCAGATTGGCATGCACGCATCAACATTTATGGTGAACCAATTGCAGCATATGCGAGGTGGCCAGCAGCAAAGAATAGCTTCCCGCCCAAAAATAGAAACCATGGATTAAGTGCTGTTATTGCTATAAACAGGAAATGGATAGGAACGTTCAGGATTTATTAAAAGAAAATACTTACCTTTTGCTGCACCCAAAGCGATGGATAACCGTTGCCGGATGTCTAGCTTTCCAATAGGTATGCCTTCAGCATCTGCAAATGATGATATCAAAGAGATGAAAATCAGCATTTATAGATAGTGCGCATGTTAGGACTGAAACTTGGATTTGGGCCCAAACCCAATTGACCATACTTGGGGGTGTCAATGGGCCAGGCTCTGGCTTGCCAAAATCAGAATTTTGAATAGGCCCGGCCCGAAACGGTTCAAAATCTGGGCCGAGACCAACCCCAGGCCTGGCCCGTTGACAGCCCTAAACATACATGAGTTTGGATCCAGCTGTCAAGGTCCTTGGGTCGTGTTCGGTTTGGAAAAATGCCTTCAGGTTGAGCAAATTCGAGTCAGGTTAGAACAGGTTGGGAATAATCACATGTATTGGGGACAGGTTGGGTCGATTGTCGAGGAATTCAGGTTGGGTTCGGGTTGAGCAACTCAGGTTGGAATTCCGGTTGGGTCGGGTGGTTGAGTCCTCTTGAGGTCGGGTCAGGCTAGGGTTGACCCTCCCCAGCCCATCCGAGAGAGAGAGAGAGAGAGAGAGAGAGAGAGAGAGAGAGAGAGAGAGAGAGAACCATATAGATGATTCCCAATATTCCCTTTAGACAAGTAGTCATAGACGAGTAACTGATTGCGACATTCTTGACAATAACCAATAAGCCTGACTATGTGCCTGTGACGGATTTGGCCTATCTTCGCTACCTGAAATTGCGGAAAACAATGAGCTGAGTGAATAATCCCAATTCTGCGACAAAGACACATTAATCAATTCAGAGTGGAACATTCACTATATAATCAAGAAATCAACATCCATATTCCCTAACTAGGTAACATGACATTGTACCTACAGGATTTTAGCCATGTGTTAAGAACCTAAACGATACACCAAAAGCCGTAGGATTGATGGAACGTGTCAAGCTAGGCACCTTAAACCGTTGGGATCCTAACATTCCAACACGTTCCGCAGCCGACGTCCGCGGTGGCCCACTCCATGGCGACACTCACTCTTGGCTCTTTTCTAGGTAGCCATTTCCAAGGCATGGTGGTTGCGCTCTAGTTATCCAGCGCGCTCTAGTTATCCGGTTAGCACTTCCCACTTGGCAGCTGCCCTCTGGTTGTCCAAGTAGCCCTTTCCACGTCATGGCGGCTTTCACTCTGGCCCAGGTTGCCCACACTGACTCCAAATTGTTTCCTTTGGTGTGGCCCACCTGAATCACTAATGGGCCTGATTTTTGGGCCCCAACCCTAAGTTTTAGTGTGGCATCTAATGGTTAGAGTGCATTCAATATAATCATCATGGTGGGCAGTGTATAAATCAAGGGTGGGTATCTCTCTCCCAATTGTTTCCCTTGTCCACCTGAATCACAAGTCAGCCTAATTTTTTTGCTCCAAGCTTAACATGGGATTGCACATCTAATGGTCAGGGTAGATCTCACATACACATCGCAGTGGGGCCCATCGAAAATCAAGGGAGGGCGTCCGTAAACCTCTTTTTTTTTTTTTTTTTTTTTTTCTAAATGAGAAGGTCTCGGGTCCAACCAGTTGGAGTATTGGTTAAGGTCCAACTAGGCCAACCTTTCATGTATATGTGACATCCAACCCATCTAATAGGTTGAGCCCATCATAATCATCACCATTCAAAAAACTCCGTAACAGCCACTCATTGAGTGGACCACACTTGTGTTTCACTATTTACCAATTTATGGACATTATTTTATATGGATTGGCCCAATTGATGTGTAGATAGGACTGACCATTGCACTAGGCGATCCTCGTAGTGGAGCCAACCTGTTGGAAGGGTTGGATGTCACATGTGCTTAATACTTTACAAGTTATCATATAGGTGTATTAGAGCATGTGGTCCAACAAGTTGGACTAAAGAACTCCTTTTTGGGAAATAAATAGCTGTTTCTTGGGAACATGGGGGAGATGGATGCCCAAAACTTGATTTTTGAAGCGGTCCATCATGACGTGCATGTGAGATCCATACCGACCATTAAACATATAATCCCATTTTAGGCGTAGATCCAAATCATTCTGCCTTGTGATTCAAGTGGGCCGCCACAACAATGGAAACAGTTGGGAGAGAAACATCCACCCATGATTTTTACAAGGCCCACCATTATTATTATATTGAATACTCTCCAACCATTGGATGTCACACTAAAACTTCATCTTGGGGCCCAAAAATCAGGCCCATTAGTGATTCAAGTGAGCCACACCTAGGTAAAGACTAAAGAGTTTGGAAGGTGAACTTTTCCCTATACATTGTTTCTAATTGTGCAGTCCACCTAAATCACGATTAGACTGATTTTTGGATATTGGGACTAACATGGGGTGATGCACATGGCAGTTGGGGTAGAGTTCACAAAAACGCCACAGTGCGGTCCACCCGAGCCGAGGACCCCGTTTCCTTCTCCCTTACATTTATTAGCATTAATTACTTAACCATACCATTAGGATGCTTACGTGCGAGTAAAGGGGTGATTGGCTCAGGTGGGCCCCGTTAATGTGTGTGTGAAATCCACTCCGACTAAAAGCTGCATCAGCCCATGTCAGGCCCAAGCCCGAAAAATCACGCCGGTCCGAGATTCAAATGGGTTGCAGCCCTAGAAGAAGAGAAGGAGAACTGGCAACGCACCAATATCTTTCATAAATCATAACCATGTGTCATGCCTTGGCTGCTTATGTAACGTTATCAGCGGCAAGGGCAACAATATGAATGTGGTGTCACAGGAGCTTGACTTCCATTATCGTAAATCGTTGCCGCTTTGTTACTTTTTCATTCAGTAAAAGTCATAACGATTCCCATACCTACTTGTTTCTCTACAATGGTTGCAGAAGACTTTGATTCCTATTAAGCGAACTCCACAAGCAAAGCAACCAAACCAGAACAGACCCTTAGCATGCGTACTATGCACAGATTTGAAAAACTAAAGTATGGAAAAGGGAATCATCTATGCTTTATGACATGTAAAATAGAAGAACCTAAAGAGCCTATGAAAGAACAACCATCTACTCGAACAAATGAGGACACCAATGGATTTGCTAAGCATATCAATGAGTTTCATGATAAGGTTTGAAGGAAGACTGTTCTTGGTACAGAAAACTGTAAGAGGCTCAAGGAAGGTGACATGGTAATGGTTCAATTAAAGCTTGAAGCCAAGCTTTCAATTCCATGAAGACGAGTTCTTTCAAGCCGGGAGGGAGTTTATGGCAACAGGCCCAAAGACCAAGCTATGGACCACGCCCACGAGCCAGAACCAGGCCCATGCACATAACTTGCATGCAGGCCCGAGTGTCTAGGGATTATAAGATATTTTCATTGACGAGGGTGTTAGCTGAGAAAGGTGAAATGCATAGGAACTTATGAAGGCCGTTTTCCAAAAACAAAGCGGCATAGAAAATTAAGATAATAGCATAAGAAGATGAATTTTACATAGGAATTATAAATTAGGAGATTTCCTAGAGTGACTACTAAGTGTATGTAGCTTATTTATCAAGTTTTTTCTTCTACAAGTTTTTTCTTCTATAAGAAGCCATGTCCTAGTTCTCTTCTAAGGATGAATAGAAATAACATTTTCCAGAACTTGTGTCCTTGGTGGTGTGACACTGTGAATCCAATCTTGAATTAGAGGTCTGAGGTGAGACTCTGAGGATCCTAGTTAGGCTGTGGAACTCAGCCAATTATCATTCTTTCTTACTCTCTTCTTTTTTTTTTTTCCTTTTAACTTTCTAATATATTGACCACCACATAAATCTTTACTCTTGTTTGACTAGTCTTAAACCTCATCTAACCACATAATTTAAAATTTACTACTGCCCACTTAATCTGTCCTGCATCAAGAACATGCTCTGGTTCATAAATCAAGCCAATCCACTCATTAGGGAAGCATATACATGCACATTGTGTATAGATCATGGATAATTTTTTTACAAGTTTCTTAGATGTGTTGCCCACATGATAAATGGACCAACCTGATTTTTAACTAGGGAAAGTACACATTGGGATCTACCTGATGATTGGCTAAACTATCACACAAGCGTGCCACGAATGACCTCATCAATCTCCTTGCATGAATTGCCTAAGCATTTCTTTATCAGTACACATGTATTTCTCTCTTAAAATATACTGATTCAAAACACTCAAAGTCAAATCTTTGTATTCAAACTATTATCAGAACCTCATTCGTGTACCACATACAGTCATGCTTGAACTTCAATGAATGCCTAAAAGAATTTCAGTCAATTAACCAGTTTGTTAAGGAAGAATCTTGATGTTTTTCATTCATTTGCATAGAAAGATATATATCTTCCAATGATTTTTTTAATGCATATGATCCATGTCTTAATGAAATTAGCTCAAACAGACAGACATTTCGATAGGACCACAATTCTCACCAGATGACAGGCATGCAAGCAAGTCTTTTATCAACATGGAGCACAAAAAAATGCAAGGCGTAATTTGAAAGACATGAAAGAATACCAATCAATCCCAATGCTAATTTACCTCCTGAATAAAATACTGGCTTGGGTCCTGTAGGCGTCGTTTAATAGCCACAATAGATCCATCCTGAAGTAGTCCTTTGTATACTAAACCAAACCCACCTTCACCAATAATATTACTTTGATTGAAGTTGGATGTAGCGTGCTCCAGCTCCTCAAACGTTACTTGCCTTAAGCTCTGTGCCTCATAGGGAGAGAGAGTACCAGCACGGGGGGATCCTTCCCCTCTTGCCCACTCGACTGAAAGAAGGAAAGCACAGTAAAGGTCAATAGACAAAGACTCACACATTTACTAGTTTATATCTTTCAAGTGCAGCGCATCGTATATTAGTCCATGTAAGGCTGCATTTGGATGCAGTACAGAATTGAATTGCAATAAGTACTTTGAAGTATGAGCATATTACAATTTGGTTGTAATCTCAATCCCTCAATATGAGTACTAACGAAGGTAAACTGCAACATGGTCATTTCCACTATAGTAACTGTTTATTGCAATTCAATTCGATGGTACATCCAAACACAGCATTTTCATGGTTTACGCTTACCACGGTTTGACGGTTCAGAAGATCCTGTCTCAGATGCTCTCCTTGTAGATCTTTTCGCCCGCATTAAGCAGATATAAACAATCACAACAACTGCTGCTACAATCACTGCAGCACAAACACCACCACCAACAATGGCAACTATTCTTGGCTTTTTTGTTTTTGGAGCATCAGCAGCTGATGAAGGTGTCAAAGTTGGAATGCCTGGATCTCCACCGACTGTGGCTGCTTCTCTTGTTTTTCTTGAGTTGAAAGAATCAAGGGCTTGTAAAGAAGTCAAATTTGGAGGCAAAAACATTGAATCACAAGCTCGCAAATTGAACATCCCGCTCAGTGAACAAAGCCCATAATTTCCATGCAACCTGCAGATGTCATGATTCAAACATCCAAATCCAAACAAAACGAATAAAGAAAAGGGAAAAAAGAAAAATATGATCGCTGAAAAGCTATGTGAGAAGGACAATACTGATTTCCATTATTGAGTCAACTGTACTAGGTGTCAGTCGGATATATTTAGCCATAATTAGTCTTTATAATTATGGCATGATTTTGGTAATATGTAAATATTCTGTAAAATATTCTATAATTAATAGGTTGATAATATTTTCCTAGTTTAGTTTGATTCCCTATAATTACTTTCCTGTAATTGCCTTGTAAAGAGCCGATTACTTCATTATATATATGAGGAGGAACCCATACATTGGGATATCCAATACAATTGAGATGGTATCAGAGCCAAACACATCTAAATTGGGTTTGTGATTTTTTAGTGTTTCTTTTCGTTTGTGGGTACTGAATTTTTGTGGGTGGGATCTGTCGGTGGACAGATTTTTTTGGTGGGTAGCGTTTCGTTAGGGCTGCCAATTTTTTTTCGGTGCTGCAGATTTCTTTCGGTGCTGCAGATTTTTGGTGGAGCTTTCTAGAGAGAACTGATCCGGAGGTTGGATTCATCCAGATTTTTGGTGCTCTTGTGTTGGGTACGACATATTTTTGTCTTGCACGAAACCTTATTGTGTTGTGATTAGTGGTTGTACTGGAAAAAATTATTGTGCTTGGGAATTTCAGTTTCAATTGTTTGTTATGGGGAAAGAATTGTGGGGTCATATTGATGGTAGTAATCCTACTCCTACGGAATCTAAGGAGTTGGGTAAGTGGAAAGTCAATGATGCACGTGTGATGTCCTAGATCTTAGGATCTGTTGATCCTCTTATTGTGCTTAATCTAAGACCTTATAAGACTGCTCAGACCATGTGGGAGTATTTGCGGAAGGTTTATCATCAGGATAATACCGCACGCCGTTTTTAGCTAGAATATGAGATTGCTAGTTACACTCAAGGCAATCTCTCCATTCAAGAGTATTTTTCTGGTTTTCAGAATTTGTAGGGAGAATTTTCTTATATGGTTTATGCGAAGGTACCTGCTGCCTCTCTTTCTGTTGTTCAAGCTGTGCATGAGCAAAGTAAGAGAGATTAATTCCTAATGAAATTGCGTCATGAATTTGAGGTTGCTCGCTCAAATTTAATGAACTAGGATCCCTCTCCATCCTTGGATGTCTGTTTTAGTGAATTACTTCGCGAGGAGCGGCGTCTTTTCATACAGGCTACGTTCCAGCAAGATTCTAATCCACATCAAGTTGCCTATGCAGCCCACGAGAAAGGAAAGGATATGCGTAAGGTTCAGTGTTTCGGTTGAAAGGAGTATGGTCATATTGCCGCCAACTGTACCCAGAAGTCTTGTAACTATTGTAAGAAACCGAGCCACTTTATCAAAGAATATCCCACTCGACCTCAGAACCGTCAAGCTAACGCTCATCAGGCTGTAGTGAATACTTCTTCTATTCCCGGAATGTCATCAGGTTCCTCTTCTACAGCTAGACCATTTGTTCTTACTCCTGAAATGGTTCAACAGATGATTATGTCAGCCTTTTCTGCCTTAGGGCTCCAAGGTACTGACATTACTTCATCTAAATCTTGGCTGGTTGATTCTGGTGCATCCAATCATATGACCAGCTCGTCTGATACTCTGTGCAATGTTCGTCCATATCATGGTTCATCCCAGATTCAGATAGCTAATGGGAGTCATTTAGCTATTAATGATGTAGGAGATATTAACTCTTCTTTTAGAGATGTTTATGTATCTCCTAACCTGTCTACCAGTCTGATTTCTGTTGGTCAGTTAGTTGATAATAACTGTGATGTACATTTCTCTCGTGATGGTTGTCTTGTGCAGGATCAGGGGTTGGGGAAGATACTCGCGAAGGGGCCTAAAGTTGGCAGAGTCTTTCCACTGCATTTTTCAATTCCTAGTAGTTTATCTTTGGCTTGTATGACAGTTAACAATCGGAGTGAAGTATGGCACAAACGTTTGGGTCATCCAAACTCCGTTGTTCTGTCTCATTTGTTAAATTCTGATTTGTTGGGCAATAAAGAACAAGTTTCTAAAAATATGTCATTTGATTGTTCTATATGCAAACTTGGCAAAAGTAAGACTCTTTCGTTTCCTTCTCATGCTAGTCGTGCCACAAAATGCTTTGATATTGTGCATAGTGATGTATGGGGTATTTCCCCTGTCATTTCTCATGCTCAGTATAAATATTTTGTCACATTCATCGATGATTTCAGTCGGTACACTTAGGTCTATTTTCTTAGATCCAAATCTGAGGTATTGTCTGTCTTTCAAACCTTTGTCACATACATTGAGAATCAATTTTCTACCTGTATTAAGATTTTGAGGTCTGATTCTGGTGGGGAATACATGTCCCACAATTTTCATGAATTTTTACAACGCAAAGGAATTGTCTCTCAACGGTCTTGTCCCTATACTCCTCAGCAAAATGATGTGGCCGAACGAAAGAATCGACATCTCTTGGATGTGGTTCGTGTCTTATTGCTTGAGTCCTATGTTCCTTCTAAATTTTGGGTCGAGGCATTATCTACTGCAGTTTACTTAATTAATAGACTACCCTCTCGAGTGTTGAATCTTGATTCTCCTTATTATTGTTTGTATCATCAGCATCCTAGCTATCTTACTCTGCATACTTTTGGATGTATCTTCTTTGTTCATTTACCACCTCATGAACATCACAAACTTTCTGCCCAGTCTGTTAAATGTGCTTTTATGGGTTATAGCCTTTCTCACAAAGGTTATGTTTGTTATGATCCTTCTTCTAACAAATTTCGTATATCTCGTAATGTTGTTTTCTTTGAAAATCAATGTTTCTTTTCTACCCATATTAAGTCATTACCTGAGATTAGTATTCTACCTTGTTTCGATAAATTGACTCCTTTCCCTGCACAGTTCAAACCTGGACTCGTGTATACTCGACGTCTACCGACTTTGCCTCCGTCCGAGACTGACCCTTCATCTGAGACTGTTCCGGTGACTTCTCCTGAGGATAACCCGCCATGTGAGATCGTTCCACTCTGTGATGCTGAGCCTGACATGCCACCTGCGCCGGGTCCTCGGCGATCTACCCGAGTATCCCGTCCTCCTGATTGGTATGGCTTTAATGCTACTTTGACTTCTATTCTCATTCCTACATGTTTTTCCGAGGCTGTTAAAAGTGAATGTTGGCGGAAAGCGATGGATGAGGAACTTCGGGCTCTCCAGGATAATCTTACCTGGGACGTGGTTCCTTGTCCCTCTAATGTTACAGTCATCGGTTGTAAATGGGTTTACTCGATTAAACTCCGCTCTGATGGGACTCTGGACCGGTATAAGGCACGATTAGTTGCTCTTGGGAACCGGCAAGAATATGGGGCGGACTATGAAGAGACATTTGCTCCGGTTGCGAAGATGACTACAGTGCGTACGGTTATCTCTATTGCCGCCTCCCAAGGTTGGCCTCTTCACCAAATGGACGTCAAAAATGCTTTTCTTCATGGTGATCTCAAAGAGGATATTTACACAACTCCTCCTCCGGGTCTGTTTTCCTCTTTGTCTTCTGCTGTGTGTAAGTTGAAGCGGTCTCTCTATGGCTTAAAACAGGCTCCCCGGGCATGGTTTGAAAAGTTCAGATCCACTCTGCTTCGCTTCTCCTTTGTCCAAAGCCAATATGACTCCTCTTTGTTCCTTTGCAAAACCCTGATTGGCCTTGTTCTTTTACTTGTGTATGTGGATGATATTGTCATAACTGGGACTGACTCTCGTCTAATTACTCGCCTCCAGCAGCATCTTCAGACTTCTTTCACATAAAGGATCTTGGTCCTCTTACGTATTTTTTGGGTTTAGAGGTGCATACAGATTCTTCAGGTATATTCTTGAATCAACACAAATATACCTAGGATTTGATTAGTTTGGCTGGTCTTCAGAATTCTCCCTTGGTAGATACTCCTATGGAGGTCAACGTGAAATATCGTCATGCAGAGGGTGATCTTCTTTCTAATCCCACTGTGTTTCGCCAGTTGGTAAGCAGCCTGAACTATTTGACTATTACTCGACCTGATATTTCCTTCGTTGTCCAGCAAGTTAGTCAGTTTATGCAAACTCCACACCATCTCTATTTAGCTGTCGTGCGTCGTATCATTCAATATCTTCGAGGTTCACCTGATCGTGGGTTGTTCTTTCCCACTGGCTCGCCTCTTTGCCTTGTTGCTTATAGTGATGCAGATTGGGCCGGATGTCTTGACACTCGGCGGTCTGTTAGGGGTTGGTGCATGTTTCTCGGTGATTCTTTGATCTCTTGGAAAAGTAAGAAACAAGCTCGTGTTTCTAAATCTTTGACTGAATCTGAGTATTGTGCAATGTCTGCTGCTGGTTCTGAGATTATCTGGCTTCGTGGACTTCTGGCCGAGCTTAGTTTTTCTCAAATTAATCCTACTCTTCATGCTGATAACACTAGTGCCATTCAGATTGCTGCTAATCCTGTTTATCATGAGCGTACGAAGCATATTGAGGTGGACTGTCATTCTATTGGGGAGGCATTGGACATTCGTGTTATTTCTCTTCCGCATGTTTCTTCTGATCTTCAAATAGCTGACGTGTTTACAAAGGCCATGACCCGCCAGCGTCATCAGTTTCGTGTAGGCAAATTGATGCTTCTTGATCGCCCAGCATCAATTTGAGGGGGGATGTCAGTCGGATATATTTAGCCATAATTAGTCTCTATAATTATGGCATGACTTTGGTAATATGTAAATATTCTGTAAAATATTCTATAATTAATAGGTTGATTATATTTTCCTAGTTTAATTTGATTCCCTGTAATTACTTCCCTGTAATTGCCTTGTAAAGAGCCGACTACTTCATTATATATATGAGGAGGAACCCTTACATTGGGGTATCCAATACAATTGAGACTAGGGGTATGGCACATGCCACGCACATGGAGAGAGGGAGAGAGATTGGAGAGAAAGGGTGCTGCTAGGTGAGGGCTACATGCAGAGAGTGAGAAAGAGAGAACCGCTAGAGAGGTTTTTCGAAGGTAGGCATCCCATCTCGTTGTTTATTATACTTTGGCCCATTTTAATTTTAGATATGCCTTGGTTTTGGCCTCTCATCCTAACATGAGCTACTGCAACCAATAGACTAAGTGGATGTCACAAAGATAACGCAGTGGACCCCACATGGTTTTTGTTGGACGGACTCATTAAGGGTTGCGTCCTGTGTGGGCTACATGAGAATAGGAGAGAAAACAGTATGGGCTACTATCATGAAAATGGTAATGACAGAAATACCCCCAGTGACTAAGATTGAAGTTGAATTGTGAATCATTTTTCATGGGATCCTAGTAAAAATTATATGAACTGAATCACAAACTATAGGACTTTAACAGGATCTTCCCTCTTAGAGACCATTGAAGAATCAGACTTAAGAGCTTGAGATAGTGAAATTGGGGATTTTTTAAGTATAAGGAATGGTCATCCTAAACAAATTTCCTTAATAACTAATTAATGAAATTAATAATACTTAGCACTCGAAAAGAGCATGGACAGTCATCATATATGATCTTGACGCAATTCTCATGGGTCAAGATCTGCCTAACTTCATATACCAACTAATCATTTTGTTCACCATAAAATTAGCTCAGAAATACCTATTTTATTTTATAAACATGAAATGTATTGCATTTTATTGCATGGATATTGTGCAACTACTTTCAATTATCACAAGTCCTATGCTCTTGCTTTCTAAGTATGTTGCCACTGCAACTTACTGCCACTTTCAGTGACCAAGAACACAACTTGAGCACCACAGCTGAGTTGAAAGTGCAACATTCTAAGAAAACAGAACAGACCAGGCGGTTTGGTTAAGTTTGAATGGAACCCAATTCTATCAAACAAGTTGTGTACATGTGTGTGACCATACTCGTGCCTATGGTGGTGTTTTAGTTAGTTTTTAGTGCTTAAGAGCATTTATGTCCTTTGTGTTTATTAATAAAGTCGTGGGTATGGCTGAGTTGAAAAAGCAATGTTTAAAAAGATGGAACAGGCCAGGCGGTTTGGTTAGGTTTGAATGGAACCCAACTCTCTCTGATTTGGCCCAGTTCCCTTAGACAAGTTGTGTATGTGCATGTGTACATGTGTGTGCACGACCATGCATGTGTATATGCTGGTTTTTAGTAGGTTTTAGTGCTCAAGGGCATTTATGTCCTTTTACTTGTTGTTACTAATAAAGTCATGAGTAGGGTTCTAAGACCCTAATCACCTCCTCCTCCTTCCCACATGTATCTTCCCTCTTTTCTCACCTATTCATTCTCCTTAGTTATTTTAATAAATTCAAACGGCTCCATGTTGTAAAAACTGTTATAACCAGTTGAGACAAGAGCTTTAACTGGTTTAGACTAGTGCTTTATTTAACAAATTAAAATAATAATAATAAATAAATAAAATAAAATAAAATAAAGTTATGCTGCACTATTTTTTACATGATAATTATGTATATGGTTCAAAACAATTTGAAAAATCCACTGCACATGTTCAACCTCCAATTCAGTGCTAACCATTGTGAGCTTTTGACAATGAAAAGAAAAGGAAAACAGCTTTGAAATTGGAGTTTTTCACTTCATCTATTAATCTTCGGTAGGTTTTTACTAATATTTTACAAAGTATGAAACTGAGAAACAAAGGAGAATAGAGATACGCTTAAAATAAATAAATATACACACACGTGCATATAAACATGCACACATGTGTGTGTCAACAATCATGTTATGTTCATAGACATCGGTGATCATAAAAATAAAAATAATAAATAAATAAAAGGTCCTCCGCATAAAAGACAGATATAAGCACATATTGGTGGAGACATACGATAACTGTGGAATCTTTGATAGGGCTCCCTCATGAGGCAATGAACCACTAAGGTGATTATTCGCCAAAGTCCTAGCAGAGAATGACCGCATCAAATGTCAGATTACAAAACATGCAGCAAAGGAGTTTAAGCCATCCCCACAAGCATCAAAAGCTGTGTTCTATAACCCATTAAATGAAATTATTTAAAAAAAAAGAAAAAAAAAGAGAGAGAGAGAGAGAGAACTAAATAGCTTACAGTTCTTTCAGGTTTGGAAGAACTGCAATCGCCGATGGTAGGTTATCACTCAAAGAATTACCTGCTAGCCGACTTAATTTTTGAATTCAATAAAAATCAGTACCGTCGGCATATGAAAAAGCTAAAACACCAATAACCAATGTTCAAAAACTCATAATCAACTTGGACAATCTTAGCGGCTCAGTCTCAAGTAACAAGTCCAGTCTCCACTTTTTAAAACCCATTTTCTTATAACATTGGCAATTTTTTCATTGACCCCACCTGAGTCTAACTCAGAAACTGACCATCCCAGATCAAGTTTTTGAACATTGCAGCCCATAAAAGTACAAAACTAACACTTTGTAACAAAGAGGCACACAACAGAACATACAGAGAGGTCAACTCTTTTAGACATCCCAGTTCCACAGGGATCGGTCCTTTCAAATGATTGTCATCCAACCATCTGCACAAAACTAGAACAATAGCACACTAAACATATGCAAGGAGTTACCACATTGCATGTTATGGCAAATTCAGAAAAGCTGGAGTCTTTAAAGAATCAAGTTCTTTGGGAGTAGAAGTATCTGAAAATTATGCTTACAGAGTCATCAAGCCAGATAAATTCTGCAAACTAGGAGGGATAAAGCCCTCTAGCTTTAAACCAGTCAGTTTCCTATACAATGAAAAAAGATCTTGTAAAGGATTCGAAACCAGATGATAAGTAGTTAAAATTATATAAAGTGACAGATGGATATTAGCATGTTCAGTTCAACATGAGATTTTACAAAGCGATTGAGTACTAGAAAAATCATCGAGTCAACTCAATCAAGACTTGGGTTGAATCCGTTTGGTAACTCGGATTATCCAAACCAATGAAAATTGGACTGACCTCTCCAAAAACACTGTCGTGGATATTAGCATGTTCAGTTCAACATGAGATTTTACAAAGCGATTGAGTACTAGAAAAATCATCGAGTCAACTCAATCAAGACTTGGGTTGAATCCGTTTGGTAACTTGGATTATCCAAACCAATGAAAATTGGACTGACCTCTCCAAAAACACTGTCGGATACTTGTAGAACTTCAACCCTACTGTAAACTTATTATTATTATTATTATCATTATTATTATTATTTGTTGTTGTTGTTGTTGTTATTATTATTATTATTATTATTATTATTATTATTATTATTATTTGACAGTATGACTGGCTAAACTTGAAGAATAAAGGTAGATGTGAAGGAAGGCAGGAAAACTTACAAAGAAATGATGGTTGAATCCTTCAATTTATGAGCACAGCTAATACCTAGCCATGGTCTCAAGCATGGGTATTTCCCAACCCAACTACTTAACTGTTGGGGATTACCCACGGCACTCTTGAAAGCAAGTAATGCTTCGGCTATACAAAGAAATACAGCAAAAATTAGATCTATATTCCTGCATTTCTATACGTGTTGGAATAATTGAAACTATTTGAACATTAACACCATATGTAAACAGCATTGCCATAAAATTGGTTTTAAAAGTTACAAACAATATAAACAACTGAAATGGCACATTACATCTGTCGCTGATCGACTCAGGACACCACTGACTAAATGATGAACTTGGTCTGGGCTAATTACTGATTCCTTATTCCAATCTTGTATTTTTTTTTTATTTTTTTTTTTAAATGTGCATTCTCATGGACTCAACACATAAATGCATCACCAATGAATCTTCTTCATTAAATATTTAAAAGAAAGGAAGAAGAACATCTTTTCCCTTCTAAAGAGTGCAAGAGTTTACTGATAGCCTTTCAAATTCAAGAAACCAGAAATTACAGTGAAAGAAGGAACTCACACCAGTCAGGAGTCTTGACTTTAGAGACAATTTTCCATGCCTCATTGGAGGCATATGAAGAGTCGTGATGATGCATTTGATAGTCTTCTACAATTTATTTTTATTTTTATTTCATGAAGATAATCTTTGGATTGGCTGTAACCAGTGTTTTGAAAACTCACAGACCAACTGGAACGTCTGCCAAGCCAAGTTAGTTCAGCCAACCTCTGAGTTTAGTGTATTACAAGTTGGAAGCCTCGTTCATCGACTTGCCCAAGCTCTATAAAATTAGTAAGGTTTTTATTGACTTGGTCAAGCAGACCAATTTCCCAGGTGAGTCTTGAGTTTTTGAACATTGGTTGTAACCATTTCTGATGTTAAATGCTTAGAACTCCTAACTGCAGCTATCGACTTTGGAAGACAAACGAAAACAGCAAGAGTACAAAAGTGAAGGAAGAAGAAACAACATACTATAAATTCTCTGTTTTTTGCTGAAGGACATCGCCCTTAACGCATTTGGTGCCAAAAGCAAAGTTATAATAATCAGTGGCAATCGTAGCCACCACAGCCAGCGCATTGTTGGCAAGCATTACTCTAACAATAGATAGGCAAACTGAGAAATCCCAATTTCCCTCTAATCTTCATGAAATCGAATGCATCAAAACCACAAGTTGACAATCCTCTCAGCTCCTACATGACCCCCAAATTCATCCGAACATATTAGTTAATTAAGCAGAGTCACGAAGTGGGGAAGCAAACAAAATGAAAATATTCTGAGGTTTTGATTAACGACTGAAAAGTAGGCTTTAGATGTTCAAATGTACTGCACAAACAATTTTAAGATGACAAATAAGCAAGTTCCTCAAGATTTTAGTCTCAAAATCCAAAATAATTTGTGGGTTTTCCTTAAAAATCCATACTTTTGGTGAAATTGAGGAATGGGAATGATAAAAGATTTAGTTTGTACGGTGAGAGCTGAATAAAGCATACAAATCAAAACAAGCCAATTGACTGGTTCCAAATGCAAGCTCCAAAGTATAAGGTATTTGCATCATGGAATCTCATATCCCAAAAGGTTTCTGAGTGTTCTTAAAAATCCAAACTTACAATGAAAGAGTTAAAAAACTCTTTTTAAAAAAATCCAACTCTTTTAAACACTGAAACTCTTTCAGGTGCTGATTCTAGACTAGTTGAATCTCAAATCTCATAAGATTTGGGCTTCCTTGAAATACCAAACATGCACAGGGAAGTAATTTAAAAATGAAAGCTATATCAACTTAACAGACGATTTCAGCAATGTGGACCAAAAAGGTAGGCCTTTTAGAAACTAAAACTCCATACCCAGTAAATCTTTCCAGTCTTCTCAATAACCCAAACTTTTAATGGAAATAAATTAATTAATTTAAAAATAAAAATAAAATAAAAAAAACCTGATCTGTTAGAAGCTAAAACTCCATGAACATTCAATGGGAAAAAAAAAAAAAAATCAAAAGACGGCTTGTACCCTTAAGGCAACAACTCCATGAACTTTAATGGGGATAAAAGAATTTAGTAAAAAAAAAAATCAGCCAAAAAAAAAAAAGAATTCAGAACTCTAAACCCACTGCAATATCAAATCCAAAATCTCTCTTAAAAATTCCATCTTGCACTAAAAAAGGCTGAAAATGGAATATTTAACAAAAGCTCAAAACAAAAGATTCTCACCAAAATAGATAGAAATGAGAAAGGATTTATAAATTTTTTTTTTTTTAAAGGTCTGATTTTTTCCAAAACCAGGGCCTTTAAAAGATGACTGACTTCAAAGAATGTCTTGAGCAGGTTAGAAAATGTTCCCACAAAATATCGTCAAGTGCTTAATAATAAAAACTGATGAATGACTAGAAAACAAGAGATATGTCTTTCTTTCTTTTCTTTTTCTTTTTCCTGCAAAGACGGGCAAAAAGCTCTCAAATGCCAGCAGTAAAGTACAAAGAGACAGAGACCCAACACCAGCAATGAAGAAATGAAAGTCAGTAAAGAGCTGTCCTTCTCTTTCTACACCCCACTTGCTGAAAATCATCCAAAAACAAGCAGCTTCTGCTCATCAGAAAGAAATCCTTTTCTTTTCTTTTCTTTTTTAATTTTCTTTCCTTTCAACAGGTTTTTACCATCTGCATTCAACAAAGCCTTCATAAAGCAGGCACAAGGCAACGCCTTTAATGGGAAGATATTGGCAAATTTCAATGCTCGGACAAAATGCCCCTTGAGATTCTTCCATTTTTCATTCACAGTCCCTAAGAGTATATATATATATATATATATATATATATATATATGGGAAAAGGTACTATGCGCTTGAGCGTAAAGCGGTCGTCCGTACGGTCGAGCTGATGTGGGCCGCACCGTGATGCCGTTCGAAAATCTACCCCCTCAGTCAGATGCACCATTCCATAGGGGGCCCACACGGCTGAAAATCAAGTCAATCCGTGAATTTTATGGGCCACACCATGTACAGAAGTTGAGAGGGGCCGTGCACCATTGAAACATTCAAAACCATTTGTGGGGACCTTTTGAGACGTTTTTTGATGATCAACACCGTCTATCATGTGTGTCCCACTTGGCTGTAATTTTAGACCAAGTTTCAGGTGGTATCCACAACTCAGGTGGGGCCCACCAAGTGCTTTTACATGTTTTTGCATGTATATTTATGTTTTTCGATGGTATGGCCCACCTGAGTTACGTGGACGGCTGATTTTGGGCCGTGTGGGCCCACCCTTGGCTCGTGCATCTAGTGGACGGTGTGGATCTTCGAACGGCATCACGGTGTGGCCCACCGTGATGCGTTTCGAACATCTACCCCATCGTCAGATGCACCATTCCATCGTGGGCCGCCTAGGTCTTCACATGATTTTAGATGGTATGACCCACCTGAGTTCCTATATGGCTGATTTTTGGGATATCCCATAATTTAAAAGGGACCCATCAAATGCACGGTGTTGATGGTCGACACGCATCACGGTGGGGCCTACATAGCTTGTGCACATTGTAACTTTTCCACATATATATATATATATATATATATATGGAAAAGGTACAATGCGCTCGAGCTGACGATAAGCTCCCATGAGGTCAAGCTGTGTGGACCCCACCGTGATGTATTTCCACCATCAACACCGTGCATTTGATGGGTCCCCTTTAAGTTATGGGATGTCCCAAAAATCAGTCGTATACGGAACTCAGGTGGGTCATACCATCTAAAATTATGTGAAGACACCGTTAAAACAGATAAAAGCACTTAGTGGGGCCTACCTGAGTTTTGCATGCGCCTGAAACTTGGTCTGAACCCTCATTCAAGTGGGACACATAATGGATGGGCTAGATTTTCAAACCACATCTCGGTGGGCCCTCAAAAATGGTTATGAATGTTTTAATGGTGCACGACCCTCTCCACTTCTGTATGTGGTGTGGCCCACACAAGTCATGAATTGACTTGATTTTTAAGACCTAGGCCCACGATGGAATGGTGCATCTGACTGATGGGGTAGATGTTCGAAACGCATCACGGTGGAGCCCACACAGCTTGACCTCATGGAGCATAAAAATTAGCTCGAGCACATTGAACATTTTCCTATATATATATATATATATATATATATATATATATATATATATATATATATATATATATATATATATATATATATATATAATGCCAATGCCGCCTGGGATTCTACCATTTTGCATCTCCAGTCCCTGTCTGTCTACTGCCCCGTAATGGATGCAATTTGGCTAGTGACGCTGCCACTAGCCAGGTGGGTAGTGGTCGGTGCTCTGTCGACCCCACCATAATCTGTGTGTTTTATCCATACTGTCCATTCATTTTTACACATCATTTTAATGCTTTAACTCATAAATGAGGTATATCAATATCAGGTGAACCACACCATGGGAAAAAAGTAGTGATTGAATCTATATAGGGCTCAATGTAATGTTTATTTGACATCCAACTCGTAGATTAGGTCGTACATGCTTGGATGAAGGTTAAAAAACAAATATCAACTTGATCTAAAAGTTTTGTAGTGCCCAGAAGTTTTTAAGGGTGAAAGTTCAATCAACACTATGTGGCCCACTTGAGATTTTGATGTAACTTAGTTTCGGGCTAATACCAAAATGGATGGACGGCATGGATGAGACATATCATCATGTTTGGGCCCACAGAGCACCGACCACTAGCAATTTGCTAGGCCAATCCGTTTCCGTTATAATGGGTCATGACCCTGGCCGTAACCATTAAGAACCACGGTATCAGAGGATACAACTCGTCGTACCGAGCAATTATTCATTCCTCTCCAAGTCCTAGATGAATTAGCTTATTACATGTTTGCCCTGCTATGAATGTTAGAATCCCAAAAAATCAGCTGATCCAAGTGTCCTGTAGGTCACTCTTATTTGAGAGATTTTTACATGGTTGTCCACTGTTTTACAAGTCTAATAATATACCATCCAAACGGTCTATTATACAAGCCCAAGTATGATAATGAAAAGCTCGAAATAAGGCAAATATTATCCGTTGATGTATAAATTTGATCGATCATGCTTCACCTCTTGTGAACTGCTGAGTATTTGTAGTTAATAGAGAACAAGAGAATGCATTGGGGGTGTCGGTTAAGGCCGGATACTATTCGATGCATAAGTTAGGCTTATTGACTCACAGTAGGCATAGTAGAATCGGGATATTTGTTGTACTTTATTAAATGGTGGGGGTGTATTTATAAGCTTTTTAGGCGGTCTTATATCTGAGTTAATTTGCCAGATATGCGAAAGGTGTCGTATTGGAGTCAAACTCTAACTTCAAAAATATATTTGAGTTTACCTAGATCGGCATGATCTTCGGTGGAGATCTCGAAGGGTAATTCTATCTTTATATATTGTAAGGATATTTCTATTCCGATGTGGTGGTCGATATCCGAGGTCAAGGTCGATACCCGAGGCCGAGGCCTGTATTCGAGGTCCAAGTCGGTACCATAGGTCGGAGTTGGTACTCGAGGTCGAGGTCATCCTTTGATACCAAGGTCGGTATCCGAAGGCTAAAGCAACAACTGAGGCCGAGGTAGAAAGTAGCCAACACCAAAAGTCGTGGTAATTTTCTAGCCCTTAAGCAATCTATAATCATCAAGTCTGGCTGCTCGGCTCATCTGTCTCATACATTTGTTTAGCTTCATTTTACCCATAACAATAATTCCCCTACCTCCAAGCTTTATACTTTATGAGCTTAAAAAGTAAATTTTGAACTAATGTATGAGAAGGTCAGCTCATTCCATGTATGTTCCTCAATTTTGTTGCCTTATGAGTGGGTGGTCGTGTATAACGACTTAGTAAAAACGATAGTCAAGCGTGTAGTGATAGGTCATGCATTGTAGAATCAATAGGTCAACCGTCAAATAGTGGACGTAGTAGCAAGCCGAGTACTAAGAATGACTTTCTTCCCTTAAATTGAGGGAAGTTCTTGTGGCCGATCGTATAGCTCAGATGGTCAGGATTTAAAAGAAATTCTCTTCCCTTTACTTAGGGAAGTTCTTTCATTGTAGAATTCGTAAAATAGTAGATGAGAAACAGTAGCAGTATCACGAGTACCTTTTTCCCTTAAATTGAGGGAGGTCACTCACAGTCAAACATGTAGATAAAAATAGTGGACAAAATAATAGAAATAAAGGGGAGAACCTTCTTCCCTTTAATTAAGAGAGGTTTCTCACAGTCGAACACGAGTAACTTCTACCGAGGCGATCAGTTGAGCATAGTCATTTCACCCGTCAGAGTTCTTCATGGGTAGTAGATCTTTAGATGATGCGTTTCATGGATAAGGTAAGAGCTTACCCTCCATGTCTTTTAATCGATACGTCCATCAGTACTAAGGTTGAGGTTGGCCGATGAGTCTTATTACCGAGCTTGGTTGACTGGTTCAGATCGGTCATCAGGTTTCCTTGCTCAACCCATCCTCCTTAAGTACATGCTCCGGCTTGGTGTTCAAGGGAGTGTACCAATGGAAGAGACTTTCTAGATGTCGATTGGTACATTAGCCTCGATTTTGGTTGTCCTCCTTCTTTCTTTTGGCGTTAGCAGTAGACGGCTCCCCTTCTTCCCTCCACTTCATGTCCTTAGCCGAGTTATTTCCTTCTCGAGTAGCTCTTCATGAAGTAAAGAACTCATCGGCATTGGAATATTTTTTGAGCTCGGTTAAGTAGGTCGGCGAGGATATTCGGGAGGTTCTTACTAATAGAGAAGAGGAACTTTCCTTGTTTAAGGCCAACTACCATAACGGTTAGATCTATCTGGTCAAAATAGTCATCCACCCGTATCACTTCCTCATTGAAGGGGATGCTATTGTTTTTCAACAGCCCGTCCTTCCTTTGAGTGATCTTAAGGAGGTGGGTTGATGTCTTTCTTCTATCTTTCCCATTGATGAACTGAGTAATGAAAGCCTTACTGAGCTGAGCGAAAGAATTAATAGACTTTGGGGCTTCAGTTATCTATACCACTTCCACACCGCTCCTGATAGAGTAAAGGAGAATGCTCGGTACATTATGGAGTCGGATGCACCGTAAAGCTCCATCTAAGCTCTAAAAGATTTAAGGTGTTCAGCTGGGTCCCCCTAGTTGGAGTGAGGGGTGTTCCGAGGCATTCGGAACCTGAAACTTCATAATGTTATCAATGAATGGGGGTTCGACCTCTTCAAGCATGGCTTCCATAGAGGTCGGTCCCTAGGCTCAACACGCTTGTTGAATGTCGTCGAGCTAGGCCTAGATCTATTCAAGTTCTGCCTCCCATGGGACCTTTCTCTCTTCGACGTCTTCGGGGGCCTTCCCACGCTTCCTCTTTTTTAAGGTGAGGCGTAGGTCGGAGTATACCAACACAGACATTCCTACTATATGCGCGGAGGCCTAACCATACTGCCCCAGTCACTATTTTACGTATGATTCGTGAGGTGCCCGGGGAGGTCAAGATAATTTTGTTGTCCCAGCTGCTTTCGCTTCATGGTCAGGAAGCGGCTGCTAACTCTCCAATATTTGTATTATACAATATATGTTGCCGGCTAGGGCCTCGACATGGTTTTCTAAGGAGATGAGTCGACCAGCTCTGTTACGAGGCCTAGTCGAGGCCACTGCTGGAACATGGTCGATATGATGTTCCAAAGGCGGTTCCTAGAGATTTTCATGTCGTTCCTCAGGTGTGGGGGTTAGTGCAACAATGGCAGCTAAGGCCCTCTTCCTCCCTTTAGCCATTGCAAGGTAGACGAAGATACGATAAATAATGGCTTCACTGTCGTTCCCATAGACGGCGTCAAACTGTTGATGTAAAAATCAAGTCGATCCTGCTTCACCTCCCGTGAGTCGCTGAGTACCTACAATTAATAGAAAACAAGAGAATGCACTGGGGGAGCCGGTTAAGGTTAGGGACCCTCTGATGCTTAAGTTAGGCTTATTGACTCACAATAGGTGTAGTAGAATCGGAATATCTGTTGTACCTTGTTACATGGAGGGGAGTGTATTTATAGGCTTTATAGGTGATCTTGTATCTAAGTTGATTTACTGGATATGATGGAGGTGTCGTGTTGGAGTCGGACTCTAACTTCAAGAATATATCCGACTTTACCTTGATCAGCGTGATCTTCAGCGGAGATCTTGAAGGGTAATATTATCTTTATATATTGTAAGGATATTTCTATTTCGATGTGGTCGTCGATATCCGAGGTCGAGGTTGGTACTTGAGGTTGAGGTCGGTATCTGAGGTCGAGGTCGGTACCCGAGGTTGGGTCGGTATCTAAGGCTGACCTCTGAGGTCGAGGTCTATGGTCGAAGCCGACCTCCGAGGTCGAGGTCGTTCCTTGATACCGAGGTCGGTACCCGAGGGCCAAAGTGACAACTGAGGCCGAGGTAAAAAGTAACCGACACCAAATGTCGAGGTGATTTTTCAGCCCTTAAACAATCCATAGTCATCGAGTCTAACTGCTTGGCTCATCTGTCATATACATTTGTTTAGCTTCATTTTACCCATAACATCATATAAGCCCATGTATGATAATGGAAAGCTCAAAATAAGGCAAATATTAAGTGAGCCACACAATAAAAACATCCTCCAATGAGGTTCTTGAATTGGATGGTTATCCATTGTCTCTTGCTTGATTGGATGCCCTAAAAATCAAGTGAAGATTAGGTGGCCCATACCATAGAAATAATGGACAACCATAAGAAAAAAAAAAAAAAACCAAATTCATGTGGTGGCTTAGGTGATAGGCTTTTACACATTACTTTTCTAAGTGACCATATAAGAACTTGTAGAGGAACAAGCTTCTTCTTTTCAATATAGAAAATGATCCAATACTTTGGAGCCATGTTTAGTTGTAATTATATTGCTACCCATTGCCTAATTTCCTAAAACCGACATACAATCCCCAAGTTACCAGTAGTTAATCTGAACCACATGAAAAAGAATTCATGATGATTATATGATCCAATCCATTCTTAAGTTACCCTTCTTTTTCATAGCCATCTGTTTTCAAACAATAGATGAGATGGTTAGGCTAGTCTTATTATTGAAGTGAATGTTAGGAACATAAGGGCTAGTTTGGGTATATCTAGTTTAGGGGGTTTTATGGTGGATTGTATTATCTAATCCTTGATTTGACGGAAGAGGGTGTGTTTGGATGTAAGTATACTTACATAGGATTTGCGAGCATGCGGCACGTGGGATGAAGTCAGTGGGATTGTGATATCCCACTGAGATACGCTGTCTATTCTACTTCCATCCTCAAGCCCAACCCCTTCTCTTCCCAATACTGTCGTCCGGATTGTGATATAGGATTTCATCTTTTCTTCTCAACACTCCTGTACGGAGTGGATATGGGCATTGCATTCTTACATCCAATCGACTGTAATGGCAGGAAGTGAGACGGAACTAGCAGGAAATCTGGCATTATTTATCCCCTACAGCTGGGAGGAGGAATCGATCTCTGTAAACAGGTACCCACTGTGGATGGTAGGTTTTGGGTGTCAGCTCCTCACGTCTTTCTTGCTCTAGTTCTTCTCATCAATTGCTATTCTCTTCGGATTATTCGTAAATTCATGTGAGTTCTTTTACATATTACAGACCATGAAGCCGCATCAAAGGGTTAGATTGGAAGAGGTATCCTGGTGTAACTTTCGATCTTCATCCCTGAATCGAAAGTATGGATTGCTGCATGCGCTCTGATCATCGTGTATTTTCCTGCACATTCCCTAACATGATCTCATCTAACATTTTGCACAGTGCATAGATAAATGACCACGTGGGTTTTGGTTTTTTCTTGTGGGGGCACGTGGTAATTAGGAGTTTGCACCTTGCTTGAGTTAGATAATTTGTTATTTGATATTGACAGATTGGGAATCAGATGACAAATGTGAAGAAAGATCTTTTTTCTTTTTCTTTTAGGGGGGGGGGGAGGAGGATTTTGAAATTGGATGGTGTTGTGGTAGGAAATGGCGGTGGATTGTAGTTTGGTTGTTTTTTTTTTATGGTTGTTTTGTTTTGTTTTGTTTTATTTTTCTGTTTTTTTTTTTTTTTTTTTTTCGTTCATGGTTTCCAGCAGATGGAAATGTGAAATTAGCTTTCTTTGAAGGGTTTTTTCTCATCTTGTTGGGTAGGCTGAAATTATACTCTCAGGTTTGAAGGAGTGGTTTATTTGCATTTTATTCTTATTTTTGTTTTTATTTATTTATTTATTTATTTTTAATTTGGGGTTTGTTTGATGTAGTTGTAACGTAGAAAATCTAGTCATGCCAGTTTGGTTCCATTCGCTTTTTGTTCTTGTTATATTTTGTTTGCTTTTCCACCTTTTTATTGTTATCGATTTGGGGTTCTTTTCCACCTTTCAGATTCCTTTTTTAGTGGTTTGCTTTAAACATTATTAAATTGAAATGGTTTCTTTTTTATATATATATATATATATATATATATATATATATATATATATATATATATATATATATATTAGATTATTTGATGTTTTACTTTGTGTTTTACTTTTAATTGCTAAATATGTAGTTTTGATCTTTATGGATTTAAGAGATTTATATCGAAATAGTGTGGGTAAGAGATTTAGATCGATTTTTTTTTTTTTAATTCTTTTTCATTCATGGTTTGTAGCAGATGGAAATGCTTATTATCATGCCTTTGAAGGGTTTTCTCTCATCTTCTTGGGTAGGCTGAATTGATATACTTAGGTGTGAAGGCGTGGTTTAGTTGCATTTTTTTTTCTTTTTGTTTTCATTTTTCATCTGGGGTTTGTTTGATGTTGTTGTAACGTGGAGAATGTAGTAATGCCAGTTTGGTTGCTTCTGCTTTTTGTGGTTATTCTATTTTGTTTGCTTTTCCACTCTTTTACTGTTATTGATTTGGGGTTCTTTTGGATGGTTGTTGCTTGGATAATATGGGTTCTTTTAGAATCTTTTTGCATCTATTATAGATTCCTTTCATATTCCTTTTTTCAAAGGTTTTCTTTAAACGTTGTTAAATTGAAATTGTTTCTTATACTATATATTTTTTTTAATACTATTTGATATTTTACTTTGTGTTTTACTTTTAATTGCTAAATATGTGGTTTTGATCTTTATGAATTTAAGAGATTTATATCAGAATTTTTGGGTTGGTAAAATTTCATTTTCATCAGTATCTATTTTAATAATACCATTGATAATAATTATAGATGAAATTTGCTGAGGTTGTATTCGGTTACAACAGATATCATGATATTTCATGATTGATCAGTCTAATTGGTGCAAAATTTCATGATATCTCAAGAAATTTGATGCAACCAAAATGCGTAGAAAACCTGGTAAGTAATGTTCTCGATGCATCTACTTGTGGAATTTGTCTACCTCTTTCCATTTTTCCAGAATTTGTTACTTCTGATCATCTTAGGGAAAAGGAAATCTCAAATCAATGCATTCTACAAGCACAACCCCATAGACACAAATTGCATTTATTTTATTGTTCAAATTCTAATCTCCTTTAATATGATCTACATGCTTGAATGTTGTGATTCCAAATTAAATTGTTCGATTTTTTTGGTAGTAGGGTCGATAATGGGTCCCCAGGTTGGACGATAAATTTATCAGGAAACAGCTTGATTCATGAGTGACCAGTGTTGCCTGGCATCCAAATAATGTGCATATCTATCCTTTTCTTTTATACCAACTTATCCTATATTCATGCCTTTAGAATTTGAAGAATGTGAACAGTTGCTACTGTTGGGATTTGAGAAGTACATTAACCTTCACGTAACATATTACAATTCATTTTCGTAGTGTGGAGTTCCCAGTCCATAGGTAGATTAAGGAACCCTAGGTAGATATTTCATCATCATCATCATGGGCATACTTTTAATTGACACATAAGGTTGTCAATTGGCCAAGCAAATTCAAAATTTTGAATAGGGTCAACCCATCCGGCCCAGCCCATTAGTCCCTTTTGTGTCTTTTTTGAGTTGATGTGGCATTATTCTCACCTGGAAACATGATTTACACAAAACTAAACATTCCACAACCCTTACCATAACTACAGCTATCTTTATAGATGGGTAGTTAACTATGGGGATGAATAATATGCAAATCCTACTCTTGGTATCATTGGGTGGAAAGTCTCACCCTTTAAATTTATTGCGGTCATATCAAATAGGTATGTCCTAACTCATTTTTCATCTGTGGTGTCCTCTTGAATTTTATCTTTCATCCACCAACAACATTTTCATTGTTTGACCATGTACATCTGCTATGTGGACTTGTGCATACATAGCTGGATTATAGTTCACTATTCCTCTTGAAAAAACACTTTGGATGAGCTACAACTTTAATCTAATTGTCAGGCAAATATGGTGAGTTTGGAACACACATAGTCAGTCTATTGGTTTTTTATTTCTTTTGTGCTAGCAGTTGAAAGGAAGATCTCATATCCATTATGCAACTATGTATATGTAAAATTTATTATGACAAAATACTTAGCTTGTTTTGTGTGAATTTCCAATGCACATACTATATACATATAACGTTTTGAGTAAACTCTTTAGGGCCACCTAGAGATTTATGTGTTTAACCCGATTCAACTTGGGCTTTCACAGGTGATTTTATAGTATTTTGTATCCATAAGTATAGATAAGGTTTAGGTGATGGATAACGACGATGATGAAGAGATGGCCGAGTCCTTCGTGGTTCTCGTGATGGCCGCATGTGTTGCCGCTGTTGGGCAATATTGTCATCACTATATGTTGAGATAACCAGCACGTTAAAGGGATGATGAGCGAGTGATATTTATCAACTCTATTGTTCGTGCAAGTGACAGAGATTGTGTTACTCAGCTGAGGATGAAATGAGAAGGTTTCTTCCAATTATGTGACATAGTGCATGAGAAGACACAACTACGCGACACTCGTAATGTTAGTCTTGAGAAACAACTAGTCATTTTCCTACATACAATTGGACATCACGTGCGTAATCACATGATAGGACACAAGTTTATACGTTCAGGTGAAACTATAAGCCATCACTTTCACCGTGTTCTACACACAATAGTGTCTTTATACCCTGAATTTGTTAAACAGGCCGGCACTGACACCCTTGCTTAGATTCAATCAAATCCTTACTGGGCCACTTCCTTCCAGGTATCATTTTCGACGCAGGGCTCTTTCTTTATTATTTCGAAATAAGTTAACGTTTTTCATATTATCTTATAAATGAAATTCGATAAAATGCTAGATAAGATTGTGTTGGTGTAATTGACAGGACACGTATTCTCGCTCATGTAGAAGTATCCCAACACCCAAGCTTTCGAAACAGGAAGGGTATCTTGTCTCAAAATGTACTTGCTGCTTGTTCGTTTGACATGACATTATTATATATGTTAGCCGAGTGGGAGGGTTCTGCTTCGGATGCAAGGGTCCTACATAACGCTTTGATGCGAAGTGAGGATCCACTAATCGTACCACATGGTAATCGATTTTCATCAACATCTGGCCATGCTTTTCACTATAACATCACACTTAACACACTAATATAAAAACCATAACTTTTACACAATGTAAAAAAATATTTCGTCGTCGATGCGAGATATGCTCATTCACCCGGATTCATTGCGCCTTACCATGGTGTTCGATACCACTTACAAGAGTATCGAACCAGGAGAGCACCCATGAATATGAAGGAGTTATTCAACTACTGACATGCGTAATTGAGAAATACAATTGAGAGTTGTTTTGGTGTATTGAAGGGCAGATTTCTTATTTTGAAGACGGCCGCGCAATATCTATTCGAAACATAAGTTAAAAAATTTGGTAGTTTGTTGTGTGCTACATAATTTCATTCGTCGGGAAGACGAATCTGACCAAGATTTATAGAATGTTGGTATACCCGTGGGGGAAGTAGAGAGTAATCCTACACTAAATGAGGTATCAACAATGGATGAACTGCAGTGGCTAGTTCAAGTGACACAACTGGAGAAAGATGCCTGAATTAGAGCTCGTGATCAGATTGCAGAGCGCATGTGGGTAGACGCCCAAATAAATAGTAGGAATAGTACACTCCACTCTATTTTTGGTTTATAACTGTTTGTCCATGTATAATTAGGTGGGATGTCCGACAATTGGGTAAGTAATATACCAACACCGACGCAGTCCCGGTGAGAACTCTAGTTTTACGGACGCGTTTTTCTCCACGTAAAAAGTCTGTGAAATCGCTTGCCGAGCCTCTATCCCAGGTTTCAAAAATCAAGTGGACTAGAACAATAGATTAGATATTGTTTGACACCTTGCTTGAGCAAATAGCTTTAGGTCGAAAGGTGGATAATGAATTTAAGAGAGAAGCATATCATGCGACCGTTGACGAGGTGTCTAGGAGGACTGAAATTTCCATAAACTAGCAAAACGTGCAAAACCAATTGCGGTATCACAAGAGAGAGGATAACGACATAAAAGACATACTGGTCATAAGCGGTTTTGGGTGGGATAGCTAGCGTATGGTCGTCAGGGCACCAGACGAGGTTTGGGAAGAGTACTTAAGGGTAAGGATCGCTCACAACCCCTTTTAAGTACATTGAAGTTCATTTGACACAATCTATCTCTTTTCCTTATATATAATGAGTAGCATCTATGTAAGACCTGTATCCTATATCGTACCATTCTGTAAGTTACTGTGATCCTCTCCGTCAAATTCTGGCAACCTTCAACCTTTATTCGACGTTCGCGTGCGATCCTAAGCCGAGTTCTGTCAACTCGAGTCAACTCAACCCGAGACTTGTACCTTAGTGACCGGGTCGTCGCCGCGGTTTCGATGCCGCGTCTCGTGCGCCGAGTCGATATCCAGGCCAGGAGATGTGGGCCCGCGTTTGGTTCGAGGAAAATGCCACGCATTGTAAAACCCAAGAGAATCTCTACCGAATGTCACATCCATCAAACACTCAATCCCATTAAGAGTCAAGTACACCATCACCTCACACCCATCCCCAAGCAACCCCAAAAGTCAAAAAGTTCTTACACAACCCATACCTTTCTTACACCATTTACCCCTAAAAGTCAAAAAGTTCTTACACCCATCACTCACCACATCCATCACTCCATCACCCATCTCTCTCTCCCTTTACAAACCTCTCTCTCTTTCTCTCATTCTCAAACCACTTTCCAAGCAACCCAAAAACACCACACGTCCAAACATTTCCTAGCATCCATGAGAGCTTTGTGTGTGGCCCACTTCCTACCCTCTCATCTCCCATCTCAACCATTCAAACTCCATCTTTTCCGTTAGGATCAAAGCTAAGGAGCAAAGGAAGCCAAGGGAACAAGAAGGAGTGGACGGTGGGTGATCTTGGACCCACATTTTTAGTCTTTTTTATACTTGTCTTTTGTGATCTAAGGGTTGACATATGGTGGGACCCACTTTGATGTATGCTTGTATCTAAGAGGGGCCCATAGTGGCGAGGCCCCTCCGTTATCTCCGATCTCTCTTCTCTCTTCTCTCTTTCCCTCTTTCTATGATCATGGCCCACCTAAGGGTTGACTTTGATGTATGCTTGTATCTAAGAGGGGCCCATAGTGTGTATCTTACCCATGCCATCCAAAATGGTGTGGCCCACTTTGATCATACCTTAATAACCAATGTCGTCCATCTGTTTTATTTAGGCCATCCAGTGGGCCTGAATGATGAACAAACGCAAATATCAAGCTGATCTAAAATAGGTGGGCCATGTGGGACACACCTTGATGAAGTGTACATCCACACAGTCCATCCAGGGATGCTGGAAGTATGAACTGACGGTGAAGGTGGCTGGCAGTAAAGTGTTAACTGCTGCATCTAATAGATTATAAATAATAATATATATTATATTATTATAAAAGAGGGTAGCCCATTACATGGGACCCACTTTTTTTTTGTTAAAAGCTGCATCGTGCAGCAGCTAGTCTGACAACGTCATCAGGGCCCATGGGACCTATCCAACCCGTCCATCCATCTTGACGGTGGGGCCACCTTGAGGATGTGCTGCATCCACTACCCAGCCCATGGACAGTGGATCCCAGCCATGATTTATGTGTTTTACACATGCTGTCCATCTGTTTTGATGATGAGACCCACTGCCATCCGACGTCAGCAGTTCCGTAGGTCCCACGTGAGATCAAGACCGTCTAGATGGTGGGACCCAGGTCCATAGCTCAAATGGTAGGTTGAGTGAAAGATACCTCATTTCAAAGCTGAGGTCTTGGCACTGATACCCTTGTACGGGTGGCTGCCAGTGAAGTGTGGGGTCTAGGGTACCCACCCATGTTGTCCATCCATTTAGATGGGCCACACCAGAGTATGTGTTTATCCAAGCCGTCCACCGTCTTTGGATGGTGGGACCCACCCCACATGTGGGGCCCTCCCTTATGCATGTGACTATCCAGGCCGTCCAAGGGCATGGACGTTACATTGTTATTTATATATATATATTATATTATATATATTATATATTATATATCATATATAATATATATTATACATATTATTTATTATATATATTCATGAGGGTGGGCCCTACGTGGGACCCACTCCAGATGTATGTGTTTCATCCATTTGGTGTGGGCCCCAATGATGTATGTGCTTTATCTACACCGTCCACTGTTTGGATGGTGGGGCCCACCATGATGCATGTGTTATATCCAAACTGTCCAACCAATTGTGAGATCATTTTATGGCATGGGGTAAAATGAGTGAGATCCAAAGTTCAAGTGGACCCCACCATTTAAATAGTGGATAGCGACATCCACCGTTCAACTTCTAAGGGCCACAATAATTGCCAATTAAGCTGATATTTGTTTTCACTTCATTTACCTCTATGTTAACTTATGAATAGGTCAGATCACAAAATACATAAGGGTGGGCTCGATTGTTATACCTAGGCCCATTGGTGCGACCTGAGTCGATATACATAAGGCCTATCGGTGCGACCTATTTGATATACATGAAGCCCATTTGATTGGCCCATTTGAATCGGCCCATTCGATTCGGCTCGTTTGATCGGCCCATTTGAATCAGCCCATTCAATTCGGCCCATTTGATTCCGCCCATGTGATCGGCCCATTGAAATTGGCCCATTTGATTCGATCCATTTGATTCGGCCCATTAGATCCGGTCATGCCTTGGAAGCAATGATGGTTTGATGTCCACATTATAGAGCAATGATGGTTAAATGTCCACATTGTAACTCTCCCGAGGGCCCATTGTTAGGCCCATACTTGTAGTGTGTAGGTCATCTAGGCCCATCTTCATTACGAACAAGAATCCATCGCCGAACAAGAATCCATCGCTATATAACATGTTTAGTATAGTTCCATGATTCATGATCATACGCATCATATGTATGCTTGATATGAGAAGTGACTGAGCATAGCATATGCCTTTGGGTAGATTGTTTATGGGCTCCCGGATAGGCGGTGTTGCCCTACATGTGCGCGGGATTGCTGTATGACTGGATAGTGTGATTCATGCATTTCGCATTGTGTGACATAGTTACTGTACGCCGTAGCGACATCAGGGCCGTAACCGCCACAAGCATATCGTGGTTGGCAGGATTGGATGCCGAAAATCTTATTCTACATGGGGTGCTATAGATATCCTTGGGTGAAAGTCCCTAAACCCTTATGGTACCAGGAGATTACTCCAACGTCTAGACTGAGTGGGTGCATGAGAACCGACTGCCGATTACCAGAAGGCCGCGCTTTCAACTATGTCGTGGTCAGTTGGAAGGGGGTGCGACCTTACCCGCCTGAGAGGAGGGGGCAAAGCTAGGCTGAGTTTGACCAGCTCGAGGAATGGGTCCGCTATTGACGAGTCGGGCTCGATATTGGCAGACGGATAGTGAGGTCTTTTCCACTCACCTTATTGCACACGATGGGGCGGCAATCTTATTTGAAGTGCACTAGACCCCGGTGATATTCTAGATTTAAACTGTATTGACATATGGACTCAGGTGAGGATTTGTATACTTGAGTTACATCTTGCATCACATGACCTTGGTATGGCTGACATCATTCATGCCTTGCATCGCATAGCCTTGGTATGGCTAATGGTATTCATGGATTCATCAGCATGTTCTGCATTACTCTGATACTCTATAACTGTATTACTACCTTGCACACACACTTTCACCGCCCTCTAAGCTTTCCATAAACTTATACATGACCGTTGTGTGCAAGTGATGTTGGACCGCAGCAGCGCTGAGGCAGGAGCACTTAACAGATCATCTTGGAGCTTTTTGTCTATTATTATTGTATTTCTTTTTATGCTCATTGTACTTACAAAGTTTTTGATCATAGTGAAAATGTGATGGAGTTTTTAGTTGTTGTTTGTGGGTTATGCCTTTGGTTATGCTTATTATAAGTCAAACTGATGTTAAAAATCCTCCTTGTAGCATCTCAGGATCGGAACCTGGAAAATGAGCGCTGGGAGCCGAGAATGGGGTACTTGGAGGTTGTCGGCACTAGATTCGGCGATTGAGAATTTTGTGAGCCTAGTTTCTGAGTTTGGGGCATAACAGAAGTTGGTACCAGAGCATAACTTGGTAATAACTAAGAACAACATTACATGTTTGCTATGAGTTTAGAATGATTAAGTCCCAAGCCCGGATAACTTAGTGATCTGCTGTTACAGACCCTTAACGTGCGTGCCTTCAAGAGCTTTCAAGTTGATAGGCACCTTTGCCCTTTTCCTTAGGACATGCCGCCCAAGAGAGTAACCTAGTTGACTCCCGCACCACCACTTGAGACTCACGCTCCACCACTTGAGACTCCCGCAATACCACCTAAGATCCCCGCTGCACCACAAGAGGTTCCTACCATCTATCCTGAGGATGTCGCTCCTCTACCAGAGACCGGTGCAGATCTGACCATACCCGTGATTGCCTCCCAGTTACAGCAGATGTTACAGGTTGAGACGGCCGTACTTCAGGGGCAGGGAAGACACCTCGTTGTTTCACCAGACCAAGCCGAGCAGGAGTGCGCGAGCACCCTTCTTCTAGAGTTTTGATGGCTCGATCCCCCACATTTCCAGGGTGAGCCATACTCAACAGTAGCTGAGAGATGGCGCTCTGATGTGGAGAAGATATTTGATACGATGGGATGTACGAACTAGCGGCAAGTCCGATTAGCAGTATTTCTTCTCCATGGTGAGGCTGAGCACTGGTGGACATCAGTCTCTCGAGCAGCAGGTGCCGATTTTGTATGGACCTGAGAGGCTTTTGTGGATCGGTTTGACCGACAGTATTTTCCTGATCATATCCGACAACAGTGAGCATTGGAGTTCGAGACCCTGGTACAGGATGATATGACGGTGGCTCAGTATGAGGCTCATTTTGTAGTGCTGTTCAGATTTGTGCCATACCTAGTAGATGATAAGGGGAGGAGAGTTCGTCGATTCGAGGACGGCTTGTGTTACGGTCTTCGTGGCCGTGTTATTAGGCATGAGATCCCAACTTTTGAGGGGGTGGTACGGAAGGCCCAGATTTATGAGGTGGAGTGGGACGGTTCTCAGTCTGATCACGGTCAGGAGAGACTGGAAGAGGCAGTCTCCTCCCAATGATTCCCATCAGCGTCAACCATAGCAGAGGCACACAGGCCACCCAGCCTTTCGAGCGCCAGTAGCACCTCCAACACCACCTCTGAGGCAGTTCATCGGCACCTGTTTTAGGTGTGGTACGACGGGGCACTGTATGTGGGAGTGTCCCCGCCCTCAGCAGTAGTAGTTACCGAGAGGTCCATAGCAGCCTCCACCACAGCAGTAGCAGAGACCACCACATCAGTAGCGACAGCAGCCCTCACCACCGAGGCCACCTCAGCAGCAGCAGCATCAGCATCTGAGGCCGCAGCAGCAGAGGGAGCATTTTCTACCGCTTCAGCGACAGCAGCAACACGCTCAGAGGGGACAGATACCACTCCAGCCGGCTTAGGCTAGGTTCTATGTGGCTCAGCAGGATCCGTAGTCATCTGAAGGAATTGTTGAGGGTATACTTCCAGTCTCTACATGCATCGCTTGGGTTTTATTTGATTCTGGTGCTTCACACTCATTTATGTCCGAGGGATTCTGTCATTCAATTGGATTGGCGACAGAGTCTGCTCGAGAGGGGTTAACCATACCGACTCCCTTGGGGAAGACTATAGTATTAGGTCGTTTCTGTTTGTCTTGCCCCATATTAGTGGGAGAGATTTTCTTGCCCACTGACTTGTACGTACTGCCGATGTCAGATTTCGATGTTATCTTGGGCAATGATTGGCTTACCGAGTACCACGCCATATTGGACTGCTCCACGAGGACAGTCACGTTCTGTATACCAGGCTTGCCGCAGTTTTAGTTCGTTGTAGAGCCCCGAGGAGAGCTATTGTCTTACTTGATGTCCTGCGCCGTTAAGGAGTATGTTGTTGCTTGTATCGACCAGTTACCTATGGTTTGCGATTTTCCCGATGTGTTTCAGGAGATTCCGAGATTACCGCCTCACCGACACACCGAGTTTCAGATTGATCTCGTGCCCGGTATCGCGCCTATTTCGAATGCCCATATCATACGACACCATTAGAGTTTGGGAACTACAGAAGCAGTTTGACGAGTTGGGATTTATCCGTCCGAGCAGTTCGTCGTGGGGAGCACCGGTATTCTTCGTGAAGAAGAAGGATGGCTCGTTAAGGCTTTGCGTAGACTATCATGAGCTCAACAAGGTCACGATCAAGAACAAGTATCTGCTCCCGAGGATTGATGATTTGTTTGATCAGCTGTAAGGTGCACAGTTCTTTTCAAAGATTGACCTGCGTTTCGGTTATCATCAGATTTGGGTCTGAGAGGAGGACATTCCGAAGACAGCATTCAGGACGCGTTATGGTCATTTTGAGTTTCAGGTCATGTCCTTCGGACTGACCAATGTACCTGCGATCTTCATGCAGTTGATGAACAAGGTCTTCCACCCTTATCTCGATTAGTTTGTTGTAGTATTCATCGACGACATTCTGATCTATTCGAGGACCCGTGAGGAGTACAAGTAGTATTTGGAGATTGCATTGTAGACCCTCCGTGCACACTAGCTGTATGCGAAGCTGGAGAAGTGCGAGTTTTGGCAGGAGGAGATGAAGTTTCTCAGTCATGTGTTGACAAGGGAGGGTGTCGCGGTGGACCCCTCGAAGGTCGAGGCAGTGCGTCAGTGGGACCAGCCCGTGACTGCATTCGAGATTCGCAGTTTTCTTCATTTGGCGGGCTATTACCAGCGTTTCATTGAGGGCTTCTTTGTATTGCAGCCTCGCTGACCACGTTGACTCGGGAGGGTGCAGAGTTTATTTGGAGTGACGCCTGCGAGCGAGCATTTATGGAGTTGAAGGACCGTCTGACGTTCGCTCCTATCCTCACTCTTCCCTCTGGGAGTGATGAATTTATCGTATTCACCGATGCCTCCATATTGGTTTGGGTGCTATCTTGATGCAGCACGGGAGACTAGTGGCCTTCGCGTCTCGTCACCTGTTCTCTCAGTTTGAGCTAACATGAGGCACAAACACTGAATGGAGCTCCTGAAGGACTATGATTTTAATCTTCAGTACCACCTAGGCAAGGCAAACGTGGTGGTGGATGCCCTTACCCATTAGTCACGAGGCCTGGTGGCACATATTATGATTCAGGAGTGGCGGATGCTTGAGGATATAACAGAGTATGATTTTGAGTTCAGTCTGCAGTCTTCTATCATGCGGTTATCGAGCCTGTCGATTCAACCCTCTCTTATCGCAAGGGTGATCGAGGGTCAGCAGGCTGATGAGTCGTTACAAGGTTATATGGATGAGGCAGCATCTGAGAGTCAGTCGGATTGACAGATTGGTTTTGATGGTGGACTTTGATTCAGAGGCCAATTATATGTCTCGGATATTCCTGAGTTACGCAAAGATCTTATGAATGAGGCACATTGATCGCGGCTTTTTATCCACCCTGGCTCAATGAAGATGTACCGTGATATGAACCAACAATATTTTTGGGCGGGGATGAAGTGCCAGATAGCCATTTTTGTGGTCGAGTGTGACACATGCCAGCGTGACAAGGCTGATCATCAGAGACCCCCTGGTCTATTGCAGCTGTTGAGTGTCCCGATATGGAAGTGGGAGCACGTGTCGACAGATTTCATTATGGGTTTGCCAAGGACTCAGCGCGGTCATGACGTCATCTGGGTTGTTGTTGATCGTCTGATGAAATCGGCACATTCTCTTGCGATTCATGTAACTTGGCCTTTAGACCAGCTTGCGAGGTTATTCATCGAAGAGATTGTGAGGCTGCACGATATTCTAGTCTCGATCGTTTCTGACCAAGACCCGAGGTTCACGTCTCAGTTTTGGGGGAGCTTTTAGAGGGCGATGGGGACTGATTTGCAGCTCAGCACTGCGTACCATCCGTAGACCAATGGCCAAATCGAGAGGGTCAACCAAATCCTTAAGGATATACTTGGCGCCTACACGATTGATTTCGGGGGTAGCTGGGATGAGCATCTGCAATTGGCTGAGTTCGTATACATCAACTATTAGGTGACCATCGACATGACTCCTTTTGAGGCACTATACGACAGACCATATAGATTACCGAGTTGTTAAACCGAGGTTAGAGAACGTCGTCTCCTAAGTCCCAAGCTTGTGCAGAAGACATTAGAGGCTATCGATATCATCAGGTAGAGGATGCACACAGCTCAGAGCCAGTAGAAGAGTTTTACTGACCGCCGGCGTCGTCCCTTGGAGTTTGATGTAGGGGACCATGTGTATCTCAAGGTCTCGCCCATGAAGGGCGTAGTTCGATTTGGAGGGAAGGGCAAGCTTGCCTCGATATTCATAGGACCTTTTGGGAACACTGAGCGCGTTGGCGCCGTGGCCTATCGTCTTACCTTGCCATCTCAGTTGTCTGGCGACCACAATGTTTTTCATGTCTCTATGTTGAGGAAATGTAGGTCAAACATCGTTCTTGTTATTGATTGGCAGCCGTTAGAGGTTCATGAGGACGCTTTCTACATTGAGTAACCAGTTCGTATCCTTGATCGGAAGTAGCAGGTCCTCTGGACCAAGGTCATTCCATTGGTGAAGGTTCAGTGTGAAATTGCAGTGAAGATCGCACTAGTTGAAGAAGGAATACACCAATATGTCCTAGAGGGGGGTGAATAGGACTTTTAAAGATTTTATGGTTTATTTTAAAATCCTAACAACAGACATATATTAGGATTACTCAAATGTAACTCTACTAGCTTCAAAGCCTGGTAGAGGATCCAATCACAAACTATTCAAGAAGTAGCAATATATAACTTAGTTTATGATGGATATGACTGTGAATATGTGTGAGGTGTGATTAGATATATAAATATGAATGCATCGACAGGAATCACAAACTCAGAAGAAGAGCAATCACAAACACAATCATTTTTATAGTGGTTTGACTACTTGTCTACTCCACTCCCAGGAACTGCACTCAACCCTTGAGTGTACCAGATTTTATTAAGGAGGTTTCACAATGGTTCACCTCAAACCTAAGGTTTTAAATCAGGTTCACCTTCAACCTTTACAGCCTATGCTGAGGCTGATTGTTTATGCTCTCACGAGCAAGGGTCAACACAACACAACTACTTTTAGGCACACTGGCCAAGGATCTTCCATAAGACCCTACTGGAGGTTTCTACACGGTCACCTCAAACCCAGGAGTTTTACTGGTTCACTCCTAACCAGATGTTTATGCTCTCTACAGAGTAAGGGTCCACACAACGCACCCATCATGTACACTCCCACCGGAGGCCTCCTTGAGGACTTCAAAGGGTGAAAACCACTTAAGACCCAATCCTAAAAAGGAATGATCACAAGTGTCCTCTTGGACTCTAGATACTTACAAATAAGTTGATGAGTCCCGATTAACAAAATGCCAAAGATCTCCTCCTCCTTGTTGATGAAGAGTCTTCTGCTCCCTTGATCCGCAACAGAATGATGTACCAATACTCGGCTTCGGGTTGGGTCAAGGTCAATATGAAAACCTACTCTCTAAAGGTTTTCCTATAAGGAAGATAGTGTAGTTTCAATCTTATGCATTCAAGGCATCCCAGCTTAATGATTTGCCATTAAGGTAGTAGCTGGAGGATCCTTGAATGCGGAAGTTCATTCCCCAATCCACTCTATTGAATATCAATGATGAGGGTGGATTAGAGGATGAACTTCCTTGAGAGAAAGGGCTTTAGATATATGATTTAAGGTTAAACACTCAAAAGCTCTCTCTACTTTCTCTCACAGCAACAATAGACAAGTCCTCTATATATAGGCAAAAGGTTCCAATGGATATAAAATGGTCACGTTTATGACTGAGTTAGATATCATCGAGCATATACTCTCAATAGCATCGATGGTCTGCTCATGACTTGAACTCAAAGTCATACGCTTTTGAAACCTTTTGCCAGATGGTCGATGGATCGAAACCACTGTCGATATCATCAAATTTCGAACTCCAATTCCATCGATGGTAGGTTCGATCTATCGACACTTAAAAAATGAGAGAGACTTGACATGAAATATTTCAGGTTTTTAGGATATGATCGAGGGTCAGCCGATGTCATTGGAATTTGTATATCGATGATACGAAGGTAGTGTCGATGCATCGATAAATCCAATAGATTTACCAGTAAACTCGCTGGACAGTTTATGTCCAGTTTCGATGCAATTGACTTGGCCTCGATATCATCGACATATGAATATCAATTTCCTCGAATGGCCCCCGATCGAAGTTAAAAACAACCTTAAATATCTGCTGAAAGAAATGCGCGCTCACGGTCGATGTCATCGATGGACTTCCAATCTTATTGATATTTGATTTCAGATCATATCGGACGGTGCATCGATATATCGAAGAAATTTGAAATTTTCTCTAAAAAATAGGGGCGCCGAAAATCTGCCCGTCGATCTTATCGAGCCACTTTCGATGGGCTTGAAATTTGAATATCGATGGTATCGATAGGTGTATCGATACATCGATAATTTGTCCAGATATGTTGTGAAGTTGCTAGACATATTTGTTCCTCTTTACGATCATATTGATGAAGCATTGAGGACTCAACAGCGCAGGTTGATCATATCGAGGGTGTTTCGATAAAATCGATAAAGCGAGAAAAACTTAGAGATTTTTCTATTTTGAAAAGGTTTTTTCACCTAAAAACCCTATGCTTTTCTAACTTGTTTTTAAGGGTTTTATTTACCTGGTGTTTTGGGACAAGGGATGTGAGGTTTTAAATTTTACCTGTGGCGAGCTTACACACATCCGGTTGAGGCAGACGCTTGAATTGATCTTCCTATCAGGCTCTGTAGACAATCTGACTCAACACTCACGTAACTTGACAAACCAGGGCACTTTCACAGTGGGGTCACCATTCTTTTGAGGAGGCTTCTTGGGAGCATGAGGTCGAGATTCGAGAGTGCTATCCCCATCTCTTTGATGATTGATTATGTGTTATATTTTGTATGCTACCTCTAATTTTATATGATGATGTTATATTTCTTCTTCCTTATAAGTTATGTCTAATTAGTTTGATTGTGTAATTTCGAGGACGAAATTTTTATTAGGAGGGGAGAACTGTAAGACCTGTATCCTTGATCGTACCATTCCTTAAGTTACTGCGATCCTCCCTGTCGAATTCCGGCAACCTTCGACTTTTATCCGACGTTTGCGCGCGATCTTAAGCTAAGTCATGTCAATCCGAGTTAACTCAATCCAAGACTTATACCCTAGCGACCGCGCCGTCGCCGCGGTTCCAATGTCGTGTCTCACACGCCGAGTCGATACCCAGGCCAGGAGATGTAGGCCTACGTTCAGTTAGAGGAAACACTGCGTGTTGTAAAATCCAAGAAAATCTCTACCGAATGTCACATCCATCAATCAATCAATCCCATCAAGGGTCAACTACATGTCAAGTATACCATCACCTCACACCCATCCCCAAGCAACCCCAAAAGTTAAAAAGTTCTTACACACCCCATACCTTTCTTACACCATTTACCCTTAAAAGTCAAAAAGTTCTTACACCCATCACTCACCACATCCATCACTCCATCACCCGTCTCTCTCTCTCTCTCTCTCTCTCTCTCTCTCTCTCTCCCTTTACAAACCTCTCTCTCTCTCTCATTCTCAAACCACTTTCCAAGCAACCTAAAAGCACCACACGTCCAAACATTTCCTAGCCTCCATGAGCTCTTTGTGTGTGGCCCACTTCCTACCCTCTCATCTCCCATCTCAACTATCAAACTCCATCTCTTCTATTATGATCGAAGCTAAGGAGCAAAGGAAGCCAAGGGAGAAAGAAGGAGTGGACGGTGGGTGATCTTGGACCCACATTTTTAGTCTTTTTTATACTTGCCTTTTGTCATCTAAGGGCCCACATATGGTGGGACCCACTTTAATGTATGATTGTATCTAAGAGGGGCCCATAGTGGCGGGGCCCCTCCGTTATCTCCGATCTCTCTTCTCTCTTTCCCTCTTTCTATGATCATGGCCCACCTATGATGTGTGTATCTTACCCATGCCATCCAAAACGGTGTGGCCCACTTTGATCATACCTTGATAACCAATGTCATCCATCTGTTTTATTCAGGCCATCCACTGGGCCTGGATGATGAGCAAAAGCAAATATCAGGCTGATCCAAAATAGGTAGGCCATGTGGGACCCACCTTGATGAGGTGTACATCCACACCGTCCGTCCAGGGGCGCTGGAAGTATGAACTGATGGTGAAGGTGGCTGGCAGTAGGGTTGAAAGTTAGGCGGGTTGGGTCGGGTTGGTGCTCAACCCTAACCCAACCCAAGGTTCCCATACCTTAACCCTAACCCTAACCCAACCCAACCCAACCCAACCTCGGGTTGGGAATTCTCAACCCAAGCCCAACCCAAGCGGGCTCGGTCAGGTTGATCGGGTATACGTGCTAATATTTTCATTATTACATTAGTTTATTATATTTCAATATAGGACTTAATTTTTGTATCTATGATTTTATTAATTATATATGTGATTATTCCTCATAAAGAAATTCATTTTTTTCTTTAAAAAAACAAGGTAAAATATAGGACAACTACTCCTTTAAAAGTCATGTAGCATAGCACGCAATCTATTTGAAAGAGAGAAATCCAACATATCTTGTTAACATGAGTCCTTGGAAATGACGTTGACAAATGAGACCCGACATCACTAGTGTGCCTTCGACACAAACGATCCACACTCAATTATAATTTGTAAGTAACTTATATATTGATCGAGTTCTGGTTGGGTCAGGCAACCCGAGACCTCAACCCGAGCCCAACCTAATTTTTATCCGGTTGGTGTTTGTACAGCCCAAGCTTGAGATCGGACCAGATATATCCTGCCCGAGCCCAACCCAATGTCGGGTCGGTCACGAGTCGGTTGGGTTGAACCCGCCCAACTTTCAGCCCTAGTTAGCAGTAAAGTGTTAACTGAAAGTGGGGTGTACTCACATGCTGCATCTAATAGATTAAAGATAAAAATATATATTATATTATTATAAAAGAGGGTGGCCTATTACATGGGACCCACCTTCTTTTTTTATTTATTTATTAAAAGCTGCGTCGTGCAGCAGTTAGTCTGGCAACGTCATCAAGGCCCATGGGACCCATCCAAGCCATTTATCCATCTTAACGGTGGGGCCACCTTGAGGATGCACTGCATCCACCGTCCAGTCCATGGACGGTGGATCCCAGCCATGATGTATGTGTTTTACACATGCCGTCCATCTATTTTGATTATGGGATCCACTGCCGTCTGACGTCAGTAGTTCTGTGGGTCCCACTTGTGATCAAGACCGTCTAGATGGTGGGACCCAGGTCCATAGCTCAAATGGTAGGCTGAGTGAAAGATACCTCGTTTCAACGCTAAGGTCTTAGCACTGATACCCTTGTATGGGTGGCTGCCAGTGAAGTGTGAACTGAAGGTGGGGTCCAGGGGACCCACCCACGTTGTCCATCCATTTAGATGGGCCACACCAGAGTATGTGTTTATCCGAGCCGTCCACCGTCTTTAGACGGTGGGACCCACCCCACTTGTAGGGCCCTCCCTTATGCATGTGACTGTCCAGGCCGTCCAAGGGCCTGGACGTTACATTGTTATATATATAAATATTATATTATATATCATATGAAATATACTTCATATATATTATATATTATATATATTCATGATGGTGGGCCCTACGTGGGACCCACCCTTGTTTTGTTTAAAAAAAAAGGTAAAGGAGGCAGCAAAGCTCACGTACAACAACTATATAACTACTTGTCAGCAACTTCTGCAGGTCCCACGTGATGTATGTGTTTCATCCATGTGGTGTGGGCCCCAATGATGTATGTGCTTTATCTACACCATCCACTGTTTGGACGGTGGGGCCCACCATGATGCATGTGTTGTATCCAAATCGTCCAACCAATTGTGAGATCATTTTTTGGCATGGGGTAAAATGAGTGAGATCCAAAGTTCAAGTGGACCCCACCATTTAAATAGTGGACAATGACATCCACCGTTCAACTTCTAAGGGCCACAATAGTTCCCAATTAAGCTGATATTTGTTTTCACTTCATTTACCTCTATGTTAACTTATGAATAGGTCGGATCACAAAATACATAAGGGTGGGCTCGATTGTTATACCTGAGGCCCATTGGTGCGGCCCGAGTTGATATACATAAGGCCTATCGGTGCTGCCTATTTGATATACACGAAGCCCATTTGATCGGCCCATTTGAATCGGCCCATTCGATTCGGCCCATTTGATCGACCCATTTGAATCGGCCCATTCGATTCGACCTATTTGATTCAGCCCATTTGATCCGGTCATGCCTTGGGAGCAATGATGGTTTGATATCCACATTATAGAGCAATGATGGTTAAATGTCCACCTTGTAACTTTCCCGAGGGCCCATTGTTAGGCCCATACTTGTAGTGTGTAGGCCGTCTAGGCTCATCTTTGTTACGAACAAGAATCCATTGCCATATAACATGTTTAGTATAGTTCCATGATTCATGATCATATGCATCATATGTATGCTTGATATGAGAAGTGACTGATCATAGCATATGTCTTCGGGTAGATTATTTATGGGCTCCCGGATAGGTGGTGTTACCCTACATGTACGCACGATACGCGCAGGATGCTGCATGATTGGATAGTGTGATTCATACATTTCGCATTGTGTGACATGGTTACTGTACGCCCTAGTGACATCAAGGCCGTAGCCGCCACAGGTGTATCGTGGTTGGCAGGATTGGATACCGAAAATCTTGTTCTACATGGGGTACTATAGATATCCCTTGGTGAAAGTCCCTAAACCCTTATAGTACCAGGAGGTTACTCCAACATCTAGACCGAGTGGGTGCATGAGTGCCGAGTGCCGATTACTAGAAGGCCGTGCTTTCCGCTATATCGTGGTCGGTTGAAAAGGGTGCGGCCTTACTCGCCTGAGAGGAGGGGGTAAAGCTAGGCTGAGTTTGACCAGCTCAAGGAATGAGTCCGCTATCGACGAGCCGGGCCCGATATTGACAGGCGGATAGTGATGTCTCTTCCACTCACCTTATTGTGCGTGATGGGGCAACAATCTGGTTTGAAATACACTAGACCCTGGTGATATTCCAGATTTAAACTGTATTAACATATGAACTTAGATGAGAATTTGTATGTTTGAGTTGTATCTCGCATCGCATGACTTTGGTATGGCCGACATCATTCATGCCTTGCATCACATAGACTTGGTACGACTAATGGTATTCATGGATTCATCAGCATGTTCTGCATTACTCTGATACTGCATAATGTATTACTACCTTACACCACACTTTCACCACCCTCTAAGCTTTCCTTTAGCTTATACATGATCGTTTCATGCAGGTGACGTTGGACTGCAGAAGCGTGAGGTAGGAGCACTTAGCAGATCATCTTGGAACTTTTTGTCCATTATCATTGTATTTCCCTTTATGCTCATTGTACTTATAAAGTTTTTGATTATAGTGAAAATGTGATGGAGTTTTTGGTTGTTGTTTGTGGGTTATGCCTTTGGTTATGCTTATTATAAATCAAACTAATGTTGAAAATCCTCCTCGTAGCATCTCAGGATCGGAACCTGGCGAATGGACACTAGGAGCAGAGAATGGGGTACTATGGAGGTTGTCGGTGCGGGATTTAACGATCGGGGATTTTATGAGATAGGTTTCTGAGTTTGGGGTGTGATAGAAGTTGGTATCAGAGCATAACTTGGTAATAACTAAGAACAACATTTCATGTCTACTATGAGTTTAGAATGATTAAGTCCCAATCCCGGATAGCTTAGCGATTTGCTGTTACAGACCCTTAACGTGCATGCCTTCGAGAGCTTTTAAGTTGATAGGCACCTTAGCCCTTTCCTGTAGGACATGTCGCCCATGAGAGTGACCCGATCGACTCCCGCACCACCACCTGAGACTATCGCTTCACCACCTGAGAATCCCGCACTACCACCTATGATCCCCGCTCCACCACTAGAGGTTCCTACCGTCATCCTGAGGATGCTGCTCCTCTACCAGAGACCGGTGCAGATCCGACCATACCCGTGATTACTTCCCAGTTACAACAAATGTTACAAGCTATGATGCCCGCACTTCAGAGGTAGGGCAGGCTGGACCAGGCCGAGTAGGAGCGCGTGAGCGCCCTTCTTTGAGAGTTTCGACGACTTGATCCCCCACATTTCCAGGGCGAGCCAAACCTAATGGTAGCTGAGAGATGACGCTCCGATGTGGAGAAGATATTTGATACGATGGGTTATACGACCCAGCGGCGAGTCCGATTAGCAGTATTTCTTCACCATGGTGAGGTTGAGCACTGGTGGACATTAGTCTCCCGAGCAGTAGGTGCCGATTTTGTATGGACCTAAGAGGCTTTTGTGTATCGGTTTGACCGATAGTATTTTCCTGATCACATCTGATGACAACGAGCATTGGAGTTTGAGGCCCTGGTACAGGGTGATATGACAGTGGCTCAGTATGCGGCTTATTTTGTAGCACTGTACAGATTTGCGCCATACCTGGTAGATGATGAGGGGCGGAGAGCCCGTCGATTTGAGGATGGCTTGTGTTACGATCTTCGAGGCTATGTTATTGGGCATGAGCTCCCGACTGTCTAGATATATGAGGTGGAGTGGGCCGGTTCTCAGTCTGATCGCAATCAGAAGAGAGACCGGAAGAGGCAGGCTCCTTCCAGTGATTCCTAGTAGCGTCGACCATAGTAGAGGCACACAGGCCACCCAGCCTTCCGAGCGCCATCAGCACCACCTCCGAAACAGTTCACTGACACCTGTTTTGGGTGCAGTGCGACGGGGTACCGTATGTGGGAGTGTCCTCGTCCTCAGCAGCAGCAGCAGTCGAGAGGTCAACAACAACCTCTACCACAGCAGCAGCTAAGACCACCACAGCAGCAACCACAACAGCCCCCACCACTGAGGCCACCTCAACAGAAGCATCAGCATCAGCCTCCGAGGTAGCAGAAGCAGAGGCAGCATTTTTGACTGCCTCAGCGACAACAACAGTAGTAGCATGCTAAGAGGGGACAGGCACCTCCCCAGCCAGCTCAGGCTAGGTTCTATGAGGCTCAGCAGGATCTGCAGTCATCTGGAGGAGTCGTTGAAGGTATACTTCCAGTCCCTGCATGCATCACTTGAGTTTTATTTGATTCTGGTGCTTCGCACTTATTTATGTCCGAGAGATTCTGCCGTTCGACTAGATTACTGACGGAGTCTGCTTGAGAGGGGTTGACCGTATCGACGCCCTTCTGGAAGAGTACAGTATTAGGCCGCTTCTGTTCATCTTGCTTTGTGTTAGTGGGAGAGATTTTCTTGCCCGCCGACTTGTACGTGCCGCCGATGTCAGATTTCGTTGTTATCTTGGGCATGGATTGGCTTGCCCAGTATCACGCCATATTGGACTGCTCCGCGAGGATAGTCATGTTCTGTATACCAGGCTTGCCGTAGTTTCAGTTGGTTGCAGAGCCTCGAGGAGAGCCATTATCTTGCTTGATGTCCTGCGCCGTTGAGGAGCCTGTTGCCGCTTATATCGACCAGTTACCTGTAGTTTGTGATTTTCCCGATGTGTTCCACGAGATTTCGGGATTACTGCCTTGCCAACATACCGAGTTTCAGATTGATCTCGTGCCCGGTACTGCGCCTATTTTGAAGGCCCTGTATCGTATGGCACCGTTAAAGTTATGGGAACTTCAGAAGTAGTTGAATGAGTTGCGCGAGTTGGGCTTTATCCGTTCGAGTAGTTCACCATGGGGAGCACCGATACTCTTCGTGAAGAAGAAGGATGGCTCATTGAGGCTTTGCGTCTTCATGGCCTCTACGCCAAGGAAGCAGGAACATGGCCGTGTCTTCATCTCGTATTCAATGAGATCTGAATGAAGCTTGGACAAACTTGGATGATGATACCGATGCACCTATCGATATTTCTGAGGAAAATCTCGAGGATTCGATTGGGATTTTCATTTTTCAAATGAAAGCAATCGGGGTACAAAAAATCGTTCATTCCAAAACACTCCCAACCATGCGACTGAATCTAAGACTAGTCATCGTGGGAATACGACAACAAAACGGATGCGGCCTGCTCGTCCCTGTGACATCCTTGGCATGTCTCTAAATGGTGTGGCAGAGGCAATGCACAATTTTGGACTTGGTAAAGAGGTCAATCGCACAAGTAAAGACCTGGACATCCTCGAAGAGGTTCGGGGATTGACCAACTCTGAGTTCATCGATGTTGGTCAGCTTCTGAGTAGGGATGAGAAGCTAGCATTGTCACGCCCCAAACCCGAAAATCGGGCTCACAAAATTTTCGATTGCCGAATCCGGCCCTGACAGCCTCCACAGTACCCCATTCTCGGCTCTCAGCGTCCATATGCAAGATTCTGATCCTTGGATCCTACAAGGAGGATTTTTCAATGTACATTTAACTCATAATAAGCATAACTACAAGTTTACCCAAATCACATATCTATTGATATAAACATTTGAATACAATATTGAAAGGGAAATACATATGTCAAAATCAAAGCTTCATGAGTCTGCTGCACGCTCTAAGCTCAATGATGCTACAATCTAACGCCATCTGTACACATCTATCATGCATATGCTTATAAAAAAACTTAGAGGATGGTGAAAGTGTGTGCGCAAGATAAGTGCCAAGCATGCAAATATCAGAGTAAGCGAAAATACTACAAGTCTATAAATCATTCAATATCAGAATATGCAATAAGATCATAATGAGGCAAATATCATATACTGAGGATGCAATATGTAAGACCCGTATCCTAGCCTGTACTATTCCGTAGGCTTCCACAGTAATCCTGATCGAATTTCGGTGACCCGCGATCGACTGTTGGCATTTACGTGCGACTTGAGACGTGTACCGCACATTTGAATTGGCTCAACCCGAAACTTGTACCCTAGCGATCGCGCTGTCGCCGCGGTTCCAACGCCGCGACTTGCGCATCGATCCGATATCCAGGCCAGGAGATGTGGGCCCGCATTCAATTCGAAGAAACGCCGCGCGTTGCGAATCCTGAAAGAATCTCTACGACCCGTCACATCAATTAAGTACACATCATTTCACAAGTCAAGTACGTCACCCATACCCCATGCCACCTCACCCCCTCACAAGTCAACTCTCTCTCTCCTCACCCATATCTCCTTTACACAAAATTCAACCCAACCCATCCCTTTTTCTTACACACCCATTACTCTCTCCCTACATCATTCATCTCTCTCATTCTAAGCAACCCATGAGAGTTAATGTCCAAGCTCTCCATGAGAGGAGCTAAGTGTGGCCCACCTTCCTACCACCTAATCCAACCCTTGGATCATCATCCCAACCGTCGAAGTTATTCCCTTGGAGCTCTAGATTGCATAGGCGGAAGAAGGAATAGGAGATCAAAGGTGGGTGTTCTTTTAAGGTTTGATTTGTGTGATTTTGATAGTTTGAGGGCCCACTTGTGGTGGGACCCATCTTGATGTATGCATTGTTCAAAGAGGGACCCATAGTGGCGGGGTCCCTCCACTACTCACATCTCTCTCTCTCTCTCTCCCTTTTGTAGCCCACCTTGTAAGTGTTATGGTCTTATACTCCTTTGGTTGTCAAATTTCGATGTGTCAAAACATCTATCTGTGTCCTGTGCTTGTATGATGATTTATATGAATTCAAGACACTGCATAAATACTTCAAGAAGCTACAAGTTGAACTTTTCAAGAAGCTACATATTGAAGTTCAAAAAGCTACATGTTGAAGTCTCAAGAAGCTACAATGTTGATGTTCAAGTCTTAAGAAACAACTCATGACTTCAAGACTAATAAGCAATGCATGAAGTAGTTGTTATGCTGATGAAGATCTCAAGTTTAAAGCTACAACAAGTTCAAGATCTCAAGCCTGATATGGTTCAAACAATCTACATTCGTTGAATGGTTGAAGTTCAATGTCCATACGACATGATTCAGGTTTAAATGACCTTAGGTTGACCCTTTTAAGTAGGTCACTTTGGATACATAAATCAAATATTTATTTTACATAAGTTTGGTCTATTCTACGACCAGTCCTAGCTCTTGTTCGACCAGTCCTGGCATTGGTTCGACTAGTCCAAGAAATTCCACGACCAGTCCTAAGTAGTTGAAGATTTTTCGAATTTTTGGTACGCCCACGACTGGCCGATCTGGAGGTCCTTCGACCGGTCGTAGGTGTGGCTTCGACTCGTCCACGACCAGTCGTGGATCTACGACTCAAAGTCCAGCAACGTAATCTATGGTCCTACGACCAGTCGTAAGGATCTATGACCCACGACCAGTCGTAGGCTACTCACGACCAGTCGTGGAATGACTTTCAAAGATCGCGCTCAATATTTCAAAAATCTGTTAGAGCTACGACCAGTCGAAGGTTTCTAAGACCAGTCGTAGGAACGATTTTTGCTTCTATAAATTGAACACGAAATTCAGAGTTTTCACACTTCAACTCTATTCTATTCAAGAATTTTCAAGTGATCACTCTGAGATAAGTCTGTGTTTATTTTAAGCTACATTGTGCTTATTTAATATTCCTTTTTGCTAGCTTATTTAATTTGATTTTGTTTCTATATTCCAATCTTATTTGAAAAGAGGAATTATCTTATTCCTTCTTCTTGGAATCAAAATCAAATATAGCTACGCCCAACGAGTTAAATCTAAAATCTATTAGAATTTAGAACCTTATGAATGAGAGTATTGGAAATTGAACTTTGACATTCAATCATCTACTCCAATTGGTTCTACCGGCGCTAAGAAAAGGAGAAATCCGGTATTTTACAATTTCAGTAAAATTTATTTAGTTTTGGTTTTGTTTGAGGTTGCGGAAAAATCTCATTGTCTTGGTTTTGTTTGAGGTTGAGCAGAAAAATCTCATTGTATTGGTTGTCCGAGGAAAACCAGTAAAACTCGTAAAAGAGGGGTTTTTGAATTGTGTAAGCCCAAGTGAAAAAGACACAATTGTAAAGGTTTTTGGTGAACCTGAGAAAACCTATTTGATAGTGAACGCTAATATCCCCTGTGTGAGGATATTAGGAGTGGAGTAGCTTTTTGTGTGGCTGTTGGAAAACAGTTGGTGTACACACAGGCGAACCACTATAACTCTTTGTCTTGTGGATTGAATGCTTGCTTAATTTTCATATCTTTTATCATTCGATTGTGTGGAATGTACAAGTGGATGTGAATGTTGTAACTATTTACATTTCAAGCAAGTGTGGGGATTGTTGTAATAATTTAGATCTATACTTCTGCATTTAATTTCAATTCCTTGCTATTTCATTTACTTATATTGAAATTGAGTCCTTGATCCAAAAGAGGTTCTAGAAATAAGGTTGTCCTACCATAAGCCCTTGTTTATTATGGTGTAAGGTTGTCCTTAGAACTGAATTTGTATCAATCTCTCAATACTCACTTATCAAGGTGAATTAAAATTTAGCATTGTGAATTGATTCATATTGTAAGGCTATTGGTTTACTTTATTTCCACTGATTTTATTTTAAATTTGGCATAGTCCTATTCACCCCCCCTCTAGGACATATAGCTTGGCCTTTTCAAGTGGTATCAGAGCCTAATAGCTCATTTTTGTTGCTTTTTATTTGGATTTATTTCCTGAGCTAATGATCTAAGCTATATAAAAAGATGTCAAATTTTGATAGCCTTTCAGTTACTAGGCCTCCACCCTTTGATGGTTCCAACTATGCCTATTGGAAAGCCAGAATGAGGATCTTCGTCAAATCAATGGATGAAAGTGTGTGGCAAGCCACAGTGACTGAATGGAATCCTCCTATCATGGAAGTAACTGGTGTTGATGGTTCAAAATCTATGAAAATTACACCGTATTACCAATGGACCACACTTCAGAAAAATGAGAGTAGTGCTAATGCTAAAGCACTAAATGCAATCACTTGCGCACTATCACCGGATGAGTTCAAAAGAATTATATCCTATGATACTGCAAAGCAAGCCTGGGATATTTTAGAAATGACACACGAAGGTACATCAATTGTCAAGAAATCTAAAGTCCAACTCTTCACAACTAAATTTGAAGAAATTCATATGGAGGAAAATGAAATGTTTATGGACTTTTTCACTAGATTGAATGACATTGTAAACTCAATGTGGGGTCTTGGCGATAAAATCCCAGAAAGTAAAGTGTGTGCAAAAATACTACGCTCTCTTCCTGAACGGTTCAATTCTAAGGTAACCGCAATCCAGGAACTTCGTGACACAGATAATATGAAGGTAGAAGAATTAGTTAGTTCTTTACAAACCTATGAATTAAGTTTTAAAGCTCCTAAAGGTAAATCTATTGCTTTGAAGTCATCTAAAAGTATTACTCAAGAAAATTCAGATTCAGAAAAGTCTGAAGATGATATGGCCCTTTTGGCAAAAAAGTTTTATAAGATTTTCAAAAGTAAGAAAAGAGTCGACTTTCAAAAGGCAAATGAAAAGAAACGTTCTAAACCTAAGTCTAAAACTTGGAAGTCATTGAAAGATAGTCAATGTTACAATTGTCAAGAATATGGGCATTTAGCAAACAAATGTCTTAAAAAAGACAGATCCAAAAGGAAGGGTATGTTGGCTACTTGGGATGAATCGTCTGATTCTGAAGCCTCTTCTGAATCAAAAAATTCAGAAACCGAGTCGGGCAGTGAACTTAAGGCCCTTATGACTCTAGCCAAGTTTACTTTTTCAGATCACGATGATTCAACAAGTGAAGAAAATTTGGATAGTGATCATGAAAATGATGAAGATCTTCAAGATGCTTACAATGCCTTATATAAGGAAAGTTGTAAAATTGCTGTCAAACTTAAACTTCAAAAAGAAAAGTTTTTTAAACTTAAAGAATGTTTTGAAACCCTTGTTTTAGAAAAATCTCAAATTTCAGATTGTTTTGAAAAATCAAAGTGTGATCTAGAATTCAAAACCTCCCTAATTGAAAATTTGAAATCTGAAAATGAGAAACTTAAAAATGAAGTATCTTCTCTTCTGAGTTTGAAGGACACATGGAGATATGCCCAAGGTGATCCAAAATTAGAAAAATTATTATCCAGGATCAAGAAAATGTGGCGATCGATCCAAGTTGGGCTATGATAAAAACACATCTCCTAAACGAGAAGAATACTCGTTCCAATTTTGTGAAAGGAGAGACTTCTAACTCAAAAGGAAAAGGTACTAGTCAAGTTTTTTCTAAAAATACAAAAACTTTTCAAAAACACAAAAGCAAACTATATAAATTTCAAAAATCGATTCGAAACCCACTATTTGAAAAAATTGTTGATTTACTTAAGGAGCTATTAAAATCTAACTCAAGAGGTCACTCTTACAACTATAAACAAAAGAAGACCAATTATTCTCCTAAACCCAAAACAAGATCTTGAAATGGGTTCCTAAGGTTACTTGTTTGGTTGCTCACACTGCTTTCAAAGCTACAAGCCATTCGAAATGGTACCTAGATAGTGGATGCTCCAGACATATGACAGGCGATAAAGCTCTATTCACCGATCTTAAAGATATGACTGATGGGTCAGTCACATTTGGTGATGGTAGCAACTGCAAGATAATTGGCAAAGGTACTGTCAAACTCTATAACCTTCCCTTATTTAAAAATGTTTTATATGTTGAGGGTTTAAAACACAACCTATTGAGCATATCTCAAATATGCGATAACAACCATAATGTTAAATTTTCTAATCAAGGTTGTGAAATTATAAACGAAAAGGGTTCTGTAATATTAACTGGTCGCAGAACTTCTGAAAACTGCTATATTGTAAGCAATGGTAGCTCATCTAAACAATCGTACTACATGGTCCATACCGATGAGACAGAATTATGGCATAAACGCCTTGGACATGTTCACTACCGAAATTTATACAGATTGAGCAAAAGTGAACTAATTAGAGGTCTACCTAAGATGCAAAAAGTAGACAAGATTTGTGGTGAATGCCAGTATGGTAAACAAACTAGGAGCTCTCACAAAAAGGTGAACTCCAATATCACCACAAGACCACTCGAGCTTCTCCACATGGATCTTATAGGACCAACAAGAACGGAAAGTCGAGGTGACAAAAAATACATCTTAGTTATTGTAAATGATTATACAAGATACACTTGGTTTTCATTCTTGAGAGATAAATCAGAAACCCTTGATGAAGTGAAAAAGATTATAAAACGGATTCAAACTGAAAAATGTTTTCAAGTCAGCAAGATCCGTAGTGATCATGGATCCGAATTCGAAAACAGCGGTTTTGAGAAATTTTGTAGCGATCAGGGAATATCGCATGAATTCTCTGCACCTAAAACTCCTCAACAAAATGGAATTGTCGAGAAGAAGAATAGAGTGCTTCAAGAAATAGGAAATGTTATGTTAAATAGCATGAAGCTCCCTAGGAATCTCTAGGCTGAAGCAGTGAATACAACCTGCTACATTATTAACCGTGTTTATATTTGTAAATCTAATAATAAAACGGCTTATGAAATGTGGTTTGAGAAAAAGCCTTCTGTCAAATACTTTCGAGTTTTTGGCAGCAAGTGCTATATTTTGTGTGACCGTAAAAATTTGGGAAAGTTCGACACTAAAAGTGATGAAGGGATCTTTTTAGGATATTCTTTAAACAGTCGTGCATATCGTGTTCTGAACAACAGGACCGGTGTGATTCAATAGTCAATAAATGTTGTGATTGACGATCTTTTGAATACACTGTCCTAGTTCGATAATGATGAAGTTCTTATACTTGAAAAATAAGAAATTTCATCAAGTGAAACTAATCAAAATTAAGGACCGTTAAAGATCATCCAACTTTTCAAATACTTGGAAACCCTCTCACTTTGGTGTGTGCGCACTCGTAGACAATTAGAGGACATATGTAACTACGTATGCTTTACATCCCAGATTGAACCGGTTAACGTAAAAGAAGCACTTTCGGATGAAAATTGGATTCTTGCGATGCAAGAAGAACTTAATCGATTTTGTCGAAATGATGTCCGCACCTTGTTCCTAGACCTAAAGATAAACATATTATTGGAACAAAATGAATTTTCAAAAATAAATCGATGAACTTGGAAATATTATTCAAATAAAGCAAGACTAGTTGTACAGGGGTATACACAAATTGAAGGTATTGACTATAATGAAACATTTGCTCCTGTAGCTCGTCTTGAATCAATCAGACTTTTTATCTCCATTGCATGTTTTAGGAAGATTAAAATTTACCAAATGGACGTAAAGAGTGCCTTTCTGAATGGTGATTTACATGAAGAGGTATATGTTGAACAACCTACAGGGTTTGAAGATCCTAAATTTACTGATCATGTGTATCATCTTAAGAAGGCTCTCTATGGTCTGAAACAAGCTCCCAGAGCATGGTACGAAAAACTGACTAAGTTTTTACTGAGTCATAATTTTCAGATGGGATGTGTTGATAAGACGCTCTTTGTTAAGAAACATAACGATGATATTCTAATGGTTCAAATATATGTTGACGATATTATTTATGGATCAACCTGTACTAACATGATTTGTTGAGTTTCTTGATTTGATGAAGTCTAAATTCGAAATGAGCATGGTTGGAGAATTAAACTATTTTCTAGGGTTGCAAGTAAAACAACAACCTGATGGAATTTTTATCTCTCAAACCAAATATGCTCAGAGTTTAATTAAGAAATTTGGATTTGAGAAAGGTAAAAATTTTGATACTCCTATGAGTACAACTTTGAGACTCTCAAAAGACTCTACAGGTAATGATGTGGATCCTAAATTGTATCATAGTTTGATTGGTAGTTTGCTTTATCTGACTGCTAGTAGACCAGATATTGCTTTGAGTGTTGGTATTTGTGCTCGGTATCAATCAAATCCTAAAGAATCTCACTTAACTGCCGTTAAACGGATTATGCGATATGTCACAAGTTCTACTAAACTGGGTCTCTGGTATCCACATGAGACTAATGATCAATTAGTCGGGTACGCAGATGCTGACTGGGCTGGAAACATTGATGATAGGAAATCAACCAGTGGTGGTTGTTTCTACATTGGAAATTGTCTTGTTTCTTGGTTTAGCAAGAAGCAAAGTTCTATATCGCTATCAACAACGAGGAAATTTGAATACATTCTTCTTTGAAATGCATGTACTCAACTTATTTGGATGAAACGAATGTTAGCGATTATGGAATCACTCAGATTCTATGATTTTATTTTGTGATAATTCCGGTGCAATAAATATCTCTAAAAATCCATTCAAAGATTCACGTACTAAGCATATTGACATTAGATTTCATTACATTCGTGAATTAGTGGAAGAAAAATTAATATATTTGGATTACATTCCAACCGAGACTCAACTTGCGGACATTTTCACTAAACCGCTCGACAAAAGCAGGTTTAATAAATTAAAATTTGATCTCGGTATGTGCAATTTAAATTGAATTTGCGTGATTTGGTGTATCATAATGTACATAAGTTTGATGTTTTATTTGCTTGAATTTGAAAATTATTTAAAAATTTTGCAAATTTTATGTCGTACTCGACCAGTCGTGAGTATACACGACCGATCGTGCTACGACCGGTCGAACACTTATACGACCAGTCGTGAAACTTGGGATTTCACTTTAATTTGGGGATTTTGACTCTTCTTCTTCATTTTTTTTTACTCTCCAACGGTTCTAGCTACGACCTATCGAACCCACCTTCATAGTACTTCAAGGTTAGTGGTTCTTTTGCATTTTTTTTTGTAGATTCTTGCTATTAGTGTTTCAAATCTCATTCTTGTGGAATCTATTTGGTCGGTCATTGCAAGTTTGGGGTTTTATCTTGAAAAATCTGTTTTATTTAAACCCCATTTCTTCCAACTTGTTGTTTCCTTGAAATCCTTCTGTGAAAATGGATGCTAGAGGTAAAAAGAAAACTACTCGAGGTCCATCTTCTTCTAGATCAGCTTCTATTGTACAACGTCATCTTCGCTCTCCTGAAAATGATCCTTCTAATGCTCGGGATTTGCGTATGCGCAATGTTATTGTTGAGCGTCATGTTAATATTAATCACATTGCTTCATTTGGTATCCCTCCTCTGTTGGAATCTGTGGGATGGGATAACATCTTACATTGGGGTGGAGCTGCATACCAGTCCATTGCCAATCCATGTTTGCATGTATCTGTGATTTTTCTCTTGAGAATTTAACTTTTAAAGTTGATACTCAAGAAGGATTGTTTTTAGTGGATCGACATTTGATTGCTGACATTATGGAAATACCTGTCAATGATGAGAGCATTCCAATTAATATTTTACATGACAGTCTCTCAGAATCTGAACGAAAAATGCTTACTAGAGATTTATGTAATTTGGATGTTCATTGGACTCATAAAGGTCATGTACTTCCCTCAAGGTATTTGTTACCCAGACACAGAGTACTTCATAGGATATTCATCTCAAATCTTTATCCACGTTCTGGTAATAAAACCGAACTCACTGCTTTCATGGTTCGTGTTTTGCATTCTGTAGTCTCTGGTGCAAAAATATGTCTACCTTCTTTAATTTGTCATTCCATTATTTTGTCTCGTTACCATCCTGGACATAGTGATATACCCTTTGGTTATTTATTGACTATGCTGGCAAATCATATGCTCGTAGCTATGCCTACTAGAGAAAAACCCATCCATCATCTCCCTTTTAATAATTCTAATATTAACAAGATGAATTTAGAATTGGCTGATGGCCAAGTGGATGCTGGTAGCAGTGGTGCTGAAGCAGGAAATGCTCAAGCTAGTGATCTTCCTGAAGACGTGAATATGGATGATTTATTTGAAGAACTTGAATCAGACTCGGCTGATGATCCTGATTTTCAGCCTTCTGATTTTGATGAGAGATTGAATTCCCTTCAAGAGCAGGTGGCTCAAATTCGTGTTACCCAAGACACGCAATTTTCATATTTACGCAAATATATGAGGCGGGTTGCTAAGGGTTTATATAAAATTGATCCATCTAATCCTACACCCTCTTCTGGTTCTGACTAAGTTTTTGATGTGTCTGTAATATTTTGTTTACTGAACTTTTCGTGCTTACTGACTTTTTGAATTATGCACTATGCTTTTTTGAATCAACTCCTATTTTCTTTATTATTGATGCTCTTCTTCCTTTGTCATTTTGTGTCAAAAAGGGGGAGAAGTTTTGGAGGCTTTTGATTTATTTAAATTTAATATTTATGATGTGCTCCTATTACTCAGGCTATTACTCAGGGGGAGTTAAGCTTCTCAGGGGTAGTTATTGGAGAATGATGCTAGTTATTACTTATCATATCTATATAACTGTGCATGCTTCTCTATTGTGAACCTGTTGTGTTTGTACTTCTCTTATGTCTATTGGAAGTATTATTACTTGGGTGTTTTGTCACAAATTTGACAAAGGGGGAGATTGTAAGTGTTATGGTCTTATACTCCTTTGGTTGTCAAATTTTGATGTGTCAAAACATCTATCTGTGTCCTGTGCTTATATAATGATTTATATGAATTCAAGACACTGCATAAATACTTCAAGAAGCTACAAGTTGAACTTTTCAAGAAGCTACATATTGAAGTTCAAGAAGCTACATGTTGAAGTCTCAAGAAGCTACAATGTTGATGTTCAAGTCTTAAGAAACAACTCATGACTTCAAGACTAATAAGCAATGCATGAAGTAGTTGTTATGCTGATGAAGATCTCAAGTTTAAAGCTACAACAAGTTCAAGATCTCAAGCCTGATATGGTTCAAACAATCTACATTCGTTGAATGGTTGAAGTTCAATGTCCATACGACATGATTCAGGTTTGAATGACCTTAGGTTGACCCTTTAAGTAGGTCACTTTGGATACATAAATCAAATATTTATTTTACATAAGTTTGGTCTATTCTACGACCAGCCCTAGCTCTTGTTCGACCGATCCGGCATTGGTTCGACTAGTCCAAGAAATTCCACGACCAGTCCTAAGTAGTTGAAGATTTTTCGAATTTTTGTACGCCCACGACCGCCCTGGAGGTCCTTCGACCCGGTCGTAGGTGTGGCTTCGACTCGTCCACGACCGGTCGTGGATCTACGACTCAAAGTCCAAAGAATGTAATCTATGGTCCTACGACCGGTCGTGAAGGATCTACGACCGGTCGTAGTGACCCACGACGGTCGTAGGCTACTCACGACCGGTCGTGGAACGACTTTCAAAGATCGCGCTCAATATTTCAAAAATGTTAGAGCTACGACCGGTCGAAGGTTTCTAAGACGGTCGTAGGAACGATTTTTGCTTCTATAAATTGAACACGAAATTCAGAGTTTTCACACTTCAACTCTATTCTATTCAAGAATTTTCAAGTGATCACTCTGAGATAAGTCTGTGTTTATTTTAAGCTACATTGTGCTTATTTAATATTCCTTTTTGCTAGCTTATTTAATTTGATTTTGTTTCTATATTCCAATCTTATTTGAAAAGAGGAATTATCTTATTCCTTCTTCTTGGAATCAAAATCAAATATAGCTACGCCCAACGAGTTAAATCTAAAATCTATTAGAATTTAGAACCTTATGAATGAGAGTATTGGAAATTGAACTTTGACATTCAATCATCTACTTCAATTGGTTCTACCGGGCTGCTAAGAAAAGGAGAAATCCAGGTAGTTTACAATTCTGTAAAATTTATTTAGTTTTGGTTTTGTTTGAGGTTAAGCCAGAAAAATCTCATTGTACTGGTTTTGTTTGAGGTTGAGCCAGAAAAATCTCATTGTATTGGTTGTCCGAGGAAAACCAGAAAACTCAGAAAAGAGGGATTTTTGAATTGTGTAAGCCCAAGTGAAAAAGACACAATTTTAAAGGTTTTTGGTGAACCTGAGAAAACCTATTTGATAGTGAACGCTAATATCCCCTGTGTGAGGATATTAGGAGTGGAGTAGCTTTTTGTGTGGCTGTTGGAAAACAGTTGGTGTACACACAGGCGAACCACTATAACTCTTTGTCTTGTGGATTGAATGCTTGCTTAATTTTCATATCTTTTATCATTCGATTGTGTGAAATGTACAAGTGAATGTGAATGTTGTAACTATTTACATTTCAAGCAAGTGTGGGGATTGTTGTAATAATTTAGATCTATACTTCTGCATTTAATTTCAATTCCTTGCTATTTCATTTACTTATATTGAAATTGAGTCCTTGATCCAAAAGAGGTTCTAGAAATAAGGTTGTCCTACCATAAGCCCTTGTTTATTATGGTGTAAGGTTGTCCTTAGAACTGAATTTGTATCAATCTCTCAATACTCACTTATCAAGGTGAATTAAAATTTAGCATTGTGAATTGATTCATATTGTAAGGCTATTGGTTTACTTTATTTCCGCTGATTTTATTTTAAATTTGGCATAGTCCTATTCACCCCCCCCCCCCTCTAGGACATATAGCTTGGCCTTTTCACACCTTGATGCTTGATCCATGCCGTGCATACCGTGGGATCCGCTTATGTGTAGATTTCATCCACACCTTCCGTCCATCTCATGAGACCCACATGAGGTATGTTTTATCCCAACCATCCATGATGTATGTGTTATATAGACACCACCATTCATTAGTGGGCCAGCCACGTGTACGTGACCCCACCTGGATGAATGTATGGCATCCACCCGTCCGGACTTGGAACGTCCAGCAGTCTCTGCTACTGGACCGTATAAAGGGAAAAACGAATATCAACTTTAATTCTAAATCTGGTTGGTCACGCTCACATGGACCCTACCTTAATGTATGTATCTGATCCACACCGTCCACCTTTTTTCCCATCTCATTTTAGGCGTTGAGCAAAAAAAAAAAAAAAAACTGAAGCTAATCTGAACCTCTGGTGGACCATAATGTAGGAAACAGTAATTTTGGGTGATTTAAACAGTTAAGGCCCCAACGTGATGTTCTATACGCCAAAAAAATTTGCATATTGGACTCGTTTGATCCGTTATGAGCCGTGGAGACCAATAGCCGGCGTGGATCCCCTTGATGTGGGCCCCACCTATAAAAAAATTCCTCACAAAAACAATTTAAAAAAAAACACATGTATATGGGACGCTGTTGCTGTCAGCGTCCTCTGGACGCTGCAGCAAGCAGCGTCCTGGCTGCTTGTTTAAGGATAGAACGGTGGGCCCCACCACACAGGCCCCACCACAGTGTTTGTTGTACATCTACCCCGTGCATTTGATGGGTTCTCTTTAATTAGTGAGTCACCCCAAAAATCAGCCGTTCACGGCACTTAGGTGGCCCACACCATCCCACACCATCTTAAATCATGTGAAGATATGCTTAACATATAAAAGCACTTGCTGGATGGCCCACATCACCAGCATGATCTGAGAATCCCAACCGTCCATCTGTTTCATCCAGTTGTGGATGATGGCTGTTGTACGTGCCTCATATTGAGTGTATATTGATGTAATATTAATATATAATAATGTATTATATTGTATGGGGTGGGCCACACGTGGGACCCGCCCATGAGGAATGATCCTTACATCTGCATCGTCCATCCAGCATCCAGACCCTGGATGCTGGACACTTTTCAATATATATATATATATATATATATATATATATATATATATATATATATATATATATATATATATATGCCCATGTGGGACCCACCTGTTTGAGAAAATATTATATAATATAATAATATATATTATGATCGGACCTACCATGATGCATGCGTTGTATCTATGCCATCCAACCGTCTGTAGAGACGTTGATGGGGTCCACACGTGGTGCACGTGCCTGAAATCCAGGCCGTGTACACGTTGTGGGACCTACCGTGATGTAATGTTTTATCCATGTCATCCATCAGAGCAGCATGGCTGCTGTATGTACGTTGCAAGTTCTAGGGCCCTGGAAATGGGGATGTGTTATATCCCAACTGTTCATCTGGGCCACACCTTTATGTATATATTTTGTCCAACCATTGGTCAGGTGGACCACACCGCAATAAACAGTGGAGATTGAACGTCCACCATTGAAACTTTTTTTTTTGGGTCACAGAGGTTTTGGATCAACATGATATTTGTTTTTCCCCTTAATCCAAGTCCTTGTGACCTTATGATCAGATTGGATGGGGGATAAACTTTATGGTGGGCCTGTGATTAGTTTAATAGTGAGAACCACTATCTCTACGGGTAATTGTGTATGGCCCAAATGATCTCCCGTCATGATTCACTTGGACAACCCTCTAAAATGATCTCATATATATATATATATATATATATATATATATATATATATATATATATATATATATATATATATATATATAGATGTATGGTGTAGGTTGCTCACCTAGAACGGTGGGCCCGATCGGACGCCAATGAAGCCCACCTTGATATACTTGTAGCCCACTTGAGGCCCATTGGTGTGGCCCATTGATGCCGCCCACTTGCTGTAGCTGAGGCCCATGGGTCGTGGCCCGACCTGAGATATATGAGGCCCATGTGCAAGGCCCACCCGTTGTGTATTTATGGCCCTTTTGGACATGGTCCATTGTGAGGTATTCGAGGCCCATGGGCAAGGCTTGATGAGATGTATTTCCGGCCTGAGGTGTTGTATATGAGGCCCATGCTTGTAACCTATTGAGATTGTATGTGGCCCACTATGTTGTGTATGAGGCCCTTGTGTGAGACCATGGGTCCACTATATGTGTGGCCCTATGAGGACCGCTCCTTGAGAGCGATGATGGTTAAATGTCTACATTGATGGACAATGATGGTTGAAAGTCCTCATTGTGACCTTCCCTTAGGCCGATTTTATAGGCTGATTCCGATTGTTGAGGCTGAGTCCGATTGACGAGGCCCATTCTGTTAGTGAGGCCGAGTGGTAGGGCCGATTCCGATTATCGAGGCTGATTTGTCGAGGTTGAGTCAGATTGTCGAGGCCGATTTCGGTCGTCGATTGCCGATTCTAATTACCGATCGATTCCGATTGTAATGACTGATTGTCAATTCCGATTGACGTGACTGATTTGCTGATTCTGTTTATTGATCGATCCCGATTGTCGTGGCTGATTGTCGATTCTGATCGACGTGACCGAATTGTCGATTCTGATTACCGATTGATTTCGATTGTCATGATCGATTTGCCGATTGATTATTGATCGATCCCGATTGCCGTGGCTGAATGTCGATTCCGATCGACGTGACCGATTTGTCAATTCTGATTATCGATCGATTCCGATTGTCGTGACAGATTGTCGATTTTGATCGACATGACCGATTTTCCGATTCTGATTACCGATCGATTCCGATTGTCGTGACTGATTGTTGATTCCAATCGACGTGACCGATTTGCCGATTCTGATTATCGATCGATTCCGATTGACGTGACCGATTTGCCGCTTCTGATTACTGACCGATTTCTGATTATCGAGGCCGATTACCAATTTCTGATTGTCTAGGCCGATTCTGATTATTGACGTCGATCTCGATGACCGATTTCCGATTTGTCGAGGCCGATCCCGATTGTCGAGGCCGATGACCGATTTCTGATTTGTCGAGGCCGATTGCCAAGGCCGATTCTGATGTATATACGACCCGTAGATAAGGCCCATTGTGATGTATTTGTGGCCTATGAGCAAGGCACATTGTGCTATGTATTAGGCCCATGATGCATGACCCATTTGATGTATTCAAGACCCATGTGTAGGGCCCACATGTCATGAATTTGAGGCCCATGAGTAGGGCCCACCTGTTATGTATATGTGGCCCTTGAGTAAGGCCCATTATGTTGTATATTAGGCCTTTATTTGAGGCTGTGAGCCCATTATATGTTTGGCTCTATGTGGGCCATTCCTTGAGGGCAATATTGGTTATATGTCCACATTGTGAAGGTCGATTATTGGTGCCGGTTATCGATACCGATTACAAGTATATCATTCGATACCAATTATGAGTATGTGACAGTATAGCATCATGATACATGCCCATACGCATCATCTGCATGTTTGTTATGAGACGTGGTTGATCATTGCATATGTCATTGAGCGTGTTGTTATAAGACTCCCTGATAGGCGGAGGTTATCTCACATGAGCGCACGGTATGCGTAGGATTGATGCATGACTGGGTTGTATGACTCATGCATCTTGCATTATATGCTGTGATTATTATACGCCCTAGCGACATCAGGGCGTAGCCTCCACAGGCATACCATGGATGACCAGAGGAGACACCGAAAATGTTGGTTCTAGCATATGGGCGCCATAGATGTCCCTGGGTGAAAATCCCTAAACCTCCGTGGCCTGGAGACGCCCCAATGTCGAGACTGAGTGGATATATATATGAGTGCGTGAGGGCCGTATACTAGTAGGTCGCGTCTCCCACTGTGTCGTGGTGGGTTGGGAGGGGGTGTGACCTTACCCGCCTGAGTGAGGGGGCAATGTCTAGGTTGAGTTTGACCAGCTTGAGGAATGGGTCCGCTATCGACGAGCCGGGCCCGATATTGGCAGGCGGATAGTGAGGTCTCTTTCACTTACTCAGTTGTGCGCTTGGATAGGGGTGGCAAGCCGACGTAGAGTGTAATAGACCCCAGTGATGATTCCCAGAGAGGAACCGTACTGATATGTGGACTTATTGAGCATGAGTTGCATACTCATTCATTCATTCATTCACTATCCACTCGGGCTGGTGGTGCGTAACTATTTATTACGCGTACCTTCGCAATGGCCAAGATTTTGGTTGGGGCACGTGACTAACCTGAGATCAGGAGTTTACCACATTGAGTCTGACTATCCAAATTTAGGTATGAGACTGGTTTGGATAGAAGGCCCTTGTGATGGATCCCATAGCTTGTGATACTACGTACTATCATCCCGACTTCACACTCCAGCATAGTCATTCCATTCGCACCGCATAGCGCATTACATCTACTGCATATGACATTCCGGGTTACTATGTTTATGCGTTTATACGGTCTAGATACGACTGACGGTATTCGTACACTCATCAGGAATTGCGTACTGCATCGCATCCTTAACATCTGATGTTTGGCTCTTTATGACTCCTCATTTGCATAGATGTTCTATAATGCGTATTCTGATATTGATTGACTCATGGACTTGTCTATATTTTTGCTTACTCTGTTATCGTATGATTTATGACCTTGTTAATAATGTTGTTTACTTGGATAATTCATGTCATTGTCAGTATTTCTGCTTATTTCTGATATTGTATGATTTATGGGCTTGTTAGTTTTCCCGCTTACTCTGATTACTTTGATATTGCTTACTTGACACTTACCTTGTGCACACACTTACACCACTCTCTAAGCTTTCTATAAGCTTATACACGATAGATGCGTGCAGGTGATGTTAGGTTGCAGCATTGTTGAGCTTGGAGCGTACAACGGTCTTCTGAAGCTTGATTTTTATTTATGTATTTCTTTCCAGCACTGTACTCAACTGATTATATTAGTGGATATGTGATGATGATGTTACCTTTGTGAAATGGGTAATCTTGTGGTTATGCTTATTGTGAGTTAAATGTAAAAAAAAATAATCCTCCTTGTAGGATCCCAGGATTGGAATCTGGTGTATGGACGCTAGGAGCCGAGAATGGGGTACTATGGAGGCTATGTAACGCCCTGAAAATCGGGGGTCGAGTAGTAACTCAACTCTCGAGTTCCAGAACATCACTTATGCAACAAAATGAATGATGATTGAATGTTGACTGTATTAGAGTAGTGAACATGAGTGAGATTAAGCCAAAACAACATATCATACTCCAGAGACAGTTAAAGTTGCAAGCGGAAGACTGTAATAGGTAAACAAAATATATAAACTATGATGAGTCTCCAGAGCGTAATAACATTTCCAGGTTAAATAATTACAAGGACAATTCTAAAATATACCTAATGTGATGACGTGTAAAGTCTCCTATCCCAAATACCATAGCCCCGTCAGTACAATACCAGGTCTTCATAGACCTGTCAGAGAGATACAGATAGGAGAACTCCTCCTCATCACCATAGAAGTAGTCCGGCTCTGCTTCACAAGCATCGCCATCACCTGAAACTCAACAAATCTGTTTGGTGTGTACAACACTGTCCCGTAACGTGGGAGTGAGTAGCTAACTCAGTGGAACAATAAAGCATAAGTTATCATGTTATCAATACAGTCAAGCAGTAATGATAAAGCAGTAAATCAAACACTCCTAGTTACTCGATTAATGCAAGTATGAATGCAGGTATGATGGATGCCCTCACCGACATACTCCCTCATGCGACACCATCTCACGTTCGCGCATGCTTACATCCCACAGTGCTCCACATCTTCCAGGCACATGCGATGCATGATGAGCATGATTACCGAGTTTTTAATTAGTCCATTTCAAACAGCAGGATTGGGAAACTAAGGTACCTCCCTTGTATCATTCCCAAACATGATCCATTCTAGGGTCGTCAGTCCTAGTTAATATCAGACGATGGTGTGTTTTCTAGGTCACTGCAGAGGCTGTCAGGGCTGTTACGCACAAAGGTTGCACCACTCCCCCATCACCCCTTAAACGATTCATCACTATACAGAAACAGGCCTAGTTCATACTCTATATATCGCGGCGAACCCTAAGGCACGCTGCAACTTCAGAATATGCTCGCGGTCACTACAAAGGGCGCTGTGGTACATTACGCACAAAGGTTGCACCACTCCCCATCACCTTATCAATGTAGGCCGACACGGCGCGAATATAGTGTCCCATACCACCATAATCGGCTCACGAGTTAAGTTGCTCACTTGGTCACTACGGGGAGGCACGTAGCCCGTGGGCAGAGGCCGACGGCTCGACTCGACCACGGTGTCCCATACCACCATGCCCGGCTCATGAGTCTTAGCGGATCGAGGTACCATGGTTAAAAGGGTTTTCACTGGTAAGTTTGGTACCCTAGGTTCAAGCAGTAGCGACCAAACATGGTGAACATACATTAGACAAATCGGGTTACATGACGAGCTCGGCTAGCTCGAGCGCACAACAAGTTGAACGACATGAAGTGCATAAGCACTTCGCGTGGCCAACCACTATCGCCAACCGAAGTACGACTCGAGTTCGTCGAACACATCTCACGTGGCGACATGAAACTCAACCACAATCTCTAATCTAGTACCGATTGTCTGGACTATAATCATAGCCCCGAGCACAATCAATTGTCATCCATAGCATGTGGAGTAAAGCATGATAGACAAAGTAACTCAAGCATGATAAATAAAGTAATTCAAACATGCTAGTAGGCATGTTATAAGCATATTATAAAGCATGATATAAAGCATGTTGTAAAACACTACATTAATAGGAATACAAACACATGTATTGTAAGTAAGTGGTTTAGGTGATCAACCTCATGGAGGTAATCATACACGTCGCTAGGATAGTTGAGAATCCAATCTCAACACCCTAAAACATTACAATTTACTAACTACTACTCATTCAGACATTTCAACAAACACTTTAAAATACAGGAATCAACATACATGACATATGTTGATCACAGAGGTATAAGGCCAAATCCTTTCACTAGGGAGTTGCCCCAATCATAACACGCATACACCCATGACGGATAGTCATGGCAAGCAGGAAACCAAGTTCTATATTCATTCAGTCATTTCCACAAACACTTGGGCCACACATTTTAGCATATATAGTGTGTATTGGCCGTGGCGTGGTTTAGGGTAAATCCTTTCGTCAAAGGGGGATTGCCAATACAACAATCAATTATCCATGACAATTAGTCATGGCGAGCATGAATGAGAATTCTATACTCATTCAGTCATTTTCACAACACTTAGAATACACTATTACAACATACATGGTGTATGTTAGCAAAACATGTATTAGGGCTATCCTTTAGCCAAGTGAGTATTTTATCCATGTATAATATATTACTACAGCAAATAATCATGATAAATACATCTCCAAAATTTATACGTATACAGTGTTTTCTAGAATACGCATTTTCAACATACATAGTGTATACAAGCGAACATGTATTACGGCGATTCCCTTCGCCAAGTAAATATTTTATACGCACATAATATATTTATACGACAATTAATCATGACAAACACATCGCTAAAATATACATGTATACTGTACTTCTTACAATACCGTATTTCTACATACATGGTGTATATTAGTAAACATGTATTTAGGCGAATCCTTTCGCCAAATAAGTATTTTATCCATATGTCATATATCCATACGACAAATAAACATGTCAAACACATTTCCATAAAAAATACGTATACGGTATTTTATACGAATACCTAGAGTATGTGAAATTCCAAATTCTACAATTCTAATCGAAACAGAAAACGGAAGGCACTTTGTACATGTGCAATTGCATGCAGATCATGAATCTACCATTATCTGACATTGAAAGCGTTGAAAACCGCAACTTATACACTTAAAGTCCTCACCTTTGCCTTTGGAAACGAAACGAATCAGCAAGGGTAGAAGAACTTCCGTATACGGGAGATTTCTAGCCTAAAGAGCGGAATCGGTTAGCTTTTTCATAACCCACAACGGTCCTACCTTAAATCAGACCTAGGGTTAGAGTTT